>JAPPVO010000017.1:55152694-56424214 GCA_030407325.1 Camellia japonica
CAAAGCTCATATCATCCATACCATTAGTAATTTCTTTTCCCCCAAGTTTGGTTTCATATTATAACATAATTTAAAATATCAACATTATGAGTTCAATCGCAACTTTTACATAAATTTCTCAAATTCTTTAAAATTTCAATTAAACTTGTACATGTGTAATTTAACACCTCAATTTCATGATTCTACTATTAATTGAAGCAAAACCATTAACCATCTTCATGAGCCAAACTAGAGTTTTTAAGAGAAATTAAGGCTTTTCACAAAACACATTTTATTCCAACTCTTCTATTACTTTTACACCCAAACTCATGACCCAAGATCATAACCCAACAAATAAACCCAACTCTCTTCAAACCTTAACCCCCAATCTCATGATTCATCACAATATGCAGAAAAATGTGAACTTTTGTACTTATATAAAGAAAATATCACAAATCTATCTATAAATGAGGGTATTGAAAGAGAACTAGAAACCCCTACCTTTTGAAGCCAAGAGATGACGACTCAAAAATCAATGGTGATGAAACCACAAACTAATCGGACCAAAAGGAAACCTTTGACGAGATCTACAATCTTTCTCAAAGGACCAAGATAAAAAGATCACTCTAGGTGAGTAGATCTAGAGATTTAAGTGAAAAAGTTTGAGTTTTAGAGAGAGAGAAGAGAACTCATGGCCTTGAGGAGAAAGGAGAGGAAAAATAATGAGAGAGAATTGGTTAGGGTCTATTTATAGTAGTAGAAAAGTAGCCCTAAGGTCAATAAAATAATAGGCCCAAAACCCCCCAAAGGTAGAGCCCATTTGGACCCACAAATCTGAAAATAAACATGCAAGGGTCGATCCCTGGTGTGGTGGTGTCGACCCTTCAGCAAGAAAAGACAATGCTGGCAGCAAGCAAGGTGTCAACCCTTGGACAGGAAGGGTCGACCCTAAATTCCAGCAACTAATACCCAGATTCTGCAATATACAAGGGTCAACCCTTCCCAGACTGGTGTCGACTCTTGTGGACAGCAACAAGAGGCAGGTGTCGACTCTAAATTCCAACAACACTTCTAGAAACTTCACCAACAGGTAAGGGTCGACACTTAGGAAGGCTGGTGTCGACCCCAGAATAAAATTTCTAAGTTCCTAATGAACTTTTTGACAAGAACAAGCATAAACAAATAAACCCAACGAGTTTAAATCGGATCATACTCCTCCAAAACCAACATTCGACAACTCTAAAGACTCCCAAAAATAAAAATAAGGGAATTAAATACACTCTCCAATGGATTAAAGGATGCGGGTGTTACACAAAGATAGGGCATTCCGCCGAGGACTTCGGGCACTAAAACGAGCACATGCAATCATAATAATTGAGTGCACAAGAGATGACATCTAAGTCTTGAGGACGGTCAAAAATGGGTGTCTACAGTTGCCTCTCTTTGACAGAACTTAAAAGTCATGAAATGATGTGAGTGAATGTCAAGCCTAGAGACGACCCATTTTGACAAGGCCGAAAGACTTGGACAAACAAACAAGATAGAAAATAAATGGTTGCGCCCTCAGGCTGCCTATGTTTTCCTTTGTAAGGAATCAAACCAGCGTAGTTCTGAGACAAAATGCAAGCGAGATGAATGATACAAGAACATAACTTATGATCATGCAGTGAGACTGTGCAATGAAACATTTGAATGTAAATGCAATGCAAAGAATATGCCACATTTAAACAAACTGAAGCAAGGTACAACAATTCCAATCATGAAAAGAAGTAAGTAAGTACGTCTCGCGTGGAAAACATGAGCCAAACCACATTTCATGCAGAAAGGACGTAAGAAAATTATGCAAGCTTAACTACGCATCGCGCAGGAAAGGTGAAGGGCGATGTAACTGTCGGGCGCACCCGAGGTCTCAACCGAGATCCTAACGCGTTGCATGCGAGAGGAGGAAGGGTGATGTGAACACCGGGCTCACCCAAATGTTTTTAACCGATTTGCAATCCTAACACGTTGCACACGAGAGGAGGAAGGGTGGTGTGAACACCAGGCACACCGAATGTTTTTAACTGATTTGTAATCCTAACGTGTTGCACGCGAAAGGAGGAAGGGTGGTGTGAACACTAGGCGCACCCGAATGTTTTTAACCGATTTGCAATCCTAACACGTTGCACGCGAGAGGAGGAAGGGTGGTGTGAACACCGGGGGCACCCAAATGTTTTTAACCGATTTGAAATCCGAACGCGTTGTACGCGAGAGGAGAAGGGGTGGTGTGAACACCGAGCACGCTCAAATGTTTTTAACCAATTTGCAATCCTAATGCGTTGCACGCGAGAGGAGGAAAGGTGGTGTGAACACCGGGGGCACCCGAATGTTTTTAACCGATTTGCAATCCTAACGCGTTGCACGCGAAAGGAGGAAGGGTGGTGTGAACACCGGGCATACCTGAATGTTTTTAACCGATTTGAAATCCTGATGCGTTGCACGCGAGAGGAGGAAATGTGACGTGAACATTGGGCGCACCCGAATGTTTTTTACCGATTTGAAAAGGATGTGACCCGAATATGGCACAAATGATTTTAACTAGAACTTCTCTAAATGAACCGTACGTACAATATCGTGCATATGTAAGAAAGAAACTTAACAAGTGCGATATAGTAAGAATGCATGTTCTATGCAAGACAAACAACCGAGATACAATGGCATGTTCCATACGAGAAACAAAAACGGAAGCATATTCTATGCATGATATAAGAGCGGAAGCATATTCTATGCATAAAACAAGAGCGAGAGCATATTCTATGCGTGCTTCATAACGGATGCAAGATGCGTATGCAATACCCGTGAAATGCATATCTTACGCAAGGAAGCGAAATGCATATTCATGCAACAAAACAATATGCATATCCATGCAACAAGATATGCATAATTTGACGAAAACAAATTCAGTACCAACTTCTAATTGACCTCTCGGAAGAGTTACAATATGTTTAAAGGATATACCTCGTTCATGTTGACAAGCGACAAACATCATGCACCGAAAACACAGTTTTGAGCTTCTATAGAGACATTCTAACCCAACAATGAACAATCCCTTCAATTCTTGGAAACCAAGGACACAAAACAGCATTAGGACTCAGAGGGAAGCCGTGGACCACCTGCCAACCACTGGAGGAGGTTACCGGCCTTGAAGAGGCCTTGTCGGCCACCAATGTGGCCTGCCGGCCACCCATGGCAGATTCGGGACAATTTTGTCATTTTGCTTTAGGTCTTTAAGTATAGAGCTCGGGGTTTCATTTCCACACAACCCTAAGACCGAATTTCTTCCCCCCCTCTCTCTAGGCACTCCTTCTCTCTAGATTTGCGCTTTCTACACGTTTTCCAACGCCCCACGCAAAGTTTATTCACTAAACCCTCTTTGTTTCCTCTGTTTTGAACAGATTGAAATTTGATTTCGGTGTTTTTTCTTGGAGTTTCACCACTTGAGGCTTGTTCCCCTCGAGATTTCTCTCGGGTTTTGTGCCTTTTCCCAGGCATTGACTTTTTCTTCCACTTTCTCTCTCCTAGGGTTGACTTTTTCAAAGTTTGCCTTTTTTCCTCCGTTTTTCTTCATTTTTCACCCACTTTCTCATCTTCTTTCCCAAATGGCGGACGATCTACCCCATGACGAAGCTTCATTCGAGATTCCACCACAGTTATCACTTTCGACAGAGATCGAGGCCGAGCCTGAGGCCAAGATACTACCGCTGGGAGTACGCCCTTTGATTCGGCGACATACCATCCTCGGACACACGTACTACCACCTGGGGGTATCAAGCACTTCAGAGAGTTTACGTGACGCGCACCAGAGGACCTCTTACTACGGGAGCCGAACTTCCATTTGTCTTATGGCCCCTCCAAGGTATACACTACATTCTCATGTTCTCTTCGCTTTACATTGCATTTCTTGCTTTAATTCTATTCCTTGTTTCAACTGTATGCTTACACTGCATTTCTTGCCTTAATCACACTCTTGCACTGTATTTCTTACACTGCCTTTTCATCTGCCGGTTCTCATATCACTGTATATCATTGTTTTGACCACATGAGGACTCTTGCTCTATCAGGGGCTATGGAGCCACGTCAACGAGAGACTGGTATCTAGAGCTTCCGCTGGCACAATACATCATCGACAAGGCGGGCTTCGGTTTATTCTGCACTGGGCTATCGCGCTATATTGTGAGTCGACCCCTTCTTGGCGCATTAGTGGTGCGGTGGTAGGATACCACCAACTCCTTTCACTTCTCCACCCCCGGGGAGATGACGATGACTTCCTATGACTTCGCCATGATCACGGGCGTACAAGTAGGGGGTAATCCGATCCCTTACGACATGGACATGGGCGAGTGGGAGGTCGCCTAACTATACTTATGGGAGCACGCCCACCTCTCTTCAGGCCGGCCATGGTTCAATATAGCTGGTTCACCGAGCACTTCTGAGGGAGAGAGCCAGAGACCCTAGAGGAGACTGAACACTACGCCCGAGGCTTTTTGATGTTTCTCTTCGGTACCACCTTGTCTGCGAACAGGTGGAACACCGTAGGGCTGTATCTACCGAGCGCCCTGGTGGATTTACCTCAGGTCCGGCTCTATGATTGGGGAGGAGCTGGCCTCGCCACACTATATGGCTATATGAGCTCGACATCCCGCAGAAGGGGAGACAGGGTCGGAGGCTATTGGAGAGCCTGAGAGGTATGCTTCACATTTCTGCTTTATATTTTCCATCTTAGATTCTGTGCTTTCTGCTTGGCACTTTCTGTACACTTCATACTGCATTGTTTACATCTATACACTGCACTTTCTGCATTACACAGTTTGCATTCTCTGTAGCTATACACTCTGTACACTGTACTACACACTCTGCTTTCTGCAACTGCACTATATACAAATTCTGCTTTCTGCATTCTGTATTCTCTGTATCTATACAATGTATACTCACCGTTGCCTTTTCCTTGCAGCTTTGGGTATATGCATATTTCCCGATCCTTGCTCCAGAGTCGGAGGTAGAGATGCCCCTCGTTGTGCCATACTCTCATCGGTATCACGACAGATGCCTGCGGAGGACCCGAGAGACCTTCTCATTCTTCCGCTGGTACTTCGACACAGTGACTGCGGCGAAGGTAACCTAAATTCACAGCTATTTTTGCTTTATCAACAATTGATGACAACTAACAATCTGTATGTCCCCTGTTTGCAGATCACTTGGCAGCCTTGGGTGATGATACCAGCTGAAGTCAGGGACTAGTATGCCGGTGCATGGGGGGCCTCCCGCTTTCGGTTTCTGCTGGAGGGCCTGGTGTGTCGAGCTTGGTTTCTAGGCGAGCGGTTCATGCGCCAGACCATGGGTTTACCTGAGCCAATAGTTCCTATGCCTCTTCCAGCATCTATGAAGGCTACGGAGAGCCTATCCTTTCAGGAGATGATCCAGTTCACGGAGGGCTAGGATGTCGACTACTTCCGCGGGGAGGGGGATTATTTGATATTCATTCAGACACATCTCATGTCTCCTTTGACGGGTGTTTGTGTAGGTAGAGCAGCAGGTGCCCCAATGGCAGGTAGGACTAGGGCGACGAGGGCCAGGACTGGAGGGGTTCTTCCCGCTGGACAGGTTACCGGTTGACCAGAGATCTCGATCATGCTAAAATCCATGCATACCCGGATCCTGCCATCCTTCTTCGGCACTGGAACAATGTTGGCCAACCAAGTTGGGTATCGGATACCAGCAGGAACCCTGCGTCAATTTGCTTGGTGACCTCTTTTTTAATCTTGAGGGCCCAGTCCGGGCGGATCCTTCTGAGTTTTTGTTTAACGGGTCGGGCCTCTAAGTCAAGAGGGATCCGGTGCTATACAATCTCAGGATCGATTCCAGGCATGTCTTCGTAGGACCACGCGAAAACATCTTTGAAATCTTTTAATAAAGCGACTAAGCGCTCGCGTTCCTCCGAAGACAACGTGGACCCGATCTGGACCAGCCGCGGGTCCTCCTCAGTACCCACATTAACTGTAGTGATTTCATCAACCAAGGGTTTAACAAATCTTTCTTGCTCTTGATCAATTAAGCATTGCAAAACTGGAGGAATTTCTTCCCCGTCGTTTTCATCAAAATTTTAAAAGTCCTGATTAATACAATAAATCAAGGGCACAGAAAAGTACTCAGAAACCACATCCATTCCATTCTTATTAAGCATTTCCAAATCGTCCGATTCTTCTGTTACAACAGACTCAAAAGAGAAAGAAAAAGACGACCTAGACAGGACTGTGGCATCCGGGTTATCATCCCCAGGAATACCGGACTCAGACTCAGTCGAGCTGGAACCTGATTCCGACTCTACAGACTCGGTGGAATCAGATTCCGGCTCACTACCTGACCCGGTGCTGCTTGACAAAAATCCCTCCTCGTACTGCCAGATGAGAGAGGGTGCGATGGATGCATCCAAAATACTTGCAGGTAGGCTCGCAGCCGTTTCATTCCCAATATGGACACCGAGAAATTATCCCCCAAGCACTTCTGTACGATCGAAGGATCTGAAAGTAGACAAGCTAGTGCTACCCCCATTTCAACTTCAGCGCTCTCGGAATCCATATTTTTACACTGCTCAACCTCAGTTGATGGGTCTGTCTCTCTCGGTAACATCATTCCTGGATAACTGCAGGTCGAAGAAGATCTCAAAACCTGGCACGCGCTTCCTCTCCGCATTCAACCATGGCTCTGGGAAGCCACAAAATGGAAAGTCCTCCCCCTTCCGGACGAAGCGTCCGTTTAGGGTACCCTGGATGGGTTGGTGCATCAACTCAAAAGGCTTCCCCGCCTTCTTTGCTCTGGCTCTCCCGGCCATCTCCTTACCTTTCCTTACCCAATCCTCTTTGGTGGGCAGCTAAACCAAGCCAAAGGTATGCGGGTTGTGCGGCACTTCGGCCGATACTGCAATGCCCTTCCGACCACTCTTCCCCAATCCCATCCCGGGGATGTGTTGGAGCTTGTTCATAAGGTATATTGATTGTGCGCTGACATACACCCCCTCATCAACAGCCAAGATGTTTTGTACGACTCGAGCCTCAGCCAGAGTAAACCCCGATGAGAACACATCCTCCGTGCCGTGCTCGATTTCTAAAACTGGTGTAGACACTTCTGGTGGCGATGGATGGACGAATTCCTGAAAACAATAGCCACCCCTTCCCGTGGGGGTATTTCAACATCTGGTGCAAGGTGGAAGACCGCCTTTACCTGGTGCAGCCACGGTCACCCCAAAAGTAGATTGAAGGTTGCGGGAACGTCCAGGACATGAAAGTCAATCTCGTGTTGTCCGGACCAACCTGGGTCTGAATTTTCACGGTCCCCATCACCTCCTGTTCGTGTTATCATATGCCCGAATCACCTGGGCAGTTGGCACGAAGTCCGCGGGCTTCAACCCGATTGCATATGCCGTCCTTGACGGGCATACGTTAATAGCGGATCTCGTGTCGACAAGAACCACCGGTATCCATTTGCTTCTACATTCCACAGAGATGTAAGTGGTTTGTTGTGATCCGAGCCCTCAGGCGGTAGTTCCTTGTCAGAAAAAGTCAATGCCGGGAACCTCCTCCCGGAAAAACCAATCCCACCAGCTGTT
Organism: Camellia japonica; assembly: GCA_030407325.1. Classification (NCBI taxonomy): domain Eukaryota; kingdom Viridiplantae; phylum Streptophyta; class Magnoliopsida; order Ericales; family Theaceae; genus Camellia; species Camellia japonica. The sequence goes on from JAPPVO010000017.1 coordinate 55,160,316, forward strand.
CGCGTGGTGTCTATTGAGAGCTTGGCCTTGTTCCATTGCTGATAGAACAGCCTGTTGTGAACACGTGAAGCCATAAGCAGTCCCCAGATGAGATGTCTGCTTGTATCTTTTTCAACTGCTTCAGCAGCCTCTTCTTCGAGTTGCTTTCTTTCTGTTTCTCCACCTCCTTGTCCTTCCCGGACGCCTCTGGCTGATCGGTATGGGGGCTTGAAATACCCCACTCCTAGTCATATGGTCAACTTCACCAATGTACCAGGTATCATCCGGTTGATTGCTTCCCCAATCCTCATCCGTGTGGGCAAGACATAAATCATCGTCCTCCCACCACATTCCATCGGCAGTCACAGACACCTGTCCGGCTCCGTTACCACTGTCCTTGTACTCACGGTACCTTTTATCCATGTGCTCGCAGCACGCTCTGTCTTTATGCACGCAGCACTTTCAGTCCCCACAGGGGCTTGGCTTTTCTGGCTCTCTCAGAGTCTTCAATTCCTTCATGTTCTAGCTGCGTCAATGCAGTCTGTTGTTCAACATTTCTTGTATTCAAAATGCCCAGATCCCGAGCGAAATTCTTGGCACCGGCGCTCTCCGGCGATGCATTCTGACTTCCGACCCTTCCGGCCACAATTGATGTCCTTGCCCCTGACGGGCCCTTTTCCAGCTGAAATTCTTCAACAATATCTGGTTGGTCGTCAAGCCACCCTGTGACCTCTGCTGACTCCTCAAAATCGAACCAGTTGGCTGCACTGTCCCCCGGGTCTTGTTCGTTGAAAATCTGAAGGTCAGCAATGTCCCCTTCCAGAACTGCTAAGTCATCTATCCTCTGATCAAATCCATCCCCCCGTAGTACGCAAATTTCTGCCCCCACCGACAATTCCACATTTGGCCTAATCTGACCCGCTGACGTAATGTAGTCTCGGATTGTACACCTCCTCAGCAAAGCTCCCCAATTCCTCAGTCCTGAATTCACTGTACCACTTTCTTCCGAAATCATCATTCTGTCTTCGACGGTCACCACCATTGGTTCAGGTTGGGCTCGGGAGATGTCCAACATGCACAAGTCAGTGCTATCGGGAAGGAACACCTCCGGCTTGGGTAGGTGGGATGGGGTGATGTATATGCTGGGGTCGTATGACATGACCCCGGTCTGGATAAAGTTGATTCGTTTGGGAGGTGGAGCTTGGTTGTGTGGTGGGAGAGGGTTGGTTGTGACGTTGGGTTTTTCTGGAGGCACAATCACCCTGTTGTCAACGAGATCCTGAATCTCGTGACGCAATCTAAAACAATGGTCAGTATCATGACCATGTTGTTGGTGATATGCGCAGTATTTGGCTGGGTTATGGGAGGGAGGAAGTGGATTTGGCAATGACCCGGCTCCAGGGGCTTCAAGTGCCCTTTCCTGATTAATACCCCTAGCTTTGGACAGGGGCATATATAATGAGTGAAGGTTCTTTGGCCTCGAGGTTGGAATTTGTTGTTTGTGTGTTACTCCCGGATGCACCGGGAATGGTGTAGCTGCCGGGGTTCTTGGAGGGGTGGTGGTGACCATGCTTACTTCCGAAGCTCTAGCAGTTGCAGCACTGCTTGTGCCTGCATTGTTGTTGCGGTTGAAGGTTCTCCTGGGTTGCTCTTTGTCATTGTCAATCAAGCCCTGCTTCAAGGCATCTTCGATCTGTACTCCCATCTCATGCAGATCTGAAAAGGTAGGGAAGGGAGCACGATCATTTTCTGCATCAGTTTGGGTTGGAGGTTGCGCACAACCATCCGTATTTGATCCTTATCCGTCGGCCTTATGGTCATCATTGAGGCCTTGCCCTTCAGCGGTTACGAATTCAGAGAAACTCTCCTTAGGCTCCTGCCTTGTTGTCTCGAGATCACGGGTTGTAATCTCGATTTGCGTGTTATAGGAGTATTGAGCGACAAAAGCCTCGGCCATCTCATCCCAGTTCCGTTTGACATCGTCTTCCAATTTTGCGTACCAGATGGCCGCCACACCCGACAGGGTTCGGCCAAACAATGAAAGCTTCTGTAGTCTGGTGAGGCCCATCGGCCTTAGTATGTCTGAAAACAAACGTAGATGCACCATGGGATCCCCGGACCCGTCAAAGCGGTCGATTTGTGGCATCTTGAACCGATCTGGCAGCGTCATAGCTGCGTCGGTATACCTCCTCAATGTCTGGGATGACTTTACCCTTGGGATTTCTTGAACAACTTTTCAAATTTGCTCAACTTCAACGCTGTAGGGTCCACCTCGAACTCAAAGGAGAGTCCGGTTGATTGATAGGCGTAGGTGCTTGGATAGTTGAGGTAGAATCGGGGGCGGAGTCGGCCCTGTCGAATGTCCGTGCCTTCCTGGACATTTGGTGTTTCCCCGGGTATTGGAACCCTCAGTGGGGGAGGAGCTTGGTGAAGCGGATGCCCCGGCTTGCTGCTGGAGTGGTGATTAGCTCTGCTTGCTGGGCCATGACCTCGGCCTGCTGTTTGGCAAATTCCGCTTGGCGGACAGCGTCCTGCTGCATGAGTTTCATACTTTCTTGGAGTTGGCGCACCATCTCCTCCATCCCTGCCATGTTTGTTGATCTAATGAATATCCGGTATATGTTCCCTCTCTGCGGGAGAATCAGAACTCTGATCCCTACTGTACTCAGGTGGGGTAGACAAAGCCCTCAGAACTGACTGCTAAATTGGTATCCTCTGCCTAACTGCCCTCCGTCTAGTAACCGGGGGTAAAGAATGAAACACTGGTTGTCCGTCTACCAGATCCTCAGATCGATGGAGTCTGCGACCTCTAGTCCAGAGTGCTTGGGAAATATCTGCCTGGTCTGAAGCAATTGTGCTAAACTACCTAGCAAAAAGATAAATAAAGCAATAATAAGGAAATAAACAACCAGAAAACGGACAGCATAACAGCTTAAATAAACACACAACACACAGTTGGGCATCACAACACACAGTTGATAAGCTGAATACACTGTTCTCAGACACTAATCATTGTTCCCAAATCACTGCCCCCAAAACTGAATCTGATACCTGCAGATAACTGATTCCCAAAATATTGAACTGGTGCCCGCAGGCCTGATACCCAAACTTGTAAACTGATACATGCATTCCTGTAGAGACGCACTCTAAAAGCACATAGCAAACAAGTGAGAGCCAAAACACCCCTATGGAGGGGTAAGGTTTCCCTGTCCTATTTTGTCAGGAACTAGGGTTTCACTACGCACGCAGCGGTTTCAAACAACCTATAATCGGGTAAGCAACCTGTCCTAGCTTGGAATGGTCACTATGGATTCCGAATATGCACTAGGTCAAATGGTCAAAAAGGGTGCCTCGGTAAAAACCGGGGTTTGTGTTCCCATCGTGGCAGAGCCGTAACCGGTCAGCCTTATGGCACGCAGCCTCCGGCAAACCGTTCAGGAATAGCAGATGGCAAACACGGTGTCCTAGGCGCACCAATGCAATGCAATGCAAAGAAACACATAAGTGCAAACAAAACAAGATATCATGAGTTCGAGTCAAGTTCTCTAAATCCCCAGCAGAGTCGCCAGAAACTGTAGACGTCCCCGAACGTCCCGGGAGGGAATCCCGTTTTGTTCATTTGGGCTTACTACAGTTCAGGACTCAATGTCACGGTCCTGTATCTAATCTCGCAGAGTGCAATGCAAGACCGATGAATCATCAAAGAGTCCAAATCTGGCAAATCGTTTTTGAAAAACTGATTTTTAGAAAGAAGTGCCAAACATGGACTGATTTTCCAGATACAGAGTCGCCACCTAAATATTTATTTTGGGGGAATTTAGGAAACCCTGACTCGTTGCCTAAGGCCACGTGTCCGTCATCACCAAAGTTGCCTCGGCTCGGGAACTTGGGTACGATTGGGGAAGGTCAGCTATGAGCACCCCTGCTCGCCCGATCAAAGATCGGCCACTACTAAGTATGATATCGAGTTTTGAAAACATATGTGCTCTTATTCCGGTTATTAGCCTAGAATTACTATGTGATGCGCACAGCATACAAGTATAGACTGGGTCGCTGAATTGGAACAAAATCTCATGTTCGTTTTGAAAAAACGGTTTGAAGGTGCTACTCGCAAGTAGGCTAAGAGTGGATTTTGCCACCCTCGGGTGGGCTTAGAAAACATGATTTTGCTACTCTCAAGTGGGCTTAAAACTCTCAATTGGTGAATTGTTCCAATTCAAATAACCCAACCTTCACCCACACATTCAGGCAGTTATATCACATAAGCAAATAGCCTCATGGTAAGCATGCTATCATGGCAGTCACTCACACGCATGCAAGGATGCTAAAGCATAAACACTCACCGAGTACTCCAAGCCAAAAGAAACTAGTTAGTAATCAATGCATGATCCTAGTTCATGTTAAGATGGCTAATGCAACACATGCAAAATGCAACTAAGATAGGCTCGGCTATTCTAAACATGGCATATGAAATGCAACAGATAACATGTATTCAACTTGGAATTGAAATACAATGCAGTTAGTATGATGCGCCGAGCCCAGTGCATACAAACAGATGAATGGATGCAAACATGCGAGCATATAGATGCTAATTGAAACATGCCCTAAACTAACCATCATAAGCTGGTAAATAAAAGGGAGAAAGACGTGGGGTTGGAAGACATACATCACACACACGCACACTTATTACAACATTGCCCTCTCTCGGAGGGTCCGAATAAATAATACACAACCGAATGAATAACGAATTACAGCTAATTATTACACAACCCTAATTAATTAACAAATTAACTAAAATAAATAAGCTAGCATGCAAATTAAACAAAATGGACTGCCTCAGCTCTGTTCCGAATGATAGGGATGCATGCATGCTCAAGTCGCCTTGTCGGAAATCCATCGCGATGCCCCGATTTGCCTCTGTTTGCAACTGGTCCCAGAACACTGTACAAAGCTCCAGAAAGCTGCTGACCAGTTTTTGCTGCTGGTTTCCGGTTTGCTGCAACAGAGAGCGAGAAAGGGGCATGGCAAAGTATTTTCAACATATGTGTGCATGACCACTCTCCCATCATTGCACAAGCTCCAGGGAGTGTAGTCCTCGATCCTCGTGCCACCAATCACATCTCGATGCATGATGGCCGAGGAGTCGATTGCACGACTCGATGTAAAATGAATGCACATATAAACACAACAAGGCCTAAACTCCATCATGGGTAATCCAGAGTGTTGGCGACCCGAGAATCGAGGCACTTTTCGTCACTTTGAGTACGAAACATCCCTCGTTTCCCGTGTTCGGACTAACTCCTATCCCGAACACAATGCAACAAATAATATGGCATGGCATATACAAATGCAACAACTAGCATGCAATCCTAAACGAAATGCAACTAAGACATGCAAACATGCGAGGAATGACATGCAAAGGTGCAACTAGCATACGCAACGCTATGAACTACGAATGGCATACTCAATGCACATGACGCTATATGGCATACACAACGCACATATGACGATGGACATACACAAAAGCATAATCAAGGCATACACAATGTGACGATCAAGCATGTGACAACATGGACATGGCATACACAATGCAAGATGGACTTAAACTAAAATGAACGGGCCTCAGCCACACTCAAATCAGTGGCCATACATGATGAAATTAGGCAACAAAACACATGCAAACATGCACAAATGCAAGGGACCAAACCTAAGGCACCAAATGCAACTCTACCAAAGCATGGCAAGGGATGAAATATGGCATACAATCACACATTTTCCAGCTCTGAAATGACATGCAAGATGGTCCCGAATCATGTAAACACCTCACACAATGCATGCTAGATGGCCGGATACCGAAACTAGTGAAGTGCATTACACTAGAGGTACACAAAACAATGCTCAAATGACCCAACCAGCCCCAAAGTCCCTATGCAGGTCCAAGACAGTGGGAAAATGGTCTAAAATGATGGCTCAAAAAGCATGGAAATGAAGCTCATGCAATGGTCCATAAATGAGGCATTCATGCACAACTCTCAAACACGTTTAAAGAATGGAAAACATGGGAATATGGCACAAGTATAGGCTCTGAAATGACATGCTCAATGGCCCCAAAACATGAAAACACCTCAGTATAAGCATGCAATAGGCTTCAAAACTCAAGGCTAGGCAAGGGTATTACACTACAACCATGCATAGCAAGCATCATTCGACCATGAGGTCCAAAAAAATAGCTAAGGAAGTCCAAAACATGCACAAAATCAGTTTAAGGCATGGCCAAAAGGTGCTAGAATCAAAGGCCAAAATAGCATGCCATGTAAGCTAGTAAAGAGGATTTGCACTACAAGCATGTGAGGCAATCAAGAGGCCACTAAACCAGCAAAATTCAGAGGTATGACATGCCAAATAAAGCCCAAAAACCCACTGAAACATGGTTAATGCATGCAAGAATGAGATATCCTTTGATAGGCTATGAAGAGGGTTATTCTACACATGCAAGATGGACACCCAATATGGAAAAACAACTCTGGACAGAGCCTATTCAGGTCCTAAAACCCACCAAAAATGGCCTGAAACATGGCTTGGAAGCATGCAAATAAGGGCTCCTTTGTTAGGCCAAATATGCTAGTAAACAAGACAAGGAGTGAGAGGGTCACCCCTCTCTGATTTTGGCACTCAAAACAGCATGCTAGCCATGAAAATCACTGGATTTCAGTGGCTAAAAGGCCAAACAAAGGTCAATGCAAAGGCCCTAATGCATGGCTCAAAATAAGGCAAAATGAAGCATGCAAGGGGGTAGATGACCCCCAACAGAGAAATGATCTTAAACAAACATGTTAAGGGCCTCAAAATAAGACTTTTTTCAGTTTACACCAAAGCTCAAATATGCTTGCAAGTATGGCTAAAAGATGAAGCAAAATAAAGCCTTAAAGATGGAATGGGTGTTACCCTTGTAGCTCAGCAACTCCAGCAGCTTCTGGACCAAAAAAAGTAGCTCCTCAACCTCTAAAAAGGCCTCCAAGAAGCTTAGGTTGGTGTTGGAGGGTTAGGCTAGGAGATGGTGTGCAAAGGGGCAAGAACTTAGCACTTTTTGAACCCAAGATATAGAGATAGAGAGAGATATGTATGCTATGCCTTAGAACAATTTTCTGAACCTCTACAAAGAAGGGGAGGCCTTCCTTTATAGACAAGGAGGCTAAAGCTTCTCCAAGAAGCTTAAAACCAAGCTTGAAGATCCTCCATACACGTGTATGGAGGATCCTTTCTGTGCCTTCCAGCTGGCACAGCTGGCAACAACTCACAGAGACAAGACTGATGGGAGCTGGCCGACCAGGTTCAAAAGGGTCAAGTCTCAAAAGCTGGTTGGCAGCCTCCTAGGGTGGTCTCCCATTGAATGTAAGCTAATGGTGTAGTGGGAGACCAGCAATTGTGGCCCAAAAGTGAGGGAGACCAGCTTCCTAACAAGAAAACCGGCCGGCAGGAGAAAAGTGGTCTCCAAGAGAAAAGGTGGTCTCCCACCCTTGTACCACCTTCCAAACAATGAAAATAGGGTCCATGCCAAAAATGAACCAAGACGGATGCAAAACGAGGGTTCGGGGGCCAAAAGCGCAGCCGGGTGCCCCGAAATAGGCTGTTAAGCATCGAAAGTGGCGCGTGACCACGAAGGTGGTCTCCTGGGCACAGTGTCCCTCTAGAGAAAGGAAACAAGGTGTGTGCCAAAAACGGAGCAAACGGAGAAAGTTAAGCGGTCCCGAACCGAGGCGCACGGCCGACGGCTCCGAAAATCAGAAACTGGTCTCCAAACGGGAACAGTGGTCTACGACCACGAAAAGTAGCCTACGGCCACTGAGAGATGGTCTACGAGACCTCTCCCTCCCTTCGGGAAGAGAAAACAGAACCTGGTTCGCAAATCGAGGTAAAGCACAAAAGAGTCCCGAAGTCCGGAGGCAAGGCTCTCAGCCGAGACTCCATAACCTCAGAACGAGCACAACATGCGCAATCACCGAGCGCTCAATCGATGACGTCTGATTCTTAAGGTCGGTCAAAAATGGGGTGTCTACAGGAGGCTGCTGGCCAGAATAGGGATTTGTCGGCCACCTATCGGCTATAAGAAATGGCTTGCCGACTACCAAGTGCAGAACCTTCAGATTGTTGACACCTGGCTTCCACTCACTGCTTTATCTTCTACAAAAGGTTGAGCTTCGTAGTTTATTCATTTCAGCTGCAAATTCTTCACAAATGGAGCTATTTTTCGCCAAAAAACTCTCGGATTGGATTGTGACTTTAGACGGCTCAGAAAAGATGATATTTCGGAGTTTCGGCATAAATGCACTTTTCCCACTAAGCCGTTCTCCGCTTTGTTTTCCGTTCCTTCATGCCGCGGCTAGATGCTGGAACCCAATTACACATGTCTTTAGCTTCGGGAGACAAGAGATATGCCCAATAATTGAAGAATTTCAGGTGCTAATGGAATCCTGGCGCGATGAGGAAATCATACGTCAGCCCCATTTCGGCCACATCCAAGCTTTAGGACGGATGTGTGGGCTCACTCTACATGAGGCTCGATCCCTGGTTCACAACGGAGAACTGGATATTCCCAGCCTGATCCATCGATTTCTGACGTCGGTGACCGCGGGGACCTTCTTTGGTGGGGTTTTAGGCAACACGCCCTTTGCTTGTGTATGCTGGCTTATTTCCTTCTTGCCCCTAGTTTTGGCGGGTCTAGCAGTCGGCTAATTGAAGTAGCCCAAAGTTTGAAAGAAGGTAAGAGTTGCATTGGCTTGGTGCTGGCCGAGACTTTGATGGGCTTAGACGCTTTCCATCAGCGAAAGACTACCAAATTCGCCGGAAGTCCACTACTTCTGCAGGTATTGTTTCCCACATTTTCTCATATGTGTTTCTCACGTCACTCAGCACTCATGCTCTGTTTTTCTCTCAAAGCCCTTTTCTCACTTTTTCTCTCAAGATACATCTCTTTATTCTTTAATCTCTCTTTTCTTTCATCCTTATCCAGGTGTGGCTTATGGATTGCCTTGAGTACTCAGCTCGAGGCTATTTCTTCTGCCAAGAGCTAGTGAATTTCTTGAATGAGGGGTGGTGGTGCCATTGGATGTGTAACAGGTCTGCTGCTGACATTGCTTGGCATGCCCCTGGCTTAACCTGACCGAAATGAGCTACAGCATGACTCGACAACCTGGCATTCAGCTAATCGGCCTTACATACTATGTATTCTACTTCCCGTTCAAGTTCAAACGTCAGTTTGGACATAATCAGATATGCCTAGAGGAGGAGGTAGAATACCCGGTTTCATTCTCCATCCAAGGTTCACATTTAGCTCAGTATCTCACTACTTGGAGGACAAAAGAGCTTCTAGCCCCTGCACCTAGTTTCAGCTGCACCCTTTCTGGCGAGTGCCTGGCTTGCCTCAAAGATGAGGCACAATCCGGGCCCACTTTGGCATCAGAAGCTTCCACGAGCACGAGCGGGGGAGGTAGAAACACCTGGCTCATCTATGCCCCTAGTTTATTGCTTTGATCTTTACTTTTCAAGTTTCATGAATGTAATAAAAGCAACTTTGATTTGTATCGAGAGTTTGAGAACTTTGTATTGAAATCAATGAAATTAAAGTTATAAGCACTGAAAATTTTCCTTTTGGTCCAAAAATGGTCTAAGTTGTAAAAGGTAAAATTTGAACAAAAATCAACTTTTATCAAAACTTTTCAAAACCATTTTCAATAAGAATCACCACTTGACACACACAGAATCAATCCTCGAGATGTACAACCCTGAATCCAAGATCACAAATTGCCTCTTGTTTGAACAGCACTGCTCAGCATTGTAACGAGCTATTCTTTCAGAATAGAGATCATAACCGAACTTTCAGGTAAAGAGTAGACAAAGATGACCTGATCAGACACATGGATAGGACAGTTGATTTGGAGGTGTTTACAGCCGGACTTCAGCATGAAGTTGCCTATATATCCCGAAGATGGGAATCAGGCCTTACGTAGTTCGGTTTGGGTTTACTTGAGTATTAACTCTCTCCTTTTGCACTCTAACTTTTGCCAAAGCCGCCCTTTAGGATTTTCAACCTTGCGAGCTAAGTTTTTCTTCATTTCTAATTTTTTGTGCTCTAACTTTTGCCTAGGTCACCCTTCCAGGTTTTCGGCCTAGCGAGCCTCTCAGGGATAATATTTCTTCAACTTGTCCATGTTGATTGGTTGGGAAAATTCTAGGCCATCCAGGTCCATGAGAATAACAACTCTACCCGACCAAATAGTTTTGATGATGTAAGGACCAGTCCAATTGGGTCTGAACTTGCTCCTAGGGTTATGGATAGGAGCTCGGTTGTCTTTCAGCACCAAATCCCCCTCTTTGAGATTCCGGGACTTAACATTCTTGTTAAAAGCCCTCGCAATCCTACGTTGATAAACTTGAACATGGTACAATACTTTCAGCCTTCTCTCATCAAACAACATTAGTATTTCAAACCTGCTCTGCTGCCAGTCTGCCTCTGCTATTTGACACACAGCTGTGACTCAGAGTGACGGAACTTCTATCTCGATTGGCAGAACAAATTTCATCCCACAGACAAGAGAATAAGGAGTTGCTCTTGTAGACGTCCGGATTGAAGTTATGTAGCCCCAGAGTGCGAATGGCAATTTGTCTGGCCAGTCCCTGTAGGTCTCAACCATTTTCTACAAAATATGCTTAATGTTCTTGTTGGCGGCCTCAACAGCTCCGTTGGTTTGCAGCCGGCATGTAGATGACTTATGAAAAGCCACATTGTATTTCTCCAACAAGTCGATCACTTCTTTCTTGAAATGGGAACCATTATCTGAAATGATCTCGTTTAGGACCCCATAACGGCAAATGATGTCGTTTCGGACGAACTTAGCCACATGCGCTGCTTTCAACACTACGTAGGACTGAGCTTCCACCCACTTTGTAAAGTAATCAATTGCCACCAGAATGTATTCATGCCTATTCGACCCTTTTGGTGTGATTGCGCCAATGACGTCTATTCCCCAGACTGAGAAAGGCCAAGGTAAAGTCATATTGTGCAGCTTTGACGGCGGAATATTCATGCAGTTAGCATGAATTTGGCATCTGTGACATCGTCGAACAAAACTAATACAATCCTCCTCCATAGTAGACTAGTAGTAACCTTGCTTGAGAATCTTCCGGGGTAACATTACTCCATTCATGTGCGCTCTGCACTCTCCTCCATGAATGGCCTCCATTAGGTGCTTGAATTCCTCTGCTTCGACACACAACTTGTGCATTCCCAGATGACCCCTCTTGTACAGTTTAACTCCGCAGATGATAAATTGAACAACCATATATCGTATTGTCCTCTTGTCTATGGCATTTGCCCTGGGTGGATAAACCTCCTTTTCCAAGAAGTTCCGGATATCATAGTACCAAGGGTTTTGATCTTGCACTTCATCTATTGCGGCGATAGTCTTGTAGGCTGGCGTATATCTCTGCTCAATGATGATCGAACACATCCAGACTCCAAGTGGGATGTCTATCATAGAAGATAGAGTTGATAAGGCGTCAACGAACTTGTTGTTCTCTCTTAGTAGATGTGTGAAAGTCAACTTTTCAAACCTAGGAATCAAAACGTCCAGGGTTTGGTGATAAATCTTCATCTTTTCTTCTTTGACTTTCCAATCTCCATTTGCTTGAGAAACAACTAGATTCGAGTCCCCGATGACGTCTAACCTTTTTGCCCCTAGTTCTAGGGCGGCTTCCAAACTAGCGATACATGCCTCGTATTCTGTTTCGTTATTGGATACCTTAAACCGGAGTTTGAAGGCTAAAGGTATATGGGAATTGTCGGGTGCTATCAGTAACACACCTATCCCATAACTGTACTGATTAGACGCTCCGTCAAAGTACATTGTCCAAATATCTTCCTCAACTTGCAGAATAGCTTCACCTGGGAATAGGTATTCTACCGCTTTATCCCCTTCTACTGGGTGATTTGCTAGGAACTCTGCCATAGCTCTCCCCTTGATCGACTTGCGAGTGACATACTTCAGATCAAATTCGGAGAGAAGAAGCAACCAACAGGCTAGCCTATCCATAAGTGCTGTTTTCTCAAAGAGATATTTGATGGGATCTAATCTCGAAACCAGAATTACGGAGTGAGCTAACAAGTAGTGCCTCAACTTTCTGGTACCCTATACCAAGGCTAAGCAAGCTTTCTCTAGCAGGGTGTAACAGGTCTCGTAATCCAGCATTTTTTTGCTCAAGTAATAGATGGCTTTCTCCACCCTATTCTCAGATTCCTGAGCAAGCATGCATCCCATCGTTGTGTCTGTTACTGACAAATACAAGATCAAGGGCTTCCCCGGCTCTAGCGGCGACAACACAGAAGGATTCTGAAGGTACTACTTGATCTGCTCAAAAGTGAATTAACATCGATCATCCCATCGGAATTTCTTTCATTTCTTCAGGAGACCAAAAATTGGTTCATAAGTCAAGGTTAATTTAGAAATAAACTGCCTTATGAATTACACTTTACCCAGAAAGTCTCGCACCTCCTTTTCAGTCCTTGGTGGTGGCATTTCTAGGATGACCTTGATTTTGGAAGGATCTACCTCGATGCCCTTTTGCGTAATCAAGAAACCTAGCATTTTCCCTGCTGTTACGCCGACAATACACTTTTGCGGATTCAACCTCAGTCTGTATTCTCTGATCCGTTGAAAGAATTTCTTCAAGGCGGTGTAGTGGCCCTCTCTTTCTTTGGACTTGACAATCATGCCGTCCACGTACACCTCGACCTCTTTATGGATCATATCATGCAGAATTGTGGTTGCAGCCCTTTGATAAGTACAACCCTTTGATAAGTAGCCCCGGCATTCTTTAGGCCAAACGGCATCACCCGATAGCAGTGAGTTCCCCACGGTGTAGTGAAGGAGGTTTTCTCTCTGTCCTCGGGCGCCATCAAAATCTGGTTATACTCGGAAAATCCATCCATGAAGGAGAGAAATGCATGACCCGCGGTGAAGTCCACCAATTCATCAATATGTGGTAGGGAAAAATCATCCTTTGGACTAGCCTTATTCAGATCCCTAAAGTCAACACAGACTCTGATTCTGCCATCCTTCTTCGGGATTGGAACAATGTTGGCCAACCACGTTGGATATTCAGACACAAGCAAGAACCCTGCCTCAATCTGTTTGGTGACTTATTCCTTAATCTTCAAAGCCCAATCCAGGTGTATTCTCTACAATTTCTGTTTGATGGGTTGGGCCTCGGGGTCAAGAGGGATTCGATACTACACAATCTTAGGATCGATTCTAGGCATGTCTTCGTGGGACCACGCGAAAACATCTTTGAAATCTTTTAATAAAGCGACTAAGCGCTCGCGCTCCTCTGAAGACAACGTGGACCCGATCTGGACCAGACGCGGATCCTTCTTAGTACCCACATTAAAAGCAATGATTTCATCAGTAAGGGGTTTTGCAAACCTCTCATCTTCTTGAGTAATCAAAATTTTCAAAACCAGAGGAATTCCTTCATCTTTGTTTTCATTAAAATTTTAAAAATCCTAATCAATGCAATAAACAAGCGGCACAAAGAAATACTCAAAATCTACAGTGGCATTTTCATTCATCAAGTCCAGCTTATCTAGTTCTTCGGTTACAACTGACTTAAAAGCAAAAGAAAAAGACGACATAGACAAGACGTTGGCATCCAGGTTATCACCCCCAGAAATACCGGACTCAGACTCAGAAGCACCGGAATCTAATTCCGACTCCACAGACTCTGTGGAATCAGATTCTGGCTCACTACCCGACTCAGAACTACTAGACAAGTAGCCCTCCTCTAACTGCCAAACGAGAGATGGTGCTTCAGATGCATCCAAAATGCTGCTAGAAGGGTTCACACCTAGTTGGTCCCCGATCATGGAGATGGTCAGGTTATCCCCCAGTCTCTCTGAGTCAGCCGGAGGATCCGAAATGAGACATGCCAATGCTGCCCCTATTCTAAGCTCACCGTTGTTGGAATCACTTTTTGTGCTCCGTTCAACTTTAGCAGTTGGCTCAGCCTTTTCCTCTGTATCACTGTCTTACAACTGCAAGTCAAAGAAAATTTCGAAGCCTGGAACACGTTGTTTCTCATAATTGAACCAGGATTCAGGGAAACCGCAAAATGGGAAGTCTTCACCCTCCCGAACAAAATGACCATTCAGGGTTCCCCAGATTGGTCTGTGCACAAGCTCATAACGCTTCCCGGTCTGCTTAACTTTAGCTCTGCTTGCCATCTCTTTTCCTTTCCTAACCCAATCCTTTTTGGTGGGCGTATAGCCAAGACCAAAGGCATGCGGGTTATGTGGCACATTGGCCAATGTTGTGACGCCCTTCTGGTCACTTCTTCCTAACCCCATTCCTGGCACATTTTGGAGCTTGTTCATAAAATAGGTTGATTGGGCGTTGACATATAAGCCCTCATCAGCTGCCAAGATGTTCTGCACTGCTCGGGCCTCAGCTAGAGTGAACCCTAAAAGGAAAACACCCACTTCGCCATGAACGATTTCCAGCACAGGTGTAGTTACCTTTGGCGGAGGATGTATAGACGAATTCCCAAACACAATAGCCACCCCTCTTCCTATGGGGGTATTTTAGCATTTGGTGGAGGGTAGAGAAGACAGCTTTCACCTGGTGCAGCCAGGGCCTCCCTAGCAGTAGATTGAAAGTGGCTGGCACATCCAGGATATGGAACTCAATATCCTGTTGAGCTGGGCCCACTTGAACTCTGATCTGTACTGTGCTTATAACCTCTTTGCTCGTATTGTCATACGCCCGAATCACCTAGGCTGTAGGCACGAAATCTGTTGGTTTTAGGCTGATGGCATAAGTTGTTCGAGAGGGACAGACGTTGATTGCTGACCTTGTATTGACCAACACCACTGGCACCCACTTTTCTCTGCACTCCACTGATATATACAGAGGTTTGTTGTGTGTTGAGCCCTTCGGCAATAGTTCCTTATCTGAGAGATTAAGGTGGGCGCAGCGCCTCCAAGGAAGACCAATCCCACAAGCTGTTCAGGAGTCGTGTCAATGGACAATTTGACCCTGTTCATCGCTGATAGCACAGCCTGTCGATGCACTCGAGAAGCCATAAGCTGACCCCAGATTGAAATATTGGCCTGAATCTTCTTCAATTGTTTCAGTACCGCCTTTTCTTCCAACTGTTTTTCCTTCTGCTTCTCAACCTCTTTATCCTTTCCGGAGGCTTCAGCTTGGTCCAAATGTGGGGGTTTGAAGTACCACCCACTTCTAGTCATATGATCAATCTCTTCAGAGTACCAGGTGTTGTCTGGCAGGTCTTCACCCCAATCTTCATCGGTGTGAGCCAAAAGCAAATCATCATCCTCCCACCATGCACCTCCGGCAGCCGACAAATAATTGTGCGGCTCCGTTTTAATCATTCCCTCATCAGAAGTACCCCCCGCAAGGCGTTGGGCTTTTCCAACTTCCTGTTTATCTTGATCATTTTCTTGCACAAACCGCTTCAACACGGCTTCCTGTTCAGTATCCGCGGTACTCACGGCGCCCAGTTCTTGAGCTAAATTCTTGATACTAGTGCTCTCTGGCAATTTCTCTTTTTCCTCGGCCATTTCGGTCACTGCAACTATTCTTGCTTCCTTTTCTTCAGGTTTTGGTTCAGTTCCTTCCTCTCGATCAGTTTTATCATTAAGCCACCCGGAGTTGTCCGTCGACCCATTCAGATCAAACCAGTCAATCTGCACGTCCCCCCTGATCTTGTTCGTCGTAGAACTGTAGATTGTTTAAGTTTTCTTTCGGCTCCGCTAGATTATCCAGACCTTGGCTTAGGCCATCCTCTCGAACCACATTAACCTCCACTGCTGTTGGCAATACCACTTCGGGCTTGGCTTGAGTAACTGGCATAATGTAATAGCACGGGTCATACACCTCCTTAGATAAGTCCACAGAGCTTTTAAGCAATGGACTGACATTCTCCATCAAGGCCAACTTTCCTCATTCTGTCACTGTCGCCACCACTGGTTCAGGTTGAAGTGTGGATATGTCCATCATGCACAAGTTCGTGCTTTCAGGGATGAACACGGCCGGTTTGGGTAGGTGAGAAAGGGTAATATATACATTGGGGTCATATGGGATGGCCAGTGTATGTATTAGGTTTAAGTTCCGAGGTAGGGGAACTTGGTTGTGGGTAGGAAGAGAATTGGTAGTTACATTTGGCTTTTGGGGTGGTGCTATCACCTTGTTGTCGATGAGATCTTGAATCTCATGACGCAGCCTGTAGCATTGGTCGGTGTCGTGACCATACTGCTGGTGAAATGCACAATATTTAGCTGGGATGTGTTTAGGTGGAAGAGGATCGGGTAGTGGACGAGGCTCTAACGGCTTAAGATGCCCCTTTTTGATCAGCACCCTCAGGGCTTAGGATAAAGGCATATAAAGTGGGGTAAAGACCCTTTGAGATCGGGCCTGTCTGTTTGAGGTTTGTGGAGTCGTACTGGCGAAAGGGTTGGCGATCTTGGCTGTGGTGGTGACGACACTCACATTAGATGGTCGTGTGGTTGTGCTTCCACTCGTAGTTGCATTGGAACTGTGTGTAAAAGGCCTCTTGACCTGCTCCTTCTCATCGGTTATCAACCCTTATTTCATTGCATCTTCAATCTAAACCCTATCTCGTGGAGCTCAATAAATGTGAACAACGGCAAGACGATCATCTTTTGCAATAATTTCCCTTGCAGATTGCGGACCACCATTTTGATTTGATTCTTCTCGGATGGCCTGGTAGTCATCATCGAAGCCTTGGCCCTCTACCTTGTTACAAAGTCTGAGAAGCCCTCCTTTGGCTTTTAACGGGTTGCCTTAAGATCACGGGTTGCGACCTCGATCTGGGTATTGTAGGAGTACTATGCGATGAAGGCCTCAGCTATTTCCTCCTAGTTTCGCTTCACAGAGTCCTCCAATTTTGCATACCAGATAGCCGCTATTCCTAACAAAGTCCGGCCGAAAAGCGACAGCTTTTGAAGTCTAGTAAGGCCCATCGGCTGCAGAATATCGGAGAACAACCACAGATGGACCATGGGATCCCCAGAGCCATCAAACCAATCTATGTGTGGCATTTTAAACCGGTCTGGCAAAGTTACTGCGGAGTCGGTGTATCCATCTTCGATGTCGAGGATTGAGTTCACACCCTGTGCTCGCTTGAGAAGCTTCTCCAGCTTGTTGACCTTTAGTACAATTGGGTCAACTTCAAATTCAAACGGTGCCTCAGTTTGGTACACTGGTGCCTTGTAGTGGGATGGGGTCTATTGGGTTGCCCTGATTCTTAGCCTGGGCATTAGCAGTAATTCCAGGTGCTGGGATACCCATTGGAGATGCATGAGACACAAAAGTCGCTGCCGGCTATGGTTACTATTGCTGTTGCTGCAGCCGTAGCCTGTTTATTACTTCAGCTTGACGGGCAGCATCTTGTTGCATGGTTTCAACAGTTTGTTAGAGATGACGAATCAAGTCCTCCATATCGACCGGGGGATATTGTGCCATTGGAATTGGCGAGTAATTTCTTCTTGGACTAGATGCAAAAGACTGTCCTTGACTAGATGCAAGTGAAATAAAGGGTGTCTGTTGGACAGGTGAATTATGCCTAACTCTTCTCTGTCTCATAACTGGTGGGAGCGAAGCAAACACAGGCTGTCCCCTAACAAGATCTCCGGATCTATAAAGTCTCCTAACATGGGTCCAGAGTGCTCGGGGGATATCCGAACTGTCCGAAGCAATTGTGATAAACTACCTAGCAAAAAGAAATAAAGCAAAAGGGAAAGCAAAATCAGAAACCGCACAGCACCTCAGCTCAGATGTGAACAACACACAGTTGTAATCAAAAGCTGTAGAACTGCACTCAACACTGACTTCTGCCCCCAAATCTAATACCCAAACTTGTAACTGATATGCACATTCCTGTAGAGTTTCACTCTAAAAGCACATACCAGTTAAATAAGAGCCAAAACACCCCTATGAGAGGGTAAGGTTACCTTGTCCTAGTTTCGTCAGGAACTAGGGTTGAATATTCAAGCAAAGTGGTTTCACACAATCCTGCATTCGGGTGAGCATCCTGTCCTAGTTTGGAACAGTCTCTACGGCTTTCGATATGCAACTAGGCCAAATGGTCAAAAAGGGTACCTCAGCAAGACTACCTAATATACCTCTCACACCTAACACCGAGAAGTGAAAGGAGAATCAAACGGTACAATGGTAATCCAGATCCAAAGGTTGTGTTCCCATCGTGGCAGAGCTTGCGACCGGTCAGCCTTTTGGCAAGCTTTTCCAAGCAAGCCTCCGGCAAACCGTCCAGGAATAGCAGATGACAAACACAGTGACTTAGGCACACCAATGCAAATGCAATGCAAAGAAACACATAAGTGTAGATAAAATTTCATATAATAAGTTCGAGTCAAGTTTTCTAAATCCCCAGCAGAGTTGCCAGAAACTGTAGCTCAACTTTTTCGCGCCCCCCTTTCGAAAGGTCGAAAGAAAGCCATACAGTTCAGACTCCCGTGGTTCTGAATCTAATCTCACAAGTGCAATGTGAAATTGATAAACACCAAAGAGTCCAAATTCGACAAATAGTTTGGAAAATTGATTTTGAATAAAAAATGCCAAAATTGGACTATTTTGCTAGATACAGAGTCGCCACCTAAATATTTTATTTTGAGAAAATTTAGGAAACCCATAACTCGTGTCAAAGGCCACGTGTCCATCATCACCAAAGTTGCCTCGGCTCGGGAACTTAGGTACGAGAGGAAAGGTCATGAATTGAGCACCCCTACTCACCCAATCAAAGATCGGCCTCTACTAATCATGATATGATTTTTATCAACATTATATGCTCTTGTTCCGATTTATTAGGCTAACATTTACTATGTGATGCGCACATACAAGTATAGACTAGTTTGCCCTAATTAGAACAATTCAATTTCATGTTTGTTTTTCGAAAAGGGTTTGATTTTGCTACTTAACAAAGTGGGCTTAAAGTTTGGGAATTTGCCACTTGACAAAGTGGGCGTAAACATTCATTCATTCGTTGAATCGTTCCAATTCAAGCAACAAGGCTTCATCCACAAGCATTCAAACAGTTATAGCAAGTAAGCACTTAACCTCATGGCAAGCATGCTAGTCATGACAGTCACTCACACTCATGCAAGTATGCTAAAGTACTAAAAACTCACTTAGTACTCCAAGCCAAGAAAATAAACTAGTTAGAAAAATGCATGTTCCTAACTATGTAATATGACTAATGCAACACATGCGATATGCAACTAATAGGCTCGGTTATTAATGTGACATATGAATCAATTAAATTAAATAGCATGCGGTCTAAGCACGTATTCAAAGAAATATTGAAATGACAATGCAGTTTGAATGATGAACCGAGCCTCGGTGCATGCAATACAAGATGAATGGATGCAAGCATAAGGTATGCTAATTGAAACATGTCCCTAATCTAACCATCAAAAGCAGATAAATAAAAAGGAGAAAGGCGTGGGGTTGGAAAACATACACATTATTACAATACACTCTCACGAAGGAGAGTTCGAATGAATAAAAGCTAAGCTACACTTAATTAATTATTACAAAACTTGAATGAGTAATTAACTAACTATCTAAGCTAATTAAATAAGAATTTAACTAGGCTAAGCTAATTAAATATTACAACACAAACTAATTAGCTACAACTAATAAAGCTAATTAAATATTACAACATAAACTAATTAGCTACAACTAATTAATTTACAACAAATAAATAATTAATTGCTAATTAAACTAATTAACTAACTAACTAGTCCTGGGAAGCGAGGAGGCCTATGCATGCTCAGTTTCCACCCAAAGAACATCCACTGTCTGCCCTCGAAAGCCTTTATTTGCACAACCCTTGCACTGATTTCCTCTTCCAGATCAACTCTACCATGCTTCACAAGCACACTGCTCAAAATTCACTGGTGGTCGGTCAGCCACCATTGAGGGGTTGCCGTCCAACACTGGTGGCCTGCTGGCCAGTAGCAGTGGCTAGCCGGCCACTGATGACACACCATATTTTTTGCTATAATAGAGAGCAAACAGGGCAAAAGAGGGTATTCTCACAGGTTGTTTGTATTGTGTATCCCTTCTTATCATCAAAACATCACAAATGAGTGATACACTTGGTCCTTAAACCATCAATTAAGCAATTTCATTGCATGATGGCTAAGGAACCAAGATGTACAAGTTTAATAAATGCACATACAAGACCAAAAAAGGCCATCACCCTATCATGCATGATCAAGGGCAATGGAGACCTTAGAAAAATTGGCACATTTCATCACTTTAAATATGAAATGCTCTACTTTTCCTTGTGTTCAATTAACGTCCGATTGAACATGCCAAATCACAACCAATTCTTATCTTACACAATTTTAGTTTCAACTTGTTTACCTATTTTAACTTACCATTCCATTCTTTAACCAATTAAGTCCATTGGTGAGAAGTCTTCTAAAAGGAAGGAAGTGTCAAACAAGAGGTAGTTTAAGGAAAGAAAGAGATGTCATGCCGTTGGTAATGAACCCCCAAAAGAGGATTAAACCATTAAGCAATGAATCTCAATCTCAAGCTTAAACTATCCTAAGGTTGAAACAACCCTCAAAGCAAATAAAAAGTGAAGAAATGAGGGAGATTGCAAAGATTATAAGTGCTGAAATGAAGTGAGAAAAGTACTAAAGGCCTAAAAAACCAAACTTGTGAGGACCATTGTACTAGAGACATGCAAAACAAGACTTAAATGCAACAATCAGCCAAAAACAAAGACAAAACAGTTCCAAATAAAACCTAAAACATGCTAGAATTAAGCTACAAAAGGCTAGAAAAATAAGCTAACACATAGAGCTAATAAGGCTAGCAAACAAGACACAAGGAGAGGAGGCTAACCCCTCCAATTTTGGACTTCAAAACATGATTTTTACCGCTGAAAATACTCTGAAATTCAGTGTTCAAAAACCCAAAAGAAGATGGTTTGAAGGTGGGAAACAAATATGGAAAAGCCTTACAAGCAAGGAATAAAGAAGGGTGAGATACCCCCTTAACCTTAAATGGCCTAAAACTCCAATTTCAGCTCACAAAAATAGAGTTTTTTATGGCCCAAAAATAGTCCAAAAACAATAGGAATAGATAGAAAAACAAGCATACAAAGTAAGCTTAAAAGGGAAGTAGTATACCTCTTGAAGCAAAGATGAACTTTAGGCACTAATTCAAGCCAAAACCAACTTCAAGAGCTCCAAGAAGTCTTCAAGGAACCTCAGCTCAAAGATGATCAACTTTGGTTAAGGAGGTGTAGGCAAAAGTATAGTATGTGTAGACTAAAATGCACAAATTTGCAAGAGAGAGAGAGAGATTTTTTGTTTCAAATTTTCTAACCCTCAAAAATAGGAGAGGAGACCCCATATATATAGATAAACATGCATTTGGCTGAGAGAAATCCCTCCCTACACATACAGGGAGATGAAACCCATTGTGCCAACAATTGGAACAAAATATCTGCAAAAAGGTCACTGGTGGCCGGCAGCCTCATTTGGTGGCCGGTAGCCACCAGGGGTTGTAGGCTTGAAAGTTTTGGTCCAAAACAAGGCACAGAATGGATGGGGTTTGAAGGCTTAAAGATAGGGCATTCCGCCGAGGACTTCAGGCACTAAAACGAGCACATGCAATCATAATCATCGAATGCACAAACGATAACATCCAACTCTTGAGGACGGTCAAAAATGGGGTGTCTACATCCACTTGCTTTTGGGCCTTGATTTTGAGTAATGATTCTTAATTCATGATGTTTTGCAAGTTTACAAGAGTTTTCTTAAGTTTTTGGCCCAAGAAAACATAATTTACAGCTTTGGGATTGATTTTGAAGCTTGGAAGTAATTCTGGAAATTCTAGAATTTTGCTTCCACGCTCGATCGACAAATCATGCGCTCGAGTGACCACCTTTATTTTTGCACTTCTGCTCGAGCGACCAAAAGTCCGCTCGAGCGTAAAATACATGCTCCCAAAAGTTTGCATGTTTTGCAGACCACTCGAGCGACAAAAGTTGCGCTCGAGCGAGAGCATGAGTCTCACGCTCGAGTGAGCATCAAGTGGAAAAATCAAGCAACCAGCACTTTTGCAAAGTTTACAGACCGCTCGAGCAAAGGAATGTGCGCTCGAACGACCATTCGCATTTTGCATATCCGCTTGAGCGAAGAAAGCTGCGCTCGAGCGAGACCCCTGTTTCCAGCATTTCTAACTAAGTGTTTTCAAATGTATTTTTACATCCTTATTACATCCTAGGCATTCCTGGACCAAGATTAATACACAATAATGAGAGTAAAAGCTAGAAACACACTAAGAACAAATGAAACAAGTTATGTACAATCCAAGCGTGTGTTCCAGTATATGTAACTATTATGTATGATGTAGGTCACACGCCGTAAACCGTTTGATTTGCCTGCTCTGTCTGTCCGCACCCAGAGCCATCTGTGAGTAATAACTTAATAAAGTTATGTTCAACTTTTTTTATTTTTTGTATGATGAAATAAGATATGTTTTCTGAAATGTTATGTTCTGTATAATGGTATCTTCAATTGTCATTATTTGAAACAAAATTCAAAATCCATGGTCAAATGCGTCACAATTAAAAAGTCAGGGAGTAAAGTGACACAACCCCAAACTATAGAGACCGTTAATGTAATTCGCTCTGTAATAAATCCTCAAATGTAAATAGGTCAAATTACCAACGTGGACATCAAAATTGGCCTATTAAATAAACTCTTACGTTCATCAACTAAACAATTTAGATCATTAAAAAAAATTCATAAAAAACTTAGGGTATGGCTTCTGTCCAGTCTGGGATCGGATTGGACCGTGCTGTTGGGCCCGTGGGGGCCCACCACAGGTCCCGTTTTGATAATCTGAACCGTTCAATATGTAGAACTCGTCGAGTACTATATGCCTGTAAAAAATCACATTGGTCGGATATCGATAGCTATGTGATCAAAATAGTTTTTTGTTAACCGTTAATTTGTTCACCATCCAATTTTTTTAATATGAAACTGATTTGATCATATAGCTATCGATATCCGATCAACGTGATTTTTTACAGGCATATAGTACTCGACGAGTTCTACACATTGAACGGTTCAGATTATCAAAACGGGACCCGTGGTGAGCCCCCACAGCCCAACAGCACGGTCCAGTCCGATTCCGGACTGGACAGAAGCCATACCCAAAAACTTAACACCTTCCAATTTAAATAATCAACTAAAAAGAAGCCTAGTCCCAATTTTTAATAGAATGGGAGCTTTGGACGGTCCAACAATGGCACTAGAGAATTGAGTTGACATGCTGTAAGTGCATTCGAATTCATCTCATTGATTCGAATTCATATAAATTGATAATACAGTTCGTTCTCAGTGGATGGGTCAGGCTGATCCAAGTTCTTCGAGCTTCAGTCCAAATGGTCGAGCCCGCCAAGTGACCTGCAAGCAAGTTCAGCGGGGAACGGGGTAGTCCCCCAGTGAACCCTCCGACGAACAAATTAGTAGTGGAAATAGGGAGTGTAGAGAGAGAGATGGGAATAGAAAGCTTAACCTTCTTCTTGTCTTCGATGCTTGCTTATATCCTTTGCTAATCATTTCACTGTCCCTTCCGATGTGCCCACTTCACCGAAAGCCTGTGCTGTAGCTTACCTTGTTCAGGGTAAGGGGGCGCTGTTCCGACGGGGAGGTGTTGTCATAATAAATGCTGTGATGGGCTGCATTAATGGTGATGTGTGTGGCAATAACTTTGCAGAACTTTGTCTGCTGATGTGGCTTGTCCTACACCTGCCACATGTCCGAATGTCATTGGCCCTTCACGCCCAGTTGGCCTCCAGCTGTCCTGGACTTTACCAACCGGGTTATGCAATGGGCTCCGAATGGTGGGCTTGGGGTTGTTCACTGTGGGCTGTGGCCTTTGTGGGCCTATCCGTGTCAGTAGTCCCCCATTCCCGAGTGCAGCTTCAGTCCAACGAAGGGAATACTTATGCGGAAGGTGAATCCGACCGGGATGGGTGGCCGAGTTGAGGGACCGAGCAGGAGGCCGACTTTGGGGAGGGCCGATCGCGCGAAGGCCGAGCGGGAAGGAAGACCGCGAAGAAGGCTGACCGCGTGAAGGCTGAGCGGAAAGAAAAACCGCGAGGAGGGGGTGACCGCGTGAAGGCCGAGCGGAAAGAAAAACGCGAGGAGGGGCTGACCGTGTGAAGGCCGAACGGACGAGCCGACCGTGAGGAGGGCGGACCATGTGAAGGCCGAGCGGACGAGCCGACCGTGAGGAGGACTGATCGTGTGAAGGCCGAGCGAACGAGCCGACCGTGAGGAGGACTGACCACGTGAAGGCCGAGTGGACGAGCCGGCCGCGTGAAGGCCGACCGTGTGATCCGACCGTGAGGAGGGCTGACCGTGGATGGCCGAGCGGAAAGGCGCAGGGCTCAAGAGGTGGCGTGTGAAATGATGATTTGAAGTAGAAAAGACAGGGTAAGGGGAGGAGACAGTGCATCGTGGTCGTACACGTGGCAGTATGTGGGGGGGAAAGTCAGGCGTTGGAGCAGAAAAAACGATAGGTCATTATGGGTGTTGAAAAGGCAATTTTGGCAGTTGATTTGAAAAGTTTTCAAACTGGCGAAAATTAATTGGGATCCATGGAATACGGGCAAACCGTGGGCTTTTGGTGTCATTCGATTCACCTACTTCTTTACAAAAACTCAAAATATCCCAAGTGTTAATTCCTTCGTTGCTCACGATACACCTTTGCAACACTTTCTCAATTTCCTTGCTCTTGCGTCAGAAACGATTCACAAACATACCCTAGAAATGACATAAGAAGAGGTTGTGAACGTGAGGTTGGATCCACTTGGTGAGGACGATGCAGAGGAGTTGGCGGCACGATATAGGACGGAGACGCGAATGGTGACGGTGGGAGAATCGGTGGTACGATCTTAGGCGTCCACCATGATAGCGACTCCAAGGCCAATAAGCCAGGTAGAGCCAGATCATTGGCATACGAAGGCTGACAAATCCACAATTACTACGGTGGAGTTGGAGGCTATCCGCGAAAAGTACCAGATCCCTGCGGAAGTGGAGTTATTGTTGCCGACATCAACGGAGAGGCCGTCTACGCCAGGCCAGGAGAGTTTTCCCTCTATGAGGAAGCTCTAAAGGGTGGACTGAGGTTGCCACTGCCGCAAATAGTGGTGGATGTGCTCAACCATCTGGAGGTAGCACCAGGGCAACTAATGCCCAATCATGGAAGATCTTGCTGGCTTGCGCAAATGCATGGCCGAAGGCGAATAGAGGCAGGCCATGACGGTGGACGAGTTCTTGGCTGCTACAAGGCTTCAGGGCAGCAGGAGACTTGGGTCACCCTACAGGCAGCGGCAGGGAAGGGTTTTTGGTGGGGTTGCCAACGTCGATCAAAGGTTGAGACCACGGTGGTTCTATGTGTCCACCTCTGGAGGGGCTGGTGTGCGTACGATGTGGAAGGTGCCAACCAGATCTGTGGAGCCAAAGTTGGGGGCGGCGGCGAGGAGAGGGTGAAGAGGGTAAAGGAGTGGAGGGAGAGGGAAAAAGCCAAGTGGGACGAGCTTGTTCAGCCGTCCGCACTGTTTGAGGCAGGTTTTTACCCCACTCCTTACTTAGTCAAATTTCAAAAACGTTCTTACATTTTTCCCTCACTAATCAGCTTATCTCACCCTGCACGACTAAAATAAACCACTCTCATCCATTTCGGCAATGTGGCAAGCACACATACATAATTTTATACAAGTCCACTTCCACTCTGCATTAAGGAGTTCTTTACTTTACTTTACTTTACATTGAATTTTTATACAAGTCCCATTTCAGTCTGCATTACGCATTAAGGAGTTCTCTACTTTACTTTGTATTGAATTTTTTATACAAGTCCAATTTTACTCTGCATTAAGGAGTTCTTTACTTTACTTTGCATTGAATTTTTATACAAGTCTAATTTCACACTGATTTACATACAAGCACAAGCAACTGACTGAAAACATAAATGAAGTTTTATTCATTCACAAATGTGTACACAAGTTCATTACATCAATTCAAAAAAAAAAAAAAAAAAAAGAGGGGCTCTTCTTCATCTTCCCCAGTCATTCCTCTCCACTGGATACAAGATCTTCCTCTTCAACGCCTTCATCCAGGGGGGTCTGGGCCACATCGTCTTCCCCAATTGTCACACTACTGAGGTCTAAGTTTGGGAACAGTTCTTCAGCTCTGCGTTTGAACATCTTCCAGCCACGTCCCAGAACTCAGCCATTTCGTCTTATAAAAATCTGACTGCTGGAAGCTCTCAATAACTTCCGCTTCAGTTCTGCCTCCAGCAGTCGTCCTCGATGGGCCGCCCCCCCAGCTTCTTGCCCAGCCAGATCCTGGCGACAGCGGCGTCAACTGCCATCTGAAATTCGGCAGACCCTTTGAATTGCTCCACAGCTGCGACACACAGATCGGGATGAGCCGCCCTCTCAGAAGCTGCATTCGCCCTCTCTTGGTCCAGCTCTTTCTGAAGGGTCGCCCTTTCAGACGCAGCCTTCGCCTTTTCCTCTTTCACCTCCTTCTTCAGACCCTCCTTCTCTGCCATCGCCTTCGCCCTCTCTGCTTCCAACTCCTTTGAAGCTTCTCCCTCTCCTCCCCTGTCTTGGCACGCTCGGCCTCCAACTCCTTCTGTAGCTCACTAACTTTGACGTCTGCCTCATCTTTCTGCCTGACCAGCTCTTTATTACCTAGCATGGCCTCTTCATGTCGCTCGACCGTGACAGTGCAGGCTCTCTGGGCCTCCTCCAACTTCTTCTGCTCGCAGCAAGTTGGAACTCGAGCGACACAACCTGACGGCGTGTATTCTCCAGCTCCACCTTGGCAGCTTGCAGATCAATGTGAGCAGTTTCCCAGCTTGCACTTTCCTTCTTCAACTTGGCCAGCTGGGCCTTGGCCTCATCAACCTTGAGTTTGGCAGCCCCCGCTTTCCTCAGCAGAGCCCCTGCTAGGGTGGTTACCTCCATTTGGGCAGAGCATAACCCCCTCAACAGGTCAGCTTCGTTAAATCTTGATGCCGAGCGCAAGGCTGCCTCTTCTACAATGCTCACCAAGTGGTCTGCCCCAGCTCTGGCTGGGCCTTCTTCTCCCTCCAGCCGCCCAGCCACCGCCCGAGCGTGATAGATCGCTGTGGTCAGACTAACTCCTCCTCCTTGGGGGACAGGTCCCCCCTGGGGCTGTTCCTCCCTCCTAAATTCAGGAGCGACCCTACCGACCCCTACACCGATTGCTGCCACCACTGGCACAACCTCTCCCACTTTTGAGGCAACGTCCACCACCTCTGGGGCGATTACTCTCCCTGGAGTCTCCTCCATCCCAGCAACCTCTCCCTCCTTGGCCAGACTGGCCTCCTTTGCCCAACCTTCCTTCCTTCTCTTTTGGGTAGGCTCTTCCTCACTCCGCCTTAATCTCTTCTTCTTCTTCCCTACGCCCAACGCCTCCATCTCCTTCAACGACCTCTCCTTTAAAGGGTCCCTTGGAGGCGGTCGTGGTACAAACTCACCTAAGTCTTTCTCTCTGAGGGGTTTGGGACGAGGTCGAATCCTCTCCCTCGCAACTGGTTTGGGTGGTCGGTCGGCTTGAGACTCTTTGAATTTTTGGGCTTTCACCAGGATGGCCTGATCCTCTGCCTCTTGAGCTTTTCTCCTTGCTTCCAACTCCGCTCGGTCGAGGTCCCCACCGATCGGCTGTGGACCCAACNTCCTAAAAATTAAACTCAAACATGTAAGTAACTATCTTTTTGCGTAATTTTTCACTTTAATAGGACCTTTAAATTCATAAGAAAAAAAAAATGACTAAACAATTCATAATATCACATTTTTGAGATTTATTGGTACTTCACCCAATCTTTTTTATGTTATTCATTTGAAAAACGATATTATAAATAAATTAAATTATACAAGTTCAATTAATAATTTTGAAACCAAAAATGCAAAAAAAAAAAAAAAGAAAAAGAAAAGAAAAGTAAAAAACATTTTTTTCCCAACTAAACATAAAAGGAATTTTAAAAAAACTGACATAAAAATAAAAAATTAGATTCAAAAGAAATGATATTTTAATCTTATTACAAAAGAATTAAATCATTTCTAACTAAACATTCATTTATTTTTCAAAATTTCTATATTAATGAAAGTAGTTGGATTTATTCTTAATTAGTAATAAAAATGAATGAAAGAGCTATTAGTGAGCAAGTCAATGCATAAGGACAATGGCTTCTTTTTCTTTTTTTTTGAACTGGCATAAGGACAATGATTGAAGTAGATATATTGTGAATTACTGCTTAGTAGGTAGAAGAAAAAAAATTACAGAAATATAGGGGGATGTAGTGCAACTTCATAAATTTTGACTTGTACCCTACCATAGAACCATATGCATCCCTATATGTTTATAATTTTTTTTTTTATTTTTATTTTTTTACGCTCTATTGAACAGTAATTTTTCCTATCTTGTATTTGAAAAAATCGTTACTTCAAAAATGGGCCCAAATTTTATGATGTATTATAAGACCTATATATAGAATAATTGTGGATCATATATTTAATATTTTTAGATAAAAATTTTGAGTATAGTATCAGTGATATTTAACCTCCGTTTGAGAAGTGGGTTGACTTTTTGACTTTTTGGTTTTTTTGACTATTTTAGCCTTGGCTAAAAAGCTTAGTTTGGGAAGAACTTTTCGGTTTTTTGGCTTTTTTAACTTTTTTTGTGAGAGAAGATTGTAATGATTATGGGTTGGATGTGATGTTTTGTTTGTTGTGGCTAAAAATAGCCTATTTTGTTTTTTGTGACTATTTTAGCCCCCAAACCACTTGCCAAAGGTATGTTTAGGCCAAAGTTTGGCAACTCCAAAAATAATCTCATCTTTTTATCTTTTTTTTATCACATCACCTCTCTACTTTTCTGACACATCTTTCGTAAAAAAGAAAAAAATACATTTATTTAGATCATCCCAATATTTGATTTATACAAAGACAACAAGATGACTTTCTTTTTTTTTTTGGGGAGGGGGGAATAGATAGAAAAATATAAGAATAATTAGATAAATTGGATAGTTATAGTCCAATAACGTATATCCACATGTTCTAACAATCAAAAAAATCGCCTAACCCAACTCAACAATCACCACACCAAACTCCAACAATCATTTAATATAATCGTCATAATAAGAAAGAAAATAATCAAAAGGTGTAACACAACACATCTACATAGAATTTGAGTCCACAACCTCACAAACACCCGGTGATGCAATAGCTAAGAAAATTATGTTTAGATGTCAAAAATGTTGGGGAGAAATGAGAATCTCATTGCCAAATGAGATAGCAGTAATTTGATGTCTATTACGTTGGCTTCTTAGATTTCAGAATAAATCAAATTGCTTGTTATTTCAAATACTTAGAAAATTCTATTTATCCTTTTTGTTACTGAATTTTAGATTTTCTTTGACACTTATCCTTAAAATAAATTGAAAATTTTAGATACAATAAAAACAAAAAATCAATAGTACATTGATTATGATATTAAAATATTCAATTATTTAAAATTTAATCATCTAAAGTAAAAAAAATGTAATAAAAATTTAAAAAGAATAGAAAATAAAATCAATTCAAAATAATCAAATTAAAACTGATTAGTATTTTTTAGTCCTAAATAACTAATATTCTAGGAAGGTGAGATTCAAGGAGGAAAAGTGGTGAATCAAATTCAAATTTGAAAGACAAGGACTTTTTTAGTCTGAAATCAAATTGAAATGTGTTGTGGACCTCTTGTAAGCTTATCACGGAGTCATATAGATAATTTGAATCGTTCAATGTGTAAGATTTGTCGAGTACTTCATCTCTACAAAAAAATCACGTTGATGATATCGATTGTCACTTTATTAGATCTAAATTTGTGTCAACGATAATTATGATTTTAAAAATAAATTATTTACACAAATGATGAATTGATCAAGTGACTATTGATATTCGATTAACGTATTTTTTACAATAATGAAGTACTCGACAAGCCTTACATATTTAAGAGACACCCAAAATGAGCTCATAATAAGGACCGGACCGGACTGGACTGTCCAATTGGTTAGCCCAACCGAAAATAGTCCAATTTGAAAATATAATTTATAATGAATAAAGCTATACGAAATCATATGGTATATCAATTAGTGTACTAAAGAATGATGTGACATAATTTTAAGGTTTTGAGTTTTTTATATTTATATAATAGGTAGGATCCATAATTTTAAAGTGACAATATTATAATGTGTGAATTACACAAACAGTCCCTATAATTTGGAACTCGGGTCACGTTGATTTCTAACTTTTCAATTGTGACACATTTGATCTTGAATTTTGAATCTAGTTCTAAATAAGGACAATTGAAGGTACCATTGTCCAATTTCAAAGGGCAAAGTCGTCAATTTGAAAAATATAAACTAATTTGACAAAATAAAAGTCAAAAAATGTTTTTGAATTTTTAAAAAATAATTTCTACCCAAGATAAAATTATGTAAAATTGATAAGTTTTTTAGACATTTATTATTTTATTTTTTTACCAAATTAATTTTTGTTTTATGTTATTAGGTTTTAACATGTAATCGATATATTTAATATATAGAAATATTTAATTATTTTAAATTTTTGATTTAATTTAATTATTTAGTAATAATATCAAAATACGTTACATATTTACTTTTAAAAAATAAAAATTAATTTAATAAAATATAAAAACAACCACATAGTTACAGAGTCCGGGTCCTTCTCTAGTTCCTGCCCTTCACGCTCATCACTAGGCTCAGATTCGTTTCTTTAAAAAAAAAAAAAAAATACATACTCACGACACACTCACTGCACACACACACTCTCAATCCGTCCTTTCTCTCTCTCCGTCCTTTCTGTACTGGACAGACACTCATCACTAGCTATCCTCGCGCGCTCTCTCTCTCTCTATCAATTTTTAATAAAAAATAAAAAATCTATTTTATAATTTTTGATTTTATTTTCACATTAAATATATATATAATTTTTAATATAAAATTTTAATTTCTAAAAATTAATATCATTGAAAATATACTTTTAAAATAAGACTAACATTAAATATATTTAATAAAAATTAAATAAATAAAAAGTAATTACTATGTTTAGTTATGCTTTCAAATTATATTTTAAAATTTTCATATATGAAAATAATGACTTATTTAATGAAAATATATTTTAAAATAAGACTAATATTAAATTTTTCAGAAAAAATATATGAAATAATGACTTTTAATTTAATTTTATTAACCAAACGAGTTTAATTTTCATATATTTTTAAAATAATTTTAAAAATAATGACTTCATATATTTTTTTTGGAATGAAGATTATTTTTGAGAATTTAAAAATATATGATTTTTGTGTGTTTTATTTCATCAAAATAATTTTTATATTTTAAAATAATACTTTGAAAGCATAACTAAAAATAGTAATTACTTTTATTTATTTTAAATTTTTTTAAATATATTTAATATTAGTTTTATTTTAAAAGTATAGTTTCAATGATATTAATTTTATAAAAATTAATATTTTATATTAAAAATTATATATATATTATGAAAATAAAATAAAAGATTAAAATAATTATTTTCTACTTTTTATTAAAAATGTGATATAGAGAGAGTGTGATTTTAAAAAAAAATTGGGTTAGAAATGTGACAGAGAGAGAGAGTGCCGTGATGAGTGTGTGTCAGTGAGAAAGGACGGAGAGAGAGAGAGAGAAAGGGAGTATTGAGAGTGTGTGTGTGCAGTGAGTTGTGTGTGTTAGTGAGTTGTATTTTTTTTTTTTTTTTTTTTAATGAAACGAATCTGAGCCGTTTATTTATTTGTAGGTGATCTGATCCGTTGCTCGCAGGATGAGCTGGAGAGAGAACTGGAGAGGATCGGACCCATTTACATGGACATCATCAAAACACATAATAAAAATTAATTTGATAAAAAAATAAATACTAAAAGATTTTCAATTTTATAAAATTTTATCTTTAGTGGGTATAAATAATTTTTAAAAATTCAAAAATATTTTTTTGACATTTATTTTTGTTAAATTAGTTTATATTTGGGTAAATTACAAATACACCCCCTGAGGTTGCTTAAAGTACAGATTGCCCCTTGTGATTTGAAAAATTACAAATACCTTCTTGTTATATTTTTATTTAACAGAATTAACTACAAAAATGAAATTTATAATTGCTCTCTTATACAATAATAAAATTACCTAAATTATTAATTGAAACATATTTCTAACATCATTAAAAATTGTTAATTGACTTGATGATTTATTAATAAAAGTAGTGATTTGTTATAAAATTAGAAATCTCAGAAGTGAAATGTAATTTTCAAAATCACATGGGGCAATTCATAATCAAACCTCAAGAGGTGTATTTGTAATTTACCCTTTATATTTTATCAAATTGATGACTTTGCCTTTGAAATTGAACAATAGTATCTTCAATTGTTCTTATTTAGAATAAGATTCAAAATTCAGGATCAAATATGTCACAATTAAAAAATTAGGGACCAAAGTGACACTAGACTCAAACTATAGGGACCGTTAATATAATTCACTCTATGATAATATATACTCATACACTATATTGATCATCACTTAATTAGATGATCATATAATTACCACGCATTAATACACATTAATACAATGAACATTCACTTTCCAAATCCATTCCATTCTCAAAATTATAGAAATTGAAATGGATACAAATACCAATCACCCGAGCTTAGCCAAAGTTGTACACCAATCATTTTTATTTTTATGAAAAAATTGTTTTCAAAAATAAATTTTTTTTTGTCTTTCTTAAAGAGTGCAATATTTTCAGAAAAAAAAAATCTTAAATTTTTTTTTTCAAAAATAATTTACCAAACTACCTTTTTATTTTTTGCATTTTTCCAAAATAAAACAAAAAACTAGAACCTCACCAAACAAGATCAATGCTACAAATACGAAATTTGTATAAAAAAAAGTATTTAAAAAATTGAATGCGTGATCGAAATTTATTTAAGATGTATTATAAAATAATTGAATCATGGCTAGAAATCTTAATGGGAGATTATTTTTATATTTACATAATATTTATTTTTCTATTGTTGTAGATAAAAATTTGGAGGTTCATCTAAAACTATTGAGTGATTCTATTTACACCACTATTTTATCCCTTTACATTCTCAATCTCATTACACCACTAAAAAAAAAATATGATTCTTATCACATTTATTATATTACCAAAACTAACCATAAAGTAAATTATTCAAAACCCTTTCATCTTTTTACACCAATATTTTTTGAGGGAATAAGAGAACAGAGAAAGATGCAAGGAAGACAATGAGTGTGGCCCACAACAAGTGCCTGTTTGGTCACACAGTGCTAAAAAAGTTACATTCCTCCGGTGTTATGTTGTCGGAAAAATATATTTCTCTTAGCATTTTGTTGCTATACATTTATAAGTACTTTCTTCCAAACAATGATTTTTAAATTTGTGCCGGGCCTGTTAGGTAATAGAATGCTAATGAATTTGAATTAATTCAGTACCATGTTACCAGACAAACTTTTTTTCCCGGCAATATGTTGTCGTTCGATTGGATGATAACAAGAAATTAATTCTGGGCCACTTATGAAGTGTCCGTTCGGTGATACATTGCTATACAAATTAGATTACTTTAGTGTTATATTGCCAAACTATAATAGATTTGTCTAGCCACATGTCGTTGTACGTTGAAAGATTATTTTTTCTTCAAGCATTCATAAAAAAACATCCATAAATCAAACACGCATCCTTAAAATCATAAAAATATTCATAAAAATATTAAGTGAGAACATCATAAATTTTTTTTATAAAATCTGTCGTTATTTGCATTCATTAATCAAACATGTTATCATAATTTGTTTATATTGATAGTTTTGGTAGTTACTACATTAGGGTTGATAAGCGTTATGGAATTAATGAATACGGGTAGTATATGCTTTCTCCATCCATTAGCACACGGGTGATGAAAATAAATCAAATTATTTGCCATCTGATGCCTTTATAACAATGACAAATCCAATCTTCTTCCTTCCGTCAGAAGCCCATTTAATTAATGCTTGACGACTACTAAAAATCTAAGATAATAAATACATTTATACATCAAATTATTAATAAAACTCAATACAAATTAAAAATAAGAAAAAATCGTATTCATAAAAATACTTAACAAACCTCGTCTGTAATGAATTCATGACTAAAGTCCACTAATAATGCAGTACTCGCATTGTTACAATGAGTAGAAGTATAATCTTCCAAGCAAAAAAATATAAAATATAAAAAAATAAACGACAATGCTACGTAGCTCAATTTTGTGGCTCAAAAGTGGCTCAAATGGCCAAAACGACGTCGTTTTGGCCATTTGAGCCACTTTTGAGCCACAAAATTTGAGTTACGAGACATTTTTCAAAAATAAAACTAGAAATATACGGTAATGAGTAGACAAACAAATTAAAAACATTCGGCCTTGGGCTATTGAAAATATATCTTTTATTCGATAGTTGGTTACCAAATATATATTTTTTGTCTGGCAATGTAATGCCAGACTATTTATTTTGTTTTCAAAACACCAAACAAAAGTCGAAAAACAAAACAAAAAACTATCAAACAAATAAAAAAAACTCATAATTTTAGTTTTTTAAGGTTTCATTCATACCTTTTTTCATCATTGATTTCTTCTATGATTAAAAACTATGATTCTTACTTTTGAAAAGAGATGTGTAAGAGAGAGGAAAAATTGAGAAAGGAAGAAAAAAGAGTAGAGATTGAAGATAAGAGGTGTAAATGATAAATATAATATATTATATTTTTTAGTGTTTTGTCCTTAAAGGTAATTTCATGCATGGATAAAATTGGAAAAAAAAAATCTCATATAAAAGGTGTAAAGAGATAAAGTAGTGGTGTAAGTAGAGTAGAATCACTCAAAACTTTTACTATTGGGGCTTTTAGTCAAGGTTATTTTTTTTTTAAAATGGTCTTTTACATTAAAGAATTTTTAGATAATTGAATTCTGTAACCAAGAAAAAAAAAAAAAAAGCTTTTACAGCTGAGCCTTCAAACAAATTTTTATTTTTATTTTTATTTTTATTTTTTTCAGTTGAAGCCTTTTAGTTAAGTTTTTTTTTTATATTTTTAAATTTTTTAATGGACCTTTATATTATAGAATTTTTTAGATAATTGAATTTTTTCTTTCGAATTGAAGCCTTTAATTATTTTTATTTTTATTTTGTTTCCCTTTCTTTTCTTTTTGAGTCTTTAAACAAAGAGATTTATAAGCATTTGAATAAGATATATGCATTAACTATGTATGATGAAAACCTCCAAAGAATTTTTTTTTTTTTGGTGAGGAGCTTGAACTTGAAATAAAGGAGTTGGGGTCTTTCAAAATAGGGGACCTAATGTCACAGCGGCAAGAGCCAATTTAATTTAAATCACACATTTTTTTGAAGCATATTTCCATACACATATATTTACTGTAAATTCATTCATTGGAATCTATCAATCAAAATCCAAACGCAAATGCAACCTTAAATTCCCTAATACATCATGATATGTGAAAATGTGAACTAATATTAATGGAATGAGGTAGTTAATAAGATGAAATCTAAGTGATAATGAGAATTTTCATAGAATAGGATATAAATGTGAGATAAAATATGAGTTTCATATTTGTGTTATATTATGTGAAAATCTTCTCGACTTGTAAAACAACTGAGTTAATAATTAATCACATTCAAGTCCATGTAAAACCGTACCTTTTAATTTGTTTCAATAATATTACTAATTACCCTGACATAAAAATAAAAAAGAAAAAAAAAACAAAAAAACATATGTGATTTAAATTTATTTTTGGGGCATTTACATACAAGTCCCATTTTGTGAATTTATACTCCAGTAAGTCCTAAATAAAATTATTTTTAATTTTTAATAGTCCAATTTATCCTTCCAAGACCTCTTTCTCTCTCAGTTCTTTTTTTCGAATGTTCAAATGTAGTAGCAATGAGTGAGAGACTGATTACAGAGACACATTCACACAAATCTAATCCAAATTCTTTATCTATATATATGTAGTAGTTACGGAGTGAGTGATTGTTGTTGTTGTTGTTGTAGAGCATCGATGTCGACGACGACCTACAGTCCTTCGCGAAGCCCTCTGAGTTCGAGGTTCTTGTTGAGTGGTGCTTCTAGGTTGAGATCTTCGTCCTTGAAGAAGCCTCCGGAGCCTCTCCGACGCGCCGTCGCCGACTGTCTCTCCTCCTCCGCCTCCTCCTCCGGCGCCTCTGAGGCTTGCAGGACTCTTCGGATTTGTAATCTTGTCGTTTTTAATTTAGATCTTCACCAGCTTTGGTTTTGATATCTAGGGTTCCACTGTATACATTTGTGTCTCAATTCTCAATTATACATTTGTGTCTTTATCAATCTAATCTGATAATAGACTACTGCTTTTGTATCGTCAGATTATAAGGCAAAGATGTTATATGCTTTCTTTAATTACTTAATAATTATATCTCAAAATAAGGGGATCAATATGAGAGGTGATATATAAAGATAAAAATATATGTATATATATATATATCTATTCTAGACTTCAACGAAGCATTTGAATTCGATTCAGAAATCATAGAGAAGAAGAGAGGAGAGGCGACATTGTTCTTCTGAATTCTAATTTGAAATTAAAAACATTCTTAGTTTATAATATTCTCAATTTTAATCATGAAAAAAATGAGAAATTTCTCAAAATTGATAATTATAAATTTCTTAGTTTTTAGTTCATATTAGAAAAAAATTGAGAAATTTCTTAGTTTTGATAATTATAAATTGAGAACATTCTCCGTTTTAAAATTGAAGGGCAAAACGTCTTTTTACCTATAAATGAAACTTAATGGTTTAAAAACTTTTTGACAGGACCTAAGCTACCACCAAATATATAGATAGGTCTTTTTGATAATTAATCCTTTATTTTAAGTGTGAGTTCCACTATACAAGACTTAAATTCAAACTACACCATTTTTTAAAATATTTTTCTGTATTTCAATTTTTAGTGCCTGGTATTATCGAAATTATTATTTTTACTTGAGTAATATGAGTGTAATAATTTATTATGTAGGGATTATCATCTTAGAATTTTGTTAATAATGTCACATATCACAAAAAACATATTGTGAAAAATATTGCTTTAGATCATGAAAAAGTTACTCAAAAATTACATCATTGGTAGGCCAATTGGACTACCTAAGCCTTGTTGGAAATGGTTGGAAAAATTCTGGGTAAAACAGAATTTTTTCCTAATTTTGGTCTAATTTTTAGATGATTCGTGCGTCGATTTTCGCGGGTCAAAGTGGTAACGCGTTCTATGCCGCGTTGTGATTCACGTGGTATATTTAGTTGCTCAAAACCATTATCGGGTGAATGGGAAATTGAAGCCAAAATGTGCTCCATGGAAATGGAGTTTTTGGTGAAAATTTCTTAAGGTTTGGAAATTGGCTTGTCCCACATTGGTTTGGTGGGAAGTTCTGAATGGGTTTATATAGCTTGGAATTGTAACTTGGGGAGGGTCCCAAGGGGCACCCCAAGTTTGTAGAAGGGAGAGGTTATGCGCTAGACCCATTGGACCCAAAAATCACCACACACGTGCACGCCGCCACCGCCGTCCGTTAGGCTGGGCTGGGCGCGGGTGTGTGGTTGGGTTGGGCTTGTTCGGCCCAATACTAATCTTTTTGGGCCAGAAACATTTGGATTTAATTTTATTTTTTAAAATAAAATATGTCCAACTGTCCAGAATTCAAATTAATTCCGGAATTAATCTGTTCTAGTTTTTCTCTACACCCAAACAGGTCCATTCCGTTTTTATCTGTTTGAATTTTGAACCCAACATATTTAAATTTGTTTAATTCAAAACCAAACATGTTAGCACCTGTTTAATTCAAAATCAATAGCCACCACTACATCTATAAATAGGCAGCCCTCATTTGATGTTTTCCATTCAGAAAATTCGTACTTCTCCTCTGCAAATTTATTCTCTTCATATTGCTGCATTTATTTCATTATTTTCTGTGAGAAAGAGTGTATACACTAAATGTGTTCGTTGAACAAAAAAATTGTAGTGCTGCATTTATTTGTTGTTGATCATTTCATCCTGGAAGATAGACATCCATATTCTAATAGTATCGTGGAGAGGACGAATCTGTCTTAAGGAGACAGTGTCGAACACTGGACTTGATCAGAATAATATTCAAGATATTAATCAATACCCAAACAGAATTAATTAATTTAATTACAGTGAAGATTGTCCAACAATCTTAAGACAGATTATTTTTGGTGTCTTCATTATATTTAATTTTCTGTGTTTTCAAAGTGATATTCTGGTTGGAAAATACAAATAGTATTATAAACTATTTGACAGATAGTAGTAATATACTATCTATTTTCTTTGACAACTAGCAGTAATATACTGGTGTCATTAACAATTGCAGAATATTATTTGGTGTTACAAAAAATTATTGTGGTATTTTATTTTTCTAGTTGTAGTAACAAGGAAAATAAAATTATTTTGTGTTATAATTTATTTTCTGGTTTTAGTAACTAGAAAATTAATTTGTGGTTTGTTTTTCTGATTTTTGTAATAAGATTTTATGACTACTACAACTGGAAGTGGTACTCCAATTGTTACACCAACACCGGTCCCTATCCAGAACCATGTTCAAGTACCAATAAATCATGGAGAAAAACCAGACAAATTTAACGGTATTGAGTTTAAGAGATGGCAGCAGAAGATGCTGTTCTATCTTACAACTCTTAATTTGGCCCGGTTTCTCCATGAAGAGGCTCCAGCACTTAAAGACGGTGAAAGTGATCGGCAAGTTGTTGCCGCTATAGATGCTTGGAAACATTCAGATTTCCTGTGCAGAAACTACATCTTCAATGGCCTTGACAACATGCTGTATAATGTTTACAGTCCTTTGAAGTCAGCAAAAGAATTGTGGGATTCTTTGGAGAAGAAGTACAAGACAGAGGATGCCGGCACGAAGAAATTTGTTGTCGGTAAATTTCTGGACTTCGTTATGGTAGACTCCCAAACGGTAATTTCTCAAGTTCAAAGTTTTCAATTAATTTTACATGATATTCATTCTGAGGGTATGTCTCTGAGCGAGTCTTTCCAAGTCGTTGCTTTAGTGGAAAAGTTACCATCGGCTTGGAAAGATTTCAAAAATTATTTAAAACATAAACGCAAAGAGATGACCATGGATGAATTGATTGTAAGATTAAGAATTGAGGAAGACAACCGAAAAGCTGAAAAGAGGAATGCGAAAAATCCCGTTGAGTCCAAGGCTAATGTAGTTGAACAAGTTCATAAACCACATAACAAAAAGAGGAAGTTTACTGAAGATAGTCCTAAACAAGGCGATAGCAACAAGAAGTTCAAAGGAAAATGCTATAACTATGGCAAGACTGGACATCGAGCTTTTGACTGCCGCTGCCCTAAGAAGGATCATGGAAGTACAAGCAAGAAGACTACCAATCAGGCTAATGTAACTGAACTAGATTACATCTCTGACGGGGTAAATGACATCAACCTCTCTGCTGTGGTGTCTGAGGCTAACTTGGTTGAAAATCCCAAAGAGTGGTAGGTTGACACTGGAGTAACTCGTCACATATGTGCGGACAAGAAGATGTTCACTACCTACAATGAGGTTGTAAATGGTGAACAACTTTTCATAGGAAATTCTTCTACTTCTACTGTGGCTGGACAAGGAAAAGTGATCTTGAAGATGACATCAGGGAAAGAACTGACCCTCAACAACGTACTGCATGTACCTAACATCCGGAAGAATTTAGTTTCTGGTTCTTTGTTAAGTAAAAATGGTTTTAGGCTTGTCTTTGAGTCTGATAAATTTGTATTAACAAAGAGTGGCATATATGTTGGTAAAGAATACATGAGTAATGGTTTCTTCAAACTAAATGTAATGACAGTTGTACCAAAAGTTGCTAGTAATAAGAATAACACATCTATTGTTTATATTCTTGAGTCGAATTTATGGCATGGTAGATTAGGACATGTAAATTATGATGCTTTACGTAGATTAATTGGTTTGGATTATATACCAAAGTTTGAAATTAATCCTAATCATAAATGTGAAGTTTGTATAGAAGCGAAACTAACTAAGGCTCCTTTTAAATCGGTTGAAAGGAAAACCGAACCTCTAGAATTAATTTATACTGATGTATGTGATCTAAAATTTGTTCAAACTAGAGGGGGCAAAAAGTATTTCATAACATTTATCGATGATTGTACAAGATATTATTATATTTATTTATTTAGAAGTAAAGATGAAGCCTTAGAAATGTTTAAACTCTACAAAACAGAAGTTGAAAATCAACTTGGTAAAACCATTAAAATTGTTAGAAGTGATAGGGGTGGTGAATATGATGCACCATTAAATAAATTTTGTGCACAATATGGCATTATTCACCAAACTACAGCACCTTATTCTCCTCATCAAAATGGAATTGCTGAAAGAAAGAATAGAACCCTAAAAGAAATGATGAATGTCATGTTACTAAGTTCAGGCTTACCACAGAACTTGTGGGGGGAAGCAATATTGTCTGCTAATTATGTTCTTAACAGAATACCCCACAAGAAAATCAACAGCACTCCTTATGAATTATGGAAAGGTCGACCGCCTTCTTACAAATACTTAAAAGTGTGAGCGTATTTGGCAAAAGTTGAAGTTCCTGTTCCTAAAAAGACTAAGATTGGACCAAAAACAGTAGATTGTGTGTTTATTGGTTATGCTCAGAATAGTAGTGCATATCGATTTCTGACTTATAAATCAGAAATACCTGATATAAATGTAAACACTATTATAGAGTCAAGGAATGCTGTATTTTTTGAACATGTCTTTTCTTACAAGAAAGGACAGGAATTAAGTTCACAGAAAAGAACGTATGATTGTACACAAAGTCAAGAGACTAATGATAATCAAACACAAGAGACTAGTAATGGTCTCGACCAACAGGATTTAACTAATGATGAACCAAGAAGAAGTAAGAGAGCGAGAACATCAAAATCCTTTGGTCTAGATTTTCTGACATACCTGTTAGAAAATGAACCTCAAAGTTTTAAGGAAACAATGACAGGTCCTGAAGCACCTTTGTGGAAAGAGGCTGTTACTAATGAAATTGAGTCCATTATGCAAAATCATATTTGGGAATTGGTGGATCTTTCACCAGATTCTAAACCTCTTGGATATAAATGGATATTTAAGAGAAAAATAAAAGCTGATGGTTCAATTGACAAGTATAAAGCAAGACTTGTAGTTAAAGGTTACAGACAAAAGGAAGGTCTGGACTATTTTGACACATATTCCCTTGTGACAAGGATAACATCCATTTGCATGCTTATTTCTATAGTAGCGTTGTTTAATTTAGAAATACATCAAATGGATGTTAAGACAGCTTTCTTAAACGGTGATCCAAATGAAGACATCTATATGGAGCAACCCAAAGGGTTTGTAGTGTCGGGGCAAGAAAAGAAAGTTTGTCGGTTTGTAAAATCTCTTTATGGATTAAAACAAGTACCTAAGCAATGGCATGAAAAAGTTTGATTATGCAATACTTACTAATGGGTTTAAGATAAACGAATGTGACAAATGCGTCTATGTTAAAAACACTGACCAAGGATATGTCATAGTTTGTCTTTATGTGGATAACATGTTTATCATTGGAAGCAGTCAAAACATAATCAAATCAACTAAGCAAATGCTTAACAAAAGATTTGATATGAAAGATATGGGGGTCGCAGATGTTATATTAGGAATGAAAATTACTAAAACATCTGACGGATATGCATTATCTCAATCACATTATATTGAGAAAATTCTTGGTAAATTTATCAAGGATGATATGAATTTAGCTAGAACACATGTAGACGTCAATCTTTATTTATCAAAAAATAAAGGTGATGCGGTGTCTCAGTTAAAATACTCCCAAATCATTGGAAGCCTAATGTACCTAATGAATTGTACTCATCCTGACATAGCTTATGCAGTCAGTAAATTAAGTAGGTACACTAGTAATCCCGGAGAAGACCATTGGAAAGCGATCATTCGGGTTCTTAGATATTTAAGATTTACTCGTGATCATGGTTTGAATTTTACTCGATATTCAGCAGTACTTGAAGGTTATTGTGATCTCAATTGGATATCGGATACTAAAGATTCCAAATCCACTAGTGGATATGTTTTTACTCTCGGAGGCGCTGCTATTTCTTGGAAGTCCACGAAACAAACATGCATCGCACGTTCCACAATGGAATCTGAGTTTATTACTTTAGACAAAGCAGGAGAAGAAGCAGAATGGCTTCGTCACTTCTTAGAAGACATTCCAATATGGCCAAAACCTGTGCCAGCTATTTGCATTCATTGTGATAGTCAATCTGCAATAGGCAAGGCACAGAATCATATGTATAACGGTAAGTCACGACATATTCGTTGTCGACATAATACTGTAAGGCAATTGTTGTCAAATGGAATAATCTCAATAGATTATATAAAATCTAAAGAGAATATTGCGGATCCGTTAACAAAAGGTTTGACAAAAGAGCTAGTGTATAGTTCATCTCAGGGGATGGGATTAAAGCCTATTACATAAGAGTCATCATAATGGTAACCCTACTTGATGACTGGAGATCCCAAGAACTAAGTTCAAAGGGACAACTAAGTTATGTGTGGCTCGCCAGAAATCACCAAGGGATTAAAATTCCCTACATATTCCTATGGTGAGAGTGATATCTGCAACATGTGTTGTCTGCAGGGGTATAAGGATAAGCTTAACTTTTAATGATTACTTATATCTTGATTTAAGCATGAAAATCAAGACGAGTATAGGGAGATACTCACAATAAGAATTACCCATATGAGTGTCGAACTGGAGCCGGTTCTATGAGAATGAAGAGACTAAATTCTCTAGAAACACTCATGAAAACCAAGAGCGTTCAAGGCCAAAATGAACACAACAGTGAGAACCACAATG
This sequence comes from Camellia japonica, assembly GCA_030407325.1. Taxonomy (NCBI): domain Eukaryota; kingdom Viridiplantae; phylum Streptophyta; class Magnoliopsida; order Ericales; family Theaceae; genus Camellia; species Camellia japonica. Next base: position 55,203,540 of record JAPPVO010000017.1, read on the forward strand.
TGTTAGAAGATATTTTGTGTGAAATCTATTGTCTTGCCTTATACAAACGGCTGAACAATTCAAGGCATCGCGTCTATTGGTTAGCCAGTAAGTCCGATAGGTTATCACTAGGGAAGGTTCAAGGTTGAAAGCTACCTATCCTGATGCAAGATATTTTCGACTTATACTCTTTCGATAAAGTCTGCATATTGTTGCATTTCCGTTGTTATCAAATTCCATTCATGTGGGGGTTATTGGAAATGGTTGGAAAAATTCTGGGTAAAACAGAATTTTTTCCTAAGTTTGGTCTATTTTTTAGGTGGGACCCGTGCGTCGATTTTCGCGGGTCAAAATGGTAATGCGTTCTATGCCGCGTTGTGATTCACGTGGTATATTTGGTTGCTCAAAACCATTATCGAGTGAATGGTAAATTGAAGCCAAAATGTGCTCTATGGAAATGGAGTTTTTGGTAGAAATTTCTTAAAGTTTGGAAATTGGCTTGTCCCACATTAGTTTGGTGAGAAGTTTTGAATGAGTTTATATAGCTTGGAATTATAACTTGGGGGGGGTTTCAAGGGGCACCCCAAGTTTGTAGAAGGGAGAGGTTATGGGCAAAATGGGCTAGACCCATTGGACCTAAAAATCACCATACACGCGCGCGCCGCCGTCGCTGTCCGTCCGGGCGGGCTGGGCTGGGCCTGGGCTTGGGCGCGGGTGCACGGTGTGTAGTTGGATTGGGCTTGTTCAGCTCAATACTGATCTTTTTGGGCCATAAACATTTGGATTTAATTTTATTTTTTGAAATAAAATCTGTCCAACTGTTCAGAATTCAAATTAATTCCGAAATTAATCTGTTCTGATTTTTCTCTACATCCAAACAGGTCCCTTCCATTTTTATCTGTTTGAATTTTGAACCCAACAAATTTAAATCTGTTTAATTCAAAACCAAACAGGTTTCATACCTGTTCAAAACAGGTTAGCACCTGTTTAATTCAAAATCAATAGCCACCACTACATCTATAAATAGGCCGCCCTCATTTGATGATTTACATTCAGAAAATTCGTATTTCTGCTCTGCAAATTTATTCTCTTCATATTGTAACATTTATTTCATTATTTTTCTGTGAGAAAGAGTGTATACACTAAGTGTGTTCGTTGAACAAATAAATTGTAGTGCTGCATTTATTTGTTATTAATCATTTCATCCTAGGAGATAGACGTCCATATTTTGATAGTACCGTGGAGAGGACAAATCTGTCTTAAGGAGACAGTGCCGAACACTGGACTTGATCAGAATAATATTCAAGATATTAATCAAATACCCAAACAGAATTAATTAATTTAATTACAGTGAAGATTGTCCAACAAGCCTTGCTATAGGAAGCCAATGGATTCTATCTTCGCAAAACTTTTTTCGTGAAACCTAAATTTATTATTTTGTTAATGACCTAATGATCCTGTTGACAAGTTTTGAAATACACACACATATATATAATTATCCATATTATATAATATACAATTATTTTAAACTTTATTAGCTTATAATATACAATTATATAATATATAATATATAATATTCATTGTATATTATATAATATACAATTATATAATATACAATGAAGCACTCATTTTCTAGAAATCAATTCTTTTGGTTCTGATTTTTAGAAAATAGTTTTCAAAAAATTATATTTTTTTATTTTGTATTTTAATATTTTTAATGAATTTTTTTAATATTTTAAGTAATTTTTAAAATTTTTAGACATACCTAACATAAATACATTTAAAAAGTATAATATTTGTGAAAAAAAATCTTTAAAAAATATACTAAATACCAAAAAATATAATAAAAAATACAAAAATTCAGTGTATTTTTCTTATTTTTGTGTATTTATTAATTTTTTAAAATATTATTTCACCAATATTTTACTATTTAGATACATCTAAGTAAGATGCATATAAAAAAATAGAAAACATTGTTTAAAATTTTAAAAATATTCACTAAAAAAATAAGAAAAACCAAAAAATTAATTTTCAGAAAACTAAATTCAAAAAACTGAAATCAAACACAGAATGATTTTTTATTGCTCCGATTCCATGTAAGTGAAATGAATATTCTGCTATTTAGTAAAGTATATACTCCTACATCAAATTATATATATATTTTTTTATTTTATCAAAAGCCCTAATATACATATAAATAATTAAATTAATCGTGATTTCAATTTCTTAAATTTTTTGAGAAGATGATTAATAATTTAAATTTGTAAATTGTAATGCAACAAACAATTATATTAAACTGCCCAAATATTTTTGACAAGAAACCCCCTTTTTTTTATAAATAAAATTACAAAAACCACCCAAGGTTTGATCTCATTAACAGATTAAATTCTATTTTTTCAATTATTTTAATTTAAATCTTGTATTTTTAAAATAGTACCGATTTTAACTATTGGTTTGTACCTATTTGTTATAACCAATAAAGAAGAGACAATTAAAACAATTTAATCACTTTTTTTCCCTTCATTATTGTTGACAACCATCTTCCACATTTATCATTGTCCATCATCACCCCTCTTCCTTCCCCGGTGATGCTTCCGACCCCCAGTGGCACCCCCAGTAACGTGGCGTACTGTCATTGGCTAAAAATCAAAACAAAACAAAAAATAAATAAATAAATAATTTTGGCCAATAGGAAGAGACCCCAGCACCCTCACTGGGGTCTCATGCATTTTCTCTTCCTTCCCAACTCACTACCACCACTCATGTCTATCGGTACTCCTCCCTTTCCCAACGCACTACCATTCTTATTATTCATTTTCAAATCCATAACCACCGCTGTCATTCAACACTACCGATAACAATAATGAAGGGGTTGTTTAGGATGTTCTAAAGAAGTGTATTTTTTGATTTTTTATAAAATATGAGTTGGGTTTGAAGTAATGTGGTAGAGAGATGATGTGACTTAAATAAAATGATATTACTTAAATATGATAGTGACTTTTTGACTTTTTTAAGACACCCCAAACAAGGCCTAAATTATCTAAATTGCTCTTGTTCTGTTAGTTAACTAAGGAGATATTTTGATTCCAGTTTAAGTGCTTGTTTGCGATGTGTTATATAAGTACATTTTTTTGAATTTTTAACTAAAAAAATAGAGGAAAAAAGATGTATATTTGTGATATTTTTTAACTTTTTATTAAAAGATATGTAATAAAATATTGTAATAAAATCAAAATAACCATTCTACCCTTTTGACTTTTTGATTTTTAACTTTATAATTTTTGGGTAGTTGAATTTAAAAGCTTCCTCCGCAAGCTACCCTTGAATAGTATGGACTTTTTAACTTTTTTAATAACTTTTTGACTTTTGTAAGTTATCCCAAACAAGGCCTTAAAAGTTAAAAATTTAAATTGAAACAATTTGATTTAGGGGTTGTTTGGGGTGTCTTAAATAAGTGCACTTTTTATCTTTTTGGACTAAAAAATTGAAGAAAAAAATATAGATGTTTGGGTTAACTTTTTGACTTTTTATGAAAAAATGTGTATTAAAAAATTATATAAATTAGTGTGTAGAGAAAAATTAGGATTGGGAATTGTGCAGCCGTAATTTTTGACTTTTGGTGAATAGTGATAACTTTTTAACTTTTTAAGTAATTTTTTAACTTTTTAATTTTTTAACAACTTACCAAACTTGACCTTAATACTAGAGTCAAACCTTAAGCAGAGTTAATAAAGGTTCATACACAACACAACTAGAAAGTCTTTAGTCCCTATCATAACTATTTCCAAACATGCTTGGCAAATGTTTTTTTAGCAATAATACGAATTTAAATTAATTAATTAGAAATTATTTAGAATTATTATTTTGTAATTCAAATTTATTTTACATATAGATCTTATACTATACAAACTTAGGAGTTATTTGGGGTGTCCTAAAGAAGTGCACTTTTTAACTTTTTAGACTAAAAAGTTGAGAGAAAAAAAAATAGTTGTTTGGGTTAACTCTTTGACTTTTTACGAAAAAATGTGTATTAAAAAATTGTATAAATTAGTGTGTAGAAAAAGATAAGGACAGTAGGCAGTATGGCCGTACCGTCTGGGCAGAGTGAATTGATTATAAGAAATGGTTGCATATTTTTCGAGCATTACATTGGATGGTACTTTTCGGCTTGTGGAGGCCATCACGGGTTTCATTTTAATAATCTGAACCGTTTAATGTGTAGAACTAGCTGAGTACTATATGCTTGTAAAAAAATCACGTTAATCGGATATCGATAGCTATCTAATCGGATTAGTTTTTTTTCAACCGTTAACTATAACACCATCCATTTTTTTATACAAAATTGATTTGATCATGTAGTTAGCGATATCTGATCAATGTGATTTCTAATAGAGATATAATACTCGACGAGTTCTACATATTGAACGGTTCAGATTATCAAAAGAGACCGTGATGGGCCCGCACAGGCCGAACAGCACCGTATTGTTTGTGCACTCCGCCTGTGCAATTTTTCCAAAAAAACTTAGCTCTGTATCTATGGGATGTCAAAATTGTTTGTAATAATTTTGTGTAAACTTTTAATTTTTTTATATTTATTTTTAGTGAATAGTAATAACTTTTTAACTTTTTTAGTAATTTTTTAACTTTTTAAATTTTTTTAGATATCCCAAACCAGGCCTTAATCTCCACCCTATAATTTCTCTCCCAAAAAAAATTGAGAGGTTATGGGTCCCATACTTTTTCAATGTCTTTACCCCACTAGATACAGGACAGACCATTTGAATGGCATGTGAAGGAAGAGTCGAATTGATAGGTATAAAGTGTACGGTTTAATGTGTTTTAATTGAAAAATAAAGGATCACAGTATAATTTAAATAAAATTTGAAGGGTAAAAATATAATTTATCCAAAAAAAAAAAAAAAGTGAGCAACTACACACTAACAATGGGGTGTTTTGAAAAATTAGTTAAAATTTGATTTTTTTTATTTTTTTTGACTTTTTATTTTTATTTTTTGTGAATAAAAAATATGAAAGGTAATGTGATTAAAAATAAGTCAACCAACTTGCCACATGAGCCCTATAATTGAACATTTTTTAAAAATTAGTAGCCTAAGAATGTACATCATGTATTGTTTTTTCCCTAGTGACGAAATATTAGTAGATACTTTGGAATAATTACATTGATGCTCCAAATTTATAGACATTGATTAAACAATGACACCTTATTTTGTTTGATTTGGAGTTTTTAAAAATAGTTTTATAAATAAGTTTTTACATCGTATTTTTTTTAGTGAATTTTTTAAATATTTTAATTAATTTTTTTTGAACTTTTTAGATCTATTTAATTTAGATACAACAAAAAATATAAAATTTTTACAAAAATCTTTAAAAAAAATTATTGAATATAACAAAATATAAAAATGTATTAAATTTTTGTGTTTATTTTTATATTTTTTGTATTCAATGAATTTTTAAAAGATTTTTATATAAATTTCATATTTTTTAAGTATATTTAAATTAAGTAAATCTAAAACTTAAAAAAAAAAACATACTAAAAACAAAAATTACTAATTAAAAAGTCAAAAAACTGTTTTTAAAAATGCCAAAACAAAATTTTTTGGGTTACATGAAGAGGTTAAGGTTTTTCTCTTTTCTATGAAAATCGATTGGACAATGCAATTTACTTGCTCTTACCACACCGAGCCTACTTCAATAGTTAGAATTGTTTATTTTATATGTCAAGAAGATTATTATTTAAAAAAATAAAATTATTCAGTATGATCAGATCATAAAATTATGCCAATAAAAAAATGTATTTTTAAATTTATATTTACTATATATTTTTTTCAATGATTTTATAATTTATTCATGTAAATACAAATGATCGATTAATTTAATTTTTTTACATGAATAATTTGTTCGATAAATTTTACAAGATGAACAATTACAATTACCAAAATGGAATATACACCCAAAAAAAATTATCGAAATGGAGGCTGAGTAGGCCCATAAATAGAAAACCATAGGCTCAAAGAAATTACTAGTGAGGTATTTTAATAGTTACTTATTTTGTCAACATGAAATTTTAGTTAAAAAATTAAAAATTATTACATAAAAAAAAAATTTCCTATTTTTTTGAATATTTTTTTTTATAAAAAGTTAAAGGGGGATTTTTTTAACATCATGATATTAAAATTTTATAAGATAAAAGACATACAATATTTTCATAATAGTTAAGATCCTTTAACATTTTCACAGAGAAAATTTAACTCAATGAAATTTCACCCCACTTAGAAAAATTTCATCCCCGACATAGAGAAATTTCAATTTTCACATAAAAATTTCTCTGATTTCATAGTGAAATTTCGAAATTTCTCTGTTATGATCATAGAAAATTTTTATTGAGGGATATTAGTTAATAAAAAAAATCTTGGACCTCTCCTATTACACAAAGTGGGAGAGGGATCTTTCACTAATTTTTCCAAGTTAAAAAGTCACTAAAAACTATTTTACAAAACAACCCTTAATTGGTCTGCTTTTTTTCAAGGTTAGATTTGAATTTAAGAGGACTTAAAGGGTTCGTGGGGCTCACAACGAGTCCCGTTTTGATGATTTGAATTATTTATTTTGTAAGACTCTCAAGGTATAAATATCATAAAAATAATAAGTCGATTTGATAATCATACCATTTTCATTTTATTATGTTTGTCTGCGAAAAATGGATAACAAATATATTTTTAGGCAAATTAGATTGATCCTTATGTCATCTTGGTTCTTGCAATTTCAATTGACTTGGTATTGATCCTGAATTTACAATTTTATCTTAATTTGATCCAATTGATTATAACATATGTTATGTTTTTATAAGTGAAATTGTAAATATATTTAACTTAGTGATTTAATCTTAACAAACTTAGTGACTATTTTTGTTCAAAAAAATTAATTGATGTTATCAATTAAAGTAAATTGGCACAAAATCTAATATTAAGAATCAAAGTCGAGTTAATTGAAATTATACGAATCAAAATGATATAAAGAGAAAAATACTGGACTGCTAATATAATTTATCCTATATTTTTAAAATAAAATAATTATAATTATTAAAATAATTTATTTATTTTATAAATAAAATATCTTATAAAATGTATTATTCATATAAGCCAAACGAGATCATTACGGATTCGTGTGGCATGAAGGTTTGGGGTGTGTTGGAGATTATTTTAATCATAAAAAGATAAAATAAATTTTTTAGTTCAATAAGATAAAATGTCAAATTCAAATCATAATATTTCATTTTTTCTCTTATAAAAGTAAAAAAAAAAAATCTATTCTAAATGAATCTTTTTAATCCCAAATTAAAATATTTAAAAAGTTAAAAAAATTAAAAAATTAACACACATCTTAAAAAGAAAAGGGAAAATTACATATACCTCCCTCAAAATTTAGCTAAATTACAGATATTCCTGAGGTTTCGGAAATTACAGATACCCCCTTGAGATTTATATTTTCATAACATATTATCCCCTGAGATTTATATTTTCAAAACAAATTATCCCTTAATTTATTGTGTAAATATAACCTTCAAGAGAATATTTGTAACTTTTCAAATTTCATGAAGTATTTATAATTTTACTAAACCTCGAGGATATATGTAATTTGCCCAAAAGAAAAGCTAAAAGACAGATAGTTGATAGAGAAGGGGTCGGTGGGTGGGAGCCAATTACCGAGTGAGGCTTTAATGCCCCCATTCATTGTAACCTATTTAATGCCCACAATGCTCCAAACCAATACCCACAATTTCACAACTATCACCCTCTCTCTCTCTCTCTCTCTCTCTCTCCGTCTGTGTATATATATATATATATATAGAGTCCAGAGATACATAACTGGGTGTTTTTAGAAGTATAAGCTATTGATTGATTTTGAAATTGGGAGTTTTAGGAAATGGGTATCTTCTCATTGGTGACAGGAATGCCAGGGCCAAGTGGGTTTGGATCAGCTTCAACTGCTGAACAGGTTTCAGATGGGATTGATGCAACCAACCTCACTGCCATTGTTACTGGTTTGTTAGACTTTTTCACAGCATCCATACATGTCTCTATCATCATCATCATCTATTATTAATTTGCTATTTTTAGATGATTTGTTCAATTCATGTTTGTTTACATGGGTTTGCATTTACTCTTCTACTTTATATATATGGATTTTTTAGCCAAAAAAACTAGATATCCTAAATATTTTATTAAATATTTTATCTTGTAAATTTCAAACATGGGGATATTTAGGACAAGTTTGGGATCTTTCAAAAAAGATAAAAAGACAAAAAGTTACTCAAAAAGTTAAAAAGTTAATACTATTCACCAAAAGTCAACAATTACGGCTGCACAACTCCCAATTCGAATTTTTCCCTACAAATCAATTTTTACAATTTTTTATTACACATTTTTTCATAAAAAGTCAAAAAGTTAACCCAAACATTCGTATTTTCAACCTCAATTTTTTAGTCCAAAAAGACAAAAAGTGCACTTATTTAGGACACCCCAAACAACTCCTTAGGTATCTTTGAGAACAATGATAAAAAGTTAATTTTTTGACTTTTTAATTTTTTTAGTCAAAAAAAATTAATTTTTTTATTCAAAAAAATCCAATTTTTTGGCAAAAAAATATCGAAAAATCAAAAAGTCAACTTTTTACTAATTTTTCAAAACACTATTTAATAATATTTTTTTACCTTAGCATTACTCTTTTTTTAACCGAGTATGTCCTCTGCATTACTCTTATTGTCTTGGGAATGCTGGCAACAGGTTGGTTTAGTTGAAAAGTCAAAAAATTATTAAAAAAATCAAAAAGTTAATAATTCATATCAAAAAGTCAAAGATTCTTTTTTTTTTTCTATTTTTTGCACACCTTTTCGTAAAAAGTCAAAAAATCATCTCAAACATACAAATTTCTTTTAGCTCATATTTTAGCCAAATAACTAAAAAATTACTAAATTAGCCTGTTCCCAAACGAGGCCTAATAAATATTAATTATCTTTTTCTTTATTTCTTTCTTATTTTTATTTTTTTTTAATTGACTCTCCATTAGTCTTGGGTACCTGAAGTTCTCGTCCCCGTCTTATATATATATCTGATGATTACAGTGGCCTATTATCGAACTTAAAAAGGAGAGTAAAAACACTAATTTAGAGTAAAATACAAATTTCAAATTAACTCATTACATTTTTTGTTTTTTTTTTATTTATTTAAATTTTATTCATGCATAAAATTATCAAAAAAATCAAAAACAACTCAAATCCTAAAATATCAAAAGTCCTAATTTCAAATTCCACTTACCATTTTCAATCTTAAAATAACAAAAAGGGCAAATTACACAAATAGTCCCTATAGTTTGGGACTTGTGTTACTTTAGTCCCTGACTTTTCAATTATGACACATTTGACTCTGAATTTTGAATTTTGTTTCAAATAAGGACAATTGAATATATAATTAGATTTTTCAAGGGTAAAATTGTCAATTTGATAAAATATAAACTAATTTGACAAAAATAAATGTCAAACAAATATTTTTGAATTTTTAAAAATTATTTCTACCTGCTAAAAATAAAATTATGTAAAATTAATAAATCTTTTAGACATTTATTTAGTTTTTTTACCAAATTAATTTTTATTATATGTTTGGATGATAATCATGTAAAATTAATTTTAAAAAATTAATCATGTAATTTTTATTAATTTTACATAATTTTATCATTGGTGGATAAAAATAATTTTTAAAAAATTTAAAATATTATTTTGACATTTATTTTTGTCAAATTAGTTTATATTTTATCAAATTGACAATTTTACCCTTGAAAAATCTAATGATATTTTCAATTGTCCTTATTTAGAACAAGATTCAAAATTCAGGATCAAATGTGTTACAATTAAAAAGTCAGGGATTAAAGTGACACAAGTCCCAAACTATAGGGACTATTAGTGTAATTAACCCTAAAAAAAATCCATTTACCTTTTTTTCACCATATCCACCAGATCACCACTACTACTTCCACTCACCAACACCACTCCTCCTCCGTCCACTACTCACAATCACCCATATCCTCCCTGTTGCTCCATCTACTATGACCCCAACCCCCTCTTTGTTGCCCCCAACCATCCTTTGTTCTTCTTAAAACCCTAGATCTCTCTCTCTCTCTCTCTCTTTCTCTCATGCAGAAGGCTGCGTGGTGGTGGTCGAAGGTGGTGGTTGGGTTGGGTATGGAGTTAGGGTTTGAAAGATTTGGGAGCGTCAAGAGAAATAACATCATGTTTGGTAACATGAGAGAAAAGGAAAAAAATGATTATCTCAATTATGTGAGAAAAGAAAGAAGAAAAAAGATTGTAATTTCTCTAAGGATATAAGGATAGAATTAGGAGAAGATTATAAAGGGGCATGATTCCTGTTTCTATAAAAAATATGATTTGTCATGATATTTAAAAAATACATCTTATTTTATACATAAAATGGCCTCTCTTTTATTTTGCACTCTCTTTTTATTTTGCATCAAAAAAACTCCATTCTATTAGAAATTACTTTTATGATATTTGAATTTTTTTATGTATATGTTGAAAATTTTTTATTTGTCTTTTGACCCATCCGGTAATGAAATCCAAATTCCATCCTTGTTTGGATAAATAAGAGAGAAAATAAAAGAAAAAATAATTCCTATCTTATTTGTTTAAGTTATATAAAAGAAAAGAAAAGTAATAATATGATGTTATATTACCAAATTAACTTTTTATAAATATTAGTCTTTTTATTTTTTCTGTATCTAAGTGGATAGTTTTGATATTATAAAAAAATATTATTTAATTGGTGAGAAATACTATGTCACTAATTTCTTGTCACCATTTTGTAACACACCAACGTAGATATTTATGATTGGTTCCTTGTTAGGACTTAAGGAATACGAGTAATATTTTGCTATGTACCCCAATGATATAAAACGATGAAAAGAAAACTTGTAGGTGTCGTTTGGTAACACTTACGTTTTTAATTTTCAGTTTATATTTACAAAAATTTTAAAAATTCAAATAAAAATTTGTTTGGTAAATTTTTTATTTATAAATAAATGGTTTCAGTTTATAAATTTGGCTAAAAAATATAAACTCAAAAAATATGTTTCCGTTTTGAGTTTTGAGTTTTTTTTTTTTTACCACCCAACACTAGCCACCACTCGCCATCATTTTTTACCACCGTCTTCCGCCACCATCACCCACTTGCCACCCACTCGCCGCCACCACCACCCACCCTCCGCCACCCACCTACCACCCACCCGCCACCACCACCCACTACCCACCACCACCACCACCATCCACCCGCCACCACCACTACCACCATCACCCACCACCCACCCGCCGCGACCACCCACCACCCACCTGCCACCACCACCACTACTCGCCACCACTACCACCACCACCACCACCACCACCACCATCATCCATCACCCACCCCCCGCCACCACCCACCTGCCACCGACCCGCCACCACCACCCACTTGCCACCGACCCACCACCACCACTACCACCCACTTGCCATCCACCCGCCACCATCAGCCCCCACCACCACCACCACCACCCACCCACCCGCTACCACCACCCACCACCCACCACCCACCACCACTTGTCATTTCTCACTCTTTTTTATATTTTTAAAATTTTTAAAATATTTTGCCTAAACCAAACGCGTATTTTTCTAAAAATAAACAAAAATCAATTTATAAAATTTTTGTAAAACGTTACCAAACAGGCCCATAATATATAACAGCCCTAGAATTTTGTTCATTTGCTTTTGGTTAGGGAATTAAGCTTCTTGCAAATGAGTTCTAATTTCAACATTTATGTGTGACTATTACTCCAAATTGCAAATAGGTTTAGTCCTTTTCCCATGGAATAGTTTGGTTTCAGAATTTTGAATTCACTTTTCAGAAAATTAAATTATTTACTTTTCATATTTTTTCGTTTGCATTGAATATTTTAAATATTTTAAGAATTTTTTTTAGTTTTTAAATATATCTAACATAAATACACTTAAAAACTATAATATTTGTGAAAAAAATCTTTAAAAAATTCACTAAATACCAAAAATACCAACAAAAAAAAATTATTGATTTTTTTACAAATATTTTACTTTTTAGGTACATCTAAAAAGTAAAAAATTTGCTTAAAATTTTAAAAATATTCACTAAAAAAAAATTACAATTTTCATAAAATTAAATTTAAAAAATTAAAACCAAACAAAATATCACTACCTCCAAAAGGGTCCTCACATTTATTATAATCTATTTAAATTTAGTGTGAATCAACAATGGAAAACGGGTAAGGTGTGACTGGATCTTAGGTCCTTTTTTTTCCATTTATATTTTTAATTATTCAATCCCATGTTTCTGGTGCAACAACCTACCGACCCTAAAAAATTTCTATTAATGTCACCTTGTTTCATTTCATTTAAAGAAAAATTGCAAATTTCCTTTTTCTTTTTCTTCTTTTCTTTTCTTTTTTTTGTGTGTATGTGTGTGAGAATCTGATTAAGTAATTTGATGAAAATTAACACTGGAAAAAGGTAAGGCGCTATTGGATCTTATATCTTTTTATTTTTTAATTTATATTTACAAAATACAGTTTTTTTTTTTTAATCATCATGTAAAAACATATTTATAGGAACATTATGGCTTTTTTTTCTTTCTTTCTTTCTTTTTTTCAAAGCTCTAGCTCTCCCTAGATTTTAGTTTATTATATTTTATATTTTTCAAACATTTTAGGGGGAAAAAAATTTGAAACTATTTGAATCACTAAATTTACCGGAATGAAAATATATCATATATCGAAACGTGTGTTCTAAAAAAATCACTATGGTATTTAACACTTTCCGATAACATTGGTTCAACCATTGAATCCAGAAACATTTCTGCTAGAAATGAAGAGAGTTAAGGCTAAGCCTATAGAGTGTAATTTACATTGATTGAATTCAATGTTCTTTAGTTTGTTTGTGATCAAATTCTAAATGAAAAATTAAAATCAAGTGCAGGAGGGGCAAGTGGGATTGGTTTGGAGACTGCAAGAGTTTTAGCTCTTAGAAATGCCCATGTCATTATCGCAGCGAGGAACATGGAAGCTGCGAATGAAGCCAAACAGCTCATTCTCAAAGACAACGAAAATGCTCGTGTGGACGTCCTAAAATTCGACCTCTGCTCAATGAAGTCAATTAGAGCCTTTGTTAACAACTTTAATGCTCTTAATCTTCCGCTCAACATCCTAATGTTATCTCTCTTGCTCTCTCTTTAATTTCAAGTCATCAAATCTCTGTTAATTTTGTGTTGTTAATGAAATGATCGGCATATAATTTCAGAAACAATGCTGGCGTTATGTTTTGCCCCTACCAGCTATCCGAAGATGGAATAGAGATGCAGTTTGCAACAAATCATCTTGGTATGTAGTAGTATTCATGCCTTCATTGTTGGTTAATTTGTTCAATTAACGATCTTTAAATTTTAAATTCATCGGTTATTTCAGGTCATTTTCTTTTAACAAACTTGCTCCTCGACAAAATGAAGGACACGGCAAGAGCTACAGGTATCGAGGGTAGGATTGTGAACCTGTCATCAATAGCCCACCTCCACACTTATGAAAAAGGGATTCAATTTGATAAGATTAACGACCAAGATAGGTATAATTCAAAAGTGGTTCCTTTTCTTGTTGGGGATTCACAGTTTAATACATTTGTGTAAGGGAAATGTTAGGTTTCATGAAAAAAAATCATGAAAACCATCATGAAAGGATCTGCACCGTTAGATCAGGCATACAAAAAAATACCATATCTGATCTAACGGTGCAGATCCTTTTCATGATGGTTTTCATGATTTCTTTTCATGAAACCTAACATGACCCTTTGTGTAAACCTGTTTTTATGCAAAGCTAACATGATTTTTCTGTTCATTTGCTGTCTCAAATCAGTTATTCCGACAAAAAGGCATATGGACAATCCAAATTAGCCAACATATTGCACGCCAACGAGCTCTCTCGTCGCCTGCAGGTGATTCAGCTATTTTTAACCATATGATCTGTACAAAATATATCTTTTTTAGTGTCAACCTCCCTTGTACATATGGTTTTAGGAGCCACAGTGAATTGAATCATGTCGGACAATTCAATTTCATGTTAGCACCACTTATAAAAATTTCCTTAGGCCTTTCCTCATTTCTACAGAAGAATACACTTGTGTGGTCAGAAATTTCTCAGTTTCATTGGCTAATCTGTGAGAAGCTGAAACCAAAATGTCTGTTTTCGCACTAGGCAGTGACAAACATGACAGTAATTCAATCATGACATTATGAAAAACTAGAAGTTAGGCTCCCTAGCGGGTGGGGTCTCCTATGGTTTGTCACGCACTAATCGCCCCCTCCTACCTTGTTTTGTTCACTAAGGAAAAAAAAATCAGGAAATAGTAAATTCAGAAAAGATGATGAATTTTTCATGAAATTTTTGCCATATTGATTTCTCTTGCACTACAAATGTTATAGATGGATCATCCTTACTAAGTGGTTCAACTCATTACATTATTCAAAGATTATCCCTTTTTTTGGGTCCATTGATGATGGGGCTACACAATGGCGGTTAGCCCTTTCGTTGCTTGTAACCCCCCCTTCCTAGGTGAAGGTGGGATTCGATTCTCCTAGGTCTCTGGTACCACTTAAAATTTGGCATCTTTGAAAATCATAGTGATTTCTAATTAACATTTCTTTGATCTAAATTTATCTCATATGTTTCTGAATTCTGACTATATTTCTTTACTTGTGATGCAGGAAGAAGGTGCAAATATTACAGTCAACTCAGTGCATCCTGGGTTAATAATGACAAATCTCATGAGACATTCTTTCTTTCTAATGAGTATGTACTTCATTGTTCTGCATAGGAAAAAAAGATAATTAGTATGTACTTCATAGGAAAAAAAATATGTGAATACAAAAGGTTTCAATTATGTTTTTTTTTTCCCTTTCCTTTTTTTGCAGGTCTTTTGAAGGTATTCACTTACCTCATGTGGAAAAACGTCCCACAGGTAATCATTCCATCCATCAATGAGAGGAAGAAAAAAAAAAAAAAGGACAATTCCTTTAGCATGTGTTTGGGTTAAGAATTTGGGAAGGAAAAAGGAAAAATAAGAAGTGAAAAGTGGAAAAATTTAACTTATATTTTATTCACTTTTTTCTTTATTTTTCTTTGCCCTATGCAAATCTCTCAAAACTTTGATCCAACACAACATTAATGGAGTAGTAAAAATCACAACGTATTGTCTTGCCTTAGTGGGTACTGGTGCCGCTCTGGAATAGACCATGTCAGTTCACTTCTAGTGAGGTTACACCAATAAAGAGTATATATGTAGTCGAGGGGTGCAAATAAGTACGTATTTTATGTAACTTTTTCTAATCATGGTGGGACTGCAGCAACGTTGTATGTAGCTCTAATTTCTGGTTAGTTACATAAATTTTTTATTCTTATCTGCGCATGAAATTTACAATTTTTATGCGGTTGTTCTCTTTTGTTTTTTGTGTCTCGCTAAATTCGGTTAGTGTTGTTCAAATTGTGTATTTAAATAAAAATAAATAGATTTATAGTAAACTAAATTAGAAAAACACATAACAAGAAATCATGGGATATTACATCTTGATGAACAGAAATACATATAACAAATCAAACATTGAAATGAGGAAAAGAAAGCAAACCAAAGTCTGTGTGATATCACAGTCTCCTTAAAATAGATTTACCACCTCACCGTAGGTGCTAGAGGTATGTTGGCGTTTGTTTTCTAGGATACGACGGTTAGAAGTACCTTCTGTTTAGCTCTGTGAACTGATAATAGCAGTATTCTCTCACACAAGAAGAAAAATATAGAAGCAAACTGACTATCACTTGAGAGCAAAGAAATTCTGTGTTGACAACCAAAGAAGTTGGTTTCTATTTTATATACAAAGGGGGAGAGAGGAGGAGCTTGATGTAGAAATGGTTTGGATCGTATGCTAGAACTACGAGTCTCGTCAAGAAAACCCTCCGTCAATTGAGAAGCTACTAGAGTTTCTCAATATTTGTCCACACTCAAAATTTCTAGGCTTTCAAATGGTAACCTTAAGATAGATGAATAGAAAAAGAACTTATTGCGATGTCTTTACAATGTTGAGCATGAGTCCTTAAATAGGCATATATGGCAAAGCCATATATACTTCATGGTGTCCAAGACCATGTGTCCCTCATGGTTAGGCCATGTGTGCCTCATAGTTTCCAAGATCATGTGTCCCTCATAGTTAGGCGACACCATATGTATCACATAGTTTCTTACATTAGGCCACACCATGTGTTATATGCACAATTATTATTTCTCAATCTCTCATTCATGATGCAAACTTTATGAGACAAATTCTCATTCAATTCTTAATGATTTTTTGTTATTCTTTTTGTAGTATAAAGATCTTATTACAAAGAATCTAAATCCATTTGATCTCATCTCAGTTGATGATTGGGATCTATTTTAATTTCACATTAAAGTCACCGTAAGATCATTTTTTTCAACAGTTGGGTGTTACAACTTCCTAACACTAACTTAAGTTAGAAAGAGTACATGTGAGTGAAAGTGTTTTATGATTTATTTTGAAGATTTATCAAATAAAAGTTTTCAATCTAGGCCTAGTACCTCTATTATCGGCTACTAACAATGACTGACTTCATTTTCATTTTGTTTTGCAGGGGGCAGCCACAACGTGCTACGTCGCGCTCCACCCAAAGCTGAAAGGTGTGACTGGAAAGTATTTCCTGGACTGCAATGAGTGGCCAGCAAGCAAGTTCGCCACAGATGAGGCGTTAGCTAAGAACCTGTGGGATTTCAGCAACAAGCTGGTTAATTCAGCTCAAAACCTTTAAAATCATCTGCTTTCTCTGCTATCCTATGAATCTCCTCCCTATCCATAGTAGGACTAGCTTGATTTGGGTACTTGAGCTTCTGTTAGTTGATATTGTTTATGTTAAAAGATTTGCATCATGATGACCTGTTTGTCAACATGACTACTACTCCTTAAGATGTAATTTGTGTAAGAAAAATGACTTGTAGCTCAAAACTCCCCAGGCTCGAATGGCTCGAAATCAAAACGACGTCGTTTTGATTTTAATTTTAATTTTAATTTTTCTTTTTTTAACTCTTTTATCTGTGAAACGCAACAGAGGGAATGAAGGAGAAAGAGAGAGAAGAGAGAAGAAAGAGAGAGAAAGGGAGAAAGGGCCGATCTTCCTCTTCCATTCTGCCGCCGTCGCCTCTTCCTCTTCCACTCCGTCGCCACCATGTGTGTGTGTTCCAGATTTGTATGTGTGTGTGTGTGTGTGGAGGGGGGAGGAAGGGAGGGGAGGGGGTTTGATTTGTGGGTGGCTTTTGATTTTCCAGATGATTTGTTTGTGTGTGTGTGTTGATGATGATGATGATGCAAATCTGTATATGATGATTTGTTGGTTATTGATGATGATGATGCTGTCTTTGTGTTGATGATGATGATGTTGTCTTCTTTCTTCTTTCTTCTCTTCGGCCTTCTTTCTTCTTCTCTTCTCTGAGCCAGAAAGGATGGAAAAATAAATAAATAAATAAATAAATAAATTCCAAAACGACGTCGTTTTGGTATTTCGGGCCACTCGAGCCACGGAAAATTCGAGCTACCAAATGGGGTTGTTTGTGTAAACTATACTTGGCAGTTATGAAAATTTAAGAATAAAAAAATGACAACCTCACCCTATGCAATGACCACATTAGCGGTAAGTAGGGCAGTAATGTAAACCAAGTTGTTTAAGTTTGACTTGTATATTTAACGAGTTTCAAAATATATTTAAACTTGACTTATTTAGATAATGAGCCGAAAAAGAGCAGCTCATTTTTTAATGATACCCATAAGCTGATCGAGCCAAACAGTGAATTGTTCAAATTTGATTTAATAACTTAACGAGTTTTAAAATATGTTTAAACTTTATTTGTTTAACAAGTTGAACATAAATCGAATTTGAATAATTTAATTCGTTTAACAATTTTAATGGTAAGCACATGATGTGACATATCCTCAACCATTAGTAATGGTGGAGAACACCGTCTCCTCCAAAGACCTAAATAATTTTACCTTGACCTTCCTATACAAAAAGTGTCATTTAACTAGGACAATGGGTTTCACATGGACTACACTAATATCTATAACTAGGAATCTAAAAAGGAAAAATGAGAAAATTTTAAAGATTGCGAGTTCAATAATTATATTTTATTCTTAAAGGATTAACATTTCAGGAAATATGAGATTCTAACGAGGAAGTGAGCAAATTGAATTCCTACTCTATTTGAAAATGAGATTCTTGCTTAAACAGCTAATCAAGAATCATTATTTTATTGTATACTGTTCTAAACACTAAAATCATGTTGCTCAGAAGAAAAAAGGAAAAAAAAAACACTGGAATCATGGGATACCAAAATTACATTTTCATCCTTTTTCAAGATTCTTGTCATGTAAATAATCATAGTCATTACTAGCAAAAACTTGAAATTAAACCTTCTATATTTTATGAATGGGCATCGATCCGATGACCGCCACAACCGGTTAAGCATACAAAGGTGTCACTCTGCCCACGATTTATATGGCTTGGCATTGTGATCGGAAGGGATTGAAATTTACAATTTTGTGTTAAATAATTAAAAATATAAAAAAACATAAAAATTTGTAATTAATCTAAAGCATAACCACGTGATATTCTTAGACCCACCAATAATTTTTCCTTCGCATAGAAGTCCGATTATGCTCACAAAGTGGAATATACGCTAAATAAAGTGGTTAGGTCGAACATAAACAATATTTTATTATATACTTTTTGTAAGGCAAAATGCCTATTAATGTAGAGTTGCTCCTAGAACATCTCTTTGACACTACTTAAATTTTTGTTTTCAGTTAAAAAATTATTTTTTTATTTTGATTATACACTTTTTAAAATATACTTACCAATAAATTCTCTATTTTTTCTTTATACTATTTATTAAAAATCATTTCTATTATCTTTAAAAAATATTTTTTAAAATTTGTTACAAACTCAACACAACTACCTCAAAAATATCAATATAATATTTGATTAACCTAAAACACTACCTATATTTGTTGAGCCCAAACAATTAAAACTAAAATAGTTAATTTGACAGAGTTAAAATTTGGTGATTTATTCATTATTTTAACCAAAAAAATAGGAAGGATAAATTATTCTAATTTTCTTGAAGGTTTGAGAAAATATAAATAGTCTTACAATTTGACCTGATTATATTAATTTTCCTTTTAATAAAGTTAAAGAGACAAAATTAATACAAATAATATGTAAATAAAAGAATAAATAAGAAAAAATATATATTCTAGGCTTGGGCCGTAAATCTAATTTTAGATTTTCATTGTGCAAAAGTGTGGAGGCTAAAACATTATGTCCATTAGAACAAGTTTTTGAAAAATGATCAAACTACTCACATATATATATATATATATATTCTTTTCCAAACCCTAACCAAACCATTGTCTTACACTCTCTCTCTCCACTCCGTCCCTCTCGCTCCCCCTCTTCCTCACGACCACCGAACCCACGGACACCGCAACCGCCACCGCTATACGGTGGCATCGTCGGCGCAGCAAGGGGACGAAGTCAGATCGGCGAAGCTCAGCCGTCGCCGTGAATCGCCGTCGTCTCAGTTGCACCAAATCTGCACCGGATCTTCATCTACAACAAAATCTCCCGCAACTTTGTATTCGCCGCCTCCTCCAGCAGCTCCGATTGCCATCATCGCTTCTCTCTCTCTCTCTCTCTCTCTATATATATATATATCACTCACTCATCAGATTTGAGAGTGAGTGCTATAGTGTAATGGTAATCTCAAACACACACAGATCGATTGACTGTGTATTTTTGGTGTTTGATTTGGCATTTTGTTGAGGATTTGGGAGGGAAGAAAAAAAATGGGCTTGTGAAATCAACAGGTAGATAGAGAAAGAGATGAGGAAGAGAGAGAGAGAGAGGGTTTGAATAGATCAGTCTCTCTCCTCTATATATATTTGTGTGTATGTATATTACAATTTAAACAGATAGAAAAAAATAGGCTTGTGAAATTTGAACAAATAAAAAATAATTTTAACAGACAGATAAAAAATTTAACAGATAGTCAAAAATTTAAACAGATAGATATAAATTTGAACAGATAATCAATAAAAAGTCAAATAGATAAAAAAAAATTCAACAAATAAATTAAAAAATAAAATTAAAAACAAAATATCCTTCAAAATCAACTAAAGAACTTTTCACCAATTGGATTTATCCTCCTTATTATCATCAATTTACTCTATAAACATCTCTTTCACATGACTAATTATTAATGAAAATAGAAACAATTGTCAAGTAAATAAAATTTTAAGTGTAATTATTTCAAAATTATGAGAATTATTCTATTTTGTTTATATTTTAAAGGAGGTTAGTATAATTTACTTTAAAAAAAAAAAAACATTCACTCTGTTTGTTTTTAATTGTCATAATTTAGGGATTGTTTAGAATGATCTAAATAAGTGTACTTTTTGATTTTTTATGAAATATGGGTTGGGTTTGAAGTGATGTGTTAGAGAGGTGATGTGACTTAAATAAGATGATGTGACTTAAATAGAAAAGTGACTTTTTGACTTTTTGGCTTTTTTAAAACTTGCCAAACCAGCCCTTACTTTTCAAAAAAATTCTACTTTTTCGTTTTTCGTATTTTTTTTGTTTTCACTAATTTTTTTTTATATTTTAAGTAATTTTTTAAAATTTTTAGACACACATAACATAAATGCACTTAAAATTATAATATTTATAAATAAAAAAATCTTTAAAAAATCACTAAATACCGAAAATACAACCCCCAAAAAAAATAAAATTCAATACATTTTTTTTATTTATATTTTTGTGTATTTATTAATTTTTTAAAATATTTTTTTACAAATATTTTACTATTTAAATACATCTAAATAAGGTGCATATAAAAAAATAATTTTTTTTTTAAATTTTAAAAATATTCACTAAAAATTTTAAAAAAAACACAAAAAATAAAAAACTCAATTTCTAGAAAACTTAATTTAGAAAATTGAAACCAAACACACGGTTGATATTCTAATTCAAAAATTAAATTCATTTTTCAAACTCACTATTGTGGCAATCAATTAGAATATCTAAAGTAACTCTCTCTCATATCTTTTCTAATTATTAACCAATCATATCACTTATATATTATTAGATTAAAAAATAAGTTTAAAAAGTGATTTGTATATTCAGTGCTCCCTTGGTATGGGCTATTAGCTTAGATTTTTAACTATATCGCTATTTCAACTTAGCTAAAAAAATTGTGTTTGAAATGATTTTTGATTTTTTTAATTGAATTAATGATTGTGAGAGAAAAAAATAAAATGATTATGATTTAGATGTGACAGTATCTTATTAGTTATTTTAGCATTGGTTTGGTTTTCTTTGTGGGCTATATAATCACAAAAGACAAAAAAAAAGTTACAAAATCACAAAAAGACAAAAAAGTTACAAAAGTACCAAACTATCCCATATACAAACAAAAATTCAAAAAAACATCATTATATACTAAGGGCAATTTTGTCATTCTAAAGCCAAAAAGTCAAAAAAGCCAAACAAGAATACCAAACGACTAAAAAAGTCTCAGGCTAAAAAAGTCAAAAAGCCAACTAAAAAAGCCAAAACCAAACGACACCTTAATCATCTTTTTGGTCTTTATAAACTATTTTAGACAAAAAGTTGTAGCCCAAACGAGACTTGAATAGTTTAAACTCCCCTCTCCTAAGATCATCTCTAATATTTTATCAGATCTTTCATCAAATTTAAATTTGATGAAAAATTGATGAAAATGGTACTCCAACTGTTTCATCAATTTGCTATCAAAAGAAAAAAGTGGTATTTTTTTTCATCAAATGAAGGGAGCTCTTATTTTTTCATCAAATCTGTTGATGACGGTTGGGTTGAAGGTCTCCCGAGACAATTAATTTTAGAATAAATTTGATAAAAATTTACTCCACACGAAAGACCGATTAGATTTGATAAAAAGATTGGAGTATGTTGTATCAGATTAAACTTCTTCTTAAATTTTTACTTTAACTTTAATGAAATATATAGAGGATGGGAGATTCTCTAATGTATCTCAAATAAATAAAATAATAAAAATGAAAACATATTCGATGAGTTTTATCAGCTCTCCACAAAGTGTTCACAAAAAACAAAACTTCCCGGTTAATAAAACATAGGCTAATAGAGTAGGCAATTTTCATTCCAAAATTCACACAAATGTAATTATTTAACTCATTTACAACCCTCAAAGATTTCTATTTCTAAAAAAAAAAAAAATCTCATCTTCTAAAATCGTGAACATTGAGAAAGAAAACAGACCCTGACTGTGAGATTGATAACTTAGGCTTCCGAGCCTTTAAGGACTCTCATCATCCACCTCCCACAACCCTAAGGCTCGGACCACGTAAGCGGAGCAAGCGACGATCACCGCCGCGAAGACCGGCGGAACCACCAGGTCCATCTTAGACCGCCGGAACATGTGAGCCGGAAAGCACAGAAACTCCGTCGGAACATCCATGGGAAGCCTCACGAATCCCTCCGCCGCCGCCTCGCACCGCCGCGAGAAGGCGGAGGTCGGAGTGATCGCCGACACGAACGCCGCCTCTGGCGAGAACGACGCCACCGCCACCGTCATCGTGAGGATCGCGGTCCACGTGGCGGCGTAGAGGAGAAGAGGCCACCGCGAGACGAACCGCTCGAGTATTGAATTGAAGAAAGTCATTTTGAGTTCTTGCATGTATGTCATGTATGTATAATGTATGTGTATATATATATGGTAATGTAGAGAGAGAATGAAGGTGGAGATGAGAGAGATTGAGAAGACAGACCTAATCTCCAACAACTTTTTAGTGAGATTGTGGGATTTGAGAATGTTTGGTAGTTGGTGAACTGATTGGGTGCTGATCTTATGCAGTCGTGCTATGCGTGACTCATCCCTACCACCTTCTTTCACGGTTTTTTTTTTTTATTTTAAATAAAGCAATTTAATTTTAGGGAAATTATTTTTTAGTGTAACTACAGACAAAAATTACACATTAATGAAATATTTTGCGAACATTAATAATTAAAAATTTTAAATTTTTTTATGTATTTATAAATATTTTTTGGATTAATTACAAAAAAATAAAAAAATAATAAAAAAATCTCACAATTTCGCATATTTTTCAATTTAAACCCTAGAGTTTCAATTTCGACAAATTAAATCCCAAAGTTTCATCTATGTTTCAATCTCCGTCCATTTCTGTCTCACTTCATCTTCTTCTTTCATTCATATTCAAACTCATCTGTTCAAATCCTTGTATCTCCCTTGTCGTAATTCAATTTTGCTTCATTTTCATGTCATTAGATTCACCTCATAACTAGTTTTCATTTCACCCCTCATAATTCTTATTCCACATCTTTTTGCATGCCGTCAGAACTCCGAAAGTAAGCCAAAAATAAGATTTTTTTCTTTTTTTTTTTCCTTGCTGCTATCACAACAATATTCTTGGCAGTGGAAAAGAAATGGATGATGCTTGATTGGAAAATCAAGACACCCTGACATGTTCACCGACTCATTTGGTTTTTGATTTTTGTGGGTAGTTGTATACCTATCACCACTCAATAACACCGCCACCATTACCACCACCACCTCATCTTCCAGATAATGATGATGAAGCAGTAGCAGCAGCAGCAGCAAGTCATGAGGAAGAGCCTTGGAAAAGGAAGAAGAGAAAAAAAGTGAAATTTTATTTTTGACCAACTTTCAAAACTCCGATGGCATGCAAAAAGAGGTGCAATGAGGCATATGATGGTAGAATGAAAACTAGACTATGAGGTGAATCCAACGACGCGAAAATGAGATGAAACGAAATTAAAACGAGGGATATACAACGATTTGAACGTGTAAATTTGAATCTGAAAAAGAAAGAATATGAAGTGAGACGGATATGAACAGAGGGTCTGTTCATATTGAAACATGCATGGAACTCCAAAGTTTAATTTGTTAAAATTAAAACTCTAGAGTTTAAATTGAAAAACACACGAAATTCTGAATTTTTTTTTTTACAATTAACCCATATTTTTTTAAATCACTATTATACCGTAATTCTCCTTTTAATTTTTAGGTTAAAATATTAAAAAATCACAAAATATAATTAAAAAAGTCATTAGTACAAAATGTTAATTTTTATTTGAGGGATTTATTAGGAAATACCTGTATTGTATCTCAATTAGAAGTTGGAAGTGGCAGCACATGCAATACATATATCAACTTTGCATTTTATTTATTTATTTATTTATTTTTGCCTCTTTAAATTCAAGAAAAGATCTAAATATTCATGTTCCTATATCTTCCCTCACAATCCATGCCATTAACAGTTTATTCAAAGGAGTGAAGAGCAATTACTTCATAGGTATAGGGGTAATTTAGGTAAAGGAATGTTACTTTTCAAAGTGGGTTTGTTGGAAACCAGTTCAATACTTTGGGCAGGCCAACAATTGGATTAGAAACAAATCTACTGGTGCTTACCTAACATCAGTTACCAATAATTGCCAAACTAAGTTATTGTCAATGGGAATGGCAATCATCATTATTACCATTCCAATAGCACGGACACTAACAATATATATAATATATGAAAAATTTACCCATAAGTCTTAATTTTTGAAACGTTGAATCATTTAGTCCTAAAAATTTTTTTATGCTCCATTTAGTCCCATTTTTACATCAGCATGATGTAAATGATGTAAATGATCTGATGTTTCATTTTATAATTTCAAAATTTAATGAAATCTGATGAACATTAGATGTTTTTCATCCTATATTTTCAAACATTATTGAAATTTGATGAACATTAGATGTTTGAAATCTAATGTTTGTAACATGACTCTGATGTTATTAACATTGTATCTGATGTTATTAACATTGTAATGAGACCTTTCAGTCTATAAAAAAACTTTTAGGACTAAACAGTGCATAAGTTATTAATTTAGGATTTATTGGTGCATCCCCCATATATATGTATATAGTATGTGTAAAATAAATAATTTTATAAATATTCATTTTTAATTTAATAAAAATATATAACAATAACACAAATTTCTAAAGTTTAAACAGAGGGCGAATTAATAGGATTACATCTGCATTTTTTTAATCATTAAACCCTGTCATCTTTTTTTTCTCTTTATTTTTTATTTTTTATTTTTTCTTAATTTAACTTATACTTTGTTTGGACATATGTATTTCTCAAATGTCTAAAGGTACCCGAATCTAACAAAATAAGAGGACATACTTATATGTGTGTTCGACATAAGCAAAAGTATCCAACAAATATCAATATCCGATGACATGTATCGAATATAAACATGGCAATTTCTGAAGAGTGTTTATGTTTCTTAGCCTATGTATGTGTAGAAGGAAACATGAACTCCATTCTCAATATAAAATGCAAAAGCCACCACTTGCAACCTATGATTTCTCACAATCTTTAAAACACCTTCTAACAAACATAACAGATGAAATTTGCACAGGAAAACGGTTTTTTTTTGGTTTTTTTTGTTTTTTCTGTATTAGATAGACTTCATTGGTGGATACAACAACCGAATCAATGTGCAAAACGTGAGTAAAATTACATTTATGCTTGCAAAAATATCAAGCAGTCGGAGAGAATGCTTTTTCTACCTGGAGACTGAGTAACAGAAACCCAGCCATTGACACGCAGACTGCAACAAGCATGACCACTAACATCGCCAGCAACGAAATGTATGGGCTCACGAAAAACACAACCGCAATTGAAGCGCTCTGCCAAACCTTGAGCTGCGCAAATGCACCTTCCTGTACCCCAAAAGTTATAATATTTGAGATTTGATATTTTGTCAGTCATTCAGAATTTAGGTGCAAGTAAAATTACATAGAGAAACAACCAAGAAAAGATAAAGGCCAACTATCCTCCATATAAATGAAAAAACAAAATAAAAAATAAAAATTAGACATAGGTGTATAATCTTTAAGAAAAATAAAATTACAAGGGTTACAAACCATTGGTGGGACAAGGTTAAGTGGGAACATCAAAATGGCAACTTGTAAGCACCACCGGCAAGTGACGAAATTATGTCTCAAGGACTTAGTGTCAAACACTAGCCATGATCATTCTATTTTCTGATTTTCACTGAATTTTTTAAGTTATACAGTTTCGGAAATTTTCTGCTTTTGTATAAACAGCTTATTTTTCGTTTCTGTCTGTGAAAAGAGTATAGTTTACTGTTTTTATCCTATGAGCTGTTTCACACACACAATCTGAAAACAGTTTGTGTTTTTCCTAATTTCATATTATTTCTGGAGCAATTCTTAAGTGTGCAAGTGCATACCATATGCACTCGCGTAAATTCTCACAATTCTTAAGTGTGCAAGTGCATACCATATGCACTCGCGTGATGCACTTGCGTAAATTCTCACAATTCTTAAGTGTGCAAGTGCATACCATATGCACTCGCATAAATTCTCACAAATATACGTAAGTTAGCTTACAAAATCATATAAATTTTCATAAACATACATAAGCTAACTCATAAAAATTTGAGAAATCACAACTTACGTATATTTGTAAGAACTTGTGCAATTTTGTGAAGTAACTTATATATATTTGTGAAAACTTATGCAAGTGCATATGATATGCACCTTGCACACCCAAACATTTATTTCTGTTACTGTTTTCTAAAACCAAATTTCTTGTTTCACTTCTTTCCTCAAGTAAAGATAGTGAATGAAAAACCCTTGGATAAGGACGTAGGCAGAGTTTGTCTGGCAAAAACTACTTTTTATAAAAAAAAAAAAAGTATCAGAAGTTTCATAGTTAGATATTCTCATTTAACAAAAATTACAAGATCCAAAAGAAGGTTGCAAAGGGTAATGTATGCATTTCTCGAGTCTGCACTTTAAGTGAAAAAGGAACAACAAAAAAAGGGGAGAAAAAAGATTTTAAAAAGGTGTGCACACGCACACACTGGTAATTTAAACATTCATTTAGCAAAAACTCATACAATATATATCTTAAATAACATATGAAGTCAACAACAATTAAATGCAAATAAATAAATAATCAAGAAGCATGTAGTAACTAACAAAACATGTAATTAAAATTACCACCCTATTCCTTAGTGTGAATAATTAGAGTGCTAGGTTTTATGTCTAGGTGTTTGGAAAAAGTCAGGCAAAAGAAAAGCTTAGGACAAACAAAGAGAATAATCACTACCGTATCATGCTTAAAGAGCATTCCAAGTAAAGCACTAAGCTGTGTATTGAATACTCCATCACCAATGCCCCATGTGGCTGCAATGAGATAAGGGTAGATTGTGCCAAGTACTTCACTACTCACACTGCATAATAGCACAGTAAAACAAAAACCGAACAATGTCATAACAGCTTCAAACCAGATAATACAATTTAAAACTACAGAACAGATTCTAATAATTTAAGAATAATTGGAGTTCACAAGAGAGCTAACCTATACTTAAGCAGAAGCCAGATCAGCACAATAATCTGAATAAAAGCTCCAGCAGAAACTATTAGAGTGACTGACTTCAGACCAGAGGTAAGCCGACCCACAGCCAGTGAACACTGACACAAATTGCAAACATAAACTAAGTACAAACAACTCGATGACTCAAACAAACAAATTATATAACAAAGATGGTCTTGTTACAGTACCTACATGCTATGGCACATTAGTATTTTCCTCTCCAACATATGAGACTAAAGATGATAATATAGATTGTGGGTAAAAACTTGCCACAATTGGAATGCACAAACCACGGGAAAATAAGATCATAGAAGAAAGCACAAAAGTACTACCACAGCAATAAATATAATTGCCTTATTTCAAACACATCTAATAAAAATAAAAAATAAAAAAGAACTACAGAAAAATTTATATCTTTTATTGTTTCTTGTTTCGCTTAGAAGATAAGGGTTGATGAAAATGAAAGTAGTAAACTCGTAATTTATTCTTATTTCCCCAAATCAAAAAAATATAAGAGATAAAGAAAAGATGCCTTGTCAAAATTGATGCACGTAAAATAAAGAAAATGAACTGTTATTGTGAGCTAATTCATTTAAAACATCCCATACAGCTACTCATTTGTATATTGCCATACTTACAATTGCATCAAAAGCCCCATACACAGCCATAGCACCACCTACACCAGACACACCAAGTGCAGGTTTCACAATGTCCTTGGTGAATTCAGCCCTAAAATGGCAAACACACTCCATGCTTAAGTGAAGAAATAGTTAAGAAAACAGTATACAGTGAATGAATTGAACAGTGAAAGGACAGCAACAATGTGTAATGTATAAGTAATCAAATATTACCATACAAATGCTTGTTGTAAGCCTGAATATGCAATAAGGGGGACGATTAACAGCATTCGTATGTCAAACAATGGAGTGATGACAGACTTTGATAGAGAAACCAAGGTAGAGTTGAAACTGACAGAAGACTCTGGTAAACCCTCCTCTTTTTTAACATCCCGCGTATGTAAGAAGCACATGAGTATGGTACCTAAGGTCATACTACAAAGGAACACAATGAATAATAAAGTTGTACCACTGGTACTTCCCCCCTGCAGTGAAGTGAAAGAACACCAAATCAATAATTCAAGTGTTTTAAAAGAAATATGAAATATGAAAAAAAATATGACATTCAGGTGTAGAGTCTAAAAATGCTTCAAATTTTCCACAACCAAATGCAAGAAATGAGATCTTAGTTTCCTTATTTCAATTGATCAAAGACCCATTAATCATTGGCCATCAATTTTCTGGAATAAAGAACATTATCCAGCATTGACCCCCATTAATCAAACGTGTTGGGAGGGATCAGATTGGATGAAGATCTAACCTTTGCATCCAGTCCAACCCCTCGTAGTAAAAAATGCTACTAATAGAATTTAATCACATTTATATTTCAACTTCCTTATTTATATGTAATTTCCTGACTTCAGTCAATGCTGTTGTAATTGACAATACATAGACATACTGTACTGCTCTACAACTTGGTTGATTCTAAAAGTAGTACCGTAAAATACAATTCAAGAGGTTATAGAGAGACAAAGAAAAGAAAAACCAATTATTATTATTTCCACTAGAGGCTTGAAGGCTTCTTTATTTGTTTTACTTTATTTTCTTGATAAGTAAAATTCATTAACAAAAAAACACCAACAATGGAAGCACCATCCCTGCAGACTTTTTAAGCATACAATCCACGAGTTTTAGACTTACAAAGAAATGCAAATTTTTCTTTTGCACTAGAGATGCAAAAATTAATTTTATTCCATTAAAGAAGTTTCTGGTGCAATGAAGTTCTGATTATCATTGAATTGTGATGCATGCATTAATATCAACAACAAAGATAATGATTTGGTACTGGTAATACAAACAAAAAAATTGGCCACACAAACCGAAGATTGGAATTAAGAGTGTGCACATACCGTTCCATCACTCAATAGAGCAAGAGAGATAAGATTTCCAATGAACTGCAAAATTCAATACCAAATGGAGATTATTGCACACTGACAACATTCATACAAAAAATTAAAACCATAAGAAACGAATTTTCCATCAAAAGCTAAAATGCCACACCTGGTGACTAGCAAACATTCCCCAAAATTCTCCATTAAAGTTACCAATCACAGTTCCTTCGTGTAGGTTGCAATCATGTGCATGACTGCGTGCAGTGGAAGTAAGATATGTTCCCTGATGAGTCAGAATATGGTTAGGGAAGAAGAAATAGTTGTGTTACATCAAATACAGAAAAGTCAAACCAAATCAAGAAGATGGACTTTCACCTGCGCAACCCATATTATTGAAGCAGCAAATCCCAGGTACAAGGAAGCTGGCACCATCGTGTACCTACAACAAGAATCATTCAATTATATACAACTTCATGTATTTGATGAAAAAAATATGACACACCTTTTCTTCCTCTTCCCTTTTCCAGTTAGGAGTAGAGTTTGCCATAAATATCTTAAGGAAAACTTTCCATGCATATGTTTATGTGTCAGTGGCATTGTTTAAGAAAGACAAACCAAGGCTGACAAGCAAAAAAGACTTGTGCGGTTTCAAATCAGATACTAATCACCTTGCGAAAACAGTGGAAAGGTTAGGTCTATATCTAGTCTTAACTCCCAGCACCCTCCTCAAAGTTTAGTAATGTGAAAAGTTCGGGTCTATCACTTGAAAAGTTTAGTGATTTGAAGTCTAAGAAGTACAGACACGAACACACCGACACGACAATTTTCAAAAAAAATGCCAGACACAATATATGGTAGACACTCAAAAAAATAAAATTTTACATATTTATTATATATCATATATATGAATACCATGTTCAAACATAATAAAATAAAATAAAAAATACAACATGAGACTAATTGCAGAAATATTCCAACTGTTATCTAGACATGAAACGGGGCACCGATGGGCCTTTTTTGCTCAGTTGGTATCCAGATGGACGAGGCTTTCTGTGATTCTAGATTTCCAGCTGTTTGTATGAGAAGTAGTATAGCACAATTCTACTGACTAAATTTCCTACCAATGACTGACAAATATTTTTCTTCCCCTCTTAAGTGCAGGGCATGTGAGAACTCCTGCCGGTTCAACTTTCGCAGATAACAGTTGGAATATTTCTCCTGCCGGTTCAACTCCTGCTTGGATGAGAAGTAGTATAGCACAATTCTACTGACTAAATTTCCTGCCAATGACTGACAAATATTTTCCTTCACCTCTTTGAGTGCAGGGCATGTGAGAACTCCTGCTGGTTCAACTTTCGCAGAAAGTTTCATTAATTCCAGCAGATTTTATGATTGCAGTGCCATAGCTCTTTCAGCAAAAAGAAAGTTTTCAACTATAAACTAGCACATAGAAATCCATGCTTAATTCTTCTTATCCTCCTAACAGTCATTATATCATCAGATGCAGTTCCATCTAATCACTTAAACTTTGACAATTAATTATGACTCATAATACTTAATTGCTCATTGTATCTTCTTAGCATCTTCTACCACATTATCATACAGAAATTGAACAGCAAATTGTCTAAAAGTTGATTTCCTGGTACAAATCATCCACCTATATCTCCATCCAGATGCAATATAAAATTTAACAGATAAAAATAATATGTTTAACTTAGGACAACTAACTCAAAAGTTTAGTATAAATTGTAAAAATTGACAGGAACTAATTACCATGTTTGTCCTGAACTAAATTAAGGCAATTATTTGTCAATGGTGAGAAACTAATTACCATGTTGGTATCAAATTCGCTGCTATGAACAACCAATACCCAGTAGTCCCAAGAATAAGAGCATTTTTCGACCCCAGAAACCGAACCACCAATGAAGCAACCAAAGAAAAAACCGTAAAAGACGAATACAGAATCCCAAGTGAAATTGTCCCTAAATCTTCCTCCTGCAACCAAAATTCAATTCAAATTAATCAAAAAAAAAAAAGCCTAAAAATAATCAATTATTCAATGGGTTAATTTAACTTTTATCCCTAAACCATCACCATTTTCTCTATTTCATTCTTAAGCTATCAATTTCATCTATTTAATCCTTAAAGTTTCTGAATTCTGTTCATGTGGTCCAATTTGAGATGATTGTACGAATTGTAACCATTGAAGCCTAATTTTATAGGCAAAAAGATAAAATTTATAATTTGAACAACTTAAATTACACAACCAAATACCCTTTAAATTAGGTGCGGTTTGCAGTTTGTTAAAAATAGTAATAAAAAAAAAGTGAATGTTTTGTTCTATGATTTAATTTAAGTTGTTCAAATTCATAAATATCTTTTTTTTCCCATCAAATTAGGCTTAAGCAATTATTGATTTGTAGAATTATCTCTAATTGGACCACACGAACAGAAAA
The DNA here is from genome assembly GCA_030407325.1 of Camellia japonica. Classification (NCBI taxonomy): domain Eukaryota; kingdom Viridiplantae; phylum Streptophyta; class Magnoliopsida; order Ericales; family Theaceae; genus Camellia; species Camellia japonica. Next base: position 55,235,603 of record JAPPVO010000017.1, read on the forward strand.
TAGAACATTAAATACACAAAATTGATAGTTTAGATATGAGATAGAAAAAATGATGATAGTTCAAAGGATAATGATCAACTAAACTCTAGAAAACATATTAACCAAATCAAATTCTGCTTCAGAAAACAAAAAATTACTTCTAAAATGACAACAAGCGGAGTTAGAGCTCACAGTGTTGATAGTACTCTCCAAGTTCTGAGCAGCACCATAAGCCAAGAAAATCAACAAGAAAGCCGAGCTCAGAATATGCACATCTCTGGAATGGCTCTTGGTTAGGGTTTTAGAATCCGAGTGTTCAGCAACGAGTGGTGTCTCTTCGTCCATGGCTTCTCAGAACTCTCAATTGGGTCGATTTGCCACAACGAGATATATAAACCCTAGAAATTGGTTGTGTGGTGGGGCATATGAGAGAGAGAGAAAGAGGAAGAAGTGCCGGCGAGAGTGGTTCGGAGTAGAAGACGTGTGAAAGAGTTTGAATTTATTGGAGGCATCGAAGAATCTGAAGAAGCGACAGACAGCAAAGACGAAACAGAAGAGGAGGGAGATGATGAAATTTGCATTTCTTTAATGCTTGTTTGGTGAGTGAGAAAATGAAATTTGCATTTCTTTAATGCTTGTTTGGTGCGTGAGAAAAGTTTGGTGCTGATTCGTTTCTTTGAAATCATCCTTTAATGACGTTTTTTAACCGTTTATTTTAGTTGGTTATTAAAAATGATTATTTGAAAATTATGTATTACGAAGAGTACGAGGATCCTCTCCTTGCAAGTTTCTACTTGTGCCCGTCCTTGCAGGGTTTTCGGGACTATTTTTAGGTCTAATTTTGATAATTCGAACCGTTCATATTTTATGATTTATTCAGTATATCATACCTGTAAAAAATCAAATTGATCGGATATCAGAAAGCATATGTTCGGAAACTGTTTATTAAATTCTTTAAAAAAATAGTTTTTAGTTCAATTTTTCAAACACATACTTTCTGATATCCGATCAACTTGATTTTTTACAAGTATGATATACTGAATAAATCATACAATATGAACGGTTCAGATTATCAAAATTGGGCCTAAAAATAGGCCCGAAGGCCCTACAAGGACGGGCGCAAGTAAGAGCCTGCAAGAAGAGAGGCTCTTGACTCGAACGAAGAGGTGTAAAAAAAATAGATATATGATACGGCTGAAATAAGTTAATAAGTTAATAAATAGTTTATTTATGTACTCCCTAAGAGTATCTTTAACGCTTTATCAAATTTGAGTCAAAATTTAATGAAAGAGTTTGATCTGATACGATACATTCTAATATTTTCATCAAATTTGAAGCATTGTTTCAAGCACCAATATAATAAAACGGTTGGAGCACTATTTTCATCAAATTTAAATTTGATGAATGATCTGATGTAATATTAGAGATGGCCTAAAAAAAGCTAAGAGAGAATATATTGTTTTTAAATAATAAATTATAATAACCCCCGTAAATTTTGATTCATTTATATTTTCTTTTTGTGCACTTCAAAATTAGTAGTTAACCATTTCAAAATATCATCTTTTTACAAATACTTTATGTGAGGATTCTATTAGGGATTTAAATAGAATAGACTTATTATTTTTTAGGATAACAATATCTTTATTTGGTAATTTCAATTACACTTTATTTATCTTATTTTAGTGATAACGTGTAAACGAAATCACCAAATAAGATTATTATTGTCCTTGAAATTCAATAAGTGCGTTGTGTGTCCTTATGTTGCCTAAGTCTCTAACAAAATCCATAAGAAAATGGGATTTCTAATTAGGAGAGCTCTTGGACTTTCAACACTCTAAACCAATTTTGTTGATTTTTGACTATTTTTTAAAAAGAGGAGAGCATTAATTGGCTACTAAAAATTGAAATTTAAAATTTAAAATTTAAATCATAGTCAACAAATCACTTATATTGTGTTTGGTTGGGGATTTGGGGAGGGATTTGGAAAGGGAAAGGGAAAAGGTGTGTGAAACTAGGTGAAATATAGGCATACTTTATTCACATTTCACCTACCTTTTCTATTTCGCTTTCCAAATTCCTTCCCAAATCCCTCAACCAAACACAGCATTAATGAATATTCATTTATGATTTAGGGATTCAAATTTCAAAATTTGCTACATAATAAAATACACATGATTTAAAGAATTGCTTTCCATAACCTCTTTTTCAGCAGGAATTTATTACTTAAAATCAAATAGTATACCATGATTTGTGGAATTTGAAAAGAAAATATATAATTAAACTTTCTACTTTATGCTATTTCTTACCTAACCTTTCTTTTATTCCATATTTTGTTCAATTTCAAAACCTTACAACATTATAACTTCAACACAGTCATCATAACTCTTGAACATTATAATTTTTTCATAAACTATTTAACTATCATTTCTCACTTTATACCTACACGGCAAGAACATATCATGGCAAGGGAAAACAACATTGTGGAGAACAAAATTATGAAAGGTGAATATTAAAAAATTATCATCTTCTTATATTTTAGCTTTTCACTTGGTACAACTTGATGCCTACTCAATCTCTCACCCCATTATGAACTTGGATTTACTATTTTCAACAATGACAATATGTAAAGTTGCTGAAAAATCAATCTGTGAGCAGTGAATGGATGTATGTAATTAAGTGTTCAACTTTTAAATTCTTTTATTTTATTTTATTTTATAGCAGGGTTGTATAAATTTCAATATGAGAGCAGTGAATGAAGGTATGTAACGTTCAACTTTTAAAATTTTTTAATTTATTTGTTTTCATTTTCTATTTTATTTTATTTTAAGAGTTGTATGAATTGTAATATAAGGACAGTGAATGGAAGTATGTAATTAAGTGTTCAATTTTTAAATTTTTTTTTTGATTTTTTTGTTTTAATTTTACATTCAATTTTTTTTTTTTTAAGAGTTGTATGAATTCTAATATGAGAACACTAAATGGAGATATATGATTAAGCGTTCAACTTTTAAACTTTATTTATTTATTTATTTTGATTTTCTATTCAATTTTATATTTTTATATATTTTTAAGAGTCTTGTGAGTTCCAAAACTTCAAACTAATTTTCTTAATTTTTTATATTTTAAAAAAATTAAAAAAACTTTTTTATTGGTTAACCAATTATATAAATAAATAAAAAAACCCCTCTAATTATCCTTTACATTTGAATTTCAAAATTCAAATATCCGTATCCTATTTATTTTCCTCACTCTAAACCTTTCCAAGTAAAGAAAATTATTGAAAAATTCCAAGGTAAGGATGGTATAAGGCATTAGGTCTAGTGGATATTTTTTATTAGCGAGAGGTCTACCATTTGTAAAATAATTTAATGAGAAATCCTTTCATTGATTTTGGATATTTTGTTTTTAATTTTATCCCTAAATTTATCTGTTGACTTTTCATTGACTATCTGTTCAAATTTTTTTTCTATAAGTTTAAATTTATGTTTATCTATTCAAATTTTTTGACTATTTGTTCAATTTTATCCCTTATTTGTTCAAATAACTGTCCAAATTTTATTATTTGTTCATTTTTTTCTATCTGTTGAAATTATTTTAATGCATATGTTTTAAGTTTTTTATCTGTGCAAATTAGAGAAAGGAAAGAGTGAAAATTATCTATTCAACCAAACTATCTGTTCAACCAAACTTTTTTTTTTTTTTTTTTGGTTGAAGTACAAAGCTATTTGTTGAAATTCAAAGAGTGATCTATTGAAATTCCTGTTTGTCTATTTCTTATCTGTGCAAACTACATACATACATATCTCTATTTTTCTCTTATTTGTACAGACCTATGCAAAACAAAACCCTATCTATTCAAACACAGCATTAGTGCCACTACGTTCGGGGAACAATTGAGAGGTTAACCAATCCAAAAATACGTTTGTCTTTGTTTTCATGGCCAAAGCTACAATTAAGTGCATTTCATCCCAAATGTCCATTTTTTCTTTATTTCTTTTTTTCTTTCTTCTTCTTGTCTAAAGTGTTCCATTGATTTTTCTTTATAAAAATTCACAGTGATTTTGTTTGTTCTCAAGGTTTATATTAATTCATAGAGAACAGTGATAACAATTTATACCATAAAATTTCAAACTGTATTTGTTTTCCTGATAACACTGTTTATTGCAATCATTTGGTACCAAAAGTACACAAAGTAAATTCTTGCATGGAGAACTCTTGAAAGAAAAAACAACAACCAATTTTTCACAACTTAAAAATGTCCTTGTTTGCTTCTTGGAAATATCAAAGAAAATAAAAAACGAAAATGACTTTTTTGTTTTGAAATGCTAGAAATCTTCCAACATTTCTTCTCCTTTCACTTTCTTTCTCCTTTATTTTTCCAATGATTTTCCCAACAACCAATTAGAGAGAAAGAGGGAAAATGTGCCAAAAATAGGGAGCACGTAGGAAACCAACAGAACTAGCTTGGACTTCATGAAATTAAGCGGACTCGCAAAGCTTCCTACTTGAGAGATGACGTGAATCTGAGTATTATCATTGTCGGCTTCATAATCATGAGTGTTGCAAGAAGAATCTGAAGAAGCTCTGATGAAGAAGACGATGACGGTGTAGAGAGAGAACAATACTAGAATCATCAGATGATGGCGATTGAAAGCTCTTCGCTTTCAACTCAATCTCTCTCTACCTCTACTTCTCTTTCCACTCCTCACACTCCCCCATCGGAAAACCACAAATCTTTTACTGGAAACCGCCATACCCTAATGGAAAACCACCACGACTTCTTTATCTCTAAACCATGGCCAATACTACCTTCATACCTTCCATGGTCTCTCAATCCTAACGTCCCCTTCAAATCCTGCAAATCCTACTTCGGTAATGGCTTCACTCGCCGGATCGATCTCCTCAAACTCTCATTTTTCGATCACCGAAACTTGGTGGTCAGATGTAACTCACAACCATAGTTCTAAATCGCGGTATCGGGTAACGTAACGGTATCGATCGCGAAGTATCAGTATCGGTAGTATCAACCGGTACGTATCGGGTATCAGGCGTCGCGGCTGTGAAATTTCAAAAATCATTAGCAATCCATCTAAAACTCAATTTTATGCATTTTTTTGACTCTTTTAACCTTAATTTATCACATTTTAATCAAAATTTTGATATGTAGAGGCACTTTTTTGACTCATTTTCAACTAAATGATATGTATTTATTTTAGTCTCAACCTTTTATTTGGCATATATGTTAAACTTTTAATATAAAATTGATGTGGATAATAATGTAATTCTAATTTAGTTAGTAATAATAATGCATTTAAAATAAAAATAAAAAATCTAAAATATTAAACATCTTTACTTAACAATTAAACCCCTTTAAAAAAATCTAACAGATTAAACCTCTATAAAAAAAAATCTGATATAAAAATAATCTGAAATAAAAAGATTTGACAGATTAAGAAATTTAAAATAATAAAAAAAATCTGAAATAAAAAATCTGACAGATTAAATCTCTTTAAATAATATATATAAAAAATATATATATTGAGCATATGTGCATTTAAAATACATATAAAAATATTTTTATATATAAAAAATTATATTCTATGCCGATAATATATATATATATATATATATATAATTATGAGAGAACAAATCTGTTCTTGAGTTATAAAATTATGAGTTCTATTCAGCTTCTGAACTTATGTCCATTTAAAATTATGTAAAAAATTGCTCTTGACTCCTGAGTTCCATTCAATCTCAATAATATATATATATATATATATATAATTATGTGCATTTAAAAAAATAACCACAAAAAAAAAAAAAAAAAAACAAAAACAAATTATAAACAAAGGGAACACAACTTAAAAAGCAAAACCATTCAGCCAACAGAAAAAAACAGAGCATCACATATACAAACAGAACATGAGGGAACCAACCTTCAACGAAGAAGCTTGAAATCGGTGATAGGTTTGGGTTCGATTCGATGCTTCTCCTTGCAACACTTTACAAGATCGATGCCTCTGCGAGATGGATTTGGGTTTGATTGAGGAGTTGGGTTTCCGATTGAGGGTTTTTCTTTAGAGGTTGTAACACATTTATGGTGTCCGTGAGTCTGTATGTGTATTATTGCTTGAAGAAGACACAAAATTTGAAGTGAAATGGCTGAGTCCGTGAGTCTGTTCCTTCCTTTTCTGCTTTTGCTTTTATTTTTGCAGGTACTTTGGTCCATTATTTTTTCTTTTGCAGGTGTTTTGCTCGTTATTTTTGGCTTTTCCAGGTTCCAGGTGCTTTGCTTTGCTTTTCTCAATTATTTTTGCAGGTGATCGCAGCTTCGTTTTCAGCCGTATCGGCATGTATCGGAAACAAATCGCTTACGTATCGGATTCATGCCAATACGTATCGGGAATCGGCCACTACGGACGCGAAATTCATTCTTGCCGGTATATCGGTGAGTATCCGACTCGGCACTCCCATTTTCCGGTACGAACTGGCCGGTACGGCACATACCGGCCGATATTTAGAACCTTGCTCACAACCCACAACGCTACCCCGCTCTCCACCAAGATCGGCGTCTCCGTGGAAGATCTACGATTTGAGTGTGTGTGTGTGTGTGTGTGTGTGTGTGTGTGTGTGTGTGTGTGTGTGTGTGTGTGTGTGAGAGAGAGAGAGAGAGAGATTTTGCAGTGTGGTTAGCGGCGACAGACAATGACGGAGGACGCTTGGCGAGGACGTGATCAACGCTTGTCTTGAGGTGTCAGCTTTCAGAATCGAGTGTATTTGAGGAGCAACTGGAAAAAGGACTCCATCGTGAGATAGTGGTTGTTGGAGGAGTGGATCGAACTGTGAGAGAGAGAGAGAGATAAGACAATTGGATCAGCGGTAGAAGCAGTGGCGGCGAAGGAGCGGTGGCGTCGACAGCGAAATGAAGACTGGAGACGGAGACGGAGATGAAGAGAGAGAGAGAAAGAGAGAGAGAGAGAGAAATATGAGATAAGAGATATGAGAGAAATCTAAGTCATAAAATGCATGAGACGTGTAAGAGGTGAAGGAGTAGTATGGTCATTTTGTACGAGCTTATTCTTATAGACAAAACATTTTAGGGGAGCTTCTATTTGCACACACCTATTCCTTTTTGTCTATATCCTTCTTAATTTACACAACTAAAACAAATATATATATATATATATATATATTTACTCATTGCACACACTTTTATTCTAGTTATATCCCCATACAAACAACTTTCCAACACTCCCAATCCACACACCTTCCACACTAGCAAGCAATGTTCAAACCTTTCGCTCCTAGTCGCATCCCCACTCCTTCTTCCACCTACTGGTGACACTACCGCGACCCCCACCCCTCTCTCTCTCTCTCTCTCTCTCTCTCTCTCACAATCGCGAAAAGGGAAGCGATGACAATGGTAACAGTTTATAGATGAAATGGGGTTTTGAATGTTGATGGTCAAACCAAATTCATTAGTTCGATGGTTGATTTCCGAATGTAGGAGATTCTTTCGATACTAGTAAGTCGAATGGTAAAAAGATGAGTCTTCTTCCCAGATCTAGGTTCCACGATGCCCCCCTCTCTCTCTCTTTGCGGATTGAGGACCACAAAAGGGTGGAAGCTACGGCGGCGGTGGTGTTGCGTTGCGAAGTGGGGGATTACGGGGGTGGTGGGAAGGGTGAGTGAGCGACGAGCGACAGGGTGGGAAGAAGCTTCGATTCGAGAAGAGGAGGGCTGGGGGAAGGCGACAGAGAGAGGGACTATGTTGAGAAAGAGGACGACCAGAGGGGATAACGGCCAGCGGTCAGGATAGTTAGGGTTAGGGTTAGGGTTTTGGTTGAAGAAGAAAGGGATATTTTGGTAATTTTATTTTAGGATAAAAATGTAATAAAAAAATATCATTAAGTGTGCGGAAAAAAAGGAATAGGTGTGTGCAAATAGAAGTTCCCATATTTTAGAGCATGGATCTTTGGGCAAAGAAATCATATTTACGCCACCTATTTTTTTTTTAAAAAAAATTAATAATGTGTGGCATAAGATATATATGTATAAAACTATTGGTCTCTCTAATCTCTCTCTCTTTTCTAATTTAAAATTTTGTAGATGGAAATTTTAAAATAAAATTTTAATCATATCTAAATTGCAGCTAATTTGAGATTTAAAAGAAGAGTCCAAATAAAATTTATTTGGGTAAATTACACTAACCTCTCTTGAGGTTTTTGACAATTATAGGAATCTCCTATGTGGTTTCAATAATTGCACTAATTTTCCTTACTTTTGAAACTATTGTCAGGATTTTCTCACTGTTAGACTATTTAATAGAATTTGTTGATGTCATGCTAATGTCATAGGTAATAATATAAAAAAAATGATGAAATTGTCCTTCATCTATTCAAATGAGAAATTTTACTCACCTCTCCTAAGGTTTTGCATATATATTATCAAAGACCTATACATGTTTTAGTATTATTTAATAAAATTTTTAAATTTCACGTAATATTAAATAAAACCCTTAAATTGTTAAAACATTATTAAACATTTAATGAAAAAAAAAATTAAATTTCGTTGGTAAAATAAATAAAAATAAACAATTTCTCTAAAATTAATGTTAGATAATATCTTAATAATTGAATAAATAAGATTTATTTGACACTACATAAATAACATAAAATTTATCATTTTAAGTAATATATTTATTATTTGAATTTTTTTTAAAGTTGAAATAAATAGATTTATTTTTTTCCTGATAATTTGCATTACTTATTTATTCATGTGCAAAAAAAATTATTATTTTATCTTTTCTCAATCATATATTATTCTCAAATTTTAATTTTTATCTTTGAATCACTAAACTTCTAGTTGATATATATTTAAAAAGACGCAAGTTAATATTTCTTACATGATTAAATAAATAAATATAGATGTAAAAAAAAAATCTAACCATCTCACAATAAATTAAAATTAATTGATAGGGAATGAAGGATCAATAAATTATTTGAGAATAATAAACAATCCAAACAATTTATCATTTCTTACACCTAAAATTAAAATTAATCTTTACTTGAATGGAGAAATTACTTAAGAATAATAAAATAATCAATTAATTTGTTATGTATGATACTTAAAATCTATTTTTCCATCTTTATCTATCTCATTTAAACTATTTTTATAAAATTAAATCTTAAAATTAATTTATCACCTTCATTAATGGTTGAATTTTTATTTTATTTTTTGTTTACAAAAGTTCAAAAACTTGTTGTGGAAAAAAAATAGAGTCAAGAAATTACATTTATATTTTGAAAAAATTATGAAAATAAATAATAATTTCATATATTTAATAGGATAAATTAAATTTAGTGCATTTAAGGTTAAGATTAATGTTAATAATAAATTAGTTTGGTTTAATTGTCAGAAAGCTCAACTGAGGTTAGATTTTTTTTACTTCTATATTTATTTTTTAATTTTTTTAATCTTGTAAGAAATATTAACCTATGTTTTTTTTTTTTTCAATATACATTGATTAGAAGTTTAATAACTCAAAAATAAAAATAAAAATTTGAGAATAATATATGATTGAGAAAAGATAAAACAATAATTTTTTACGTATAAATAAATAAGTAATGCAAATTCTTGGAAAAAAATAAATCCATTTATTTCAACTTTAAAAAAATTCAAATAATAAATGCATTACTTAAAATGATAAATTTTACGTTGTTTATGTAGTGTAGAATAAGTCTTATATTAAATTATTAGGATGTTATCTAATATTAATTTTAGAGAGATTGTTTATTTTTAAGTATTTTATTAATGAATTTTTTTTTTCATCAAATGTTTTAATAATGTCTAAACAATTTAAGGGTTTTATTTTATATTGCATAAAATTTAAATTTTTTATTAAATAATGCTAAAATATGTATAGGTCTTTGATAATATATATGTAAAATATTAGGCGAGGTAAGAGTAATTTACCTATGTTGATAATGAATGAGTTGGTTTATGAATATTTTCGTCTTTTCACATGCAAATCAAAGGGTAATATGGCCATTTTTACACCCAACTAACGTCGTTTGTACGAACTTAACAGATTAGAAGAATCTTGATAATAATTTTAAAAGTAAAGGAGGTTAGTGTAATTATTGAAACTACAGAAGAAGTCCTTGTAATTGTAAGAAACTTTAAGGGAGATAAGTGTAATTTACCCAATTTATTTATTTGTAATTTTAAAATATTTAAATAGAAAATATGATAATCTTTGTAATTTATTCTATTTTTTTCTTTACTAATTAAATTATAACATCTATTTCTTATTGAGAATTTAGAATATACAATTAATGACATAACAACTATAAAAAAAAATATAAAAAATCTAATTAAATGGTTACAATTTAATTAATTCTAAATTATATTTGATAGATTTTAAACAATTTTATGTTACTATTTAATTTCAAAATTAATTGTTAATTAATTGTTTAAATCTGTACATAACATGAGTGATATGCTAGTTCTAATGAAAGAAAATTAAGTGGAACAAGATAATACTTTAAAGTGGTTAATTATTGAGTTTTGAAGTTTATAAACAAAATGTAAACGAGTCATAATTTAAAAAGATTCACGGTGATTTACCATTCAATCGTGCTAAGTACCCCCAGTGGGGGTCGCGCTCCCAGTGACGTGGCGCGCCCCCACTGGCTGATAACCCAAAAAAAAAAAAAAAAAAAAAAAAAACAATTTTTCTCACCCAATCACGGGCCGACACCTCACTGGGGATCACCCCCAGCTGGGGGTATAATGCATTTCTATTTACCATTTATTATTAAGTAATGTTAGAGATTCAAAATATTTTATCAAATGTCTTATATGATGCAAGACTCACATGATTGTGGGACCTGATAAAATATTTAAGACATCTAATATTTTTCTTTATTATTACTAGCTGGACTCCATGCGCTACACATGTAGGGGTGACATGGTTGGCTGGAATAATATGTGATTCCACATCCACTTAGCAGGATATTTGATAAAATATTGGGTGGTGATTCATCCCACTAATTTTTGGACCACTAATAGCACTAATGAACTAAAAAAAAAAAAAAAACAAACAAACTCAAGCCAAAACATCACATCACTTTGGTGGGGCCCCCTGTGCCACATCATTAGTGATGCTCTAGTGCTCCCAATTTAGAGCTCTAAAACATTATTGTAAAATATTAGTTGGACTCCATGCGCTACACGCGCAGGATGACATGGTTGGTTGGAACAATATGTTGAGACATGAAGGCATTATACAAATACATGAGAGGTATGAAAAATGGGTGTGGGGTGGCTATGGTGCGGAGACACAACAGTCATTGTTGTGCAGCAAAATAGATTTATTTTGAAACTTATTTTGATAATTAGAATTGTTTACATTTTAGATTATATCAAGTAGAATATGTCTACAAAAAATCAAGTTAATTGGATATTATTTATCTATTTATCCACTCATATTTGTATCTATAAAAATAAATAATAATTGCGATTTAAAATATTAAAATGAATACAAATATAAGTGGATGAAAGGATTAACGATATCCGATTAAATTAATTTTTTACAGATATATTCTACTTGATATATTCTAAAATGTGAATGATTCGAATTATCAAAATGAGTCCCAAAATAGGTCACTTCGCTGCACAGCAGCCACCTCACACCCGTGGAAAATATATGTAGAGAAATCTTTGTACACATATGTATGCCACAGTTAAACACAAACGTCTACTAACTGACAAAGACTCAAATGAAATTTGGAAGGATAAATTACAAATATACTTTTGAAATTTGAAAAAGGGGGATGCACCAATAAATCCCAAATTAATAACTTATGCACTGTTTAGTCCTAAAAGTTTTTTTATAGACTGAAAGGTCCCATTACAATGTTAATAACATCAGATACAATGTTAATAACATCAGAGTCATGTTACAAACATTAGATTTCAAACATCTAATGTTCATCAAATTTCAATAATGTTTGAAAATATAGGAAGAAAAACATCTAATGTTCATCAGATTTCAATAAATTTTAAAATTATAGAATGAAACATCAGATCATTTACATTATTTACATCATGCTGATGTAAAAATGGGACTAAATGGAGCATAAGAAAACTTTTAGGACTAAATGGTTCAACGTTTCAAAAACTAGGACTTATAGGTAAATTTTCCTTTGAAGAATTATAAATATTTTTTATTAAAAAATTTTATTTAACATAATTAATTAAAAAAATAAAATTTCTAACTACTCTTCTATATAATGATAAGATTACCTTAATTATTAATTGAAATAAATTTTTAACATCATTAAAAAATATTAATTAACTTCATAATTTATTAATAAAAGAGGTCATTTATTATGAACGTTAAGGTGACAAAATAATATCTTATTTAAGATATTACGGAATGTAAAATTTTCTCATATTTTCTTTTTCTTCTTTTAGTTTAAAATAAAACATCCCATAGAACCAAAATTTGGGTAAAGAATGACCTTTGTGTTGTTTAAGAATTGGAGTTTTCCAACTGCTCTTCACCACAGATGAGGTATACTTTGAAAGTCTTCCAACACTTGCATTGAACATGGATGATCCACACGTAAAAATTGAATACCCCACTATCAAAAACAAGTTCATAGAATCAATATTGATCCATCCATCGATCAACATATCTTTAGCAAGTGAAGCTTGTTTGCTAACTTACCTCTTCACCCTCGACCTTGTGCTTAATTTTTCAATCCTTGTCTCAGTTGAGGTGTTTCAGGATCAAACAATATATACCTGCTGTCATTTATCACTACAAGAGGTTAAATATTCAAAATGAAATTATACAGCACTACAAACAAAATGAAAGATCACTTACCGAAATTGAAAAACAAACAGACAAAGGTTGCAAAGAAGATGCACAATTAATGTGAAGATCAGTTCTTCACAAAGTAGATTAGTCCCCAAGAAGGCACACAATTTGTTTGAAACAATGACTATAATGGAAACTTTAAAGAGATGTAGGTAGCTTCATGTGTCGCCCTAAAAAAGAATCAATATTATGAAAATGCACAAATCAAATACATCGCCATGTGTTTAGCCAATCATTTGATGCCCAAGTATTAAAAAACTTATGTAGAAACTTATGTAGAAACATATTTAAAAACATGTTTGTTTGTCTTTGTTGCAGTCATACTGTGTGCATCATCAAAAAATAAAGTTTCATCTACAAACCCACAATATTTTGGTATTTTTATCTCCAAGTAGAATATCTAAACTCCACCCAACAAAAGATTCAACCTCACTTCAAGCCTTGAAACACCTTACTGCAACCTTCCTAACCTTGTACGTAGTATACTTGATTACATATCCCACCTCATTTTCTTCCCTCCATTTTGGCCCGTAGCCAAACCAAAAATGCCACTAATTTAGAGCACCTAAAAAACATGAAAAAAAACTTAGTAATAACGTGTAAGTGCTATGCAAACCTTCAAACATTACAAATTAAGTTAAGAAACGACTAACATACCTTTGCAGTTCAATACAAAGCTAGACATTGGGTCATTGATGATGCATCAACGTGGGCACACTTTGTTAAATTCTCCATCTCTATAAATTGCAATGACGGAGACTATGTTATTTCTCAAAGGACATATACTTCATATAAATCACTCAAAACCAATTATAAACAGATCACAGTATTCAAAGCACATATACTTCACATAAATCACTCAAAACCAACCAAGGAAATTAACTACAATGAATTTGGGGGGGGGGGGGGGGGGTGTGAAATAAAAAAAATTCAAAAGCATATCATGACAATAGAAACTTCCAAGGCACTTGAGGCTGAAAATAGACATCCCAAGAACTGCTGCTACTTGGTAGAGTTTGTCAACCCAATTAATTTTCTTTGTACAAAAATTGCATTTAGTTTATGGGCTTAACACAGCATACTTCAGAAGCATAACAGTCCTTATAAAGTAAATATATTAAGCGGCAACTAAACCATGCACCTGATAATGCAACATAATCAAAACCAAAAAGAGGGTGCTAAAAACCAACCATTTCAACTAATACACAATAGAAACCCATTCATGAAAACCCAAATCAGAACCATTTTACAAAAATAAAAGCCCATTTTAATTTTATAGAACTAAAACCAAAAGTAAAATAGAAACGCATTTTATAGAAACCCATTTACTCATGTTCACAGAAATCAAACTGAAGCGGCTATTTTTTCTGAAAACTGTGGTTCCAATAAAAATGCCTAAGATAGTGATACAATCACCCAATTATAAACAATGTCAAAAAAAGGCAAAGAAACCAGTGCTACAGTAACCAGGCACACCTGCTAGTGCTCTGAATTTCAAATAAATACATATATAGTTTTGGACATTTTTCATATGCAAGAAATCGGGTTGACATACTTATTTCTCAAAAGATGATGCAAATTATATATGTAGAAGATGTTTCACGTAGTTTGTGTTCCCATTACATCTGGACATTTTTCATATGCATTTTGCACTATGCTACAAAATAAAGTTGGACCTTAGACATGAACACTCTCTCACTCTGGCAAAGCAAAGAGAAAAGCTAATTAAAAGGGCAAAAACATGTACTCAAGGAGAAAAGAAATGTTCCTACATCAAAAAATAAATAAATAAATAAATAGTTGTCAAATCGGGATTCGAATCGTGAATCGTGAATCGAAATGGTCTCGTACCGAATCGCGAATCGAATCAAATCATGAATCGTAAAGATTCGGTCACTTTTTCTAAATTACTTACACCGTGTTTGGTTAAAGGATTTGAGAAGGGATTTGGAAAAGGTAAGTGAAATGTAAATAAAATATACTTACACTTCACCTAGTTTCACACACTTTTTCCCTTTCTCTTTCCAAATTCCTTCCCAAATCCCTTAACCAAACACAACATTAGAAAAATATATCTACAACACACTTGAATGTTAAATATATCTTATGAATATGAAATATTTAGACTTGAATCAATGAAAATATAATTTTCAATGATGATCACATAGTTTAGTAGGTAAGAAGTTAACAAAGGTTCTTATATAAGATCATCATCTTAACTTTTCCCTTCTTTATATATTTCTTATCAACAATTCTTAATAACGACTGCAAACAAAGACTCTCAATTTCCAAACAATAATTTAACGATATTGATATTTGTACAATAAGCATACATACTTTTCCAAGTAACAATGATCAAATAATAAGAAATAATTATTTACGATCTTTTATTTTAAAAGCCCAAAATAGTTTAAAAGGTGTAACTAACCTCACCCATGTAATATTCAACTATATTTAATTTAATAAAATAACAATAGATAATTCATGGTATAAATTACTTTAATCTTAAATATCTTTAGAATATATATTATGATTTTTTAATAAGAAAAAAATGAGAAGAAAGGTTAAAAACATGTTGGGTTTGACTGAATCTAATTAGATCTCCATCTGGAACACCACTTAAAAACCATTTCAATTATGTTTGATTTTCTGGAATTAATTGGAATGATCATTTGATTTGCTAAAAAATTGATAGAAAATATATTACAAATAGAATAGTCATTCTATAAGAAGGTTAAAGAATAACATTCCATTTGATTCAAGTGAACCAAACTACATTACTATTTAAGACCTGAGACAATGGACATCATTTTTTCCCCCTATCTCATGCAATAAATATATATATGAAAATAGGATAGAGATAAGTGAATATATTCATCATATTCTTTTTTCTTTTTTTGGACAAAAAGGGAACTAAACATATAAGATAGCATCTATAGCTATTGACTTTCTCCTCAATGTAGATAGAGAACATTACTTTCATTTTGGAAGTCATATTGGACTGAACAGTTTCTTGGACCGAGTTTCAATTCTAAATTTTTCTTCTCTTACTTTTTGTGCCTTTTGGGTACTGAGAAGATGAGTTGTTCTATTCTTGCATACTAATGGTATACAATAAGTTTTTCAACAGCACTGGGTTGATGGGTTGTTCTATTCACGGGACACACTTAATTCAAAAAACAAAAACAGGTCTTAAGTTTAAAGGAATGGACTGAATAGCTTCCACCCCCACCTTCATTATCGTATTCTTTTTCAGTTTTCTTATGTAAGAGATCATTACTTAACCATCACCTTTAATTGTCAGATTCATAGACACTCCATTTGAAATACTGATGTAGTCCCTTCTAGGCAATAAATGAAATGGTTTTTGTTGGATCTCCGTCGTAACCCTTGCAACTTGCAAGTGGAATTCAAGGATTTGCAGATACACATCATCCTTACCTCCACATATATGTGTATCATAATACATCTGTTTCCAAGCATCTCTCAGAAATATCTTCAAACACCTGACATGCAGAATTCTTGTGGTTTCCTGTCACAAACAAGAGGGGAAATCTTAACAAAATAGAAAGGTTAGACAAATGTTTCAGTGAAATAAAAAGTGAAAAGATTCAATCTACATACCATATGGAGAATTACTAACAAACAAATCATATACCACAACAAAATTTATATCTATGTCAAACCTTGGAACCAGTGAAGTATTAGTCTCTTTGACAAATCCTCAAATAGCTTCTATGCACAAGTTTTGTATGCCCAGCAAGACCATTATCTATCAAATACAAAGTAATCATTGAACATAAAATATATATATATATATATATCATATAAAATTGGGCACACGACCATTAGGGAGAACTGCTAATAAAAAAATTCATAGCTCTTATAGGTTCAACTTGAATTTGATTGGTAAAATAAGTGAAGAATGACAAAACCTAAACCAAAAGCAATCAAGGGTTTGTGTGTGTGAGAGAGAGAGAGTGAGAGAGAGGACTGTAATTGTAAATCAAATAACGTGAATCCGTGATTTATGGAAGTATGTTTTATGAGTCTTCCTTCCACTTTGATTGCGTTGATTGGTAGCAGTACCAGCATTGATATTTCCTTCTACGGATTCATTCTTTTTTCCAAAAGTGGATAGCGGTGGCCCACCGGTTCTCTGTATTTGCTCTTCCACTGATGAGGATGAGTCATTTGCGTAGCACAGCATCCATGCTGCCAGCTGTCTTTTGTGAGACCACGTGGCCGATAGATTGCAGGCCCATATGGCTTCAGATTTGCATAACCAACAATGGTGGTGGGTGAACCAGGTAATTTGAAAGGGTTTTGAGGTAGTCATATGGAGCGTTAGATTCACAATATTTCACGCCTTTTATATATGGTTATAGATTAGCTTTTAAATTACAATAAACTGCATCAAACAAATCTATAATTTTGTTAAACCCCTTTTTTTTTTTACATTTCTTTGTACCTCCATCAATTAATTTTTAATTGTGTAAAAAAAATTGTGGAACAATCCACTTTATATCAAAATTATCTCCACTCTCTCAAACCCTAACTCTATTCCTAACCCCACCTCAACTCAACCACTATCCCAACCTCCATTAGTGGCATCTCACTCTCCTTCTCCCAGATCCTGTTGTGATCTTCCTTAGATCCCATACTTCTCTTTCTCTCTTTCTTCATCACTGCCACCACAAGACTTGGTCTATATCTGAATCACTACCATTTGTTCAATACTACACTACTTGCTCGAACCAAGGGCCTGGATTTCGAATGAAAGGGAATGAGTAAGGGTAGAGTATAGGTAGTGGATGAAGAAGTGGTTGGAGAGACTAACGATAGACGAGGGTGGTAGGGTAGATAGCGGAGGCAGTGGTGGCTCAATGAAGGTTGAGGATTGGGTGAGGAAAAGGAATGAGGAGCTGCAAGAGTGTAGCGGGAAAAGCTGAGAGGTGGCTGTGAGAGAGGGCAATGAGGGGTTAGAATTGTGTTGGGAGGTGGTGGCGGTGGCTACTGGAGGCGGAGAGAGTGGTGGCTGGTGTGAGTGCAAAGAGAAACAAAAAAATTTATTTTTGTCCTTGTAATTTTACTGCAGGTATGATAGTATTAAAAAAAATTATCAAGTAATGAGGTCCAAAGATGTTCTTGGAAGCATTTAGAAGCTCATCAATATTGCCCTCAATTTTACCTCAACTTCCCATCTACCAACCAAGCAATAAAAGAGAGAGAACATAGAGTTACCTGGTTCTTGTGATGGAAATGAGAGCTGACCTTCACCCGATTGTGAGAGACAACTGTTTATACCAAATTCTTGAATAACCAACCCATATAGACACTGATTGAATTCATCCAATCCTTTGGTAAAAATGCATAAACCAAACTGGTGCATAACCACCCGTTCAAAAAAAAAAAAAAAATACAGAAAAGCCCAGTGCACGAGTCATCTGCCACTGTCAGGTCTGGAAATTATTAGATGTATGTTCCAGTAAATTCAACTTTAAAAATCACAAGCAATAGTCAGGAGTGAGAACCAATTCTCACCAGTGCAAAGCAAAGATGAGTTTTTTACCTCATACATATTGCTAAACGCCCATGCCTGATCCACATATAACACGTACTGCGACTCCAAATAGGCTGCAATTGGATTTCAACAGTGTCCTAAATTCCTAATTGACCACGACTTGGTGCAAATAGTAAAATCATTGGTTGTTCAAGAGTGGGGAAAGCAAATTCAAATCTGAGGATAGCCATTTGCGCCAATAAAGCTCAAGTCTAGGTTAGAATCTGATGACCCCCTCAAAACTCGAGTTTTATGGGAATCAATCAACACTAGACACTGTCCTTTTCCTAATCTACAGACCACGCCAATGTATGTGTCACAATGCACCAGGCCCCTCATGACAGTGTATCTTGTGGCTTGACTCAACAGTTGACGCAGCTAATCACCCAATCAAATTAACATTAAAGTAAAAATAAGCTAATTACACATTATAGAAGAACTCATCAAGAAACCAATTGCAGGAAAATCATTCATTATCCATATTTGTTGAATAGTGATATCATGTATGCTTAAGATATTAAAGCAATGTACTACAAGGGAAGGGCAGCACCTAAAATTCCTTTGCTCCTGGAAAAGAAACTAAAGTTGGAAGAGGGAGTTTTCTCAGTTAGCTCATACTTTGTCATCCTGTGGATGCGAAGGAAATCCAAATTTTCAAAAAACAGTCCCTTTCGCAGATTCCAATGTCAGAAAAAAGCTCGAAGTCCAAGCTTTATCTTCCTCCTTCACCAGTAACCTCTTTTGGGCTTTCGGTCATTCAAGATATTGCCAAGAGTGGCCAATGCATCTTGAAATTTACGGATTTTAAGAAACCCCATTATCATCGACACCTCATTGTCCGAGAAGTTTGATTTCTTCATGATCCTATCAACAAGCTTAATCAATGTGCCCTCCATGGATAAAGCACAAAGACCCTCAGCCACCATAAAGAAAGAAGAGAATTCGGGTATGAATCCTTTTTCAGTCATCTCGACTACAAAATCAACTGCCTCTCTGATAGGTCCTCCACCACAACAAAGTCCACGAAAAATAATTTTATATGAGATGGCATCGGGAGGGCCACCCTTCTCTTCCATTTCTCTGAAGAGTCTCATGGCTTCTTTTGTTCTCCTCCGTTTGAAGAGTGCTTGAATCACAGGATTATAAGCTTGTGGGGCCAAAGTCATTCCTTTCATCTGGATAGTTCTGAGGAGCCTACTCGCAATCTCAATTCTACCCGCTTTACACAATCCCTGTATTAGGGTTCCATAGGTGACAACATCCGGTTCACACCCATTTGAAGTCATGGTTTGGACAATATCTGCCGCCTTTTTTATATCGCCCCCTCTGCAGAAGTGAGAGAGAAGTGAGTTATATGTGAACTTATCAGGCTTTAGTCCTTCCATTATCATCTGATCCATAAGCTGGGCGGCCTCCTCAACCCTCTTGCTCTTACAAAGGCCATCAATAAGGGAATTATAAGTCACCAAATTTCTCGAAACCCCTTGGAGTTCCATCTGATCAAAAATCTCCTCTGCTTCTTCAATTTTCTTGTTTTTGCATAGCCCATCAATCAGAGTATTATATGTTACTACGCTTCGCGCACAGCCACTTGATTCCATTTCTTTAAGCATGTCCAACGCTTCATCTAGTTTTCCCTTAGAACAAAGACTGTCGATTAGCATATTATAGGTAAATTCATCAGGCTGGCACCCTTTATCTTGCATATCGTAGAACAATTCCATTGCGGTTTTGTGGTTTCTTGTCAAGCAGAGGCCTTGTATCAGAGAATTAAACGTACAAACATCAGGTACAATTCCCTTACTTGTAAGAACACGAACAAATTCAGTGGCTTGTTCGATTTGGTTCTCCTTGCACAAGGTGCTAATCAGAGTGTTATACGTTACAGTATTAGGTGAACAATCCCTTGAAAGCATCTGATTGAGAACTTCCACGGCCTCTTCAACTTCACCCAGTTTACACAATCCAGATATTAAAGTGTTATATGTAAAGATATCTGGATCAAAGCCCTCCTGAAGCATTAAATCCAGAATCTCTAAAGCATGCTTAACATGTCCAGACTTGCACAAACCATTCACCAAAGTATTAAAGGTAAATTGATCGGGCGAAAATCCCTCAAGAAACATCTCTTGTACAAAATTCAAAGCTTCCTCAATTTGACCCTCTTTACAATACCCATGAATCAAAACATTAACTGTTATATTGCTCGATGGGCATTGCACTGCTACCATTTGCTCTCTGATTCTCAATGCACCATCCAAATTCCCTTCCTCGATATAACCTTGCATTATGGTCGTGAAGGTCTTTTCATCCGGTTCCAAACCGTGGTTAGGCATATCTTCCATCATCAAAATCGCAGGCCTAATTTGATGGGCTTTACAAAGAGCCTTTATCAAGATATTAAAAGTCGAAACATCGCGTTTAACTCCTCTACTAAACATCATAGAGTGAACAATTTCAACTAGCTTCAACTTGTTTCCATCAACAAGAACATTCAACAGAAAATTATAAGTAAACGTGCCCGGTTTCAATCCGAATTCTTGTTCCATCACATCAAGAACACCAATAGCTTCATCATACAAATCGAATTTCACATAATTCTCAATGAAAATCAAGAAAGTACCTTCAATGGCCTCACACTTGGAAACTTTCATGTCCTCCAAGATTTGCCTCATTGAATCAAACGATCCAACTTGTCCAAGCTTCCGAAGAATTTCCTCATATATTGACAAAATGGGTGTGAAATTAGGCTGTTTTGAGGCCCATTCGAAGAGGCGAAGCGCCGAGGTTTCATCGTTTTGGCGGCGGAGAGTGTCGAGGAGCTGCTTTGGGGTGAAGCCTGGAGGGAGTTTGTGGGTTGGGGAGGAAGAGAGAGTTGAGACAGAAGATGAAGTGGAGGCTGAGATTGAAGTGAGAGACTCATGGTGTTTATTGGGTATGAAAGAGATGAATTTGAGGGAGTTTGAAGAGAGACAAAGAGGTGGGTGGTTTAAGGCATGGGAGAGAGACAAAGGATGGCATTTAGGGAAAGAAGAGAAAGCCATTGAGACAATTTAACAAACATGTAGCATGCTAGTTAACTTCAGAAAGAGAGAGATTAAAGCGACCCAACAAGATGTTTTCATAGAACAAGAAAGAAAATTATGAGTTCATTCATGGGCTAAGACATAAGAGGGAAAATTTTACACAAGAAGAACGAAATTTTCTCGAGAAAATACAGTCCTCTCTTTGCCAAAACCAACGGATAAAACCTCCCAATTAGAAATCTCCGGTTCACGCAGAGCCGACCACTGTTCAACTAACGCATCAATGTTGTCATATAAAGTAGTTTCTAAAATAAAAATGGACTGTTTATTTTTTTAGACAAATAAAATAAAAAATTAAAAAGGTAAATTATAAATACACAGCTAAAATACAAATAACCTTTATGGTTCTGAAAATTATATCTTATGTCTTAAAGTTTTTAATTTCATAATAAATAGTCCCTTTTGTTAATAAATTATCGAGTTAATTAATAATTTTTAATAATATCATAAATTTATTTTAATTAATAATTTAGGTATTTTTATTATATAGAAAAATAATTAGGAGTTTTATTTTTGGTCGTTCGGACCAAAAGTCTAAAATTGACTTTTTTTTGTCCAAAGGTCTAGGTGTTGATTTTCGAAAAATTTTATTTCGACACACTTAATTACCTCAATGCACATCTTCTCTTAGTGCACACTTATTAATTTGATTATTAATTAATTTTCTCAATCCACACACTAAGGCCCGGTTTGGGATGTATCAAAAAAGTCAAAAAATCAAAAAGTTACAAAAAAAAAGCAAAAAAGTTATCACTAATCACAAATTAAAAATATTAAAAAATTAAAATACATAATATTTTAATCAAACAAAATTTACACAATTTACACAGCTGAAATGACCCTATACTACCGTGAGAGGGAAAAAAAAAAGGATTACATATATAAAATCACTAAGTTTGATGGAAATGTTGGGCCCATGAGGGCCCACCACGGGTCCCGTTTTAATAATCCGAACCGTTCAATATGTAGAATTCGTCCAGAACTCTATGTCTGAAAAAAATCACGTTGATCGGAAATCGGAAACTACATGATCAAATCAGTTTTGTATAAAAAATGGATGGTGTTACAGTTAACAGTTGACAAGAAAAACTAACACGATTAGATAGCTATTGATATCCAATCAACGTTAATTTTTATAAGCATATAGTACTCGACGAGTTCTACACATTGAACGGTTCCGATTAGTAAAACGGGACCCGTGGTGGGCCCCATGGGCCGAACAGCACCGTCCAATTTATGCCCGAAAAGGAGAGAATCAATCTCCTACACTATACCCTCTGTCGCGCTGCCCCTCATGCTTCCGACCGTACGGGCTATTCCATCTATAACTTCCCCTATGCACTTATTTATAACATTTTTTTCATAAAAAGTCAAAAAGTTAACCCAAACATCCATATTTTTTCCCTTAACTTTTTAGTCCAAAAAGACAAAAAAGTGCACTTATTTAGAACACCCCAAACAACCCCTAAAAGTTATAATTATATCCTTCACTTATAATTATTGTACACATATCACTCAACCCTCCCCTGCTTCTAAATTTGTAGATCCACGTGAAGACCATTTAAGACCACGGTATAGAGTCAAGTGAAGTGAAGACAAAATCCTCCATTGAAGACTCTATTGAACCTCTATTAAAAACACCATTGAAAACCCTCCAAAATATTGTTAAAGATGATGAATCTTTCCATTTTGTTATTGCATTTACCATTTTTAGATCTCTATGCACTCCATTGCCATAAAACCCTTCTTTTTTTTTTTTTTAATGTTTTCGGTTTGGGGATTTTGGCACTAGTTTTCCGAAATTATACATTTCATTCGAAACTTAACTTTCAAATAAAAGTGATTAGTTTGACAAATTTGTTCCAAAAAAATATATAAAAAAAACTTTCGGCAGTTGATGTCTGAATATAATAAAATAATTCAGCAGTTGATGTCCGAATATAATAAAATAATTTGGCACTGGTTGTCTGACTAAAATCCGTAAAAGGGAAAGAAAAAAAAAAGTTTTGTACAAAAAAACTAACATTTGCATCACTAATAGAGTCTAGAGATTAAAGTAACATAAGAGTTGTTATAAGAATATTGTTTTGCAAGTAATAGAGGAGTATAAAATGTGTAACAAGCAAAGTGACAACAATGAAAAAATCAGGGTTTGATTTTTTTTACTCAAAAAGTATATATTGAGATTTTTTTTTGTTTTTAAAAGATGTGTACAAAGAATATTTTCATATAATATTATGGATGCTAGTGGATGTCCATTATGGTCATTTTAGTTTAGGGTATAATTGTCATTAAAATAATGTTTCATTAAGTGTGTGTACTGAGGTAATTAGGTGTGTGAAAATAGAATTTCCTTTGATTTTCTTTGTTCATAAAAACAAGTTCCAGCAAAATAACCAAACTATCCCGTCTATAGGGCTGGGCATAGGGTTATCCGACCCGTCCAAACCGCCCTACCCGATCCGAACTGCGCACGTATAGGCGGTTTCACAAACACATAAGGGTAGGGTGCGGTTTGGATTTTATCTAATTTTTGGGTTGCGGGTTTGAACTGCATCCGCCCAACCCGCCCGCATAAAACTTTTTTTTTAAAAAAATCTGACCGTTTAAAAAAAAACCCTAAATCTATAATCTATCTATCTCTGAAGCTCCAAAACAAAAACACGAACTGAAACTCATTCATTTTCTCATATCTCATCTCATCATCAGTCTGTCTCTCACTTTCACCCTCACTCTCACTCTCGCGTTTTTCATCTACACTGTCTGTTGTCGCAAGATCGACTTCTCGACTGATCAACCTCATCGCACCGATCGACCTCACAAGTATGACCCTCTCTCAGTCTGTGTCTCTGTCTCTCTCTCTCTCTCTCCCTCTCCCCAATCTTTGATTTTTTTTCCCCAACATATCAGATCTCTCACTCTCTCTCTGATCTGTCTCTCTCACTCTCTCATCTCATCAGTCTCACACTCTCTGGTTTTGCATCTGCACCGATCGACTCTCTCTCATCGAAAGATCGACCGATCAACCTCACTCTCTCATCGCACCGATCGACCTCACAGGTAAGTCTCTTTATCTATCTCTCTGTCTCTCTTTCTGTGTGTATGTGTATGTGTGTGTGTGTGTCTCTCTCTCTCTCTCTCTCTCTCTCTCTCCCCTCACGATCTTGGAATTAAATTTGATTTTTTTTTGTAGCAACAGATCTGTGAAAAAGTGGAAACATATCTGTCAATTTTTTTTTTTTTATATATGTGCAAATAGAATTAAATGTGTTGTTGAATATGTGAGAATCTGTATATAAATTGAATCTGTGTGTGTATGTGTGTGTGTGTGTGTGTGTCTTTCTCTCTCTCTCACTTCCCTTCCCCCCCCGATCTTGGAATTAAATTTGATTTTTTTTTTGTAGCAACAGATCTATGAAAAAGTGGAAACAGATCTGTCAATTTTTTTTTATATGTGCAAACAGAATTAAATCTGTTGTTGAATATGTGAGAATCTGTATATAAATTGAATCTGTGTGTTGAATTAAATCTGTATATAAATCTGTTGTTGAATTTAATCTGTATATTCAATTAAATCTGTTGTTGAATTAAATCTGTATATAAATTGAATCTATGTATTTGTTTGGAATTAAATATGTGGTATTAGAATTAAATCTGTTGTTGAATGTGTGAGAATCTGTATATAAATTGAATCTGTGTGTTAAATTAAATCTGTATATAAATCTATTGTTGAATTAAATCTGTATATTCAATTAAATCTGTCGTTGAATTAAATTTGTATATAAATTAAATCTTTTTTTTTTTTTTGAATTGAATCTCTAATTTTGGAATTGAATCTGTGCTTTTGCAATGCTCCAACATATCTGTGAGAAGTGGGAATTGAATCTGTTATTGAAATTGGAATTGAATCTGTTATTAAAATTAAAATTGAATTTGTTATGTTATTGAAATTGAATTTGTAATTTTTGTAATCCAGTTTAAATGGAGGATAGTTGTCACGACCCAAACCCGCCCCTATGGGTTTAGCATCGTAACCGGCCAGTAATCCGTGATTACCAAAGGCCTGCTTAACAGTAACGACAGTAATACAGAGTAAAGGGCTGGCGGAAGCCAAAACTCTGTCACGACCCAAACTTACCCCTATGGGTTTAGTATCGTAACCGGCCAGTAATCCGTGATTACCAAAGGCCTGCTTAACAGTAACGACAGTAATACAGAGTAAGGGGCTGGCGGAAGCCAAACAGTAAATAAAAGATGTCCGATGAGCTGTGAAAATCTGAATGGAAAAGGACATTTATGGACTAGTCCACATTCATAACCAAAAACATATATACATATCACATACAGGTTAGGGATCCAATCCCTTTACCATAACTGTACAGTCAAAAGTTTGAAACATTCATTACAAAACATGGACAAAAGGGTGAGTCTGAAACACCCCAATACAGCCTTGGCTTGAACGAACTTGGAACATCGAAGTGAGGCACAATGGTTGGCTTGACAAAACATAAGCTTAACTTGACGCTCCTAGCTCCAGTCCAGTGCCTGGCTACCTACATACATATATAAACAGTGAGCTAAAGCCTAGTGAATAACAAACGTGTAAAGAGGTTAAGAATGAATGTCATTTCAGTAATTAAAGCAGTCTTTTGCATCAGTAGTTCAGTTATTCAATCAGTGGCTCATATTTCGTGCCATATCAGTCGATTAGAAATCATAGCGGTCATACGTGGTACATCCTATAGCAAAACAATACAGTAGGTCTTAATAGACCGAACAGTCAGTTGATGGCCATCAAAACAGTAAACAGTAGTAGTTCCAAACATTGGAACTGACAGAGATCTCTGTAATAGTAGCAGTAACAGTGACAGTACAGTAGCAGAAGCAGTAACAGTAACAGTAAGTTGCTATGGATGCCACGAGTACAATTTACAAATAGGACAAACATTCATTCAGTAAACAATGTCATTTCAGAAAGCAGTACAATCAATCGTTCAGAAAATAATTATAATTGAACGTATCTTTACAACATCGTTACTCACAGATTACTGGGCTACAGGCAAGCTAATCAGCATCCTCGGGTGCCAACCCTACACAGTTGCAGAACGAACACACACTAAATTATACATTCGGGATTAATAACTTAGCCCCTATCTTGACTTGGTGTGGTTCTATAACGTTATTCTCTTTAAGATGCCTTAAACATGGCCTAGGAATGCCTAGGATGAAATGAGGATGCAAAAATTACACTTTAAAACACTTTTCAAAATTTGCTGAAAACAAGGGTCTCGCTCGAGCGTGGCTTTCTCCGCTCGAGCGAGCTTACCAAAACAGAGGGGTCGCTCGAGCGTAGACTCCCTCGCTCGAGTGGTCTGTAAAAATGCAAAAAGTACTGGTTGCTGAAATTCTCCGCTCGATGCTCGCTTGAGCGTGAGACACAGTTCCTCGCTCGAGCGTAGGTCTCGTCGCTCGAGTATGCGTCTGCACACGCAAAGAACCTGAGAGCTTGCAATCTATGCTCGAGCCAGCATGCCGTCGCTCGAGCGGAGCTCTGAACACAAAGGTGGTCGCTTGAGTGTGGAATCCTTCGCTTGAGTGTGGAATCCAAAATCTGGGTTTTCCAGATTTGCTTCCAAAGCTCAAATCAAGAATCAAACATGCCAAAACTCATCCCGTTGGGCCAATTTTCTGGAAAACACTAAGAAACTCATAATACAACATGTTTTGAAGATCATTTTACAAAATCAAAGCCCAAAAGTATGCCAATTGAACACCAATTTCAATGAAACTTGAAGAACAATGCAAGAACATAACATGCATGAGTTTCTATGAACTCTAATGCTCCAAAACATGATCAAATGCAAGATTGAGCTCAAAATCATGGTGAATTCATGGACCGCAACTAAAATATGAACATGCATATGGGAATTTCATGGAAAGCAACCTCAAAATTCTATGATATGGACATGCATGCATGAATTCACTCTCAAATCAACACTTTGAGCTAATTCTTGACTTTAGTCACCAATTTTCCATGAACCATGCATGTAACAACTTAAATTCACAATTGAGAGGATGAATTTCCTACCTTAAGTCTTGAATTCCAAGTGTGTTAGCCCAAAAATGCAATTCTCCTTTAATTTCCCTTAAGTCTCAAGCAACTCTTGTTGAAATCAATTTTCTCCTAATCTCTCTCTCTCTCTCTCTCATGGTTTGGTCTAGAAGGTGGATGAAAAGATGATGCAACAAATACATGAATTAAGCCCCAAACAATGCCTCTAAAGGTGGCCCACTCAATGGCAAAAAATGTAAATAACCTAAACTCAATTAATTTAGCATTATTTAATCTAATTTAATCATTCCAAATTGAATTTAAATTAAGCCTACCATAAAATCATATAAATCCTAATTAGTACATAACACTAATCAATTTATGATTCGGTCGCCGATAAGGCTTCCAATTCGCAATTCGAAATTAAAACACGAACAGATCATTCTATAGCAAACAGATAGAAATGCAATTAAAGCAACACACTCATACAATCAGTTCAGGATTTCACCTTAATCAATTACTTATCATGCTTAATCACAATTTAAGCCTAATCAGGGATGAAAGTTGTCACAATAGTGTTCAATCTCCCGCAATGAATCTTGTACCTCTAGAATCCTCTAATTCTCAAATGAATCCCTTCTTGGTCAAACCCGAACCTGAACCTAAGCCTCCTAAACCCCCAAAGAGAAAGAGTGAGGATGGAAGGGGGAGAGCACCATCCACAGTTTGGGATCATTTTGACAAGGTTGTAGGGACAGATAGAAAGCGTAGAGTCGTATGTAAATATTGCAAGAAAGAGTGTATGTCTGACTCTAGACTTCATGGGACTAGTAATTTGAGGAGTCATACACCTAATTGTAAAGAATATCCAAATAGGGATACAGATGGTCAACAAACATTAAATCTTAAACCGAAACAAAATGAAGAGGGTGTTGAGAATGTAGCAACAATTTTAATTTTGATACTTGTAAAAGGGCTCTTGCGGAGATGATGGTTATTAATGAGTTGCCATTTAGATTTGTGGAGGGTGTTGGGTTTAGAAGATTTTGTAATGCCATGCAACCCAAATTCACACCAATTCCTTCTCGTCAAACCATATCTAGAGAAGTGCTTAACATATTCAAGAATGAAAGGGATAAGTTAAAGAAGGCCATGAAGGGTTGTAGAATTTGCTTTACTATGGACACTTAGACATCTATTCAAAATTTGTGTTACATGTGTTTGACTGCTCATTTCATTGATAATAACTGGAAACTTCAAAAAAGAATCATAAATTTTTAACAAGTTGAGAATGACAAAGGAGAAACATTGGGTCGAAAAATTGAGTCATGTTTGATTGAGTGGAACATTGATAGCATATTCACCTTAACAGTTAATAATGCTAGTTCTAATAATCTTACCATTCAATATTTGAAAACGATAATCAAAGATTGGAAAGGGACTATTTTGCAACATGAGTTTATTTATATGCGTTGTTGTGCACATATTCCTAATCTCGTTGTGAGTGATGGGTTGAAAGAAATGGACGATTCTATTGCCAACATTAGACTTGCAGTGAGATATGTGAGGTCTTCTCCTCATAGGCATAATGTTTTTAAGAAGTGTGCGGCCACACTCAAACTTGATTCAAAAGCTCTTGTATGACTAGATGTACCAACTAGGTGGAACTCTACCTATTTGATGTTAGAGGCCACCGAAAAGTATGAAAAGGCTTTTAACCGATTGAAGTTTGTGGATTCCAACTTTGAATCTTATTTCAAGGCTGTTGATGGTGGCATAAGGAGAAGTCCGAATGAGTTGGATTGGAAAAAATGTAGAATTTTTTGAGGTTTCTAAAATTATTTTATGTTGCAACTAAGAAATTTTCGGGGTCTCTCTTTGTTACTTCCAATGCTTTTTACAAGGAAATGTTTGTTATTGAAAGCAAAATTAACCAATTAATTTTGGAGGAGAATGATACTTTGAGCACAATGGCAAAGACTATGAAACTAAAGTTTAGCAAGTATTGGGGGGACGGAAGTAAGATCAATTTGTTGTTGTATGTTGCGGTAGTTCTTGATCCTACCAAAAAAATGACATACTTGGAGTTTTGTTTTTCCAATTTATTTCTTGGAGATAATAAGAAGGTGGAAGAGATGGTAGACAAGGTTAAGAGTTGTTTGAGTCGTTTGTATAGCCATTATGTCACACTTTATCCTTCAAATGAGAAACTTCCAAGTGTGAGTGAAGTTATGAATATGGTGGAAGATGATGATGATGATCCATATTCTTTAGTTGGCTCCCAATTTAATTCCTATTTGGAGGGGCGATGCACTAGTGGATCTAAGTCGGAATTGGAACAATATTTATCCGAGGTTGAACATTTTGCAAAGAATCAAACATTTGAGATTTTGGATAATTGGAAGGTGAATGCAACCAAATATAGGGTGTTATCACAACTTGCAAGGGATATGTTGGCCATGCCTATTTCTACCGTTACATCGGAGTCGGCTTTTAGTACGAGAGGGCGTATTCTTGACCCATTTCGTAGTTCACTCTTGCTTTCTATGGTTGAAGCTCTTGTATGTATTCAAAATTGGCTTCGAAGCAACCTTCCAATTTCTCTTCGAAAGGCGATGGATGATGTGGAGGAATTTGAGCAATATGACTCGGGTAAATGAGAATTTATTTATCTTCATTTTTATTTGTATTGTTCATTTTCTAATGTAAGTTTTATTAATCTTCTCTTGTTGACTCCTAATTAGGTACTTTGGAGTCAAGCTCATCTTCAAGTTCAATCTATAATGTTGATGCTATAATTGATCTCTAATATCCATTTGCTCATTGGTAATTTTTTCATATACTCAACACATTTTCTTACTATATTGAGATGCAATATATAGACATTTGTTTATCTTTTCATTTCTTACTATAATTGAAGATTAAAATTTATATTTTTTCAATTTGTTTTTGTGTAGGGTTCATCAACCAAATGCATGGAATTGGAATTGGAATTTGTGAAAGTTGGATTAGATGTGATTCATGATGAAGTTTGATATCTTAGAAATGTTTTTATTTTATTTCATGGGTTTGTATTGAATGAAGTTTGACAACAATTTTTTTTTTAATTGCATTTTGGTTTTGGATGAATGTAAGTTACTGAATTTTTATTTTTTTTGCATTTTGGATGAATGTAAGTTAATGAAGAATTACTCTTTTTTTTTTCTTTTTTTTTTCGTATTTGGGTTAGGAATAATGAATGTAGAATTTTCAATATTGGATTTTTTTATTTGGGTTATGAATGATGAATGTAGGATGAATGCAAGTTAATGATGAATGTAGATTTTGAATGATTTGTTTAGGTTACGAATTGAATTTGTTGTGTTTTTTATTTTATAAGTTTTAATTCATTAATTATTAATGTTGGAGCATTTTAGAAAATATGAGGAAAAAGGTCCAAAATAAAGATTGACAAAATTGGAGGAAAAAAAAGGTTTAAAAATAAATTTTTGAAAAAAAGTTCAATCCGCAAACCGCCTGCAACGGCCCTCACATCCGCGAACCCTATCCGCACAAACCGCAAACCGCATTGCGGGCGATTGCGGGTTGACTTTTCCCCAAACCGCATATATGCGGGCGAATCCAAACCGAACCGCAAACCATCCCAAACCGAACCGCGGACACCCCTACCCGTATATATATTGTTTAAGCCTCATTCTGGAACTGAACCCTAACCCTAACCCTCTCTCTCTCTCTCTCTCTCTCTCTCTCTCTCTCTCTGCACTCTTTCTCTCCCTTCATGATCTAAACCGTGCCCCTTCCCCCACCTTACCCGCGTTGCGATCACTGCATCCGTCGCCTTCTTTCTATCTTCTCCGTTGAGATCTTCCTATCTCGCTGCTCTCACCAATTGTTGTTTCTGGTTGTGCCTCAAGACACCGTTGCACTATTACAAACCACCGTCACCTCGCAGTAGCAACCCATTGTTGCTTTGTTGCCATCGCCGGGCTTTTCTCTCTCTATCTCTCTTTCTTTTCTCTATCTCTCTGCCTCTCTCTTTATGTGCTAGTCTATTTTCTTTTTTTTTCTTTTTTTAAAGATTTGAGCTTAGATCTGTTGTTGATGAAGATGAAGAAGATGATGATAATGTGATCTGTTGAATATATGTGTTTTTATTTTTTATTTTTTATTTCAACTCAGATCTTTGTTAGATCTGGTATGTGGGTATGTGATAGATCTTGATCTATAAAGAAGGCCATTGATTTGTTCAATTGAACAGATCTCTATTTTTTCTATTTTATAGCTGTTATTGATTATTATTTTTTTAGTTGTTGTTGATGATGATGATGAAACAGATATAAGATAAATTTTGAACAGATAAGTGAGATTTGGTTCAAATTTTGAGCAGATATATGACAAAATTTGAACAGATAATAATAGTTTGTGAATTTTTGTGTAATATTTGAGTGTTGGTGGTGGATAATTCCAATATATAGAAAAATTAGTTTGTGAATCTCAAACAGATAGGCAAAATGAGCTTCCAAATTTGATTAACAAATAAGAAATTATTATTTTAACAAATAAGAAAATTGAACAGATAGATAAAATTTAGGAAAAAAATTAAATAACTAGATAAAATTTAGGGAATAATTGAACAAATAGATAGAATTTAAGAAAAAAAGTTGAATAGATAGGAAAAAATTGAACAAATAGACAAAAAAATTGAACAGATAGATATA
The DNA here is from genome assembly GCA_030407325.1 of Camellia japonica. Lineage (NCBI taxonomy): Eukaryota > Viridiplantae > Streptophyta > Magnoliopsida > Ericales > Theaceae > Camellia > Camellia japonica. The sequence continues at coordinate 55,267,890 of JAPPVO010000017.1, forward strand.
AATTTGAACAGATAGTCAACGAAAATTCAAACAAATAAAAAAAAAAAGGTAAAGGGATAAAATTGGAAACAAAATGTCTTTCAGGACTTCTCACCAAATTGTTTCACAAAGTGTAGACCTCTCACTAATAAAAAATATCTACTGGACCTAATGCCTTATAATCTCCGTAGATTAGATTTATCACCAATTTTCTCATTATTTTTTTAGTTAATTCTATTAAATAAAAAATTTTAACGATGAGGTATTTGTAATTTTTCAAACCACAAGAGGTAATTCATATTTTAAGTAAACCTTAGAGGGTGTATTTATAATTTATCCAAAATTAAAATTATCGAATTAACTTAATTTTTTATAGATGATATAAATGAAGGTTCTACAAAATTAACTTTTTGCATTATTGAAATGGGATCTACAACTAGGGGTGGGCATTCGTCGAGTCGGGCAGGGTTTGGGCCGAGCCGACAGTACATAATAAGGGACTTTGTGTATACCCAAGCCCAGGTTGGCCCGGCCCTACCTTGCCCTGTCCTAACATCGGGCCTTTACATTTGCCCAAGTCTGGCCCAAAAAATAATTATAAATCTCAAACTCACCAATCGGGTTATATGTTTAAAAAAATTAAAACATTTCATAATTAAATGCAATCACATATTATATTTATTAAATAAATATACTGACATTATTATAAATTGAAAAATTCGTATATAAATTGAAAGATTTCTTAAATAAATTGAATTATACATAACCACAAACGTGAATTTAAATAAAATCCACAAATATAAAGTTTAGATCCCAACAAAAAATATATATTTCAATATATATAATTGATTAAATAATTTAATAGCAGGCCGGGCCTGGCTGGGTTGAAAATATAAATCCCAAGCCTAGCCTATTAATATCAAGCTAAAAATATTGATCCAACCTGACTCTATGGACTAAAATAAACTTTCCAAGTCCTAAAAAAATAAGGTCGGCCGGGCAAGCTAGGCAGATCAATGGGTTGACGTACGCCCACCCCTATCTACAATCTCATTTTTTGTGGGATTGAAAGTGGAGAGAGTATATAGAATAGTCTCGTGTTTGATTATGTGATAAGAAAGTGTGTGGGTGATTTTCCGACCACACTGCCAACTTAGTACTCAATTGGAGAACACCGGCAGAATAGATGGCACCTGTCTGACCAGCAACAGAAAGAGAAGATTTCGGCGGTGGTTCGTCCACCCGGGGGCACTCCGACGATCAAGTCAGTATATCTCTCAAAGATAATCAATAGTGCAAACTCACTGTTCAGAATATAAATTCCGTACCTTAGACCCACGGGGGTGCCTCTCTTTTATAGTTTACTCAATCCTAGTCCCACTAGAAGCCTGACTTGTATGGACTCCCATTCAGTGCTTACTTTGGACTCCTCAAGAGATAAGGATAGACTCCCTAAGAGCATTATCCTAATCCATCTTGAAGTCTTTTCTCATTCTAGGACTCTTGTCCCTTATCCGCTTATCTCGGATTCCGATATCTTCGGAGGTAACCTCGGCGTTATGACCAGGACACGTGGCACCTCGGCTGACACGTCGGCGTCACCTTGCCACGTGTTGGTACTTAGAAAATATATCCCCACAACTGCCCCCTAGGTTCTATTACCTCGGCATTTTGAGGTGATGAAACCTATATTGGTACCTCCTTGTAGTACGTCGGCTTAAAATTCTTCTACCGAGATCATTTATTTCAGGCCGACATGCCTCCATTAAGACTAAGGACTTCAAGAGTTCTTTCTAACATATGAGCTATCACGCATCACTTATTCAACTGTTGCATCCACGTGTTTCATCTTTACGGGATCGTGCCTGTGACGCGCCTGTAAGCCGTCTTGCGTCTGCATGCGCCGTCTGACGTATTCGTTGCTCTAGGCGCATTAATTCATTTTCGCCGCCGTTTCAAGTTTTAACAAAACTTTTCTCTCTTCTTTCATTTCTTCATTTTTTCATTCGATACTTTTGCTTTTTCTCTCTCTTACTCTCTCCTCGCGAATCCGCCATTGTTCCAGACTTGAAGCTCTGCAACTGCCTTCATTCCTCCTTCTTGGTGAAGCTCTCACCGTTCTGTTACTTCTGCAACTGTTGCCTGACTTCAGCGAACTTCATACCGGCTTCACTTTTTCTGGTAAGCCACTGTTCCTTTCGTTTTAAATTCTCTGATGTTCTTTACTACTTGTTGCCATTACTGCTTTGTTTAAATATTCAAGTTGTGAATCTCATATCTGAGTGTGTTTATTCCACGATTTTGCTCTTTATCCATGCCTTGAATACTCGTACTGCTTACAATTCTTCTGCAATTTTGCCACTGTTCTTGACCTTGTATCACTTGTACTCACTTTGTTCTGGATAGTCCCTCTTTGTTCTTGATTCTGAAACTTGTTCTTGTTTTCTATTTTTTGTGTCTTTTCCAGATTTGTGCCTTCAATCTTCGTTTCCATAGACTTAGGTTTGGGATCTGTCTATAGAACTCACAATTTAGGAAAAAACTGAAACCTGTATTTACCTTAAGAGTTTGCCGAGGTCCCAATAACCCTTTTTCAAACCATCTTCTGAAACCCAACCTCCTTGATTAAGCTGATATCATGGGTATGTGGAAATATAGGGTAAACACCCCATCAAAACTAGAATACTTTAGACAGGAGTTTGAAATCCCAGCCGACGTCCATTTGAGGTTGGCTGGGGATGATGACTCCATCATGCCTACTGACGACTCCATGCCTTCCCTGTAGTTGCCTTTATTGAGTGTGGACTTCGGCTTCCACTCAACATCCTTTTCGCGAGATTCTCCATTATTACAAGTTGAACCCCATGCAACTTGCCATCAATTCTTATCGAGTGATCAATGGTATCATAGCCTTAGCTAAACAGGAAAACGCTAGGATCACCTTAGCCGATATTCAATACTGCTATACCATGTGCGGCCTTAACTTGAAAGAAAAAGGCTACATTTATTACCTTAAGTCGAGGTCCACAGAGTTCAAAATCGTAGCCGACCTACTAGACTCCAACAAGGGAGCTGGGGACGACTATTTCATTACTTCGGGGAACTGGGAGTTTGCCCCAGATGAAGACCTCCATCTCTTCCCTCTCCATCGATCAGTCTTTGTAGAGGGTAATGGTAAGAGCCCTGCATTTCATACTTACTTGTTTTTTAAAGTCTTGCATACTTCATCTGTTTCTTAATGTCTGTTTTTCTTGCAGCTGTTCCTAAGCCACCAAAAAATTTTCGCTAATCCTTCTTTTCCAGCAAGGATTTGAAGAAACTCTTAGACCTGCCAGTCCATAAACGGAAGGCGCCTCTACTTCTCAATTTCATCCCGACGTACAGATCAGCTCTCCCCGACGTTCCTAAGAGGAAAAAGAAGAAGAGCCTATCTCCTCCTTCTGCCACAACCCCTTCAGTTGCTACCGAATCTCGGCCAGATCAAGGATCAACTTCTGATCCAGCAGAACAGCCGTCTACTTCAGCTCAATACCTGATCCCACCATCTCAACGCAAACGTCGTCGACGACTTGTGCTTACAGCCGAGATGGGCCGCCCAAAACCAGTTGCAAAAGACCTTTTAGCCAATATTCCAGCTGATGTTGATGCTCAATCAACACAAGCCCTGCCTCCACCGAAGCCGAAAAGAGTTAAAAAGGCTCAACCAAAGGCCAAAGTGACTCAGGTTGAGACTGAAGACACTTTGCCAATTTCCAAGCTGGCTAAGAGTGAGAAGACTGCTTCTGTCCCTGCAAAGAGATCTGCTGAAACACATCCATCTGAGTCCGCCCGTTCCAAGAAGCCGAGGACATCCTCTGCGACTACCTCGGGTTCTAAAAAGCCTAACGCCCCCTGGGCTCCCGAGATTACTCTGGAAGATAAGCCTGTTATGGCTAGTGATAGCGCCGACGATATCAATGTCGGTGTTGCCCTCAGTACTGCACTGCTTTTTCCGGGCGACCTGGAGCGAAACGCCGAGTTCAGTGAGTACGAGAACTACGCTCTCATGCTTCAACGCTCTGTTCAGGTAAGTGTTTTTGCTTGGTCTTTTTTTTTTTTTTTTCATACTTGGAATATTTTCTAATACTTCTGTTTCTTTTAGGCCATCCAGCATGCCCACTCTTTCTCAATTCAATCTTTTGAGAACCATGAGAAGCTAGCCGAAAAGAAGAGGGAGCTCTCCAGTCTTCAGAAAATTAACAAAAATCTGCAGTCAAAGATGAAGACCCTGGAGGATCAAGCCAAGGTCGCCATCAAAGAGAAGGATGATGCCGAGGAAAAGGTCGGCGCCGTTGAGGCAATAAACAAAGTTCTTCAAGCCCAGCTGAAAGAGGCCGAGGACAAAGTGGCCCAGCCACAGAAAGAGCTTCAAGATGCCTTGGCCACCAAGGAGGCCGAAATCAAAGATGCCGATGAAAAGGCGTATGCTCAGGGCATGACCGATGTGACAGAGGCTTATGAAAAACAAGTCAAGCAAGCATGCAACAAGGGTTTCTCCCTTGGTTGGATGACTTTGCTGAAAAAACTTGATGTCCCTGAGGATTCCTCCCTAAGGAACGCTGATGCCATTCCCCTGCCATTCCCCTGCCATTTTCTCCAACTCCACCTCTCCTAGTGAATCTGATACTGAGGATGAGGTCGAGGAGGAAGTTTTGGTAAGGAAACCAAAAGAGGCCACTGTGACCAAGTCCCCTTCTCTGAATGAGCAAGTCCTGGACTTGACTCAAGATGAGGAGGGTGAGGAGGTCCCTAAAGATGCTGTGGCTGAGAAGACGTCGGCCGTCGTTCCCCTTGCCGACAAAAGCGTGGATGAAACTCTTGCAGAAATTGACGCCGAGCTCGCGGCGAATAAGGCTGCTGAGATGTCTTCCCAACAATCGTCTGAACTCCAAACTCAACCAACTGCAACTGCTGAGGAGTCTTAGCCTTACGTTTTTCCCTTCTGTTCTTGTACTTTGTTTTTCTTTTTTTTTGAAGTACTGGAAACTTCTTCACATTGCCGATGTGTTTTTAATACAACAACACTTTTGCTTTTGAATGCTTGTATGCTTGCTTTGTATGCCTCCATACTTGGAGTATTTTTGCATATCTTTAATATATACTTCCTTCTTTGTGCAACCTTCTCGGGGTGACATACCTCGGTTAACAATGATCTGGATTTAACTTCAACTTGTAAATTGCTACAAATTTCAACAAGTGTTAAACAATGATCTTGGTTTGTAAATTGCTACAAATTTCAACAAGTGTTAAACAATGATCTCGGTTCAACTTCAACTTGTAAATTGCTACAAATTTCAACAAGTGTTAAACAATGATCTCGGTTTAACTTCAACTTGTAAATTGCTACAAATTTCAACAAGTGTTAAACAATCATCTCGGTTTAACTTCAACTTGTAAATTGCTACAAATTTCAACAAGTGTTAAACAATCATCTTGGTTTAACTTCAACTTGTAAATTGCTACAAATTTCAACAAGTGTTAAACAACTTTGTCTTCTCTCTGCTCCCTAATGTGAACCTGAGTTCCACTTGGGTTCTCATTATTCATGTCTTCCAGAAACCATATTATGCATCTTTATTAGTCATAAGTGTTGAAGAATTCTGCTAAAATTTTATTGATGTTGTCGGTAAAAAAACAAGTAACATCTAATGATAGAAAAATTTCAAATTACAAGTGTTCCAGGGTCTTGGCAACGCTTTGCCCTCATTATCTTCAAGTCGATATGCCCCATTGCCTAATACCGAAGTGATTCTGTAGGGTCCTTCCCAGTTTGGGCCAAGCTTGCCCTCCCTGGGATCTTTCTTGTTGCCGACGACTTTTCTCAGGACTAGGTCGCCTATTTGAAATTCCCTTGGATTAACCTTCTTGTTATAAGCTCTGGCAAGTTGTTACTGGTATGCTGCAAGCTGTATTGCAGCTTTCTCTCTTCTTTCTTCTAGAAGATCCAGATCTCGGGCTAAGAGTACATCATTAGTCCCGTTCTCAACTCCCTAGGTTCTGATCCCTGGGATGCCGACCTCCAATGGAATGATTGCTTCTGTGCCATAAGCCATGGCAAAGGGGGATTCCCATGTTGATCTTCTCAGTGTAGTCCGATATGCCCAAAGTACATTGGGCAATTCGTCTACCCATTTTCCCTTTGCTGCCTGTAGCCTTTTCTTTATCCCATCCAGAATTACTTTGTTAGACGCTTCTGCTTATCCGTTGCTTTGTGGAAAGCTTGGGGTTGAAAAGTAGTTCTTGATCTTGAACTTTGCACAGAAGTTCTTAATTAGCTTACTGTCAAATTGTGTTCTATTGTCGGCAACTATTGCTCTTGGAATCCCAAATCTAGTGATGATGTTTCTCCATATGAAGTTCTTGACATCCACATCTCGGATTTTGGCAAGAGGTTATGCTTCTATCCACTTCGTGAAGTAATCTGTTGCTACCAGCAGGTACTTCCTTTGCCCAGTTGCTTGGGGCAATTGCCCAACGAGATCCATGCCCCATTGGGCAAATGGCCAAGGACTGGATACAGGGTTCAGGTCAGCAGTTGGCTGGTGTATCAAAGGTGCAAACCTTTGGCAGTGTTCACACTTCTTCACGTAGGCTTCTGCATCTTTTTGCATGTAGGGCCACCAATACCCCTGGGTAATGGCCTTGTGAGCTAGTGATCTGCCCCCAGCGTGGCTTCCACAAATTCCTTCGTGAATTTCATATAAAAAATCTTCAACCTGCAGAGGGTGTACGCACCTTAAAAGGGGTCCAGTGAAGGACCTTCTGTAGAGATGTCCTTCTGCTGTCAGACTGAATCTTGCCGAAGTCAATCTGATCTTGTGTGCCTCCTTGCAGTCGTCTGGCAGCTTTCCTTCTTTTAGGAACGCAACAATTGCGTCCATCCAGCTTGGTCCCATGCCTACGCACATTGCTTCACGCTCTGTGGTTACTGGTTCAATGCTCGGGCCTGACAAGTATTCAATCATTATTGTCCTTGCTTTTCTTGGTTATATTGCACTAGCTAGGTTGGCCAATGCATCGGCATGGTTGTTATCATCTCGGTTGACTTGAAGTAGTCTGCAGTTCTGGAATAAGGTTGCCAGCCTGATGACCTCCTTTGCGTAGGCTGACATTCTTTCATCTCGGGCTGCAAACTCGCCCGTTGTCTGGTTAACTATCAATTGTGAGTCACAAAAAACTATTACCTCATCTGCTTGTACTGCTACTGCCAGCTTCAGTCCTGCAATTAATGCTTCATATTCTGCCTCATTGTTTGAGGCCTTGAACCCCAATCGAATGGACTGTTCTAATATCTCTCTATCTGGAGATATCAGTACTACTCCTGCCCCCGCTCCCTGTCGGTTTGAACTCCCATCAACGAACAGTCGAAAGAAGTCGCCGATGTAAATGCTGCAGGGTCTGAGTTTCTTTTCTTTCCGTTGTTCTTTTGTCTTTGGCTGGGCTTCTTCTTGCTTGTTTGGACATCGTCTATCTTGGCTCAACGAAGCCCGATATTCGATGGATTCTGGCGTGAACTCGGCCACGAAGTCGGCCAAAACCTAGCCTTTGATTGCAGTTCTGGGCCTGTACTCCAGATCATACTGGCCTAGGGCGACTGCCCATCTGGCTATTCTTCCTGTTAAGTCTCCCTGCTGCAATAGGGACTTTAATGGATGCTCTGTCAGTACCACAATTTTATGGGCCTGGAAGTAATGGTTCAACTTCTTTGAAGCCATTACTAAAGCCAGCGCCAATTTCTCTAAGGGTAGATACCTTGTTTCTGCGTCGGCTAGGGTTTTGCTTACATAGTAAACAGCCTTTTGCTCCCCTTTTTCTTCTCGGATTAATACTGCACTTATCGCATGTTTTGAGAGTGCCAAGTACAGGAACAGCTCCTCCCCGGGTTCTGGATTCGAAAGAACTGGAGCTGTGGTCAGGTACTTCTTCAGATCGGCTAATGCTTCTTCGCACTCCTCTGTCCAAAGAAAGTCGTGGCTTTCTTCACTAAGTTGAAGAAAGGTTTGCACTTGTCTGAGCTTCTGCTTATGAACCTGTTCAGGGCTGCGGCCCTTCAGTTAGCATCTGCACCTGTTTTGCCGACGTCGGGCTCTTCAACTCTAGGATGGCCTTGATCTGATCTGGGCTGGCCTCGATGCCTCTTCTGGTTACCAGGTATCCTAAAAACTTATCGGATCCAACTCCAAATGCACACTTCGATGCATTGAGTCGGAGCCGATGTGTTTTAAAGATTTCAAAGACTGCTTTTAGATCGGCGAGATGACCCTCAGGTTCCTTGGTCTTAACGACCATGTCGTCGATGTAGACTTCTATTGTTCGGCCAATCAGGTGTTTGAACATCTTGGTTACCAATCTTTGGTAAGTGGCTCCTGCGTTTTTCAACCCGAAGGGCATCACTTTGTAGCAGTATAGCCCTTTGGGAGTGATAAATGCAGTCTTCTCTTCATCCGCAGGGTCCATAGCTATCTGGTGATACCCCCTGTAGGCATCCAGGAAGCTCATCCTTCCATGCCCCGAAGTGGCATCCACTAGCTGGTCAATTTTGGGTAGAGGGAAGCTGTCTTTGGGACAGGCCTTGTTTATACTGGTAAAGTCTACGCAGACCCTCCATTTATCATTTTTCTTCTTTACCACCACTGTATTGGATAGCCATGTCGGGTAGTGAATTTCTCTAATGGCCCTAGCTTTCAGAAGTCTGTCTACTTCTTCCTCTACTGCTTCGATGTGCATCAACGTCGGTCTTCTGGCTCGTTGAATTACAGGTTTGGCCGACCTATCAACATTCAGTTTGTGGTAAGTGACCTCGGGGTCAATGTCAGGCATTTCGTAAGGTGTCCAAGCAAACACCTCAATATTTGCTCTCAGAAAAGCTTCCAACTCTCTTTCCTCTTCTTTGGCTAAGCCTGAGCTGAGAAGAAAGAAGCGTTCTTCATCCCCATCCTGGACAAGGATTTTCTTCAGTGCCTCTTCGCTCTTCTCCGCTGGCTCCTTGCCGACGTCTTCTAGGACTTCCACGTCCTCATCTTCAATTTCTGCCTTTTTTGGCTCTCGTAAGCTGCAGGTAGATTTCATTGCTGCCATGGAGCAATTCTTCACCTGCAGTTGATCGCCCATGACTTCCTCTATTCCATGATCTGTTGGGAATCGCAATAGTTGATGCAATGTTGAGGGAACTGCTCCCATCGCATGCAACCATGGCCTTCCCAAGATGATGTTGTAAGGGGAGGGTGTGTCGATGATGGTGAATTCTGTCTTGATCTTCCTGGTGCCAGCCTGCACCTCCAAGCTTACTGCTCCCAGTGGCCATGTCGGCGTTCCATTGAACCCAACCATTGGGCCATTGGATTGCTCCATGTCATCAGGGTGAAGGCCCAGCTCCTTGTAACATCTAACATACATGATGTCGCAAGAGCTGCCTTGGTCAATCAGGATGCATTTCACTTGGCACTCCCCAACCTGGAGGGATACTACCAAGGCATCATTATGCGAATGCTGGACCATCTCTAGGTCGGCTTCAGTAAAGGTTATTATCGATCCCTGGCACTCGCCAGGCCGAGGTCTTTTCTGTCCGACATGGTTCACGTGCTGTAGGAGTTTCACCCTCTGGGTCTCCCCCCGTATGTCGTTTTCGTTCACCTTTGAGTGAATTACATTAACCACCCAAGGTCCTCTTGCCTGTGGTTGCTGTGCTGGGGGAGGCAGAGCTGCTGGTGCTTGAGGCAATCTTGCCTGCTCTTCTCTTGTTCTGGCCTCATCGACCAGATCTCTCAGATGGCCTTGCCTTACCAAGTCTTCCAAGTGTGCTTTTAGGGCTCTACAACCCTGAGTCAAGTGCCCCTCTTCATTGTGGTAGGCACAACGCCTGCCAACGTTCCTCCCCATGAATTCCCCTGGTGCCCTTGCTGGTGCTCTGAAATAGGGCTGGTTCCGAATTTGTTCTAGGACTTTGTAATTGGGATTCGGAACACAGTCGTCACTGTCTGTGCAGCCCTCAGTTCTGCTTCTTACTTGTTCGATCCGTTGTTACCTCGGCCTCGCTTCGACGAGCCGTTTCCTTTCTCTTGCTTTATCTCCTTAGTCCCCAATGTATCTTCCTCGGCTTTGGCATACTTCTCGATTCTCGCCATGAGCTCTTCCATGCTTTTTGGCAAAGTCTTTGCCAAAGATTTCCGTAGTGGGCAGTTGTCTTTTAGGCCGTTCTTGAATGACACGACCGCCACTTCTTGATTACACTCTGGTATTCGGTTGAATACCTCATAGTATCTTTTTGCATAGGCCCTAAGGCCTTCATTCTTACTGATCTTCAGAGCCATCAATGCGTCCACCCTTAATGGCTGCAGCTTGTTTATTACGAACCTGGCCACGAACATCTGGGCCAGGCCTTCCCAAGTCTTTATGCTTCCCTTTGGTAGTTTGTGGAACCAATCTGATGCAATCTCCCCGAAGGATGAGGGGAACACTTTGCAGAGCAAAGACTCGTTCCCACTATACAATGCCATTGAGTTCAAATATAATTCGACGTGGAAGTTGGGGTCTGACTTACCATCGTATATTTGAAACCTCGGCATACTGAATCTCTTCGGCGCCTCAAACCTGTCTAATTCCACCGAGAATGGGGTCCTCGGCTTATCTGGGGAGGTTACCTCGGCGTCGGTATTCTGTTGCTTCCTCTTGAGGTAATCTTTTAAGTCCTTTTTTGTCCTCCTAGGAGCTTGGCTATCTCCTGCTTTCAGTCTTTTTGGTGCACTACTTTCAGCTTCGTAGTGAGTCCTCTTTGACCCCTCTCTATGAGTTGTGTCGAAGCACAGCGCCTGTCCCTGAACATACCGATGTCCCTTGGGGTCTGCCTCCCTTGTGTGATGCGTCCTCCGTGATTCTTCTCTTCTTGGCTCCCTTCGTCTGACCTCCCTAGAAGGTCGGTGAGAGTGTTTTTCGCTCCCGTTGTGCTGAGGGGCTACGGGAATTGTTCTCTGCCCTCCCTTCTGGGCATTGGCCGCTGGAATCGGCGTGTCCTGCAGCGGGAACGGTGGCTGCATGACGTTATTTTGCATCATGAAATTGACGACCGACTGCAGGTCTGCCAATTTGTTTGCCATCTGCTTGACCTCTTTATCCCTCCGCAGGCATCTATCCTTCCATATCTAGAGGTCGTTTTCATTGTAGTAGCCACTTCGATCTGGTTTCTTTGGTGCGTCGCTAGTCTGGTCGACGTCTTTCACTCCGTGATTCTGGTCACGAGTTTCTGCGTTGCATTCGTCTCCTGTAACATCAAGGTCAATAGGTCTCCCACTCCCAGCAGGAGTGTCGTCCCCAATCTTTTCCTTCTGTCCGTTGCTGGCCATCTATTCTCTTATCTTTCCCACAGACGGCGCCAAATTGTGTGGGTAATTTTCCGACCACACTGTCAACTTAGTACTCAACTGGAGAACACCGGCAGAATAGATGGCACCTGTCTGACCAGCAACAGAAAGAGAAGATTCCGGTGGTGGTTCGTCCACCCGGGGGCACTCCGACGATCAAGTCAGTATATCTCTCAAAGATAATCAATAGTGCAAACTCACTGTTGAGAATATAAATTTTGTACCTTAGACCCACGGGGGTGCCTTTCTTTTATAGTTTACTCAATCCTAGTCCCACTAGAAGCCTGACTTGTATGGACTCCCATTCAGTGTTTACTTTGGACTCCTCAAGAGATAAGGATAGACTCCCTAAGAGCATTATCTTAATCTATCTTGAAGTCTTTCCTCATTCTAGGACTCTTGTCCCTTATCCGCTTATCTCGGATTCCGATATCTTCGGAGGTAACCTCGGCCTTGCCGAGATAACCTCAGCGTTATGACCAGGACACGTGGCACCTCGGCTGACACGTCGGCGCCACCTTGCCACGTGTTGGTACTTAGAAAATATATCCCCACAGAAAGATGGATTCAAGATGGAGAGTATGTGGTTTCACTTTCAATTGAGTGTTTGTTTTGTATGGTAGTAAAATCCGGATAATTTTAGTACTCACATGAATAATTAAATACAGGAAAATAAGAGGATTAATAATTCTATAGGTAGCATGGTATTAGAATAGGTCTCTTCTGATTTTTTTTTCCTCCATCCAACTGTAAAAAATAATTATATTTTTTATTTTTCAGAATTATATATAATACATCACTTCTTTTATTCAATCATTTATATGATCTATTATTCAAAAAAAAAAAAAAAAATTCCTCTATAATTTTGTCATATATTTAATCATTCATCATATCTAATCTCATGATATATCCTATTCCTTACAATTTTATCAATAATCTCATAATATCTAATCTCACCCAAAAAAAAATCCAAAAATCAAAAGTGACTAGGGTTTAAAAAATGTGAAATAATATCTTTATTTAACTTTTCTCAAAGCCTGATTTCTTCTTAACTTTGACACTAAAATGATAGTTAAGGTTTTATAATGTCTCGCGAATTTTTAATGTGCATATGAGCAATGTTACACTTATGTTAACTATTTATATTTATAATTTAGAGCTTGTTTGGCATAAATTAAAATAGCATACTTTTTTATCTTTTTATCTTCATATCACCTCTCTATTTTTTTGGACATCTTTTAGTAAAAATTTTAAAAATATACTTATTTAAATCATCTTAAACGACCCATTAATATGATACACTTAATTATCATTTATAGTATTATACAAATATTTTTTCAATGGAACTATCACACTTTAAAATGATAGTTAGACTCCATAATTTTTCTATCTCATTTTAATCTCAGTAATACTACAAATCCACTCTTATAAAACCCAAAAATTATGTAGAATCTTCATCTTATGATTCAAATTTATTCTACACATAAATTCTACACTATACAAATTAATTTTCACTACACAATCATCCACCAAGAATTTTCTAAGTGAATTAATCTGGGACCATAGACTTATTGTTTTAACCTGCGTATGAGCAATATTATGATTATAATTTGGTTTGTTCATTTACATTTTATCATTTGATGTAATACACTTTATTACCATTAATACAATAAATTCTACATATATAACTGTAATACTTCGAAATTATCGCGTGGAATACATTAATGACCATATGTCATGTTAATGTGCGCATGGTATATTTTTACGTGGTTAAACTATTAATAGATCATAATAATTTGACTTAACTTTCATAAAATCTTATTGAAAATAAGTTTTAATACAATCGTCACTAAAAATAATTTGTTGTAACAATGTTTTACATATATGTCACCGAAAATTGATAATTAGTGACTTTTTTTTATTACGATTTTTATAAATTATCGCTAAAATTCATAATTAGTGACATTTTTCTGTAACAAAATTTTCAAGCTGAAAGTTGAAAATTAATTATCCCCTTTTTTGTGACAATTTTTTTAAACTATCGTTAAAACTTATAATTAGTGACATTTGTTGTGACAAAATTTTTAAACTATCGCTGAAAATTAATAATTAGTGACATTTTTTAATAATGTATAATGAAAAATATCATTAATTATCATAAAATCTATTGAATAATAAATCCACTTAGCACGATTTACACGTAACTTGTTTTACTTCTCAAACTACATGTGGAGGTGATTGTAAAGTTGAAAATTTTTGGTGGGATAGTGTGAGGGAGATTTATATTCCGGCTTTGGGCCATGGTAGAAGCCAGGTAGAGAGAGATCCGAGCAGACTTAGGCCGAGCTATCTGGGCTTCTCCAGAGTTGGTTTGTTCGGTCGAAGCCCAGTTCCCATGTTGGGGCCGAGCTAACTTGGGCCTGTCCAGGCTAGGTTTGCTCGGTCGAGTCCCTGCTTGCAAGTTTGGACCGAGCTAACTTGGTCGAGGCGATTGTCCGCCAACCCGGGTTACGTGGTTCGCACATCTAGCTCGGCGGGAAGGGTCTTCTGAACACCGGCTTAACCTGCTTGGAGCTTAGTCATACCGGGAAGCTATTGAGCTCGGTTGTGATGAAGCTCGGCGAGTGGCGTTGTTGGGCTCGTTATGTAGCACGGTCATTGGAAGCCGAGGTGATGCCGCTGGGCTGCCCCATTCCCGCTAATGTTGTTTGGCGGTTTGATTAGGTGGTGTACAGCTGGATTTGCGCTGACAGATGGGAGAGCAGCTCCACGCGTCGATAGACGAGTGGGTGCAGAGGTGAACGCATAAAGTATATAAGCATGACTGCGCCCTCCATACCAGAGATGGAACATCATTTGGTGAGAAAAACTTACATTCATTCAGCTTCTCTCTCTCTCTCTCTCTCTCTCTCTCTCTCTCTCCTTGAGTGTGTGCTAACTTAACTGTCGGAGGGGTTTTCCGGCAATACACCGCCGGGTAGCTCACCGCCGTTGTGTTCTCAAGTCGATCGGATTGATTCGGAGCTTGGACGAGAGGAGTACGGACAACGTCGAACATTTCCTCCCCGTAAAATTGGCGCCGTCTGTGGAAAGATTTTTGCAGACAAAACCTTGTCCTCCAAGCTCACCTGATCGCCTTCCATGGCGAACAACGACGAAATACCGTTGTCTGCCATTGACGGTATTACCTAGGAGTCAGCCAAATGGAGAGACGGACTCCCCGCCGTTCCAAACATAGCGGACCTGGAAACTTCACCAGGAGGACTTCTGAGAGATGCACATGATAAGCGCGCCAGAAGTTTTGGTCGGTCACGGAGCCTAGACGGACACCGACGGCGAAGAGAATCGCATGCTCGACGTCTGGAGCACAAGTTAAGGGACCAAGACACCGTCATCCAGAGAATGGCGGCAAAGATGGAAGCTCTCAAACGCCAAGTTAAAGAGAAGGGTATTGCTGGAGTGGGAGACCAAATGAGCGCACCCAATCCCGCCGTTCAGGCAGCCAGAGCCAACGGCACACTCCCTCCCTTTCTATTACCAGAAGCTACAGAGTTGGGGACCTAGACGCGCCTGTAAAGAGGTCTAGCGCCCAAGATAGTACCTACCATCCCTCACGGCCATCGACCACGTCAAGATATTCTTACTCCGTCCGATCAGAGGACTTGAGGGATGTCTTGAAGAAGCGAGCTCACTGACGGGAGGCTAAAAGGGTGCCGGCGTTCCAGCGGTTATCTTACGGAGGTCACCATAGTGAGAAGGTTATGATGCCGCCGCCCCGTTTGGCGGTACCAGTTCCTTTAGACACCGACTTGGCAAGGCTGAACGCCTCTCCCTTCTCCCTTGAAATAGAGACCACGCCGCTCCCAACAGGCTTTCGCCAGCCCAAGTTTACACTTTATAACGG
The DNA here is from genome assembly GCA_030407325.1 of Camellia japonica. NCBI lineage: Eukaryota > Viridiplantae > Streptophyta > Magnoliopsida > Ericales > Theaceae > Camellia > Camellia japonica. The sequence goes on from JAPPVO010000017.1 coordinate 55,283,169, forward strand.
AAAAAGCGATCCGTACATGCATGTGAGCCACTTCCAGCAGGTTATGGCCGGACACAGGTGTAATGATGCTCTTATGTGCCTTATTTTCCCATCCAACTTGGGCGAACTAGGCTTGAAATGGTTTGAGAGACTTCCAGAAGAGAGCATAGAGAGGTGGCAACAGTTGGTGGAAGCATTCGTGACTCGTTTCAAAACCAACACCAAAACGCCAAAGAAAGTGGACCACCTTCTAAGTGTCAAGATGAAGTCGAGTGACACCCTCAAGGCATACAACTCCAGGTACTGGGAAATCTTCAATGAGATCCTAGATTGCCCGATCAACCTGACAATCATTCAATATAAGCGCGGTCTCCCGGTCGGACATAGGCTGAAGGACTCATTTACAATGAACCAGCCGACGTCCATGGAGCAACTAATGCAACGCATCAATGAGCACCTCCGAGTAAAGGATGATGCGGCGGCGTCCACTGCGAAGACAACTCTGGTGGCAACGGACAAAAGGGCGACAGGCAAGGTACACGCGGTCGGACATGAGACTAACCGTCCAAATGATCGCACCAGGGAATTTGACCGTGGAATAAATCATTGAAACCGGGGTAGAGGTCACCGCAATGACCGAGCAGAATATCCCCGCGATGACGCAGCTGATGCCAACAGAAGGTTGAACGCCCGGACGGGCATCACCACGGTGTTTAAAATTCCAATCTATCGCATACTTAGTGAAATCTGTGACGATGATTACGTCCAGTTTCCTGCTAAGTTGGGCGATGCGCAAAAGGGCTTCAATCCGCGGTACCGCTGCACTTATCATAGGGAGCGGGGACACCGGACAGAGGACTGTCTACCTTTGAAGCAACATTTGGAGGAGTTAGTCGCCACCGGTCACTTAGACCTTTACATTGATGGGGGCGTCAAACCCGCGCATCCTACCCCGGCTGATCCGAATGGTTTGGATGACTTAGAGGTGCCCCCTCAAGGAGTGGTCAATGTGATCCACGGCATAGTGGAGCCGGTGCGTGTGTGCGAGCTCCGAGGAATGATCAAAAATGCAGAACATATGAGGGAAGTTTTGTCAGTCCAGCCCACGGTCAAAAGAGGGAAGACCGAGGAGAAAGACGTGATTAGTTTCTCAACTAGGGACCTAGAGCGCATTCAAACGCCACACAACGACGCCCTAGTGGTCACTCTCCGCGTCAGAGAGTTCGATGTCAAGCGCATCTTGATTGACCAGGGAAGCTCGGTTGAGATTATGTACTACGATGCGTTCAAGCAACTCAAAGTCTGGGATACAGACTTGGCTCCGGCAACTTCGCCACTAGTTGGTTTCAACTCGCAACCGGAGTGGCCTATGGGAAAGATAATTTTACCGGTCAAAGTCGGATCCGTGGTCAAGCAGGTCGAGTTTTGAGTATTAAGGTGCCGTCTACATATAATCTGATCCTCGGTAGGGGATGGCTTCACGCTATGCAGGCTGTAGCGTCGACCTACCACCAGGTTATGTGTGACAACCCTCACCTCTGATTAGTGCTAATCTGTGTTTTAGCATGATAAGTAATTGATTATGGCAAAATTGATCTAAATTGATTGCATAAGTGTATTGCCTTAATTGCATTTCTATCTGTTTGTCGTAGGTTGATCTGTTCGTGTTTTAAGTTTTGAACTGCGAATTGAAATCCTTATCGGCGACCAAATCAGAAATTGATCGATGTTTTATGCTAGTTAGAATTTATGTGATTTTACGGTAGGTTTAATTAAAATTTGATTTGGAATGATTAAATTAGATTAAATAATGTTAAATCACATTAGTTTGAGGTTATTACCAAATTGCCATTGAGTGGCCATTTCCTACAAACTTTGTTTGGACTTAATGGTTGCATTTTATATCATCTCCTCAGCCTTTTCTAGACCAAAACCGTGTGAGAGAGGGAGAGTAGGAGAAAAAAGTTGAATTCACCTAGATTTTGCTTGAACTTAGAAGATTTGAAAAGGACTTGCAAAATTGGGCTTCCATACCTTGAAATTCAAGACCTAGGTAGGATATTCATCCTTTGGTTTATGTATTTAAGTTGTTACATGCATGATCCATGGTAAAATTGGTGATTAGAGTGTTGAATTGGCTCAAAGTGTTGTATTGAGTAGCTATGGTTGCATGCATGTCCATGTCATCTAGTTTTGAGGTCTTTTCTATAAAAATTTCTACATGCATGTTCATGTTTTTGTTATAGTCCATGAATTCACCATGATTTTGAACTCAATCTTACATTTGGTCATGTTTTAGAGCATAGGAATTCATGTGAACTCTTGCATGTTAAGTTCTTGCATCATTCATGGAAGTTTCTTTGAAATTGTGTGCAATTGTCTCACCTTTGGGCTTGATTTTACAAAATTGATCTTCAAAACATGTTGTAGTATGAGTTTTCAAGTGTTTTCCAGAAAATGGGCCCAAAAGGTTGAGTTTTGATGTGTTGAATGCTTGGTTTGAGCTTGGGAGGCAAATCTGGAAATTCCAGATTTTGGCTTCCACGCTCGAGCGAAGGATTCCACGCTCGAGCGACCATCTTTTGTTCAGAGCTCCGCTCGAGTGAAGGGATGCTGGCTCGAGCGTAGATTGCGAGCTCTTAGGTTTTCTGCGTATGCAGGCGCACGCTCGAGCGAGGGAACCTACGCTCGAGCGAGGACTGTGTCTCATGCTCGAGCGAGCGTCGAGCAGAGATTTTCAACATCCAACACTTTTTGCATTTTTACAGACCGCTCGAGCGAGGAAGTCCATGCTCGAGCGACCCCTCTGTTTTGGCACGCTCGCTCGAGCGTAGAAAGCCATGCTCGAGCGAGACCCCTGTTTCAACAAAAAATTGAAAAGTGTTTTAAAGTGCATTTTTGTATCCTCATTCCATCATAGGCATTCCTAGGCCATGTTTAAGGCATCTTAATGAGGATAATGTTATAGAACCACACCAGTATAGTTAGGGGCTAAGTTATTAATCCCGAGTGTGTGTTCATTCTGCAACTGTAGGGTTGGCATCCGAGGACGCTCGTTAGCTTGTCTATAGCCCAGTGCTCTGTGAGTAACAATGTTGTAAAAATATGTTCAATTATGATTATTTGCTGAATGATCAACTGTTCTGCTTACTGAAACGTTATTGTTTAATGAATGAATGTTTGTCCTATTGTAAACTGTATTCGTGGTATCCATAGCAATTTACTGTTACTGTACTGTTACTGCTATTGTCACAGAGATCTCTGTCGGTTCCCATGTTTGGAACCACTACTGTTTACTGTTATGATGGCCATCAATTGACTGTTCGGTCTGTTAAGACCTACTGTACTGTTTTGCTATTGGATGTACCACAAATGACTGCTATGGTTTCTAAGTGATTGATATGACTGTTTAAATACTGAAAGGACATTCATTATTAACCTCTTTACTCAACTGTAATTCACTGGGCTTTAGCTCACTGTTTATATATATATATTTAGGTGTCCAGGCACCGGACCGGAGCTAGGAGCGTCGGGTTAGCTCTTGTTTTGTCAAAGCCAACCATTGTGCCTCACCTCGAGGTTCCAAGTGCATTCAAGTCACGGCTGTTTTGGGGTGTTCAGATTCACCCTTTTGTTTCTGTCACGACCCAAACCCGCCTCTATAGGTTTGGCACTGTAACCGGCCAGTAATCCGAGGGTTACCTACGGCCTCTGAACAGATTAACAATTAGTAAGGGGCTGCGGAAGCAAACATACAAAATAACAAGGTCTAATGAGCTGTGATGACGTACATGGGACAGAAAATTTAAAACACTTATTTATATACATAAACATGCTAGTCAGATTCACCCAATATGTACAAGGTATTTACGAAATGCAATCCCAAGATCTGACGTTACAAAACAGATACAACAGACTAGCATGAAACAAACAGCCACGGTAAGGCTTCGACCAGAACCTCCTCGGGAGGCACAACAATTGGCTGACAAAAAGGAACAGAAGGCCCTCAACTCTGGCCCTGGTCATCTGCCGGCTCACCTACATATATATAGTAAACTGTGAACGAAAGCCTAGTGAATAATAACAGGGTAAAGGAGTTTAATGAATGATGCCCATCCTAGAGTTAGAAATCAGATTCATATCAAAACAGATTCATATACTTGTTCATCATCATTTCCATAATCAGGTTTGTAACATAATCATACGTGGTACATCCAATAGCATTCACAAATCTGATGACCCATAAAGGGACCTGATGACCCATAAAGGGACGCATATCATGTAGTGCTAAGGATGCCACGGTTAACTTTCAGAATCTTAGACAATCATTCATTCATTTCCAACATATCATAGTTTTTCAAAGAATCAATCATTTCGTATCATAGCATACTGAAAATGCATAACATTGAACATAACTTTACAAAGTTATTACTCACTGTGGGCGCTAAAACATAGACGGAGCCAAACGGTCAAACAGAATGCGGCACACGACCTACATAACACATCACGGACACACACTTGAAACACGCAATCCAGTTGTACAAAACTCACATCAATGATCCTAAGTGTATACATAACCTCCTACCCTTATTATGGAGCCTTAAACCTGGTCTAGGAATGTCTGGGATGGAATGAGGGTGCAAAAATGCCTTAGAAAACATTTTTCAAAAGTTGCTGAAAACAGGGGTCTCGCTCGAGCGTGGCTTTCTACGCTCGAGTGGACATGCAGACAATGGGTCTTCGCTCGAGCGTGAATTTCGTCGCTCGAGCGGACTGTGTGCTACAGTAAAGATGCTGGATACTCAAAATTTACGCTCGATGGACGCTCGACCCTCGCTCGAGCGTGAGACACAAGTCCTCGCTCGAGCGTGGATTCCCTCGCTCGAGCGGACTGTGAACTCATGCAAAGTACTGGATGCACGCATTTCACGCTCGAGCGTCACTTTTCTCGCTCGAGCGGAAGGCATGATCGCAGAGTGTTCGCTCGAGCGTAGAGTTCCTCGCTCGAGCGTGGGTCCAAAATCTGGAAATTCCAGATTGAACTCCAATGCTCAAATCCAACTTTTAACCACCCAAAACTCAACCTCTTGGGCTCAATTTCTGGAAAAACATTTCAAACTCATGGTACAACAAGTTTCAAAGCCAATTTGTAAAATCGATGCCCATGGGGGAGACAATTTGATCACAATTTTAGTAAATCACCAAGAACAAGGCTTAAACAAACATGCATGGGTCCAATTGAATTTCAAAGCTCCAAAACATGATCCAAAGCAAAATTAAATTCAGAATTTTGATGAATTCGTGGACTCTAGCAAAAATATGGACATGCATGTGAAGTTTTGATGAAAACAAGTTCAAATGGCAAGATTGTAAACATGCATGCATGAACCTCTACCCAAGCCACCATTTGTGAACCAATTTCTAGCTCTAGACACCAATTTAACATGAACCATGCAAGAAGTGCTCTCAAACTTACAATTAAAAGGATAATCCCCTACCTTAAACCTTGAATGCAAGATGTATAAGGTTGAATATGCAAGGCTCCTTCAATTCTCCAAATTTCCAAGCAATTCCTTAAAGACCACAAGATTCCTCCTATCTCTCTCTCTTTCTAGTCGGCTAGGAGAACCAAAATGAGCTGAGGGAAATGTTTGATTCAATGTAATCAAGTCTCCAAATGTGCAAAGTAGTGGGCCACTCAATGGCATAATGGTAATTAAGCTAGGTTCATTATTAAAACGTTATTTAATCTAATTTAAACATTCCAAATCGAACTTCAATTGAACCTACCATAAAATCACATAAAATCTAACTAGTCTAAAACATTAATCAATTTCGAAATCGGGCGCCGATAAGGCTTCCAATTTGCAGTTTAAAGTTTAAAACACGAATAGATATTTCGACACCGAACAGATAGAAACGCATAATTCATGCATTACACATGCAAATTAATTCCAGATTTCCTCTTAATTACTAGTAGGCATAGTTAAGTCCCAATTAACGTTAATCAGAGTCAGGGTTATTACAGTTTCTGTCTTGTAATAAATGTTTAAGACTTGACTGTACAGTTTTAGTTAAGGATTTGGTCCCTGACATGGTTGTTGTGTATATGTCGCATGTACATATGTTTTGGTTATCAATGTGGCATGTTTATAAAAAGTCTTTTTGCATTCAAACTGTCACAGCTCATTGGACATCTTTTATTTACTGTTTTGGCTTCCGCCAGCCCCTTTACTCTGCATTACTGTCATTACTGTTAAGCAGGCCTTCGGTAATCACGGATTACTGGCTGGTTGCGATGTTAAACCCATAGGGGCAGGTTTGGGTCGTGACATTATGAGATTCCCCTCGACTATGGGGGAAGTTGAGGAAATTTGGGGCGATCAAGTCATGTCAAAGCAATGCTTCGTGGCAGTAAACGGTAGCCGAGCTGCCAAAGGCTTCGTCTAGATAATTGAAGGTCCAGAAGACCAGGGTGTCCTTGAAGATGTGGGCGCTAAGGCCGAGGACAAGGCTGTTAAAGAATTGGTGGAAGTACAGATTGACGCCGAAAGTCCAAACAAATTCTTTTTGCTAGGGTCAAGCCTGACCGCCCAAGAAAGGACCGAAATGGTAGATTTCTTGATGGCGAATATCGAAGTGTTCGCCTGGACGCCGTACGACATGCCCAGCGTTGACCCAAGCTTTATTTGCCACCAACTCAATGTCTTCCCGAATGCACGCCCTGTCATTCAAAGAACAAAGAGATCGGCTCTTCATCATGCCGAGGTAGTCGTAGAGGAGGTAAGGAACCTGTTTGAAGCACGGGCTATTCAAGAAGTGCACTACCCTCGATGGATTTCAAACACGATCGTAGTACCCAAGAAGAATGGGAAGTGGCGAGTTTGCGTTGACTACAAGACCGTCAACCGGGCTTGCCCTAAAGACAGCTTTCCTCTGCCCAGAATAGACCAGCTGGTGGATCTAACGGCCGGGCATAACAGGCTCAATTTCTTGGATGCCTACCGCGGTTATCATCAGATTACCATGCATGGCCCCGATCGTGAGATAACTCTTTCACCACTCCAAGGGGACTCTTCTGCTATCGAGTCATGCCTTTTGGTTTGAAGAACGCCAGGGCAACTTTCTAAAGGATGGTGACCAAAATGTTCGCTCCTTTGCTAGGCCGAACGATGGAGGCTTATATCGATGATATGGTGGTCAAAAGCAGGCATCAGGCAGACCACTTGTCCGACCTAGCCGGGATGTTCGCCATTCTCAAATAGCACAAGCTACACCTGAATGTGTCAAAGTGTGCCTTTGGCGTGGGATCCGGGAAATTCCTGGGCTTCCTAGTCATAAACCGAGGCATCGAAGCGGACCACACACAAATCAAAGTTATACAAGAATTGAAGCAGCCCAACTCAGCGAAGGACGTGCAGCATCTGGCCGGAATGGCCGCCGCGCTTAACCGATTTATAAGTCGGTCATCAGATCGCTGCCGCCCTTTCTTTCGGGCCTTGAAATCCAAGTTTTCATGGGACGAGGAATGTGACAGGGCTTTGGCCGAGCTCAAGGCGTATTTGTCTTCTGCTCCATTATTAGTGACACCCAAGCCCGGCGAAGAACTCTACCTATATCTGGCAGTTTCACAGCATGCAGTTAGCGTGGTGCTTGTCCGGTCAGAAGGTATCTAGCATTTCCCTATCTTTTACGTGAGCAAAACCTTGCTACCGGCCGAGTCGAGGTATTTTCCGTTGGAAAAACTTGCTTTGGCGTTGATGATGGCCTCCAGGAAATTGGCGCACTACTTTCATGCTCATACAATCATTGTATTGACCAAATTCCCTCTCAAAGCCTTGTTCGAGCGGGCGGATTTCTCCGGTCAAATCCTGAAGTGAGCGGTCGAATTGGGACAGTTCGACGTCAAGTTTCAACCCCGAACAGCCATAAAAGTGATTTTATCTATATATTTTAGGATTTCGTTGCTGAATTCTCGCCTGGAATTCACCAAGTATGCCCGATGGATCTTACCGTGGTAGCCGAGGAAGTAAATGAAGGCTCAATGGAAATTGCACAACAAGGCGATGTTGGCGACGCGGAACTTGCGTGCCCGTCCATAACACCTCATGTCGGAATAGTACAGCAACCCGGCAATGCGACGATGGACTTGGGCATAACAGACCAACCAGTTAGGTCCAGTACCGCATCGCCGGGGGGGGATGAAGTGGAACTGAACAGCAGCGAACCCGAAACCAAACAGTCGAGTGCCCGTGATCCCATCAACCTTCAAGCCTCCCAGGACCCCTCAGAGTGTTGGAAACTCTTTGTCGGTGAAATGTGGAAACTTTTTGTAGACGGAGCCTCAAATCGTCACGGCGCCGGGCTGGGCATAGTTTTGATCTCGCCAGATGGTTTGACCATCGAGCACTCTATCACCCTCGGATTCCCTGCGTCGAACAACGAGGCTGAGTACGAGGCGCTATTAGCCGGGCTTAAGAGCGCGCTTCAGTTGTGCGCATCCGAGCTGATGGTTTACAGTGACTCCCAACTTGTTCTCAACCAAGTGTCCGGGGTCTACGAAGCCAAAGACGACAGAATGGCCAAGTACCAAGCTCTGGTAAGAGAACACATCAAGCGATTCCAGACAATCAGGGTCCAACAAATTGGTCGAGAAGACAACAGCCGTGCGGATGAATTAGTCGGTCTAGCTTCCATGGTCGACAAAACATCTCCCAGCCCTCTTCTGATTGAGTTTCTTCCAAGGCCTAGTATCGAGGAACCCGAGCAGACAGAAGTACTCTGCACCGAGTTTGGCCCTTCTTGGATGGACCCTATAATCCTCTTCTTGAAAGAATGGACCCTTTCGGCCGATAAAAAGGAAGCACATAAAGTCCAGGTGAAGTTAGAGCAGTTTTGGCGCTCTCCATCTGGCGTTTTATACAAGAAGTCATACACTGGTCCTTATCTCAAGTGTGTACACCCAAACAACGTGGAAGCTTTCCTGTACGAAATTCATGAAGGCATATGCGGAAGTCACATCGGTGGAAGATCTTTGGCCTACCGAGTTATCTCGCAAGGATACTGGTGGCCATGCATGCAAGCGGACGCTCAAAAGTATGTTAGAAAATGTGAGAAGTGCCAGAAGTTCGCCCACCAAATTCACTAGCCGGCCAGAGAACTTCTTCTCCTCACAAGCCCTTGGCCTTTTGCGATGTGGGAGCTAAACATAGTGGGACCACTCCCAGCGACACCAGGCAACCGGAAGTTCTTCATTGCAGCTACGGATTACTTCACCAAATGGGTTGAAGCTGACCCCTTAGCGACTATCAAGGAGAAAGACGTCAAACGGTTTGTCTGGCAGAATGTGGTAACACGGTTTGGTGTCCCCAAGATTCTGATTTCTGATAATGGCACCCAATTTGACGGCCGTTTATTCAAAGGCTTTTGTGAGGAATTGAAGATCGAATTCTACAACTCCACCCCGGCTTACCCGCAGTCCAACGGCCAAGCCGAAGCATCAAACAAGACTATTCTTGATGGGTTGAAGAAACAATTTGAGAAAGCCAAAGGAAAATGGGCCGAGGAACTCCCAAGTGTCCTTTGGGCGTATCGGACGACCCCGAGGCGATCTACCGGGGAAACTCCTTTTGCCCTAGCATACGGCATGGAGGCGGTCATCCCATTGGAAATCGGCATACCCACCATCCGCAGTGAAAATTTTGAACTCTGAAGCAGTCGCCCTAGAATTGGACCTGGCTGATGAGCGCCGGGAAAAAGCTTTGATTCACGTGGCCGCATACCAACAAGAGCTGTCCAGAAAATACAACAAAATGGTGCACCCCAGACCGTTCAAAGTCGGGGATTGGGTTTTAAGGAAGATGATGGGCAACACACTGGTGCCAGGCGAAGGCAAGCTAGGAGCAAACTGGGAAGGGCCCTACAAGGTAACCGGTCTGGCGGGCAAAGGGGCATACCATTTAGAGGACTTGGATGGCAAAAGCATACCCCAGCCGTAGAATGCGGCTAACCTCAAACTATACTATTTTTAGTATTTGTCATTTTTATGTAATTTTTTGAGGAAGGATTTGTTTTCCCTACACTTCCAAATGTAACACTCTTTTTGTCAATATAATAGAAGTGAATTATCTTTGCTAAAGTAGTTTGTTGTTTTCGGAACCTACTCATGTACTTTAGCCGAAATGATTTCTCCAACTCAAAGGAATGGTTTATGTTTAGGAACTTGGTTGTGTTTAAAGTAATGAAGTACTCAACTCGAGAAGTGAACACCTATTAAACCGAGATGATTTATTCCGGCTAAACGTGTTGACGATTTACTCAACTCAGTTTTCAGCCGAGATGATTTACTCCGGCTAAACGAGTTGATGATTTACTCAACTCTAAGTTTCAGCCGAGATGATTTGCTCCGGCTAAACGAGTTGATGATTTACTCAACTCTAAGTTTCAGCCGAGATGATTTATTCCGGCTAACGAGTTGATGATTTACTTAACTCTGAGTTTCAGCCGAGATGATTTAGTCCAGCTAAACGAGTTGATGATTTACTTAACTCTGAGTTTTCAGCCAAGATGATTTACTCCGGCTAAACGAGTTGATGATTTACTCAACTCTAAGTTTCAGCTGAGATGATTTACTCCGGCTAACGAGTTGATGATTTACTCAACTCTGAGTTTTAGCCGAGATGATTTAGTCCGGCTAAACAAGTTGATGATTTACTCAACTCTGAGTTTTCAGTCGAGATGATTTACTCCGGCTAAACGAGTTGATGATTTACTCAACTCTAAGTTTCAGCCGAGATGATTTACTCCGGCTAAACGAGTTAATGATTTACTCAACTCTGAGTTTTCAGCCGAGATGACTTATTCCGGCTACACGAGTTGATGATTTACTCAATTCTAGCGTTTAAGCTGAGATAATGTACCCCGGCTAAATGAGTTGACGTTTTTACTCAAGGCTTTAGCCAAGATGCATTATCCCGGCTAAAGGAGTTGGTGATTTACCACACAAAAGGCTCTAGTCGAGGTACTCCACCCCGGCTAAAAGAGTTGGTGTTTTCTTAGGTCAAAGGTTCCTGCCGTGATGATGAAACATAGTACAACAATCAGTGCAACAGTTAACAAATTGAGAACTTTCATTGCTGATAAACTGTAGTACATAAGGTGGGGCAGGCAGCCTGGTTACAAAACTTCAGACTAAAATTGGAAGAGACAAGCCTAAACTAAACTAGAGGGGAGAGATCAGCAAACTCGTCACCGGTTCCTTCTGCCGCGACCACTAGGTCAATAATAGGAGCCTTCTCCTTCTCGCCGAGCTCCTTTGGGCTACCCTCTTCATCGGTTTCTTTGTTAGCCTCCTCTTGCAAGGCGTTAAAGACGTCATTGGCATAAGGAATTAGGTAGACCGGCAGGAAGGCTAGGGGAGGAGAAGCAAATACCTCGGTCTCCGATCCTTGGCCGAGCTTTTCACAAGCAGCCTTCCAACCGGACTTGAAATAAACATCCTTGGTTGCTTCAACTTGCTTGGTGTAGTTATCCTCGGCCTCCTGGAAACCGAGATTGTTGGCCTCTTCCACGACAGCTTTCCTCCCTTCTTTTTCGGCCGCGAGTTGGGCTTTTAACTCATCTCTTTCTTGCTCGGCCCGGCCAAGTTGGCCGGGGAGTCTCACATTGTCAGTATTGGCCATTTCGAGTGAAGAATTCGACCTCCCTAGCTCGGTCTCAAGGTTCTTGGCCTGGTTGTTAGCATCGGTTACCTTCTGCTAAAGCCTGTGAATTCTTTCCATGACCAAATGCTGCTTCTGGATAGCCTATAAGAGGATGTGTAAGAGATCGAATAGAAAGAGTAGCTGTGGAAACACTTGACAAATTTAAATAGATGTGAAGAGCTCTTACCCTCATCATGGATTTAACCGAGGATTTGACAAGCCGGGTGTCGGGAACATGGTCACTGCCGGCCACATCGCTCGGTAATAGTAGTGCTTTTGTCAGGTCAAAAGCCAGAAGATGTTCTTTATCGCCTTTGATAGAGGCGTTAGCTGGGATCTCTTTTTCCCGGTGCTTTAGCTGCGGGTGCTATGGCGGAGTTAGTTCAGATCCCTCCGTGGGTTGCTCGATGCTCAACTCTGCCACGAGCTCAACGGATGGGTCGACAGACCGAGGTCTTTTGCTTGCTCAGCGGCCTTCCTTGTTAGCCTGCGCCAAAGTGGTCGACGCCAAAGCGATGACGGTCTTAGATGACTGTCTGTCTGTTGAGGTGCGAGGCGAGATGCTCGGTAGCTCGGTGGATGTTGCGGTGATAAGGTTCTTGATGCGGCACCGCTTGGCCATCTCTTCTTCTTCGGTTAGCCGGATAAAAGGCACGTCCGGTAGTGTTGGATCAGGTAGTGGTGATGGCGCCCGTAAAAAGTCAGTGACCCTACTTCTGCGGGGAGTCGAGTAGCGGTAGCTCGGTATGTAGCCGAGAAGTTCGTGGCAGCCTCGGTGGCTATTACCTCAGCGCGACTCTGATGGCAGCCTCGTTTGGGTTGTAGTAGTTCGCTTGTAAGGCGTCAATAGCTGTAAGGAAAAGAGCGGTTAGTACAGAACAATAAAGCATAGTTGTTTGACCGAGCAGTGAGCGCGGCTTACTTGTCGAACCGAAGTTCTTGTTGATGTACCAGCCAAGCACATCAGCCGTCTCGTAATTTCCTGATACCCAGAAAAAGTCGTCGTCATGCATATCTTTATCCGGGGTACCGGTCACGAGTTTTTCTTTGCCCGGTCTAATCTTTAAATAATAATTAAGCCTGTTGCCTGTACGGCCCAGGGTGTATTGGCGTAGAATCTCGGCTAGCCCAAGGTTTAAGTCGAGCCGGTTGTTTAGCTCAGCCACACCGTTTATTATTTTGAATGTGTTGGTGGAGACTTGTGTTGGCACTAGCCCGGTACGCCTCAGGAACTCACATATTAGAGGCTGGACCGGGAAACGTAAACCTCCCTCTATTATGGACAGCACGGTGAAGGGGTATTCGTCCAGTCTACCCCATGGTGTGATATCCTCGGTGCCGAGCTCGAGATGTACATCTGCGGGGACACTATATTCTTCCCGGAACGCAGCAAGGGTAACCGACGTGTCAACCAAGAAGCGTTAACGCCCCATGTGAAGCCAGCTGGAGTTAGCACGACAGTGTTGGTTTGGCAAATTTTCGATTGATGGCTGCTCGGCTGTTGAAAGCCTCAGTGTTGGTTCTGGTCCACTAAGACTCTGCAGTAAGAGCAAGGGTAAGTGTAAATGGGAGCGTGGTTGCGTAAAACGAGTTCGACTTTAGCTCGGTCAAGTGAAGTGCCAGACCATCTCGGTCACGAAGGTAGATGCAGAAACTCAACCGCTCAAGTGGACTAGATATTAGCCCGGTCGAACGGTCAAGTACTCTGCTACCTCGGTTCCTATAGGAGTTTTTGCAAACTCGTAACTTGCTCGGTTTTTGTGTTTTTTGGGATCAAAAGAAGACCTAGAGCCCGGTCCGCCCCAGATCCACGCGTGTTCATCGTGGAAATTGAAGAACAGTTGAGAGAGAAGGGGCTAGAGGTGGTTTTTGGGGTGCTACATCCTAAAACCTACTGCTATTGTGCCCTACAATGTGAGTTTCAAATGAAAAACAATGGAGAGATTCGAAAGACTTACCAGTTTTGGGGGCAAAAGTCGAACCTTCGAAGCACGAAGACAGTCCATAGCAAGAATGGTGTTTGGAAGAGAGAATCGCACTGCAGCGTTTGGGGGCACCTCCAATGGAAGAGAAACAGTAAGGAGGAAAGAGGAAGGGGCAAACGACGAGCTTATAGGAAAAGAAGAAGCGCCAAAAATTCAAAAAATGAAGAGGCGGCGAGGTTGGCTGCTCGAGGCCAATGAGCGGAGGACGCGTGTCCCTAATGACGGCGGCGTCAGTACTGAAGAGACAGGATGGCGAGTTGAGACGTCGACCGAGCAATTCAAGAAACCGAGCATGAGGATTAGCTCGGTCAATGTCTTGCGGGTTTAAGTCGGGTGGAGGATCGACCCCGGTCAGATCATGTAATCCCAGTCACGCTTGCGTGGATGGAATTAAGGGGCAAATGTAAGGGAGATTTATATTTCGGCTTTAGGCCGTGGTAGAAGCCGGGCAGAGAGAGGTCCGAGTAGACTTAGGCCGAGCTATCTGGGCTTCTCCAGAGTTGGTTTGTTCGGTCGAAGCCCAGTTCCCATGTTGGGGCCAAGCTAACTTGGGCCTGTCTAGGCTAGGTTTTCTCGGTCGAGTCCCTGCTTGCAAGTTTGGACTGAGCTAACTTGGCCGAGGCGATTGTCTGCCAACCGGGGTCACGTGGTTTGCACATCTAGCTCGGCGGGAAGGGTCTTCTGAACACCGGCTTAACCTGCCTGGAGCTCAGTCATACTGGGAAGCTATTGAGCTCGGTTGTGATGAAGCTCGACGAGTGGTGTTGTCGGGCTCGTTATGTAGCACGGTCATTGGAAGCCGAGGTGATTTCGTCGGGTTGCCCCATTCCCGCTAATGTTGTTTGGCGGTTTGATTAGGTGGTGTACAGCTGGATTTGTGCTAACAGATGGGAGAGCAGCTCCACGCATCGATAGACGAGTGGGTGCAGAGGTGAACGCAGAAAGTATATAAGCATGACTGTGCCCCCCATACCAGAGATGGAACATCATTTGGTGAGAAAAACTTACATTCATTCAGCTTCTCTCTCTCTCTCTCTCCCTGAGTGTGTGCTAACTTAACCGTCGGAGGGGTTTTCCGGCAACACACCGCCGGGTAGCTCACCGCCGTTGTGTTCTCAGGTCGATCACATAGATTCAGAGCTTGGACGAGAGGAATACGGACAACGACGAACATTTCCTCCCCGTACAGATAGTATTTGGGGATGATTTTTTTTTATTTTTTTATTTTTTTATTTTTAGTTTTTTTGGTAAACTTGTTAAAATAGAAAGAAAAAAAAATTATATTCGAGTTATTCTTAGATGGACTGAATAAAGTAAAAAAGAAAATAAATTTTGAAAGACAAAAAACTTAGAGAGTAAATATTTTTTGACTTTTTTCTTTTTCTTTTTAAATTTATCTACACAAAACGGGTTTAAAAAGTTTATAAAATATATATATATATAATATATATATAATTTGAAAGAAAAGCATTACAGACAACAAAAGTTTAAAAAAAAATATACAGAGCTGATTGAGACCACTAAAAAGCAAGCACTAACAGCTCTAATGAGCGAAAAATGTAAAAAAAAAAAAAAAACAACGGAGACAACCATCACATCAAAGGGGAGCCAGCTCATTAGTACTCCTCCTAATGCTCCCCTTTTAGTACTCCCAAGCATTAATCAAAAACATAACTTTTTTTTAGCAGTTTGGCAAACTCACAGTTTAAGATGATAAAAGTAAATCATTTCACAATTTCACACTTTCCAAATTTTTTTTAAAAATTTTGTTGAAAATATAATTTAAAATCATATTTGAAAAAACAAGACTTTAAAAATAATTTAAGTTTAATAAATAAAAACCATTGAACTTGAAAAGGTAGATCAGTTTTTTTCAACTATGAGGTCAATTTGACTCTTATGAATCATATCTTTAATGTTGTGCAAATAGGAATGCACTTTCGTCACGTTCAAAACAAACATGTTTGTATGGTAAAAAGCCCTTTTAGGTGAAGATTAGATAAGATTAGTTGGTGAAGATTAGATAAAATAAAATTAAAAATTGGGGAAATATGAAAAGGAAATAAGTGATGTATTTTTATTTATTTATTAGGTGTCCCAGTCACATTTAATTTGTAGATAAAAGAGTACGAAAAAACTATTCTAATACCTGACATTTTTTTCATATTTTTGTAACTTGTAATAACTTATCTGGACGATAGAACTATTTTAATATCTCACATTTTATTCACATTTTTTTAACTTGTAAGATCCCGCAATGTTTATCACTCACACCACAAAACTTTCATTTCCCCGTATGCCAAATAATTTTATCTCAAAGAACAAGACAACTTATATCATGAAAAGAATTTTATTGAAAAATAATTAAAAAGCCCTCATAGAATAAATAGGGTTATTTGAGATAATCTAAATAAATATATTGTTTTACTTTTTACAAAAAGATGTGCAGAAAAGTAAAGAAGTAATATGACCTAAATAAGTACATTTATTTAGAGAGTGACAAATAAGCTCTAACCTCACTTGTTAAGATCTCTGGCCATTCTCACCGAGCTTAAAATGACAACAACATTGCTAAGGACAAACAACGCTACTCCCAACTTCCCATGTAAGAGTAATTTAGTGTGCAAATTAAAGAGTGTAAAATATCGAAGTGCAATTTATGTCTTATATTTTTCTCCTCTTCTTGTTGCAGGTCTTGTGATGTCTTAGTTTTCATCTGCGTTGTGTGGTGTTGGAGTTTATTTGATTGAGCGATGCTTAGGTGTCGTTTGGGAAGAGCTCATTTGGGCTCTTTTGGCTCTTCAAGCCACAAAAGACAGAATAGGCTATTTGAGCCACAACAGACAAAACATCACATCCAATCCATAATCATTACACTCTTCTCTCACAAAAAAAGTCAAAAAAGCTAAAAAGCCAAAAAGTTATTCCCAAACCAAGCTTTTGAGCCCAAGTTTAAATAGTCAAAAAAGCCAAAAAGTCAAAAAGTTAACCCACTTTTCAAACGGAGGCTAAGGAACTTGCTAGCTTTAGATTCTAGAAGACTATCATTTTTTGAGCTTCATATCTAGTTGAAAGGAGTTACGAAATTTCAAGCGCTTGGAGATGATTGTGAATTTAGTTGGTTGTAATTTCATTTCCTCCTTTTTCTTTCTTCTTGCAATGGACTCCGGTTAGATATGTGAATTGAGTATCAATACTCTTAGGTATGTTTTTTCATAATCTTTAAATGAAGTTCTTATTCTCCAACCCCAACCCCCAAAAAAATGATTAATACATTCCTGAATAGTAAGGTTGCTTGTTTTTATTTTTCAGAAAATACTTTTCAGAAAATTTTATTTTCTTATTTTTTGTATTTTTTTGTTTTTACTGAATTTTTTTTAATATTTTAAGCAATTTTTTTTACTTTTTAGACACACCTAATATAAATACACCTAAAAAGTAAAAAAAATTGTAAAAAAAGCCTTTTAAAAATTCATTAAATACCAAAAATATAAAAAAAAAATACAAGAATTCAGTACATTTTTTGTATTTTTATGTATTTATTAATTTTTTAAAATATTTTTTCACAAATTTTTTACTTTTTAGATACATCTAACTAAGGTGCATCTAAAAAAGTAAAAAAAATGTTTAAAATTTTAAAAAATTCACTAAAAACAAAAGAATACGAAAATCAAAAAACTCAGTTTTCAAAAAACTTAATCCAGAAAACTCAAACCAAACACACTGATAAGCTTGCTTGGTTCCATTTTTTCAAAAATACTTTTCAAAAAATTTTACATTCTTATTTTTCGTGTTTTTTTTTTTATTGAATTTTTTTAATATTTTAAGCAATTTTTTTACTTTTTAGACACACCTAACATAAATACACCTAAAAAGTAAAAAAAATTGTAAAAAAAATCTTTTAAAAATTCACTAAATACCAAAAATACAAAAAAAATACAATAATTCAATACATTTTTTATATTTTTATGTATTTATTATTTTTTTAAAATATTTTTTCACAAATTTTCTACTTTTTAGATACATCTAAGTAAGGTACATCTAAAAAAGTAAAAAAATGTTTAAAATTTAAAAAATATTCACTAAAAAAAATAATAAAAAAAAAAGAATTCGATTTTCGAAAAACTTAATTCAAAAAAATCAAACTAAACACACTGAATAATATCTTCAAAAGACTTTTTAAATGAGACTTATTAGCTATTATAACTAACATTGCCTCTGTTTGTGAAGATGGATTGAATTGGGTTTGAGATTATTTTAACCACAAAATAACAAAATAAATTTTTTAACCTAATAAAATATTTGGCAAAAAAAAAAAAAAACCCAATAAAATAAAATATCACATCAAATACATAATCATTACAGTCTTTCTCTCATAAAAAATTAAAAAAACTAAAAAATCTGCCCAACCGAGACTTTTTAAACCAACTCACTTTCCAACCAACTCCATTATCATATTTTAATCACTATTACAATAATTATTTTGACAAAATTTTTTAAGAATAGCTACATATAAAGAACCTTCAGAACAGTTTGTGTAAATAAATATTTAAAATAAAGAATAGAGTTAGAACACATACTTCAAAAAAGAATTAGGCAAAATAAAGAATTCTTTTTTTTAGGGGTGGGCGCGGGTCGGTTGCGGCCACAGAACCTCCAATCCGCCATCCGTCCGCTAGATTGGCGGATTGAAGAAAATCAATCCGCATCCGTCCGCCAATCCGGCGGATGTGAATTGAGCGGATTGGCGGTTTGGCGGATGGATGCGAATCGGTTTGGCGGTTTAAAATTTTATAAATTTTCAACATAATTCAACTTGTGCACTTCCTAAAAAAAAAAAAAAAAAAAAAAAATAAAGAAAGTATTATAGTCAATGACTTAAAAAAGTATTACAATCACTGTATATCTTATCTAAAGAAAGAAAATTTAAAACTTTAGAATATCACGATCACTGCATGCCTTTTTTTTTTTGTTGGTGAATAAATCACTGCATGCCTCATCTACATATTACAATCACAGTATGATTCATCCACATAAAGTATTACAATCTGTGATTCTTAAAATATAATAACAATTCAAACCATCAAAACCATGAACAGAGCAGTAGTAGAGATTGTATGTCTCTATATTGTTACATCTATATATGTTTTTGAAAACAAAAACCAACCAGCATATATCATATTTTCTATTTATTATTTTTAGAGTTAGATTTAAAAACCAAAAAATATAGATAAATAATACGTTTATTTTTTTCAATTCAAAAAATATATTCAAGTTGAAAACTTTTTTTCAACAGAATATTTAAACTCTTTTTCAATTGAAAACACAAACATAATATTTAAACAAATTGAAAACACAAAGTCTTATAAATTACTAAGGGTGCTCGCGATTTGGCGGTTTGGCGGTTCGGTTGCGGCCAAAGAAATCTCAAATCCGCCATCCGTCCGCCAAATTGGCGGATTGGAGAAAATCAATCCGCAACCGTCCGCTCGTCATCACGCATCCGTCCAAAATGCAGCGGATCGGTTCGGTTCGGTCGGTTTTGGCAGATCAGTATATCCGCTGCTCACCCCTACCTTTTTTTATATTTTGGCTAGTAAAAAATAAAAAGTAGGATTGAAATTGCCCTAAAACACTAGTAAATAAAAGCTTAAGGTTGTGTAATTCATAATTTAGGTAGAGATTTAAAAATAATTAAAAAAAAAATTTAAAATATAATTATATTTCATTTACAATTCATATACTTTTTCCATTTCCGTCTCTATTTTCATTTCCAAATCCCTACCCAAATCATAAAGCAAACATGACCTAAAAGCTAAAGCCAGATAAGAATTTCTAATACAAACAAGTGTCATAACTAAATCACTTTAAATTATAAAACATAAAAAATAAAAATAAAATAATAAAATAATAATAATAATTCATAACTAAACACCACTCAAATTACAATTAAAAACATTTTCAATTATAATTAAAATAATAATCACAATAAATTTTAACTAATACCACAATGAGTCATAATCAAATCATAATTAATTACAATAAGTCCTCACTAATAACTATAAATGTCATAACTTGAGATATGATACACACCTCAAAATGGGGGTGAAGGTGTATGAATTTCCATGTGGTTCAAGGTAAAAAAACATGCCATGGGGTGGAAGCTTATCCAACTTAACATCGCCATTCACCCAACATCCATATCCACAAGAAATGCTCAAAACCAGAGGAATTAAAACAAGCATATCATATGATCTCCACAGATACAAATTCTCAATTGAGTGTTGAAAAAATAATAAAAGTAAACTGGGAAGAAGTGCAGGAACAAATAGCTGTTTTCCCAACATGTTTACTGATTTCTCATAAGACAAACAGCAGCCAAAAAGGCCAAAAAGCATGCCATTTTACCACTCCAAAAGAAAAGCAACAGGGGTCAATTATCCTTTTAAATCTTGAAAACAGACTAAAGGTGTGATACCTAAAACCCCCCCCCACAAACTGTTACATACTAGCTTGTAGACAACCTCTACAAGTCAGACAATAATAAGTTCTACAATAACAAATCAACAATAAACCACAAATGTTGTTCAAATAAAGAGGATACTGTATGGTAGCACTTGGATAAAACCAACACCATTGTCAAGCCAAGTTCACCATCCATAGGCATAAAACTATAGACATTTCACCCAAGTAAAGAAGACTGCATTGGAGGAGTTCTCCGATTCATATTCAGTTGGCACGGCTTTTGAAAACATCAAGACCCATCTCAGTTGGATCGGTAGCTTGCAACTCCACCTGAATGCCATCGAGCTCTCTCTTGAACCTGTCCTTGGAGCTAGCATAAATCATTTTGCTTCTGACCCTCGATGTATCAGGTGACCTTCAAAAAACCAAAAAACAATCAAAATGAACAGAGGAAGACTGAGTAGATGATTATACAGAAGGCTATAACATTTACTATACCAAGCAATAAAGAAAATCCTGCTTTTCGGGACATTCTCTGCCGTCATGAAGTCGAAGTCATAGACAGCATAGCGACATTCGTCAGCAGGAAGACTAGCAGTGAAGTCCTCGTAACTTTGGGCTGGTTCACCAACCTTTTCCACAATAACTTGCTTCTGCTTTTCCTCTATCTTGAAAACTATGAAGCGGTAAGTTCTTTTTGTTTTCAGCTCCATAAACCTTAATTTGCAGTCATCGTGCACAGCCATCCCAGAAGCTGCGTTGGCCTGTAAAATGGATAGCCATCACCAATATCAATTAGCTCTTATGATCTACTATATCTATCAGTGACAAGATAACCAATTGTAGCCTCAATAACATCAAACAGATCCATATTTTAAACAATAACTGAAAAACAGTTCCATAGAAAAATCAAGCATCTAATGGAAGTAAGAATAAGATAGAAGTTGCTAGCATAAATCGGGTGAGGACAGTCATATAGCACAAGGGAATCTCCATTATGCTCCAATTTGATCAGCAAGAGAATAAAAGAAAACTATAAGGAATCGAGTGTTGTGATGGGTTTGCATTGGCAAATCCACTACCAAACTCCTATCATCAATATGATAATAAAAAATAGTAGCTCTATTCACCCTCGTGAGGTGTACAGAGTATCCCACATACAACTGACTGCAGTCCAGTCCAGGGTATAGAGGGTGGGCGGCCTTGGCACAGTGGTAAAGTTACTCCATTGTAACATGAGCACCATGGGTTCAAACCAGGGAAGCAGTTTATCTACACATTGGGGTAACACTGTATACATCTAACCCGCAATGGTGGGAGGCTCTGGGATTTGCCAATCCAGTGCAGGATCTCGCCAATTACAAATTTCACATATTTCACATAAATGGAACTCCAAAACAAAATTCCATTCCAGATCTTGGCACCATAGCTCTGGTGGTAAGAGCTAGACCCTCCCTCTTTTTTAACCAGATCCATGAAACTACTGCTCACATTGGTTGCTGTAGAAAATCTCAAATATTTTTTTTAATTAAATTACAATTATATATGAGACCAACAAAACAATAACAATCTACACTAGTTGAACCCATAACAGCTATTTCAGGAAGCAAACGCAACGCAACCAAAATAAGCTAAATTTTTCTTTCTTACATTATTTTTCATTTTCCGATCAATCAACTAAGGAGAGAATACAAAGACTGAGGAGCGAAATGACTTATAAAATTTTAGCACGGATAGTCAGATCCAAATACAAAAATCAGGACCACAAATTAATTAGAAAGTTCGCAAAAAAATTAAAAAAAAGTTCGATTAACTTTAGATCCAACTCAACCAAGTACTAATGAACTTCAAACTTTAAAAGCAAAAAGTCACAGTAATCAGATACATCCGATCAAAATTTATTCAGATCTTGGAAAACATGGAAAAGAAAATGAAGTTAATGAATATTTACTTATTTATTTTTATTATTTTGATGAGTTAGGAAATTAACCCAAAAAAAAAAATTTGTAAAGAAATATTTTTAAATATCGGTCAAAAAAATATATTTAAAAATTAAATATGTAATATAATCTCATTTTCATCTCGTTTTCGTTTGATCCAAACATAGCAACTTCAAATCGAAACCAAATCAGACATAAGAACTGGAAAAACATGAACTACAAACACGATCAATAGATATAAACACAATCAATCGCTTCAATTTCATGAAAATCAGCTTTGAACAAGCAGATCTATCACAGATCCAACCCCAAAATCACTACACACATACTTCAATACACACATATATGTAAAAAAATAATAATAATAACATAGATTCAAAACCCTAGCAAAAAGAAGAAGCTGAAGCACAGACTCACCATGTTGGTAGATTCAGTGAAGAGTTGGGAAAGCTCGATCTATCGACAGAGATTTGAGAGGAGAAAATTTAGAGAGAGAGAGAGAGAGAGAGAGAGAGAGAATGCTCCGATAACGAGGGCTCTGTGAATGAAATTGGGTTGCCCTTTAATCGGTGGTTCTTTCGTGAGCGTTCGTACGGTGGAGGCGAGCGTACGTGAGTGACCGTGTCAGCGGAATGTCCAACTAATGGTGTCTCGCCACGTCAATGTATTCTGTGGGGTTGGGCGTGGCTGCTTGAGAAGGTGGCATTCGCTTGGCTCGAGCCGGCTGACGAAGAATGAGGTAGAGTCTTTTTTTTCTTTTTCTTTTTCTTTTTTTCTTTTTTTTTTGAATATGTCAAAAAAAAAAACTATTTATGGAAATAAAGCTTTTTAAATTATTTATCAAACTAACTTATTTTTAAAAATTGTAGGTTCAAAATATGATTTTATATTAACATGGCTCACGTCTGCATACCAGTGGGTCATGTCAATATGAATTGCATAATCAAAATGTAATTCTACTGTGAAATCGCATTTTAAATTTGTATTTTTAAAAAAATAGATTAATTTAATAAATAGTCTAAAAAGTTAATTATTTTGATAAATAATTTAATTTTTTAGAATATTAAAAAAAACTCAAAAAAATGTTGGTCATGTTTACTGCATATTATACCAAAATAAATAAATAAATTCTTAAAACCATTATTAGTGATGAAAAAATATTTTATATATTTTTAAATATGTAAAAAGTGTATTGAAATTATAATTTTTTTTGACTTTTTTTATGTTTATTGACCACCCTTAGGTCCTGTTTGTTTTGAGAGATGAATGATGAAATTGGATTAATAGTGAGGTGAATCCATAAAAATCATGTTTGTTTTGAAAACTTGTCATGGAATTAAGAGTCCCATGGAACAGTTAAACCTCTCTAAGGAACAGACTAGCAATTCCTATTAGAACAATCTTTTGTGTAAAATAAATAAGTTAAAACCAAATCTAACAAATAAAATAAATTACTTACATAATTTATTTACTGAACCGAATAAATATTTAAAAGATCAAGTCGAGTGTGTGACACTCTTTCCTTAAGACAGATTCGCCCTACTACAGTGCTTATAGATAAATGACATCTATCTCCCAGGATAGAATGATCTTCTCAGATTATAGTAGCACTCCAAACAATCTGTACAGCGAACCAAATCTGTGTTCTATACTCTCAAATAATTTTCTTAAAAAAACTAGAATGAAGAATAATGCAAAGGAAGAGCAAAATCGGGAAGACAAAATGAAATTTCTGGATTTCTGGATGTCAAAAACTGCTATAAATGATCTCTATTTATAGGCAACTTGGTGGTAGTTTAAACAGATCCGAACAGGTCTCATTTTGAAATGAACAGGTGCACTTTTGAAATGAACAAATATAGTTCAAAATTGAACAGATCTGCAGCAGGTTGAATCTGTATAACTGCTGGCATTTTTAAAACTATTAAAAATAGTTTGAATCTGTTGGAAATTTGAACCGGAAATGCACTGTATGGACAGGAAAAATTGAATTCAAATTTGGCACAAAATTTGAATTAATTTCGTTTAGAAAAAATAATTTTTCCTGCAAGAATTTATGGAAAAAATTCAAATAAATTTTGTCTAAAAAATTAATATTAGAACTGACCCAACCACAACACATACCCGCGCCTGGCACGACTCGGCTGGACGAAAAGACGACGACGGCGCACGTGTGTAGTGGTTTGGGCTAAGGCCCACTTTGCCCATAACTCATCTCTTATACAAACTTGGGGTGCCCCTTGGAGCCCAACACAAGTGTTGCCACCTAGAACTTACATACACACATGAATTCTCTAAAGTTTCCAATGTGGGACAAGCCTTACAAGAAAACCCACATTTTATTCTTTAATTGTCTATTCCATGAACCCGAAAACGATGTCAACTTTACATTCACTCATAAACGGTTTTGACGAACCGTCTTCACCGTGTGACTTGCCATGCGGTAAGGAACACGTCACCTCTTTGTACCCATCCTAAAAGACGTGTGGGACTTGCTTAAATTTGGGCTCAAAGTTCGCCCAAAATAAGCCTATAAACCCATAAATTCCAACAATTCCCCACATGAATGGAATTTGACGGAGAGAAAATACAATAACATGATCTAATTACTGAGAGTACAGAAATTGAAAATATTCTGCAAAGGATATGTAGTTTTTGGCTTTGAACCTTCCCTTGTGAGACACTATCGGATTTACTAGCTAACTAATGAATATGATGTCTTGAACTGTTTAGTCATTTGTGTAAATCAAGACAAGAGAACTCACACAGTATATTACCAAACACAGTTTAATTCTCACTATTGTGTTCATTTGGCCCTGAACAACCTGGTCTTTCATGAGTGCTCTAAATAATTGTAACCCTTCACAAATCTTATAGAACCGGCCCAGTTCACACTCATATAAGTGATTCTTATGAAGAGTATCCTGTCATGCTCCACTAGGTATTATTAGATATAAGAATCATTAAAAGTATTACTTAACCTAAAACGCTGCAGACATCACTATTTCATCATAGAAATGGGCAAGAGTTTGATTCCCTAGTGATCCTTATAAGTCATACACGACTCGGTTGTTCCTTTGAACCTAGATCTTGGGATCTCCAGTCAACTAGGTTGGGTTGCCGTTGTGGTAACTCTTATTTAATAAGTCTCATTCCCTCGATGAATTCTCAACTAACTCTCTTGCTAACCCTTTGGTTAGTAAATCCGCTATGTTGTCTTTAGACTTCACATATTCAATGGAAATAATTCCATTAGAGAGTAGTTGTCTCACGGTGTTATGTCGACGACGAATGTGTCGCAACTTGCTGTTATACATATGACTCTGTACTCTACCTATTGTTGATTGACTATCGCAATGTATGCATTGTCACGACCCAAACCCGCCCCTATGGGTTTAGCACCGTAACTGGCCAGTAATCCGAGATTACCGAAGGCCTCTTGACAGTAAAACAGTAAAACAGAGTACAGGGGCATGGCGGAAGCCATTTCAGTAAATAAACAATGTCCAATGAGCTGTGACAGTCTGTATGCCAAAAAGATTTTTCATGCATATAAACATTCGGTACAGAACAGTTAGGTACAATATTTACAAACATACAGTGCAGGGACTTAATCTCTATTAAACGGTACAGTGTAGTCTAACGGTATTTCAAAACAATACAAGACAGACGGGGAACATAAAACACCCCTAGCCATAGCATGGCAAACTTGGAACCTCGCTGTGAGGCACTATGGTTGGCTTGACAAAACTGGAGTTAACCCCGACGTTTCTAGCTTGATCCGGTGCCTGACCACCTACATATATATATAAGCAGTGAGCCAAAGCCCAGTGAATAACATAATGCGTAAAGAAGTTTAGAATGAATGTCCTTACAGTAATGAAAACAGTTCAATTCAATCAGTATATCAGTTGCTCAGTACAGTAAACAGTCATATGTGGTACATCCATTAGCATAACAGTAACAGTAGGTCTTAAAAGACCGAACAGTAATGATGGCCATCAGTCAGTAAACAGTAGTGGTTCCACAGGGGAACCGACAGAGATCTCTGTAACAGTAACAGTAAACAATAGATGCTAAGGATGCCACAGTATAGTTCGGAAATAAAGGACATACATTCATTCAGTAGTCAATAGCAGTTCAGTAAGCAGTTCAGTTCAGTATTCAAAAGATAATCATTTTGAACATATCTTTACACAATTGTTACTCACAGAGTTCTGGGCTACAGTGAACTAGAGCGTCTCCTCGGAAAGCCAACCCTATACAGTTAACAGATTGAACACACACTAAGCTACACAATTGGGAAAGATAATAACTTAATCCCTAATTTGCCTCGGTGTGGTTCTACATCTATATCCTCTTTAAGATGCCTTAAATATGCCCTAGGAATGCCTAGGATGGAAAGAGGATGCAAAGATGCACTTTTGAACACTTTACAAAATTTACTGAAAACAGGGGTCTCGCTCGAGCGGACATGCAGACAAAGGAGCTTCGCTCGAGTGTGGATTCCGTCGCTCGAGCGGACTGCGTGCTACAGTAAAAATGCTGGATGCTCAGATTTTACGCTCGATGCTTGCTCGATGCTCGCTCGAGCGTGAGACACAGCTCTTCGCTCGGGCATAGGTCTCTTCGCTCGAGCGTACGCCTGCGCAGACCAAGATGCTGAGAGCTTGAAATTTACGCTCGAGCCACCATTCCCTCGCTCGAGCGGAGCTCAGAAGAAACGATGGTCGCTCGAGCGTAGAAGCCAAATTCTGGAATTTCCAGATTTGCCTCCCAAGCTCAAACCAAGCATTCCTAAGCTCAAAATTTGACCTCTTGGGCCCAAATTCTGGAAAACACATCCAAACTCAATATACAACAAGTTTCAAAGCTCAATTTGTGAATTTAAAGCCCAAGAGTGAATCAATTAAATCCAAATTCAAACCCAATTTCATGAACATGAAGACCATGCAAACATGCATGAATTCAAACCATTTCAAAACTTCAAAACATGCTCTAATGAGCTCATTCTTGTCAAAACAAGTTGAAAACATGGACTTAAGCTTAATTATGAACATGCATGTGACAATTTGCCATGAAATCAACTCAAAACTCATCAATACACACATGCATGCATGAAATGAGTTCTAATTCAACATTATTAAACTAAGACATGACTTAGCTCTCTAAAGGCTCAAGAATCATGCATGAACAAGCTTAAACACAACAATGAGAAGGAGAAATCCTTACCTAGGTCCTCAATTACAAGGTTTAGGAGCTCAATTAACAACTACACTTCAATTTCCTTCAAGTTCCAAGCTAAATCAACAAGTTGAGTTCTATGCTCTCTTAATTCTCTCCCTCTCTCTCTCTATGGTCGGCTAATGCAAGAAGAATGGCTGAGCAAAGTGTTTGATCAAGTGTTGTACAATGCTCCAATATGTGTGAGGTAGTGGGCCACTAAGTGGCGAAATTGTAAATAAGTCGAACTTTGCATTTTATCAATATTTAATCTAATTTAACCATACCAAATCAATTTTCAGATAAATACACCATAAAATCACATAAATTATGATGATCATGGAACATCAATCAATTTGGAATTCGGCCGCCGATAAGGCCTTCAATTAACAGTTTAAACACAGAAAACTGAACAGATACCTAAACACTCAAGCAGATAAGAATGCAATATAACACGTATAAACTCAGTCAATTCAGTTCTAGTTTCCAGTCAGTCAGTTCAGTAATTCAATCAGTTCATTTACTTTCCATAATCGGTATTAACTTAGCAGTAATCGGTATTAATCAGTGATCAGTAACGAGGGTTATTACATGCATATAACATGCACCAATTTTGGTCGCATTGGAATATCTTCAAAGAAGCGGCGAAGCCATTCTGCTTCTTTCCGAGCTTTATCTAAAGCTATGAATTCTGATTCCATAGTAGACCTAGCAATGCAAGTCTGTTTGGAAGATTTCCAAGATACAACCACCCCACCAAGAGTAAAGACATACCTATTGGTGGATTTTGAGTCTCTAGTTTCTGATATCCAATTTGCATCACAATATCCTTCAAGTACTACTGGATATCTAGTATAATTAAGCCTAATGTTACGAGTAAATCGGAGATATCTTAGAACCCTTATAATAGCTTTCCAGTGTTCTTGTGATAACCATGTCCCGTGTTATGTTAATTAATCTTAATTATGATTGTGGTTATGTGCTTAATGTGATTTTGAGTGCTACTTATATGATTATGTATGTGTTTGAATTCTTATCTGTTCACCGTAGGAAAATCTGTTTGATTTTCTATTATAGAATTTAAATTGAAAGCCGTAAAGGCGTCAGAAAGTGAAATTAACTATATTTTTGTGCTTAGCATGATTTTTAGAACCTATGGTGAAATTTAATTAAAAATTGATTCGGATCAAAATAATTAGATTAAATATGATTGAATTAGAGTACCATTACTTAGCCTTAATCAATTGGGTTAGGCAAGTTTATAAATAGGCTTATATACACTCAAGTTCCTTTCTTTGAACTCATTTTGGCTGAGAATACACTAAAGAGAGAGAGAGTGCACGGTTTAGAGAGAGAAAGAGGCCAAAATTGAAGACTTTGCTAAGAAATTGGAAGACTAAGGGAATTGGTACAAGATTTAACTACATTTGTGAGGATTAGAGCCTCTAGGTGAGTAAGTGAAACTTCATGAATTTAAATTCATAATTGAGTGAATTCAAGCAAAATATGTAATTAAGAGCAAGAATTGAGTTGATTATGATGAATTTGGAGTCAATATGACCATGCATATAACGCCCCAAATTTCTAGCCCAAATGATAATGCAACAATCATGGCTCTTTTAAAGGAAAACCAAATATAACTTCCCATACTTGCATTACATAATAATAATAGTTCATCATGCAATATTATATTGATTCAACAACAAGTAAATAACCAAATAAGCACCCCAAGGGTTTACAATCTTCCAAGGCTTAAGCCCGGTACACAAAATGGTTATTCAAACCCACATATACATAACCCTTGGCTTACAAATAGGATCACAGCAAATGAGAACTTTAGTGCTCTCAACACACACATTTTCACGCCCTCAATTAAACGGATTCACCACGTCTTTTCCTACACAAAAATCCGGTAGGGTGAGCATAAAGCCCAGTAGGAAATCCTTAACAAAGTATATACATTTTATACAAGTCTCAAGAGATGAATGCACATGCCATGCCTTTTTGAAAATAAAATACATCTTCATCTTTTGAAAACCATCATGCTTAATGATATTATGTAACTTCAACTGTTCAAAATTTATCAATTTAATTAAAGGGGGTGGTAAATACATCTCCGGTAATTCCTAGGTCGGTGTCTGCAAGTAGACTATACGAGTATTACCAATTGTCATTTTTACCGGTATTAACAGGAAGGCTCGACACCTATCCGCGTGACTTTTTAGTCTTTCACCAAGGACACTCAGGCCAACTTAAACAATTTCATCTACACCACTTATCAAGACTTACTACCGTATTTACCCCAAAACTATTTCATGAACACCCATTTTCCAACATTCTTTTCTCAATGCAAATTTCCAAAGCTTAACATAGTCCAATGAATTGAAATGCCAATGTATGCTTAATAATGCAATGCAACATTACTTCTATATTCAATTGTTCCACACAATATACCATTGTGATCAAAATTCACAATCCTCTTTTTAACACAATTCCACAAGATGAATATATATATATATATATATATATACTTTTATATCCAATTCATTCAAGAGAATAACGTAATTCCCACATTTCGAGCAATCTTAACAATTTAGTCAATTCAAGACTAAATCAATATTTTGACAACAATTTCCAAAATAAACAACATTTCTCATTTTTTTCACAAAATTTGTCATTTATATATAAATAAACAATTTTCAAAACATCCATTTATTTTGGTATACACAATAAATATGACAACATCTTCCAAGAATTTTCAATATCTTTCAAAGAAAAGACCCAATTTCTAGATTTCTCACCAAAACCATTCATCTCCAAGATATTTAGAAGAATCTTCCCAAAATCATCTTTCTTCAATCAATATGGTTCAAAACCTTCAATTTCTATTTTAAAAGGAAAAGAAATTAAACCCTCTTTCAAAATCACTCATCTTCTTGAAATCAACAATCAATTTCTCAAAAATAATCAAAGGATGATTTCGAAAATCATCTAGATCTTGCAAAAACATATATGTAACTCTAAGAAAATCCCTACCTCAAGTTTTGAAGAAGAAATGAGATGAAACCCCCAAAATCAACGGTGTCGAAACTCGATCTTCACCGCACACAATGAAGCCCTCGAGATGATAACCAATTTTGGTGAAGAACTTAGGTCTAAATCCCAATGGATTTGGAGAAATCAAAGAGAGAATATGACTTCTAGAGAGAGAAGCTCCCGATCTGGAATTCTGGAGAGTTTTAGAGAGAGAGAAGACTGAAAAAGTGATATGAAATATCAGATTCATGAACTGATATAACATAGTCTGCTCGAGCGTGGAATGCCCCGCTCGAGCGTCAAATACACTAACCCAGTACTTTTGTAAACAGGTCAAACTTCTGAAATCAAACATTCTCTGCTCGAGCGCATAAACGGCCGCTCGAGCGGACAAGCAACTTCGATTGTATTTTGCATTTTTGTTTTGGGGGCGCTGCCCCTTTGACCCTCGCGAGCTGACCGGGCAGCTCGACCCCCGCCAAGGCACTGCCCTTGGACCCACCAAGAGGCGCTGCCCCCTGGACCCCCGCGAGCTAACCGGGCAGCTCGACCCCCAACCGGCCCAGTCGAAGTGGCAAAACATGAAAGAATGATCGAAACCGGGATCGTTACAATGCATGTAGAGTATTGCCATGAAATTGCATAATCAAGCATGTAACAAGTTAAATATGAGAAATTGAGTGCTAAATCATACATGCAAGCATGGTTTTGTTAAGCTCCATGAGTATGAACATCATTTGTACAATTTTAAATGGAATTTGAGTCAATAAGTTACATGCATGCATAATTCATGAAGGTATGTGGCTTGATTTCATGAGCTTTGAAGAATTTTAAATGGTTTTGGAAATTTGGGAAATGAAACATGATTTTGGTCAATCGAATTTGAATTACTCATGTTTTCATGCTAGGTAATGTTTTTCCATGCTTTGGTATCAAATTGCAAGTTTTGGAGCCTTTGGGGTTGAGTTTGAGCTTCAAACAAAGTTCTGGAAAACCCAAAATTCGACTTGTCTGCTCGAGTGAGGAAAGCCTCGCTCGAGCGTGAATTTGTAGCTCCCAGAAGTTTTGCAAAGATTGCACGGTGGCTCGAGCGGCTGAATCTGCACTTAAGTGTACCCTGCTTTGCATGACTCCTCGCTCGAGCATCAATAATCTCGCTCGAGCGTAAATTACAAGCAACTAGAACTTTTGCAGACCAAAGGGATCCACTCGAGCGACCAAAGCTACGCTCGAGCAAAGGGCTCTATTTCAGAAATTTTGAAAAGTTGCCTTATGTTTTGTTTTCCGTTCTCTTTCGCTTCTAAGCACTCTTAGGCATGCATTGAACATTGTAAATGAGTTAAAAGGATAAGAAAGTGGCCTAAGAGAAATAAATAAATTAAGAACGGATTGAATCGCTTGTAACCCGATATGTTATGAAATGTGTAGGGTCAAGCGCAAGGGCAAATCCACCGGCAGAACACTGTGAGTAACATCTTAATAAGAATGCATTGAAGTATGTTATTTCCAAATGCTCACTTATGTATGAGTTCTACAGAGTTATTAAATTGAATTGGATATTCGTCATATGAATGATTGGGCCAAAGGCCGTTTGACATGAATAATTAGGCCAAATGTTGTTTTACATGAATGATTGGTGTAGACGTCCCCGAACGTCCCGGGAAAATCCCGTTTTGTTCATTGGGCTCACTACAATTCGGACTCAAATGTCACGGTTCTGAATCTAATCCCACAAAGTGCAATGCGAGACCGATAAATCACCAAAGAGTCCAAATCCAGCAAATCGTTTTGAAAAATAGATTTTTAGAAAGAAGTGCCAGACATAGACTGCTTTGCCAGATACAGAGTCGCCACCTAAATATTTTGTTTTGGGGGAATTTAGGAAACCCTGACTCGTGCCTAAAGCCACATGTCCGTCATCACCAAAGTTGTCTCGGCTCAGGAACTTGGGTACGATTGGGGAAGGTCATTTCATGAGCACCCCCGCTCGCCCGATCAAAGATCGGCCACTACTAAACATGATATCAAGTTTTTTTTGAAAACACATGCGTTCTTATTCCGGTTTATTAGCCTAAGATTACTATGTGATGCACACAACACACAAGTATAGACTAGATCCCCTAACTTGGAACAAAGCATCGCATATTCGTTTGTTTGGAAATGGTTTTGAATTTTGCTACTCATAAGTAGGCTAAAATACGGATTTCGATGAATTATCCCAATTCAAGCAACCCAACCTTCACCCACAGGCATTCAGGCAGTTATGTCAAATAAGCAATTAGCCTCATGGTAAACATGCTATCATGACAGTCACTCACACACATGCAAGGATGCTAAAACATAAACACTTACCGAGTACTCCGAGCCAAAACAGAAACTAGTTAGTAATCAATGCGTGATCCTAGTTCATGTTAAGATGGCTAATGCAACTACAATAGGCTAGGCTATTCTACGATGGCATACGAAATGCAACAATTGATACATGTATTCAACTTGGAATTGAAATACAATGCAGTTAGTATGATGTGCCGAGCCCGATGCATGCAAGACAGATGAATGGATGCAAACATGCGTGCATAAGGATGCTAATTGAAACGTGCCCTAAAACTAACCATCATAAGCGGGTAAATAAAAGGGAGAAAGACGTGGGGTTGGAAGACATGCATCACACACACGCACACTTATTACAACAGTTGTGCCCTCTCTCGAAGGGTCCGAATAAATAATACAGAACCAACAAGCTACAGCTAATTATTACACAACTCCAATTAATCAACAAATTAACTAAGTAAGCATGTAAACTAAATGAAGTAGGCTGCCTCGGCTCTGTTTTGATTGAAAAAGGATGCATACATGCTTGAACCGCCTTGTCGGGAAATCCCTCGCGACGCCCCGACTCACCTTTGTTTGCAATTGATGTCAGAAACTTGCACAAGGCTCCAGAAGGCTGAAACTCTACCCTGGGAAGCTGTAGAAAGGCTGCCGACCAGCCCTTGGCCTTGGAGACCACCTGCCAACCACCTTTTGTGGTGGAGACCAAAAGAGGTGGTCGGCCTGCCAGAAAAGCTAGTCGGCCGACCAGTTTCTGCCTCCTGTTCCTGGTTTTCTGCAACACGAAGCAAGAGAGAGGCATAACAAGGTATTTTTAACAAATGTGTGCACGACCACTCTCCCATCATTGCACAAGCTCAAGGGAGTGTAGTCCTCGACCCTCGGGCCACCAATCACGCATCTCGATGCATGATGGCCGAGGAGTCGAATTGCACGACTTGATATGGAATGAATACACATATGAACACATAAATGCCTAAACTCCATCATGTATTAGTCAGGAGGGTCGGCTACCGGGAATTGAGGTACGTTTCGTCACTTTGAGTACAAAGCGTTCCTCGTTTCCCGTGTTTGGATTAACTCCTATTCCAAACACAATGCAACAAGTATGGCATGCACAATGCAACTCTAGCATGCAAGCTAAATGCACTGCAACTTGGTCATGCAAACATGCAAGAGGTGAAACATGCAAACATGCACCTAGCATACACAATGTCAATATCAAATGCAACATGAACAACCTAGCAAGGCTAATGGCATACACAATGCACAATGCTAATGCACACATACTCAATGTGAGACAATCATAAGCATGCAACAATATGACAAAATGAGACTAGCATACACAATGCGAATGTCAAATAACATACTCAATGCGACGAACTACATGGCATGCGCAATGCTAAATGGACTTAAACCAAGATGGATAGGCCTCAGCCATGTCCAACTCAGTGGCCAATGGATGATGAAATCAAAGCAACAAGACATACACAAGCATGCACAATGCAAAGGCTCCAAGCCAAGGGCACAAGATGCAACTCTCCAAGAGCATGGCAAGGATGAAATATGGCATACAATGACACATATTCCAGCTCTAAAATGGCATACAAAAAGGCTCCGAATCATGCAAACGACTCACACAATGCACGTTGGAAGGCTCAAGTACCGAAACTAGTGAAGCACATTACACTAGAGGTATGCAAAGCAATGCTCAAATGACCAAACCAACTTCTAACAGACCTTATGTAGGTCCAAAATAGTGGCAAAATGAGCTAAAATGATGGCTTGACATGCATCAAAATGAAGCTCATGCAATGGCTCACAAATGGGGTATAAAAGCACAACTCTCAAACACATTGAAGGCATGATAAACATGAGAATATGGCACACCTATAAACTCTGAAATATCATATTCAATGATGCCAAAACACTAAAATGCCTCAAGCAACACATGCAAGGGGCCCCAAAACTCAAAGGTAAACAAGGCTATTACACTACAACCATACATGGAAAGCACCAATCGACCAAGAGGCCTAAAAACAGAGCTAAGGCAGCCCAAAATATGAACAAAACATGTTTGGAGTGTGGCCAAAAGGTGCTAGAATAGAGGGCCAAAACAACATGCAATGTGAGCTAGTAAGCATGATTTACACTACAAGCCTATGAAGCATGTGAGGGGCCACCAAACCAGCCAAAAAAAGAATCATGGCATGCCAAAATATGACCAAAAACCCACTGAAACATGGTCAATACATGCAAGAATGACATGCTCCTTTTATAAGCTATGAATGAGATTGCTCTACACATGCAAGAAGCAAACAAAAGGTGGCTAAAACAACTATGGACAGAGCCTAGGCAGGTCTCAAAAATCACCAAAAAGTGCCTGAACCAAGGCTTGGAAGTATGAAAATATGGGCTCCTTTGAAAGGCCAAATATGCAAACAAACAAGGCCAAAAGAGAGAGGGTCACCCCTCTCTGATTTTGGCCCTCAAAACTACAAAACCACCACTGAAAATCCACTAGATTTCAGTGGTAGGAAGGCCAAGCAAAGACTATCTCGAATGCCTTATGGCATGGCACAAAACAAGGCCAAAACAAGCATGCAAGAGGGTAGATGACCCCCAACATCAAAATGATCTTAAACAAACATGAAAAACACTTAAATATGAAGCTTTTTTCAATTGACAACAAAGCTCAAATATGTATGCAAATAAGGCTAAGAGAAGGATCAAGATAATGCTTAAAAGAGGGGAAATGAGTTACCCTTGTAGCTCAGCAAAGACAGCAGCTTCTTGGACCAAAAACTAGTCCTTTGAGACCTCTCAAGACCCTCCAAGAACCTTAGAATAATGGTGGAGGTGTGTGCTTAAGAGTTGTGGTGCAAAGGGGTCAAAAACCAACACTTTCTAAGCCTAAATATAGAGATATAGAGAGAGATACAACCCTTGTGCCTTAGATAACTTTTTTTTCAACCTCTCTAAAGGAGAGGGAGACCCTCTCTTATAGAGAAACAAGAGGGTTCAAGCTTCTTGGAGAAGGTAGAACAAAAGTTCAAGCTTCTTGGAGAAGCTAGAGCAAAGGTTCAAGCTTCCTCAAGAAGCTAAAACAAAGGTTCAAGCTTCCCCGAGAAGCTAAAGCAAAGGTTGAAGAGGTTCAAGCTTCCTCAAGAAGCTAAACCAAAGGTTCAAAAGGTTCAAGCTTCTCCAAGAAGCTAAAACAAAGATTGAAGAGGTTCAAGCTTCCTCAAGAAGCTAAAGCAAAGGTTCAAAATGTTCAAACTTTCTCAAGAAGCTAAAACAAGGGTTCAAAAGGTTCAAACTTCCTCAAGAAGCTAAAACAAGGGTTCAAAAGGTTTAAGCTTCCTCAAGAAGCTAAAACAAGGGTTCAAAAGGTTCAAGCTTCTCCAAGAAGCTAAAACAAGGGTTCAAAAGGTTCAAGCTTCCTCAAGAAGCTAAAACAAGGTTCAAAAGGTTCAAGCTTCCTCAAGAAGCTAAAACAAAGGTTCAAATCCTCCATACACGTGTATGGAGGGCAGGGTCTGTGCTTACCAGCTGGCACAGCTGGCATACATAATGCCTAAAAAAAGGCAAAGAAAAGGTCTCGACCAGAAAAAGTGACCGATCAACCAAAATAGTGGCTGGCCGACCAAGAACATTGCCGACCGGCCAACACTTTTGGCCGGTAGCAATAAAACAGGGCCGATGGCAACATGCCAAGGCCGGTGGGGTGTGGAGGTGGCCAACAAGCCATTTCCTACCCTCAGAGGCAAAAACGTAAGTGCTTGGTCCACAACCAAGCACAAAACAAATAAGTTGAGAGGTCTTGAGGCAAGGCGCGTGGCCGAAACCTCTGAGAACTCAAGACGAACACGAACATGGATAATCATCGAGTGTTCAAACGATGACGTCCAAGTCTTGAGGACGGTCAAAAATGGGGTGTCTACAATTGGGCCAAAGGCCGTTTAATAGAAATTATTAGGACAAAGGCCGTTTGACACGAATAATTGGGCCAAAAGCCGTTTGACATGAATAATTGGGCCAAAGGCCGTTTTACATGAATGATTGGGCCAAAGGCCATTTTACATGAATGATTGGGCCAAAGGTCATTTGATAGAAATGATTAGGCCAAAGGCTGTTTGACATGAATAATTGGGCCAAAGGCCGTTTGACATGAATGATTAGGCCAAAGGCCGTTTGATAGAAATGATTGGGCCAAAGGCCGTTTGACATGAATAATTGGGCCAAAAGCCATTTGACACGAGCGAATTGGGCCTAAGGTCGTTTGATAACAATGAATTAGGCCCAAGGCCGTTTGATACGTTTAGACCTAAGGTATAGCGATCTCGGTTTTCCCTTTCATGTTTACTGTATTTCGGACTCGGTTTCGTTGATAGTTGTTGTTGTCTGTATTTCATTTCCAACCTCTAACTCTTTTTATTTGAGTTTAGAATTGTCTTGGGCGTGTTTCGAACAGGTTGGTTGAGCTTTTGTCCCAACTTTTGTTGCCCAGATTTTTAGTGATCCGCTCGAGCAGGTCTTCTTGCGCTCGAGCGGAGTTTGCATACCTTCAGTAATTTGTCCATCTGCAAAAGTACTGCAGATATGTTTTTCACGCTCGAGCGGATTTCCTTACGCTCGAGCGGGTCGCAATCGAGCGGGTATCCTTGCGCTCGAGCGGGTGTTCGATGTCTGTAAAAATACTGAAAGAGTGTAATCTACGCTCGAGCGGGTTTTTCTTTGCGCTCGAGTGGGTGGAGTTTTGCAGTTGTGTCTTGGCGCTCGAGTGGGTATCCTTGCGCTTGAGCGGGTCCAGTTTTTGTGTTTGACGCTCGAGCGTCATATTCTCCACTCGAGCGAGTCATACGTATATTAGTTGGCAGCTGGGTCATTTTAGATCACTTTTTCAACTCTCACTCTCTCTCTTACTTTTCAAAATCTATTTTGAGAGCTTCTCTCACTACATTTCACCTTCTCTCTAAGGTTTGATCTAGTTTGAGTGATCTTTTACCTTAGTTCCTTTGCAAAAAGTATAGAGCTTGGCTTGGGCTACCTATCAATCCGAAAATCTTGGAATTTGGAGCACTTTCGATTTTCTTTACCTTCTCCTTTGGACTCCGAATTTGAGGTAGGGATAACTACTCATATTTATGATCTTGGACATAAACTTGTTGTCATTTTGATGTAATGTTGAAGTTGGGTAATTGTGGGTGTTAGGGTTTCAAATATGAAAAGAGCGGTTTTGTTATTTTGACCAATACACATGTGTTTTGGGTCTTAAAAGAGGGTATTGATGTTATTTGTTAATATTGGGACCTTTGGGGTCAATGTTGAGAAATAGGGGAAAAGCCCTAATCTATTATTAAGAATTAATTTGTATAATTAATTTGGGAAAGTTATGGGAATATGAAATTGAGTTGGAAATAATGAAATTGGCTCATTATGAGGTAGAATGGTGGAGTTGGATTTATTAATCACCCACCTTGGAATTGTTGATAATTTATCTGTTGGATGTAATTATTATCTGTTTAGAAATAATTGCTTTGGGCTATCGGTAGAAGATGGTCTTGATTGTTGTAGACACTGCATGATGATTAGGTGAATTGAAACTAATCTGTTGAATATGTCATTGAATATGGCGGTTGGAATAATACATCGAATCTGTGTATTGATTGATCGTGTATATGATAATTGTTTATATACATTGTTTTGTGTGGGAGGAGATAGGGGATGTACTCCACGGTTTAGGGGAAGATAGGGGATGGACTCCTAAACCGGATGTTATTTGGGAGGAGATAGGGGATGGCCTCCATTGATACAGCGAATCTGTGTATCATTTATGAAGTATGGAAGTATTTGAATATGGCATTGATACAACAAATATGTGTATCTATTGTGAATTATGGAAGTGTTTTGTTATGAGTTATAATCTCATTTAAATTGTTGATAGTGGACAAGTTTTTCACATGAGCCGTAGTCTCATGGGAATTGTTTGGCCAGGTTCTGAGCCATGTTTATAAATCGAAATTTGTTAAGTAAAGGAAAATGGAATGAAGCATGGACATATGTGTCATGGAACTGAAATGTGTTATGAGTTGATTTATATGAGTTAAACATTTATCGAATGCTCATGTTTTAGTCATTGTTCATATTATGTTTAGCATATCTCTACTGGGCGTTGGCTCACCCTATATGGGACATCATTTTCAGGTGCAGGTGATATGCCACCTCCAAGGACTTAGCTTGGGAGGTTTTAGAAGCTGAAGGCTTACTTTTGTAATTATTTTGTGTATTACATGTAATTCAAGCCAAGGGCTTATTTTGTGTTTTGAGTTAGTACTCTCATTTTTGTAACCAAGTGTTGGCTTGGAAAGTTGTAAGCCCGTAGGGCATTTACTTTTGTTGTCAACATGTAATACCTTTGGATTAAATACTCTGATGAATGGAAATATGTTTACTTCTCCTATCTTTATGGATGTCACGAATGTATGGTTTATGGGTTTATTTTGAGGGCGTTACATAAGACCGCTTGATGTATTAGATAGAAACATGAATGAGCCTAAGGTCGTTTGATATGTTTGTTAACAAATTTTCATTTATGTAACTTCCTTATTTGATATTATTCACTGGGCTTTCGCTCATTCTTATGTATGTGTATGTAGGTGAGCAAAGAGACATCCAAACCCAGCCTCAGTGAAGACTATGAGAGGAAGTCAAGTTTTTG
Source organism: Camellia japonica (assembly GCA_030407325.1). NCBI lineage: Eukaryota > Viridiplantae > Streptophyta > Magnoliopsida > Ericales > Theaceae > Camellia > Camellia japonica. The sequence goes on from JAPPVO010000017.1 coordinate 55,322,551, forward strand.
AGGAGTCAGCCCAAATGTCTCACACATGAGACTTTGTTTTTGTCTCTTTTGTTCTTTTGTTACTCTTTTGCTATTTTGGTGAAAACGTTGGATCATCTATGCATATGAGTTTTTGTTTGGTTGACTACATATCTGAAAGTTCCTAGATATATATAAGATGTTAACTGTATTTATATGTGTGAGTTATTATGAAATTCTTTTGGAATGATTTTGTTATACCATGTAAGCACAGCTAATTGGACAGAGTTTTTAAATCTGCTTCTATTTTGGCCCCCTTTAATATTTCTGAAATTGTTTGAGGCCATAGATAATCTCATGATTATTGGCCGGTTATGACCTTAATCCTTAGGGGCGGGATCGGGTCATGACAGTTCTATTCCCAGATTATTCATATATCTACTTAATTTTCTTACTGCATAAGCTATATCCGAGCGAGTACAGTTCATCAAGTACATTAAGCTTCCAATGATTTGGGCATACTCTAATTGAGAAATACTTTCCTATACATTCTTAGAAAGAAACAAATCAACATCCACAGGTGTTCCAGCAAGATGATCATCATCTTTGCTGAATTTGTCAAGTATTTTCTCAATATAATGTGATTGTGACAAAACATATCCTTCTGATGTTTTGGTAATTTTCATACCAAGAATATATCAGCAAACCCCATGTCCTTCATGTCAAAATGTTTATTCAACATTTTCTTGGTAGTTTTAATCATATCCTTATTACTACCTATGATGAGCATATCATCCATATAAAAACATACTATAACATAACCCTTGCTTGTGTTTTTAATATAAACACATTTGTCACATTCATTAATTTTGAATCCATTTGACATCAATACTTTGTCAAATTTCTCATGCTATTGTTTTGGCGCTTGTTTTAAACCATATAATGATTTAATCAATTTACACACATTCTTTTCTTTTCCTGGAACAGAAAATCTTTCTAGTTGTTCCACGTAAATTTCTTCATCTAACTCACCATTTAAAAAAGTTATTTTCACATCCATTTGATGAATTTCTAGATTGTACAAAGATGCAATGGCAATTAACATTCTAATGGATGTTATTCTGGTAACTGGTGAGTATGTGTCTAAGTAATCAAGATCTTCTTTTTGTCTATATCCTTTGACCACAAGTCTTACCTTGTATTTGTCAATTGATTCATTCGCTTTCATTTTTTTTTTGAAAATCCACTTATACCCAAGAGGTTTACAACCTGGTGGCAAATCCACCAATTCCTAAGTGTGACTTTGCAGGATGGATTTAACTTTGCTATTTACAGCTTCTTTCCATAAAAGAGCCTTAGGACTGGACATGGCTTCTTTAAAAGTTAAAGGCTCGTTTTAAAAAATGTTAGAAAATCTAGACCAAAAGATTTTGAGGTTCTAGCATGTTTACTATGCCTAGGTTCATCTTCCTCATTTTGATCTATCTCTTGCTCTTGTACTTGATCTTGACTAATAATCGCATCATAAGATCTTTTATTAGTACTAGTCTCTTGTCCAGTCTTATTTGAAAATATATCTTCAAAGAATGATGCATTCCAAGATTCAATAATAGTATTTACATGTATTTTGGAATGTTTTGACTTATGAATCAAATTCCGATGTGCACTACTATTCTTGGCATAACCAATGAAAATGTAATCAATAGTTTTAGGGCCTATCTTAGTCTTTTTAGGACTAGGAATAGCCATTTTAGCCAAACACCCCCACACTTTTAAGTATTTGTAGAATGGTACTCTCCCGTGCCACATTTCATAAGGTGTTTGATTCACTTTCTTTCGAGGTACTTTATTAAGTATATAATTAGCAGAAAGTATTGCTTCATCCCACAAGTTTTGAGGTAATCAAGAACTTATTAACATGGCATTTATCATTTCTTTTAAAGTCCTATTTTTCCTTTCAGCAATTCATCATTTCTTTTAAAGTCCTATTTTTCTTTTCAGCAATTCCATTTTGCTGAAGTGAGTAAGGAGCGGTGGTTTGATGAATTATTCTATGTTCTTTACAAAATTCACCAAAAGGTGATTCATATTCACCACCTCTATCACTTCTTAGTTTTCCCTCCTTTAGAGTCTTGTGCGAAACTTTCTCCAGAAAACTTTCGTTTCTTTGCTTTTGGAGCATGTTCTACCACATTTGCCTTAGACTCCATTGGATGCTTACCAGTTCGCTTCTCAGAATTGCGGTTGTTCTCCTCAATCCTCAAACGCACAATCAATTCTTCTAAAAACACTTCTTTGTGCTTATGTTTGAGGTAGTTCTTAAATTCCTTTCAGCCTTGTGGTAATTTCTCAATTAAAACAGCAACTTGAAAATATTCGCTAAGAGACATGCCTTCTGCATGAATGTCATGCAGAATGAGTTGGAAATCTTGAACTTGGCTGATCACAGTCTTAGAATCAACCATCACAAAGTCCAGAAATTTGCCTACTATGAATATCTTCGAGCTAGCATCTTCTGTCTTGTCTTTTTTCTCCAAAGACTTCCAAAGTTCCTTTGCCATCTTGATAGGACTGTAGACGTTGTATAATGTGTTGTCAAGTCCATTCAAGATGTAATTCCGGCAAAGGAAATCAACATGTTTCCAAGCATTGATAGCAGCAACCACTTGCTGGTCGGTTTCATCCTCTTTCAGAGTATGAGCATTCTCACGGAGAAAACGTGCCAGGTTGTGAGTAGTAAAATAGAACAGTATTTTCTGCTGCCATCTTTTAAAATCAGTTCCTAAGAATTTCTCTGGATTTTCACTATGATTGACTGGTACAATCACAACAGGAGGAGGGGTTGGCACAATTGCAGCCACCATACTAGTATTTGTTTGAGCATTAGTTTCGGAAGCCATGAATTCTAAATTATAAAATATATATATATATATAATTAGAATTTTATACTACACAAAAAATTAAACAAAAATTACAGAATTTAATTCTGTAAAAATAAAAGAAACAAGAATAGAAACTTTTATTTCCAATTAATTTGAAAATAAAATATATATTTAACCAAATTAATTCCACACAGAAAAATATTTCTGTAACACTTCAAAAATTAAAAAACTGAAAACTGAATTTTAATTAATGAAAATTTAGAAATTATTTCTGAAAACCAAAATTAATTTGTAACCAACTTCACAAACAAATATTCTGAATTGTTAATGACTACCAGTATATTATTACTAGTTATCAAAGAAAATAAATAGTATATTACTACTATTTATTTTTCCAACCAGAATATTATTGCGTAAAACCATAGAATATAATTTCTATAAGAAGAAGAAAAGAAGAAAGGAAACAAATTAAAAATTCTATATAAACAGAATAATTCGAATCTATCTTAAGATTGTTGGAACAATCTTCTGTATAAAATAAATAAGTTGAAAACAAATCTAACAAATAAAATAAATTACTTACAGAATTTATTTACCGAACCGAATAAATATTTAAAAAATCAAGTCGAGTGAGTGGCACACTGTCCTTAAGACATGTTCGCCCCGCTACAATGCTTATGGATAAATAGCGTCTATCTCCCAAGATACAATGATCTTCTCAGATTATAGGAGCACTCTAAGCAATCTATACAGTGAACCAAACTTGTGTTCTATACTCTCAAATAATTCTCTTAAAAAAACTAGAATGAAGAATAATGCAAAGTGAGAGCAAAATCAAGAAAACAAAATGAAATTTCTGGATTTCTAGATGTCAAAAACTGCTGGAAATGATCTCTATTTATAGGCACTTGGTGGTAGTTTAAACAGATTCGAACAGGTCTCATTTTGAAATGAACAGGTACACTTTTGAAATGAACAGATATAGTTCAAAATTGAATAGATTTGCAGCAGTTTGAATCTGTATAACTGCTAGCAGTTTTAAACTGTTAAAAACAGTTTGAATATGTTGGAAATTTGAACCGGAAATGCACTGTACGGATAGGAAAAATTGAATTCAAATTTGGTACAAAATTTGAAATTAATTTCATTCAGAAAAAAAAAAAATTCCCGCAATAATTTATGGAAAAAATTCAAATAAATTTTGTTCAAAAATTAATATTAGAACTGACTCGACCCACAACCCATACCCGTGCCCGGCACGGCTGGATGGACAACAGCGGCGCGCGTGTGGTGGTTTGGGCTAAGGCCCACTTTGCTCATAACTCCTCCCTTCTACAAACTTGGGATGCCCCTTGGAACCCAACCCAAGTGTTGCCACTTAGAACTTATATACATACATAAATTCTCTTAAGTTTCCATTGTGGGATAAGCCTTATAAGGAAACCCACATTTTATTATTTAATTGTCCATTCCACGAACCTGAAAACGACGTCAACTTCCCATTTACTCATAAATGGTTTTGACAAACCGTCTTCACCGTGTGACTTGCCATGCAGCAAGAAACACGTCACCTCTTTGAATCCACCCTAAAAGACGTGTGGGACCCACTCAAATTTGGGCTCAACGTTCGCCCAAAATAAGCCTATAAACCCATAAATTGCAACAATTCCATGGGTAGGAATGATCATAGATTCACCCAACTCGCCTCACCCAGCCAATCTAACCTAATCTGATTGATTTTGAGCGGATGCGTATATTTTGATAGATAGATAGGAATGCAATATTTTAAAATTCGCTGATACGGTTTCGAAGGCAGATCAACCATTTTACACCTGCATAAACTCAATCCGTCCGTAGATGAAGTTAAAAAAAAAAAAAAAAACTGTTAACAAGTAACAACATAAAATATAAATAATAAAATATATATTTTTATGAAAATGAAAAATAATACCTTAAAAATTTGCGTGCGTGGTGTCATGGCATATTATAAACAAACAATACATATTTTTTTCAAGTTACTAGTTATTGAAGATTGTAGAAATAGTGAATTATAATTCGACAAAATGCCCAAAATTCGTAAAGTCTAAACCGCCAAACCAATCACATCCATTCACCAATCTACACAGCCCACTCAATCCACGTCTACCAAACCAGTGGACGGATGCAGATTGATTTTTTTTCAATCTGCCTAATTTTGGATAAATGGCGTATGGCATGTCACCCGACCCAACTTGATCTGCAATCACCTATACCTATGGGGATGTGGTATTGTAATCTAATCCCATGAGATTAGAAATAAAATGACCATTTTACTTTCCACTTTACAAATACAACAATATCATCTTCTATATAATAAGGGTTTTTATGTAATTTTATAGGTTTAATGCCAACCAACTAATATCATTATATAATGCACAAATAAACATAGTTTATCTTAGATCTCTAGTCTAATATTACTACGTCAATAATTCCATCACTCAATTCTACTGTACTAATAATCTCTTTACTTAAATAAACATGTCCTTAGTGTTGTCATTAGCATGACTTTTTTGTGATAATCAGATACTTGAAACATTTGATTAATCTTGAGACTAGGGGTGTGCGCGGTGCGATTCGAGCAGTTTGAGAGTAAAATTACAAACCGAATAGCGGGTTAACGGATTGACAAATTGTGGTTTGGGCGGTTTTTGACGGATTGAAGAATATTCTAACTAATTATCATACATTTGCATAATATATAGTACTAATTTGTATAATATTTTTTAGATATTTAATACAAAGTAATTTTTCATATAATATATATATAACCACTAATTTGTAATAAATTTCATATCTTAAATTTCTCTTACATTCATTTTTACATTGACTCATTGGAAGTTAAAAAATATATATGTATTAACTATAGCAGAGCGGAGCGGTTTGGTTGGCGGATTATAAATTTTAAAGTTTAAACCACGGTTAGCGGTTAGAGCGGTGCGAATTGACACAGATCGGTGCGATTTTAGCGGATTTGGCAGTATTTTGCATTGCTCTACTTGAGACCCACACGAAGTAGTATTTTCAAAAACTTATTACAAATTCATGAAAAACTTTAGGGACAATTACAAAAAAATAAAAAATAAAAAATCTAAGGTTTGAGTGTTCTAACAAAATAAAATCTTAAAATTTCAAATTTTTCAATTAAAACCTTAATCTTTTGATTTATTTTCAATTTAAACCTTTCACTTATTTTTGATAAGTAAAACTAAAAAAAAAAAGAAGAAGAAGGTATTTTAGCTAATGAACTCAATGTATATATAGAATGTCTAAAATATCACTTTTCAATTAGTTTAATGACAAAAATATTTATTTTTTCATCGATTTTACTAAACAAAAATAATTAAATAGTTTAGATTAAAAACAAATAAAAAATTTAGACTTTAAATTAACAAAATTAAAAACTCAAAATTTATTTATTATAAGGGTCAAACTTGAAGTTTTGTGTCTAATTTTTTCAAAAAATTATGTTTATAATTATCAATATTTATAAAATTAATATTTATTTCTAATTATTTTTCAAAACTATAACTGAAATTTCCTAAACAAAATATGCTAAAAGGCTTGGCTTGAACGGCTTGACCAGAATGATAGATTTTTTTATTGGCCTTTTGACATTTATTTAGATCAATAGTTGCAAGAGATTTTTCTCCTCACAACATTTCTCTGAAATTTAAGAGATAGGAATGTCATTTGGGCCCATCCAGATACTCTTCTTTCTCTCTCTCTCTCTAGACCAGCGTTAATCCTACGCTACCCTATCCAATATTTTTTATTCAATTAATCAAATTGGCAAGCACATTCTTGAAAAAAAAAATATATAATAATAATATATAAATAAAATTTTTATAAAAAAAAATTAGGAAAATACCATTTCAGTAAAAATAAGAGAAAATATTTATATATTAATAATAAAGTTAGCTATATTAAAAATCCACAAAGTTTTTCATGGAATTAATATTTATTTTGTAACTTACCACTAATTTGTTATTATTCAAAAAAATTCTTACAGGATATGATATAGCTGAATGTAATATTTTATTTTAACACAAAGTAATTAAGAAGATGGATTTTATTTATAAAATGATATTGTCGTGTTATTTTTATAATATTTTTTGTATCAATTTTCTTTATGAATATTATTTTTTAAAAATAAATTTATATAATGAAAGTGATCTTTCAATTTTAGACAAAATATTAACGAATGTTTTTTAGACATTATTTAATATTAATATGTGTATAAAATATTTTTAAAATAATAAAAATTAAAAATTAATAAATAAAAAAAAAAGTATTATGCTCTTTACTTTTCTGACTTTTATTATGCTCTAGCAAGACCATCAATTTTGTTATGGTCGAATAATTGAATGCCTAAACGGTTTGGTGAGATAGTGCATTGAAAGTGAGATCATTATAATTGTAAAAATTGCAAATTTTATATTATTGCAAATTATATATATATATTTTTTTTACAATTAGATATGTATAAGACCATTTTGTACACATCATGCTATTTCAATCGGGTTAATTTCACATTTAAAAGGTAGTTTTAAAACATGATCATCATATAATTTAAATTATACCTAAATTATATATATTCACAACAACTTTAAATTAAACTTTTAACTAAAAAATAAATGCTGATAATTACTATTTATAAAATTTTAAATTAATTTGTTTGTCATGACAGCCAACATCAGAATTGGCTTCATTTCTTGTCGCTATATGATTTTTTATTTTTTGAAGCCCATTATGTATTTCATAATGATCTCCTTGAACTTTGTGTAGTCACGACAATGAAAGCAAAGTTAAATGATTGTGTTTTATGTATTTGAAAGGTTTTCAAATTTTATTTTGAATTAAAATTGTTACAATGTGATGGTTAATATATTTTTTAAAGTATTAGTTTTTTATATTAATTTTATTGAATTTATATTAAAAAAATACATGACATGACTAAGAGGGTAATTTGTGTAAACAAATTGGGCTGAGCTAGGAAAGGACGACTATGTAGCGTGGGCCGAGCTAAAGGCGAGATCTAACTCGGCCTTGGGCTGAGCAGATAATAGAACAGTCATTAACCATTGATCGGACTAATGAAAGCCCAGTTGTTTAGTGCCGATCAAAGCATGGGCCGAGCTGTAATGGAAAATGGATTAGCGGAACGTGGAATGAGGTTTCGACCGAGTTGCTAGAAGGGCCGCGTTGAGATAACGTGGTGGCACAGTGTAAGTGTAGGACGGCAATGCATGTTGCTCAGTGTTATTGGTGGCGGACAGAGTGAAATTGGCTCGGTCACCTGGATTGACTGAACCAAGAGTTGAACCATTTCACTTGATGTGCAGTGAGGAGGGTGTCAAGTAATAAGCACTATCCCTTAGGAATGTGATTTTTACGAGGACTCTATAAATAAGAGTTAAAGTCCTATTAAGATTGTGCCGTGCAGAATCTATAAAAGCTCAAATCAAACCTACATCTCAGGTATTGCAATTCATATTCCTGAATTCCATAGAGCTTTACCTCATTTAGTCTGTTTGTTGACTTAGGCATCGGAGGGGTTTTCGGCATACACCTGTCGGCTAGCTTGCGTTTGTGATTTCAAGTGTTACAACGACGTTCGGGAGGAGTGCAAGCTTAATCAACAAGATTATACGAGTGATTTTCGTGCTCGTACAATGACATTTTTTTTTTTTATAACAATACAATAAAAATTAAAAACCACCATAGTGGTGGTCCAATGGAGTTTTGCCATCCTTCCATACAAGATATTTGGGTTTGACACTCGGAGGGGCGACTTTCTTCAGAAGATTGCGCTATACTTTTATATCAAAACCCTAAGATCCTTCTTGTAGAGTGGGTATAGAGCCCACTATTATCCTGGTGGGAGATCCCTTCCTTTGGGTTAAGTTAAATGTGGTTGTCAACTGGCTACATTGGGACCAGGGCTCACAAAAGCTATGATGGCCCTATGGAGTTTCTTTCTTTTCTTTTTTTTTTTGTTCAAAAAAAAAATAAACAATAAAACTTGAAAGTCAATAGTCAAACATTCATCGTTTAAAATTTGGCATGATAACTAGAACATTGGAAATTTGATTTCTGTGTCCATCGTACGAAATTTTAGTAATAGCATAATATACAGCATATTGTTGGAATTGATCTAAGGATGAATTTTAGAATATGAAACACGATCAACTTGAATAATATAGCATAATATGTATAACTCACGTAAGTAAAAAATTTGTAAAATTTATTAGTTTATAAAACATTACTTTGTACTTATTTATTTAAGGCTTATGATTTGGGGGCTTTAATTTTTCTCTCTCGTATAATTGATGTAATTATAAAGCTAAAGGTTTTAGTTAAATAATGTATTAAAAATTTAATAAAACTACACCTTGCACAAAGCTCTAAAAGAGTAGTGCTACCAAGTCTAAAAGTGATTTGCATTGTGCATTTGTCTCCTCTATTAGAAACACTTGAAGGGGGTATGCACATGTAGATTATAATTAATTAGAAGAAAACATACTTTAAAAAAAAAAACTTTGTTATGAAGTTACATATTTCAATGAACCATGTTAGTACACCTTCATTTTTGTTACATTAATGAAATTTAGTATTATAAGCAAACTCATGTGTTATTTGGTCTAATGATTAACTAAGTTAGAGCATCTTCAATAGTTTGTTATTGGAGCTGTTGTTGTCATAATTTGGTAGTTGGAGAAGAAAATTTTGCTCCAATGGTGCCATATGGCAGTTACCATATGTGCCAATTGAGGTAAAACCTCCCTCTCTCCTAACAAAACAGAGAAATTTTTGCAAAACCATTTGGTCGGTCGTTCCGAACACACCAGTTTCTGTGTTTGGTTATGTCAAAATGGCATCTGATTATTGGAGCACAATTACTATAATTCTACCATTTATTATCAAATTATAAAAATAACAATGCTATTATAGTATTTGCCATTGAAAATACTCTTAGTAATGTATATGTATAATAAATGGGTTAAATGTTTACATGATTCTAAAAATAAAAAACATGGTGAACAAATCACAAAAATCATTAATCGTATTGTCCGATGCAATTAAGTCACATCATGCAAATACTCAAATAGGCTCATCGAATGGCGTTTGAAGCAACCTGGGTTGGTGTTGTGCCTTATAGGCACAACATTGTATTGTGAGCCCATGAGGGCGTGTCCTAAATTTATTTTAATGATCTAAACCGTTTATAATATAGGGTTCGTTGAGTAAATTATTTATAAAAAAATTAAAATTAATTAGACATCTATAACCCTTTTAATGATCCGAACTGTTTATAATATAGGGTTCGTTGAGTAAATCATTTATGAAAAAATTAAAATTAATTAGACATCTATAACCCATAACAAGACATGTTTATGTTTATGTTTATGAAAAATAAATGGTCAAAATTATTTTGATAAATTCTTATGGTTATTGTTCAGTTTGATCATGGGATTATGCTTATCCAATTAACTTTATTTTTTATATGGAAGATATAATCAACAAATCCTATAATATGACGACTCGAATTATCAAAATATAATTGAAACAAATCTCACGGAGTGTGACAGCATGGATGCTGTCCAAATCCCATTTGAAGTAGTATCCACTTGAGCGTGCGTTTTATTTTGTTTTAAAAAATTGATGTATGATGTTATAATGAAACTCAACCAATTATAAATGTAATAATACAATGCATAATTAATACAAATATACATGAAAAATGAATTAACACACTGATAGGGAGATTCAAATGCCTGAGCTTCTATTGAAATAAAGTTATGGTCAACAAGCTAACTCTAATCAATATTGTTCTTGAGTAATGTGAAACACTACTTAACCTTTGACAACATTTAATAATTTCTCTCTCATTACAAATGGATTGTGGAGACAGTTAGGTTTTTGTAATTGGTAATTTTATTTGATAACATTTTTCAGTTGTATTTTTATTCGTTCTTTTGTTTCAATGAAACTGTGAGTATTTAGATACAAATCTAACCTAAATTGTGCTTGTGTAGATATTTCGTATATTGAGCATTCCTTATTTACCACTTCGCTAACTATGTACGAAAAGCCAAAGTTGTTTGATCGCTTGAGCGGTCATTTGTGCGCTCGAGCGGTGAAATGGTACATCTAGTATCTATGCCTGCAAACTGAACTTCTGAGAAATTTGTTTCACTGCTCGAGCGGTTGGCCTATATGTTTTGCACTGCCTTTACTCACACTGCTCGAGTAGTCAAGTGGTGGCTCAAGTAGTCAGTGCGATTTTATTTTTTATAAAGTGCATCGTTTGATTTTTTAGGGTTTAATCAATCCAAATTCTTAGAGAGAAGTAAAATACAAAGTGTACTACATTGGAGGATGTTTTTATATAAGTTTCCTTGATGTATAAAAGGTAATCATTTGATCAATTAACTACATAGTGTCAAATATCAAGGGCTATTTAGTTCTTTTATTCACATAAAGATAGTGGTATTCTTCGGTAGATTCCAAGAAACTTGGGCCTAAAGTTTTTGTGGATTTCAAAGTGGCTCATCGTCGTGGATTCAACATCAGCGTTGTGGATTCAATGTTGGGCAAAGCAGTTCCAAAGTTAAGACGGTGACGGAAGAGGCACATAGGGTTTGATTCAATTCGGGCTTGGATTCGCTAGGTAATTGAGAGTGTTTATGTGTAATTCCTTATATCTTCTTAGTAGATTGTTTTGAGGCTTTAACCCGTGATTTTTTATCACAATTAGAAGTGCTCTAGTTATGATTTTTTTCACATTAAATCATTATACCGATTTGTCGTTGATTGTTTGATTGAGATTGATGTTCACATGTTTTAAATTGAAATATAATCACGAATTAATATTTCAAGAATTTTAGATTTTTTAGAGACTCTCCAAAACTTTTACAAATTAGCTATATTTGGAAAATGATGGGAGACTCTTTAAAAAAAATTATATGAATAAATAGATAAAATAAAGAATAAAATTGAAACACATAAATAAAAATGATTGAATAAAATAAGGGTTTAGCTTTTTTATACTCTAACCAGTAAGAAATAAAAAGTTGCATTAGAGTTGCTCCAAAGAGGGATATGAGCAAATTTTGTAGGCCCATTATTATGTCGGCTGGTCTTGGGCCAGTCTGGCTCAACTGTGAAATTCGCATATACAATATATTTATGTGTATATATGTAATAAAATATGTCTTACTAGTCTTGTTAAGGAAAATTTTATTATATTTGAACTCTTAGGCCATTTTTTATTTGACGGATTAAGTTGGAAGAAATTATTAGTGAAAAAATTATTAATGTAGGGATTGTTAGTAAGAGAATTAAGTAAAAGTGTGTTTATTTTGATAATAATGTGGAAGATAGTTAATGATGTGATTGTTAAATTATTTTTAAATAAAATAAATTAAAAAATTATTTCTATATTAAAAAAATTAAAATAAATATTAAAACAAAAGGCGCACTTGGAATTGTTAAAAACAAAAAAAAAATTACTGTTCTGATCAATCGACTGGACGTTCGGGCAGATGACCGAATAGACTCAATCCGCTCACTATTTTTTTAATCTCACACTTTTTTTTAGCCGAGGTAAGCCTCCTACTGAGGGAGATTAATAAGTCACTCAGATTATCACGCGGCTCTTTCAAACCATCACCAAATATGCTATGGGTGGACCCACAGCTATGTTACCTTAATGTTGATTAGTACTAACTTAGCCAAGAATGAGTGGCTAGATCTGCTGCACCAATACATTATTCTTATTATTATTACTAGTCCACAAGGATAGCACTTTTTTAATAATGTTACATGCACGCAAAAAAATAGAAGTGTGATTTATATTTATTTTAAGGTGACATTTGATAAAATTAAAAAGATGAAAAATTAAGTAGTGAATTAAAATTTTAAAATAAGTTATTTGGCATGTATAAAATTAAAATTGGAATCTATTATATTCAATTTATACCTTTTAATTTTTCTATAGTAACAGTGAGGTGGTGACAATAGTAGCTATGGCTCCAATGGCAACGGCAGCAAAGGTAGAGGAATAATAGTTGTGGTGATGGTAGAGGGATAATGTATTAGAGATAAAAAGGGTGTGGCAGTAGTGGAATGATGGTGGCAATTATGATAATGGTAATAATGGTAGTGGAGATGAAGAGTTGCAGTAGTTGTAGTGGTGGTGGTGGAACGATGATGGTAATGATAGTAGCAACTGTAATAATATATCGGTGTTAAAATGATAGTGGTTTCTATGACAACAATAACAATGGTAGTAAATGTGATAATATAGAGGGGTAGTGGCTGGAGGTAATAGTTGTGGTGGTGATAATGGTGAAAATGACAGTGATAGCAATAGTAGTAGTGGTGGTAAGGTTAAAACAATATATATCAACATTTATTTATAAGTATTTATAAATTTATTAAGCATCAAGTAAGTTTTATCACTAAAAATTTTCTTAATTTTTAATGTATTTTTTAAAAATTACTTAAATTTTAAATGATATTAATTGTAGGTATCAAACGAATTTAATTAAATTTTACTTTTATTTTAATTTTAATGCTGAATTAAACTATCAATCAGTGATTGTGACTACACTTGCAAAATAAAGGTGAGCTACACATTATTGTCTCTATATTATACACATTCTTGCAATTTTTCTTGGATACATAGTTATTACCCCCTTTTTTGGCATGAAGGAAGGGTAATAAATGCCCAGGGAAATGCTATTATGCATGGATTCTACCATAAGAAAATTTTGGCAATTTTTTTGTGTGTAAAAGTAATTAAGAGTTGGCCTACCCACTACATTGTAGATCAACTCATGTTGTCATGTTGACTCTTTTATAGAGCCCATACCCACTCTATGCACAATTTTACTAATCAAAGAGATGTGTTCGATTTTATTCGCACTTTAAAAGATTTTAGATGTGTGTGAATTAAATATAAATTTTTATTAGTTAAAATAATAGAACTTATAACTTTGAATGAGATTAATACATTTTTTGAACATGCAATATATATTATTTTGAACCAATCACAATATGAGTAATGCTAGGGATCATGAAGAAGATGTCATAAAGATGATTATAAAACATTCTCCATCTTTGGATTACATATACAATAAAACACAACACACTAATCAAAAGATAAAAAATCTTCATGATTCATTTCATAATATTTTTTTCATGATTCCTAATTTTACTCTTGTTTATACCAAACAAATTCATTTTCACAAAGACATTGGTTTAGTTAAAAAATATCAAACTCCTAATAATTTGCAAACTCAGCACTCAAATTTGAGCCTTGAGACTCCCTTCTTGACCCCATTCCCAAATACCAAAATATATATATATATATATATCAGTATGGAGCATTATCTAGACTTGTTTCAGAAATATTGAATAATGTCTAATGCTCTGATATCGAACACGTAACCATGGAAAACATTGATTGAGGAACCCTGAAAAAGGGTTAATGATAAATGGGTCTGGGATTCACTTTTAAATTGAGTTTATAAATATAGTCACAAATCAGATTTTATAAAAATTTGTACATCTACATAAATTTTGTATCAAATTTTGTTACCTCTATAAAATCAAATCCATTCATATATATTCTATATCTAATTATGTGATAGATTTCGTAACAGATTTGTTCTAACAACATCTAACATGCATCAGAGAGTTTGAATGAAATGTATTATTATTATTAACCAACTAGCTAGCTAGTTGAAGATCTCAAGTTTTCACTAGACACATTCACTACAATCTAACAATAATAACGAAAAAGAAAAAGAAAAAGGAGGAAAAAGAAATTACTTTTTTATTGAATAATTGTAACGGCACATAATCAATTCTCTCACATGAGACGGGGCTCATTAAATATGAGTTCTATTTTTTATTATGTGATTTTGTGCATGTAAAACAACTGTTTTTCATATCGCGCTCTTTGACGACTTCTTATCTTCCATACCTTTTGACCCTTCCTCTGAAACCTCTGCCAATGGCTGGGGCTGCGGTGGCGGTGGTGGTGGCGGTGACAGAGTGTCACGACATTCATTTGGAGGGGGAGCAACAGCCAGATTGTCCGGCGGCGGAGCAGAGAGGTTGTCGGGGAGGACGAAGGAGCACAGGGAGGCCCTCCTTTGGTGGCGACTCACTTTCTGAGACATCTTATTGTTGTTTTGTTTCAGACAAAGAAAAGAGTGTGTGATACAGAGCAGAGGTTGAGAGTGAGAATGGGCAATAAATAGATAGATTTGTTTTGGATTTTATGGTGGATGGGTTGACCTTATATATGTCTTTATTATTATTGTTATTATTAAATATGGCAAATTTACTGAGGTTTATCCATTGCGCCGGGATGCTTGGGCAATAAATTTGGGGAGCGGGCAGCTCCTTAAATTACACCTACCAAAAATGATTTTTAAAAAATTTATATCAAAAAAATCTCATAAGAATAACATGATTGTAATATTATAAAAATTAGATTAACAATTGATCGATTAAATTTGTTTTGTTCAATTCGTCTGAATGAATCTCTTCTTATAATCAAATTCATTCAGGCAAATTCAGGCTAAATAAATTCAGTGAATGTAACAGTATTGTAAAAATTATAGTCATTTTAGTGAAAGTTCTACTACATGATTCGGTTATATTTCAAAAATATTGCAATTAGTGAAAGAGATTGGATCCACAACTTTGTGTTTGACATATGGTAAAGGACTTGGCATTTGGTGATTGTTTTTTTTTTTTTTTAACAAGGCATTTGGTGATTGTTGGGTCATGTATCTTGTACCACCTAATAATTTTTCTTTTTGTTGATCTTTTAATTTGAAATTAATTGATACACATGGGCCACATCAGTTACAAGCTAGCTTTATTAGTTTATTGACTTATTTGAGTTATATCACTTCTCTATTTTTTGCACGTTTGTTCGAAATAAACAAAAAAATATCCTTTTTTTAGCATTTCCCAAAATAACTCTAATTAATTAATTATTATAATTTTCTTGTAATTAATTAAATCAAATTTGAGGTGAACATTAATTGGGATGAACTCCCTTTCATACTTTCATCTTTCTATACTTATTCATACTTTTCTTATGGGTTCCAATTTAGTCTCACATTAATTATCCGAACCGTTTATCTCGTAAATCCTTAAATAAAGGTCATCTATGAAAATATTTAATTTCATCGAACATTTATAAATATAGGAGCAAGTCACATTTTGTTTTATAAAATAAATGACAAACTTTATTTATCCATTTTATAAAACAAAATGCGATTTACTTTCGTGTTTATAGTTGTCTAATAAAGTTATATTTTTTCATGAATAACTTTTACTAAGAGATCTATAAAATATATGGTTTAGATTATGTGTATCTGGATAAATAATAAAAAATAAATAAAAATATGAAGAGATAAAATATGTGGAGAACTTATCCCCCATTAATGAGATTGGGAAATTGTGTTGGGAAGATGGTGATAATAGAACATTAATTAATAGTCTCATGCTATATACGTGGCGTGAAATAAAAATCCAGGATGATGTTCAATGTACAAGTGTGACAATATAATGTAATTTAATTTATCCATGAGATATACACCTTATTGTTAGGTAATCTAATAATAAAGAAAAATAGTCCGAATTTATATGGTTCAAATGATTTTAATGTATATCGTTTTATTTTCAAAACGACGTCGTTTTGACACATTCAAACCATTCAAGTCATAAATTTTCGAGTCACCTACTATTACTGGGGTTAATCCATTCGGCTCATTTCGGACCCCCTGATTTCATAGGCTTTATCTGATGAGTCTCAATTTGCTGCCTTTTATTTTTCTTCCAAATAAAGTTATTTTCCTTTCTTAAATATTAGAAAGTCAACGGAATGAGAAAAAATTATTATTAATACTGACAATAAGGTAAAAGTCAAAGGGTGATTTTTTTTAGGTTATAAAAATAATTTTTAGTGGAATAAAAATGTGATTCTAGATCTTATGAATCCATTGTTTGAAACAAATTGAAATAGAAAAGTGATTTCTTATTATCTATTTTAACAAGAATTGCATTCTTAAATTAAGTAAGAACCTAATTCACCTACTCTCCCATTGAAATCTTACATTCCTAGAGAAATATTAACCATTTAGGGGTAAAAAAATAACTTGGTTCCACAATAATTCTAGTTTTATTTTTACTTTTTTCATTGAGAATTCTTAATGAAATCAAATGCTTCAATAACATTAATACAAAAATTTATTTTTAGTAACTTCATTATTGTTAGTAATGACATTCTCAATCCCTTTCAAAATTCTTATCATTCAAATATAGCCTTAGATCTAAGTTAGAGTAAATTTTAATGAGTTACCAAAAAAAAATATTTATTAATAAGTCAACAGAATAGCAAGAGGGATTGAACCATAACCCATCCTATTCTCTTCTTATGACTTTTTTTATATAATTTTTCTCAATTTAAAAATTGATATTCGAATAGTACAAGTTAAATTGCTTATTTCTCAGCTTTTTTATAATTAATTTTTTTAATTTATTTAAATTATTTATGTCTCATAAATTATAAGTAAAAAGTGCATCAAATACTCTAATAAATTTTTTTAATATAAATAATAAAAATATAACCCAATAAGTTGCACTTAAACATCTCCCCCCATATTCAGTTGCTAAACTTTTAGCTGCTGCTACATTTTAATAATAAATAATGATAAATTGTTATAATTTAATAATGTTATTTTAAGGATGTCTCTGTTATATTTTCTTAATTTGATCACAACAAATGAATTGTAATTTTCTATCTTTAATCAAAATCACTCATTATTATCACTTTCTCTATGTCATTAGCAACCAATTTTACCTATAACTATTTTTTGTGTCAAATATAGCATAAAGAATAGCAACAATAAATTATAACAATAGTTTTACATTACCATTGAAAATCGTAATTTTGAGACTCTTGTTATTTTCTTAACAATAACAAGACTTTTACCTAACTATTAGAGAAGTTCTAAAGGGGTCATATTATACCAGGAAAGTAATAATGACGATTTAAAGTAAGTTTAAGCCCAACCAAAACAACAATATTAAGAACATAAAACTAGACACATTTTATAAGATTTGTTGGTGAAATCCTCCTGCCAAAAATTTTGTCATTAATTGATTTTTATGGTCGATTTTATATTTAATTTTTTGAATCACTATAAAAAAAAACTGGTTAGGTCTTGTCAAAATATTTGGATTGTGTTGCAAAGAACTTAGTTAAGGGATTGGGCCCCCAAAATTATAGGTCCCCCACTTTTTTGGTTCGGTGCATATTGCAAAATTAAAAAATAGGAATGTTTAGGGCTGACCCGATCATATATGCATGTATTCTTTTTACAATCCCGTTAGGTAACTCGAATTAATTAGGACTCAAATGGTTCAAGGTGTCAAAATGACGTCATTTTGGCACCAATTTTTTTTTTGTTTTTTGTTTTTTCGCCTCTGTGTTCTTATATCCCAAAAGCAGAACCTCTAGAAGTGCCAAAGCAAATCTGTAACGAGTTGAATCAAATTGAATTTATATTTTAATCTCAGTTGAGGATTTATTTTAAATTATTAAAAAAATTCATTTTGGACCCAACTGGTTGAATCGTGACCCGTTAGTAACTATGAAATATTGTTGTAATTTTATTATTATTATTTAATTACCATAAAAGAGTTGTGAATATTTATGGTGTGTACCATTAAACGAAATATTTTGTAGTGATAAAATATTATATTTACTTTTATTATTAAAGATGTTGAAAAGTATTTTTAAATTGAGATATATATATATAGGTGTATATATATATATGGTTAGATATTTGTATAGTTATATATTTGTTTAGTCAAAGAAAAGGAAATATCTATAAATAGAACTTAATAGATATTTTTTTATACTTTGGGTGTTCTTTCCTAATTCTTGCCGTGGAGAAAAGAAAGAAAAATAATTCTAAGTTGGTTTTTCATGGATTTGATCTAGTGTAAGTCATTTTTGACCCCTAGTGCTTTGGATCAAAATGTAGAGGGCAGAAAAAAGCGTCGTTTGGCTCCAAGAAAATTTAATTTCTGTTGCCGAAAAATTTGAAAGCTTCTTGGCTTGAGTTAGGGATTTTTCCTACACTTCTTTATGCACTTTTACTTGATTATATGAAGTTTAGAGTTGTATATAATTTAATTAGAATTTTTGAAAATTTTGTGATTTATTTGCTTAAAAGAGAAATTTTCAGAAAAATAAAGAGTTGATGCCCAAATTGCGAAAGTGTAAACTTGGAATATGTTTGTAAGGTTATAAAAGAGCTATGTTTTAAATTTGAACAAAAACGGACTTCGATTCGATTGGTTTTGAAATTTTTACCGGTTTGCGACCAAAAAAGCATTTTTAAAGAAAATAAAGGAATTATGTTTAACTTTTGGGGCTTTTGATCAAAATAGGATGTCATAGTTGAATAATGCTTGGAGAACAAGTTTGGAAAGAAAATGATGTTTTATTGGACATCAACAGTATTATTTTGCTTAATATATCTGTTGGAATAAAACCGACACGGTTAGAAATGGACCTTGAGAGATTACCGGACGTGATTGTGATATGAAAACTAGTGTAGTCGTTTATATTTGATGAGTTGTGAATAGATTGTATTTATTAGAATTTTTTAGAATTTAATTGTTTAAATATCTGTTTAAAAATATCTGTTTTGGGCTATCGGTGGAAGATAGCCATGATTGTTGTAGAAATGCATGAGACTTAGGTAAATTGAACCACATTCCTCATTTGTTGCATTGGACATTCATTACATTCATTTCATTGGAAATGTATCTGTTTTTGAGAAATGTTTGGAAATGTATCTATTTGCGAAAAGATGAATACTTGGTGAATCTGGGTAGGGAGTGTGAAACCGCACGGTTAGGTGTCGAGCCTTCCAGTTTACTGGTAAAAATGACAGTGGTAGTGCATTAGGACCTACTTGCAGATACTCACCTAGAGATTCACAGAGCCTATATTCATGTAACAGATATGGCTCACCCTATAAGGGAAACCATTTCAGGTACAGGTGTTATGCCTCCGCCAAGGCATTGAATTGGGAGGACTTAAAACTGAGGCTTCATTTTTGGTTTTATTATTATTTGTTTAATGTAAGCCCAGAGTTATATTTGCGTTGAGTTGAAACTCCATTTTGTGTAACCAAGAATATTCTTGGATAAATTTGTAAGCCTGTAGGGCACTTATTATCTGTTTGGCTTCCATTTCATACTTGTTGTAAAATGCATGCTTGGGATTGGAACTGGGGCATTGAGATGTGAACCGCATATATTTGGCATTTGGGATTTAATGGAAATGAATGTATAGAATAGTTAGCTATATATATGTGTTTGTCTATCAGGTGGGTTTTGTTGCATAAATAGATATATTTTGCCCAATTTTCGGGGTGTTACAAGATCTCTCATTCTTCCTATATCCCAAAAGCAGAACACTTGGAAGTGTCCTATATACACACATAGATCTGTTTTTCCTCTGTTTTTTTCTTTTATTTTCTTCTTCCATAACTCAAAATCAAAAAAAAGAAATAGAGGAGAGGAAAGACATAGAGCAGAAAGGAGAGAAAAAATCAAAAAAATCAAACCAGAAAAAAAACAGAGAAGGAAGAAAGAAACAAAAAGAAGAAGAAAGAAGAACAGAGGAGGAAGAAGAAAGAAGGAGAAAAGAAGATGAGGAAGAAAAACAGAACTATGTGAGTATACACAGATCTTTGTATACACATAAGTGGTGACGGTGGGTGCAGGGGTTTGCGACTGACAGTGATGGCGGCACCAATAGTTTACGACAGTGATTCCGGCTCTCTCTTTGTCTCTATTTCCCCTTCTTTTTCTCTCTTTCTCCATCTTTTTTCTCTCGCCTCTCTGTTTCAGAGAGAAAAGATAGGAAGAAAGGGGGAAAAAAAGCCAAAACGACGTCGTTTGGGAATTCGGGCCACTCAAGCCTCCAAAATTTCAAGCTACGAAACAATTTTCTTCTTTTTTATTTTGGACCTTTTATTTCTTTGGCCCCTACCTTCTAAAATTGTTTCTCACTTATATTTCTTTGGACTCTTACTATATTTCCAACTTTTTCCTTTTTCTTTGCACCCCTAACCTTGCCCGCCATTCAAACCCCTCTCCACCACCTCCTTCACACCTCCTCGCTACCTACGTCGCATCTCTGGTGACTCTCCTCGAATTCTCCATTCGCGACCACCAACCATCTTTGCAATCTACCCGGATTTGGTTCAGCAATCTATGACCAAACCACTACCATTTGTTTGGTGGAATATATTTGAACTCTTACCATTTGTTTGGTGGTCTACATGCCCAAATTTGGTTTGGCAGTCTATGATTGAACCACTACCATTTGTTCAGTGATATTTATCCAAACTAACATCGTTTGTTCGGCACTAGTTTTCTGAACTAGGTACAACAATTTCTTTTTTTTTGGTACAACGGAAATTGAAACAACAAGAAACAGACTCAGGGCCTGAGATATCCCTTCCCAACCATGTCGGTAATCACAAGCTGTCGAATCTCTTCCGGAGCCTCATCCAGAACTACAAGAGGATCTGCCTGCTTAGCACCCAACTTAGCAAGACCATCTGCGCTGCAGTTGCCTTCGCGCAGAATATGTTGGATAGAACAACCACACCTTTGCATGAGGAATTTAGAATCCTCCACCAAGCTTCTAACAGCAGGGGACAGCACAGAGCCTTCTTGCAATAACTCAACCGCCGAAATGGAGTCGGTTTCAATGGTAAGGTCTTTGTACCCCTTCTCAAAAATAATAGTAAGTCCTCGGTATATTGCCCAAAGTTCCGCCTCCAGACTAGAACAAGCATCAAGCTTCCCATAATAGCCAAAGAGCCAAATGCCTTTCTCATCTCGAACAAAGCCACCAAAACCTCCTGCGCCTGGGTCACCATTTGTGCTGCCATCCGTATTCAACTTCGGTTTACCTGCACATGGAGGACACCAGTAAATGATCTTACCACAATTACTAGGATGAAGAACAGTAGAGTTAAAGGCATCCCGAATATCCGATGCATATTTACGTAAAAGTAAAATACTTTGATTTCAAGGGAGATCAATATTTTCAAAAGCTTTCTTGTTTTGGTTTTTCCAAATTTGCCAAATAGTAGAAACAAAAAGAGTAGGATCCCAAAGATGAGAATTTTTTTTTCGGATAATGGATTCCAACCAAGAGTTGAAAGGAACGTGCTGTTCCTTATAAAGCCACTCCCAACAGCCCAAATTCCTCCAAATAACCACAGCTTTAGGACAGTCCCGAAAGATGTGATCAATGTCCTCCCATAAGTAACCACATCTGCTACACACAACAGATTCACACAGCCCTCTCCTAACACGGAGGCTGTTTGAAAGAATCTTACCATGCAACACAAGCCACACAAAGCCCTTAATCTTTTGGGGGATTTTCAGCTTTCACAACCAAAGCCAGTTACTAGTATCAATCCCATGATTGGCAACTAGCTCATAAGCCGAGGCTGTAGAGAAATTACCAGAGCAAGAACCATGCCAAATAGGGATATCCGGATAAGTGACAAACCTGGGTAAGTGAACCTTAACAGCAAGGTCAACTGCCTCCCTAGGAAGTTTAGAATTTAACTTAGTTAAATCTCAACCCCCTTCCTCATTCAAAAGAGTATTAACAGTTTCAGAATTAATAAGAGGTGAAAGGGGAAAGAGTGATGCAAGAGTGCTCTCACCACACCACCAATCAAACCAAATAGAGATGTGATTACCAGTCCCAATACTCCACTTGCAACCCTTGACCAGAGTCTCTCTAGTGTGGAGAATACCCTTCCAAGTGTGGGAAGTTCTTCGCTTACTAGAATAGTCAAGAAGAGAACCCTCCTGGAGATATTTGGCCTTAAGCACACTGGTCCATAAACAATTACCACCATTGAGAAGTTTCCAACCCAACTTTGCAAGTAAGGCAGAATTGTAGTGTTTGGCCTTCCTAATGCCCAAGCCACCTCTTTTTTTGCTCAAACACACGGTATTCCAGTTAACCAAATGGACTTTTTTCAAAGTTCCAACCTCAGCCCACAGAAAATTACGGTTGACTCTGTCCAGATCACTGCACACATTAATAGGCAGTTTCATGGTCTGCATAGTATAAGCAGGAAGAGCAGCTGACACAGAAGTAATAAGCGTGGCTCTACCTGCTAAAGACAACAAATTCGCTTTCCAACTTGAGAGCTTCCCTTGAAGCTTATCAAAGATAGAAGAGAAATAAGCTCGAGAAATTCTGTTATGGAGAAGAGGTATCCCAAGGTATTTCCCCAGGTCTTGGGTGAGAGGGATGCCGCATAGAACACTTAAATTTCTAGCTTTAGAAATACACAAATTTGGAGACACAAAAAGTTTGGACTTAGCCAAATTAACTCCCAATCCGGAGTGGGAACTGAACTGGCTAAGAACCTCCATAATGGTCTCACAATTTTTGGTATCAGCTTTCGCAAAAAGCAAAAGGTCATCAGCGAAAAATAAATGTGAGATTTCAGGGCCTCGAATAGAGGCTTTAATCCCTTTCCACTTACCACAATTAACTTTATCAAGAATCAAGTTCGAAAGCCGCTCCATACATAAAACAAAAAGATATGGGGAAAGGGGGTCTCCCTGGCGAAGACCCTTCCTCGGCTGAAAATCACGAATCTGTTCACCATTCCAGAGGATAGTGGAACTCACAAATGTAACACAATTCATAATCAACTCCACCCAATGCAAGTTAAGATTAAGGGCCAATAAGGTATCACGCAGGAAAGAATTAGGATATGTATCCATTTTAATTGTTCTTTATATGTATAGGTACAACAATTTCAATTGTTCTTTATATGTATCCATTTTGTTATCAATCCTTTTATCTTACAGTCTAAGGTCGTAGAGGATGGGTAATGCAATTTGCGATGGTCAGGGTTGCGATAGTAGACATCACAACGGTAAGAATTGTCAGCAGGGAAGAATGAGGCAAGGATTAGAATGGTGATGAGGTTGCTAAAAATGAAGGGTATTACTATGGAAAGAAAGGTTACTAGAGGAAGAGAACGAGGGAGGTCGTCGAACGGAGAAAACAAATGAGTAGGGTCGCAAGTGTAAGGGTGCCATTGGAAGCTGTTAATCGGAGTGAAGGTAGTTGTGGGGTTGGGTGGACTGCGCTGGGTTGGGGGTGGGATTAAGGTTAGGGTTAGAGTTTGAGAAAATAATGATAGGGAGAAAATTCAAATTTGATGTCAAGACAAAATTATAATAAAAAAAATTAAAAAGTAAAGGGGGTCAAAAGTAAAAAGGTAGGGACATTAAGCAATACTCTTCATCTACTCAAAATCATCATCTAACTCTCAACTTGGAGAAAGAATATTAGGGATTTACAGATCGGTCTTATTGATCAGACTTATTTACTTATAAGTTATATTCTTTTTGTCATCTATTAATATTTTCAAAAAGTGTTGGTGCAAGATAAACATTTTAGTGCATAAAAAGATGCAAGGAACTTATAAATATTTAAATCTAGGTAAGGGTATTATTTTATAGTGTAATAGGTATTCCACCTCAATTGGAGTCTCATTCCATTAATAATAAGACAGGTATAGAAATACAATTCAAAATTTTCTTTCGATGACTTCATATTTTTTTCCTGCATTGTCTCTTCCCTTATCTCAAGAAAAAAATATTGTGGGTCATGGTGGTGGGGATGGCCATCAAATGTGATGGTGTTAGGGAGTTAGATCCGCGAGAAAGGTGAGACGAGAGAGGTTGTGGGGAAAAAAAATCTCATGAGGGAAAATTATAGGTCGTTAGTGAAAATAGAAGAGAAAAGACAACAAAAGAGGGTAAACAGTGCATATAATTATAGAAGTGTATATAATTGTAAATCACTGTAGTAAATGTCAGAAGATATGAATTACAAAGTCTTTGTCATTATTGTTGCTTAGACTTTTTATCTCCAATGTATTTATTATGTTAGATTTTTTCTCTTCTAGCTTTTGGAAAAACAAAAAAGCCTACGGTTAGGCTTGATGACTTTTTTGTTTGTATATGTAAGTCGTAGTCTATAAATTGGCTTTGAAGCCAACGGAATATACAACGTAAATTCTCTCCATCTTTGTGCTTCCAACTTTGTCTCTTATTTCTCCATCATAATTCCATACTCCATAACTCCATAATAAAAATAGTAAAAAAACTCATTTCCCTTTTTGTTGTTGTAATTGGTATCAGAGCTTGGTGAAGAGTTTTTGAAAGTAAGATCAAGCTATGTAAGTATTTCTATCTATGTATAAATTTTGATATATATATATAAATGTGTATGGTGTGCTTTATGTTATAAAAAAAAAAAAAAAAATCGTCTAAGTTTTTAGTTTTGTATCCTTTGTATCTTGTATCTTCATAATTATTTGTTTAATTTATAGTTGTTGTAAAACCTATATGCTTAGTGTATGTCAAATCCCATATACTCATTAAGATCTTTTGACTATTGGCCATAATTAAGTCTTTAAGATCATAAAGAGAGATTTTAGGCACCAGATAATATACTAGGAGGGTCTTAGGTACCAACAACAATCTATAATGACAATTAACCCTGAAGATATAATATGCTTTGGAAATACAAAAAATAATGTTAATAATAAATATGATCATAGGTTGCATATAACTAAAGAGTCTGCAAATATAAATAGTATGTGTTCTAGTTTAAATAATATTACTGATATTATGTGTTCTTGGTTTTCTAAATTAGATAAAAATCAAAAAATAAATCAAAATTATCTAGAAACCAAAGTTGAGTCTATAAAATCTAAAATAGACAATTTGGGTTCTATAATAAATATTGACTTAAATAAAGAAGCAAAAAACCAAATAAACAATTTGGTGACAAAATTAGAAACTATATCATTCATAAACAATAATGGAATGAATAGTCCAGCAGATAGGTATATCCCTAAGCTATTTTATGGTATAAAAGATATTATGGTACTTCAAACCAATACCTATAATAGGGTTGAATATGAAAATATTGTTGAAATATTAGATTATTGAAGAAAATTATATAAAGATCCAGATTTAGGTATTAATGAAATAAATAGGCTACTAGATCAGATAAGAGAAACTTATCTAGAACATGAAGCCCTTTTACAGCACTTTAATTATGATATTAATATGTCAACTAATGATGATGACAGTCAATCATCCTCATCTGAAGAAACATTAAATCAAGATATTTCACCAGAAATAAATAAAGGGAAAAGAAAGGCAGAAGAGCCAATTAATCCTGAATTATTTGGCACATGGGAGATGGAGAAAATTTTAACTTTATTTAGACAAATGAAGTTAAAAATGATACTAACACTGGAAGTACTTCCAATCCTACACCTAAGCCAGTAATATCTATAAAATATAATAATTATAAGTATCCAATAGCACAAAATGGTACTTATTTAAACTTGTTTCATGTTCCATTTAAGGATCAGGAACAAGCAATTGATGATTGGGCATAATCCTTGTCCATCATTATTACCAATTATAAAAATAGTTGGTCAAAGGAAAAATTCCTTGATTATATTGCAGCAACTCTCTAGGGAGATGTGTTGCAATGGTTAAGACAGTGAGAAAAATCTGAAATTGGAAAAAGTCAAAAAACGGCTTTGTTAACAAAATCTCTCACACTTGACACAATTTTAGCTGAGTTTGCGAAAATCATAAAAGAAAATTTATGTGGTTTTGTAGGAGATACTAATTTGCAAGCAGATGCAAATTATATTTTGACTAAATTAGAATTATGTAATATTTGTCTTTTTAAAGACTATGTTCAAACTTTTAAAAAATTATTATCTTATTGATCCACCAGCAAATCAACCCTAATTAGATCAATTTTTCCATAAACTCCTTAGTCCATGGGATGAGTTGTGTATTAAAACATATCCTGATTTTCTCAAAAAAATGGGGAAGGAAGAATATGATAATCTTGGTTTTTGCATTAATTATGTTCTAAGACTGATAGCAAATCAGTGTTTATAAGCAAAAGTGAAAAAACAAATAAAAAATCAAATTTCCAACTCACAATACGGTCAAAAATGTTGTGATAAAATTTTAAAAGAAAATTGAAAAATTGGTTGTAATACATTTCCTAAATGAAAAGGATTTTTCAAAAAACACAGAAAATATAAATGGAAACCTTGGAAAAAGAACAAAACTTTTTCAAAAAAGAAAAAGTATATTCGAAAAAAGAAACCAACAAGTGTTTCAAAAAAGAAAACTTGTAAATGTTACATTTGTAACGAAGAAGGTATTCACCCGAATACCCAAAAAGGGAAAAAAGTGCAAAGAAAATGATCAAAGTTCTTGAAGAACAAGGTTTTGAAATAATATATTACGAAAAAATTTCTGATGAAGAAGAAATCTTATACAAAATTTATAGTGATGAAGAAAGTTCAGATGAAGAACTAATCTTCATGATGACTAATAATAGTCAAGAAATATCTCAATAAGCAGATAGTATATCTCAAGAAGAATTACAGGCAATTTGACTTGGAGATGTAATTGGAGAAGAAAAAACTTTTACCGACGAAGAATTAGAAAAATTCGAAAAAATGCAAGAAGTTGCTGTTCTAGAAATTTATAAACTTTCAAAATTCAACTTCTTTTCAGCAAAAGTGTTTGAACAATACAATGGTAATACTCAAACAAAATGGTCAGAAGAAGGAAATTGTAACGACCCTACCACGTATAATAATTAGCATTTAAATTAATCAAAGAGATTTAAATTTAATTGCCCATTACTCTGATTTAATCTGGGATTTATGAAAACTATGGAGATTGATTCATATATGATTCTATTGAAGATTTATTTTGGAATTAGAAATTGAAAACCTAAATGGCTCAAGAGAGTACAAATAGTGAATTAAATTATTTTAATTTGGAGTATCGGACCATATAGGAGTTTAATTAAATATTCGATTTAAATTTATAAATTGAGATTTGATTAATTGGGTCAGAATTGGAGTTAATTAAGTTAAGAGGATTGGAAATTAAGATTATTATGAATTAAATTCATTTATGTGGTACCTAATTTAAATATGTAATTTATTGACGAAATTTTTAGTCTGATCAGAAATTGAAGGCTTAAATGATTTAAGAAACCAAAATTGAGGATGAAAATAAGTTTAATTTAATAGTTGGAGCATTTTGGGAGTTCGATTAAAAATTTGATTGAAATTGACGAATTTAATTATAATTAATTGGGCATTATTTGAAGTGAATTAGACTAATTAAATTATGTAGGACTTAAGATTAGTTATGATTAATTAAATTTTGATTAATCAAGATTAACTAAAATTAAGAGGTGATAAATTAAACTAATGGATAATTAGTGACTAATCTACTCCTACTCAAATTAATTAAAATGAAATGTATATGGAAATAAATTCTAGAACCTTTAAGCCTACATTTTGTTTTGTTCAACCATTCATTTGGTAAGAGAACCATTCTGGACGTAGAGAGAGAGAGAAAAGGGAGAGGGAGAAAGAGAATTTGTGCTGGAAATTAATCCAAGAGCCAAGGAAAGAAGAATACAAGAAGGGAAGTAAAGAAAGAGAGGGAAAATCTCAAAGATTTTAACAAATTAAAGCTCTAGGTATGAAATTTAAGCTAAAATCTTGTAGGAAACTCATCTAAAGGTTGAGTTCATGAAATAATTGGGATTAATTACATGGAATTTGTTAGGAAATGTTAAGAAGCCGATGACAAGTAAACTAAGTTCACATCCATGGTTGCATGTCTCATGTTTCATCATTTTTTACTTGGTTTTGAAGATCTTGCATAGCGTAAGAGTGTATATATATCTTGCATGTTTTCAAGAACAAAAATTATGACTCATATGTTTTATTTCTTGTTTTGAAAATCAAGAAAAAATAGAATCCACTTGTATGTAATTTACATATAATGAAAAGAAAAGAATTAAGGTCAAGAACTAAGAGATTAATTTGGAAAATTTATCAAGTGATTTTAATCTGTGTCATTCCTCATGAATTTGAACTTCATCCTTACATGCATCAATGAATTTTAAAGAGATTTGAAGAATTAATTTCATGTTTGGGTATAAGAAGAACAAGTTTTGGTAAATTATAAATTCATGAACATTTTGAGCTTAATTTTGAATTAAAGGGATTTTTATGTAGATGGTTTGATTTTGATTATAATTTCATACATGCAAAGTTTCATGACTCCAATTTCATGATTTAAAGGAAAATAGTAAGAGCTTTAAGTTAATTTTATATAATTAAAAAAAAAATGAGAAATTGGAGCTATGTTCAAATTTATGAAAATTAATTTAGAAATTAATTATTTTGGAATATCATACATGAATTGAGTCTAATTTCTACATGCATGGGCAAATTCTACAAGTTTTAATATTCTGATTGTACATACATCATGGATTTCTAATAATTGATTTCATATTTTGATGAAATAAGAATTAAGCTTTGGAAATTTATGGGTTTATGAACAATGAGCTTAATTTATAAATTAAAGGAGTTTTGATGTAAATGATTTAAAATGGATCATATTTTCTTGATCATTTAAGAGTTTGTATGTTTTTAGACAAGTCATGTATGAACCCAAGTCTTGAAATTATTTTGAAAGCTCAATTCAAGTTTTAGAATTTGTGAGTTATGAAGTTAAGGAAATGAATTAGAAATAATTTGGGCTTGTATGATGAACTTCAAATCTTGTAAAATTGGCCCTTATATTCATGTTAAAAGTTATATGATAGAAATATGAGTCTTATGATATTAATTACATTGGTTGGAACCAAGTTTTGAAGCTCAAACATAATCTAGAAAAATCCCAAATTCGACATGTCCACTCGAGCATGGAGAGTCTCGCTCGAACGTACCCTGTATTACTAGACTCTTCGCTCGAGCGTCAAAAGTCTCACTCCAGTGTAATTTGAAAGCAACCAGTACTTTTGCAGACCAAAGGGGCCTGCTCGAGCGGAGAGCCCTGTTTCAGAAATTTTAAAAAGATGTTTTATGCTTCGTTTTCCGTTCTCTTTCATTTCAAAGCACTCTTAAGCATGCATTAAACATTGTAGATGAATTAAAAAACATGAAAGGAGCCTAAGAATGTTAAACAAGTTAAAGAATGGAATGAATTGTAAAATGACCCAATGTGTTATGAAGTATGTAGGGTCAAACGCAGGGACGAATCAAGCACCAAAACACTGTGAGTAATAACTCTGTAAAGCTATGTTTGATTATAAGTATTTTCTGACTGAAATGATATGATCTGAATGAATGTTCATTTTTTTAAAATGTATTTGTGACATCCTTAGTTCACGTAGCCCTCGCCCGAGGGTAACAATATCGTGGCTAATATGCACGTGGCCCTTGCCCGGGAGTAACAATATCGAGGCTTATATTCACGTGGCCCTTACCCGGGGGTAACAATACTGAGGCCTATATTCACGTGGTCATTGCCTGGGGGTAACAATACCATGGCTACTTGTGCGCAAGATATGGACCTTTATGGTCGTCGGTACCGACTATACATGTGGGTCTCAGGACCAAGTTAATATGACAGCTAATGGGTGTACCGCGTATGATCTTATGCAAAATCTGAATATGAATATGAACATGTATCTGAATCTATTTCGGATTTGAAGTCTGAATATGCATAAGACTCTGTTTCCGATAAGAATATGTTTTTGATATAAACTCTGATTTCTAACTCTGTGATAAACATCATTCATTAAAACCCTTTACTCTGTTATTATTCACTGGGCTCTAGCTCACTGTATTATTTATGTATGTAGGTGATCAGGCGTGTGACCAGGCTTAGAGGCATCTACCTGGAATCTGTTTTTGTCAGCCAACCTATGTGCCTCCTGTGGAGGTTCTGGATATGTCAAATGGCTATGGCTATGTGATTTAAAGTTTAAGTTTTGTTTTCTTGTTTGGTTAAGCAAATCTTGTGTATTTTGGAAATAAGGCTAAGTCCCTTTTTGTCTAATCTGTATACATATAATGACGTAAGGATGATGTGTATATATGCATATAAAAAGTCTTAAAATTTTTCTGTCTCATATAAGTCTGTACAGGTCAATGGACGTTGTATATTTGTTATTTGCTTCCGCTAGCCCCTAATATTATGTTAATTTGTCTCAGAGGCCTTCGGTAATCCCAGGATTACTGGCCGGTTACGATGCTAAACCTATAAGGGCAGGTTTGGGTCGTGACAGAAATATTGATATTCCTTTTTTTGATAAGAAAAATGTTACAAGATGGAAAAAGAAATATCCTGAAATTCAATATATTCATATTGGATTAATTCAAGTAACTATAACAGCCTTATTTCGCAAGGGATAGATACTCCTATTTTGGCAGTAATTTTTGATAAAAGATTTTCCGATCCAATGCAAGCAATCATTAGAGGAATCCAATCTAATTTGGCTAATGGAGTAGTTTGGTTTAATGTTAGACCAAATTTCTTTATTTCCATAAATGATCATAATCTTGAAGACACAGTGTAGACACCCCATTTTTGACCGTCCTCAAGACTTGGACGTCACCGCTTGAACACTCGGTGATTATCCATGTTTGTGTTTGTTCGGAGTTCCCAGAGTTCTCGGCTACGCGCCTTGCCTCAGGATCTCCGAACTCGACTGTTTTGTGTCTGGTTTTGCACCAAACACTTGTGTTTTGCCTCAGAGGGGTCGGGAATGCCTTGTGAGACATCCCCACACACCACCGGCACTAGCTAGAGGCCACCGGCTGGTTTTTGTTGCCATCGGCAATATACATTGCCGGTCGGCACTTTTTGTTGCCGGTCGGCAGTCATTTTTGTCAAAATGACATTTTTGGCTAGCCGATTACTGTTCAGCTGCTTTTTCAGATATTTTATTACAGCTGTCTGGCATTGGCTCTCCCTCCATACACGTGTATGGAGGGATGTCCCTCTTGGTTGCTTAACTTGTAAGCATTACAAGTTTGGCTCCTCTATAAGAGGAGCCCTCCCCCCTTGGCTTTAGGGTTGGCTTTTTGGAGAGAAAACAACTCAGAGAGAGCTCTGGTTTTAGGTCTAGGATTGATACATATTATATCTCTATACCTCTCTTCCTTAAGTGTTCTAGGTGTTTGTGTCTTACTATTGCACATCAACACCTAGTGTTTCACCTTTCCTTGGTTTCTGAGGTTCCAAGAGGTTGTTTTTGGTGTTCTTGGCTGGATTTGAGCCCAAGGAAGCAACAACATCAACACTTGTGAAGGTGGTCAACAAGGGTGAGAATCTTGCCTTTTATTTCCCATTTTTGCATCCTATTTTTACCTATCTTAAAGCTGTTTTTGTGTTTAGTGTATTACATAAAAAAGTTCTGTTTTTAAGCCCTCTTAGTTGTTTGTTAAGGGTGTTTTGTGGTTCGGGTGTGTTTGACCACCCTTAGGCCTTGAAAGGCCTCATTTTTGTGCCATTTTGTGCTAGTTTAGAGACTTTGGTGTTTGGGCCTCTTCACCACTGAAACCTTGAGGGATTTCGGTGATGGAGATGGTGCCTTGAAGTCTCCAAAAGGGGAGGGTCACCCCCTCTCCTTGTTGTCCTTGAAAGGGACCATTTTTGGTCTCTTAAGGAGCCTTTTGTTCAAGTGTGTGTTGATCATGTCTAGGCTGCATTTCATGCTTATTATGCCATAACATAATCATGTTGTGTGTTGGTTTTGGTGCTCCATTCATGTTTAGTGTAGTTGCCATGTAATGCCTTGTAATTCCCTTAACATGTCTTAGGTGGTTAGCCTTTGTTCGAGCATGATTTAGGCTTAGACTTATGAATGTTTTGTGCTTATTTTGCCATGCTTTAGGTCTGTCCATAGTCGTTTGGATTGATTTTGGCATGCTTAGTATAGCTCCTTTGCATTTGCGGCTTGTCGGGCTTGTATGCCTCAAGTATGTGAATGTGTAGCATGTGTTGCTTGCATCATTTTGGTGGTTTGGAACCACCTAACATGTAATATCAGTCCCTTTGGCATGCCCATATGCTTGCCTTAGTCGCCTCTTTATTGCTTTGAGAATATGTGTTGTATGCCCTTTGTTTTGGCCATTATGCACGCCTTTGAATTTGAGCCACTTAGATGCCATCTAAGTAGTCCTTTGGCCTTGCTTTAACATGCTAAAAATCTGTTTTTAGTTGTTTAGTGCATGACATGTTTGTTGTGATTAAATGTGCTTCAAAGCTTCATGACTTGCCTCAAGTGCTTGGACTATGCCTGCATGCTTATGTTTGCTTCATTTGGCTTGGTTTGGCACCATATTCTAGCATGAATTTCAGAGCTTATATTGCATGCTAGTGGTCCATGATATCCCCTTTCAAATGTGTTTGGAAGTTGCTTGTTAAGGCTTAAAGTGTTGGTCCAACTTACTTGCATGTGTGCATGTGTGTTTAGCCCTCATTTTTGGGCATTTTGGCCACTGATTTTAGGCCCATTTGGAGTTGCCTAAGTCATGTTTAGGACCATCATTTGCTTGCTTGCATGCTTCCCTCATGTTTGCTTGTGTGCTTGCATTATTTGTTCACATGCTCATGTTGCATCCCTAGCTAACATGATTAGGTTGCAATGCATCTTGCATGCATGCCTTGTCCCTTGATTTGGTGATGGGGATTGGGCTCTTTGATTGTTTAGTTTGCATTTCATTTGACATAAAAATTGCACACTTGATCCTTTGGGCCATCATGCATGGAAATACATGATTGGTGGCCCGAGAATCGAGGCACATCCTCCTTTGAGTCACAAACATGATAAGGAATGTGTTGGGTGCATACATTGCTTGAATTGAGCTGTCATGCAAGATTTTGCCCTCTGCTGCTGTGAGTTGCAGGTTTTGTAGGAATTCATTGCCGGCCGGCATTATTTAGTGCCGACCGGCAGTCAATTGATGGCCGATGGATTCATTTTGTGCCGATGACCACATCCTAGTGCCGGTGGTCATTTCCCCTAGCCGATGGGATATCCCAATGTCCAGAGAGGCATCCTGGGACTTTGACAGTGTTCAGAGGAACAAAGCAGGGAAAACAGAGGCAGGCTAGGCATGGCAGTGCAATTCGAGCGGAATCCGAGCGCACATGCACTTGGCCCTCTTCCCGAGGCAGTTTACTGTTTTTCTTAGATTAATTAATTTGTTAATTTAATCAATTTGTAATATTTAATTAGCTTGCGTAGTTAGTTAATTTGTATTATTATTTTAGTCCCTCCGAGCGAGGGCAATTTTGTAATAAGTGTGCGTGAGTGGGTGTATGTCTTCCAACCCCATGTCCTTCTTCCTTTTTATTTACCTGCTTATGATGATAGATTAGGGCACGTTTATTTTAGCATACCTTATGCAATGCATGCGTACATCCATGCATTTGTTTACATGCACCAGGCTCGGTACATCATACAAACTGCATTGTATTTCAAATTCCAAACTGAAAACGTGATAATTGTAGCATTTCATATGCCACTTTAGGGTTAGCCAAGCCTACTCTAAACTGCATCTCTGTATGTGTTGCATTAGCCATTTTAACATGAACTAGGACATGCATGTTTGCTAACCAGTTTATTGTTTTGGCACAGAGTATGATGTAAGTATTTATGCTTTAGCATATCGCATGCGTGTGAATGTTGCCATAACAGCATAATTACCATGAGGCTAAATGCTTATATGAGATAAACTGTTTGAATTCCTGTGGGTGGAGGTTGGATTGCTTGAGTTGGAATAACTCATTGAAATCCGTATTTTAGCCTACTTGCGAGTAGCAATTTCAAACTGTTTTCCAAACAAACGGATATGCAATGTTTATTTCCAAATTAGGCAATCTAGTCTATACTTGTTTGCTGTGCGCATAACATAGTAATTCTAGGCTAATAATTGGTATAAGAACACATAACGTTTTCGAAATCGGATATCACGGTTAGTAGAGGCCGGTCTTCGAACCGTGCGAAAGGGGGTGCTCATGGCTGACCTTCCCCGATCGTACCCAAGCTCCCGAGCCAAGACAACTTTGGTGATGACGGACACGTGGCCTTCGGCACCGAGTCAAGGTTTCCTAAATTTCCCATTTTAAAATATTTAGGTGGCAACTCTGTATCTGGCAAAGCAGTCCATGTTTGGCACTTCTTTTCTAAAAATCTGTTTTCTCAAAACGATTTGCCGGGTTTGGACTCTTTGGTTCAGATTAAGAACCGTGACAATTTGAGTCCGAACTGTAGTGAACCCCAAAAGGAACAGAACGGGACTTCACCCTCCCGGGGCGTTCGGGGACGTCTACACACAGTCAGAATAAGAATTAAAACACAAGGATTATGAATGAAATCAAATTCCCATGATTTGGCTATTCGTTGGAAAACAATTCATGAATTGACCAAATTTCCTGAAACAAAAACGAGATCCAACAATAATAAAATCGTTGAAATCTTTGAATCAAGACCATTTGACACGGTAATACAACCTCGTCAATGGTTAATCCAAGACCTAGTGGGACAAGAAGAATTCTCTAAAACAAAAAATCTTGCATAATTACAAATGCATGCATCAGGAAAAAATTTATATATTGAAAATACAGTTCCAAAAATTAAAAGAACAATTTTTGTATTTGAAAAAGATTTTCCTAACAAATCATTTTCAAAATTAAACATTAGAGAATCAAGTAATAATTCTAATCAAGAATCTATTACTTCAAACAATGTTCAGATTCCTATTTTTTCAGGAACAAGAAAACAACTTGAACATATTAAGTTTGCATATATGTATCATTTTCAAACAAAAAATGATGATATTATTTTTTCTCCTACCCAAGGAAAAAGAAGATATACATATGTATTGGGAACATTTAATTTTGCAGGTTATGAACCCTATAGCCTTAGTGTTCTCATAGATACATGAGTTATAGTCAGCTCATGTAAATGGAATGCCATACCAAAATAAAAGTGGACATTAATGAAACATTCAATTTTGATTAATGGAATTGATGGCAACTATACTTCCATAATATTTAAGGTTAAAAATATAGCTATTTGGTTAAATGATAGCAAGTTCATTATACCAAAAATTTTATATTTTTCGTATATGCATGGAGATTTCCTTCTTGGCAATAATTTTATATATAAATGCCTTCCAATGCAAATACAGGAAAAGCTATTTCATTAAGCATAAACAATGTCTTAATTCATATTCCCTTGTTAGAACAACATAAATATATTTGTGATAAAGAGTTTGCGCCCGTGCCGCATGGTGATTTAACTCTCATCATCAAAACCATCAAAACCATTGATGAATCACACTGGATTTATAAAAATTTTAGAAAAAAATTTTCTAAAATTTTTAGTGAACATCCATTAAAACTACGGCAACGTAGTCTACGTTATTGTAGTTTAAAATTGAAAGACCCTAATGTTATCATTAGAGTAAGACCAATGATCTATACTAGACAAGATATAGATGAATTTGATATTCAACTCCATGAACTTTTAGACAAAAAGTTAATTAAAGAAACTAGAAGCCCTCACTCTAGCCCAGCTTTTATGGTAAGAAACCATACTGAAATTAAAAGAGGAAAAACCCGAATGGTAGTCAACTATAAATGGCTAAATGAAAATTTAGAATTTAATGGATATTTTATTCCACGAAAAGATGTTTTGATTAACTTAACCAAATGATCAAAAATCTTTAGCAAATTTGATTGTAAAAGTGGATTTTGGCAAATTCAATTGACTGAAGAGTCAAAAAAATTGACAGCTTTCAGTACACCTAGAGGACATTACCACTGGAATGCTATGCCCTTTGGATTAAATATAGCACCATAGGTATTTCAACGGTGGATGGATACAATTTTTAAAGATCTTAAAGATTGTTGTGTAGTCTATATTAATGATATACTTATCTTCTCCAGAACTAAGGAGGAGCATAAGAAACATTTAAAATTGCTTTGTGAAAATTTTTAAAAATATGGAATTATTTTGTCTCCAAAAAAGATTGAACTAGAAAAAGAATCAATTGAATTTTTAGGAATAATTTTAGACCAGAAAGGTTTAAAATTACAAGAACATATTTTGTCAAAAGTACGAGATTTTCCTGATACTCTTGAAAATATAACACAATTACAGAATTTATTAGGCATTTTAAATTATGGGCGAAGTTTTATTAAAAATCTTTCAAAAATAAAAATTCCTTGGTTAATCAAATTAAGGAAAAATGTTATTTTTGAATGGACAGCAGAAGATGTTGCTTTAATTAAACAAATTAAAGAAAATGTTAAAACTTTACCTGATGTTTATCTTCCTAAACTAGGTGATAAATTAATTCTGGAAACAGATGCCTCAGAAGCATGCTGGGGATGTGTTCTTAAAGCAATACTAAGTAATTTATAGCATGATAAAGAGATACCTTTATCAGAAAATGGGATTAAACCAAGAAAAAATTCAATACCCATAAAATTACAAAAAGAAGACTTAATTTGTGGATATAATTCTGAAACATTTAAACCAAAATGAATAAAAATATATTATTTTCGAAAAAGAATTAGAATTACTTGCAATAAAATTAGCAATAAAAAGTTTTCATATTTATTTAGCCCTAGAAAATTTTATTGTACGCACTGATAATAAAGCAGTAAGAGATTTCTTAATCAATAAAAAAAACCTATTGAGTAAGGAAGACGATTAGCCTGGTATAATAAAATTTTTGAATATACTTTTGAGGTAGAACATCTTAAAGATACTAACAATTTTCTTGCAGATTTTCTTAGTAGGAATTGTTTCAGAAAATTAAATTATTAAACAAGTAATTTTAATTTTTGCAGAAGACCTCTAGACCAAGAGGAAATAATGGATAAGGGTAAACAACCCGCTCAAGGAGATTGGGTGACAATTGCTAAAAAAGCAATCCCCATAAAAGAAAAAGTTTATGTTGTATTCTCAGGAAAACAACTTGGAATTTACATAGACTGAAATGAAGCCAATCAGCAAGTTTGCGGATTTCCAGGAGCCAGTCATAAATCATATGATAGCATGACCAAAGCTAAAAAAGCTTTTTACAGTGCACCAGCTATGCCGGTTTATCAAAAGAATTATTGTCAAATGAAAACTAACCCAGTTAACCAGATGAATCTGAGATAAAAGATTTTTTCAACCCTGGTATATTCAGAGAAATTTATACAGAACTCAATAGAGTTTGGAAAACTCACATTGTAGACAACAAAGTGAAATTTCGAAAACACATGGGAGTTCTGGCCAACAAATTAGCTGAGTAAACAGCTAAATTAAAAGATTTGCAAAATCTTTGTTTCAATATCATTAAACAAATGAATTGGAATGAATATTTTAATTTTGAAAAAATAAACAATTTTCTTCAGCTATTAGACTTTATATCAGATGAGTTTCTTGATCGAGTTTTTGAACAAATGAAAAGAATTTGTCTTTTCGAAAAAGCAATAACTTTGCTTCCAAAAGAAATTTTTATGTTAATCAAAAATCGAGTTGAAGACCATCGTGATAAGATGAGACAAATCTTAGAACGATCTTATGATAAATTAAATTTGAAAGATGAAATTCCCAAAATAACCATCATGGCAAACCATGACATGTGGTTTTTTGAAGATATAAATTGGGGAATAACTAATCAAGTTATTTTTCAAATTTTAGATCCAATCCAACGGATAGATTATCCAATGATCATCAAAGCAATGCTCTCATGGATAGTAAAAGGCTTCTGATGGAGCAAATATTTTACTTTCTCGATCTCTAACACTGTTGGTTGGCGAGAACGAGAACATTTTTTCCAACCATACCAGATTTGGTATCTTAAAGAAATTGAAGATTTTGAATTTGAAGATGATTATTTAAATGAAGATCACCGGAGAGAGTGATTGGAAAATATCCAAAAACTTTCTTGACAGAATATTGGATAGACAGTCCAATATATATTTCACAAGCAACATCTAATATCCATGGCTCAGCAAAATTGCCATTCATGGTCACAGATGAAAGAATACTATTTGTAACCCCTTTTCCCATAACATATCAAAGGTCTCCTACGCAAATTAATGAGGCTCTTGACATGTTATTAAATCTCAAAAAGAGAAATAATTTGGATCTTCCATTGGAACTAGCCATGACTACGGATGATGTAGAACATTTTCGGAATGAGCAATACAGCCAGGATTCAGATTCCCCTCCATCAGAGACTGATGAAGAATATCACAATCTCATCAACATTATGGAAGCATAGTGGACCCCACTATCAAATGCAGCTGTCTTCAGATCGACTCCAACCTTATCCAAGACACGTGGAGCAACCTGCATTATTAGGCAGAAAAGTGGTCAGACAAATCCTTTCAGCCAACTCTACACGACAAATCAGCTCAGCCCAAGCTTATCTATAAAGGTTATTTTTTGGTTTTTGGATTAAAATTTACAAAAAAAAGATAAAATACACTAAAATAGTCAATAAGATAAAAGAAAAAGGTTCAGACCCCCTTTTTCCTTGACCCCCACCACCCCAAATATATTGGGATTGGTTAACTTTTTGCTCTTTTTTTTTTTTTCCTCCTATCACTCACTGACATGTGTTTGTGCGGATTGTAAGGGTTAAGAAAAAAGAGGATCTCTATCATTTCTGTAAGATAAAATGTCATATGAAATCTATAATCATTTCACTTTTTCTCTCACAAACATCACATTCAATTACAGAAAAATCCAACTATCTTTTCAAACACAAAAAATTTAGCATATTACAATAGTCAAAAACTAAAATAGCCTACTAAAATAGCAACTTCCCAAACACCCACATTATTAGCAGTATGGTACGGTATACCACATTGTCTAAGCCTTTGTTTGGGATCTGGATTGGCTTTTTAATTTTTTTAGCTATTTTAGCTGGAGGCTAAAAATTAGGGATGAATTTTTTGATTTTTTTGACTTTTATGAGAGAAAAAATGAAATGATTATGGTTTAAATGTGACATTTTGTCTTAGGCCTCGTTTGGCAAGTGACTTTTTTAGCAAAAAAAAGTCAAAAAGTCACTAAAAAAATCAAAAAGTCAACAACCCATACCAAAAAGTCAAAGATTCTATTTTCTCTCAACTTTTTGCACATCTTTTCGTAAAAAGTCAAAAAGTCATCCTAAACATACTAGTTTTTTTTAGCTCATATTTTAGCCAAATAGCCAAAAAGTTACTAAATTAGCATGTTCCCAAACGAGGCTTTATTGACTTTTTAGCCTATTTTATTTTTTTGTGACTAAGAAGTGGGTTGGCTTTTTGACTATTTTAACCTGGGACTAAAAAGTTTGGTTTGGGAAAGACTTTTAGTTTTTTTGGTTTTTTTTAATTTTTTTGTGAGAGAAAGAATGTAATGATTATAGGTTAAATGTGATATTTTATCTTATTAGATTAAAAAGTCTATTTTATTTTTTGTGACTATTTTAGTCAAAAAAAATCTCCAAATCCACTTCCCAAACACGCACTAAAATAGCTAAAGTAACTTATGTGAAACATAACCTAAGCGACGTGGAGTAATTGTTATGTACTTTCTTCCTCACTTGGGTTGGGGTCGGTTAAATAAGTTTATTTTTTTATATTAATTGATTAAATAAGTCAAAAAAATTAAAAATTTATTTGTTATTAGTTAAAAAAAAAAACTAACTATTCTACTCACGGATAAGTAGTTTTTTAAAATATTTTTTTGAACACATAATTTTTTTTAATTTTAAAAATTAAAAAAATAACTGACAAAACTATTGCTAATACTTAAACTTACAAATTAAAAATATATATATATATATAACAAAACTATTGCTAATACTTGAAACCTATGTTTAAATGCGAGATAAATAGGTAAATTATATTTACCTCTCTTGAGGTTTCTAATACCTTCCTGGTAGTTTCAATAATTATAAAAACTTTCTCTACTTTTGCTGATAATATTAAGATTCTCTCAAACCGTTAATTTAGCAC
The DNA here is from genome assembly GCA_030407325.1 of Camellia japonica. Classification (NCBI taxonomy): domain Eukaryota; kingdom Viridiplantae; phylum Streptophyta; class Magnoliopsida; order Ericales; family Theaceae; genus Camellia; species Camellia japonica. The sequence continues at coordinate 55,363,494 of JAPPVO010000017.1, forward strand.
AAACTCCCTTAATTTTCTATTTAAAATGACCATATTACCCTTTTGAACTAATAAGTTATTTAAATAAAAATTTCACTCACTTCCTCTAAGGTTTTACATATATATTATTAAAAATCTATGCATATTTTAACTTAACACTCTAATAGTTTAATATAAGATTTTAATAATTAATACAATACTTATAAGACTTATTTCACATTATATAAACAATGAAATATTTATCAATTTTAATTAATGTATTTATTATTTAAATTTCTTTTTTTATTTTCTTTTTGCAAGTTGAAACAAATGGATTAATTTTTTTTTTCCAGCAATTTGTCCTACTTATTTATTCATATGTAAGAAAATTGTTTATCCCTAAATTGTTAAGATATTATTAATAAATTTTAATTTTTATCTTTGAGTCTTTAAAGAAAACGCAAGTTATTCTTACATGATTTAAAGAAAACGCAAATTTCTAATCGATGCATATATATTTAAAGAAAACGCAAGTTATTCTTACATGATTAAAAAAATTAAAAAATAAATATAAAAGTAAAAAAAATCTAATCACCTCACAATAAATTAAAATTAGTTAGTAGGAAATGAAAGATCAAAAAATAATTTGAGAATAACAAACAATTCAAATAATTTCTCATTTCTTATACCTAAAAATAAAATTAATCTATGCTTGAATGGAGAAATTATTTTAGAATACCAAAATACTCAATTAATTTGTTGTATGGCTGTTAGATTACGGCTTTGTCTCTAGATTAATTTTCACAGATCCAGATCAGACAGATAGCTTTGGACACAAGCTTGCTCATGCAGTCCTGTGTGTAATGGAAGAATTTCAGCCATATGTAGAAGTTATGATAGATAGCAAACTACCAGAATGGAAGGGAATATGGTGCAATCCAGCTAAACACAAAATGTACCTCAGAGGAACCTCTACATTCCCAGGATACCCAGGACTTCTCAATAGGAGACCCTGGCCATGCCGACGATTTCCACTCAAAGACCAGCTCAATAAATGGAGAAAATTTGCCAGTAACACACTAATAGCCTACAATGGATATTCCGGACATCTAGTTTGTGAAGATAAATATCAAAAGATACATTGCAATTTGGCCATCCCGGGTTATCCATTTAGCAGAGAAACATTTGTCGATGAAAGCCAGTACCCCAACTATCAACACTGCGTCATTCATGAATCATCAACTATGGGAGAAAATAATCAAGAATTGTCCGATATGGAAGATGGGGATGACTTTTACGACCAACTTTCGGCAGCAGATCTAGACGACCTTTCAGAAAGAATGTATGGATAGAATCCAAAAAAAAAAAAAAAAAACAGCGTGTCCCACTAGAAGACTCCATCAAAATTTGGAAAACAAATCCCACAAGACTCTTTTAATCTTTGCAAAACCTTCAATGTCCCGCCAAGAAGCATCACTCCACAAGTCGCCATCAATAATTGGCTCTCCGGCAGAAAAAGACAAAGTCCATAGAAGATAAAGATTCTCTTCAGATATCAGAAAAATGCACGCCAAGAAAAGACAAAAAGATTTTTGTAGATATTTTTGTGTCTGTAATTATTTGAGTCTGTCAGTGATAAGGATTTTCCTTCACTCACTACTTTAATAAAGTATGGATAACTCTTACCCAGCTTTATTAAAGAAAAGCTGTGAAAATCTTTATACGTGTCTTGTAATAAATTGTAGTGTCTAAATTTTGTCAAAAAAGAAGGATTGAATGATATGCGATGGGGCCCACAAGCAGTACCCGATATCATTATCCTAATCTTTTATTGATAAAATTTATCCATAATAGTGATATGAGTCAAAGTATGCATATAATTGCATATATATTTAGTTTGTCTTTTGTTTTCAATTTTCAAAAGCCTAGGAAGTAGGTTTGCATAGGTCTTTGACTATTTGAAAAATTTTGGACGTAGAGATAGGATTTGAAACTTTGTTTTATTTTCCTTAGAGTTGTATAAATTGGCATGTTAGCCAATGGAGAAGGCAGAATGAAAAATACAGAACACCACTTCACTCTGCTTTGTAAAATTTCCAACCCCTCTCAAAAAACCTCTAAGTGTATTTTCAGAATTTCAGAGTCTGTAATATAATCTTTGTAAGTATATTTCTTATTAATATGAAGTGTGAGTAGTTTCTCTTTTTCCTTAAATATTTCGAAAGGGTAACTCTTCTATTCTAAAAATTTATTTTCTTTTTGGGAAAAATTAAGTTTATGGAATGCTTGTTTGCTCATTAATATTACATGCTTTGAACCTTCGTAGTATCTTCAGTTTTCTATTTTGTTACTGAGTGACCTTAGCTGAAGAGCCCGTGTGAAGCCGTGGTTAGGCGTTGGAGGGCGAATTGTAGGCAGAAAGGGAAAAGTAAAAAATGGAAAAAAAATATACTATGTTGAACGAGGCTTAGTCTCAAGGTGGGAGTACATGTAATGAAAACAAACATTGCCTAAAAAGAATTTTTGCCATAGAAAAGAATTTTAGAATAAAAGGAGAGTAACCCGAGTAGAAATATTAAGGAAATATTATTTCAAAAAATCCAAAAACTTGTATGTTCTTAGACGTAGATTTGGGAAATAAAAATTAAAATCCAAAAAATCAAAAAAGTACAAAAAATCAAAAAATTTGTAGACGTAGACTTTAGCATTCAAAAGATCCATTAGATTTAGACTTTAGAAATAAAAAATAAAAAATAAAAAATTAGTATATGCCCTTAGACGAAGACCTTAGGAATAAAATTAAAATAAGTACTGAATTAATACAAGAATTAGAAGATCAAAAATTCAGATATCAGTTTCTTTTATCACTAGCTTCTTGCAGATCCCTAGAAAATTACAGTTTAAAAAATCAGTTTCTTTTATCTTTAGCTTCTGGCAGATCTCTAGAAAATTACAGTTTAAAAATTTCTCAGATAAATAGACAGCTAATTATAAAACAAGAAGCCTTAAAATTAGCCATACAACAGCTTGAAGATCTTTTAGCATAACTGTAGAATTAATTAGATAATTCTCAGCCCAATTCCAAATAGTGGTAGACCACTAACTCACCCTCTCAACCCAAAAATGGTATCAGAGCAGTGTTCGGTTTTAGGACAGTTTAAGTTAGTTTATGCATTTTGCTTATGGTAATAGAGTAGTTTTTATTTTTGGAGATTTTAGTTATAAATTTCATATTATAGTAGCTTTTAATAATTTTAAAGTAGGAGTTAATTTTGTGTATGAAAAGAGTAGAGTATCTAGATTTAGAACTCAGCAGCCATAACCATCGACTTAGCATAAATAAAAATAATTTCCGTTGTAATTTTGAAAATAGTTTTACACATCAGCTTCATAGTAAAAATAATCCTCAGCTAAATAGTATCATAGATTATCAGATTAATTTTGCAGAAAATATTAAAAAGGACATAGATAAAATTAGTAATCTTTTTATTTCATCCATAGATCATCTCCGTAATAATTGTAGTATAATTAAAGATCAAGATAAAAAAAATTAGATTATATCCAAGACCAGTGTAGTTCCATCTTACAAAAAAGAATAGATTTAAATTTAGATAAATTTCCTACAAAATTAGAAATAGAAACTTTAATTTCAGCCACTAATCAAATAGCTAAACAAATAGAACAAATTAATCAAATTCAAGATAATCTAAAACAGAAATTAGAAATTTTAGAACAATTAGTAAGATCCTAGTTTATGAGTAGTGATAAAAAAGCTAATAGAGATTACCTGACTATTTTAAAACAAGCAGAAGATTTTCATAATAACCCAGAAGGAATTAGTAGCTATCAAGGTGTAAGTCAATCAGATAAAATAACAGTAAGACAAAATAATATAGAAATTTTATTTTTAATTAGATTGTGTGAAAAAATTGAATACCTATCAGAACAACTACATAGCTTAGAAAATCGTCTAGCATTTTAGAAAAAATAGTACTTCAGAAAGGAAAAGGAATAGAAGGACAATCCAACAAACCTCAGTCTCAAGTAAACGAAGAAGATATAGCTAAATATTTTGAAAAGCTTAAATTACCTAGGAAACCAGCGTGTAGAATTTACAGAAAATAAATATGTTTAAACAGCTAATTAAAGGTAGCAGTAGTAAAAAGCGTAATGACAATGAAGATGTTAAAGTAGAAGAGTTTATAGATGTAGAACAACAAATAGAAAAATTTAAGAAAGAAAAATTAGAATTAATTCCAGCTAAATATGTGTATAAGCTAGGTAAAATTCATAAAAAATAATATTTATTTAAACATTATGCTGAACAGATGATTAGTGTAACTCAAGAAGACGAAAAAATAGAGCTAAATTTAATAGATAGAGAAAGCTATAAATATGCAGTAAGTGAACACCTTAAAATGACCCATTTAGGATTAGTAGTGGTAGGAGTTAAGGCTTTAACTAGAGAAGATTTAGGAACAAAAGTTTTCGTATGTCTTTATGATGATAGATTTAATGATGTAGGACAAAGTCTTTTAGGCAGTTATGAATTAGATATGAATTCAAAGGGAGGAATAGTTTATTTTACACCAGATTTCTTATTACCAACCTCAACCTTTCATAAAAAGATAAAAATAAGAATAAAAAGTAGAGGATACAAAATGAAAAAAGAGAAAAGAATTTATTAGTCTGTACAGGATTTTTCGGTTTAGCAGTATCAGAAAGTAATACTCACTATAGACTTACAAATGATCAGATAGTTAAGATATTAGGCGCAAAAGGAATAAAAGCATTACCAGCTAAAAAATTTAGTTCAGAAGATAATGCAGCCCTAGATTGGAAATTAGGAGATTTTTTAGGACAAAAAAGATTAGCCCCTCAAGATAATTTATTATATCAGGCAGCAGATGGAAATTATGCAGTAAGATTTACTCAGTATACTTATGTAGCCCTAGAAAAATCTGAAGATGATGAATTTAGTAGTATAGACAGAGAAGAAAATCAAGATAATCATAGTGAAATAAATCAGCTTTATGTAATGACAGAAGAAAAAACAGTATCACAAAATAAGATATATAATATTGATGAGATAGATTTAGAAAATTTCACTCTAGAAGACATGAACAAGATATTAGATGCCAGATACCTAGAATACTTAGCCAGAGGAGATACCCATGATAAAGCAGTATCATTTTTAGATCAAGAGTTCCATACAGAATATGTAGATGATATCATAGAAGATATAGTACATCCCAGTAAAATATTTAAAATACCAGAACAAGCTAAGGTAGAAAATATTACAATACCAGAACAATCTCAATTAGAAGATACTTTTTATATGAATACAGAAAGCACAAGCACTAGTAACCCACAACCAACTGTACAAGATCCCGTAGAACCAATGCAATATGCAATAGGAGGAAGAAGACCATTAACCAGTTCAGGACGTAGTCATGCAGATCCCAATAAAAGCTATAGGTTTCATGGAAAGCGTAGACCATTAGATATGAGCATACAATTACAGCCAGTTAATAATCAAGGAACCCTTTTAGACTTAGCTAGATTTGACCCTCAGGTATGGCACGAAGTAATAGAAAGATGGGAAAAAGATGCAGTAAAAGCATGGATGACCAGCCCTTATGAATCAACAGATATGTGGGAATACATGGAGACACTTTTAGGAGATTCAGCTTATAATATTTATTTAACCTTTAAAGGAAAATTTGAAGAAACAATTAAACAGCTTAAAGACTTAGGAAATAACCCGTGGAATTTCACAAGTTTTATTAAAGAGATACTAATAGGATATGACCCGTCTAGAGGAAATGATTCCGCTCAAAGCGTAGCATTAACTGAACTAGACCAGATAATATTAGGAAGTTGGAAATATATTGTACCTTTCAGTAGAGAGTATTTAGCCATAGCAGCCAGAACAGGAAAAAGTTTTGATGAAGAAATAGGAAATAAATATTTTAGAAAATTACCCGGAGAACTAGGAAGAGAAATAGAAAATAAATGGGCAATTTATTGTGCCAGTTTACCAGCTAAAATAGCCACAGGAGAATTAAATATAAGAGGAACTTTAGGAATAGGACCTAGAATAGTATTTACATTTTATAAGCTCAGAGAGAAATGTGTAGAAGTTAAAATACAGAAAGATTTGAAAAAACAAAATTATGGTTTTTGTAGCAGTGTAATATATACCCCTCAGCAATATGAAGACAAATACAATAGAAAAAATACAAAAAATAAAAATATAGAAAAGATAATATTGGAAGAAAAATTATCGAAAACCTTGGAAAAAACAAAAATTCATTAGGAAAAGTAGAACCTTTAATAGGACAAATTATAAGAGATTACCCAAAGATGAAAAAGATAAAAGAAAACAAAGATATGTTAGAAAACCCAATAATAAAAAATGCAATTGTTATATATGTGGAGAACCCAATCATTTTGCAAAAAACTGCCCAAAAAGATACAAGCCTAGTACTAATAAGCAGATAGAAAGATTAAATATTATAGAAGACTTAGAAGAAGATATAGTCAGCATAAATAGTGATGATTCAGATGTATATAGCATAGTCAGTAATTATGAATATCAATTAGAAGCTATAAGCTCAGATAGTGATTCAGAAAGTGATACCGATGTAGATAATCTTTTAGGACAACTTAACCAAGAAATAGGAAAGACTCAAGATACTTTCTTTATGATGGAATGCAATCCAGATACTGAATGTCAACATAATTTTCAGATAGGATTAGGATTTGATACAACTAGATGCAGCTATTGTAATTAGTTTCCAGCCAGAGATAAGAGAGCTCAATGTTTATTATGCAGCATAACCTATTGTATAATTTGTTTAGAAAAATTAAATATGACACATAAGATAAAATTAGAAAATACCAGAAAAGATAATAGTATTGAAAATAGAGAATTACGACTAGCAAATAGAGAATTAGAAGTACAAATAAGAGAACTTACATTTCAAATTAGAGAGATAGAAACTAAAACTAGTTTGACATAGAATGTTTAGAATTAGAAAACAAACTTAAACAGCAGTTAGAACAATTTCATAATACATACCCCTTAAAAGATAAGTTAGTTGAAGATCATATGAACTCTTTAGAATTAGTCAATTTAGTTGATTCTCAACCCTGTAGTCAATACTCTCAGACTCAACCAGATAATACATATTTACCATTTAATTACCCTGTTATACCCAAGTCCAATTTAGTCGAGATTTCTTGTGTAATTAAGTTTGTAGAAAAAACCCTTAGCATAGATGCCATGATAGATACAGGAGCCAGTAAATCATACATAGAACAACATGTAGTTCCACCAGGATGGAGTACAGCCTTAGCAACACCAGCTTTAGTCAGCATAGCCGACGGCACTAAACAAACATATACACATTGCATTAATGGTGCCCAGATTAGTTTTCACCATCTAGGTTCTCAAGATCAGCACATAGAATGGTTCCCCTTACCTCAAGTTTGGATAGGCAATTCCCGACAGAATCACACCTTTCATTTTAGGACTTAATTTCATACTTAGCTTACAAGGCGGCATGTTCATTAGTCAACACAACATCAGCTTCTTTAAACGAACGGTTCACACACCCACAGCTTATTCCCTTAGCACCATAGCCCATTCATCAGAGTTGCGTGCGAAGCGTGGTGGTACCATAGGAGTAGATTCAGTTCCCACTAGTTTTTTTCCATTCCTAGTAAAATTTTTCCCGAGCTAGCCCAAACATACACACCTAATGAGATAGCAAACACTTCTTTAGAAAAATTAGATATGGAAAATTATGAGTTAGAAGATTTTGAAGAAGTTCATTTTGAATAAAGGAGACTATTGGGACTTAGAAGATTTCCAAGAATAGTTAACTTAAAATTAATTTTTGCAAAAATAGGAAAAATAAAGAAAAAACCAATATACAGAAGAACAGAAAATGAGTTAGATGAGATAATTAGATTAGTTGAAACAACAGAAATTTTAGGAGAACAACCCATGAAATATTGGGAAAGAAATAAAATTTTAGCCAGTCTAGATATAAAAAATAGAGATTATAGGATTACCTCAGCACAAATAGATCATACGCCAGCAGATATAGAAGAATTTAGAACCCAGATTAAGGAACTATTAGATTTAGGAGTAATTAAACCTAGTAATAGTCCACATAGAAGCGCAGCATTTATGGTTAGAAATCATGCAGAAATAAAGAGAGGAAAAGCTAGAATGGTAATAAATTATAAAAGATTAAATGATAATACAGAAGATGATAAATACAATATGCCAGATAAAGATTAGCTTATAAATAGAATACAGACAGCAAAGATATTTAGTAATTTGATTGTAAATCAGGATTTTGGCAGATAAAAATGGAAGAAGAAAGTATACCATGGACAGCCTTTTGTTGCCCACAAGGACATTACGAATGGCTAGTCATGCCTTTTGGATTAAAAAATGCACTTCTATAATTTCAGCGTAAGATGGATAGTATATTTAATAAATACAATTTTATACTGGTATACATAGACGACATATTAGTATTTAGTCCAGATAAAAAGTCATATAGATCATTTGTATATAACCTTAGAAGAATTCATAAATAATGGAATAATAATTAGCAAAAAGAAAATGGAATTAAATAAACCTCACATAGAATTTTTAGGAATGGAGTTAGGAGATGGGAAATTAGATTACAACCTCATATAGTTAAGAAAATTTTAGATTATCCAGATAAACTAGAAGATACAAAACAACTTCAGTCTTTTTTAGGAATTTTAAATTATGCACGAATGTATATTCCTAACCTTAGTAAAATAATAGGACCACTTTACAGTAAAACCACACCCACAGGACAAAAATATTTTAACCAGCAAGATATAGCCCAGGTAAGAAAAATAAAAGACATTTGTAAAAATTTACCAGACCTACAACTCCCCTTAGAATCAGAGTATATAATTGTAGAAACAGACGCAAGTCAATTAGGATGGGGAACAATATTATTAGCCAAACCTAGTAAGTATGACAGCAAAAATAAAGAACGCATTTGTAGATATAGTTCCGGAAAGTTTAAAGAAAAAGATACAACCATGACCAGCTTAGATTTTGAAATATTAGGAGTAGTTTATGCAATAAATAAATTTAGATTATTCTTGCACAAACCTTTTACGATTAGAACAGATTGTGAAGCTATAGTTAGATTCCATAACAAACTCAATGAGCGTAAATTAAGCACTAGGAGATGGGCTAAATTTTTAGATTGTATAGTAGGACAAGGATACAAAGTAGAGTTCGAACATATCAAAGGTAGCGACAATAGATTAACAGATTGGTTAAGTAGAAAAATTTATTTAGAAAAAGATAATGACCAGTTTAATTTTTGTGCAGATAATGGAGAACAGCAAGACCATGAACTTTGGGGGATTCTCTCTTCCCATTCATGAAGGCAGAACAAAATTCAGACCATTAACAGGAATTGAGTTAGACCCAGTTCAACAGTGTCTTTTAGATAACCTTTGGACCAGTCAGAACCACCCAGCTAAACGCCTTTCAGCCCTAAACTCTCTCAGTATATATTTTTCAAAAATCCAAAATAAACCTTTATCAAAAAGTTTTTCTTTCTATGTAGTAGCTAAAGGAACCAAGCCAGGTATTTACCATGATTGGGCATAAGTAGATCCCTTAATAAAACTTTGTCCTTTGCCTCAGTTTAAAGGATTCTATGACTTTGAGTCAGCCAGTACCTATGCCCGAAGACAAATAGGAACTAGTTACTTTATTAGCCAGATAGCTAAAGATTACCTGGACACATTGAGCAAGATGAAGTCAACCATCTTTGCTACCAGTGGAGCTCCAGTTAGCCAGATAATTGGAAGCAGTAGTTCAGGCAGTAGTAGCAGTTCTAACCCCCAGACAGATTTTCAGAATCCTCTCCAGATGTGCAGACATTGTGAAGGCCTTTCCAGAAATTTCAAGAAAATTATGGATAAAGGCAAAAGAGTCAGTGAAGAGCTAGACCAGCTCCGAGACGAAGAAAAACAATTGAGAGCAACCGTTCGAACCCTAACTACTCAGCTTAAAAAATTAGCTCCAGAAAGAACACCTACCTCCTTACCTAGCCCAGAAATCAAACAACTCACCAGTGAGGAATTTGACCAATTGAGTGCTAGAATGTATTTCTTCAGGCATTCTATCATTCGATCTTTTTGTGAGAAAAGCCAAGAAATAGAAGACCTAAAACCCATTATTTACACCTTAGCCGAAGATAGCAGAAATAATGAGCTAGTCATTATTCAGCAATTCCTTCAAGATCTCTCCATAGCAAGAGTCGATTGCCCTGGCCTAGCTTATCAATGGATCTATAACAATGAAGAAGAAGAGCAGCCCTGCTTAACAAAAGAAAAATGTAGAAAGCATTCCGAGCATTTTGATAGGTGTCAGTGTAACCTAGACTTCAGCATTTACCTTTGCCAGATAAATCTAGCTACATTCAAGCCTTTGGAGATACAAATAAGAGGCGAGACTTGTTATCTAACAGCCACAAAATTGTTAGATTACGGCTTTGTCTCTAGATTAATTTTCACAGATCCAGATCAGACAGATAGCTTTGGACACAAGCTTGCTCATGCAGTCCTGTGTGTAATGGAAGAATTTCAGCCATATGTAGAAGTTATGATAGATAGCAAACTACCAGAATGGAAGGGAATATGGTGCAATCCAGCTAAACACAAAATGTACCTCAGAGGAACCTCTACATTCCCAGGATACCCAGGACTTCTCAATAGGAGACCCTGGCCATGCCGACAATTTCCACTCAAAGACCAGCTCAATAAATGGAGAAAATTTGCCAGTAACACACTAATAGCCTACAATGGATATTCCGGACATCTAGTTTGTGAAGATAAATATCAAAAGATACATTGCAATTTGGCCATCCCGGGTTATCCATTTAGCAGAGAAACATTTGTCGATGAAAGCCAGTACCCCAACTATCAACACTGCGTCATTCATGAATCATCAACTATGGGAGAAAATAATCAAGAATTGTCCGATATGGAAGATGGGGATGACTTTTACGACCAACTTTCGGCAGCAGATCTAGACGACCTTTCAGAATTTTAAAATTAATTTCTCACCTTCATTAATGGTTAAATTTTTACTTTATTTTTTAATTTCTCACCATTATTTTGTTTTTTTATTATTTATAGCGAAGTATTATTATTTAAATTATCTAATTTTACTTCTTTCATATATCTAATACTTATATAATTTTATTAACAAGACTGGGAAATTAAACTCTAATACTAATTTAAACACACAACTAAATAAACACACTTTCTAAAGAAAAAAAATATAAATGTAATTTAATTTACCCTATTAAATATATATGAAATTAGCATTTATTTTTCATAATTTTTTTAAAATTCAAATGTAATTTCTTGACTCATTTTTTTTCCACAATAAGTTTTTGAACTTTTATAAATAAAAAATAAAATAAAAATTCAACCACTAACAGGTGAGAAATAAATTTTAAGATTTAATTTAATAAAAATAGTTTAAATGATATAAATAAATATGGAGGAATAGATTTTAAGTATTACACATAACAAATTAATTGAGTCTTTTATTATTCTCAAATAATTTATCCATTAAAGTAAAGATCGATTTTTATTTTATGTGTAAGAAATGACAAATTGTTTGAATTATTTATTATTCTTAAATAATTTCTTGCTCTTTCATTCTCTATTAACTAATTTTAATTTATTGTGTCGCGATTAATTTTTTTTACTTCTGTTTTTATTTTTTTAATCATATAAGAAATGTTAATTTGCATTTTTTTAAATATGCATCTATAGATGTAAGAAAAATCGAAAAAAACTGACCAAACCAATTGAACTAAACCAAATCGGCTATATTTGATTTGTTTTTTAATAAGAATTGGACTGTATGGTTTTTTAATTTGATTTTTTTCGATTTTCGGTTCGGTATCGGTTCAAACACTTTGTGCATCGAACTAAACCGAATCGACCGATTCAATATATATTATATTTAATAATATAATGATATTAGTAAGTATAATAAATTATTAATCTTAATTAATTAACCTTATCACCTCCATAACCTAAGTTTGTAAACTCTTATTATATATAAGTTTAAGTCTAACTCATTATTCTTGAAACTTTAGTATTTTTTAACTTTTTTTTTGTTTGTATTTTTGGTAATTTAATAATTGAAAAGTATTTATTAAATGGATGGATGAGATATGTTTGAAGTGGTGTTCAGTGTTTTTATAAAAACTAGTGACTATATTAAGAAGTGATGAACGGTCCTAAACCGATTAAATTGAACCGAATTGAATCGTTTCAATCTGTTCAGTTCAGTGCAATTTGATGAGACAAACAGTCTGTATCGGTACTCAAAATAATACAATCGACATTATTGATTAAGTGAAATTTTTTACCTAAATACCGCATGTACCAAACCGATTACATCTAGGGGTGGGCGCGGATCGGTTGCGGCCACAGAACCTCCAATCCGCCATCCGTCCGCCAGATTGGCGGATTGGAGAAAATCAATCCACATCCGTCTGCCAATCCGGCGGATGTGGATTGAGCGGATTGGCGGTTTGGCGGATGGATGCGAATCGGTTTGGCGGTTTAAAATTTTATAAATTTTCAACATAATTCAACTTGTGCACTTCCTCAAAAAAAAGAAGAAGAAGAAAGTATTACAGCTAATGACTTAAAAAAATATTACAATCATTGCATGCTTCATCCAAAGCAACAAAGTTTGAAATTTTAGAATATCACAATCACTGCATGCCTCATCCACATACTACAATCACAGCATGCCTCATCCACATAAGTATTACAATCTGTGATTCTTAAAATATAAAAACAATTCAAACCACCAAAACCATGAACAGAGCAGTAGTAGAGATTGTATGTCTTTGTATTGTTACATCTATATCTGTTTTTGAAAACAAAAATCAACCAGCATATATCATATTTTTTATTTATTATTTGTAGTGATAAATTTAAAAATCAAAAAATATAGATAAATAATACATTTATTTTTCAATTCAAAAAAGATATTCAAGTTGAAAACTTTTTTTCAATAGAATATTTAAATTCTTTTTAATTGAAAACACAAACAGAATATTTAAACAAACTGAAAATACAAAGTCTTATAAATTATTAGGAGTGCTCGCGGTTTGGCGGTTCGGTTGCGGCCAAAGGAATCTCAAATCCGCCATCCGTCTGCCAGATTGGCGGATTGGAGAAAATCAATCCGTAACCGTCCGCTTGTCATCACGCATCCGTCTAAAATGCGGCGGATCGGTTCGGTTCGGTCGGTTTTGGCGGATCGGTATATCCGCTGCTCACCCCTAATTACATCTCTATATGCATTGACTATAAATTTAATGATTTAAAGATAAAAATTAAAATTTGAAAATAATATATGATTGAGAAAAGATAACATAATAATTTTTTTACGTATGAATAAATAAGTAATGCAAATTGTTGGGAAAAAAAATAAATCTATTTATTTTGACTTTAAAAAAATTCAAATAATAGATGCATTACTTAAAATAATAAATTTTAGGTTATTTATGTAGTGTGAAATAAGTCTTATATTAAATTATTGGTATGCTATCTAACATTAATTTTAGAGAGATTATTTATTTTTAAGTATTTTATCAATAAAAATTAAGTTTTTTTTTGTATTAAATGATTTAATAATGTCTTAATAATTTAGATTTTATTTAATATTGCATGAAATTTAAGAATTTTACTAAAAAATGGTAAAATATGTATTGATTTTTGATAATATATATGGAAAATCTCAGGAGAGATAAGTGAAATTTCTCATTTGAATAAATAAAGTAATTAATGGGCAATTTTATCATTTTTTGTCTGACATCAGCATAACACCAGCAAATTTTGTTAAATAGTCTAACAGTGAGAGAATCTTCATAATAATTTCAAAAATAAGGGAGATAAGTGTAATTATTGAAATTACAGAAAATGTCACTATAATTATTAGAAATCTTCAAAGAGTTAAGTGTAATTTACCCTTTTTGGTTAAAAGTTAAATTTCTCGCCTCTCCTTGAGGATACTTTGAGATCCCATTTGATTAGTAGAATTAATAATAAAGACATTAATATTTCTATGAAATTAGTGTAAAATTAGTTATTGTGTCAATCTGAAAAAAAAAAAAAAAGGGAGGTAAATTAATACTCTCTGAGGGTGTTTTGGGAAGTGCATTTTTTGATTTTTTGTTTGTTGGTTTTTTTCATCTTTAGTGAACTTTTTTTTTAAAAAAAAAAAATTCTCAAAAAGTTTTAGGTTTTTAGGTCGAATTGGAAATTTTTTTTAAAAAATTCAAAAAAATTCCATAAAAGACAAAAATAAAGTAAGCAATATTTTTTCTGACTTTTTTTTGTCTTTAGTAATTTTGTTTTGGAATTTTTTTTAAAAAAATATACTTTTTAGATTCGTTTCGATAAAATGGACCGAAAAAGTGAAAAAAATTTGACATAATTTTTAAAAAAATATCGAAGACAAAAAAATTCGAAAAAAGAGGTTTTTTTTTTTTTGGTTGCCAAAATAGGCCTTAAAATACAAATTGCCCTATGTAGTTACAAATACCTTATTTTAAGAATTTTTTTTTATAATAGAATTAACTAGGAAAATAAAATTTCTAACTGCTCTCCTATATAATAATAAAATTACTTGAATTATTAATTGAAATATATTTATAAAATCATTAAAAACTATTAATTGATTTGATGAATTATTACTAAAATGGGTCATTTGTTATGAAATTATAAACTTCAAGGGCCGAGATGTAATTTTTAAAACCACAGAGGATAATTTATATTTTAATCAAAACTCAGGAGGTGTATTTGTAATTTATTCCCAAAAAAAGAGAATAATCTATTTTAAAAGACAAATATTTATTGTTTATTTTTTCAGCAAATGTGATAAATTGAATATGTTACAATTATCAAATTGATTTAATTTTTTTTTCAGTAAATTATAAATACGTCCCACGAGATTTGTTTAAAATACAAATTGTCTCATGTGATTCTAAAAATTACGTCCATCCGATTCAAGTTTATAATCACCTAATAAATTATCTATTTTATTAAAAAATTATCAAGTCAATTAATAATTTTTAATAATGTTATAAATATATTAAAAATTTTGATAATTTTATTATTTTATTGAAATTATAATTTTTTTTTTGTTAATTCTGTTAAATAAAAAATCTGACAAATGGTGTTGTAATTTTCAAATCATAAAAAACAATTTATATTTTAAACAAATTTCAAAATTATATTTATAATTTACCTATTTTATTAAATATATATATATATATATATATTATAAAATAAACAATTTAAATTAGAATTAATTACCTAAAAGTCTTATTTATAAATGTTATGGTAACTCATGTCCTATTTAAGATTTTTTGAACCAATAAGTCCTATTTAGTAAAATTGAGAATATTATTAGTTTTTCTTTTCAATTTTAAAAATTAAGAACATTATCAATTTTGTGTAGATAATTGTTTCACTAACTGATGAAACAAAACAGAGTATGAGATTAAACATTTTTACCCTTTTACTTATTTGTTATCCAATAAAATAGAGAATATTATAAGTTTTTTTCAGTTTTAAAACTGAGAACATTATCAGTTTTTTTTTTTTTAATTTTTTTTCCCAATTTTGCATATCAATGTTCCATCATCATATTTCTTTATAGACACAAAATTTTTAGTTTTGTACAAAAAATAATTTAATTTTTTCAAAAAAAATTATTTTTTTTGCACATAATTTTTTTAATTTTTTTTTAAAATTTGAAAATTAATATTTTAAAGTTTTAAAAATTAAAATAAATGTCAAACTATCATGTCATGTACAATTAATTATAATGATAAATAATTATTATTTAAGAGATAATTTTGACTATTAAAAATTTAATAATTCTTAAAAATCTAAAAAAATCTTAGGTCTTATTTGTCATAATTTAAAAAAATAAAAAAGTCATTATTCTATTTAAGTCACATCATCTTATTTAAGTCATATCACCTCTCTACCACATCACTTAAAATCTAACTTAAGCCATATCCAACTTATATTTTATAAAAAATTAAAAAATACACTTATTTAAATCATCTCAAATCACTCCTTAATTAAAATTTAATAAAATATAAATTTATAAATTAAAACTGGCATGTAAATGTCTTCTATATTAGAGCATCTCTAACGGTGAACCAAACCTTGCTTCAAATTTAAATTTTGGTGAAAAAGTCACTTTTTGAAGCTTCAATGGTTTCAGCAAATTGGTATCAAAATGAGAATTCACCAAAAAATTCATCAAAGTGAGAACAGGGTACAAATTTTACTACTTTACTGTGCGTGATCGTTGGAGGAGACCAACCGATCGACCGGTTTCATTTCAAATAGGTAGGTTCAAACCGATCAAAAATATTCAAACAGGTAAAAAAATTTTTTTTTTTACCTTACCGGTCGACCGGCCAGTCGACTCTCCCCTTTTGATGTACAATTGAAAAAAGAAATATCAAATTAAGAAAATTAACTTTTTTTTATTCAAATTTAATGAAAAATCTAATTCACCGCGGGATGGTTTTATGGAAACTATTCGTACTCAACCACGTAAAAACAAGAAAAATTCGAAAATGGAAAATGAGTGGGAGCACTAATTAGTGTTATCACTAATGATGTGGCAGTAGGCCCCATCATGAATGATTTGATGTTTTGGCTTTGATATTGTAATTTTTTTTTTTTTTATTGAGTGCCATGTCATTAGTGGTCTTGTTAAAGCTCCAAAATTAGTGGTCTCTATCATTGTTGTTCGAAAATATACGTTTGCAGTCGCCACGTGTTACATCATGACAGGTCATACTTTAAACGGGTCCCACCAGAAGAAGATACATATAAATATCAGGTCCATCTATTTTTATCCATTCTTCTAGTTCTAGTTTCTTCCCAAATCTCATCGTCTCTCAAATCTCGACCGTGAACCCAATATTGCAGTTGGTTTGTTGCCGCCATATTCGTTCGTTGCTACCAAATACGAAAACGAAAAACAAAACCCCAATTTTTTTCTCCTTCTTCTTTCAATTGGATCTCTCTCGAAGACCATACGTATATATTTCGTGTTCTCTGTGAATTTTCCAGATCTATGCACCTATTGAAGCTTTCTTCGAAGGCTGTTGGTGCTTTATAAGTTTTCGATTTCGAATAACTGTTCGTGTTTTGTTCAGATTCGTCTTTGAATATTCAGGAAAAGGTAGGTTAAATAAAGTCCCGAATCTTCTCTCTATCTTCTCGAATTGAATCGAGGTTTAAGTGTTCTTGATTAGTTTGGATACGTTGTTTTTTGGTCTAATAATCGTTGATTTAGGGTTCAAATTCTAATCCAATTACGATTGGGGCGATTTCAATCATTATTGGATTAGGGTTTTTGTTTCTTTGAATGATTTGGTGGAGTTGAGAACTGGTGTGTTTGGATGGGAGAAGGTGAAATTTGTGTTGAATTATTGAACGATGAAACAATGAAAGATGAGACTTCCCCGAGAGTTGAATCGAAGCGCGACCATGAATTGATCGGGGACGATGCCGAGGCAGTGCCTTGCGCTAAGAAGCAGGCGAAGGAAGCTTTAAATGATACTGAATTGGAGTCTTGTGTTGAGAAACAGGTTAAAGAAACTTCAAATGATGACATACGCTCGGAAGTTTCAAACCCAAATTTGTCTCCAACAGATAATGCTTGTAGCTTTCAGACAATTAGTAGTCAACCCGCGGAGTTGCTGAGCAATAATCAAGTGGGCTCGGGCGAAATCTCGTCTGCTTGTTCTGGGAATTCAAGTACCGAAGAGAGCAGAGAGGAGCAGATTAAAAATGATACATCTGGACCAGTTTCTACGTCCGATTTCGTGCTTGAGATACCGAAACATGTTAGCTCCACCGGTATCAGGAAAATTACCTTCAAATTTAGCAAGCGCAAGGAGGATTATGATGAGTTATCTCCTTCAGCTGTGCCACCTGTGACTAATGTTGTTTGTGATGGCTTTTATAATCCTAATATGGATTTGAATTTGTCTAAGAAGGTTTTTTCGGATAGCTACCCTACAAATGTTAAAAAGCTTTTATCAACTGGGATTTTAGAAGGAGCTCGAGTGAAGTATATTTCTACCTCACGGGAGGTATGCTCTTGTTCGAATGATCATTTGTTGAATTTTCACTGGATGTTTTGAATATGTGGAACTCTTACCCTGTTTCATATGATTGTCAGAGAGAGCTTTCTGGAATCGTAAAAGGCTCTGGATATTTGTGTGGATGTTCATTGTGCAATTTCTCTGAAGTACGTCTATTGTTTCTTTCTCAAATTGTTCTCATTGTTTGGATTTTTTTGCAATTTGCTTTGCTTACTATATAATTGAATGATATAAGCAGATTCTCAGTGCCTATGAGTTTGAGCTGCATGCTGGTGGCAAAACCAGACACCCAAATAATCACATATACTTGGAGAATGGGAAGCCAATTTATAGTATAATTCAAGAACTTAAAACTACGCCACTCAGTGTAGTAGATGAAGTGGTAAAGAACATTGCCGGGTCATCTGTCAATGAGGAGTCTTTTCAGGTTTGGAAAGGTGATGCTGATGCCAATAATTTCACATACTTCCAGTGCTTTATACGTATTGGAAGGGAGTGTAATTGGCATTTAAGTTGTTTGTTTTGCAGATGCTTCGCTTTGGCCATTGTATAGATTTTGATATTCACTTTTATCTGCAGCAAGTCTCCAACAAAGCAGTGATATCGTTAAAGCAGAAAAGAAACATCACATCAAGGCTGCTGCCATGCATTATTCTACAGTGAGGTAAAGAAAATAATTTTGTTTCTGTTTTTTAGGACTACCTCATTTAAATATTTTATATTTGGCACTTAATGTTTAATCCTCTTAAAATATTTATTGTTTAGTTTTTCAAAAAAGGAAAGTGTTTGAATTATGGAGGGAGAGAAACTGCTGGTCTTCATTTAAGATTGTGCCTTTTTGGCTGGCTGGGTTCTTTTCAGATTCTTTGAATACTTGTTTAAAACAGTTAATATGTATAAAGTGCTGTTTCTGGATTTTAATGTTTCTTTATGTATGGAATGGAACTTTTAATTTTGGTATCACCTCATTCATGTGCTGTTTGGCTCTGAACTTTTAAACCCCCTCCCCAATTTTTAGTGTCCAGTCTTTCCAAAAATGAAAGTATTGTTGGCCATTACACTCAAGGCAGAGAAGAGATGCTTGTGTTTGGTAGTGCTGGTTATAATTTAAGATTGGGCCTTTTATTATGTTGTTGAGGTTCTTTTCAGATTCTTTAAATACTAGTTTAAACCATTAATAACATTTCATCTGTTCTGCATTTTTCAAGTCGATTTGCTTATAAAACTTGTTTGGTGGGAATCAAATAAAAACAAGATAGTGAACTTGAATATGTGTGTGTCATCATATACTGGTAGTCTGTTCGTGCACCATGTCTATGTCAGCATATTTTGTAAGTATGAAGATGTCCTGGGTCCTTTTTGACACCATGTTGCAGATTCTTGCTATATAACTTTGGGGATCAGATATAAATCTATCTAAGGCTGAGCATTTGAAGTTAAGTATTTTGTGGACAATTCTACAAAGTTTTCTCAGTGGTGCTTTGCGATGTGATATGGGAGTAATTCTATAAGGATCCGCTGTCATTCACTAAGGGCATGTTTGATTGGGTGAATTAGAGCATGGGATTGAGATTATTAATCCGTGGGCCCAATTATCCTATGTTTGTTTTAATATTTTGGTTTAGGATTATTAATCCAATGGATAATTAATCCAACAAATTTGTAGGATTATTAGTAATGGGGTAGGGGTGAGATTATTAATCCAATGGATATTAATCCAATTGGATAGTGAATATTATACTAATTTAATAGGATTATTAATATTTCACTATTAGTCTTGTGAATCAAACATGACCTAAATGCCTTGTCATTGACATCATGTTTTTACATGGAATGCTTGTAGCATAGAAAACAAAGATTGAAAGTTTCTTTAGAAATCATACTCATTGACAGGAAACTGACCCCTGAATGAAACAAGCATTTGTTTTCAACTAGTCTAGCTTTTGAGATGTAGGACATATTAGGAAACTAGGGCCTAAGGCTGCCTACAGTAGGAATTATGTTGAGTTTTGGTTATGGGAAGTTTCTAGGGTTATTAGGTTTCTAAAAAGGGGAAGAAAGAATTTGTGTTGAAAGAAATAGTGCTGAAATTTTGCGTGATTTCTGAAATGGCAGCTTGCTGGATTTCTAGAATTAGTTGCCGGAATTTCCCAAACAGCCACTGTTATGAGGATTTTAGGTGTTATTAAGGCCTGAAGGTATAGGAATTGCTTAGGAACTTAGGGTTGATTGGGGATCGACAGGTATGGTTTTGGTCCTTAAAAACGGACTTTTTAGGGTTTGGAAACTAAGCCAAGAGTAGTACTTGGGTAATTTGCAGAAGAAGAAGAATGAAAGATGCATTTCACCTTTCCAAGGGTTATGTGAATCCATAGAAATAGAACCTAAAATGTTTATAACTCCATAGAGCAAAAGAATTATATGGATGATATATTTATAGGCTTCTGGCTCTCCCAATTTTACTAGGCTTCCAGTTTTTTGTTATTTTTTGTTGGACATGTTACATGCACATTTGGGCTTGTCCATAGATTGAACATAATGGGGTTAGTTTATAATTTGGCAATGTTTTTAGTGAGGGGTCAAAACATAAAATGGAGAACTTTCTACCTTCGAGAATAAAATTTAACCCTTGGCCCATTTGTCTTCTTTGAGAGAGAGTTTGGACGTAAAGAAGAGGAAGAAAAAATTTGGTGCTGACAGACATGTATACTGTGTAACTCAAACTTGTGATGCTGCCTTGTGTAAACTATTCGACTTCCTTATGAGTAATGGGTTATCTTGTTTTGAATATGTTTATGCTTGTTGTGATAAAGTAACAATAACTCAAATGACTAAGAACTGTATTTTTTGAAAACTTCATTTTTAAACAAGTTGAAAATTTCTGTCCTTGATCTTAATTACTCAGTTTGGTCCAAGTGGATTGAAAGTTGGTCTAGAATAGACAAAGCTTGCAATTTGCATGGCATGCACATAGTACCAATATAAAGGAAGTGATAATTCTTATTTAGTTGTAAGGGATCAGCCCTTCACCTTTGGTATAAGCTTACAATTTAAGTTTTTAAATTATGAAAAGTTAGTATGATTCTCATCTTGCACTATCACATTTTTATGAATTTTTAAAAATTGTTTCACAACTCAGAAGCTTATGAAATTTTTATATGTTTCCCATACAAGTCTAGTATATTGGGTAAAATTTTCAAAGTGAAAGGATGAGTATTTAATCTTGAAAAAATTCCCGGATTGATCGGTATTTAGTAAATTATCATAACAGAATTTTGTGTTCTACAATTTCAATTTTTTTGTGTTGGTTTTGGGTGTTAAGACCATGACTTGAGATAAAGTTTGTTGGGTTTAGTTTGATGTATATTTGGGCCATGTTTGGCTCATTGGTGGGAATTTAATTTAAGGCCCGTGACTTGAAATCATTGTGATTTATGTGTAATCCATGCTTAACTGTTTGGTCTTTTTTAATTATGTGAATGGTAGAGACCACTTTGAGAGGTGATTTGTTGTGTGTTACACTAAATTATAGTAAGTATTTGAATGACGAATTTATGGTGTGTACCATAACGTGAAAATTATACTCCCTCTATCCCATTTTGTTAGTCCTTTATAAAAATTTTAACTTTTTAAGGAGACATGCAATCATTACACTTAAATTCAGATTTTAAAGCATTAATTCCCAAAATACCCTTCTATTCTCATTGTAAAATATATTTATAATTATTTACAAAGGGCAATTTTGGAAAAAATTAAATTTAAAGTTTTGACTTTTCAAAGTGGACTTACATTTTGGGACAACAAAAAATAGAATAATGGACAAATAAAATGGAACGGAGGGAGTATATTGAAGAAAAATTATATCATTTTATAATTTATGTTACAAAATTTTGAAAAAACACACACACACACACTTCAGTATATATAGGTGTATATATATTTGATTAATTGGTGAGTTGGATGGAACAAGAAAACAAAAAAATTAATTAAAGAAAAGGAGAATCAACCCACGTGGGGCTACCCCCCCCCCCCCCCCCTCATTTCCTTTCTTCTTGTCTTTCCTTCTTTTCTTGTTGTCAACAGAGAGTGGGGGAGAGAGACAGAGCTCTCTCTCTCTAGTGTGGTTTGTAACTATTTTGCTCAATCGGAGTGTCTTAGAGTTGGAGTTTGCAAATTTACTGTGAAGGAAAGTTGTAGATCATGTCGAGAGCTACGTGACTACCATCTCCGATTTTTGATTCGTCAAATATGAGATTTTTGGGTTTCTTCATCTTCACTATTTAAGGTGGGATTTTTATTTTTTATTTTTTATTTTTTTTCCATTTTATTGCTTTAAAATCCATGTTAGGTTTTTTTTTTTTGAGGAAAAATGGCATGATAGGAGTTGTATTGAATGTATGTTTCTCGGGTTTATGATTGGATATTATATTTGAGAAAAATCATGTTGAATGTTATTCCATCTTTGATCTTGCAATTTATTTGAGAAAATCAATTTATGTTAATGAACACATGTCTAAACTATCAAGTTGAAATTAGGGTGTGTTTTGGGATTAAAAAATCTAAAGGTGTTATGTTCATGACATTTAATGAATATTGATATGTAGATTGTTATACTTTGTTCATTTTTGGGAAAATAGAAAATATTGTAGGAAATTAATGTATTGATATTATTGATTGATATACAATGTGTTTACAAGAGCTCTCTTTTATAGAGAGAAATGGGATACAATGGAGCCATAATTAATTGAGCAATAAGAACTAAATGGAGCACTAAACTAAATTAATGGAGCATTAACCTAAATGGAGCATTAACCTAAATGGAGTAGGTATAATGGTAATGGAGCACTAACTATGGTGCACTAACTATAGTGGAGTAGGTGTAGGAATTGTCACTAACTATAGTGAAGTAGGTGTAGGAATTGTTACATTCAACAGCCCCCCTCAAACTCAAGGGGGTTAGGAACTAACCAACTTGAGTTTGGAGAGAGTAATCTGACAAATAAAAGTAGATAGGAGACACTGTATGGTCGTGTCAGACCGTTGTAGAAGACAGTTTATGGGGTCATGTCGGACCGTTGTAGAAGATAGTTTATGGGGTCATATCGGACCGATGGAGAAAACAGTTTATGGGGTCATGTCGGACCGTTGTAGAAAACAGTTTACTGGGTCATGTCGGACCGTTGTAGAAAACAGTTTACTGAGTCATGTCGGACCGTTGTAGAAAATAGTTTACGGGGTCATGTCGGACCGTTGTAGAAAACAGTTTACTGGGTCATGTCGGACCGTTGTAGAAAACAGTTTACTGGGTCATGTCGGACCGTTGTAGAAAACAGTTTACTGGGTCATGTCGGACTGTTATAAGAGTTAACCGGAATCAAAGTCGGGACAGTTTACAGAGTCTTGTCGGACCCTTATAGGAGCTAACCGGAATCAATGTCGGGACAATTTACAGAGTCTTGTCGGACCCATATAAGAGCTAACCGGAATCAATGTCGGGACAGTTTACAGAGTCTTGTCGGACCCATATAGAAGCTAACCGGAATCAATGTCGGGACAGTTTACAAAGTCTTGTCGGACCCATAAAAAAGGCGTGCCCAATCTTATCAAAAGGCGTGCCATCAAAAGGCGTGCCATCAAAAGGTGTGCCCGACAGCCATCAAAAGGCGCGCCATCAAAAGACGTGCCCGACAGCCATCAAAAGTCGAGCCATCAAAAGGCGCGCCGAGTTGTCGTCTGGCGTTGAGAGGCGCGTGATACGCGTGTCTGCCTTGCCTATTTATACCAAGGCGAAGCTGCCGCTTATGCAGAACAAAACATCTGCTGAAAAAACTCTTAGAAACTCTTCGTTTTCTTGAGAGAGATATTCTGTAACTCTATTGCCCAGAAAATGGCTTCTTCTTCCCGCCCTGTTACCCAGAACATAGCCTCTTCGTCCCGTGGTCTTACTCTCTTTCCCGACCTCAACGAGGCCACAACCCAGAATATGGCCCTTGAACCTCAACCAATCGCCCCTGGGCCTAGCCCCCCTGGTTTTGCGCCGTTGAACTATCCGATGGTGGCAGTTGAGCAGATAATGGCTGCTCAATCTGATATTGAGGCCAATTATTATACATTAAGGTCATGTGTTGAGACCATGACTGCGGTCAACAACCTGTCGCACCGGCTTCAGAGTAGAACAAATGAGGTGCAGCAGGTAAAAGCCCAACTGGCTCTGCTCCAGCGCATGTATACGGATGCCCGAGCAGAGATATGTGTGCTGAAGGCAGAAAATAAGGAACTGAAGCGGAAGGCCACCGTGATGCTCAGATTTGGAGGGCCGCCATATGTGACGGTTGAGGAGCAACGGGAAGTCAACGAGCTCGGTGGCGTGGGAAACACGGAGGCAGCACCGGCAAGGGCCGCCCAAGACAAAGGCAAGAAGAAGAGAACAGCTGAAGAGGCGAAAAAGTAAGGCCGGTTGTTTGTGGTGGTTATGGGTTGTGAGTGTTTTTTTTTTTTTTTTTTTTTGTGTAAAATGGTGATCGGGTTTGATCCCCGGTATGAATAAAATAAGGTTGGTGACATTACTGCAATTGCTTTCTCTTTTGTGGATGACCCAGATTTCTTTTTCTGAGTATTTCAATTCTTGGAGAAGAAATCAAAGCCAAATGGCCCTAAGAACTTGGCAGTAAAATATATATATAATAATATATATATATATTGAAACCACTAAACAAAGCATTCACGTGGGCACTGACCTTTCCCAAACCATGGACTAGAATGAGGAGGAGGAGCTATGCTGCCATTAACAAACAGAGAGTTTTGTTCACCATCAAGCTGAGCCAGTACTGCAACCTCATCTTCAGGTCCATAGATGAGAGGGCTATTATGGCTCCTTCTATGTTCATTAGCAGCCATTCTCTCAACTGTAAGAAAGTGCCCAAGTGATGGAGTATTGTTGTTGTTGTTGACAGTCTCAGCATCTGTAGTGTCCCTTGGGCACAGAGAGATACACCAATTAGGTTTGAACCTGTAGGTCTTCTTGTTGTTGTTGTTGGCTTCTGAAACTTGTGGTCTCCTCCTCATAATTGATGTTGTTCTAGTTCTAGTTCTAGCTCTAGAGAGATCTACAATGGTAGAAACACCCAACAAGCTCCCAAGAGTTATGCTCTTCTCATGGAAGAATGATCTTGTTGACTCTGTATCCAAATCTGATGTAGAATCAGAAGAGGAAGTAGGAGGAGAAGCACTGAGAAAAGTGTGGAAAGATGCTGATCCAAAAAACCCACTGTTTCTGACCAAACCACCAACTCTCTCAGTCAGTGGCTGCAGCAAACTCACAGGTCCACTTTTAGCTTATTTCCAAATATCTTGCCCATAGGTCCACTTTTGGCAAGAAATCGACTTGGAAATTCAGCAGGCTGCTTCTGGCCGGAAGGCTCCACTTGCTTGGAATGGCTTGATCAACAGCCAGCAAATTCAGTCATCTATGTTGCATTTGGGAGCTTCACGGTTTTTAACCAGATCCAGTTCCAAGAATTGGCTTTGGATCTAAAGGAAGTGGCTACAAAAAATGTTAAAGAAGGTGGCTGCTCTCACAATAACCTTAACAATTTTATTGAATGGTTGAAGATGAGGTTGTTGGTGGCAGACTTGGGAGGCTGATTCTGGGTCGCACCCTCTGTACCCAAGACCCCACCACAGGCAAGTTCACCTGCGTCACAGGGGATTGCGGCACTGGAAAGGTAGACTGCGCCGGCAACAACGCCGCGACGCCGGCCACACTAGCCGAGTTCACGCTGGACGGGTCTAATGGGTTGGACTTCTACGACGTGAGCTCTCTCTCTTTCAGCAAGTATGTTGCTGCCGTTATGGCGAAAAACTCGAAGCTATGTTTAGCAAATTCCTGCGGGCAGCGAAGGCAAAGGTGCCCGCCGGCTGCCCGCCGGTGAAAAATAAATACAGGCCTAAATCTTAGCTCTGATACCATGTAGGAAATTAATGTATTGATATTATTGATTGATATACAATGTGTTTACAAGAGCTCTCTTTTATAGAGAGAAATGGGATACAATGGAGCCATAATTAATTGAGCAATAAGAACTAAATGGAGCACTAAACTAAATTAATGGAGCATTAACCTAAATGGAGTAGGTATAATGGTAATGGAGCACTAACTATGGTGCACTAACTATAGTGGAGTAGGTGTAGGAATTGTCACTAACTATAGTGAAGTAGGTGTAGGAATTGTTACATTCAACAAATATAATATTTGAGATTTTGAACTTCAAACCTTAAAAAGTGTACTCTTTGATATATTTTATGATTTTTGATGTAAACATCATGTTGATTAGTTAACTTTTGAAAAATTGTGAAAATTGCCAAGTTTAGAAAATTTGGGGAAAATTTAGTTATTTGAGTAGTTTGACATTAAATGTGATTAGGTTTAAAGGATGTGAAATTCTAGATTACATTGGATATTTTTCTTAGAATTTTTAGATATGATGAGCTTATTAATTTGTGTATTCATTTAGTTTTGTTGTTATCTTAGATCCTATGTGATTAAAATTATGTTATTGGGATTGTACCATGACTTTTAATATAGTAGGAATAAAATGATAAGATTTGACAAGTATGAGATTTGGAAAAAACCATTATGGTTAGTTTGTTTGGTGTGGAACAAAGTTTGATTTAAAAGAATTGTTCTAGTCGAAGTGGTTGAATATTTGATTACTAGTTTTACTAGTTGACGGATTTTAATGTGTTATTTTCATACCTTAAATTCATACATGAGATATCTGAATTGTTTGGTGACTTTTGATGAGAAAATGAAAAACGATGATTTTAGCTCGTTTGGGGTAAATGGACGTTTTGGATTAAACTGAAAATAACGATTGACTTTGTCTCTTTGGATTAACTGGATGGGATTAATATTAATAAAATGTTAAAAAAATACTTGTATATTTTATAATTATAGTCAATAAAGGATTTGGATGTAATTGTCTAAGTATTGGGAACTATATGAAAAATTGCTTTAACTATGTAGTAACCAGGTGTGTGTTTACTATTGATTTTCGGACTTTGTGCCGGTATTTTACAGACATGGCCCGGATGATAGGCTTGTAGCTGGTATTATTGATCTAGGTTGTGGAAGATAGTGGTACTAACTATCTGCGGTATACCCCTCCAGACACTGCAGTTGAGAGGAATAGTAACCTCTGTGGTTGTGGATGGAGTTTTTTTTTTTCTGACACAGCTTGGAGTGAGCCTGGAGTGTGATCAACCTATTATTGATTTTACGGTTTGGATATAATATTGGTGATGAGAACAAATCCAGATCAATCTTACTCTCACATAGTAATTAAAAAACCTAGAGAGGTGGGAGCCCAGTGCATGAGCCTTCAGTGAGAATTCAAACCATGTTGATTCATTTATAGTGAAATTACTAGAAGCCAATTCTTAAGCCACTACACAAAATCAGAGCAAGATGGTAAGCGCTTGATCCTACAATTGGTATCAAAGCAAGGTCTCAAATTCGATTCTCCTGGAGGGCATGCTGCTTGTAGGCAGGTGCCAAGGGGAGGGGGGATTGTTAGCCTTGGTTGGGGCCAGCATTCTGTCGTGGCGAAGGCTTGAGGTGAGGCCGAGTCACAATTGATTTGTGGAGCTTAGCGCTGTACCCTTTAAAGAAATAAAATTGCGCATTCACCACTGCCTATGGGTTTTGGTGAGATGGTAAGCGCTTGATCCTACAACAGGTATCAAAGCCAACGACTAGTGATCTATTGGTGGGCTCTCCTAAACATTGATGTTGTTGGCCTTGGGTTTGCATGGAGACTGTCAACGAAGCAAGTAAAATCCATGACGACTCTTGATCGAGCGAAGAAAATTCCTAGTGCACGTGGCAAGGTTGGACTGCGATAAGGTGGCTCTCAATGGAGTATGGTGGCTCACGATAGAGTGTGTGTGGGTGGCCCAAACTGGACTCGATGTTGGAGAGTTATAGATCAACATAAAAGGGGAGTGCGTATGATCTATGATGAACCTACTGATAATAAATCAAACTCAAGGGGGAGCAAGGTGAGACTCGATGTTTGGTTCACACATGAAGAAAAAATTGTTAGAGCATGTGTGAAGGTAGAGTTTTACATCGGATAAAGAGTAAAAGAGATAGTTCTTAATATATATTAGATGGGCTCTTCACTTATAGGCTTAAGCTTTTAAGTGGGTTTGAGTTCCAAACATTGTATGTTGGGCCGGTGTTGCTGTGCGCTTGGCGGTTACTATGTTTTGAGTTTTATTCATTTATTTAAGTTAACTAGAGTGAGTTAATTAAATAAAATGAGATTTATGCTCTGTTGGTAGTCATCGTATCTGGTTTATTTATTTAAGTTAACTGGTGTGAGTAATTAAATAAAATGAGATTTAGACCAGGTTGAAAGGTTTATTTATTTACATTAACTAGTATGAGTTAATTAAATAAAAATAGAATTGATGTCCTGTTGATAATCACTGCAATTTGTTTATTCATTTAAGTTAATTGGCATGAGTCACTTAAATGAAATGGAATTGATGCTTTATTACAGTCACTGTAGTTTGTTTAATTATTTAATCTAACGACGATGGGTTAATTAAATAAGTTGGAATAGATACCCGGTTGGCAGTCTTGCGATATTTCGATTTAATTATTTATTTAAGTTGACTGTTGAGGTTAATTAAATAAATCAGACTTAAGGGATTAGGTAATTAAATAAGAAAAACTTGGCATGGCACGATATTATGTATATATAGTATCACTGTACCTACATGTCTTTTAAAGTAATGTTATGAAATTATTTGGTGAGCACATTTGGCTTCGGCCTTATTTGTTTTCTTTGACTGAACATCTGTCTTTTGTAAAAGAGCAGCCCCCTCATTATTTTTGTAAGCCCATGGGGTGTTTTGTTTGTAAAAAAAACATGTTATATTGAATGCAATACACACAGAGCGGGTTTGTGGTTTCTATCTTTGGTATTATCATTTTTTTCTTCAGTTATACTATCTTTTGAAATAAAGGCTTCGTGTGAACTTTAGGAAAGTAAAGAAAATTGTTAAGGAAAAGGACTTTTTGGTAATTTAATGAATAAGAATGAGATTTCTTACCAAACCTCACGCTTAGGTTAATTAGTTTCTGCCTAATTAATCTTTGAAAATTGGGGCGTGACAGTTTGCTTCGCCTTTTGCTGTCCAAGGATGAGCTCCTTTGGATTTTCTTATCCCCAATATAGCGGATTAAATGGGGGCGATAACTAATACCACCCCATAGGTTTGTCTGGTTTAGCCCCTCTGGATTATTTCCCTCCTTCATCCAATGGTTAGAATAATCTTATCTCTTTATCCCACCCTAACCAAACATATTACAACTAATTCTATATACATATATAATCTCATCCATTATCCCATGGTATTACTTATCTCCCCAATCCCGACCACAATCTCATGGTATTCAATTATCCCCTTCCAAATTATTCTGGCAATCAAACAAGGCTTTAGAGAATATGGTTTGTGGGGGAACTATTAGAGGCCATTAAAGACTATGCTTCATAAAATCATACGGAACCCTTCTGCTTGATGAATCGCTCAACTCTGAAGCCATTAATTTGTAGATTATCATTTCAAAGCTAACAGCATCACTAAACTAAATCTTTTAATTGCAGTGGTCAATTGATAGAAGACAGCCTTAGCCCTACTTCATGTTCCTACGTTCAGAATATCACTTTTAAACAGCAAACCTGCATAATGGTGACACCAGCGGGGAGGAAACGGGTGGCTAAAAAGTTGGTTCTCTTCAATTTGTTTTTCTTTATTTCCTCTCTGTTTTAACCTATGTTAGCAGAAAACACTAATACCCTAGCGAATAACGTATTGGTACACACGTTCCAAAACATGGTACACTTCCGTTTCAAAACGGTAAATTTAGTGATCCGAAGCGATCCCATAAATTTAACTAATATATTTCCTTAAATGTTACGTTAGGAGGAAAAAAATAAAACATAATGAACTATAATATAAGGTGAGTTAAGTTTTGACGAGACAAAAACATAAAAAAATGAATCATAATGCTCATGGAAATGTTTTGCTATATGAAAAAAATAATAATAATAAAAAAAACTATACTTCTTGGATGCCTATTAATTAAATGAAAATTACTCTAAAGTAACTTAAATTCTTAAGCGTGATATATACAAGTCTACCCCTATGGTACTACATTTTAGAGCATGTGGCATACCATGTTCCCGTTCCCGTTCCCATTCCCGTTCCACGTACCAGAACGATCCACGCTCCAGGTAACGTAGGTTTTAACAACTTCATATTCTGAAGCACTCAAGATTGTTCATCATTGAATTGATTATTAAAAAACAAAATGCATCATCCTCTCTTTATCAGTGATTTCAAAATGTCTTGTGCAGGCCAAGCATGCAACAGAAAAGAACTGCTGAAGGTCGCACTAAGAAGAGGTAGATTTTCTCTCGCTGTTCTCCTTTTCCCCCAATCAACTGTATAGATTTTCTTGGTAGCTTCTGCTTATAATTATTTGATTTTTTGGGGCTCACCTTGAAGTCTTATTGAAATCTTCACACATTGATGGTAGGGATAATGATCTGCATCGATTACTTTTCAAGCCTAATGGACTACCAGATGGGGATGAATTGGCTTACTATTCAAAAGGACAGGTTGTCTTTTCAATACATTTTCTTTTGGTGATACGTTTCTATTTTGTTGGATGCTTATAGTTTCATTTATTTTATTATTATTATTTTTAAATATACTTTATTTTTCATTGCAGAGAATACTTGGGGGCTACAAACAAGGAAATGGAATTGTCTGTAGTTGTTGTGACACTGAGGTAAAATTGTTGGCCTGATGCCTACATACCACTAAAGTTCTAGGATCCCTTCCTTCATGTGTGTCACATTTATGAGATTAATTTATTTGTGCGCAGATTAGTCCTTCACAGTTTGAAGCTCATGCTGGATGGTCTGCTAGACGTCAACCGTGAGTAGACTCTAAAAACTTGTCATTGGATTGGTCTTTGTTGTTATAATATGATGAGTTAACATTTTTCTGTTGTTTATTTCCAGATATCGGAACATCTATACTTCTAGTGGATTGACACTTCATGATATAGCCTTGTCATTGGCAAATGGACAAAATCTGGCCACTGGCAGCAGTGATGATATGTGTACTGTATGTGGAGATAGAGGGGATCTGATTATTTGTGATGGATGCCCTCGGGCTTTTCATGGAGGTAGATATACTTTGTACTGTTATGGTTGATGCTTTATTTATTTTTTACATTCCATACTTTTTGGTTTCATCTTTATATTGCACCATAGGGATATCTAATTTGTTTATAAGTTGAAGTTCTTAGAATTTTATTGCACCATTGTAGTGATTATACACCAAAACTAGAATAAAAAATAACCTTATTTTGTTTTTATTGAAACGATCAAAAGTGAAACATCGCACATAGAGCATGTAACAGTTTGGTTGTGTGACCCTATAGTTGAGCCAGTGACCTGGCTGTTGATTAGTTTTACACATCAGTGTGGGTGTCATAGCTTTTCTTAGAAGGTCCATTTGGTTGCATGACCCTATGGTCCCTATAGTTGAACAAATGAGTTGTTTTTTGATTGGTTATGCTTTGATGTGGGTCTGATAACTATTCTTTGAAGAGCACTGCTGGCTGTAATTTATCCTTTATTTTTAGTAGTCAATTGATGATTGGCAAGCTGGTTAGATCAATTTATTGTTTTCGTATTACCCGACCTGAAAGAGTTAAATAGCAAATGCTATGCTTAAAATTTATGTTTATAAATTGTTATAGTTGTGTATCCAACTTATGGGTAATGTTTTATCTGATATTAGTTTTTGTTTCTGGCCTTCAGTGATATAAAATGTTTCTCTTATTAATGTGTAACTCTTCTTTTTCTTTTTTCTTTTTTGGGTCCCATTGTGGCTTTTTGCAGTTTGTTTGGATCTACAATGTGCCCCTAAAGGCGATTGGCACTGTCCTTATTGTACAGATCAATGTGGTTCGGGTAAAAAATGTGCAGGAGATTCCTCAAACATGGGAAAATCTATTATAATTCGTTTGAGACGAGTTGTAAAAGCACCAGAAACTGAAATATGTGGTGGTTGTGCTATTTGCAGGTTGGTTGCTATAAATGTAGCCATTCAATTGAATGTTGGTTAATTTTTTCTTCTTGTAATCTATGAAAATGATTACATTTTCTTTAATTTATTTTGTATAGTGCTATTATCTACGGGTGCAACTTGGGCTGGTTTGATCAGGTGAGAGGTTCCCGAAGTCGAGTCCGAGTTGTGCTAAAAGTTGCCCAAGCCCGACTTGAATCCGAACTTGTTTGCCCAAGTCCAACCTGAGCATAATAAATTGAACTTGGGATGGGTCTGAACGAACTACCCACAAATTTGAGTTTTTTTTTTTGGCAGCTAGGCTGATTAATTTGTTAAAGTTAGACCGTATTAACATTTTTTTGGGGGTAAAGTCATTAATAACATCAAAACAAATAATTTATATGATGAGAGAGAGAGACAGAGAGATGGATGAGAATTGAAGAACTGATAGGCCGCTGTCTTTGCCATTTCTG
Organism: Camellia japonica; assembly: GCA_030407325.1. Classification (NCBI taxonomy): domain Eukaryota; kingdom Viridiplantae; phylum Streptophyta; class Magnoliopsida; order Ericales; family Theaceae; genus Camellia; species Camellia japonica. The sequence continues at coordinate 55,396,345 of JAPPVO010000017.1, forward strand.
AGTGAGGGATTGAAAGCATAGGGTTTTGTGTTATATGACTTGAATAAATGATTGTTTTTTTTGGTAGTAAATAAGCTAACTTTATTGAAAAAGCATCAATAAACTTGTATATATGATATATAGTGAGTATGATGTAATGGTCCATAAAATTTTAACATCATTTAATAGCTAATAATTTATATGTATTTGAAATATATAATTCAGGCATTGGGTTGCCCAGTTTCTTTGCCCAAGCCCTGTCCGAATTTAATTTGGGCTTATGAATTTCTGTCCAAGCTCGCACTGAATTCAAAAATATGTTTCCGAAGACCTAAAAACTTTTGGGTTGGACTCGGGTTGAGCCCACCCAAGTTGCACCCCTATTGTTATCCTAAGAAATCTATTTGCAGTTTTATGTGTTTGATGTCCTCCTTTGCGAGGCTTTTTCCCATGGCTTCATTGATTTGTAAATATATACAGATTTACATAATGTAAAGTCTAGTTTATCAAGATTAGTTTTTCGTGTAGGTGATGTCTGCTGGGGATTAATTTCATTTCTGGTCCATTTTATTGTTGTCTGTTCATTTAGACTCACATTCATGGTTTTCAACTCAACTCAAAACATGCTTGGATTGGCAAAGGCCAGCAATTACTGTCTTTTTCTCCTTGAATTTTCTTGCATTTTTGTATTCAATTATTTTGTTGTCTGGAGTTTCTTTTCTTGAGCACTGCTGTTACAAAGACTCAACCTTACTGGCTTCAAGGTCACAAGCTTATAAGACCTTGTAGATATTGAATATGATGATGAAGCAATAATGAAGATTTGGACATAATGGAGATGAAGCACAATAATAGTAGAAGTGAAACAATGAGGTCGAATTAGTTATAACGACTCAAGAGTTATAGCAGTTTAGTAACCACTTAATGGAAAGAGTACGAATGGAGAAGATTTGGTTAATGAGTTCGCTGGGGGAGGAAATGCATAAGCATATGGGTTCATGGAAACAATGGGACTTATTTTGTTAGTGACAAAATTTTGTGCTGTGTATAGCATGAAATATTCTCATTTATTTTGGGGATTTGGAGTTACTCTGCAAGTTTATAGTGAAAGAGCTTCCTAGCCCTCAAAACCTGTGGACGGCCCGTAGAATATAGTGATGTTTCTTTTCAGTTATTTGAAAATATTGGTTTCTCATCATTGTTGTCAAATTATCATATACTATAATACTACAATGTTCACTTCTGTACGTCTTAGTAACACCGATCTTCTTTGTTACATTTACAGGGCTCATGATTTTAGTGTTACAAAATTTGATGAACGGACTGTTATGATATGTGACCAAGTAAGGCTTGCATTTTTTTTTCCTTGCACTTTTTTGTCCATATGTGTTTTCTTTCTTATTGTCTTAATCTAAATGTTTATTCTTGCTTAGTGTGAAAAGGAGTACCATGTTGCTTGCTTGCGGGAAAGTGGGCGATGCGATTTAAAAGTAAGTTTCTGAATCTTTTTATGCTTTTGACATGTATATAAAATTATTTATGCAGTGACTTAGTATCTCGTTTCTCACATTTCATGCAGGAACTGCCCAAGGGTAAATGGTTTTGTTGTAATGACTGTGATAGGATCCATGTGGCACTACAGAATTTAGTTTTAGGTGGATCGGAGATGATTCCGGCTTCAGTTTCAAATGCTATAAACATGAAGCATGTAGAGAAAGGATTTGCTGATGGAGCTGCAAATGATGTTCAGTGGCGGATTTCAAGTGGGAAAAGTCGTTATTCAAAACATCTGCGACTACTACCGAGGGCTGCTGCAATTTTTAGAGTGAGTTTTTGCTAATTCCATGTAGAATTTTTCAGCCAGCTATGACCAACTGTAAAATGTGATTTGAAAGTTGTTAAAATCTGTCTGATTTACTTTCTTATCTTGTCCATCTAGATTTTGGTTGCTTGTCTTCATAAGTTTTTCGTCTAGTACCCTTTTATTTGTATTTATATAATCTCAATTTTTCAATCCATACCAGTTGTTTGACTTGTATGATGCACAGAAATCATATTTACTAAAAGGAGTGTTTGGAAGAAATGTCCGGCTTTAATGATTTTCAATCATATTTACTTGGATAATGTAGCTGCTTTTTCCTTTTGTCTTAAATTTATGTACGGATGATAGCAAGCTAGGTTGTTGACTAGATGTTTATTTTCAATCTGAGAATAGACAGGGATTGGTCAGAAAGATTTCTGTTTTTCTCGTTTACCCGCTTTTTCTGCATGTCGAAACTCTCATTTGTTGTATCCCACTCTTTTTATAATTGGACTGCATATTCAAGCTTTTCTTTTACCAGACAAGGTTTGGATATACCCCTGTAATTTTTTGTGACAAGTATAGTTTGCATTGATGCAGCAACTAAAAGTGAGCCCTGTCATTCTGTTGACATTGTTTCTGTTCAATGCAAAGCTATTTTGAAATTTAGTCCTTTTCGTTGTCTGCCTACAGAAATACAAAGTCACCAGTATATGACTTCTTGTTTAACCATAATGGGTGTGATTCTTGGAAAGTTTCATCTTATTTTTAATGCCCCATGCATAGGGTAGTAGATTGACATGTACAGTTTCACATGGGTAGTCTCCAATTGGTTAAGAAACTGTTTTGCTTCAGGAAAAGGCTAACCATGCTCTAAGGCACAGAAAGCTGGGCAAACATATGTATAAAATTAACATGGTGTGAAATGAGATATTGATATGGTCGCATGGCAAGACAAGAGCGTACAAAATCAGACACGAGCACATTCTTGAGATGATGAAAGATGAAAGTAGCCCAGTTTGGGATGATATTGAAAAGAACTGAGTAAGATGGTTTGATCATCTGCAATTAAAACCAATAACTATACCTGTGAGGAAGTGTGGCACTGTACTATTTGAGGGAAATGCTGAATGGAAGGGGAACTGGGAAGATCAAAGTTAATGTTGGTTTAAGGGAAAACATGGTAGCATGTGATTTTAGTGGGATTTGAACTCAGGACGTCCGGATTTACGAACGCGTCCCAAAAATTCCTCCCCTCACGAACTGAGCTACCCTTCCGGGTTCCCAAACTCTAACCATCAAAACTACAAAATTATTTTTAATTTCAAATTTTAAAAACTCTTTTAAAAATTTATCTTTCAAAATTAATTCAAACGTAGCGAACGAGTTTTAATTATCAAGACAAAACTCATTATATCTCAATAAACGTGAAAATATCACAACCACATCCTCAAAATATCACACGTAAGCCAAACGCAGCTGACAATTTTAATTATGAAGACATATCACAACCACATCTTCAAAGTATTACATTTAAATCAAACGCAGCCAACGACTGCTCCATGACCCTTGACATGGTAGAATGATGAAACAGATTCATCTAGCTGACTCCAACTAGTTGGGATAGGGTTCATTGGGTGGACATAGTTCATGGATGTGAATCATTGGTCTTTGCTTACTGCTGTATCATATTGCTTCTTCTGGAACAATTTTGTTTATGATGTTCGTATTTGAAGAGGGGGATGATGTTAGAGTAAAAGTTGTGAACTTGATTAATTGACGTGCTAGAAGAAACGGACCACTTTGAGGCATTTAGATAATTTTATTTCTCTATGCTTTTTTCTTAGATGGACTTTTATCGAAGGATGGTCTGGTTCCAGACTTTTTCTTTTTCTGTCTCTCTTTCTCTTTTGCTAGACATTTTAATTTGGACGGCAGTTGTATGAAGATATAACTCTTTTGCTATCCTGTACTGTCTTTTATTTTATTTTATTTTTTTGGGTTAAACCTAATTACATGTCCCATCTTCGGCAGGAATGTTTTGATCCTATTGTTGCAAAATCTGGTCGGGATCTTATACCTGTCATGGTCTATGGGTAAGGCATCATCATCACTCATTGTATTTATTGTAGCTCTTCATCTCAAGGGTATATCTATCAAAACTTAAGCCATGTAGAAGATAGTTAAGCCCTTTGACAAATAAGCTTCTTTCAGGAGTGATGATGTATATGAGTAGGCCTGTAAATGGATCGGATTCGGATCGGATCTGTCAAGATCTGAATCTGATCTGATTAAGACAAAAAGAATCCGGTATGAACTCGTTTATCCCATATCTAATTATAGATCACCCAAATCCGAATCCGATAATTTCGGATATCCGATCCATTTATTTATTTATTGAGCTACAATTTTATATAATTTTATTTTATTTTATTTTTTTTTCAATTTGTGTTTTCTTCATTCAAATTGAGAATAATTGGATCAGATTTTTGCATATCCAATCTGTTGAATAATTGGATTAAACTTATTTGGATTATTGGATTACCGGGTCACTTTTTTGTAAATGGATTCGGATTTTCGGGTCGGGGTCGGGCTTGGGCTCGGGTTCAGATTAAATCAAACCCATTGTCAGCCCTAATGTATGCTTTATTCAGTACTGGAGATACCTAATCATATAGCAAATGCTGGATGCAAAGTTTCTTCATCTCCCTATTTTAACGCATTGATGTCAAACAAGGTGAAGGATTTAATCAGTTAACAAGTTGTCATAAGAAATACATTTTTTGAGAGGAAAAAAAGGAGCTTTGTGCTCATGAAATCAGACAAACCTTTTTTTTTTTGGGCCTTTGATTGTTGAACTCACATGATGTGTTTGATGTGCTTTTCATGATTGACCATATGGTTAAATCTGGAGCAAGCAAGGATTGGCCACAATTAATAAAATTTGGGAAGTGAAAAATAAGGGGAAAGAAGGTTATATGTGGGTGAATTGTTTTCTTCAGTAGTTATAAGAGCTGATTCACAAAATAGTGATTAGTTGTGGAGCATAGGATTATAAGGTTGTACAAATATGCAGTTTTGATAGGTACTCAATTTTTTAACTCGTTTTAAGGTTATTCTATTTCATCACTGGGGATCTGATTTTGCCAGTAAGATGAATAGATGATCAACATTAAGATACCAATTCAGATCATGGAACTGTTGTTTAAGTGGATTAACCGTGTTTAGGATTATATGTTTGTTTCACTGGACTAATAATGTATTGGATTCTATGTATAATAACATCACCCATATTTAGTTACTATTGTTTATTATTTCGTTGATTGCTGTTGTACAAATACTGTATTGTTGCTGTTGACCTGAGCTAACTGGCGGAAAAAACCTTTGCTGTTGACGTATTGATAACAATTTGTTGTCATTTTGCTCCTATGCCCTCTTTTGTTGTTAAATGTCCATGATATCTTCATGTCTTTGGTTAATCTACCAAGCCTACTAAAAATGCAATATCTTGTACTTTTGCAGGGGAAATATTTATGGGCAAGAATTCGGTGGAATGTATTGTATCGTTTTAATTGTGAAGTAAGCTTCCCCCCTTTAAAGCTGCTTTGTGCGTTTTATTAATTTTACCTTTTTATTTTATTCCACTGTTTTGTTATTAGTTTTATATTCTAATATTGTTTTTAATCATTGCATGCTTAAATGCATGTGCAGGTCAGTTGTTGTATCTGCTGGCCTTCTGAGGATTTTTGGACGAGAGGTTGCTGAGCTTCCTCTGGTGGCTACGAGTAGAGAACATCAAGGAAAAGTAAGTGTGTTGATGCTGAGCATATAAGTCCTTCATCTAGCTGTTTGTGTTAGCAAGGTTTTCTTTTCTTTACTTTTTCTTTAGTTTTATAGATATATAATTTTCTTTTTATTTATATATTTATTCATTAAAGGGTCTGTGCAACTGGAATTATTCCTTGCTTTTGTTCCCATCTTTGAGATAGTATATCCCTTAAGCCTCACAAAGTTATTTTGATATCTTTTTATCTTTAGGGTTATTTCCTGGCACTATTTTCGTGTATTGAGAGGCTATTGTATTCACTGAATGTCGAAAACATCGTGCTTCCTGCTGCTGAGGAAGCTGAATCAATCTGGAAAAATAAGTTAGGCTTCAGAAAGATGAGCCATGAACGGGTAAGGGCACTTCTACAACTTAAATGTGTCAAAGTTAGTTTCTCTTGGCATTCATCTCAAACTCATAAAATCTTGGTTCTATGTGAGATTGAAAACCACTGAAAGCAAAATAGAAATGAATTCTAAGCTGCACTGGAAAACATTAGTTACTTTCATCAATTCATTGACAATGACAATAAACTTTGGGGCTACGACCATTCATTTCCATTGTATAATTGGCTAAGAGCTGGACAAAGATTTTGTGGTTTCAGATGACGTAGGATAGTTATAAATGTTATTGATAAATCGCATCCTGTTAATTACCAAGCCTTTTCTTTCTCTCTTCACATTGTTTGGAATTCTTTCCTTGCACTCTGACAACCTTTTGACACAACTGCTTCAACTCTGGAATTAATGATCGATTCTCTACAGTTCTATACATCTCATGAGGAGGTACCTAACATGTAGCATGTTGGTTAATAACGGAAACTCCATAGAGTGAAATTTTTCTGAACTTTTTAAAGATCGTGGCATAGAACCAGAGAGAGACAATCCTAAAAACTTGTGGAAACTTGTCAAACAATTCTACCCAACAAAGAAAATCAAATCTTATCACTAAAGCCATTAAAAGTCGTTAAAAAACAGAAGAAAATACAACAACATTAAATCAAAGGTTGTTCCATGATTTCAAATTGATTTAGTGTAGTCTTCATAATAATTTTGTTAAACATGTGGTGGCCAAATATAGCATGCTACCTGAGAAGATACACGGGAGATAAAGAAAAAAAGAGAAACCCAGGGAGAAAGACGGGGGAAAAATTTTCAGGGAAGGATATGGGCGAGTGTAATGAGAATGGGCCTGAAGTTCATATAACTGTTGGGACATGATTTTGTTGAGCTTTAAAATGGCTGGAGATGAAAGAACACTAGCAGCATCTCATAGTTGATTTTCAGCATAGTGTTTATTTATAAAAATGAAAATGATATTTTCCATTCTTTATATTTTTTTTTTCCCTTAGTCCTTTGATTTCTTGTCTGGAAAAGGGCCTGTTACAGAAATGGTTACTTTGTAGGCCCAATTGAGTATCGACTTTAGTACTGCTTCTTTGTGTCCCATATTTACATTGGCAACCAGTGAATAAGTACTAACAATTATAAATATGTTGTCCGGAGCAGTTTTTGGATTATACAAGGCGCTTCCAGCTGACGATTTTTAAGGGGACGTCAATGTTAGAGAAGGAGGTGCAGCAGACAGTAGATTAGCGACGACCCCGTGTTTCCTAAATATAATTCAGTTAGAAATGCAGGAATTAGGGTTTTTTTTTTTTTTTCCTTCATGTAATATTGCTGTTATTTTCTCTGGTCAGTAGCCAGCGATCTGATTGAGGGTTTCTTTTTGTTCATGTAAAAACTAAAAAGGGGAGGGAAAAGGTATATGTGACAAGCAACAGCGCATGCTGACATTTTAATATGCATGCATGAGGCTCAGTTTTTTTTTTCTTTCTTTCTTTTTTTTTTGGTTAAAATCTTTTATTTCTGCGTTTTGTTGTTTTGTAGCTTTCTTTGTGTAAACAGAAATATTTTCGAATGAAAAAAAAAAAAGTATCTTGAGTGAAGGACGTTATTTAGCATTTCTTTTATGCGTATGTCTACGTGTCTAGAATGAATGCTTTGCTAGGCTTTGGAAGTTGTTATGCCAAACATTGGCGGCTTCATTCAGGTGACTGCAATTTCATTTCCTAATGTTATTGTTTGGTTTGAGTTTGGTGGTGGTTGTGTGTTGCTCTTGATAGTAGTATTTTGTTGTTTGCTTTAAGTTTGGATGCTGTTTGTGGTTTGCTCTTGATAGAGAAACAAACATGTCATTTTTGTGTGCCTTGGGTAGGAGGGTTATCAGGACTCAGACAATTTGAAACAAGGCCTTCTATATATATATAATTACAATTTTATTTGATTTTTTGGCAAGTACTTAAACAGGTTATTATTTTTTTATTTGCTAATTCTCACATAAATTTTGTTTGCATATTTAATCGCTAAAGTTATATAATAAATTTACTTACATAGATCATGAGGAATTTTTAACAGATTCAATTTAGGGTTGGTTTGGGAAGTGGGTTGGTTTTTTTGGCTATTTTAGCTTGGGTTAAAAAGTTTGGTTTGGAAAAGGTTTTTTGGTTTTTTTGACTTTTTTTGTGAGAGAAGAGTGTAATGATTATGGGTTGGATGTGATGTTTTGTTTGTTGTGGCTAAAATAGCCTATTTTGTTTTTTGTGACTATTTTAGTCACAAATCATCTTACCAAACGGAAGAAACAACATCACCCAATAAAATAAATAAATAAAATCAGAAGTTATAATATCAAATAAAAATGGAATCAATTATAGTAAACTATTAGTTAAACATTAATTGGATGTTACCATGGAGTATGCAATGCTTATTGTGAGCATGATTAATTTCGACATGGATAGCATTTGGATTTAAGACTTTATAAAATTTTGAATGGGTTATAATTTTGACTAGAAAATCATATAAAATCACATTACAATTCCTATTCTATAATTTTTTTTTTTTTTAACTTCTTCTTTTTATATATGTATGGGTAAATATATCAAAAATTTGACTTCAAACTCTCTACATATTTATAGAAGAAGATGTTTTCAAATTATTTGAATTAAGATAATTGGAGACGAAGTTGAAAAATTTTAGTTTCTCGATAAAATTAAAATGAGTGAATTCAATTTAAAAGCGGAAGAATGGGAAAATTAATTTCATTCTTAAATCAACAATTTATGTTAGTAAGAAAAAGATTAATAATATAAAATTTATCATTTGCTTTTATAAGTTTAATGATTGTTAAATGTATATCATTACCAGTATAAGATATATTAACCCATGTATTGTTTTTATATTTCATTTCTAGTAATCATATAGTGTTACCATTTTGCTAAATTTTACTGGTTAAAAAAGGAGGAATTCTACTGCCCGATTAAGTGATACTTTTGTGTAACATATATATATATATATATATGAAAATTATCAATAACAATGATATCAAATATAATTACTTATTTCAAGATAATTTTATAATTACTATATATGTATATACACGTGCTGATATTGATTATAACTACATAATAATTTGTTATTTAAGTTTCATTTATTTCAATGTAAAGTATTTTTAAAATAATTTTTTTTAATTTTTATTATTTAGTTAAAAAAATATAAGTAAAACATTTTTCGTCATAGTTTTTAAAATGATTTACTATTATAATTTGAAAAATTATATTCTTACATAAAATTCATACAAAAAACCTGACAAAAATGATGTGGCAATATCATTATTATAAATAAATTTATTCTTAATGATGTTTTGTTTGAAGTAAAAAGTCTACAATGAGTCATAACATTATGTATGAATTTTTTATTTATATAGTATTAATCTCATAATTTTCGTAAGTTAATTTTTAAGAAGTTCACTTTCAATTTGACTCTTTTAGCACACTAATCTGTCCTAGGGCTGAGTAAGGAAATTGAAAAAATCCACAAATTGAACCAGTTGACCAATTCGGTAGGTGTGGTTGGGTTATTTTTAATTTGTGATTCGGTCTTGATTTGAAAAAGTAGAGAACCAATCTCCGCAGATTGGTTTTGGACTTAGGTCCAGGATTTCGAATTTGAGCTGAACTAAACCGTATAACTTAAACTATATATGTTTATTTGTTAAATATTATGTTTGTTAAGTTAATGGTAGAATAATATACATGTTTTTATGTTTTGAAAGTTTATGTTTTGAAAAATCATGACATATTAATATTGAACAATATTTGTTTAATATTATTTTTTTGCGTAACTAGTGAATATTATGAAAGTAGTTTGTTTGATGGATATATTATTATTATTTTTAAAATTTATGATAAGTTGACTTCTTCTTCTTTTTTTTGAAAATGCTATATATTTATTTATTTTTTTATTTTTGTGAAGTGAAACCGTGGTTCCAAATTGAATTAAATCGTATTTAAATAGGTTGGTTCAGATTAATTTCATGATTTTAATGGTTTGATTTGATTCTAATTTTTATGAAATTGGTTCTCATTTTCTAATTCATTCCAAACCGATCTACACCGGACCATGCTCATACTCTCCCCTAATCTTTTCATAGGTGAAATGGTAAATTTTTATTTACTTATGCACAATGCATATAATAAAATAAAAAAAAAATTATTTCAACTATCAATCAGATATCAAAATTTTTAAAGAAAAATTGGTAAAACATCTTTCTCTAACTTTGTATAATAGGAGAGGTCTAAGATATTTTTTTTTATTAGCTAAAATTCCTCAACATTTTCACAGAAAAAATTCGACTCAGAGAAATTTTATCCGACTTAGAGAAATTTCACTTGACTTAGATAAATTTCGGCCCCTGTGAAAATTAAAATTTATCTGAGTCGGACAAAATTTCTTTGAATCGAATTTTCTCTGTAAAAATGATGAAGGATCTTCACTATTATGAAAATATTATATATCATTTATCTTATAAAATCTCAACATTAAGGACCTTAAAAAAAATTCCCAAATTTTAATTTAATTTTGGAAAAATCATATGAAATATTTTAAATCAAAACAAACAAAGCCTTATTGAATGGTTTGTATTGATTTTTTTTTTTTTGTTTTAATTTTTATAAATATATTATTTTAATAACGACCATGGAGATGAGAATTTTAGGGCATTAAAATAGTGCTGGTAGGATTAGGTCCGATAAACCTCTCTAAAACCCCCAAAAGCCATCCATTTTTCGTTGCAGTTGTGAATCGATGGCATTTGCCTCTTCTCTTCGCCGCGTTCTCAAGCCTTCGTCAATTCTTCAATCACACTTCACATCGATTCGTTCAAATTCAACCCTCACCTCTCCAAAGCTCTTCGTTAGCGGTACCTCTCTCTCTCTCTCTCTCTCTCTCTCTCTCTGTCTAAATATATGTATTCAATTTAGGGAAATTCAACCCTTTAAAAAGTTATACTATACGAACCCTAATTATGTAATTTTCTTCGATCAATTTTTTTTAATTATAATATTATTTTAGTTACGGTGCATATTTTTTTTAATTATAAAGGTGTGCACCATAGTGTTCCCGTAAATTTAACCCTCGCTATTCATACTCTGTAATCTTATTCTGATCTGATGAGGTGTGTCGATGAGTTTTCCCATTTCTGTATAAAATGACAGGCTTAAATTTGATTTATTTATGAATGTGTTTTTTTGTTTTTGTTTATATATAGGGTTATTCACATTAAGACCCTAAAGTATTGAGAAGTATCATTTTGATCCGCACAAATAGACCTTAAACCATTGAGAAGTATCACTTTGTCTTCTAAATTATAAAAGTATACAAATGTCCTTTAATTAAAAATGTACAAATTGAACTGTTAACAAACTGGTCAAAGTGTAACATTCTAATAATTTAGGAGGTCTTTCTGTATGTTTTTTTATAGTTTAAGGAACAAAGTGATATTTCTCAATAGTTTAGGCGTCTCTGTGTAAATAATCCTTATATATATTTATATTATACTAGTGCAAATGCGATGTATTTGTGTTTTTATATTTAAATTGTTGGATAGTTTGATGATTGAAAAAAATTGATTAGCATTCCATGAATGAGAAAAAATGTGACAATTACAGATGGAAAAGGGTGATAATTATTGGGTAGAAAGGGCATTCTTGGAAAAAAGTAAAAAAACATGGTAGCATTGGTACCAACTCAAGTGTACGCTTTATATAATAGAAACTCAAATAAAAAAAGAAGCTAAAAGCATTCATTGCCTAGTTTTTTTTTTCTTCTTCTTCTCTCATCATTCAATTTATTTATGTTTCATAAGATGTAAGCAGAAGTTATACTATACCAAATACACTGTCTCAAATTTCCAAAATTTAAAAGAAAAATCCATGTCGTCCCAATAAGTTGCATCAAACAAACCCTTGAAAAGGTTGTGTTCGATTCCCAATTCCATGACCTTTTGAAAAAGATGTTGAATTCTCATGGCAGATAGATATGCGTGGTTTAAAATAGGATTTGTTCTAAATTTGTGCATTTGACCGAAATAACTCGCAAATTTGAACCAAATTTGTTCAAAATTCGTGAATCCATGGTCTGGCTTGCGGTTGCCATTTCAAATACATGAATTAGGTTACCTAGCTAGGAAATAGGCTTGCTTTTGATAATTCTAGTAAATGTTTTTTATTTTTATTTATTTTTGTTTGTTTATAATGGAATCAATGTATGCATTGTAAATTCATAACTAAGAAATTGTAGCAGCATGTCTGGAACTCCAACATAGTAGGCTATTTTCTTTGGTGTTTGTTTAGATTTTCAAATGTTACTTGGAATTAGGATTATTTCGGTATGAGAAATGGGAACGGGAATGTGCTATACAACATAAATGTGCTATGATAGGAATAGCCTGTATAGATCACACTAGAAGTTATTTAAGTACTTCCAAACATTAGATCAGTTTTTGTTAACAATCAAACACCTAATAAAACATACTGTTATTCTAGCAGCATTGTGACTTCTATTTCACATTTGTCAACCAAAACTCCATTCTCTCTGGAGCCCAATTCAATTCAATTGTATCTAGATTTTTTTCCTCCTAAGATAAACATTTACGAAATAATTAGGAAATTTTTTTTGGATTGCTAAACTCACCATTTTGTAGTGAAAAAGTTCAGGGAAATAGGTCTAACTAAGAAGTTTAAGCTGTTGATGATGAATTTGGTCACAATTGTGGGTAGATAGAGAATGGATAGTTGGCAAGTGGCCAAGAACTCCTAGACCTCTGTGAGTTAGTCTGCTTTGAGGCTCACTATCACATGGAATATTGGAAGGAGAGGCTGTAGTTGTGCAGCTATGAGTTCTTGCCCAAAGGTCACCACTCTTTATAACTATATGAAAGGAGGGGAAATCAATATATATTTTGTGATGAAGTATTTATCTTATCAAGTAACAAAGTTATGCAAAGAAAGGATATGCCAGGTGTTCCCTGGACTTCCCTCTTGCACCAAACAAAGACATATTACTATTTTCTGTTTAGAAACCAGATGCAATATATATATTGATTATTGAATAAATAAACTATACTTGCAAAATAATTAATAAATGCTTTGATGGTTTAGAGGTGACTGTCCCCCCCCCCCCCCACCACAGTACATCAAACACACTAGCATAGATTCCCAAAATGAAATTAAAGAAAAAAAAATCTATGGCAGCTTGAATAAATTGCACCAACCATGCCTTTCATAGGTTGCATGTTTGATTCCAAATGCAATGACCTTTTGAAGATGTTGAATTCTCGTGGCAATCTGTCAGACGTGTGGCTTAAAATAGAATTTGTTTTAAATTTGCGGATTTGACCAAAATAACCCATGGTTGATCCAAATTTATTCAAAATTCGTGAATTTGGAATGCGGTTTTCCATTTTAAACCAATGGTTTAGGTTACCTAGCTATGAACTAGGCTTCTTTTTTTTTTTTTTTTTGGGTGGATAACTAGGCTTGTTTTTTATGATACTAGTAGATGTTTTTCTGTTTATAATGTAATCAGTGGGTGTCATAAATTCATAATAAAAAAATTGTAGTAGCATGCCTGAAACTCTAATCTGGCAGGTTCTTTTCTTTAGTGTTTGTTTAGTTTTTCCAATGCTACTTGGAATGTGAATTACTTCAGTATGAGAAATGGGAATGGGAACACGATACACAACATGAATGTGCTATGATAGGAATTCTTGTTTATAGCTCACAGTCTTAGAATCTGTTTAAGTACTTCCTAACATTAGACCAATTTTGTTTTGATAAATAAAACATTAGACCAATATTTTGTTAATAATCAAACATTTAATGAAACATAGACTGTTATTTTTTGGACCATTATAACTATTTTTTACATTTGTTCAACCAAAACTCCACATTCTCTAGAATTTAATTCAATTGTATTTGGATATGTTTCCTCCTAAAGTAAAGTTTTACAAAATAAATAGGAAATATTTTGAGATTGCTAAATTCACCATTTTGTAATGAAAAAGTTGAAGGAAATAGGTCAAGTAAGTAGATTAAGCTGTTGACGATGAATCTGGTCGCAATTGTGGGTAGATAGGGAACGGGAAAGATAGTGTGGCAAGTGGCCAAGAACACTCCTAGACCTGTCTGAGTTAGCTTCCTCCGAGGTTCACTGTCAGGAGAGGCTGTAATTGAACAACCATGAGTTCTTTTGACTGTATATGCCACCCCTCATCTAACCCACTATTCTGACCAGGTTCAATGTCTATTGCAGTATCCCTTAGATGTCTCACCTCTCAATGTCCCTCAGTATAAATACTGGGATAAAGCATTTATCTTAACAAGCAACGAAGACATGCAAAGAAAGGATATGCCAGGTGTACCCTGGAGTTCCCTCTTGCACTTCAGTGAGGTCTCTTGGAGCCTCTTTAGTTATTGGTAACTTGTAATCACTGAAGTGTTTGGGGGAACTCTGGTTGCCATTTGACACTTGATTAATATCAAAAGATTGGTTATCATTTCAGCCTCTTGCTATCGAAATTGTAAATCCAACTAATAATGCTGCCTGTTTGAGGCACACTTAGGTTGAAGCTATTTTTTGGTAACCTGATAAAGTTTTACTAATATGGTTTTTGTCTGCTTGTATGAAATCTCTGAAGATTTACTTACAACTTAGTTGCATTTCATGTGCAAAAGAAGAAAAAAAAAAAAAAGAGGAGGAGGAGAAGAAAAACCACACCGACAAATACACACAAAAAAGTAGAAGACGAGAGAAAAAAAAGAAATATATTGTATGAATGGTTTATTGCTAATAATTCTTTCAAGTACAGTCTGATAGCCGAAGAATATGTAGAAGCTTGGTGATTCTACAAATAGCTAGAAATGGCCATTGTGTCTGGCGTTGTATGGATTTGAAAGTCTGGAAATGTTAGATAGAAATGGTCACTGTGTCTGTTTGTATCTTATCCGTTTTCTTTCTTTTGTTTTGTTTTTTTCTTCTTTTTGAAGAATAATTGACTCTTTGCTCTACAGGCCTCTCAAGGTTAACAACAGATGAAAAGCTTAGAGAAGCATTTTCGGCGTTTGGTCAACTTCTTGAAGGTAACCAAGACTATTTCTAGCTTTTATTAGTTTTTTATTTCAGTCTAGCTTCGTTGGAGCTTCAGCATTAATCCTGATCTACAACTGATAAGAAGAATAACAAGAACAACAATGATGAAGATGATGATGATAATACATAATGAATGGAAGTGTTTCTCATGTTCAAACCTTATTCCTAAGTAATTGAAATGACTGAAATGTCCTAACCATATCCTTTTCCAACATCCCCACTACTCGTTATGAATTTAAGATACTTTGTACTAACCTCCCTATGACGGTTCATTTTCTTGGAAGTGAAACTTACTGTGTGTGTGTCTGTGTGTGTGTGTGTGAGAGAGAGAGAGAGAGGCCATTCTTACGTGTAACTGTAATCCTTTTGTGGTCTTTCTCTTACCTTCATTTGCAAATTTGTCGTCCTTCAAAACCTGTTTGAATCAATTGGTATTTCGGATATTTCTATTATGTTTTTCATGGAAAGTGGGATTTGGATGCTTTGAGGTTCATGTAAATTTATTTCTTCTTTATGTTGTTAAAAAAAATGATTCTGCAAGTTAAAGAAGTTTTTTGCTTCCATCCAAGTAACATCAAGGGTTTCAAGGCAGATACAGCCCTAAGAATAAAGATTTACTTTCATACAGTCTAAAGAAATGGTGTACCGATCAATATTGGCCATGATTTTATACCCCCTTTCTTTTTTAACATCATGCACGATTTTACCGTTTCATACAAATCCAAATGGGGGCTCTATAGTTTTGTGTCTAAATGAAAAAAATACAAGAAAATATGAAGGCTAGCAAGTCAGCTAATTAAGGATGAAGGGTGGGTTGAAATGTGAGTACTAGAGTAATAAATATAATAATAGTAGTAGTAATATTAAATCCTGATATATTGCCTTGATGATTTGCAGCAAAAGTTGTCGTAGATAGAGCCTCAGGAAGATCGAAAGGGTTTGCTTTTGTTACGTATGCATCCATAGAAGAGGCTGAGCAGGCGAGAAAGGACATGAATGCCAAGTTTTTGGATGGGTGGGTTATTTTTGTTGATCCTGCCAAACCAAGAGAACCAAGACCTCCACCTCAACCTGAGTCACAACCTTCTGAAACGGGTTTCAGAGTGAACAAGACCATCGGTTGGTGTGGTTGATTGCTGAAAAGTTTTTGCTTGTGTCGTTGTGCTAAGAGTCATTTAACGAAATTAGTCATGAGTCGTTTTGTTTCAAATCCATCTTGAATTGGTGTTCTTGGACGGACATTTCTCGATTTATAAGTGAAGAGGAAAATTAATTAAACCATTGTTTTGGGTACCATATGATTTTGAACTTATACTATTGCTATGCTAAATCCTTTGGTTGTTGTAGAATGGAACTTGTTACGTAAAATATTTTCTATGGAATATTTTTTTTTGGGTAGGAAATGTTTTCTTATGTTTGGTTGCGTCAGTGAAATTATTGTATTAGAGTTTGTGTTTGGTGGTGGAGGCCGCGACGGCAGTGATAGTATGGAGTTAGCGGTATACTTTTTAGAAGAGAATATTTTTTGTTCAAATTAATTTGTTTTTCATTTATCATGAAAATTTTCTTGTGGGCTTGCCATTTTGTTATATCAATTCCATAAAATATGAAAAATATTTTTTAGAAAGACTTCTATCGAAACGAACGGAGTGCAAGGAGGAAAATGAGGTAAGATTTATATGCATAATTTCTCTATGAGAATAGGCAAATGATGGCTTTGGTACAGTTTTAACTGAGGAACGTGAGAATGGTATAGATGAGAGGTAGGTATAGTTCAACATGAATTTATGATCAGAGGTCAAGAGGTTTCCTTGATAAAAATGGAATAGATGAGCATATGTTCAGTAATTAGAGGAAGAAAAATTTTATGTATCTCGCTTTAATTATTCCGAATTTATTTTGAAAGAAATTATGTGATTGAGATTAAATTTGTATAATGTAAGATTGATCTACAGAATGAATTTGAACCGATAATAATTCCGAATAATTTTTAAATAGTTAAGTTTAGATTTATAATATTATTCTTGGAGGATTCATGGAAAGAGATTTTGGAATAATTAGTATTGTAAATGTATTATTTGGACTATTATCTATATTTTCTTTTCATCAAATGTTGACTTTGGTTAACAAAGCCAGCACTTCATAACAAACAGAGCACTCGTAAAATTGATATATTGCACCATAACAAAAATAAATGGGTAAATTACAAATTTTAGATTTGTTGAAAATATGGATTGTTCTTTATAGTTTTGAAAATTATATTTTATTCTTTTAAATTTTCTAATCGCATAACAACTGACCTCGGTCGGTGACCGGACTGGTTTGGCATGGGTTTGTTTTGATGCAGCAAATCAGCGAGTTTACGAGGACGCTCTTGCCGGGCCACCTATGCTTTCGCCTCAGCAAACTGAAGCAGCTGCTGTTCTCATGGCTCTGAGATGGGCTTATCACTTCGGCATTACCCGAGTTCTGGTGCAAACGGACTGTTTAGTCTTAGTTATGTTATTTCAACACTTTGCTCAAGAACATGATTGGAAACTCCAATCTATTTTGGCTGATATTTTGTTTGTTAGTAAGTTGTTTGAGTATGTTGTTTTGGAGAAGGTGGAGCGTAACATTGTTCAGGAAGCTCACCTTCTCGCTACTGCTGTATGCCACTCTCTTTAGTATTATATATTTCTGCTGTGTTCTCAAAAAAAAAAAAAACAACTGACCTCTCTTATTAATAAATCATTAAGTTAAATAACAGTTTTTAATGATATCATAAATATATATCAATTAAAAATTTTGATAATTTTATTGTTATATAATAGAGTAGTTAGAAATTTAATTTTTTTGTTAATTTTATTAAATAAAAAATTATGATAAGAAAATATTTGTAATTTTTAAAATTACAAAAAATAATTTATGTTTTATATAAATTTCAAAAGGTGTATTTATAATTTATTAACAAATACCAATATTATGATGGATATGTTTACCTTATTGGTAAAGAAAAGTATTTGGCACCAATATTTTGGCTTGTGACATTATTTTCCAACAATAAACTATGGGTCAGATGAAACCAAATAGTCAAAATCAAAACTATGTTCACTAGATTATTGGTTTGGTTAATTCATACCATAGTTTTAAAGGTAAATTATCAATATGGTCTAATATTTAGAGAATCCCATCAAGTCATATTAAAAATAACTTCTAATAAAATAGTCGGTAAAAAGAAATTTTTGTGACGATTTTTTATGTCACTAAAATTAACAATTAGTGACTTTTTTATCACGATTTTTATAAATTATCGTCAAAACTTACAATTAGTGACTTTTTTATGATGCATTTTTCAAATTGTCGCCTAAATTTAAAAATTGTGACTTTTTTTGTAACGATTTTTTAAAACTGTCACTAAAACTTATAATTTATGACATTTTTTGTGACAATTTTCAAACTGTCGTTGAAAATTAACAATTATTGCCTTTTTTAATAATGTTTGATAAAAACATCATTAATTATTATAGGACTTGTACGAGCACGAAATATTGTCCTTGTATAATCTTATTGATCAAGATTGCACTCCTTCGTACGTCGTCGCTTTACTCCCTAAAAACACAAACGTGAGCTAACCGGCGAGTGTGTGCCGGATACCTCTCCGATGCCTAAGTCAGCAAAATAGACAAATAGACAAAAAGCTCTGTGTATTCGGGAATCAAAGTTGTGTTACCTCTCTATAGATGATGTTGTGAGCTTTTATAGGTTCTGCGTGGCACAATCTTAGTAGGACTCTTACTCCTCCATGTAGAGTCCTCCTAGGAATCACATTCCTGAAAGATAATGCTTATCCTTCAACACCCCCCTCACTGCTTAAACCAAGTGAGATAGTTTTACCATGGTCGGATTCCAATACGACCGAGCTAACATGACCATGCTAAAGTCGCAGACTAGACCGCGCTCCAGCTAGCTCAGTTCTTCCTTTCACTGCGTGTACCTCGGTTTGACATACTCCAACTGTGGTGTTTACTTACTACCGTGCTGACCGTAGTAAACCCCCGACCAAACTAACGATAGCTAGGTCCACCGCAAGAAGCCCAAATACCTTGGTTCTGAATACCATGACCGAGATAACTACTTTTACTCCGTCTGGTGACTTTAATCACACTTGGACCGTGGTAACACTTGCCAGTCCATTTTCATACTTGGACCGAACTAACTATGGCGCGTTAAGACCACGCTAACCAAAGCGAGGTCCACCATGAGAAGCCATCATACCTTGGCTCCAAATACTACGATCAAGGTAACCATGCGTGCTACGACCGCGGTGATCGTCATTACACTTGGACCGAGCTAACACTTGTGATCCACTTGCTAAACTCTTTTTACCGCGGCTGACACCTTTACCTCGGCTAACATTACGGTTAACCAAGTTACTTCGGCTCTTCTCTCCGTTTGACTACCTTGCTTGGTAGCTCGGCCATAGTGCTGACCGCCACTAGGAAGTAGCTAAGTCCCATAGCTAGGTCCCATGGCTAGTTCTCATAGCTAGGCCGCGTAGCTAGGTCCAATAACTTGGTCCCGTAGCTAGGTCTTGTAGCTCGGTCTCGTAGCTAGGTCCTGTAGTTAGGTCCAATAACTTGGTCCTGTAGCTAGGTCTCGTAGTTAGGTCCTATAGCTAGGTCCCATAGTTAGGTCTCGTAGTTAGGTCCTAAAAACATCTTTGACCGCCATTCCAACCTAGCTCGGCCCAATTTGGCTACACAAATTACCCTCTCAGGACTTATTGAACAATAATTCATCTATTAATAAATTTGTCAATAATTCATTTATTTGATCACTTTTTTTCTTTTCTTTTTTTTTGTCATATTCACAAGTATTAGCACGATAAATTTTATGAGTAATACTAACAACCTCTAAAATATTACTCCTAATTTATTAAAATAGGTGTTTAACAATTTCAATCAATTAAGAGATGAGTTTTAAGAGTGTTTAAGCATTTTCTCAAATTTTAGTGTGAATATAATCAATTTATAATAAGTGATAAGAACATATTGTTTGCAAGTGAGGCCTCGTTTGGGAATAGACTATTTTAGTAATTTTTTAATTTTTTGATTAAAATATGAGGTAAAAAAAATTAATATGTTTGGGGTGACTTTTTGACTTTTTACAAAAAGATATACAAAAAGTAGAAAGAAAATAAAATCTTTGACTTTTTGATATATGTTATAGATTTTTTAATTTTTTTAATAATTTTTTGATTTTTAGACTAAAATAACTACTTGTCAAACGATGCCTAAGTCCAAGAATATTTTAGACTCATTCGATTTTTACACTTGTTAAAGAGTAAGGTTAAAAATATCAAATTTTTTATTAAATAAATAATTAAATATCTGACAAAAATTTGAACCAATACCATTTTCCTGTGCCAAAACCTATATTCTAGGTTTCCCAATAAGACACTTTTTCCCAGTTGCCAAACATGTGCGGGAAAATCTTTCCATGCCCGAAAGGAATCCAATTTGGAACCAACAAACAATTTCGCACTCCGCCGGCACAAGCACTTGCGACCCTTCATTACCTCCTATATTTAAACCCCTCCCTCCACTTTCACTCCCACAACAGCAAAACCCTAGCAATATTCAGAGCATTTCTCTACAACAATACACTCAACAATGTCTCTCTGCTTTTCCCAATACGTTTCGATCAGATTCTCTGAACTGAATCATCGTAAGGTCAGTACTAGACTTACCAAACAGTATACTGTTTTCCCACCTCCTGTTTGGTTTCAAAGAAAACCAAGGAAAATGACAAGGGACTAAACCTTGGAGTTGATGAACTAACGATCAATTTGTGTTTATGGAAAAATATTAGAGTTTGAATTATGAATTTTAAAGAAGCAAAAATGATTGAGAATTTATATTTTGCCCTTTGTATTTTGGGCATTATTAATCAAGTGAGTTTGCATTACGAGAATGTGTTTAGAAAAATTGAGAATTGTGAAGTAAAATATATTTATGTTGCAGAGTTTCAGCTCGTTGGGTTCGTCGGTGAGAGATTATAGGGTATTCGCAGTTGCATCGACTGCAAATGAGGCCTGGAATTACATACCGGCAGCTCCAATACTTGTGCCTGAAGGGCCGTGGAAGCAGGTGAGGATCGTTGCTTATGGTTTCAGTTTTCCTTGTATTGCAATTTGGTTTTGAGTTTTGATATTGCATACATACATATATAGTAATATGCACACACGTATCTATATATGCGCATACATACATCAAACTCGTGCCATGGTGTTAGGGAATATTTATAATCGCACCAGGTCGCAACCTCTCTTATACCCATTCATTTCTTTTCGGCTAGATATATGATTAACTATTGAATTTATGTAACTAAAATGTATATTGTCATTATTATCTATCAAGCACGTGTACGGATACGGATAGGATATGGTAAATCTAAAAAAAATAGGGTATTGGTACAACTTAGTATATTCATAAAAAAATATTTATTTTTAATTTGAAGTAATACAAAAATTAATGTTACTATATGAAAAAACTTGTAAACCAAAGCTTAATTTTAAAACATGCTAAGCATAAAAAAAAGGGTTCGATGAAACTAACTTTACCTTTGTATAGAAGAAAATACTATTCCGTCTAAGGTAAGATACAGGTATATGCTAGGTACGAATAGGGTATGACAAAAATTAAGAAGAAAAAATTATGTATTTATTTCATGTACCCGTTATGTATGTAGAAACACTATGCAAAGTACCAGTACCTGGTAAATATCCAGTGCAGGTATGGTATGTTTGCTGAAGTACCCATGCTTCATATTTTCTTACGAATGAAGATTTATACATTTTTGTGTATGTTGGTGTAGCAAATCCAGTTTGAATTTGCAATTGTGCAGACTTTGTTTTATTTTATTTCTGTAGTTAACTGTTATTTTGATAAAAGAAAAAAGAAAAAAAATCCAATTTCTGATTCTAAATTTTGCTGGGAGGATTTTTCTTGTGATTTATGTAATAAGGGCTATGATTGTGTAGATACCAGGTGGAGTTACCGCTGCAAAGGGATTCAAAGCTGCAGGAATGTATGGTGGGTTGCGTGCCAAAGGAGAGAAGCCAGATCTAGCACTTGTTACATGTGATGTAGATTCCATTGCTGCAGGTTAGATTCGTATTTGGTAAAGATACTCCTAGTTTAGGTCTCGAATTGTTTTAATTTTGAAGCTTTTTTACTCCTGTGGTAAGCGGGAGCCTTGTGCACTGCGTATGACCTTTTACCATTTTGTCAGTATATCTTCCACTTATTTCAGTTTCTATGAGTCATGTACTTTTTGAAAAAATGACATCAAGTCGAAGAGTTTGTTTAAGGAATGAGTTTGCTAGGAATAACAATTGGTTTCCCCTCTTTTGACCTTTCATTGTCATTGTTTTTAGGAGCCTTTACAACAAATGTGGTTGCAGCTGCACCAGTAATATACTGCAAAAAAGCATTGGACGCTTCACCTACGGTAGGCCAGAGCAACAAACTGACATATTTAATCCAAATATTTTAAAGAGATGCTGAAGTCACAGAAATATGCAGTCAACTTGTTGTACAAGTTTTTCATATTTGACTCAACTCAAATCAACAGTCTTGGGCCCAATTGTTAGTGGTCAGCCACACTACAAGCATATCATATACTTTATGGAATATGTTAATACTTACTATGGTTATATTGCTTTCTTCTATCAGCAACCTGAAGTTGTTAATTCTTGTAAATGTGCAAGGTTGGATAGTTAGAGAAATCTAATCGGATTAATTGTTTACATGGGAGGTTTTATAGTTCTAACTCCTCAGATGATATCAAATATTGTAGATGTTCAATTGCATTGCATTGCATTAGAAAAAAAATGAGCTGATATGATGTATGTTTATCCACTTTTCTATTTATTATCACTAATGAAAGTATATGTTGAGAAAGTTCACAAACATCATATTTTTGTGTCCAGCAGGAACAATAAGGAATAACAAACCTTGCAGGCTGAACACAATTTGTTTATTTTTTCGTTTGATCAGACCACTCTCTTTTTAAATTTATTTCTCTATGTTGTCTACCCAAGTAGTTCGGATTAAGCTTTGTTGAGTTAATTTTCTTTTTCTTTTTAGTTTCTGTTTTTATTTGCAGCTACATAAGATTTTAACTGAATCACAGATTAGCTCATGTCTAACCATCAGTTTATGAGTCTGTGGAAGTTTTGGTTCTCATGGCTAGGATTCACTTTTATGTCTTCATCAAATTTCGAATGCTTTTACATGGTTCCAAATTCTTGTCTTCTAATGACTTAACTCCTCATGTTTTGTCAGGCACGTGCAGTGTTAATAAACGCTGGTCAAGCAAATGCAGCAACGGTAAGCTGTGTCAGATAATCAGAATAGCTAGGTGTTTTGCACATAAGTTATCTTCCAGTCAAGATGTGCTTGTGTGAGAGTTCATGTTTTCCTCTCTTCTTTTTTTTTTTTGAATTTTTAGTTTGAATACATCTTGACAATGAGGAATGTATAATGCTTTTTGTTGTTTACCTTTAAAATAACAGCAGAAAGAAAAATTAGGGGTGTGTTTGGTTTGTGTTTTGAGATAAATTTTCAAAATTTTTTTTGGAGAGAGTTTAGAAATTTTTTTGGTTTGTTTGGTTGTATATTTTGAAAATAGTTTTGGAGTTTGGGATGATTTGATATTTTGTTGTAGTTGAGTAGATGTGTGTGAGAGAAAAAGTGATTGAGAAAGAGAGAGGAGAGAGAAAAAATGATTGATTGATGTGTAATAGAGAGAGAAGTAATTTTGAAATTTTTTTGAGAAAATTTGTAACCAAACATGGTTTTGGAAATTTTCTTTCAAAAACATGTTTCAAAACACAAACCAAACACACAAATTTTTTTTACCTTTAAAATAACAACAGAAAGAAAAATTAGATTTTTTTTTTCCCCTTCTAGTCATTTGTGCTATTACTCTGATAGAGACCTGTGTTATGTTGCTCAGAGATCTTAAAATGGTGTCCAGGGCGATGCTGGTTACCAGGATGTGATAGAATGTTCAAGTGCCCTTGCCAAGGTGAACAGATTTCAGAATGTTGAGTGCCTGATTGTCATAGGTGGTTTCTGTATAGCCATGTGTTCTTTAATGCCATTATTCCATTATATCAGATACTCCAACTGAAGCCAGAGGAAGTGTTGATTGAATCCACTGGTGTAATTGGTCAAAGAATAAAGAAGGTAAACATGGAGACATTCACGTTTGTTGTGATTATGGATTTAAAATCATTTCAATATGCATCTTACTTTCTTGGAAGTTAAACAAGTAAGCCGGAGAATTTCACACCATCTTTATATGACGGGACCCATATAATATCATATTCAGGAGGCTCTTCTCAGCTCACTTCCAAAACTAGTTAATTTGCTGTCATCAACTATTGAGGGGTTAGTCCTTGTCTTTTCATTTTTTAACTCTTGGTTCAGCAATTTGACATGGTTCCTTGTTTATGAAAGACCTTGGTTTTATTTCTTTTACAATTAGATCTTGCGACGACAGTTTCATTTTTTTTTTTTTTTTCAATTTTCTTTTGTTGAAGTCATGCAACTTTTATTTTCGTCTTTGGATTTTGATGATCTTCTTCTAAGTTTTTATATTTAATCACAATAGTGTGTTTGCAGGGCAGATTCTGCAGCAGTGGCGATTACAACCACTGACCTCGTAAGCAAGAGTGTGGCAATTGAGTCTGAGGTATGCAATGACAGTTGAAATCATTTGAGTGCCATACTTTTATTTATCTGTCAATGCAATGATCTCTGCTGGTAAATATACGAACTGATACTGGGTGCAATCTCATATGGGGCCAATATACACTGTACTTGTTTGATTTCCTTGTCCGTGAGTATTGATATGGATTGAACATCAATCCTATGCAGAGACAATTATCAATGGTATTTGTTTGATTTATTGTTGTATTTTTAATACATTATGCATAGTCTAGTAATTGGTGGAAGCCTTTTTTGGATACTTGATTGGATAAATGATTCATCATAGATAGATTTGTGCACATCCATTCTCTCTAGTTAACAACATTTAGCTATTAACCAACTTAGCATTTTTTTTGTTAATATCTTGTATATATGGTCACAAAAGTATTAAATCCACCGACTTTAGAGTCATGAAAGTTAAAACTCCTGAGAGCTATTTATTAAAAAAAAAAAAGGGGAAGAAAAAGAAACTCTTGAGAGCTGAAGATACAAATAATAAAATACCCTACTCCTACACACTATACAATCCAGCAATGGTGGATTCATATGGGGGAATTTTGGTTTTTGGTATTGAAGTTAGATGATGCAGAAAGGAGAGGGAGAAAGGGGAGAGAAATAACACGAACCACAACTCTGATCACACAAAGCCACAACATTAAACACTCTCAATATTGGCCCCGTTTGGTGGAGCTGTGGGAAAGTGATTATAGCTTATACCTTAACAGCTTATAGTGATTTTTGACTTATAAATTAAGCTTCTCCTCCCCCACTCAAAGAATAAGTTGATTTTTGACTTACAAAAAGTTATAAGCTGTATTGTTAAGCTGAACCAAACACATCAAAATAGCTTAAATTAAGCTAAAAGCTGAAATAAGCTGGAAATAAGTCCTACCAAATAGGGCCATTATTGGTTAATTCTCCATAATATTATGCCAAAGTTCCTTATTTATAAGTTAATAACCCTAATAGAAAAGGTAACTAAGGCCCGTTTGGGGACCGACCAAATTAGCCAATTAGCCAAAAAGTTACTAAATTAGCCACAAAGCCAACCACTCATACCAAAAAGTCAAAGATTTTCTTTTCTCTCTACTTTTTGCACATCTTTTCGTAATTAGCCAAAAAGTCATCCCAAACATACAAGTTTTTTTTACCTACCTTTTTAGCCAAATAGCCAAAAAGTTACTAAATTAGTCTGTTCCCAAACGAGGCCTAAGATACCTAACAAAACAGGAAACCAAATATTAGCAAGACTATTTAACTGTAATTAAAAAGAAAATAAAAATAAATACTAAAGACGTAGAACTATAGAAATGTAAATAAAACCTCCATGCCAAAGTTGTGCGTATGCATGAACAATAAACTCTATGTTCTGCATTTATAGGCTTGCATTTGCTTTTAGCAGTAACAAGTCTCTAGCCCCTTGTTGTCTATGTAATTAACTGTTGTTACTGATGCATTGTCTAGGTTGGAGGGACTCGGATAAGAATTGGTGGAATGGCAAAAGGTTCTGGGATGATCCACCCAAATATGGCTACAATGCTTGGTGTATGTTTCTTTCATTATCTGCTCTTCTTGGGTTAAGAAGTGTGTTTTCTTACTACATTTTCAATTCATGTATACCTTAACAGGTTATAACAACTGATGCCCTGGTTGCAAACAATGTTTGGAAAAAGATGGTGCAGGTTGCTGTTAACCGAAGTTTTAATCAAATTACAGTAAGTAGCATTGGTTTCACTGGTTTATCTGTTTCAGATCCGGGACATGACTGCTAAAGTGCCTAGTGGCCACACTAGATTTATGTGGCACCTAAGAAACATGGACACTACAATGGAGGAAGCATGTCATGTTCGACACCCATGTCGGACACATGCTTCAGACACTCATAAATCCGTGTCCGACACTTTGTGAACGTGTCTTAATTAAAAAATCAGATTCATAATATCGGACAGTTTATTGACACTTCGTCGACACTTCTTGAACCCTCTAAACACATTGTGTGTGATGAATACCTTCATAATAACAATGTTATGCGTTCTTCAAAAGACAACTTACACACTCTCATTATGTGTAGAAACATTTTTAAGATGAATGCATCATGTGTATTACAATGTTCTGAAACATATTAACTTTTTAATGCAATTGTTATGTACATATTTTTCATTATCTTTGAATAAATTATTCATATATATGACATAATAAATCTATAAAACTATAAAATTTTAACATGTTCCAAGTGTGTCGTGTCCTGCGTTATTTGAAATTTGACGTGTCGGTGTGTTGGTGTGTTGTCTGTGTCATGCCCGTGTTTGTGCTACTTAGTGTGGCACAAATACTTGTTTTTCTTTGTATGATTCATTTGCACACCTTTTGATTTCTTCATGTTTAGGTGAAAAACTGTTACACAACATATTCTTTTTATTAGTTGGCGATGGGTCCATGTAGTTCTATAATGTAGAGGTAAAATGATTGTTTTAGGAACATCATAGCAGATCTTTGTAGTTTACCTTCTATAATTCAAATTCCAAGTAGTCCATAGTCCATTGGATGACCTAACTTTTAAAAGGTGTTATTGAGGCGCCTCAAGGTGAGGTTAAGGAAAAATGTGTCAAGTCTTTGATTTATAGGCGACACTCCCCAAAGGCTTGTGCATCATGGTCTAAGGTGTGTGCTTCAAGTGTGCCTTGTATATCTTTTGCATATAAGCATATGAGAAGTACGTATATGGAGAGTTTGTCTTGAGTTGTTGAACTTAGTCTAATATATGGTTTAAACATAAAAAGAAGAACCTTTGATGTAGAATGGGAAGGGAGAATAGGAGAGAGGATGGGATGAGAGAAACATGCAAGGGACACAACCTCATTTGTAACTATCTAAGAAGCACGGACACCTCTCCGAGGGCTCCGTACCAGTGTCAGACACGTGTCAGACACGGACACGCGTCGGACACGCGGTTGACACGTGTCTGACACGCACGGGAGAGTGTCCAATTTTTTTTTATTTTTTTTTGAAGCCGGACACGTCCAGGACACGTTATGGACACTTTCGGACACGCACGGGGTCAATTTCAGAATTTACAAAACTTTTTAGGGTCAATTTCAGAATTTACAAAATATTTTTGGGGTCAATCTGTAAAAAAAAAAAAAAAAAAAAAAAAACTTCTATCTGCCCTAAATCGATCAAAAGCCCTAGATCGATCGTGAAGCTTAGCAGAGAACAAACGGAGAAAAGAAAGGCGAAGATAACAGAGGGGAAAGAGAACCTGGTCGCTCGTCCGTTGCTCGTCATCGCTCGTCGTCACTCGTCGTCACTCCTCGGCCGTCGCTCGTCGCTCGTAAGGTACACCTTCTCCTTCCTTCTTCTTCCATCCTCGGCTTCGGTCTTCTTCCTTCTTCTTCTGGTCTTCCTTCCTCAGTCGATGTTTCTCTCTCTCTCTGTCTGTCGATGTATCCTCTCTCTGTCTGAGTATATGTTTGTTTTTTCAATATATATACATATATATTTATATACTAATAATTATATATATTTATATACTAATAATAAATAATATAAATAAATAAATAATATAACCCCTAACCTTTTTTTTGTCTTTAAATAAAATAAATAAATACAAATAATATATATTATTTTTTAATTTTACATATAATAAATAAAATAAATAAATAAAATTAGTATAATATTTTTAATTTTGCATATAATTATAAATTAAAATTATATATATTAAACGTGTCCCCAGCGTGTCGTGTCCCCCATTTTTTGAATAATTGCGTGTCTGCGTGTCTGTGTGTGTCCGTGTCGTGTCTCGTATCCGTTGTGGCTACTTAGGTAACTATATTCCATGGGCTAAACAAATGAATGACCAACCATGAAAAAACACAAAGCTGAGATACAAGTGAGAAGCTCAATAACTGAAATAAGAATGTCAATATCACTTTCAATGAGGACAACCTTCCTTCTCTACAGTGAAATGTTCGATGCCTTGAGGAGACTTGGGTCTTGGGCTAAGAAGCACAGACATTGACACGTGACACGATACAAATATGACACGGACACGCCGACACGACAATTTTAAAAAAAATGCAAGACACAACACATGAGGGACACGCACAAAATATATAATTTTATATATTTATTATATATCATATATATGAATATATCATTCTAAGACAATAAATAAATGTAATATAACGCTAATTTTTATAAATTGACATTAATTTTCTTTTATCATCATATTCTAAGTTATTTTGTTTGAACTTATAATTAGCTTCTTGTGTCTTATCAATAGACACGTGTGTTTAAGTAATGGACACGGGTGTCCTCCAAGTGTTTAAAGAGTGTCTGAGTCTAAATTCTTTTTAAAAAATAGGACACATTTGGATGAGTTTCGGGCACGTGTCGAGAAAGTGTCCAACACGGACACACCACCTTCTTAGAAGTGTTCGTGCTTCTTAGGTCTTGGGGATGTGCTCCTTTCAAGGTTTAGGGATTGAAACCTCTTAGGTGCTAACAATTCCTTGGGGCCATCGGACTGGGGGAAAACTCTTGAATTAACCGTTGTGGAAAACTCCT
Source organism: Camellia japonica (assembly GCA_030407325.1). Classification (NCBI taxonomy): domain Eukaryota; kingdom Viridiplantae; phylum Streptophyta; class Magnoliopsida; order Ericales; family Theaceae; genus Camellia; species Camellia japonica. Next base: position 55,425,766 of record JAPPVO010000017.1, read on the forward strand.
TCTTGAGGGCCTGTGCACCCTTGGGAGTTAGTCGTGCTTTGATCCGGACACTCCGGTGCCAATCAAAAATACATATATATAATTACACCTCTATATTTAATTTTTAATATGTTTTATTATGTTACAATATTTTATTTATTTACTAAATATAAAAATTCAAAATGCTTATGCTTTGATGTCTCGAGCTTACCCCTCACCTTACAAGGGGAATAAAACACCTCACATTGCGCATTCATCTTTAAAAAGATTGGGAAAAGTGTCTTAGTTTGAGAATTATGATGAAGGATCTTCAGTGTCTTGATACTGAAATATTTTAAAAAATTCTAAAGATATTCTTGTAACAGATTTGCACATGCATGGCCTCATTTCTTTCTGTAATTTCTCATTTACCTGCTTATTTGTGAGGTAAATGTGCTGCTTGATAGAAAAACAAGTATGCAATTCTTGTACGGTTTCAGGCTTGTTACATGTACTAGGTTTGGTATAAAGCTAGTTCTGCTGTGGTTTTGCTGCAGGTAGATGGAGATACCAGTACGAATGATGCTGTTATTGCATTGGCTAGCGGGTTATCTGGATCAAACAAGATTTCTTCTTTGAACAGTTCCGAGGCAGAACAGTTGCAAGCGTGCCTTGATGCAGTATGTTGAGATGCTGCTTAACTTTATTCTCATACAGAACAATCATGATATATGGTCCTTGTTAGAGATGTATTTTTTGTGTATTTTATGTTGATGGTAGATCAGTCTTTTCCTTATTCTGTTTAGGTTTTCTTGTATTATATACATGATTATTAAATAAGATTTTCCTCTCCTTTTTTTTTTTTTTTAAAGACTACACTAGTGACTACCCTCAACATAAAATATACAAAAAATACATATCTCTAACAGTCCTAAATATTATACATGATTATACAATATTGTCATGGTTTTGCCAGATTTAAGATTTCTGCTTAAGAATATCATTAATGAGTTTGTGAAAAACAATTTGCATGCTTTTCTGGTTTACACCTTCTTGCTACTGCAGTGGTGTGAATCACTTGCATCTTATACTACTGTTGCCTACTTAACTTTTCACAGTTTTGTTTTGTGAAAAATCTGTTTATCTTCCAATACTTTATGTGACATTTTTGGATTTATTGTTGTTTTAACTCAACGGGCAAGGTTTTCATGTTTACTTTCATTTTTGCCCCCAGTTCTCATGGTATTATGATTTGAATGTCTTTCATCTAAAGAAAAAAGTGTCTTAGATGCTTTGATGGCAGTAGATTTTCCCAGCATGGATCTAAGATAAAGAAGGGATTTTGTCTAGTTTCCACCAGCATTGACCTTGTCTTGTTATTGAACTCCAACCATGAGGCAGGGGGTACTAATGTTTTCAGTGGGGTTATCTTTACTTCTAGGTTGGCCCTTTTTTGATCTCCTTCCAAGCACAAATGCCCCTCATTGTAGGATCATATTTTCCTCTTGGCAGGGCTGTTCATGAGATGGTCCATGATAGTTTACTGGCCTGAATTTTTTCTAAAATTAGTTTGACCTGCTCTGGGCTGAATTTACTGAGAATTTGGTGTACTTTCAGGTAATGCAAGGTCTTGCAAAATCAATAGCTTGGGATGGAGAAGGTGCAACATGCCTGATTGAGGTCTGTATCTTTTTCTAAAGATAATTAACTTAATCTAAGCCTAATCCTGGTCCCTGTATATGCATGTCCGCCACTATTAACATTATAAAAATGGCTACTGGCATATATAAGCAAATGCAAAGTTGAGTCCTGAATCTGATCAAATCACAATCAAGCAGTGCAAAAGACAAGATTTACATTACTGAAACAGTATTCATCATTTGAATAAGCTTCAGAAGCTCAAAATTGTTCTGCATTTTATTTGCGTTCAATTCTTCTTTATCTTCTCCTCTTCTCCAAATAGCTTAGATGACCTTTTCATAATATTTCTGTGGTCATTTCTTTTCTTTGTTAGTATTCAATCTTAAAGTGCTTTATGTAACTACTTTTGTTTGCTAGTCCATCTGATTTTGGATTTGATTATAGTTCCCCAATTAATTATATTTCTTTGAGTTATGTTACAAGTGTAATTTCATTTGTCAATTGCATGATGTGGACAGAAGTAACTGGATGTTTCCATTTGTGTGGGCATAGAGGTCATTATATTTTCCAGCTAATTCTAAATTAGATGTACAGGTCAGAGTAACTGGTGCAGGCAGTGAAGCTGAAGCAGCAAAGGTTGCACGCTCGGTGGCATCTTCTTCACTTGCCAAGGCACGGTTCTATGTGCAAAACATCTGTTATGATTGAACTTATTTATTACTTAAGGCTGTGTTTAGATCATGGATTTGGGTAGAGATTTGGAAATAGAAAGGGAAAAGGTGGGTGAAATTTAGTTATATTTCATTCACATTTCACCAACCTTTTCCCATTCCCTTTCCAAATTCCTACCAAAATCCATGATCCAAACACAGCCAAAGTGTAGCTAATTCTAAGTGATCTGTGTTGTTATTAGGCTGCGGTATATGGCAGGGATCCAAATTGGGGACGTATTGCTTGTGCAGCTGGCTATGCAGGGATTCCTTTTGATGCAAATAAACTCCGTATATCACTTGGAGATACTCTGCTTATGGATGGTGGGCAACCACTTCCATTTCACAGGTTAGCAACCTATTTTCTCTTTTATTTTTATTTTTATTTTTTTTGGTTTGCTTAAATTTTTGAGAATGGGGGCAAGTAATGGAAATGGAATATTAATACATTAAATGTTAAGTCTCTGTTGCTTCTTATAATTTCACTTATAGCAACATCCAGAGTTGCAAACACTATGCAGCATTTCTCCAAACACTCCGAGATGTTATATAGAAGAAGATCCTCCACCAAACACTATGCTTAATTTCCCTTAGAAATATGCAAGATGTAAATCTTGAATACTCTAATCAAGTTCCCAAGTTCCCATGCATGTTTCAAGCTGTGATCCTATAATGGGTTTGAATTGGATGCTAGGTCTTTCCACAAGTTTTGGGTACAGTCATGCTATCAGCTTTCACAAGTGTGGTGAGTGGATTTATGAACATTCGGTTGCTCCCCTTCCTGCTAAATTGTTGGACTCAACTTTGCATCCCTTGATAAAGTGCTCTTGATTAGTCTACCCCCTTTCGACAAATATCACTTCTCCCAACCCACCAATTCCCTTTGAAAACATGCTTTGCCTTGACAGATGAGACCAAAGGTAAATCCAAAAAGTAGTAGGCAACAACTCCACTCTCAATTCCCCCCCAAATACCCCCCCACCCAACCCCATTTTTCTGGAAACGAACCTCTATTGACCAAGACTTCCCACTCAGTCTCAGATGACAAAACTGGAAAATCCCTGTTGATTTTGCCGATGCTTTCCTCATTCAATCACAAACCTATCTCAGCTTATAATCAAATAGAACAATCAATCTATTAGCGCACCATCACCTTTCTTCCACTTGAAACAATTTCTCAATGATTTTTTTGGGTAAGTAGCCCATTCCTCAATGATGTTAAAAGTCTACTCCTTAATCTGCAGTGTTTTCTGTCTTGCCCCCTTTCTTTCTGTTTCAATCTCAAAGATCTGGAATGGCAGAGGCAGCAGCAATAGTACACCACAGCAAGGGATCTAAACTCTCTACCTCAGCACTATGACCAGATATTTCCATTTCTTATGGAACATTTCTACCTCATTTTCCCAACTTCCAATCTACAAACTCTCTCTCTCCAAAACTCAGAAATACTGTCTTTGTATGCATGCACAGATGCATTATTGTGTGTGTGTGTGTGTGTGTGTGTGAGAGAGAGAGAGAGAGAGAGGCTTTAGTTTTTTCATTTCTTTCACAGTGCCATCTTCCACAAGGGAGGTAAATTGGTTTAGTTCTTTGATTTTTCTTTTTCACAATGTCTTCTTTCACGAGGGAGAAGCGAAAGTAATATGAGCCCTTTTTTATTTTTTTCCTTTTCTTTTCAGCTTATCATCCTCTTTTGCTTATTCTTTTCTTCCCTCTCTCTCTCTGTCGTAGTATATCACCCCTACCCGCTCTCTTCCCCATTCTTTCAGGCAGGGGTTCCTCTTAACAGTAATCTGACAATGTGTAAATTTTCTAGGGCTGCAGCTAGTAAATATCTCAGAAAGGCTGGCGAGACTCATGGTACAGTTGAAATTCAAATATCTATCGGTAAGTTTCCAAAAACTATGCATATTAATATAAGTTAAAACATTTTTTTCTATAGTCTGCATTGCATAAGTTAACCATTATGTACCTTTGCTGATTATGCCCATCTGGAATTCTTGAGTTTGAAGAATGGTGGCTGCTTGGTGTTATAATATCTTTTTATTTGTTCTTTACTTATTTTTGCTGAACAATCCAAGCTTGGGGTCAGGTAGGTTTAGAGCAATTCAAGGTCGCTTGAGTTTAATTGATTTTGGATCTCTGTCGGGAATTGCTTGTAATTTTGATCTGCTGGAATTTTGGTGGACAAGGGTGAAAGGCATTTGTGCTGAACTAAGGTTGCTGACAGAAAGCTAGTGAATGATGTTTTTATCATGTTTGAATCATGGATGGTGCTCGATTGTTAGGATTCTGCTGCCAGCGTGATTGCAAAGTTTATTAGGTGCTTGCCTGGTGTTTATGGGCTGGTTTTGTGTAGTTTTAGTTTGGTTAATTAGATTTTTTGTTTTGTTGGTTTTGTTGCTCACTTGCTGAGTTGGGTGTTGGGTTGTTTTTTTCTGTTTTGTTTTTGTGGGGCTGTTTTGTAGGCCATATAATAGGCTTGGGTGCTTGTGCCAACCTAGTTGGGATACGCTCTTTAAGCATTTTTCACCATAGCTTCCTCTTTTATTGATGTATTGGAGTGTGTACTCCTTGTACTCAATTTTTTCATCAATAATTATTCTTTTTTTGCCGATAAAAAAAAAATGCCTGCATTGTTAACATCAACACTAGCTGCAAATTTTCTTGCCAAAAAAAGATAAATGAAAAAGCACTACATAGAGATTTGTTGGCAGCTCATTTTACTTGACCGTCCTATTGGTTGTTCCTGGATTACATGCAGTTTTGTGACCTTGTGAGGATTGATTTGCATGGCATTGTGCATCATCATCTCCTTGTCATCCATGCTTTCTGTGGTGGTGACTGAAATGCTAGATACATTTCTTGTTTTTGGCAATGGTTTCATTCTGATTTTGATTGTTTTGCATTGCTTCTTCCTTTCAACAGGTGAGGGGCCAGGAAATGGAATTGCATGGGGCTGTGATTTAAGTTACGACTATGTCAAAATAAATGCTGAATACACAACCTAGACTCCAGCGTTCCTTGAATTTATAGAGTACTCAAGACATTCAGGCTCTCTTCTTACCGCAACTCTCAATGTTTACAACCCCAAATCATGTAAGATTGTCACCAATTTCGAAGTCAGCTAGTTGCATTAGTAGTAGTTTGGTCCAGTCTAGACAAATTCCGTATTTCTATCCTGGCGCAAATGTCAGATGCAGAATTGTTGAATCTTTGGTTTCTCTGTTTCTCCGTTTCTCAAATATTTAAGTACCTGGATCCTCAATATGCTTTTGAATTGTAGTTACATAATACTGATTTTGTCTCCCAGAAGCTTACATTTTTTTTTAAAACCTAGACGGCCTGGTATCAAACCACCTAAAATGTCTAGCAGAGGAACAATGATTATAAGCCTTAACAAGTGCCACAACCACTACAAACACAAAAGAACACACGATTCAGTTAAACCTGGAGCCTTAATACCAATTGAAGAACTCATGCCAACCCAGGGTTACCAACAAGTTTGCCCGATGGGCCATTTGAGTTGATAAGCGGGTATGCGCTCCATGTTGCGGATCAGGGGTTCAACTCCCTTTTTGTTTTTCCTGTTCATGGGTCCAAAGAACTCTATCTAGGGTTTCAACCCCCTTTCCATTTTTTCCGTTCATGGGTTCAGAGGACTTATCTAGGGTGGGCCCTCAATTATTAAAAAATATATATATATATCTATATAATAAAATAGAATGATTTTTAAAAATATATCTCTTAGACAATTGGTTAGAACGGTTGATATTAATCCATCTATGAGATTAATGGTGAGAAAATTAATTTCCCGCCTAGGGAAGGTTCAACATTTTCCTAGCCCCGTCCTCTCTTTCTTTTTCTTTATTTTTTTCCTATAATTTTTCTGTATTCTCTCTTCCTAACTATTTGCAATTCACTCTCCATCTGTTTTCTTATTCTCTCTTCCTAAAACAAAATGGTATTTGAAAATATCTTTCTCACACAATTGGTTGGAATTGATGAGATCAATCCATCTACGAGATTAACGGTTGGATTCGTTTGATCCAAAATAAACTTTCCGCCCAAGTTTTTTTTCCTGTTCTTTTTCTCCATTCTCTTTCAAACTGTATGCAATTCACTCCCCATCTCACTCTATCTCTTTTTTTATTTTTTGCACTAAATGTAGGATTCTCCGTTTATGTAAACAGTTGTGATTCGGAGCCTGAATGAGCTGCCCGAAACGAAAACGACGTCGTTTTCGTCTTTTTTTTTTTTTCTTCAGAAGAAGAAGAAAATCAGAGGAGGAAGAGAGGAGGAAGAACGGAGGAAGGAGGAGGAGGACTGGAGGGGACCCAATTATTAGGGCTGGCGGCGGAGGCGGGGGCGGGGGCTGGGCCGGAGGCACGATCGGGCGAGCGGAGGCGACGAACGAGCTGCGAGCTGTGACGAGGACGGCGGGCGGAGGCGACGAGCTCCTCTTCCCTTTCTTCTCTTTCTCTCCCTCTCCCTTTCCCTCTTCCTCTGCAACTCAGAGGTCGAAAATGGCAGAAAAAAAGAAAAAAATAATAAAAATAGGCTAATGCCCAAAACGACGTCGTTTTGGGCATTAGGGGCATTCGGGGCACGGAAATTCGAGCCACAAATCTTTATTCTTATGTAAATTTAAATGAGTTGCTGTAATAATTGATTGTCTGAGTTATCAAAAAAATGTTGTACTTGTACTCCTAATAGAAATTGTTCATTTATCTCTTAGAATGTGTTCGGTTCGTTTGAAAAGGATTTTTTGATTTTTTAGTTATTTTAGTCTGGAGTTAAAAAGTCTCGTTTAGGAAAAGTTTTTTTGACTTTTTTGATTTTTTGTGAGAGAAAGAGTGTAATGATTATTGGTTAGATGTGATATTTTGTCTTATTGAGTTAAAAAATTTATTTTATTTTTTTGTGACTATTTTAGCCAAAAAAAAATCCCAACCTCAACTTCCCAACCAGAGGCTTCGTAAGTTTGTAAATTTCTAGCTATTTTCTTGTTGGACTTCAGCTTTGGTGCACTTTTTCTTTTTGCACAATGGTAATTGTGCATGGTAACCCATTCCTATCCCTCCCCTATCATCACAGAAACCTTTGCCTCCCCTCGCCATTGTTCATGGTTTGGTCAAAAGCAGAATTGATAGTGGAAGAGAGAGTTATACATAGATATATTTTTATATTGTTTTTAACTACTTTCTAATCTATTATTTTTTTTAGCATTTTGTTTAATTTGTTTTTTTCTAAATCTTTTTTCATTTCAGCATGGCGAAAATAGCTATGGATTCAACTGGTGGATTTGAGGACGATAACAAATCTTTTTATTAGACCAAATTACTTTTTATTAGACTAGATAAATACATGTATGTATTCTTGACTAAACGTTACTTTGATTATATATTTTTTAAAATAAGTTAGGAGTTCTCCTCTCTACCATATTTTTATTAGATAAATTACTTTGTGTTTTTCTGATTGATGAGTTCGATTCAATAACAAGTCAATGTTTTTTTTACTCAGATCCAAAACTCAGTTTTGATCATTTGGTTGTGTAAATTTTTTTTTAAAATCATTTAAAATAAATTGTGGTTACATAAATTGGGAAGGAAATGGGAGATGTCGGTCAATTGTATGAGAGATTGATTTTGATTGGTGTCAAATTATATTATGAGAGCTTTCAGACGCAGATAATTTGCTACTAACTTAATATAGCAAAATATAAATAGACGAGCACTGCTTTTGAATGTTCAAATTCATATATAACATTTATAAACAGTTTGGATTATCAAAACAGAATCTAAAAGTGAGTCCACAATGCCCAACAATACCTCTCCAGTCGAATGAAGGACTGAAAAGAAACGATGTCCAATAAAAAAATACTACTAAGAAAGAAAAATAAGAAATAAAAGTGAATAGGAGTTATTTTAGAGAGAGAAATGAAGAGATACCAAAATGAGAAGTTACTTATAATAAACGTTTTGTGCATTTTCACCTTTTCACTGAATCCATTGTTAGATTTCAAGCTTATTTTTATGCCTTTCAGGTTTGCCTCCTAGATCAGCCAAAGATTGAAAATCAAGTCAACCATACACATGCATTTTTTTATATTTGGGAAGTGGGTTTTTTTTTTGTAGGTTTTTTAGTTGTAAGATATTATTGAAGAAATTTTTTTTTGTATTTGGGAAGATAGTTGGGTTTTTTTTTGGTTGGATGTGATGTTTGTGAGAGAAAAAGTGAAATAAATATGGGATTTGATGTGATATTTTGTTTGGATTTGTTTTTTTTGGTTTTGTAACCAATTTGTCTTTTAGTGAAAAAAAACCAAAAAAAATCATTCCCAAACACCCCCAATGGCAGTGTTTGGCAAAAAAAAAATTTGGGTTTTTTATTTTTATTTTTATTTTTTCCACTAAAAGACAAAATTTTTGCAAAACCAAAAAAAACAAATCCAAACAAAATATCACATCAAACCCCATAATCATTTCACTTTTTGTCTCACAAACATCACATTTAACCACAAAAAAACCCAACTATCTTCCCAAACACAAAAAAAAAAAATTTCCAATAATGTCCTACAACTAAAAAAACCTACATAAAAACTCACTTCCCAAACACCCACATAATAACTCTAATTTTGAAAGTTATGAGATAGCTCTCAATCTTTGATTGACTTTAACATTTGACAAATATGAAAGAGCATAAAATTCAATAATGAAATTTCAGAAAGGTGGGACAAAAGTTGTCATACCATGTCTAACCAAAACCTCCACTTGAAGGTGTATTATTTAACAATCATTTGATCTTATTAGAGCAATATGTACTGATTGTCATTTTAACAATGTTAAAGTCATAATTTGGTAAGTTATAGTAACCACAATGCTAAATTATGGGGGAACCATTAAGGTCCGAAGAGAGAGAGGGTAGAGTTTCTCTCTCTAGAGATTTTCTGCGGTGTTCCGGTGAAACTCCGGCAACATTCCAGCGACCTCTTTTACACTTTTAAAATGTAGATCTACACTCTTAGAGAATAGATCTGTATTTTTAGAGTGTAGCTCGAGGCCTTTTATGTCTGAAATAGGAGTTTTGAGTGTTTATCACCCGATTTCAACATAAATTTTTGAATTTTCAACACCCACAATGGTTTTCTCTTCTCTCAATCCTTTTCACATATCATTGTGGGTGTTCTTCCTCTTCAACTCTAATTTCTAGAAGTGATTGAACTACGGCGACAGAGATAGGAGAGTTGGACAGCGGTGACGAGAACGATGTCGATGGTGACGGTAGGTGTTGATGTAGATCTTGCTTGGTTTGATGCAGATCTAGCTTTTCAAACTACATCTATGAGAAGATCAGTAATTTTCCTTGAATCATAGTATTTTTTGGTGATTTTATTTTTGTTGTTTGGTTGTTTATTTGGCCCTTTAAGATCTTGTTGTTTTTATTTTCATTTGTATGTTGTTTGTTTTATTTTAAGATAACTGCTTTTCATATTCCTAAAAAAAATGCCAAATTATGACAATGTTATTCTAGTAGTTCAAATGTCATTTTGGCATAATCAATCAATATTCTCTTTTTTCCTGCCATTTTGAATCACCGTCGAATCAGATAAACAAATATAATCTCTTTCACCCAAACTCCCCTTCTCTATACAAAAATACTAGAGACCTCAAATATTATCAAAAGAATGACATGGTTGTGGTACCACATGTTGGTGGGACCCACACCTATGTGAGTGCTAGATATATATATATATATATATAGGGAAAGACTATGGTATACATTCTTCAAAGGGTGTGTACCATATGTATCTTATAATTAAAGAAGAATTTATTATAATTTCATACTTTCTAAGTCATAACTAAAAAAATAAATAAATAAATAAATCATAATCAAACACTATATGAGGCATAACCAAAGATCTCATAAGTCATAATTAAAGAAAAAATTTAGTCATAATTAAATAAGAAAATGACATAACTAGATGTGCATATAGTACACCCCTTTGAATAGGTGTATAGTAGAATTTTCCATATATATAGGTATACAAAATGTTAGAGATACAAAATATTTTACCAAAAGAATCACCAAATTGGTAAAACATTTTGTATCTCTAACATTGCTCTTCTATATATATGTATCTATCTAACTTTCACAATGGTCTCCAACGAATGCCATTTATTTATTTCCCAAATTTCTCTCACCCAAACCCGTTCTATGTTTTCTGCCTCTTACCATGGTCTTCCTCTCACCATAGTCTTCCTCTCTCAAATCCATATTTCTCTTTTTTATCCAAACCTACCATATTTGTTAAATGTGTATTTAAAACTCAAATTTCTTTCTTTCTTTCTCAAACCCAACGTCGCGTCCCAAACCCATCATTGTGTCATTGACAACATAGATCACGATATGGGTTTCAAAGTTCCCGATCTGGGTATTGGAGACCATGACCTAGCTCTCAAAGCTTATGATTTGGGTTTCGAAGATTATGATCAGAGCTCTAGAACACACGATTTGGGTATTTGAGATCTAGAATTAATGATCCATTTTAAAGATGACAATCATTGCTCTCTCAGTTGGATTTCTCATAATTAGAGTTCAACCTGAAGTGTGACAATTGGAGTTCAACCGGTGTGTGAATTGAATCTCATAGTTCTCTCTATCAAGCTTTGACCAAATCTCAAATTTCATACTTTTTGTTGTTGATTTGTTCTAGATCACGATATGGGTTTCAGAGATTATGAGACCTTTAACTTTTGTAAACCCTATTAAGTCCCTAAATTTTGAGTTATTATAATAAAGCCCTTAGTTCTTCGTTTATTCACAAATTTAACCCTAGAATCGAAGACGCATCGCGAATAAACCCATACAAAACCAAATCGACCCTGATAGTTTAGTAATCATTTTTACATGCTAATATTAACTATGAGGTCCCCGACCTTTGTAATTTTATTTTGACCCTTACTTTTGAACTATTTCAATAAAGACCCTCGATCTCTTATTTATTTTCAATTTTAGTTGTAGAGCCGAAAACGCACGCCAACCGAAAACTTACAAACCTTGATTGTACTCGGGAACTCAGGGATCATTTCCAAAGCCCTAATAATAATTAAATTAATTCCCTAATTGTCACGACCCAAACCCGCCCCTATAGGTTCAGCGTCGTAACCGGCCAGTAATCCTTGGATTACCAAAGGCCTCTGAACAGATTATTACATGGTAAGGGGCTGCGAAAACAAATATAGAAATATACATAGTCCATAGAGTTGTGCAGACATACATGGGATGAAAATTCAAAGCTTAAATATATATATACATATGTGACGTCAAACGTTCATAGTTATGCATTACCATACAGGTAGTAACATAAGGGACTTAGCCCAGCGTACAAATAAACAAAACAAACAATAAAACATTCTTGACATAGTTCACAAAACTAGACTTTTCAAATAGGAACTCCCCGAGAGGCATGGTAGCTAGCTGACCTAAAACTCCCCAGGCAGCAGCTTAGGCCTGGTCACGTGCCTGCTCACCTACATACATAATATAAATAGTGAGCGGAAGCCCAGTGAATAATAATAGAGTAAAGAATTTAATGAACGATGTCCCATAGCAGATTTCAAATTAGATATAAATTCAGATTCGCATACTTAACTAGAAACCACTAATGGCTCCAAAAGCAAACAAATCAGATAACTTACGGCGCGTGACCTACACAAACATAACAAATACACAGATTGAAACACACTCGGAATATACTTAACTCATTACGTTTCGTTCTTAGTGTGTTTCTAAGTCTTATCCTCATTATTAGGTCTTAATCTTGGCTTAAGAATGTCTAGGATACAATGAGGATGCTAAAATGCACTTGAAAACACTTAGCCAAATATGCTGAAAATAGGAGTCTCGCTCGAGCGCAACTTCCTTCGCTTGAGGGGACGTCTAAACATGTGAGTGGTCGCTCGAGCGCAACTTCCTTCGCTCGAGTGGTCTGTAAACTTTGCAAAAGTACTAGTTGTGTGGATTCTCCGTCCGACGACCATTCGACAGTCGCTCGAGCATGTGATTGAGGTCTTCGCTCGAGCGCAACTCTTGTCGTTCGAGCGGTCTGCAAAACATCAAAACTTTTGGGAGCATGCAATTTACGCTCGAGCCAAGTTTTTGTCGCTCGAGTGGAAGTGCAAAATATAGAGTGGTTATTCGAGCGCAGGTGCGGAGAGACAGAATTTTGGAATTTCCAAATTGTTCTTCCCAGCTCAAAACTCAAATTCAATGTTGAAATTCAAGTTCTCTTGGGCTAAAAACTTAAGGAAACTTGTGTAATCTTGGGAAACATTGGGAATTCAAAGTCATTTTGCAAAATTAAGACCCAAAAGCATGCCAATTGAGCAAAATAAAACTTGAAATTCATGATATACATATGTATGCAATTTCTTCAAATTTAAACCTTTCAAAGCATGCTCAAACAAGGGAAATTGATGGAAAACATGATGAGGTCTCATGATTAAATCAAAAATATGACATGCGTGGAAGAATTACTTGAAATCAACTTCAAATTCATGAGAATTGTACATGCATGAAATGTATGAGTCAAATTCCTTCATTTCTAGTTCAATTCTCAAGTTAAACACTTTGATCTCTTGAATTCATGCAATACACTCTAATTTCTTGTTGATTTCACATGTAATTGAGCTTAAGGTTACAAAATGTGAGTTGAATCCTTACCTAAAGTTGATGTTAAGTGTAAAACTAGCTCAAGTTTCAAATTGTCTTCAATGCTCCAACAATTCCTAGCAATTTTTTCCTTTCTCTAGCTTTTTGATCTCAACTTCCCTTCTTTCTCTCTCTCCCACGTTTTTGAGCTATAACGAGTATGAAATGAGGGTGTAAAATGAACTAAGGGAGTCAAAGTAGCCTTATATAGGCTCAATTAAACTTGACTTGGGTTAATTACATTGACACTAATTATTCTAATTTAATCGTTCCGAAATCAAATTTTAATTAAACCTACCATAAAATTCTAAAAATTCCACATAACACATATACCAAGTCAATTTCATGATTGGATGTTGATAAGGCTTTTAATTCACAAAATATAACAGAATCTCAAACAGATATTCCTACAATAAACAGATAGAAACACAAATAATGTATCACATATGCAATTAATTCAGAATTTTATCTTAATTACTCATTAGGCATAATTAATCATGGTTTATTGGCTAATCATAGGTCGGGGTTGTTACATTAACTATATTTGCTGATTAAAAAACCCTAGGATTTCGGTTCTCATTGCGACTCGCCATTTAATTCGAAATAAAGAAACTTTAACCGAATTGAAGTTTCAAATCCTAATTAAATTAAATACTACACTTAAATAAATATTCCAATACATGAATTAAACCCAAAGCCCTCATATTTTTACTAAATAACAAATTGACCCCAAACTAGTACTATTATATATATACACTTGTACCCTAAAATCTATTTTATACACCATACTTCACAATTTCTAACATTTGTACACACAAAAAAATATATAAAATAAGTCCCTCAAATCACCATTTATGGTTGGCCATTGCCTATATAGATACAATGAATGTACTTTTTGAGACAAGTTTGCATAAATTATGGAAAATATCTTTGACTTGGTACAAACTTTTATATATATGTATATATATAACTAGGTTGGTTTGATTAGGAGGGAAACCCTAACTAGATTATGTTTAGGAACCTAATTAAGGCCTCTAAACTTCCACTATTCTATTGGATTCAAACTAAATCCAAAACATCCCATTCAATTCCAACCAAAGGGCATTTTGGAAATTTCACACCAATTTTCTATAAAAGCAACCCTTCCCTTAGCATTTTACATACAAGAATACACACACACACACACACAATATTCAGCTGAGAGAAAGAGAAGGAGGATGGTGAGCTTGGTGGAAGATAGGAGAGGAAGAGAAGTTTGCTAGCAATTCTAACAAGCCTCAAGTAAGCCACAACACAACTCTCTCTTATTTTTCCTTTCAAATACATGCTCTTAGAAGTTTTAAACATTCATTTCAGATGTGTTTTGATGGTACTCTTGTGTTAAAAATGAAAGGAGTTGAGCCTTGGTTCTACCCTTCTTGTATTTCTTTTAATCGGTATAAGACTACCTTTTTCCATATCAATCTCTCAAAATTTCCAAAGGCACACCTTCACCTTAAATTTATGAGTTTAATAGATATTATTTAGCATGTTTTCATCATAAGAGAAGTGGAAAACTTCCCCTAGTTGATCTATTTTCTCACTAACTTTCTTATTTCAAGAACTGTGCCAGAAAATTTTGTTTTACTACCAAATTTCGAAAATTCTAGACAAATGTAGAAAAATATTTTGGACCTCAATTTTATATCAAAATCTTCCCTAGGAGTTATCTTTCAAGGACAATTGGTTTCATTGAAAAAGAGTAAGCGGTTTGTAAGAAAATCCGATTTTCGTAACGGTCGACAAATTTGGACAGCGCTGGAGTGTTTCTTAAATAACTAAAAATCTAGAAAAGCTATCACATTTCTGAAACATGTTTTGGAAACTAGATTAAATTCTCTGCGAACCTTAAGAAGGACGAATTTGGAAAAATCTGAAATAGCCCTTTTGATTTTAATCTTTAAGTAATACTGAATCTGGAAATTCTGTTTGACATTGGTATTTTATACTCTTGTGTTCATGAATATGCTTATTAATATATGATCATGTCTTGGTATGATATTAAATATGTCATTGGTGTATACCTTTTATTTTAGTCCTTCGATGATGCTTACACTTATGCAAATTTATTCCCTTGTTACCTGCTTGTACTAATCAACTTAAAACGTTAATCTCAACGGAAAACTTAGTGGGGTGGCTAATGGGGTTTCGATCACATGAGTATTGTTATGAGATAAAGTTGTGTCCAAATTGAATTGATTAGCGGGACGTGTTCCCCTTGAAAGTAAAGTCTTGCGCAAGTGATTGTTTCAGAACCCTTGAACGAAGCAGTTGTATTCGAACCCTAGGTGTTTATGGCAGATAAGGTTGGAGGAGGTTATAGGCAAGGCCCATTATTACCTTTTCTTTTGAGGCCCTGTGATTGGCGCTACGCGGTAGATAACCATTGGTAGGCATCCGAGGTAAGGTCTGCAACAAAGCAGCAAAAGAGGGGGTATACCGAATAATCCGTGTCCGATTCTTGTGGTTAGGAGGACGAAGTCTCTTTGGGGGATTTCTAGATTGCTAACATCTAACCTTGTAATCTTTTATTATTGAATGATTATCATGCTTCACTACTTGCTTGTTATAATTGTGATGGTGTATTGGATTGGAAAAAAAGGACGAGGTGTGTGTGCATTTACTGGTTATTCAAAGCTCATGGCGTTTCATGCCAGGTATTGAAGATTATTAGACCAGCTAAAGACAAAGCTGAAGCATTTGAGGACGTACAGCTACCTTAGAAGGAATAAAAACTAGTTTGTAAACGTGTTTTGAGATTGTAAGTGATAGATCTCATGTTGTATTTAAGACATGATTTTGTAATTATTATATATCTATACATATCTTTCATACTACGTATTCCTTTTTTTTTTTATCGTTGACTCATGTAGACCTTGTGTTAATATCTTGTTAAGATCTGTCAAAAGAGTAGCTTTGCTATATAAGGTGGTTAGACCTTAAAGGGAGGCTATATTGACTTCTCCGACCTTCCTGGGATCTTACTTGGTTATTAACCAAAGGACTAATTAGTGATGTTTCCTATTTTGTAATCTTAAATAAACTCTGTATTTATTTGTTAATATATTCTCTGATGTTCCCGATTTTTGGGGCATCACAGAGATGACAATCAAAGTTTTAGAATGCACAATCTGGGTATCAGAGATCTGGAACTCACAATCTAAGTTTCAAAGGTGACAATATTTGCTCTCTTTAGTTGGATTTCTCACGATCGGAGTTCAACCAAAGGTGTGATAATCAGAGTTCAATCGGTGTGACAATCGAACCTTACAGTTCATGATATGGGTTTCAAAGTTCCTGATCTGGGTATTGGAGGTCATGATCTGGCTTTCAAAATGATTTGGGTTTCGAGATGACAATCAGAGCTCTAGAATGTATAATCTGCTTATCGGAGTTCTAGAATGCACAATCTGAGTTTCAGAGATGACGATCTTTTCTCTCTAATTCAGATTTCTCATGATCAGAGTTCAACTTGAGGTGTGACAATCTGAGTTCAATCGGTGCGATGATCGAAGCTCACAGATCTGTCTCTATCAAGGTTTGTCTAAATCTCAATCTTTCTAATTTTTGTCGTTATCTATTGTTATTTTGTTGATTTGTTCTTTTTTTTTTTTTTTCTTTCTTTCTTTCTTTTTTTTCTTGAAAATGGTTGAACTTTGGTTAAATCGGTTTGGGGGGTTTGCTGGGAGAGTTAAAAGGATGGTGAAAATACAATCAGGGATGTGTGATGCAGCAAATTTGGCAAAACTAAAATTTGGCAGCTACTACAACAGGCCACTAAAGACCACTTTTTTCTCGAACCTACCATATTAGGTCAACCATACACTTACATTTTTATAAATAATAACTTTAATTTTGAATGCTGTATGGATGAGATAGCTCTCAATCTTTGATTGACTGACAAACATGAACATAAAATTCAAATATAAAATTTGAGAAAGATGGGACAAAAAGTTATGTTAAACCATGTCTAATCAAATCCTCTACTTGAATGGGTATTATTTAACAATCATTTGACCTTACTATAACTTAAACTTGATAGTACCAATATTAATGCTTAAATGGTGAAATTTATTTATCTTATTGCTCCATTAGGTTATTTACACTTTTAGAAATTTTTCTTATTAATTTCCCCCCTTCTATTTGGCATATCTTTACATAATGCAATATATAAAGATTGAACCTACAAAACCAACAAATAAAACATGTACAAGTTTTGAATTCTCAATTAAGCTTAAGGGGAAATGGAGATAAAATGCAAATAATATAATATGATAATTTAAACATTCAAATTTCATAAACTTCTCTTATTTATTTGAATTGCTAACTATAATTCTTATTGTATTACAGGCCTTCAAACTTAATATGAAAGAACTTGTGAGAATGAGAACTGCAAGTTTCAACATAATCAACTCCATGAATCACATGGGTTTTAATTGATGTTAAAAATGACAAATTGTCATTTTTAACATCACTTAGAACACATGTTATTGATTTAGGTAGGTTGGCTAAGTAAATATGGATTACAATCAAATATGGTTTACCACTCATGTGAACATAAAATTAAACTCTTCTAGTTTTTGAAAATATCATCTTATTTATTTGAATAGCTAATTATAATTCTTATTCTAGTGCAGGCCCGCAAGCCTAATATGAAGAATTTGCAAGAATGAAAATAAGAACTGCAAGCTTTAACGTAGCCAACCTACTTGAATCAATAACATAGGTTCCCACTGATGTTGAAAATGACAAATGCACTCCATAGATTGGGAATGATAAATGAACTCTATTTAAATGGAGTCCATTTGTCATATTTGACATCAATTAGAAAACATGTTATTGATTTAGGTGGGCTGGTTACATTGAAACTTGCAGTTCTTGTTTTCATGCTTGCAAGTTTCTTCATATTAGGCTTACGGGCCTGCACTAGAATAAGAATTATAACTAGCAATTCAAATAAATAAGACGAGTTTGGGCTAGTATTTTCAAAAACTAGAAAAGTTAAATTTTATGTTTATTTTAGTGGTAAGCCATATTTGATTGTAAGCCAACCTATCTAAATTAATAGCATGGGTTCTAACTGATATTGAAAATGACAAATGGACGTCATGTGCTGGGAAAGAAATGGTTCCCGAAGCTAGGCAAAAGCTATGGACAGTGACTATTTGTAACACTTAGGGTCCCTATTCGACCGAATTACCTATAACCCCATTTGTTGTTTAGACTCAAACCATTTGTTTCGTTGAATAGTTATACATGTTTATATTGTCATTATGCGTGGTTGGTGTTATTTTATTGCATTTCACACTTGTGATTGAGACTTGGAGTTTGGTTATGGTTGTATTGCGTAAAGAGATTGAAAACTAAATTTTTTAGGCAGAGCAATTGATCACACTTGGGAGCGATCAGTCGCCATACATATATTTCGTCTAGTGCATTTTTCGGAACTTGGTGATCAATCGTTTAGTGATCTTTTCATTGAGCCTCTTTTTGAGAATTTCAGTAGAATGTAGCGACCGAATTAAGATCAATCACATATGGTGAGTGATTGATCACTCTTTGAGGGTGATCAATCGCTAGTCCAACAAAGGACATTTATTCGGCTTTTCACTCTCTCCCTCTCTCATTCACTCATCTTCCTCTATTTTTTTCTTTTCTCTCTATATTTCTCACCCACCAACATTTATTGCACAAAACTCTTAGATTAGGTGACTTAGAATGCGAATCACTCAAAAGTTTGAGTTTTAATATTGCAGAGCACAAAAAGGGCTTCGTCCTGATCAGAGCTGATTTTAATTTCGTCAAGTTCTCAGATTTTCTTCATCTTCCTCTTCACTCTTGAAGTAGAATTTTCTTCTATTTGTTCAATGTGGGTTGTGTAAGTATATGTAGTATCTTTGATATATTATATTAGGAGATTGGTAGAGAAAATTTGAAAATGCATGGTAGATATTAGGGTTTGGAATTTGTTGAGTTATTCTCTATAAATTTCTTATCAAACCTATTTTCTTTACATCAAATAGCATGTGGGTACTTCAATTTAAGAAAGCCCCAATTATGGTAAAACTCTAATTTGTGAAATTGCATGAAATGTAGAAATTGCTATCTCTATTTTGAAATTAAGAATGAAAGCATATGATTTATGAAATGTGAAATTGTTAGATATTGCGTTGTTGGCCATAGGTGGAGAATGACATTATAGGATGAACTAAAACCTAGTTTGTCATTTGTAGACACCCCATTTTTGACCGCCCTTAAGACTTTGGCGCCACTGATTGATCACTCGATGATGAAAGTTATACTATGCACATGTTCAATTTCTTCAGCAAGAAGAGCTTGTAAATCCCAAACTTACACCCCATTTTTTACCAAAGCTATTTTTGACCTCAAAACCCTCTCTTTCAAAATATTTTTGAAAATGTTTCTACGATGTTCCGAGGCTCGCATTTCGTTAAATGCTGTACTTTTCGGTAACCCTAATAAGGACAAAGTGAAAATAAATGGAAAAGAGGTGAAATCTTTGAAAAATATTTAAAACCTCTAATTTAGAGGTTTGGAGTTGAATAAAATAGGAAGAGAGGGAAGAAAACTAGTTAGGGAGAAGTTGGGCTTGAAACCGTTGAGAGAGAACTGGGCAGCCTTCACTAAATTAGTCCTATCTCTTTGTACATTTAGCCTTTGGATGTGAGGCCACCACCATTGGAAATTGGACTTCTGGGGCTTCATTTTAGACTCAAGAATCTCCTAAAGCCGAGTCCGAATGAGGGAGATATGACTGTTTGAAGTTAGGCATCAATCCAATTAAGATAGAAATGAGTAACCTTCACTAAAATAGGCATATCTCTTTGCATACTTAGAATTTAGATGTGAGGCTACCACCATTGGAAAGTAGACTTCTGGGCCTTTAATTTAGACTCAAGAATGACCTAAAACCAAATCTGGATGAAGGAGATATACTCATTTGAAGTCGGGCTTGAAGCAGATTTTTGATGGCCGGTAGTAGCCGGCAATTCACACTTCTAGCCAGCCGACCACTAGTGTAAAACCCATATATTTTTGCCAGCTGTTTCCACAAAGCTCCAGTTATCTCTTTATAGATATTTTCGACCGAGGGGTTGTTTTCTATGTATAGAGGACCTCTCTTTTTGCCTTCAAGGTTAGAAACATTTAGGAATGAGGAAATAATTTTGCAAAAATCCCCTCTCTACAATTCTCTCTCTCTTGCAACTTGCATAGCTTTTGCCCAAACACTCTAAACCAAACTTAGAGAGCTTCTTGCTAAGATGATTTGAGCTAGAATTTGAGCTCTTGAAACACTTGAGAGTGTGAAATTGGTAGTTTGTGACTTAAGAAGCATTCCTTTTCAAGAGGTATACCTTCTCTTGCTTTTGTACCATCTCTACACCACTTCTTTTCTATCTTTTCTTGCTGATTTTGAAGTGTTTTTCAACTTTTTTTTTTATGGGCTGAAGCTTGTGGTTTAAGGCTATTAAAGGTAGAGGGGTTAACCACCCTTCTTTGAATCTTGTTCTCTAAGCCTTTACACTTGTGTTTTCCATCTCTTAATCAACTTTTTTTTAGCTTTTTACCACTGATTTTCAAAGGCTAAAAAAAGTGGTGTTGAAGTCCCAAAAATAAAGGGGTTAGCCACCCCTTTTTTGGCTTGTTTACTTGCTTAAATTGCTCCATGTTTTAGCTTATTATTTTTGTTATTTTTGTCTTCATTCCAGCACATTTTTGTACTTTTTTGTGCTGTTTTTGGACTGTTTAAAATCTATATTTTTGTCCTGAAACTTGGGTCCTAAGGCCATTAAAGGTTGAGGGGTGGTTCACCCTTCTTTATACTTTGTTTTGGAGGCCTTTTCCCTTGTGTTTTCCACCCTCTTACTATCTTTTTTTGAGCTTTCAAACACTAATTTTCGGAGCTTTTTCAGTGGCCAAAATCATATTTTGAAGTCCAAATTTGGAGGGGTTAGCCTTTCCTCCTTGTGTCTTTCTTACTAGCCTAATTTGTGCAATGTTTTAGCATATTTATCTAGCTTTTGTTAGCTTAATTCCAGCATGTTTTAGCACTGTTTTTGGTTGATAGTTGCATTTGAGCTTTGTTTTGCATGCTTATAGTGTAATAGTCCTCATGAGTTTGGTGTTTTAGGCCTTAGACACCATCTCTTTTGAGTTGATTGCATTTATTTATGGCTTTCCATACTTGTGATCACTCTTAATCACTTCTGCAACCTCCTTTGTTTCTTGGCTTTTGTTTTGCTTTGAAAGTGGTTCAAACTACTTGTTTGTTTAAACATGAGGTTGAGATGTCATGCTTAATGGTTTAATCCCTTAGGGGGTTCATTACCAACGGTATGATGTCTCTTTCATGCCTAAGACAACTCTTGGTTTGAGCATTCTTTCCATTTAGAGGACTTAAACTCACCATTGGACTCAATGAGTTAAAGAATGGATGGTAATCTAAAATGGAGTAATTAAAACTTGGGATTAAAAGTGTGCAAGATAATAACTTGTTGTGTTCAATCGGACGTTAATTGAATACATGGAAGCTTGAGACATTTCATACTCATTAGCGATGAAATGGTTTAAGATTCCAAGGTCACTACTTCCCTTGATCTTCCATGATAGGGAGGTGGTTTTGAAAGTCTCATTTTGTTGCATTTATTAAACTTGCACATTTTCATTCACAAGCCATCATGCAATGAAAATGCTTGAGTTGGTGGTTTGTGACTTAAGTTCACTATTCCTTTGATTTGCTCATGAAAAGAAGGGGTGAGTTGTGCAAACAAACCCTTGAAAATACCCTATGCATGCTTTGTTTATTATCTGTTACAGCAAGGTGAACTGGGCAGCAGTGGCCGGCAAGCCACGTTCAGTGGCCGATAGGCCACCTTTGATGGCCGGCCGGCTATCACTGCTAGCCGGCTGACCATCAACGCAAAATTCAGCAGTGTGTTCTTTAGGCAGAGCAGAGCTATTCTGGAAGTGGGCAATAGTGTATGTGTTCTCTGTGTAACAGAGGCTCTCCTGAAGCAAAATAATGGCCTTTCGGGTGGAAACCAAGCACGCGCATGAGCATTCCTTGCATTTTGAGCCTATTTAGTTTAAATACTTAGCTTAGCTATTTGTTGTAATTAATTAGTTGTAGCTAGTTAATTTTGTAAAGTAATGTAATTATTTTAATTAGCTAGATTAGTTAATTAATTAGTTCGTTTGTTGTTGTAATAATTAGCTTAGCTTTAGTTAGTTAATTAGCTAATTTATTCATTCGGACTCTCCTTCGTGAGAACGCAATATAATAATGTGTATGTCTTCCAACCCCACGTCTTTCTCCCTTTTATTTACTAGCTTATGATGGTTAGTTTAGGAACATCATGTTTTGTTTAGCATACTTCATGTTTGCATCCATTTGTATTGCATGCACCGAGACTCGATTCATCATTGTAACTGCATTGTTATTGCTTATACTTCTTTGAATACGTGCTTAGACTGCATGATATTTCATTGTTTCATATGTCATATTAGTAGCCGAGCCTAGTAATTGTATATCGTATGTGTTAAATTAGTTATATCGCATAGTTAGGAATCATGTATTTTTCTAACTCATTTATCTTTTGGCTTGGAGTACTAGGTAAGCTTTTACTCGCTTTAGCATATCGCATGCATGTGAGTGTTGCCATGTTTAGCATGCTTGTCATGAGGCTAAGTGCTTAAACGATGAACTATTTTGAATGCTGGTGGATGAAAGCTAGTTGCTTGAATTGAAATAATTTGAGTAATGTTCATATGCGATCACTTTTTCAAGTGGTACGTATTCAAAACAATTTGCAAAACAAACATGAATCAAGTGTTTCAATTCTTGCAAGTTAGTCTATACTTGTGTGTGTGCGCATCACATAGTAATACTAGCCTAATAATCGGAACAAGAGCATAAAATGTAAATAAAAATCATATCAGTAGAGGCCGATCTTTGATTGGGTGAGCGGGGGTGCTCAAATTCATTCATGACCTTCCCCTCTCGTACATAAGTTCCCGAGTCAAGACAATCTTGGTGATGACGGACACGTGGCCTTTGACACAAGTCATGAGTTTCCTAAATTTTTCAAAAATATTTAGGTGGCGACTCTGTATCTGGCAAAGCAGTCCATTTTTGACAATTTAATTCAAAATCGATTTTCTAAGAGATTTGTTGGATTTGGACTCTTTGGTATTTATCAATTTCATATTGCACTTGTGAGATTAGATTCAGAATCGCGGGAGTCTGAACTATAGGGCTTATTTCGGCTTCCGAAAAGAGGCGCAAAAAAGTCAAGCTACATCATTGTATAGTGAATTGTTGAATTTATGAAGATAAAAACCCGTTGTTAAACTGAGGTGCGTTGAGCACATTTTGAATAGAAATGAGAAATGGCATGAGTTGCATTTTGCATATAAAACACTGTGGTTTATATTGTTGGTTTAATGAATTCGGGTAATGTATAGAGAAATGATGATTAAGGTGGTGAGAGAGTTCTCGATGAAAGACCGGAAATCTGTGCGAGGCAGGTATCTATTTGTCCTTCCAGTTAGTCTCGATAAAATGGGAAGTTAATTAGGTGGTGCTTAGCGATGGCTACTGATAAATATATGTACTTTGGTAGGATTCACCGGGATATGATGAGTTGGTTTACAAAATGACTATTTTTATCAAACTTGTAATAATTTATTTTGAAAAAAGAAATCAGAACTTGCATTTATTTGAAAAAATCAATTGAGTGTTTTATTTTTAAAAAAAAATTGTCTGTGCATTATTTTCCAAATTATGTGTATGTCTAAGTTCAGTGCATAGCCAAAGTCAACAAAAGTTATGTGAATTTTATTTTATTTTATTTTATTTTTTTATGCCACCACAGATTAGATCGTTACAGATGGATCCAGATTTTTTCAACACCTTGTTCTAATTTTTGAATTCAGCTTTTTTGACAATTGAGTGTATTTTTTTTTTTTTAGTGAATTTTTTTATAATATTTTAAGTAAATTTTTTATTTTTTTGATACATTTAACCTAAATATATTTAAAAAGTAAAATATTTATACAAAAAAATGTATTGAATTTTTGTAATTTTTTTTTTTTTGGGTGGTATTTTTAGCATTTGGTGATTTTTTTAAAAAAATTCACAAATATTATACTTTTTAAGTGTATTTATGTTATGTGCATCTAAAAATTTTAAAAATTAATTCAAATATTAAAAAAACTCAATAAAAATTAAAAAATACAGAAAATAAAAAATTTACATTTTTGAAAAACGGATTCAAATTTTTGAAACTAAACAATAGAATTTTTTTTATTACATTATTCAATAATTATTCGAGTTTTAAGTGAAGCTGAATGGTTTATACTTTAAAGACTTAATAAATTTTAAAAACTGCATTAGCTTGATTTGTTTATTTTATGATAGATGTCTAAAGAATTTTAATCAAGCAAAACTTAAGTAATTTATATTTTTTATATACAATTTTATTATGCATGTAAGTTTATTGATTGTAGTGGATATAAATTAAACAAGTTAAGCTCAAAATTAATGAGGAGTTTCAAGTTTAGTTTGATTACATAATGGATTAAAATTTGAACAAATTTTTAGAGTCGAACACGTTGAGCTAATAGATGTAGTTTGGGGTTTGAGGGTATACTCCTTCCAACTTTTAGATTCAACTCTGACTGAGTGCTATCAACTCTTTGGGGTTAGGGGATCTTGGCAGGGGGTGAAACTCGGAATTTTATCTGGGAGGGGCCAACGTATATGCATATAAAATATTGAGTTAGTTTTGGTACATTACTAATTTAACATAATTTTTTATGTAAGCGTTGCGAAAAAAGTATTTCATGAAAGGTTGTGTTTGGAAAGGTGTTCTAAACACACTTTTACCCACTAATTTAAGTGTGGTATTTGTTTTGAGTTTTCAAATTATAATTCCATACTCACTTTTGAAAACTCCTTTCAAGGCGGGAAAATTTGGCGAACCCAATCGTCCTCCTGGAGTCCCCCCGGACGTCCGACCGGTTGACCGGAACAGTGTTCATTTTTTTTTGGCACCTGTTATTTTTATATTGTAAATAAAAAATATTTTCAGAATTTTTTTAATTTTTATATGAATTTTGAATAGAATTTTGGATTGTGTGTTTGGTTATGAGTTCTAAATTTTTTAATCAAATAATTTTTCTAATTTCAAAAACTCAAAACTCACTCCAAAATTCAACTCAAAACTCAAAACCAAATAAATTTTTCACGCTCAAATCATAATTCCAAAACTCACAAACTCAAAATATAACTTTATTCTCAGATCATATTTAGAAAACTCTACTAAATGCTACCTAAATAAATCTAACAAATAGTTTTTTGATTTTTAAAAGTTTTGAACTATTGATTAGATCTCAGTATACAATCAATTAAACTACTATTTTAAGCTATTTTATTAATTAATATAATCTAAAAAATAAAAAAATGATTAAGATCCCTAAAACATAACATTTATTTACACTCAATGATGTTGAATATTACATGTCAATTGATTTATTTACAAATCAATCAATTAAGACCCAACCTCTGCCATGTCATTATGGAACAATTTCGGGGGGAAGTTTTAGGTTCTCTAGTACTACTCATAAAAAAATAAGTGGCATTTACCATGTGATTTAAAAAGAATAAGTGACAAGTACCTCTTGATATTAATAAAATCAACTTGATAAAATGAAGGGAATTTTTTTTAAGATCCATAGTATTAAGATTTTATAACATAAAGGACATTTAATATTTTTATAATGTCTAAGGTCTCTCAACATCGATCCAGAGGAATTTCAATTGCAAAGAAATTCTCTCCAGAGAAATTCTGGACTTCCCAAAAAATTTCTCTAGGTTCAAACTAGAGAAAATTGAAATTGCTTGAGTATTAAAGAAATCCAGAGAAAATTGTGCTAGAAAAAATTTGGGTGGCTTTGTATGGCTATATCCAAAGAAAATTGTGTTAGAGAAAATTTGTGCGGCTTTGTGTGACTCTATCCAAAGAAAATTATGAAGAGAAAATTTGTATGACTTTGTGTGACTCTATTCAGAGAAAATTTGTGTTTTGGATCAAACCAGAGGAAATTGAACAAAAAATAAAAAAACAAATAAGAGAATTTCTCTGGTTTAGGCATGGAAATACACCAATCAAGCTCATGAACACAAAGTCAGATTTTACTCACTATTGAATCTTCAGCAACAATTTTCTCTGTGTTTTCAAATTTATCTGATTTGCTTACAAATTTATCTATGTTTTAACAGAATGATCTACTGCAATTCCAATTTACACAAACAATAAACATAGACCCAACCACATACATACATACATACATACAAATAAATCCAATACCTTATGGACCTGATTGTAGCTAACATTATCGCGATGCTTTGACTAAAATCCATGGGTAGAAAAGTCACCGATGTGACACCTTAAAAGTTTAATGAAATACCATATAAATATTCATAGCTACATATATAATCATGATTATATGTGATAATATATTATTAAAAATAAAATAAATAAGTAAATAAATAAATAATATATAATTATTTAAAGAAATGGTTCAAAGAAAATGACACCAAAAGTTAAATAAATAAATAGAAACGTAATAATAATAGGGAGCTTTTTTGATAAATCTACTTTTTAAGAACTTTATTCCATCTAACCCATATTCTTTTTGACTATTCCATTAGGTCCTATTTGAGATAAGAAGACCAAAATACCATTTTCATCTACTTATGTTCCATTTAGTTCACATTATTTTCTTATGTTTCAATAAGTCCTATGAGTGACATAATTACCAAAATATCCCTAATGTGAATGTTCACATCGTCAATGTAAATGTTCATATCGTCAATGTGTAGGGGTCCGGCCCATGTCGATTCTCGTGGGTGCCTAGAAAAATTCGAGTCTGGTCGGGGCGAGCCCGGCCCATTAACAATGTGAATATTCACATTGACATGTTAACATTCACATTAATAGGAGTGTAAAATTGGCCCGCATCCCGTGGCGGCGCGAAACCCGCCCGCAGCCCATGGGCGGCCCGGGGTGGGCCCAGTCCGGCTCGTTGACAATGTGAATATTCACATTGACATGTTAACATTCACATTGATAAAAGTATAAAATTGGTCTGCGGGCCTGGCTCGGCCCGTTGACAATGTGAATATTCACATTGACATGTTAACATTCACATTGATAAGAGTGTAAAATTAACCCGCGCCTCGTGGTAGCCCGAAACCCGCCCACGGCCCGGGGGCGGTCCGGGGCGGGCCCGGCTCGGCCTGTTGACAATGTGAATATTCACATTGACATGTTAACATTCACATTGATAAGAGTATAAAATTGGCCAGTGGCCCAGGGCGGGCCCGGCCCGGCCCGTTGACAATGTAAATATTCACATTGACATGTTAACATTCACATTGATAGGAGTGTAAAATTAGCCCGCGCCTCACGGCTGCTCGAAACCCACCCACGGCTCGTGGGTGGCCCGGGGCGAGCCCGGCCCAGCCTGTTGACAATGTGAATATTCACATTGACATGTTAACATTCACATTGATAAGAGTATAAAATTGGCCAGCGGCCCAGCCCGGCCCGTTGACAATGTGAATATTCACATTGACATGTTAACATTCACATTGATAGGGGTGTAAAATTAGCTCATGCCTCGTGGCTGCCCGAAACCCGCCCACGGCCCGTGGGCGGCCCGGGGTGGGCCTGGCCATTTTTTTTTAATTCTTTTTAATTTTTTCTACCAAAATTTTATTATTTTCCACAAAAAAAGATACTAGGCCTCGGCGCGGGCCGGGCCTCGGACCGAGCCTTAAATGGGCCTTAACCGGACCGATGGACCGGGTCAGGCTTCAAAGTGATGGCCCAGGCCCTAGCCTAGGGTCTCGGACTAGGCTCGAGCCTGGGCCCAAACGAGTCTTTCCCGGGCCGGGTCGGGCCGGCCCACGGGACAAAAAATTAGGCCCAAGCCCTAGCCCTGGCACAAGGGTATTCAGGCTTTGGATGGGCCGATGGATGGAGCCTGAGGTCGGGCCGGTGGGCCTGGGCCTAGCCTCGAGCTTAAGTCGGGCTTGGGCGGGCCTGGCCATTTTTTTTTAATTTTTTCTACCAAAATTTTATTATTTTCCACAAAAAAATACATTGCGCCTCGGGTAGGCTGGGCCTCGGACCGAGCCTTGAATAGGCCTTAAGCGGGCCGATGGGCCGGCCAGGCTTCAAAGTGATGACCTAGGCCCTAACCTAGGGTCTCGGACATGCTCAAGTCCGGACCCAATCGAGCCTGCCCCGGGCCGTGGGCGGGCTTCGGGCAGCCCACGGGCCGCGGGCCAATTCTACATTCCTATCAATGTGCATTTTAACATGTCAATATGAATATTCACATTGTCAACGGGTCAGGCCAGGCCTACCCCGGGCCGCGGGCAAGCTTCGGGCAGCGGGCAAATTTTACACTTCTATCAATGTTAATGTTAACATGTCAATGTGAATATTCACATTGTCACGGGTCGGGCCAAGCCCGCCTCGAGCTTCGGGCCGCCCACGGGCTGCGGGCCAATTTTACACTCTTATCAATGTGAATGTTAACATGCTAATGTAAATATTCACATTGTCAACGGGCCGGGTCGGGCCCGCCCTGGGCTGCTGGCCAATTTTATACTCTTATCAATGTGAATGTTAACATGTCAATGTGAATATTCACATTGTCAACAAGCCGGGTCGGGCCCGTCCCGGGCCCCCACGGGCCCTGGGCGGGTTTCGGACAGCCACGAGGCGCGGACTAATTTTACACTCCTATCAATGTGAATGTTAACATGTCAATGTGAATATTCACATTGTCAACGGGCCGGGCCGGGCCGGGCCCGCCCCGGTCGCGGGTGGGCTTTTGGCCGCTCATGGGCCGCGGCCAATTTTATACTCTTATCAATGTGAATGTTAGCATGCCAATGTGAATATTCACATTGTCAACGGGCCGGACCGGGCCCGCCCCGGGCCGCCCATGGGCCGCGGGCGGTTTCGTGCCGCCACAGGACGCGGCCAATTTTACACTCCTATTAATGTGAATGTTAACATGTCAATGTGAATATTCACATTGTCAACGGGCCGGGCCCGCCCCGGCTTGCGGGCGGGTTTCGGGCCGCCCACGGGCCAATTTTACATTCCTACCAATGTAAATTTTAAAATATGAATGTTCACATCATAAAATTGATAACCATTCAAAAAGTATTTATAAGGGTATCAAAATTAAATATAAGGGTATAAGTGTCCAAGAAAATAGTGTAAATCAAGAAAAAGGATTTTATGGAATAAAACTATACATACATGGGACTAAATGGTTTAAAAAATTCCTTCATGGACTTATTGGGTTAAAACACTTCTAAATGGGATTTATCAATAAAAATCCCATAATAATAAGGGGTACTTACCAATTAGTCCTATTCACTAGACTTATTTACCTACAGGTCCTAACTAATAAATTTAACACTATAAAAATAAGAGAGTGATAAATTTATCACTAAAAAATTATTCATAAAAAAAGAGACTGATAAATTTATCACTATAAAATTATTCATAAAAAAAAAAAGACTGATAAAATTTGTCTTTATCACTTAATAAATTATATCAAATAGGACTTAATGGGTAATAAGTCTCAAAGTAGGACCTATTAGGTAATAAGTCTCCCAAGTAGGACCTATTGATAGTTTACCCTAATAATAATAGGATAGTTATCCAATCAAGATAACAAATCTGTGAGTTAATTAGGATGAAAGGTGGCATTGGTGGGTTACGCCACTTGTACAGAATATATATGATTTTGGATCTAGTCATCATTATGAGGATACGGGCCTTGTGTACATAAGGCAAGCCGAGGCAGCAAAATTGAAGGTACCAAAAAGAAAGAAAATTAAGAGAGGTACTGTATAGAAGGGAGTCTCGAAAAGATAGGAAAAATAGGATGGAAATAGTAAGACTCAATCTTAAGGTGAGTTATATTATACCTTAACTTACCATAATATATTTTACTTATATTTTGAGTTACCATAATTTATTTTACGCAAATTGCGTTTTATAAATTATATTAATATTTCGTTTACATTAATTATTTTCTGAACTCTATTTGCTTAAATTGAAACCCATGAATATGTCTGTTTAAATTTTAATAATTATTTGGCAATGGTTTTGTAAACAATTATTTTCTGTAAGTACCACCACGGGAATCCCATGTCTTGGGGGACTTAAATAACCATTAGCCTCTGTTTGGCCACTTTATGGTCCTCTGTTTGCCATAAATCCATTAACCTCTGTTCTGACTGTCACTCCAGTGAACTCTGTTTTGTTCTGTTCTGTTCTGTACCATAGTTATGGTTATTTATTTACATAATTTCTGTATTTTAGTTTCTGTCACTTTAAATAATTTGTTTATTCAAATTAAGTTATTCTAACTAACTATCCATGGTTATTTTGTATTCCCTATACTCTTGGCATAATATTTCTCACTCTACTATGTGCTTATAGCTGTTATCCTTTGAAGTGATGAGATGTAAGGAAGACCCGTAACCTTATGTAATGGAACTTGTATAAGAATTTGATATTGATCCATTATTTTGTTGTTGTTGTTGTTGTTGTTGTTGTTGTTTTTTTTTTTTTTTTTTTTTTTTACTGGGGCCAGTCACTAAATAAAAAATAAATAAAAGCCTAATAGATGTACTTTCTTTTATCAAAATAGTCGAATGAAGTTAATTTTCTGTTTAATTATTTTCTTACTTCCATTTTGCCTCCGCCTGTGCCACTTAATTTGTTACGATTAGAAATTATTTAGTAAGTTGCAATTCCATCTCTAAGCTCCTGGGGTTGGGTCGTGACAACCGACCAAAAGTCTTTATGTATAAAAGTCACCGACCCGAGAAATTTGTGTGGCTCTATCCAATAACTTCTCCACCAAAAGTCATCGACCAAAAGTCTTTATGTATAAAAGTCCAAAAACCAAACAATTGCAGATATGGGCCCTTAAAAATTTTAACCCAAACATACATCATAAGCAGTCTTCCAAAACTTTATTTGCTTCGATGAAACTCAGAGTAATTGTTCAGATATGAAACTCACTTCATACCTCGCCTCCTTCTTCTTGTTGATGTTGACGCTCTCAGACTCAGAAGCCTTTGTAACATCATCTCGGATCCTCAACAGCCTCACCAGCAGTAGCAGCAATTACTTGACCAATCAGGAACTCTGGTTCAATCAGACTCTCGATTAGTTCTCTCCATATGTACTCTCTCTCTCTCCTCTCTTTCTCTCTCTATCTATGTATTTGATCTCAAATTTTGTGTATAATTGTTGAGAATGAACTGATCTCAAAGTCTGTGTATAATGTTAGGGTGGTAGTGGTGCTATCGGAGATGAAGACCGAGAAAGGAGAAAGGAGCAGAGAGAGAGAGAGAGGTTTGGTTTAGAGAGAGAAAGAAATGAACTTGCATAAAGATGGCAGAGAGAGAGTCAAATTTTTCTGTGATATATGGGCGTGGATTTGAGAGACTTTAGACATCATAAAATAATATCGTGAATCTCTTCTATTACTAAAAATGGAAGAGAGAGATCTTAGACTAATTTTTCCTAAAATTAATATAGTTATTTAAAATATGAAATAATTAGAGATCATTTCATTATATATGTTAAAATACTAATAAAATAGAAAGTTAGTAAAGTAATTTTTATAAAATTAAGAAATCATCTCATTATACATTTTACAAAGACTAATAAATATAAAATTAATAATAAATTGTCAAAATTCGGAGGGGGAGGGGGCTGGAGTCCGGATTCTCGGCCGCGTAACCCAGCAGCCGTTCCCAGCAGCCCCCAAAACGACGTCGTTTTGGGGGCTTTTTTGATTTTTTTGAATTTTTTTTTCTTTTCTTCTTCCTCGTTCGAACCAGAGGGGGGGAGGGAGAGAGAGGGGGAGGGAGGGGAGGGAGAGAGAGGGGAAGGGAGAAGAAGAGGGACCGCCGGTGGGCGACTGGAGGGGGCCATAATCACCGGGGGAGGAGGAGGAGGCTGAGGCGGGCCGGAGGCGGAGGCCACGGCGGTGCACTGCTGCGACGAGCTGGATGGCCTGCGACGCCGAGCTGGACGGCTGGCGAGCTCGATGACCTGCGACGGCGAGCTCGGCCCGAGCAGCCATGGCGGCGAGCTCGCCCTGAGCAGCCATGGCGGCGAGCTCCCCTCCCCTCCCCGTCTGGTTCTGCGAAGAGGAAAAGAAAAAAAAAAAAAAATGGAAAAACCCCCAAAACGACGTCGTTTTGGGGGGCTGCTGGGAACCGCCGCCCAGAAGGCGGCCGAGGATCCAAATTCGAGGGGGCTGGGGCCATTCCTAACTCCAACATAGTTCTGTTCCTAAGTCCCGAGATTAGTCGAGGTGTGTCATGTTCGTGGACTCTGCCCGAGATTTGCCCGATCCACGTAAAGGGGGCGATTTGCGTGAGTTTCGAGATTAGTCGAGATGCCCCATGCCAACGAGCTCTGCTCGAGATTTGTCGAATCTACATAGGGAGAGCTTTTTGCGTGGATCTAAAAATTAATCGAGGTAGGCATAAACTGAAGGAGACACCTGGTCCTCAAAAACAAAACAAGAACCCAAGCCACCACTTAAACTTGCACTAGTCTGTCCAGATGTTTAAATCACTGTTTAGTTCCACAAAATTGAGTTTTTATTTTCTGAATTTTTTTATTTTTAGTAAATTTTTTTAATATTTTACACAAGATTTTTTATTCTTTAAATACATCTAATCTACAATATGCCATTCTCAAAAAATAAAAAGAAAATAAAACAAAATAAAATAAAAAATCATCTAAAATACACCTAAAAAATACATTTTTTTTAAAAAAAAAATTACCTTTAGAAAATTCACCAAATACAAAAAATATAAAACAAATATAAAAATTTAATACATTTTTATATTTTGTTATATTCAATGATTTTTTTAAAGATTTTTATACAAATTTTTTGACCTTTTAAGTATAATAAGATTAAGTGAATTTAAAAATTAAAAAATTGATTAAAATATTTTTAAAAATTATTAAAAATATAAAAATATGAATTGAAAACTCATAACACTATTTTTGAAAATTCAAAACCAAACGGGGTGAGGATCCAAAATGGAAAGCAGCATAACAAGATCCAAATTATGGACAAGCATCATCAACATCATCATCATCATCATCATCATAACATACATACAAGAAAACAAGAAACACCTCACGCGTGGTGTGTTTCTTGTGTTTGTATTACTAGCCAGAATAGAGAGAAAAAGAACAAGCTCTCACTCAACTCCGAGGCCAGAACAAAACCTCAAGTTTGTGAATGTCTCATAGCAGCTCCTCAACAAAAGCACTGCAGATGAAAATCGTCAAATGTTTCCAAAGCACAATTACAACCACAGATCAACAACACCGCAACAAGATCATAAACCGGTACTTATTTATCTACACCGCCAATAACAAATGGATGACTAATGAAGTGACTGAAAATAGTAGTCGTCTATGTAGCCTCTGCAACCGGGAAATGCAACTTTGTCACGTATTTCTCAAGGAAACTAGTCCCACAATATGAGTCCGGGCTACCAACGTCAAAATCCCCCAGTTCCACAGAAGCCTCATTGTAATCAACCGCTCTGTCATTATCGTCATTCAGCGATTGGTGGCACTTGTTACAACTCCCACCACCATTTTTTCGAACCTGTTTTTTGTCCTTGCCACTGCTGCCCCCCTTAGAAGATTTGCTGCCCTTCTGCTTGTTCTTTCCTTTTTTCTTCCTTTCAGTCTTGGACAGTGGTTTCTTGATTCTCACACATGTTGGTGCTGCTGGAGATGGATCGTACACGTCTGGAGCCCATGTCACAGTCAGATTCATTGGTGGTGTCCCCTGTTTCTCACGGCTACCTTTCATGGCAGATACAAGTTTCAAAGGAGTCTGCAAGAGAGAGAAATAAAGAACAAAGAAGAGAGAACAAATGGAACTGTCAAAAAAAAAAACTTATTTCACCAGGGTTCATTTAATCAGCTTTTGTGATTGACAGCTATTCTCCAGATCAAAAGGTGTGACCCAAAGAAAAACCTATATATCAATAGGTATATATACAAGTATATGCAACTCTCCCAAAAATCAGCAAAAGAATACAACGAAAAATGGGGAAATCATATCTCGTCCACAAAAACAAGGAAGCCAACAACATCCCTTTCAAAGCAAAAATCAAACTTTCCTTCCCCTCAAACAACCTGCAGTTTCTTTCTCCCTAAATAAGGAGCCACATCCCAAACCTACTCTTATTACTTCTCGGTAAGAAAGTTCTTGCAACATAAGTCACATACTTATCAAAAATAATCTACCAGGCGGGAAGATATAGAATGTTACTTCCAGCCATCAATAGTATCTAATTCTTATTGGAATTTGGCTCATAGTGAAGAACAATATTAGGGATTAACAACACTTAAAAATCCTAATCTGTACATAAATAGCCCTGAAAAGTGAACCAGCACCCAACCCCAACCACCTCCCACACACTTACCCCACCCCCTAGAAGAAACTGAAGGCAATACCCCTGAGAACCCACAAACAATGAAAAATGTAAATTAACTATTTCCCATTAGCACCTTTAAGAAACATCCTGATTGTGCCAAAGCATGCAGGTAAGCACTGCCCAAATACTTCAAATTGGAGTGATCTAGGCAGATGATATGACTGACACGTTTGGTCATCCAATGAAGCCATTTATCCCACATTTGATTGCACAATTTGATGATGTTGACAGTGCGTCCGGATAGAACACTATATCCCATAAATGGAGGATAACTCAATCCCAATCCCCAATCCAGTCTCTCCCAAACATGGGATGGGATAGAATAGATTACCTCCACAATCCTCCTTACCCCAAGGATAATCCTATCCCCCCTCCTTATCCTATCTGGAAACCAAACGTGACCTTAACTATCTGTCTTGGATCGAATCAGCATCAAATTCACATGATAGGAATCCAAGCATCATGACACATGACAATATGGAAAGCACTCGGACCTAAAATGAATCCACAATAGTCACTATCAAGGATAAGTAGTGCAAACTTACAGGCAACAATATATGTTTAGTTTGAGCTGACATAACAGATTCATAGTAATTTTGCTTCACCACTGCAGCAGATTCCTCTTCATCTTCCACTTCAGCACCCTCCCTGTCCCCATCTTCCAGATCAATAGACACGGCAAATGGTGATTTCTCACTAGACAATGGAAATGTTTTGCACTTGGATAAGCATTTATCAGAAGTTACAATGGTTGATCCAGTCTGATCGGGCCCTTCACATCCATCTTCTTTCTCCACAGTGCTGTTTTCATTATCGTCAGAAGATTGAGGTAAAATGGAGTTTAGTGACAATTTATGGTCATCCTGAATATGTAGAAATTCACCCAGATCATTCCCAAGGTCATTAGATACACTTTCTATGACACCACCATTACATTGTGATGGCTCCGGATGCAACTGCTTCAAGTCATGTGAACTGTTTGCATCTTTTGAAATTGATGTAGAACCAATGTCCATCACTGAAGTCGCAAGCTGTTAAGAGAAACTGCTTTAGTCAAAGGACTAAGCACACTCGTAAACAAAGTCAAATGAACAGCACATAGCTAATTCAAACGGCAGCATGTCAGCAAAAATCCAAACATGTGGACTAATTTATGGTAATTTACTAGCTCAAGCACAAACTCAGGCAGTATATTTGCCCTAGCTTAACCCATCAAGTTTTCCCAGGTTCAGGCTGAAGCCCAAAAACCCAATTGCAAATAAAGACAAGCCTGAGGGTGGCAATAACATGGTTTCAACAGGTTCACATTGCAGTGGCATAATATGCTAATGAGTTTGTGTACAGCAGATACCGCCATATGGGGCAGATAGAGAAAGCATGTAGTTTGTGTACAGAAGGCTGCATCAACAGTACTAAACTGTCAAACTTCAACAGGAAAATGTAACTACTCACTTCCCTCAGCCCTCAAAACCCCCATCACCCCACAAATACCCATAAGAGAAAATTCGTAGGTCTGCCCCTAATTCCAACCATCAATAGAACAAGACAAACACAATAAAGCTACTTCTCAAATAGCCATAGAAGCACTAATACTATCAGTTACTCAAAAACATCATTATGATTCAAGAAGAAAATAACGAAAATAAGACATAGGTGGTCCTAACCTAATACTTCATTTAGCTTTAAGTACAAGAAGTAGTGGGAGTCCTGATCTAATAGACTGAACAAAAAATTACGAGTCAATGAATCCCCCAGCTAAAAAGAGAGAAAAAAGGGAAAACCACATGAGAAAAATAACATAAAAGCAAATGAGAACAAAACAATTAACGGCTTTTTGTCGCTTTTCCCTTATAAATCCCTGTGAATAGACTCTTCATAGCCAATAAATGCAATCCAATATTCCAAACTGGGTATTATTAATATAACAATATAAATTAGAACAAAGTGTTCACAAGATTCAAACTTACTTATTTCCGGGACAAGATAAGGCAAAATTAAGAGGGTAAGGAGTATATCAAATATATAAGCACAAACAAAACAATAGTCAAACAAGCAAACAAAGCAGGATTGTGGGAATCTTACATTTGCCCCCAAAACAAAAATATAAGCAAAGAGAAGAAGTTTGGTAGATGCAATTTTCTCGGGAAACAAAATTAACACAAAATGAGGTCCCCCCCCCCCCCAAAAAAAAAAAAAAAAACCAAACAAACAAACAATTTTTCTTAAGCAATACATTACAATTAACCTTCAGATTGATCAAATTGTGCTTTCACTTTCATTTTCACTGAAAGAGACTGCACAAATAGACAATGAATCCGTGTACCTCAAAAGTAAGCTCACTACCAAGAAACGACCTTTGAAAATTAAAGAAACTGAATTGTGCCAACAATTAAGCGGTTCATTATGATAATAATGAGAACACAACCTTTTTCTCTTTACATAATAATAAATTAATACACATTATTATGTATAAGCTACAAAATTATGACGGGTTATTAAAAATTGAAAAGCACCAAAAAGCTATATAGTTAATCATTGACACAGATATGAATTAGAAACTACCTCTGTGAAACAAAAGTCAAAACAAGGGAACCCCACAATCAATACTGCTGTTTCAGAGGCAATTCAGATTTCGCAACAGCTCGATCGATCGCTGATTTGTCAACGAATAATTGGGTAACTTTGCTCGATACGATCTGATTAAAAATGAAAAACAAAACCCAAAAAGAAAAACACGAAAAAAAGCAAGTATTAACTAAGATTACCACGCCGATCACACTTTTCAAGACTTTTCAGACGGTGAAAGCTTGAAGCGCCATGGAAAGAGGTCAGGTAAGGAACAAAAGGGCGGGTAAGGAATTCAATGGTCAGCACCGAAGGCATTGTTCGATGCTCTTCCAAACCCTAAAACCCCAAATTAGTAGTAGTAGTAGTAGTAGTAGTAGTAGTAGTACACAGTTAGGGAATGATGAGCACAGTGTGAAATCGAAATCGAATCGATCGTTCCGATTGTAGATCAGCCTATGGGAAGATCGTAACGCGATGATCTCGGCATTGAGAGTGAGTACTAATAATGAAACCCAGAGAAGAAGGAGAGATGCGCACACGATGTTCTTGATTGTGTTGAATCAAGGAAGGGCGTCAATGTTGAAGATAAAATATATGGCCCGTCCAGCAAGTTTGTTATTTCAGTAGTTTGTCTTGGGTATTTCAGTAGTTTATTAGGGGTGTTTTGGGAAGATGGTTATAATCTGATTTTTGGTGAAAAGTTGATTATAAGCAGATTATAATCAGCTTTTCTGTGAGAGAAGAGGAGATAAAAAATCTGAAAATCAGATTTTTTATCTCTTCCCAAAAGAGGCCTTAGTCTTCGATTATTTTACTAAAAGTTGAAATAGTGGGGTATTTTTTCATAATTTTTTTTAATCTATTTATGTTTTATTTAGTTTATATTATTTTTTTATATTTTAATAAGTCTTATGAGCGATATAGCTACTAAACATCCCTAATAATATTTACGTTTACAGTATGAATGTTCTATGATATGAATGTTCACACCGTTAATGTGAATATTAACATTTCAATATGAATGTTCACGCTGTCAATATGAATATTCATTTTGTAAAATGTGAATGTTTACATCACCCACTTGCTAACCATTTAAAAAATATTTGTAAATATATAAATGTTCATAAAATACTTTAAATATAAGAATTAAGATTTGGTAAATTAAATGTTCAAATAATAGGACTTATTAGAATACAAGAATATCTTATGGATTAATTGGGATACAAACACTTGAAAAATTATTTTCTAATAAATCTCCCTAAAATAATTGTGTTGGGGTTGAAGATTGAATTTTATTTTATTTTTAGTTGAATGTGATATTTTTCAAAGAAAAAATAAAATGATTAGGAATTTGATATCATATTTTGTTTTATTAATTATTTTAACTTATTTTATTATTTAGTATTATTTTAATCTAAAAAGCTTTTAAAAAAATTCCGAAGACCCTCGTAGACCCACACGCATAGATATTGTGGACGGTAAGGTGTTATTGGGTTCGTGAGACGAATTTGTCTCCAGCCATCCTTCCTGTCAACGGTCAAGATTTGACCACGTCACTTTGGACAAAAGTTACGGCTCAGATCAGATGCTTGCTAATAAATAAATAAATAAATATATATATATATATATATATATATATATATATATATATTTGAATTTCATTTCATTTAACACAACAACAGAGCTTCCCATTCACTTTTTCCCTCCCTCTTCGAAGCTCTAGTGAACGACGATTGGCGGCGAATCCAAGTCGGTAGCGAACATCGACGGTCTCTCCCTCTCTCCTTCTATCTTATTAACAATGTAAATCTTCATCAGATCAACAAACCCAACTGAGTTCTGAAGCAGCATAGGCTCAGATGTTCAAATCTCTAAACAAGAAAAAGAAAACACAGACAAAATTGAAATTTTGCAAGCAATAGGAGTCTTTTTGACTAGGTCCTAAATCTAGAAATGGATTTGTTCTGTAGAGCTGAAGAAGTGAAGATTCAAGTGAAAAATTAGAAAAATCCCACAAAAACAACATAAATCTATGCCTAACTCTAACAATGACTTTAGATTTATCACTGACCAATAAACAAAAAAATATATTCACTCTGTTTTCGTTTTCAGGAAGAAAAAAAAATACTAAAATTAATTCAGTGAAAAATAGAACCCAAATTGTATAAATTGAAAGTAGCAACTAGGTCTACTCCAAATCTGAAAATGGAGTCAAAAAACAAAACTAGAGGTAATAAGAAAAGCAAAAAAAGATCATATTTTTACAAGATTTATATCTTCAAGCTCTCCAAAACCTAAAAATGGAATTGAAAAGAAGACAAGATGTAACGCCCTCAAAATAATACATATAAACCCACATTCTTGACATGCACAGACATAAGAGAATAAAGCATAATTCCATTCATCAGAGTATTAAGTACAAAAGTATTACATGTTGACATCAAAAGTAAATGCCCTACGGGCTTACAACTTTCCAAGTCAAAAATTGGGTACAACAAAATAAGAGTTCTAACTCTTTATAGAAAATAAACCATTGGCTTGAATTTACATGTAATACCAAAAAGAGAATAACAAAAGATCCTTCAGCCTCTAAGCCTCTCAAGCTACGTCCTTGGAGGTGGCATATCACCTGAACCTGAAAATGATGTCTCATATAGGGTGAGCCAATACCCAGTAGAGATATATTAAACCAATTATGAAAAATAACTAAAACATTAGCATTCGATCGATGGTTAACACTTATAAACCAACCTACAACACTTTTCAATTCAACAATATATACATTCATTTTTCATTCCACTTTCCTTCACTTAAACAACTTTGATTCATAAATATGGCTCAGAACCTGGCCAAACAATTAAATGAGACTATAACTCATATTAAAACACTTCCTTTATTCACAATTTACATGAGACTATAACTCATATTAAAACACTTCCATACTTCAATTACCAATGGAGTCCATCCCCTATCTCCTCCCAAATAGTTTTGAAAGTCCATCCCCTATCTCCTTCCAAACCATGGAGTGCATCCCCTATCTCCTCCCACACAACATACATATACAATGTATTTAACCACTTATCATATACAATGATCAATCAATACACATATTCGATGCATTATTCCAACCGTCATATTCAATGACATATTCAATGTGATTAGTTTCAGTTTTCCCTAATCAACATGCAATGTCTACAACAATCAAGACTATTCTCCACCGATAGCCCAAAGCAGTTATCTCTAAACAGATAATAAATTTATCAAACAGATAAATTACCAACATTTTCATAGGTGAATGATTAATTTATCCAACTACACCATTCGATTTCACAACTTCCCCATTTCATGAATTCCCACTCAACTACACATTTTCCCCAAATTAATTATTCAAATTAATTATTCAACACAACTAGGGCATTTTACCCCTTTTTTAATTATCAACCCTAAGGTTCAATTTCTTCAATTTAACAACAATAACACCATTTTCCAAGGTCTCACATACACATGGAGTTTTTAAAACACAAAACCCCTCTTTTATAAATTACACATCAAACCCCAACTTTTCCCAAAATCACCCAACAACACCAACTTTCAAAATGACTAAAATTTATGTCAAAGCCCATAAGATGGAGTAGGGTATCTCTACCTCAAATTTCGGAGCTCAAAGAAGAAGAAGAACAAAGCTCAAGATGCTCCAAACTAAAAGATTCTCGGATCAAAACGAAGCCCACACCGAGCTCTAACTTTTATACAAAGGAAATAGTGTAAGAGAACCCTAGATCAAGACTTCTTGTAGAGAGAAGTGGTGTTTTAAAGAGAGAGGCAACCATTCTAGGGTTTGAGAGAAAGAAAAGAGATGAAAAAGTGAAGGAGAAACAAGCTGCTGCAACTGATATATTCGAGCCTCGCTCGAGCGAAAAAATGGTCGCTCGAGCGACCAGACACAAAGAAACCTCGCTCGAGCGTAGAAAGCCTTGCTCGAGCCAACAATACGAAGCTTCAGGTCTACAACCCAGAAGCACGCTCGAGCGAAGAAACCCAAAACATAGTCATCGCTCGCTCGAGCGAAGGAAAGCTCGTTCGAGCCAAGAAATGCAACCTTCAGGTCCAGAACCAGACGCAGACGCAAGCTTGAGCGCAAGACTTCTCGCTCGAGCCACCAGACACAACACTCAACTCTCGCTCGAGCGAAGGAACCCTAGCTCGAGCGAAGGAACTAAAACACAGAGCTCGCTCGAGCGACAAAAGCCTCGCTCGAGCGAAGACACCAAAATCTGGGCAGCAACCATTTGTTTCTAATCACAACCAACCTGTTACAAACTTGCCCAACACATCCTAAAACTCATATATAAGGAATTAAAGGACGGAAAAGAAACATATACAACAACCGATATCTACGGAACCGAGTCCGGAATACAATAACCAATTGAGGGAAAACCGGGATCACTATACAAGAGCTAATATAGATTAGTAGAAAAAGAAAGAGATTTAGCAGGGTACTTATTCATCCAATCTCATCAACACTGATGACGACGAACTCATTTCTGTTGTGTGAACCAGCAACGAGTCGTCCTTTGGTATCATTTTTTATTTTTATTTTTTTTATTAACAAGAATATGATCTGAGCCGCAGCTTTTGCCCAAAGTGACGTAGCCAAATCCTAGCCGTTGGCAGAAGGAATAGCTGGAGACACTGGCAGGAGAAGATCTGGAGACTATCACACGTTTTCTTTCAATAATTCAAATTGTTTAATAAGTAGAGTTTTTCGAGTATTTTATTTTTGTAAAAAATCATATTCATTAGATATTAATAATTACTTGATTAGATCATTTTTTTAAATAGTAAATATGATTTTAAAAATAAATTATTGATAAAAATATATTCTGATCAAGAAATTATTGATATTCGATCAATATGATTTTTTTATAAAAATAAAGTAATCAAACAAGTCTACTGAACTGTTCAAATTATCAAAATAAAATAATAAATCCCATAAACTCAATACTACCGTCCAAGGGGAGGTCTTCTCCTTTTGATTACATAATGGCCCCGTTTGGTGTAACTGTTAAAATAGATTATAGATTATAACTTAACAGAGCATAGATTATGACTTTAATCAGAAACTGTTAATCTGTTTGGTGTAACTGTTGAATTATATATTTAAGTTGCTGAATAGTGTTTGTTAAATAAGCTGTGAAGTAATTTTTTCAATTAACTTTTATTTTTTGTTATTCACTACTTGTCTACATTTCTCATAAAAAATAATAATAATAATAATTTATAGTCTATTTTGGGTCTTTT
Organism: Camellia japonica; assembly: GCA_030407325.1. Lineage (NCBI taxonomy): Eukaryota > Viridiplantae > Streptophyta > Magnoliopsida > Ericales > Theaceae > Camellia > Camellia japonica. The sequence goes on from JAPPVO010000017.1 coordinate 55,468,312, forward strand.
TATATTTTTTTTAAAATAAAAATATAAGAGTATAACTGTAAATTAACATGTCCACAGCAGAAGTTGATAATTAGAAGCAATGGGTGAGCAGCTTCTCAGAATCAACTTTCTTGAATTAAAATAAGTTGTTAGAATTAGAAACTATTTGAAATAAATTTAACCAAACCGTCCAAAATAACTTTTTCAAAATTAGAAATTATAAGTCAGCTCAAAAAGTCCAAACAAACTCCCCAAATTTTATACGAAAGGTCTGGCAATTGCTTTCTGGACGTGGATAATGGTTTATGGATTACGGGCTTCCAATATTACATCTGCTAAGTAATGGGCCTTTTAGGATTGGTCTTCACCTGGCAGGGATATAAAAACAAAAAATCGATAGAATCGATAATCTAGTGAAAATCCTACCAAATTATATAGTTTTGGTTTAGTGGACCTTGCTACATCCCCTAAAAACACTCCCCCTAATCCCTCTAATTTTCATATCAAGTAAAAAAAAAAAAAAAAAAAATAGTTACCCAAAATGAAAATTAGAGGGATTAGGGAGACAATTTTTAGGGCTCCAAATCATTTTCCTTGGTTTAGTTCTATACAAAATTAGTCTAGTTTCGGTTTAATAAAATATTGAGAACCATATAAAAGGTTTGGTTAGTTGATTCGCTTAAAAAACTCATGACTTAAATTGAACTAAACCGATGTTTTAAAGGTATATAATATATATTATATAATATAATAAAAAATGTTGTAATCTCTTTGAGATGGAAAGTCTTCTGCCTCCGTTTGGGAAGTAGGTTGACTTTTTAATTTTTTGACTTTTTAAATTATTTTAGTCTGGGGCTAAAAAGTCTGGTTTGGGAATGATTTTTTAACTTTTTTGACTTTTTGATGAGGTGTCTTTCTGTTAAATTACCAAACTACCCTTCAAAAGAGTTTACCTGTGAGCCATCCAAAGTGGTCCTCCACGTCAGCCTCTTCTTGGACCGAAATTGTTGTTGTTATTTTTTTTGTTTTTTTTTTTATTCTGAGTTTGGATTTGGCGTATTTGGCTTAAATTTTTTATTTTTTTATTTTGGATTTGGATTTGGCGTATTTTGCTTAAATTTTTTTTTTTTAAATTTATGTTTTGATCAATTTTTTTTTTATACATTAATTAGTTCTTGTTCTTTAATTTACACAATTTGCCTTATTTATTTTTATTGTTATACAATAACTGTTTTTTTTATTTATGTGTTTCATTTATTTGTAAATTACGTGACGAATGGTAATTTATGTTTTCATGTTTTATTTTTAAAATGTTTTTAAATGAGGCGTATTTTTGTCGTTATTTTTTTTTAATTTACGATTTTGTCATTTTTTTATTCACTAACATTAATTTGTTTTTATATTTGAAAAATGAATTTTCATGTGTTTTATTTATTTGTAAATTACGTGGCAAATGCTAATTGATGTGTTGATGTTTTTATTTTTATTTTTTTTGGATGAGGCGTATTTTTTAAATTCTTTTTTTTAATTTATTTTTTTATTATTTTTTTCTTTGTATACATTAATTTCTTTTTATATTTCAAAAATGAGTTTTCATGTGTTTTATTTATTTGTAAATAAAACAGGCAAATGCTAATTTCTGTTTGACATTTTTTTATTTTTTATTTTTTTTGCAAATGGTTTTTTCATGTGTTTTTTATTTTTATTTTTATTTATTTTATCATTTTCTGTGAAATGATAAAAACTGAGGTTTTATTTTATTGTACTGTGTATTTTAAATAATTTATTTTTTAATTTTAATTTTATTTTAAATATTTAATTTTAATTTTAATTTTAATTTTATTTTTATTTTAAATATTTAAATAATGTAAATAATCTAAAAAATTTAATAAGTAAAAAATTAAAATAAATATTCAAAAAATTTAAATCGTAAAAATTTAAATAATTTAAATATTCAAAAAATTTAAATAATTTAAAATGTTAATATTTTAAATTTAAAAACAACTCTACACTTAAATCGTAACCAAACACATAAAATAAAACTCAATTAATAAATTATTTTTAAAACTCATAACCAAACACATAACTCGAAACTCCATACTACTTTCACAACTCTACACTCAAATCATAACCAAATACATAACAAAAAAATTAAAATATTTAAAAATATTTTTATAAAATAGAGTTTGAATTTATTTTTATAAAATATTTTAACAAAAAACAAAAAAATGTTTTTAAATTTTTTTTTTTTCAACTTTCTTTGTTTTTTCTGAGAAAAGGGTTTTTTTTTTTTTTACTTTGTGTCTGCTATTCAGCGATGCCCCTCTTTCATGTGGGGGTAGTTCCGTAAATTTACCTGTGAAATGGTTGTAGAGATGCTCCAGACAAGCTTTTGTCTCCATGTGGCTAAATTAGCCCCAACTTTACTTCCCAAACACAGGCTCTAATTTGTTCAATTTTTTTGAATTTTATATTTTCTAAAATACATATGGTACCTTAAAATTGGTCTAAAATCTAGTATAGTTAAATTAAAATAATATTTAAATTCTCCTAATGAATTCCATTAATATAACAATAATTATGAAATTGCAGTCACTTACTACTAATAATAGAATCAATAATTATGAAAATGACAAAGTCTTACTTCAAAAGACTTTTCATTACCTTCAATGCAAACATTTTTTCTAAACATATATTTTTTTAAATTTTAAATTATACATGTCATAAAGATTTCTTCATTAAATTATGTTATTATACGTACAATTTAATTCTTTATTTATAGAAACATCCAATAGTGTAATAGCTTAAATTATGGTAACAATCAATAGAAATCATGTATTGTTTTTTTGATTGGCATTTTTAGTAACTTTTTTGTTTAGTGATTTTTATTTTTTAATTTTTAAAAATTTTTAGACTTTTAAAATGTGCTCCACTAGATGAAATAGAAAAATAAAAAATAAAATAAAAACATTTGAAAAAAAATATAAAACAAACTTGCTTTTTTTTTATTTTTTTTAAGTTTTTTCTTTTTTTGGATTTTTTCAAATCTGTATCTACTAGCATAAAATCTGTGCTATACACGAGGTAAAATAAATAAATTAAATATAAATATTTAATGAAAATAAGTAAATTATTTTATATGTTTGAATTTTATATTAATAATATGGTTTATTTTAAAACTATATTATTAATACCCATGCTATTCATGGGTATAAATAAATAATGAAAAATTAGCGTTTAAAAATAAATAATAATATAAAATATGTCTAAAATATGTAGTAAAAATAATTTTGAATCAATTAAATTTTATTCATTTTTATCAGAGTTACACAAAAGAGAAGGTCTTTTTTTTTTACTTTTTATATCATTAATTGTGTGTTCTAAGTTTTTAATAAAGAAAAACAGATGTGATAATTTAATTGGTAAAATTTTTAAAATAAATTACAAAAAATATATTTACGATAAAATATAAATACATTTTCTTTTATAAGTTTCGTAATTTTAATTTATCATATAACAATAGTAAATTACATTTGTCAATATACTATTTTTTTCCTTATTTTGTAAAGTTTAAAATTTGTATATTTAAAATTATAAATTGTCTTATGTCATAATTAAAAATAGATAATGATGTTGGGCTATACATTAGAAAGGATTAGAAGTTACTCGACTCAATATTTACGCCAACTTGATCTTCACATAATCATTAAAAATTATTTTGGTCTATCTCCAACTTATTAATCATTTAACCTATTTACTTATTTATTTGATAAATAAATATTTGTAACTATTTTTTATAATAAAAAAAATGTGGACATATTTTATGCATATTTATTAAAAAATTTGAACTTGGGTAAAAAAATTATATATTTATCTTTAAACACTGTTACATGAATAGTTTTTTGTGTATGAAAATATTATCTAACATAGAGCCGTACTAAATTATAGATCATATTTTAGCCTTATTCTTACACTTATCTAAGAAATTGATCAATTAATTAGTCAAAACATTTGATTATAATAAATTTAAACATTATGTATAAATTATATTATAATTTATCAGTTCGTGACCGGTATGAATTATTTGGGTTTATATATGATTAAAATTATCTATGATAGAATTGCACTAAATTCTATGTCATATTTTAGCCTTAATCTTAAACTTTAGTCTAAAAAATTGATTGATTAATTAGTAAAAATATTTGATAATAACAAGTTTAAACATTATACATAAATTATATCATAATTTATCAATTCATGACCAGTATGAGTTAGTTTGGGGGTTAAATATTGCTAAAATTTAAATCTCAAATTAGATATGGTTAAAATTTATTTTTTCTTTTCATCTAAAAAAACTAACAATGAATAATTTATTTATTTTTTAACATTGTAAAAAATAAGTAAAGGAATGTAATAATAATTAATAACATTTTTTTAGGGTAAATTACAAATACACCTCCTGAGGTTTGCTTAAAGTACATATTGTCTCCTGTGATTTCGAAAATTACAAATATCTTCTTGTCAAAATTTTTTATTTAATAGAATCAATTAAAAAAATGAAATTTATAATTGCTCTCTAATACAATAATAAAATTACCTAAATTATTAATTGAAACATATTTCTAATATCATTAAAAACTATTAATTGACTTCATGATTTATTAATAAAATGGGCAATTTGTTACGAAATTAGAAATCTCAAGGGGTAGAATGTAATTTCCAAAACCACAGGGGGTGATTCGTATTTTAATCAAATCTCAAAGATGTATTTGTAATTTATCCTTTTTTTATCATGTGATATCTTGGTAAATATATCATAAATACCATAAAATTATAATCATATTAACATAAAAGTTTTGTATGTATATATTAAAACTACATGTATGAATTTCAAGTGCCAATTTTGTAGATCTACGTGGTGATCCATTTAATCCTAAGAATTTTTTTATAGACCAATCAGTCCTATTGATTTTGGAAAGGTAGATTTAACATATTATTTAAAAATCAGATTTACGGTTATACCCTTATTTTTATTATGTTCCTTCTTTTTCTTTTTCTTTTTGTGCTAAAAAGGTCAGATTGAATCAAATTTGGGATGAATTTTTATATAAAAATCTTTTTTATTTGGAAAACATTTCAAAAGGAATACAAAAATGACTTAAAATATGGAATTTTTCAAACATTCCAAAACGATATGAGATTTTTCAAATATTTCAAAAGGAGTACAAAAACTACTTGGCAAGTTTTGGTTAAATGTATAATTTCAAACTGTAATACTCCAATGTAACACTCAAAGCACTACAAGAAAAAACACTTTCGGCGACTAAAGTTTTAGTCGCCAATACTAATTTTTTCATTTTCCCCGACTAAAATCTTTAGTCGCCGCTGTGGTCGCCGAAAAATTGTCGCGAAAAGTTTTGGCGACTAAACATTTGTTAGTCGGCAATACATATGTCTTCGGCGACTAAATAATTAGTCGCCAATACTCCATTCCATTTTGGGAAATTATACTTTTAGCGACTAAACCTTTTAGTCGCCAATACTAAATTTTTTTTATTTTATTTATCTTTCGGCGACCAACTACTTTAGTCGCCAATACTAGTTTTTCAAAAAAAAAAAAAATGGCCTCCGCTAGATGTCCCAGGGCTCGAACCTGCAACGTGCAAGACTAGCACGCCCCTATACCTTCAGCAACACTTGGTCCCCACTACGCCACTCACAGATCTTATGATTATTAATGCAACATTTATTATTTATATACTATATTCACTGGTATATATAAAAATTGTATATATAAAAATAAATTATTTTATTTAATATATTTCATGTAAAAAAATAAAATATTTACAAAAAAAAATTGGGTAGCACTTTTGGCGACTAAACCTCAATTTTAGTCGCCAATTCTCCCTTTTTTGGCTACTAATTTGTTTTCTGTCGCTAAAACAAATGAGTCCCGCCTAAGGATTACACATTTGGCGACTAAACACAACTTTTGTCGCCAAAACCTCAACTTTGGCGACTAAAATGCATTTTAGTCGGCAAAACACCTATAATGGGCGACTAAATTGAACTTTTGTCGCCAAAACCATCACTTTTTGGCTACTAAATGATTTTAGTCGCCAAAAACCGTCCCTTTTGGCTACTAAACAACCTTTAGTCGCTAAAAACTCTATATTCCGCGACTAAAGTGCGTTTTAGTCGCTAAAACCATTATTTTCGGCGACTAACCTGTTTTAGTCGGCAAAAGGGAGCAACTTTGGCGACTAATTGCATTTTAGTCGCCAAAAATTATACTTTTAGCGACGAAAAAGTAATTTTTAGTCGCCGATTGTGTTTTTTGTTGTAGTGAAGATAACACTCAAACGTAACACTCCAATGTAACACTTAAAAAAAAATCTTAGTGTAATACCCTAATGTAGCACACAAAATAACTCATTACTGTACTTTTCTTAAACGTAACATTTCAATATAATACTCCAAAAAAACTCCTTAGTGTAACATTCTAATGTAATATACAAAAAAAAATTCCTTATTGTAACCCTCTAATGTAACACACAAAAAAATTCCTTAGCATATTTTTATCAAACATAATATTTTAATATAATACTAAAAAAAAATTCTTTAGTGTAACACTATAATGTAATACACACAAAAACTATTTAGTGTAACACTCAAATGTAGCACACACAAAATTTCTTAGTATATTTTTCTCAAATATAACACTCTAATATAATACTCTAAAAAAATCCTTTAGTGTAATACTCTAATGTAACACACAAAAACTCCTTAATGTAACATTCTAATGTAACACACACAAAAAATTTCTTGGTGTACTTTTTCCAAATGTAACACTTCTATATAGCACTCAAAAAAAAAATAAAATTAGTGTAACACTTTAATGTAACACATACAAAAAAAAAAAAAAAAATTGTGTACTTTTCCCAAACGTAACGCTCTAACACAAAAAAAAAAAAAAGTTCTTAGTGTACTTTTCCTAAACGTAACATTCTAATGTAAGACTAAAAAAAAAAAAAAAAAAATTGCAAGATTCTTCAAACCATTTCAAAATGAGTATAAATATTCCTTAGTAAGTTTTGGGCAAATGTATAATTTCAAACTGTGAGTGTTACGTTTGGAAAAAGTTCACTAATGAATTTTTTTAGTGTTTTTGTATGTTACATTGGAATATGTTACATTGAAGTGTTACATTTGGGATTACACTGATTGAAGTGCCGTCTAAGAAAAATACACTAATTTTTTTGTGTGTGTTACATTGTAGTGTTGCATTTGAGAAAAGTACACCAAAGAGTTTTTTAGTGTGTTACATTAAAGTGTTACGTTAGTGGAATGTTACATTAGAGTGTTAGGTTTTTGTTTGTAATATGAGATTTGTTCTAAAATGAGAGAAAATTCAAAACTTCTATAGTGCAAATTACTTAAATGTGAAATTTTACATTTTGAGAAACCCACTTTTATCCCTAAAAAATTAAACCAAATATGTAAGTGACTACCCTTTTGTGTAATTTCCATTTTAATGAGACCTTTGAGTTCATAAGAAAAAATAGAGGACTAAATAGTTCACAAGATCACATTTTGAGATTTATTTATGTTTCACCCTTTTAAAAAGTATATAGGGAAGAAATTTATTTTAGAAATTATGTGCATGAGAAGATATGTAAATTTTGAAATGAATTAGTTTTACTTTCCTTGTAAAACACATTCATGGAATAATTATAATTTTACCTTTTATAGTTTAATGAAAGCTATCTAATAACCCACCCAAAAATTATTTTTCTACCCACCCAAAAAGAAAGCTATCCAATAAAATTCTTTAAGGAAAAATGATATACAAATCCACTTTGTAAGCCTATTTTATCGATCCAATGATGTGTAAGTGATATGATTAGTTGTTGATTAGAAAAGATATAAGAGAGAGTATTACTTTTAATATCATAATTGATTGCTACATCACTGAACTTGAAAATTGAGTCTATTTTTTTGTTTTAAATAGCAATGCTTATTTTTTAATTGTTTAAAAATTAGAAATTGAAGAAATTTAAAAAGGTATGCATGGTGGGAGTTTATTTTGGAAATAAATATTTGTGCATGATAAGAGAGATAAATTTCAAAGTGAATTAATATATGGGCAATCATACAGAGCTCTACTGAGCTAGCAAGGAAAAAAAAACAACACAGACACACACATCACATTACAAGTGGGGCCCACTGTATTAGAGCTCTCCTAAAACTCTATTTTTAGAGCTCCAAATAATTTTTGTTAATATACTTTCCTTTTAAAACTAAAAAATCATAGAGTAATTAGAGTTTTTCTTTTTATAATTTAATGAAGCTAGCCAATTGAATTTTTTTTTAATTGGTTAAAAATTAGAAATTCAGGAAAATTAGGACGAGATTTTTGAGCTCCACAAGGCTTTCTTGGTTAAAAACCCCATTTTGCTTAATATATATATATATATATTACAGCAACATTTCAATGATAAAAGCTAAGGAATCTCCAAGATATCATCTTAAAATTCTTAAATTTTTGTTATTTAAAAAATATTTAAAAAAAATCCTATTGGCTAACACATCATATTAATTAAATAAAATTAATTATTATGTTGTTATACCTTTACCATTATTTTCTAAAACAAAAATATTGCTATGATTATGCCATCCTTCTGTCAAATAATAATTATTTTATAATAGAAATTTTTTCAATTTTCTCCTTCTTTCACTCTCTCCAACCTATTATTTTTTTTACCCAAAAACCCTAGCTGCCATACATCTTTTTTCATGCCATTCCAAACCTCCTCGCCCTATAAAGGTCAAGTTCATGCAACTCATTATTTTTAGTCTCTTCTTCGAAAATTATTAAAAGTTAGTTTATGTTTAATGTTTTATGTTGCATATGTGTGCATTCTTTAAACATCATTTTACATCATTTCTCTTTTTACTCTATCTTACTTTTCTTTTTCTTTTCTTTTTTTACTTCAACCAATTTCCGTATTTTATTATTTTTCATATTTCTTACATCAAAGAAGTTTCAAACTTAATTAGTAGGGATTAATGTGTTTTATAATAGGGGATGCTGTAGTGCAGGCTGCACAGCAACAAATGTTGTACAGCGAAATGGGCCCATTTTGTTAATTTGAACTATTCATATTTTAAAATATATCAAGTAGAATATGTCTGCAAAAAATCAAGTTACTCGGATATCATTTACCTATTCATTCACTCACATTTGTATCTATAAAAAAATAAAATAAAATTGTGATTTAAAATATTAAAATGAATACAAATGTGAGTGGATGAATGGGCAAGCAATATCCGATTAACTTGATTTTTTGCAAAAATGTTCTATTTGATGTATTTCAAAATATGAACATTTTGGATTATCGAAATGGGCCCATTTCGCTGCCCAGCCCACGCAGCAACATCCTCAATTCCAATTTTTTGTGGGTATTTGTTTTTATTTAATTATAATTTTTAAATGTAAATGATATTATTAAATCAATTATATACAAAATGGCAAATGTCAATATTACATTATTAAGCAATTTTTTGTTAAACTTTTTAATTTCCGTGCATAACTTTGGGGTTAAATTAGAACAAACTGACATTTTAATGATGAAAGTTTTAAAATTTTCAAGGTTTCATCCTAAAATTTTTAACTTTTGTTATTTCTAAAATATTTATAAAAAAATTTATTTGCTAACTTAGCATATTAATTATTAAAAAATAATGATTCTTTTCTACCATCATTTCCTAAAACAAAATTGTTGCCATAATTATACCATCTTTTTTGCAAATAATAATTGTCCCATAATAGAAAGAAAAAAAAAAATCAATTTTCTTCTTATTCTCTATCCCACCCATTCTCTCTTACCCAAAATCCGAAAATAAATATATAGCCACCATAAACATAAAACCTCAAAAAGAGGTTTACAAAAAAAGAAAAAAAAACAACATATTTTAATACAATAATATTTCATTTTTTGATTTTTCAGTACTATCTTACTAGCATATTACCCATACTATGCATGGATATAAATAAATAATCAAAAATTATTTTTTAAAATTAAATAATAATATAAAATTTATCTAAAATATGTAATAAAAAAGAATTTATAATCAATTAAATACTGTTGGCTACATATTTTGTAAAAGTCAATTACAGTTCGACACGTGGCAAAACAAGGATAGTATGGGGAGACTACTCAAGTTTTCGATCTTGATCGTACACGTGGCAGTGAAGATTGGTTCTCACGTGATCTAAATAGCACAGGATCAATAAAGAGATACAAGATGACGTGGCTTCAGCGGTTGCTCATATTCAAATTCAAATACAAGAGGGAAGTTCAACTGCAAGAAAAGGCGTAGTGGAACTATTTCTAAGGCAGCATGATCAGCAATCATGGAGGAGCGGTTCGACAGTTTGAAGTGCAGTTCGATGGTCATCCTTGAGGAGTATAAATAGCAAGGAGGTCCCCAGAAAAAACCCCAGACTCAAATCATACAAACCAGTCTTTACTTCATATTTTCTTTTCCAGTTTTACATTTCCTGTACTTTAATTTCCTGCACTTTAAATACCTGCACTGCACTTCGATTCATAGGAGTAGTTTCAAGTAGATTCAAGTAGACTGTTGCTGTAAACCTCTTCGAGGCCGAGTTTGGACCATTGTAAGTGTTCATGTTAATGAAATACTTCGATTGTTCTTCATATTAACTGTTATTTCTCTTAATTTCTCCTAAGTCAAGCCACCAGTAAAAGTCCTCTTCATTGAGGCTGAAAGAATTAAAACACAATCGTCTGATAATTGGTTGGCAATTATAATTTCTGTAAGGACTGATTGATCCTTACTGGCACGCTCGCATTTACAAAAATACCCTTCGAAAAGCCAAAAAGCCAACAAATACATGTCATAATTTAATTAATAAAAATTAAATAATAATTTACAAAAGTTATATTTATGATAAAATATAAATACATTTATCTTATTTCTTTACATCGTTGCAAGTGAATTAATACAAAATAATATTTTATCTTAGAAACTCTAAGTGCTTTAAAGTATTAATCTAAATATTTTAATTTTTTTATTCTGAAAAATATACATATAAAAAAAAAAAAAACATATATGTGACATAAACTGTTGGTTCATCTAAACCATATATCTCATTTGAAATTTTGAAAACTTTTAAATGAAAAGTCCAAAATAGAATTTTATTTATATTTAAGTTACATCTCATTTGAAATTTTAAAATCTTTAAATGAAAAGTTCAAAATAAAATTTTAGCTATTAAATTTGAAATTTTGAAAAATAATTTTTTTTATTGAGATTCACAAAAATGTGGAAGGATAAAAAAAATTGATAATTCGTTATAGATTGGATGGACTGGCATAAGACAAGCTACTATTACCAAACTTTAGGGACAAAATTATTTATATTTTACTCTAAGGTAATTTTTGTATCTATCTTATATTTTGCTTTTTATATTTATTAATTACATTATAACACATATTTTTGTTATTTAATATTTAGGGTGCACCATTAATTATATGACGGCAAAAAATAAAATAATTTTTAGTTTTATTTTACAATAAGGTAATTTTTGTATCTATCTTATGTTTTGCTTTTTATATTTATCAATTATATTATTGTTTACTTGAATTGAAGGGATATTATTGCAGAAAAATTTCGAAAGATAACCACATATTTCCAAGGCAAAGCCAATGATTCACCTTAATAAACTGTTACACATGCTAAATAACCAGCTTCGAAGGTGGTATAGAGGACCAAAATCATCATTCGAAGGTCGAAAGTGCCGACAAATGACGAATTACATCCTTGGAAATACTCGGCAAAGGTTCGAAGGTTCACAACCATCACTATTTTTTCTTCGAAGTTTTTGTTGATGCAAGATGGAGTGCTTTGAAACTTACAAAATTATGACGAAAAGGGTTTTCGAAGCAACTTTTGGCTAACACAGAGGTTCACAACCACCAATATTATTTCTTCGAAGCTGTTGTTGATGCAAGATGGAGTGCTTTGAAGTTTAAAAAATTATAGCAACAGGGCTTTCGAAGCAACTTTTGGCCAATATTGTGGTTATTCAAATTTTGTATATTTTGATTCATACATAATTAATGAAAATATTAATTTTATGCTTCGAACCAATTATTAATTCTCTGAAGACACCAAAACCGTTGTTCTTCGAACCAATTTTTGTAGAATACTAGTTACATTTTCATGTAACAAATGGCTATAAAAATGTTTATTAGTAAAGTCACTAATTATCATGCCAAAATAGACATTATTTGACAATTAATTAATTGCTATTTTACATATATTTGAAGGGAGGTACCCATTTCGAAAGCCTTCTCGTTTCATGTTACATTTCGAAGGTGTTTATTGATGACAAAATCACCATTTGAAAGACACGTATGTTACTAAAGGATCAAAGTTGTCCTTCGAGAGTGCTCATGACATCCCTTCGAACCAAATCCAAAGAGTTGGATTAACAACCCTCACATGTTCTTAATAACATGCTTCGAAATGTCTTGGGACATGCTTCGAAGGTAACCACAAAATCAAATGGTGATAGTTTTGTGGATCAACTAATAACCATATTTTTGGCCCAATATATTGCAATAACAAAATATTATTTGTTAGCCATTCCATCAAAATCAACGTTTGATGTGATTCACAAATCCAAAATGGATTTTGAACAACAAAAATTATGGTATAGTGTGACCGTGAAAATTCATACTTTTTGACATTTTGAAAAATGTCAAAAATTTTGAATTCATGAACAGTGACTTGTTTATTCTTCTTGACCATGCTTGGTTTAAAAACATGACTTTCGCCAAATTGATTTTCATAAATATTTAGCAAAGTGGGCTGTTTTTCCATATTAATCATTAATGGCTTATGAAAATCCCCCACAAGTATGCTATTTTCATGACTTGACTCTTTAAAAATTAGTTTTTGGACCGCCCGAGCCATGCATGGAACATTATTCTTAACCAAATTTGGCTCAAGAACATGCTCTTTTGTTATGTTAATTTCATAATTTGGCTCTTTTAACACGGGCTCTTGAACCCCCCGAGCCATTGATGAAATCAACTCTTTGCTTTTGCTATTTTTAACCATGGAAAAATTTTGAAAAATTTCACTAATTCCGGCCATTAAAGCCTCAATTAAAGACTTGGTAGTGAGAGTTGATAACTCATCAATATCATAAATGTGAGCGTGCCTATAAGGATTGAAAAACCTTTACAGATTAAATTCAAGCCAATTATCAAGCGATTGCGTTGACGGTTCTTTTTGCCTCAACAAGGAGGACTTCAAAATTGCCAAATGTAGAGAAAAGAAAAATTAAAAAAAGAATAAGGAAGATGGAGAAAGACGATTGAGTGAACAATTAAAGTAATAATTACTTACCTCTACTCTTATGCTTCGAAAAGGAAGTGCATAAAATGCTTTGAAAAGAAAATGCTGAAAATAAATGCTTTGAAATATAAATCTATATTAAACTACTCATAAGATAAGGAAAATGACAAAAAATATTGAAATCAATTGTCTTTAATTTGAATTTTGGATCCTTTACAATGTAGCCATGAATGGCTATTTATAAGCAAATATTTGTAGGAAAAAACTTTCAGCAATAACTACCCAATAGCCACCTAAAACTACACACTCTTCCATCTTCATTCTCACAATGTCATATATCTCTCCATGTCTTCATAACTTCCTTTAATCTCCAATTCATGCTCCATGTTCTCTACTTTATTCTCCATCATCTTTTCACATTTTATAACTTCTCATAACCTCCAAATGAGTAGGAGGATATCACATGTCCGGCAATTATATAAATAATAAATAATAATAATAAATTACAGATTTATGGTGCCAACAATTATAACACATATTTTTGTTATTTAATATTTAGGGTGCACCATTAATAATATGACAGCAAAAAATAAAATAAAAATTTTTAAGTAGTTGTCAAGAAAATATCTAAGTTTATTTGATTGTAAATAATTTTATCGTAACTATAAAAATATCTTTTATTTTTAATTTTTTTTTTAGTTTATTAGGTAAAATCGCACATAACATGATATTATGCTAGTATAGATATCTATATATATATTATATAAGAAAAATAGAGTTTCTAACCCACAAGTTTTGTGGGAGCTCCAATATCCTAATTTTAATTTTCTAATGTTTTGATTTACAAAAAAACACTCAGGATGTGTTTGATAACGTTTACGTTTTCAGTTTATATTTACAAAATTTTTATAAATTGGTTTTGTTTATTTTTAGAAAAACATAAACTACAAACGTGTTTGGTAATTGACAAAATGTTTAAAAAAATTTAAAAATATAAAAAAGAGTGAGAAATGGAAAGTGGTGGCAAGTGGCGGCAGAAGACGGTGGTGGAAAGTGGTGACGATGGGTGGTGGGTAGCTGGTGGTGGTGGGTGGTGGCGGGTGGGTGGTGGGGCGGTGGGTGGGTGATGGTGGCGGTGGCGGTGATAGCGAGTGAGTGGGTGGTGGTGGCGGTGGCGGCGGGCGGTGGTGGTGGCGGGTAGGTGGTGGTGGGTGACGGTGGCGAGTGGTACTGAGTGGTGGTGGTGACGAGTGTTGGTGGCGGCAAGTGAGTGGAAAATGGCGGGTGATGGTGGTGGGTGGTGGCGGGTGGTGATGGTGGGGGTGGGTGATGGTGCCGGCTGGTAGCGAGTGGGTGGTGGTGGCAAATGTGTGGTGGTGGTGGTGGTGGGTGGGTGACAGTGTCGGGTGGTAGCGAGTGGGAGGTGGTGGTGGTGGGTGGTGGTGGCAGGTGGATGGCGGGCGGGTGGTGGGTGATGGTGGTGGTAGTGGGTGGTGGTGGCGGGTGGGTGGCAGGTGGTGGTGGGGACTGGTGGTGACAACGTGGTGGTGGGTGGTGACTGGTGGTGGCAAGTAGGTAGCGGGTGGTGGTGGTGGGCGGTGGATGGTAGTGGCGGGTGGCGGGTGGGTGGTGGTGATGGTGAGGGGTGGGTGTGGTGGCGACGTGGGCAGGTGAGTGGTGGCTAGTGAGTGGGTGGTGGTGGCGGGTGGTGAGTGGTAGTGGGGGGTGGGTAGTGGTGGCGGAAGACGATGGTGGAAAATGGTGGCAGGTGGTGGTTAGTGTTGGGTGGTAAAAAAAAAAAACTGAAAACTCAAAATGGAAACACATTTTTTGTGTTTTCATTTTTTGGCCAAATTTATAAACTGAGACCACTGATTTATAAATCAAAAATTTTACCAAACAAGTTTTTATTTGAATTTTTAAAATTTTTGTAAATATAAACAGAAAACTGAAAACGTAAGTGTTACCAAACGACACCTCAGCATTTATTGACTTCTACCAACCTACAAACTTTTTTGACTTCTCCCATACCTACTGCCACACCATTTTCAACTTCTCCCATACATTATGGTTAGTGATGAGATTGTTAAATTATTTTTATAAAAAATCTTTAAAAAATATATTAAAAAATATCTAAAACAAATATAACTTCTGTGTGAGTAATTTTCCGATCACACTGCCAACTCAGTGATCAGCTGGAGAGAACTTGGCAGAATAGATAACACCTGGCTAACCTGCAACAGAAAGAGAAGATTTCGGTGGTGGTTCTTCCACCCGGGGGTACTCCGACGATCAAGTCAGTATATCTCTCAAGATAATCAAGTGCTAAATGCACTGCTCAAAGTATAAATTTCGTACCTTAGACCCATGGGGGTGCCTCCCTTTTATAGTTTACTCCATCCTAGTTCCACTAGAAGCCTGACTTCTATGGACTCCCATTCAGTGCTTACTTTGGACTCTACAAGAGATAAGGATGGACTCCCTAAGAATACTATCCTTATTCACCTTGAAGTTTTTCTTCATTCTAGGACTCTTGTCCCTTATCTGCTCATCTCGGATTCCGATATCTTCGGAGGTAACCTCGGACTCGCCGAGATAACCTCGGCGTTAAGAACGGGACATGTAGCACCTCAGCTTACACGTCGGCGTAACCTTGCCACGTGTTGGTACTCAGAAAATATATCCTCACAACTTCTTATTAAAAAATAACATGTTGTAATTGCGAAAAAAAAGAGAAAAAAAAAGTACACTATAAAATATAATTTGTGCATTAAAAAAATATGTAAAATAAATATAAATTCTTATTAAAAAATAACATGTTGCAATTGTGAAAAAAAAAAAAGAGAAAAAAAATATATTGTGCATTTCATTAAAATCTTAAAAAAATATCTAAAACAAATATAAATTTTCATTAAAAAATAACAAGTTGCAATTGGAAAAAAAAGAAAAAAAAAATTACACTGTAAAAAATAATTTGTATACTAAAAAAAAATATGAAACAAATATAAATTCTTATTAAAAAATAACATATTACAATTGCGAAAAAAAAAAGAGAAAAAAAATTACACTGTGTGTTTCATTAATAATGCTAAAAAAATATGCCAAGTATTTGTGTAAAGGTTTGAAAGCCCCAATTTGTGAAAAATCTTAAATGTTAATGTTTTGGGAATTGTTGGATTATTGAGAAAAGATTTTGTTTGGTTTCAAAATTGAAGATTTGATTCGGAAAACACTTATGAAACTTTTGGAATATTGAATATTGGTTACACCTTTAAAATGTTGAGTTTAATGGAAAGTTATATAAGTCTTGAAAATTTGGAATGTGGATTGTTTCTGAATATTGGGAATCATGAGAGATTCTAAGTTATGGTTATATGTTAGATTGTATATCCATGTTATTATCTTTTATTTAATACATTAGAGATAACTATTTTGGCTATCGATTGAGGATTACCATGTTTGCATTTAATGAGGGACTGCTTGAAAGGATGAAAAATGTTGTAATTTTGAAAGTTTGATATATAGTATGTTATAGATTTGTCTTGAAATGACTAATTGGAAATAATGTTTAACATGTAGAGAATACATGAATGTTAATATTGTTGTATTATCTCTTGGGACTATATGATGATATTACATTAACAAGAGATATGAAAATTGATCATAATAGATGATTTTGTGGTGGAAATTGAAAATGGAATAATATAAATGCTTGTACATTTTACATTGTCATTCCATTGAATCATTATTGAAATTGATTTTGAACCTTGCATTGGAAAGTGTGGGGACATAATTTTTGAATGACAACACGTGGCCGAGGTGACACCAAAGTGTCAGCCGAGGTGTCACGTGTCCTGGTCATGATGCTGAGATGATCTCGGCTAGGCCGAGGTTATCTGCGAGGATACCAGAATCCGGGATAAGCAGATAAGGGACAAGAGTCCTAGAATGAGAAATGACTTCAGTTTAGGTAAAGATAAGACTCTTAGAGAGTTTATCCCAATCCTACTGGGAGTCCAAGATTAGCAGTAATCCTAAGTCCATTAGAGTTAGGCTTCTATCGGGACTAGGATTGTGTTGGCTATAAAAGTGAAGCACCCTCATGGGTCTAAGGTATGCTTTTTATGCTCTGTCTAGTGAGTTAAGCACTATTGGTTATCTTTGAGAGATATTTTACGGACTTGATCGTCGGAGTGCCCCCGGGTGGACGAACCACCGCGGGATTCTTATCTTTCTGTGACAGGTTGTTCGGGCTTAATCTATTCTGCCAGTGTTCTACAGCTAAGTACTAGTTTGGCAGTGTGGTCGGAAATTGACACACACAATTTGGCGCCGTCTGTGGGAAAGAAAGGAGAATAGATGGCCAACGACGGACAGAAAGAGAAGGTTGGGGACGACACCCCTACTGAGAGTGGGAAACATATTGACCTTGACGTCGAAGAAGACAACTGCAACGAAGAGACTCGTGATAAGAATCACGAATGAAAGGACGTCGACTAGGAGGGCAGCGTACCGAAGAAATCGGACCGGAGCGGGTATTATAACAAGGACGACAACCAGGTATGGAAAGATAGATGCCTGTGGAGAGACGACGAGATGAAGGGAATGGCGGACAAATTGGCGGACCTGCAAATGGTCGTCAATTTCATGATGCAGAACAACGTCATGCAGCCATCATTCCCGCTACAAGATACGCCGATTCCAGCGGCCAAGAAAGGTGCCTAGAAAGGAGGGCAGAAAATGGTTCCTGCAGTCCCTCAGCATGGCGGGACCAAAGGACATTTTCACCGGCCTTCGCGGGAGGTCGGGCATGGAGAATCCCAAAAGACATGTCAAACAAAAGAAACCTGCACCAAAGAACATCGGGATGTTCAGGGGAAGAAACTCTGTTTCGACACGACCAGTGGAGGGAGGTCCAAAAGGACTCACAATGACACTGGAAGTAGTGTATCCAAGAGAGTTAGAGAATGATGCTTGGGAGTTAGAATTTTCAAGCTAAGATCGATTTAACACTTGTTGAAATTTAAAGAAAAATTTACAAGTTGAAGTTAAACTGAGGTCATGTTTAACACTTGTTGAAATTTAAATTTACAAGTTGAAGTTAAACCGAGAACGTGTTTAACACTTGTTGAAATTTAAATTTACAAGTTGAAGTTAAACCGAGGACGTGTTTAATACTTGTTGAAATTTAAATTTACAAGTTGAAGTTAAACCGATGACGTGTTAAACCGAGGACATGTTTAATACTTGTTAAAATTTAAATTTACAAGTTGAAGTTAAACCAATGACGTGTTTAATACTTGTTGAAATTTTAAATTTACAAGTTGAAGTTAAACCGAGGACGTGTTTAACACTTGTTGAAATTTAAATTTACAAGTTGAAGTTAAACCGAGGTCCTGTTTAACACTTGTTGAAATTTAAATTTACAAGTTGAAATTAAACCGAGGTCATGTTTAACACTTGTTGAAATTTTAAAAATTTACAAGTTGAAGTTAAACCGAAGACATGTTTAACACTTGTTGAAATTTTGAGAAAAATTTACAAATTGAAATTAAACCGAGGTCATGTTTAACACTTGTTGAAATTTTAAGAAAAATTTACAAGCTGAAGTTAAACCGGGGTCATGATTAAAAGAAGGAATGATATAGGTTCCATCACCTCAGGATGCCGAGATAATAGAACCTAGAGGGCAGTTGTGGGGACATAATTTTTGAATGACAACACGTGGCCGAGGTGACACCGAAGTGTCAGCTAAGGTGTCACGTGTCCTAGTCATGATGTCGAGATGATCTCGGCTAGGCCGAGATTATCTGCGAGGATACCAGAATCGGGGATAAGCGGATAAGGGACAAGAGTTCTAGAATGAGAGAGGACTTCAGTTTGGGTAAAGATAAGACTCTTAGAGAGTTTATCCCAATCCTACTAGGAGTCCAAGATTAGCAGTAATCGTAAGTCCATTAGAGCTAGGCTTCTATCGGGATTAGGATTGTGTTGGCTATAAAAGTGAGGCACCCCCATGGGTCTAAGGTATGCTTTTTATGCTCTGTCTAGTGAGTTAAGCACTATTAGTTATCTTTGAGAAATATTTTACTGACTTGATCGTCGGAGTGCCCTCGGGTGGACGAACCACCGCGGGATTCTTATCTTTCTGTGATAGGTTGTTCGGACTTAATCTATTCTGCCGGTGTTCTACAGCTGAGTACTAGTTTGGCAGTATGGTCGGAAATTGACACACACAGAAAGTTATTGCTTTGAAAGAGGAATTATTTTTGTGAAGCAGGATCATATTGATTTGTTTTTGGCGTAAATATGTTAGTAAGTCCGGATAGGGAGTGTAGTTGGTATTGGTTAAGTTGGCCTGAGTGTCCATGGTGAAAGATCGAAAACACGCGCGAATGAGGTACCACGTGCCTTCCGATTAGCTACTGGTAAAGTGGAGATTTGGTAGTGCTTGTTAAGCCTACTTGCAGACACTAACTCTGGGGATTTGCTTAAGTCGTATTTATCACCCTTGAAATTATATTGAAGTTGTTGGATTATTGTGTTTTCAAATTGGCATTGTGCAGCAGATTTTCAATAGATAAGAAAAATATTTTGAACATGACATGGCATATACATTCATTTCATAAGACTATATAAAATGTATTTGATACTTTGTTTGATGTCATTATGAATTGTTTAACTATTTGATTTAACTGGCAATGAGGTAATTGAATAGATTGAAAATGATGTTCTGATGCCATTGAAGTGTGTTTATTTATTTAAGTTAATTAGTTGTGGTTAATTAAACAAATTGGATTTAAGGGATTAGGTAATAAAATAATAAGGTTATGGCATGATATGGCATTATATATCTATATATATATATATATGTATGGTATCACTGTATCGCTGGACTCGCATGTGTTTTAATGTTATAAAATAAGATTGTTTGGTGAGCTAGTGGTTTGCTCATCCCCTACTTGTACATGTATACAGGGAATGTTTTCAGACTTAAGGATCAAACATCAGGTTTTATCTTGACATGGTTATAAAGTAGTGATGAGCCGTAATGCTTTTTTTATTTGTTTCTTGGGCTGAGTTCTATATTTTGTAAAGGGCAGCACTCTATTATTTATTGTAAGCCTTAAGGCGTTTCTTTTATTTGTATGTAAATGTACATTGTTGTATAACGAGAGGGAACATGTATATTTATTTGTTCATTATTTCATCAAATGATGAATTGTCATTTATAAATGGACTTAATTAATGAATATTGGTAATGTTATCCGAGTAATAAAATACGGTGCGTGACATGTCCACTCTCAAATTATCAAGTGAATATAGATGAAACCAAAAAATTTAGGTTTAATAGCTAACAAATATTAGAAATCTAACCATTGAAGCCTAATAACTATTAATTAATAGAATTCAGCAATTGAAAAGTCTCAAAACACATCTCTTTATCTTCTTAAATATTCCCTTTTTTTTTTGGTTCATGCATTCATTGGAGGTGTTTGGCAAGAAAATGTTTAGTCTTTTTTTAGGCTAAAATTCACAAAAAGACAAAATAGACAAAAATAGTTAATAAGATAAAATGTCACATCAAATCCATAATCATTTCACTTTTTCTCTCATAAATATCACATCTAACTATAAAAAAATTCAATCACTAAACACAAAAATTTTAACATACTAAAATAGTCAAAAACTAAAATAGCCTACTAAAATAGCAACTTCCCAAACACCCGCATTCTAATATTGATAGAGAATTGGACGTGTAGAAGAGTGAGAGACATTAAAATTATATATTGAGTTATGTAATTGTTGTGATGAAAAATAAAAATTGTCTTCCTCTTCTATAGCGATTTATTTGATTATACCTTCAATTAAAATGTCAGGTATGCTTCTACATCACCATTGAACGTTGCTTTCATTTTTTTTAGATACTTTGTCTTACAATTGTTTTTTTTTTTTTTTTTATGTTATAAAATTTATTACATCTGTGTTCGCTAAAGTTATTAGATGGACTTAATGCAAGAAGTGCAAACTATTTCAATATCATTCTCAGGATTAGAAATACAAAAAATATACACAAAAAGTATATGAATAGATAAGATTTTACAAAATTTGTTTGTGAGTCTTTTGAAAATTCTAAAATTCATTTATTTTTTGTATTATGTTTTATGTTTGGTTTCTGTATTTTTTTTATATATAGTTTTATTTGTTTTCTTTAAAATTTTATTTTTAAAAATTAATAAATTAATAAATAAATCATTTTCTATTTCAAATAATTTCATTTTTATTTTTTATTTTTTCTTCAAGTAGTTTTAGTTTTGGGTAGTTACTTACTCTTTTTTTTCTATGTATTGTAATTTTGTGCATTTTAAATGTATGATATTTTTACTAATATACTCGGAGATGTATTATGAAAGAAGTATCATACGAAAATCAAGTAAGAATAAGAAAAATAAATAAAACAATACAATAAATTTGGAGCAAAGATTAAAAATCAAAACTCCCAAAACAAATAAGTATAATAGAATATTTAACAACAAACATTTGAAAATTTGCAACAAAATTTTATAACTTTCCTTTTTGCTAAGAAAATTCTATTGGTACTAGCTAAATAAAATGCTTTTAAAATAGTTTTTTTTTTTTTTTTTTTTTAAATTTGAAATTAAAACTATAGTAAATTTTTGTAAGTATAATTGCTAACCACATCTTTTTACTTAATGTATAATATTTATATTGACTATCTTTTTCAGGTTTATTGTTTTAAGTATTTATATAGAAGTGGAAAAATGTCATTAGGAATAAATTTTTCCTTAATTTAGTTATAAATTTTGCCTATATATTATTTTTAAATTTTGAATAAAAGCAAATATAAAATAATTGATTGAAAATACGCTGCATTTGTTATAGTATTTATTTTTCTGTGTGCAAAAAAAAATTAAAAACCATAATTCACATATATATACAAATAATTATAAACACAATCCGTGCATAGCATAGATGGAACATAGTATGCATATATTCAAATGCTCATGACCCAACACCTCTTTATCTACCGTGCTTTATTGGAACAACAATGATTGGTAGCTCTAAAAGTAGAGCTCTATTAAGTTGGTAGCTCAAAAAAAAAAAAGAAAAAAAGAAAAAACTAAGGCCAAAATATCACATCATAGTAGGGCCTACCCCCATTAGACCTATTAGAGCTCACAAATTAAAATTCCAAAATATTTTTGTTATCAGAAATTCTAAAGACTTCTTAGAAGTTTCTGACTTCGATAAAATTCATTTACTCCTTGAAATTTGGATCAGAGCCGATTGGGAGCTCGAATCCGAGCTCCCCCGAATGCCCTGAATCCCTCTTTTTTTTTTTTTTTTTTTTTACAGCGGAAGAAGCAAGAAGAAGACGAAGAAGGGGGAGGAGGAGGAGGGGACTGGAGGGGGCCTAAAAAATGGAGGGGGAGGGAAGGAGAGGGGAGGGGGAGGAGGGAGGAGGGGGACGGCGGAGCTACGACGGCGGAGCTGCGAGCTGCGACGACCGGGGTAGAGTAGCGACGGGGTAGCTGCGACGGGCCGGCGGACAGCCGGAGGCGACCTGCAACGACCTCCTCTTCCTCTTCCCTCTCTTCTCTTTCTCTCCCTCTCCCTCTTCTCCCTCTTCTCCCTCTCCCTCTGCGTCAACAATGGAGGAAAAAAAAAAAAAAAAAAAACCTAAAGCCCAAAACGACGTCGTTTTGGGCTTTAGGGGGATTCGGGGCCGATTTTTTCGAGCTACAAATCTTTTTTTCAATTTGGATTAAGCCTAGTCTTCTTAGACTTAAATTTTTATTAAGTTTTTATAATGTTAAGATATTAAAATTTTGTAATACTAATTAATTTATTAATGTTATTAGTTTTGATCATTAGTTAAAGTAATCATTTTACTTTTTATGAAATATTAACAGTTTACTTGTGTTAACAATTTATCTTTATAAATAGAAATTTATAAAACTGTTAACCAATCCATAATTGAACCATTTTTCGATTTGTTCTTGTTCAGTTTTATAGGTGTGAACGGTTCGATTTAATTCTCAAAATTTCAAAATTGTTATAACTGGTTTGCTTCTTATATTTTCTTTGAAACTCAACCAATCTGAATTGTATACATCCCTATCAACCAATTTGGAATAACGAGCTTTCGGTTCATTATTGTTGAAATGGATTCGTTAGTGGCGAAGTAGCCCAAGATTTGGAGAAGATAGACCCAAATTATTGTTGGAAATGGTTGAAAAATTTTGGATTAAATCATAATTTTTTTTAAACTTTAGTCTATTATTTAGGTGGGACCCGAGCGTCTAATTTGGCGGGTCAAAGTGGTAACGCGTTTTATGCCGCGTTGTAATTTACGTGGTATATTTGGTTGCTCAAAACAATTATTGAGTGAATGAGAAATTGAAAACAAAGTGAACTCTATAGAAATTGAGTTTTGGTGGAAATTCCTTAAGGTTGGAAAATGGCTTGTCCCACATTGATTTAATGGGAAGTTTTAAATGAGTTTATAAGGTATGAGATTGGAACTTGGGGCGTGTCTCAAGGGGTACCCAAGTTTTGTAGAGAGAGAGAGGTTATGGGTAAAATGGGCTTGACCCATTGGACGCAAAAATCACCACGCGCGCCGCCGAGCGGGCAGGCTGGGCTGGAGCTGCGGGTGCGTGGTTGGGTTGGGTTGGGTTGGGCTTGTTGGACCCAAAAATCACCACGCGCGCGCCGCCGTCTGGTCGGGTTGGGCTTGTTTGGGCCAAACAGGTTAGCGCCTGTTTAATTCAAAATCAATAGCCACCACTACATCTATAAATAGGCAGTCCTCATTTGATATTTGATTTAGAAATTTCGTACTTCTCCTCTGCAAATTTATTTTTCATTTTGCTGCATTTAATTTTTGTGAGAAATAGTGTAAACAATTAGTGAAAGAGTGTAAACACTTAGTGCGTTCGTTGAATAAATAAATTGTAGTGCTGCATTTATTTGTAGTTGATCATTTCATCCTGGGAGATAGACGTCCATATTCTGAAAGCACCGTGGAGAGGACGAATTTGTCTTAAGGAGACAGTGTCGAACACTGGACTTGATCAGAATAATATTCAAGATATTAATTAAGTAAGTTATTTATTTATTTTCTGTTTTATTATTTGTTTAAATCAGATTTTAATTTTATTTTTGTAACAAAATAAAATCTATTTTTATTTATTTAATTCTATTTCTAGTTTGATTTTTGTAATCAAACTTTCTCTCTCATTTCCTATTTTCTTTTATATTCTATTTGTCGTTTAGTACCTAAATAAAATTAATTAATTTAGTTATAGTGAAGATTGTCCAAAAATTATAACGTGCGTCAAGAAATTAAGAAAATCCTAGTAATGGAAGAGCAATGTTATCTCCAAATATTTTGGCATGAAACAAACGTGTATGCGGTTTGTTTTAGCATGTATATGTCAAACTGCTTTGAAATGAGTCCTTCGGAGGCCTCTAACTTTCGTTACCTTATTGTTAGTCAAAGATCTACATGGGATTAAATCTCTACGTATAGTTGCTTCTTAATTTTAGTGTGTTTGAATCTCTACAGTGGACCTCCTCTAGAGTTGCCTTGCAGTGAAGCAAAATATATATATAGAGAGAGAGATCATAAAGGGCAAGAAAATTAATGATTTAGGCTCTGTTTGGGAAGTTAGGATTTGGATTTTTTTGATTAAAATAGTCACAAAAAAATAAAATAGGCTTTTTAGTTCAATAAGACAAAATATCATATCTAATCCATAATCATTACATTCTTTTTTTTTATAAAAGCTCAAAAAAATCAAAAAATCATTTTTAAATTCAGACTACAATAATCAAAAAGCTAACCAACTTTCCAAACCAACCCTTAA
Source organism: Camellia japonica (assembly GCA_030407325.1). Classification (NCBI taxonomy): domain Eukaryota; kingdom Viridiplantae; phylum Streptophyta; class Magnoliopsida; order Ericales; family Theaceae; genus Camellia; species Camellia japonica. The sequence continues at coordinate 55,493,580 of JAPPVO010000017.1, forward strand.
ATTATCAAATGAGACTTGTGATAGAGTTATGGGCTTGACTAGATTGTCAAGTCTATAAATGTTGGATTAGAGTAGGGAGGACCATTTTTACCACTCTGCCTCCATATCCTTTGTGCCATTCAATACAAGTTTTTTCTATCAAAATGAAGAAGTAGGATAGGGCGGATTTTACTTTCTTCATCCCATTCTAGCAAGCCGCCTCATTTATATATATATATATATATATATATATATGTATATAATATATATAATTTAATTTTTGTTCAATATGATAAAAGTAAAATTTAAAATATTACACTTAATATTTATTTTTACTTAGTAGAATATAATAGGAAAATGTAACACTTACATGTCTAAATAAAATAAAATAAAATGAGTCATGTTACAGTCATAATTTTTTCAAATTTTCTTATCTTCTATTCATAATAGGAGTGAATATGACATCATCGCATAATATGGAACTACTTTCATTGTGTGTACACGGTAAGAAATGTATTATATTAAAGCGAAATGCGTCATACACCCAGCTGGGGTCACCCCTAGTGAGGTGGCAGTCCATTATTGGATAAAAAAAAAAACTGTTTTTTTTTTTTTTTTTTTTTTTTTAAAGTTTGAACCAATGGGGGCGCGACACCTCAATGGGGTGCGACCTCCACTGGGTGTATGCATCACTGTTGTATATTAAAAACGTTGGACTGTAATTTTACTCAAAAAAAATTCATTGCCACGTGGAAAAAACTGAATGATTATTTTACCATACAAACAAATATTCAAAAGTTGAAGCTTTAATCAAATTGAACAAAATAACAAGGTCAAAGTGAGAATTAGAATAGAAACACTTTGCCAAGGCACAAAGGGTAATTTATCCAACCTTTTTATAGATAGGGTTATTTTGAGAAATTGGTTAAAAATTAATTTTTTGATTTTTTAAATTTTTTTGAAAAAATCTATATATATATAAGGAAAATGGGTCTTTTTAAGAATAATAATTGTGGAAACTCCAAATTTCCAAACTAATTTTGTTACTTTTTAAAGAAATAAAAAAATTCTATTGGTTAGTTATTTAAGTCAAAAATTCAAAAGCAAAAAAAGTTCTAATTATCTACAATTTTGAATTTTAATAATTCAAAATAATATGATAAGTCACCCCCACTCTTTCTAAAAATAATGTTGATCAAAACAATTTAAATAAAAAAAATAAAGACACTAATTATCTATAATTTTGAATTTCAAAATTCAAAATAATATGGTAAGCCACTTTTATCCCACTCTCATCTTTTTCGAAAATAATATAAATCTAAAATTTTAAAAACCCAATCAAATTAAAAATTCAATACAATTCTCTCTTTAAAATAATCAAAATTTAATTTTTTTCTAGCCCGACCAACTCTGAGTATTTTTTTTTAATATTCTAAAAAAAAAATTATTTAGAGAATTGACCTACTTTTCAAACTATTTGAAAAACTAAGCTGTTTTTAAAATTATATTTTGAAAATGCAATTTCGAATTTGAAATTGAAATTGTAAATATGCAATTTCACCATGTCATTATAAATTACATTTTCAACCTGCGATTTCAAGGTGAAATTGCATGTTGAAAATGCAATTTCAATTTCAAAATCGCATTTTTAAAATGCGATTTCAAAAAGTAGGTTAGTTTCTCAAATAGTTTGAAAAGTGGGTCAATTCTCTAAATAGTTTTTTTTTTATAGAATATTTTTAAAAAAAACTGGCAAACTCCTCCCCAAATGTAATGATGCAATGGTTATTCTTTCTCTTTGCCAATAATCCAAACTTATTTCAAGTTTGTTTGTATGTTTTTTTTTTTTTGTAAATTTATATTTTCCGTGTGAGTATTTTTTTTTTCTCTATTGACTTTTTTTTTTCCCAATGTATTTTTTTTACAACTAAATTGGTAATAAATATATACCTGTTAACTATCTTTGTTTTGATTGTTGATTTGAAGTTTTTTTTGTTTTTTTTTGTTTTTGTGTGGATGTTTGTGTATTTTTTATATTGTTGTCATTATTTCTTTTGATATCAGTATGTGAATTGATAATATAATTATGAGTTTTTTTATTTTATAGAATAAAGCATCTTATATTGTTCCTTATGATTTGGCAATTTTTAAATTTTCTTAAACAAAAAAAAATTATTTAATTGCTTGCCCATCAATAAATAAAATTTTAAATAATGAACACTATTTCATAATTTATGGACTTGTTTTTTAAAAAAATTCAACACCCATATATGGAATAAGAAAATCTAAAATCACGCATTTTTTTTATTTTTCATTTTTTACTCTTTAAAACTCTAACGGTACCTTTTTATTTCTATAACATTGTATTTTTATATTTACAAAGATAAAAAACTATGGTTAGTGGAGGTGGTGAGCATAGCAATAACAAGAGTGATGATGAGCTCGGCCAGAGCATTGTTTAGGTGGATTTTGAAAAGATGAATATTAAAAGAATAGTAGATAGTTTGGGTGATGAATTGATTTAGAAAAATAATGTGTGGTTGAGATTATGTGTGAATTTTACCATATAAAAATTGAATATGAATCATATATTGTTTTTTATATATAATTTTGGATACTTTTGTATAACTATAAAAAATTATTGTGATCACATGTTACTTATCATTTGATATATTATTGTTGCATTATCTTAATAAATTTTATTATTAATGTATATTATCAATGCAGTGGTGAGACATCACATGATAAATAAAAATATATTTTGTTATTATTATTATTATTATTGATAATATATTTCTTTATTTACATTTTTACAATGTTCAAAAAATTAATTTATGTTTATTGTTAGTTTTTGTAGATGAGAAATCAAAAATAAATTTTAACCAAATTCAAATTATAACTAATTTGAGATTGAAAATGAAATTTCAAAAAATATTATAATTATATATATTTTAAAATATTTAAAAAAAATACAAGGAAAAATTGGAACTATAAATTAAAATTATTAAACAACCTAATTCTATGAAAAAAATTTAAATGAAAAATTGATCAAATTTGAATTTATAATTATTAAATATTTTTAATAAGCGATTAATTTTTTATTCAGGTTCTAGCTTGATCTGATCTTAAATAATTTTTCAGATATAAATATATTTTAATATGGATACAATCAATATTAAACATATTTTAATAAGGGTAAATTATATTGATAGTCCTCGCATTTTGTCTCTTGTGTCAATTTGGTCTCTGTAATTTCAATTAGTTTGATTTTTACCCCTAATTTTAGATTTTGTATTAATTTGGTCCAATTGATAATGCCGGATAAGATTTTTGAAAGAAAATAGTTATTAAGTTGGTTGAGATTAACTTATTGAGGTAAACAAGTTTATAATTTGTCTATAAAGATATAACAGATGCTACTTATGTGTGTGTTTTCAATAAAAAAAAAAAAAACACACTAGCAATTATAACAATTTGACTCAATTGAGACAAAATTATATATTTATGGCCAAAATTGAGCAAATTAAAATTGTAAGAACAAAAATAACACAAGAGTTAAAATGTAGAGATTACCAATGTAATTTATCCTTTTAAGAATAAGTATATAATTTTCTTAATTAATTTTGAAATTGTTAATAAATATACCAAACAAATATGTACATATTTCCTATTTTTGTTATAATTTAAACAAAAAAAATATTTACTAATTAAAAATTAAATAAAAAAGGTAAGTCTACTAACTCATAGATTGGACATGAACTAGACGATTCTCTAAGAACTAGGTTTAAATCAAGAATTATTAACAAAAAAAATCGACTTGAACTAAATTTTCTTGATACTTTTTAGTAGTTAATTCAATATTAGAATCCCCAAATTAACTCATATCAGTCATGAATTGATAAACTATGATATAATTTAAATTTATTAGGACTAAGAAATGACCTACAATTTAGGGTGGCTTTATCTTAAATAATTTTCTTTTATGCATAAATATATATAACTATTCATTTAATTTTTTTAAACATAAATATATATATATATATATATATATATATATATATATATATATATATTTAAGCTATAGTTCAAACTTTTTAATAAGTATTCAGAAAATAAATCCATATTTCTTATTTTTATTATAAAAAAATATTTACAAATATTTATTTACTAATCTAATAAATAGATAGGTCAAATGATTCATATAAGTTGAAAACATAACAAAACAATTTTTAATGATTAAGTATAAGACAAGTTGGCATAAATCTAATGTTAAGTCCAAATTCAATATCATAAGTGAATCCTAATTCATTTTTACGTAAATCTTATAACATAAGACAAATTATAATTTTCAAACTTCACAAAATATAAAAAAATTACTATATTCACAAATGTAATTTACCACTATCATATGATAAATTAAATTTACGAAACTCATAAGATGAAATGTATTTATATTTTATCATAAATATAATTTTTGTAATTTATTTTTTAATTTGGGTAAATTACATTGACACCCCTTGAGGTTTGGTCCAATTACTACCCACCCCATGACGTTTTGGAAATTACATTCTCACCCCTGTGGTTAATAGTTTCATTTCACAAACCCCTCTATTTATATAAAAGGTAACAACTCCGAGTAGAAAAACAGAAGAAATTACATTAAAAAAAATAAAAGAAATGGGAAAAAAAAGAAAATGTAAAGCAAAGCAAAAAAAGAAAGAGTGCATGAGTTCAATGTCTTTATTCCGTCTAAATAATTACAATGATAGGGGGGGTTAGTGTAATTTTCCAAACGTCAAGGGGTGATATGTATTAAACTCAAACCTCAAGAGGTGTAAGTATAATTTACCCTTTAATTTTTACCACTTAAATTATGACATATATTTGTTATTAAGAACTTAAAGCATACAATTAATGACATCAGAATAAAAAAAAGTCTCTTATATATAACTATGATAAAAATGAATAAAATTTAATTAATTGTAAATCATTTTTGTTAAATATTATAGATAAATTTTGTAGATTACTATTTAATTTTAAAAATTAATTTTTGATTATTTATTTATACATGTGCATAGTACGGATAATTATACTAATATAAAAAAATAAAAAAATAAAAAAATAAAAAGTGATATAATTTAAAATAAATTAAAAATCAAAATTTAACTTTTGAAAAAAAAAAAAGAAAAAAAAAAAAAGGAGGGAGGGAAGAGTGGTCACTCAAACAAAGTCAAAAAACCAAAATTAACCATGTTCCAAAACAAGCCATAGTTCGTGTCCACTCCTTATTGGTAAACCTGAGAGCACACGGATCGCATTAAACTTACCCAGAACCGTCGATTAAATTCTAATCCAACAATCACAAACACAGAATCCCCTCTACACCACCGTATATATATATAAGAATCCTCTCAAAATCAATCAATACGCTTTGCTCGGACAAAAAAGCATCACAATAGCTATATAGTGGCTGTTTGTTTCTCGGGAAAATCGGTTTCTGACTGAGAAAGCACAGGAAGAAAATGGATGCCGGTGGAAAGGTGAAGAAAGGTGCCGCAGGAAGAAAGGGAGGCGGTCCGAAGAAGAAACCAGTTTCCCGGTCCGTCAAAGCCGGTTTACAGTTCCCGGTCGGTAGGATCGGGCGGTACTTGAAGAAAGGCCGGTACGCTCAGCGAGTCGGTACCGGTGCTCCAGTCTATCTCGCCGCCGTGCTCGAGTATCTCGCTGCTGAGGTCTCTCTCTCTCTCCCCTGTTCTATATTCTGTGTTCTAAGTTTGTGTTTTGAAGTAAATGTTGAGATAGTTTGTTTAATGTCTTCTATTTATGTGGTGGGTTTTTTTTTTTTGGAATGTGAATTTTCTTTGAGTTTGGTGTTTGATTTTCAAATTTTGCTTTTTTTTTTTTTATAATTATTTTGAAATTTTTTTGGGGTAAGCTTATTGATATGTTTGTTTTACTAGGTTTTGGTTGTTCGATTGGATCTAGTAGGGCTACTCTTTTGTTCAAGTTGTGAAAAAAACCCTAATCTTCTGTTTGGGTTTTGAAAATGAAATATTTTCACTTTTTTGTTGGTTCATGTTGTGATTCTTGGCTTGTTAAATTGTTTAGGGTTTAGTTGAATGGAGATACAACGTTGAAATTGAAATCATTTGGTTGATTTCATTTTTTTTTCTTCTGAGATTGCTTCCCTCAGTTAGGAAGAGAATTGTTATGAATTTTAATCTGATGCTATATTGGATATCTTGGATTTAGGGTTTGTTGAGGGAAGTGAAATTACTTGGTCTTGTCCATTTTTTTAGGAGTAACCCCCAAAATTATTAATGCTTATGCATTTTCGTAGCTGAACCAAATTAGGGTTTTCTATGTCATTTTCCTTTTCCATTCCCTCGATAAATGATATGGGAATTTTGGGGAAAAAAAGGGGAAAGCAATTTCTCTCTCAAATGATGGAATCCATCAAAGAGATATAATAAGATCTTGCCACCTGTTGGAAGTTATTTATTTATTTTTAATTAAGTCCAAAGCTGATATTTGATACCAAGGATTATAAAGGATTGTATTGGAACATGCTTCTAAGAATAGGTAGAATAAACTTACATTTCTGAGTTTGATATTTAATGAGAATAAAGACATTTTTGACTGAATGTAATTAAGAAAACTCTATGAAAATAGTTTGATGCCATGTCTTTGGATACTAGTGTCAATAAATCCTAGAACCAAAAAAGTTTAAACATAGAAAAATTAAAAAAAAAGGGAAAAAGAAAAGGTAGGGCTGCTTGGTGCATTTTATGGAGGTTGCTTATGATGTTTGGTTTTGTATTTTATGATGCAACAATAGCTTAAATAAGTTTAAAAAGTTGATTATTGTGAAGTTGGGTGACATTTTTAGCTTTTTGTTTTTGATTATTAACTTAGTTGACAAATAATTGGACTAAAATAATAGTAAATTAAGTGTGCCAATTTTGTTTATTTTCCTGTACAGTTTAGCTGTGGATGAGCAATGTCTCTTAGTGTTTGATTCATTGCAATGAAATGATCATGTCATCAAAATATCCATTCTTATGTTTGGTTGATTAAAAAAATAATGAAAAATATATTATAAATAGAATTATTATTCACCACTGTAAGGGAATAATCATTCCATAATGAGTTTAGGAATGACCATTTCATAATGAGTTTAAGGAATTACTATTTCATTTCAGTCCATTTCCATTCTATGTCATTTTAGTGAACCAGACAGCATTAGTAAATTTTGTATGATCTGATGATGGCTATGGTGGGTGTTGGAATTGTATTAGGTTTTGGAATTGGCTGGAAATGCTGCAAGGGACAACAAGAAGAACAGGATCATACCAAGGCATGTGCTTCTGGCTGTGAGGAATGATGAAGAACTTGGAAAGCTACTTGCTGGAGTGACAATTGCTCATGGAGGGGTGCTACCCAACATCAATCCTGTTCTTCTCCCTAAGAAAAATGAGAAGGCAACAAAGGAGCCCAAGTCTCCATCCAAGGCAACCAAGTCACCAAAGAAAGCCTAACTCCTTAAGAGTGTTAAAGAGAGAGACTTGTCTACTTCTAGCTCTCTGACTTTCTCTCTGTGTATGTAATTTCCTTTTCTGTTTGGTATGTAGGAAAGCTAGCATCATGTTGTTAGGGATTGTGTACTCTTTGTTTGAATATGCTTGTTAGCACATCAGTGTTGGAAATCACAGAAATTAAATTGTTAGTTTCTATTCTTAGTTGCCAATTTGATGGATTCTTGTTTTTATTTGCTCTCTCCAAATGCAGTTTGGCTTGTGGTGGTTTATTGTCAAACATATTTGATGTTTATGTTAAAAAAAAATTGTAAATGTTATTGAACTGGTTGATTGTTACCAAATGGGTTAAATCTGGATCAAACGCGACCCTCTTGTAATGCAATCTTCTGATGATAAAATGCAAATTCCTTCATTTACATGGTGGTTCATATTTGTGATCTGTGGATAGTGAAGTTGTGGCACAATAATGTAGAGCTGAAGGTACTGTCTCCATATAAATTGTAGAATGAACAGTTTGGGTGTTACACATTTAATTTGAATAATTGAATATTAGTGCTAAGTAGGGGTTTAATTGACCACCGACAACCTATCATCTCTGTCCTCTTGCGACAATGACAACACCAACCACTGCCACAATGAGGAGATCCGCAACAATGACAACGTTGATTTAGAGATTTTGTGAAAGAATAAAGCTTCTGACCTCCAGTGGGGTGCTGGGATTGTTTGTGATTGGCTAAAAAAAAAATTATTATTTTTTTTTATTTTTATTTTTTTATTTTCAGCTAATGATGTTGTGACACGTTACTGGGAGTTATCAGTGGAGGTCAGTCCACTGGGGTTGGAAGCGGGACTGTTTGTGAAATTGTCTTTTGAACTTACAAATGGATTCAATGTATGTTTATGCATATGTTATATTTGTGTATTATATGTGGTTGAAAAAAGTTGAATTACAAAATTTTCATTCAAGATTTGTAATTTTGTATAAACTAGTAGTAACTGTGTTATGCATGAGATTTTATAAATTTAAAAAAATTATTTTAATTATCTTAAAATAATTTAATATTTTGTCTTGTGGTATACATAAAATTTATAAATTAACTTTTATGTTTATAATTTTTTAAATTATTAGTTTAAAAAAATTAAAATATATATATATATATATATAAAAGTCTAATAAGTGCAATTTTGATAATTTGTATTAAAAAAAAAGTTAAATTAATTAAATGAGATTAAATGAGTTATGACATATATTTCTTGTTATAAAATTTATAAATTTAAAAGTTATAATTAAGACAAATATACAATTTTATTATTAAATGTGAAGTGAAATGGTATTTAAAAATAATTAATATGATGTTTCAATTATTAATCCCATAATTTAAGTTACATTTCTTTTGATTTCAATTTCATAACTAAAAATACAATATGAATATAATACACACAGATTTAGTCTTTAATATTTTCAAACTTTCATCATTTTCTTTTTATTTTTTTTTATCTAATTTGATTTTAAATTTGAATAGAATTTTTGATTTTACATGAATTATTTTAGCTTTTTCATCAATTTTTTATCAAATTTTAAAAGAATTTCATTCTTATCCCAATTTTTTTTTTCCCACCAATTTTGATGGAAAAAACAATAATTTTCAACATTTTATCTTTTTAAATTTTTATCAAATTATAAGTTGACAAAAAAAAATATTAAGAGTTGAAGATTCTCTTAATTGGAATTATAGTGAAATAACATCTAGAAATAGTCAAAGTTTGAGTATGTGGTTGGTTGAAATGTATAATTTAATTAATTCTTTTCTCATATTTGTATAAAAATTGACACTTATGATTAGATCCTTATAAGTCATGAGAAAAAAAAAATTGAGGTGTCAAATGTTTTCGATTTGTAAATATCCTACATATTAAGGCTTGATTTAGCATGTCTTAAAAAAAACAAAAAGTTAAAAAGTTACTCAAAAAGTTAAAAAGTTATCACTATTTACCAAAAAAATTTAAAAATTAATTTAACACATAATTACATTTTAGACAACTCTACCGTTTTCGAAAAATTGCACTTATTTAGGAACACAAATAACATGGTCCTTTTCGGCCTGTAGGAGCCCATCGCGGGTCCCGTTTTAATAATCTGAACCGTTTGAATGTGTAGAAATCATCGAGTACTATATGCCTAAAAAAAATCACGTTGATCGGAAATCGGTAACTATATGATCAAATCAGTTAAAATTTATTAAATGGATGGTGTTATAGTTAACAGTTAAAAAAAACTAATCCGATCAGATAGCTATCGATATCCGATCAATGTGATTTTTTACAAGCATATAATACTCAACGAGTTTTACATATCAAACGGTTTTGATTAGTAAAATGGGACTGTGGTAAGTCTCCACGGGCCGAAAAACACCTTCAATTCACTGCCCAAAAAGCAGAAAACCATCTTCCCCTACTCTGCACACGCTGTCCCTTACCGTACAACCTATTCCATCACAATATTCTCCTATACACTAATTTATACAATTTTTTAATACATATTTTTTCATAAAAAGTTAAAAAATTATCCTAAACAACCATTTTTTTTCCTTCAACTTTTTAGTCCAAAAAATCAAAAAGTGCACTTATTTAGGACACCCCAAACAACCCCTAAAAAATTTTTTTTTGTGGCTTTTGAATATGTGTTTATCAGTTTTGTTTTATGAACATAAACAATTGATGTTTCAATTTAAAAATTAAAAAGTAAAAAAAAATAGATTGGATTTTTTAGAGATAAAAGAAACTATTTAACTCTCCTATATACTATTTAAGATGGACTATTTAATCACATAAAAAAATAAAAATTATATTTAGAGATTATCCCTATATATTATGCTATTATATACAACTATAGCTGTAACAAATTAATTATAATATATATGAAAAGTTATATTAAGCTTTTATTTTCAATTAATTGAATTATAATTAAAAATTAACAAATAGCTGTAATTGTATAATAGGATACAAAGAGGATAAAAATAAATAACACAGTGATATTTAAAAGTTTTAAATTTACCTAATGTTGTAGTAAAATTTAGAATTCTCAATAAAGTTTCACATTTTCTATAAAATAAAATGACAATAAAAAATAAAAAAAATTTCTACCCATTTTTTTTTACTTCAATTTTATAGTCTTCATTGAAGAAGTCTTCATTGAAGAAAACAAAATCCAATCAAAATCCTTGACACAGAACTAACATAGATATTTCGATTGCAACCATAATCACCAATAATTCTTCTCTACCATGTAAACCTGTAAACAAACACATAAATCTCACAAAAATCGAAACCGGAACTGTAGCGACCCTAATTTTTCGTAAGTCTTACTCATTATTATTACTTTATTTATTTTTGACTTCATTAATTACGTGGTTACATGAGAATTTAATATGATATTAATTATATATAATTAATCCAAATATTTATATATTTATATTATTTATATAAAAAAGAGGTGTTATATTATATATATATATTTAATCTTATATTTATATTTATATATCTTATAATTATGTTGTATTATATATATAATATATTATAATAATTTATTAGGTTAGAATAGGATTAGGTAATCTATCAAAAGAAAAGAAAAGAAAGAGAGGTGCGGCAGCAAAGAGAAAGCGACGAGAGAGAGAGAGAGAGAGAGAGAGAGAGAGATTCATCCAAAACCATAGGCAATGCATGCAGAGAAGAGAGAGACGGCTTGGAGAGAAAGTGGTGAGGAAGAGGAGAACCAAAAAAAAAAAAAAAAGAAAAAGGAAGAAAAAAATATTAGGGTTTTGTTTTGGTGGTTCCATTAGTTCTTCAAATAATTCTTTGATCTTTAAAAAAATATTGTGAGTACAAAACCTACTTTTCTTGATTTATATTTAATTCGTTATTTTTATTTATTTATTTATATTTATTTAATGTTGAATTGATTTCATATTTGCATGTAGATGATTGATCGATTTTAATTATTTTGATTAGTTGTGTATGTAATGTTTATTGATTGATTTTAATTATTTTGATTAGTTGTGTATGCCAGGTTTAGGGTTTTTATATGGATTTATTTTATGGTTGTAATCACATTCATGGTTATATGAAATTAAAATTAATTAGGAATCCATAGATAAATTCCTTATATTCCACCATAACTCCATGGATTATTGTTTTATTTGAGTGATTGTGAGAAAGAGTGTATAAAAAAAGTGAGAATTATGAGATTTATTTGAATGCCTTAGGCTTGGCATTGTTATGTTGTTCTCATGAGTGAGATGTTTTGTATATGTATATTGTTGCCTCGTTTTCATGAGTAGATGAGTGCTTTGATTTATGCATGTACGTATATGCTAACCATTCCGGGGAGTGTGAGTCAAATTCGGGACGATAACCCCTTGCAAGTTTGGCTTCGGAGCGGTGTTAGGTATACGAGAGGCACATGGGATAGATGTATAGGCCGGAAGTGGAGGCCGAAGTGGTAGAGTTAAGGTACAAAGAATTTAATTATGAGTTTATTAGTATACTGTGAATTATATTGATTTGTACATCTTGAAAAATAGTAAACGATCTCGATAAATTATGAAATTTGAGTAGAGGCATGTATACGTGATTCTAGACAACTTTTATGTTTTAACTTTTTATTAAAAAGATCGATTATAACTTATAATCGGATGATCTTGGTTATTGTAGTTTTAATTCATTTTAGCAATGCAAATTTTAGAGGCTGTTTTAACCCACAAAACGAGCTCATTTTTATTGGTTTCACGCAAACTGAAGTAAAATATTATTCTGCACACTTTTCGTGTTTTGAACTTTTCCGAAAAAAATCATCTTAGGACAGTTTCTGTTCAATTTCAGTTTCAGATTTTTCGGTTGAAATCCGTCTAGGTTTTTTTTATCAAGTTTTTCTCTCAACTTGTTCAGTTTCTACTAAATTCGTTCACTTTGCCTTTTAGAAAATTTGATTCTGTACAACTTTTGTTCTTTGAGTTTTGGTCAATTCGAATTATTTAAGCATGAAATGGTGCATTTCTATACTTCTTTAACAAGTTGCTTATGATTAAATTATACTAACTTTATTGTTTGCAGGATGGTGGGTCTTACTATTTTTTTTTGCAGGGCTGACTCACCATATTTTTATTTCTATTTTATTTATTTCATACTCAATTTATATTTCATTGTGTACGGGCAAGAAACTAAATGTCACCGTATCTCGAGAAACTACCCATTCGTCTCGGTGCGGATGGAACTACTTGTCTTGTCCTGTAACAAGAATAAAATATATTTTTGTTTGTGTATGGTGGACACATGAGTGTTAAATCTTGTACTCATACCAGTATACTTGTATACTGATCCGTTTTGTCTCTTGGCAACTCGGGTGCGTTATGTTTGAGCGCAGTTAAGCTTCCTTTGCAGAATTAGTTGGGGCTACGGTGGTGACGTGCTTAACTATAGGTGTTGGACATGTCTCTTGGATTTCTTTTGTTTTTTTGAGTTTAGGGTTGATATTAGTTTATTTTTTTTAAATTTTTTTTATGACTTTAGTATTAGGATAATGTGGCATGGTTCGTAACCGTACTTTATTTAAGTTATTTTTACTACGTATTGTTACTTTAATGTTGGAGGTATTAGTTAGTTATAAAATTATGGTGGATGGTTTGGTTGGCTTTTAGTTTTTTTTTTGGTTTCACCCCTTGGATTTGGATGATGGAATATTGATTGGGGTTTAGTCATAATTTAATATTTAATTGTCTAAATTTTGGGGCGTGACAGTTTGGTATCAGAGCTCTAGGTTACCCTAGACTTGTGAGAGTTTAGGAGATCCTCGGATTGTGGAAACATGGGCTAGCTGGTTTAGGTTGGTGGTTGCATTTCTTCTAAATATTTATGAACGAATTTTTGTGTGTTTAACTTGAAGGTGATGACTGAAAGGTATAATTTGAGAAGCGTTGAGCCTAATGGCACAGGGGAAGAAACAGTTGCTAACGTAGCGGCAGTGGCGACTGCTACCGAGGCAACCAATACAGTGTAGGTTAATGTGGGGGAGATGATGGCTCTGTTACTTCAGGTTGTTTAGAACAATAATCAAGGCTAGAAGGGATATCCCTTTGTGAAGAGAAACAAAGACTTTGGTGCTTTGGGAGGTCAAAAATTCTCTGGAGATGGAGGACCCATTGCAGCTGACGCTTGGGTTCAGAAATGTGAGATGGTATTTGGTCGTATACAGCTCACCGAGGGAGCTTGAGGGAGCAGCCCTATTTTGGTGGAACCTGTGGAAGGAGGGTCTAGATTTAACAACTTTGACTTGGGTAGATTTCAAGACTCGTTTTGACCGGAAGTTTGTTCCTGCTGCTATTCGGTCTCAATTGAGTGATGAATTTTTGAAGTTGACTTAAGAGGGTAGAACAATGATCGAGTATGTCACCAAGTTTAATGAGTTGTCTCGTTATTGCCCTTACTTGGTCGACACGCAGGAGAAGAAGAATGAGAAGTTTATTAAGGGATTGAATCATTACCTATCTAAGTCCCTTATTTCCTTTGATGCTGAACCGTTTGACAGAGTTCTTGACTTGGCACTGAAGTATGAGGAAAATGAGAAGCAGTTTAAAGAAGGGAAGGTCAAGGTCGGAGAGACTTCTAGAGGGATTCACTTCCAGCAGCGGGATGGGAACAGATACCGACCCTATGATCGAAGGCATAGGGGTCAGCAGTTTCAGAGGCCACAACAACAGGGTAGTTAGGGAAATTTTAGACCTCAAGGTAATTTCCGGCCTCAGGGCAATTTCCAGCCCTAGGGGCGCTATTATCAAAGACAGGGTGGTCCACATCCTTAGGGGTATCAAGGACAGCAGTAGCAAGTGCCACAATTGGGTTATCGTCCTCCCGTACCTTAGTTAGAGGGGCCTCCACCTATCCGACCAGTAGCGCCTCAACCGATCAATAGGAAGTGTTTTGGGTATCAGCAGTTAGGGCATGTAATCAAGGATTGCCCTCAGAGAAAGCAGGCGCGACAGGGTCAGATAGCTTCAGCCAGGGCATTTGCAGTGATGCCAGGAACTGACAAAGTGCAAGGTACTTTTAATCTCTTTCAAGAACCCATTAGAGTACTTTTTGATATTGGTGCCTCTCATTCTTTTATATCTAGACAGTTTGTAGAAAGAGAACATATCGTAACTACCTCCTTGTCTAGACCTATTCGTGTTAAGACCTCTTTAGGAGGGGCCGTTATTCTTTATGAGATGTGTAAAGATTTTGAGATTGACCTTGCGGGTAGAGTCTTGTATGTAGACCTAATTGTGTTAGGGTTTGAGGGGTTTGTAATTATTTTGGGTATGGATTGGCTGCGAAAACACTTTGTGACTCTAGATTGTGTTGGAAGGACTGTAAATATAGATATTCCCGGTATGCCATAGGTTACCCACACTTCTAGCGATGGAGAAGAGTCGGTGATGGCGAGTTTTCTATGTTCAGTAGAAATCCCTAAGCAAGATATTAGTGAGGTAGATGTGGTACGTGATTTTGAGGATGTATTTCAAGAGATACCTGGACCTCCACCACGACGGGTAGTAGAATTTCGCATTGACCTAGTGCCGGGAACTGCACCGATTTCTAAGGCGGCATGTAGAATGACGCCTAAGGAGCTTGTAGAGATGAAAAAGCAGCTGGAAGAGATGTTTCAGAAAGGGTTCATTTGTTCAAGTAACTCCCCGTGGGGAGCACCTGCAATCTTTGTCTCCAAGAAAGATGGCACTCTCTGTATGTGCGTAGATTACAGAGAGCTAAACAAGGTGACTATCAAGAACAAGTATTCGCTACCTATAATTGATGACTTGTTTGATCAGTTGAAGGGGATAGCCATGTTCTCTCATTTTGATCTCAGAACGGGTTACCATCAGATGGGTGTGTCAGAGGAAAGTATACCGCTTACTACTTTTTGGACACGGTATGGGTTGTACGAATTTCCTGTAATGCCTTTTGGTTTAACCAATGCTCTTGCCTATTTCATGGACTTGATGAACATAATTTTTCAACCATATCTAGATAAGTTTGTGATTATCTTCATAGATGATATCCTGGTGTATTATAAGAATGAGGAGGAACACAGAGAACACTTGAAAGTTGTATTGCAGACTTTGAGGGAGTAGCAGTTATACGCTAAGTTCAGTAAGTGTCACTTTTGGGAGAAAGAAGTTCGATTTTTGGGGCATGTTGTATCCAATCAAGGGATAGCAGTAGATCTTGAGAAAGTTGTTGCGGTCAAAGAATGGAAGCAGCCTACGAACCCTATAGAGGTGAGAAGTTTTTTAGGACTAGCCGGTTATTACAGGAGATTTATATAGAAGTTTTCCACTATTGCAGCACCCATGACCAAGTTGACCCGCAAGAATGTGAAGTTCTTATAGACAGATGATTGTGAGAAAGCTTTCCAGGAGTTGAAGTAGCGGTTAACTACAGCTCCAGTGTTAACTATACCGGTACAAGGGGAAAAGTTAGTAGTGTTTACTGATACGAGTGGAACTGGGTTGGGATGTGTATTGATGCAACATCAGAAGGTTGTATCTTATGCTTCTCGACAATTGAAACCTCATGAGAGACGATACCCTACTCATGACTTAGAGTTGGCAGCAGTTGTTTTTGCGTTGAAAGTGTGGCGACACTACTTGTTTGGGGAGCACTTTGAGTTGTACACAGATCACACGAGCCTCAAATATCTCTTTTCTCAAAAAGAGTTGAACATGAGGCAACAGAAGTGGGTTGAATTAGTCAGTAGTTATGATTTCAAGATCCTTTACTACTTGGGGAAAGGAAATGTGGTCGCTGATGCACTTAGTCGACAACATGGGATTATAGCTTCTTTGATGATTCAAGAATGGAAGTCCTTGGAGTTAATTTTGATGTATGATATTCAACCAATAGAGAGTGCTGAGAGGGCATACATTGGTAGTTTGACCGTGCAGCCGACGTTACTGGGTAAAGTTCGTCAGATGCAGAATTTAGATGGGTTTCTCGTTAGCAAGCTCGATGACCTTGTAGTGGATTTGATCAATGATTGTCCTACTGATTGGTCTGTGGACTTAGATGGGGAATTGCGATTCAAGGGCAGGTTGTGCGTACCTAACATTGTTGAATTGAAGAAAGAGATTACGGATGATGCCCATAGGTCCTGATATACCATTTACCTTGGTGGGACTAAAATGTATCATGACCTGAAGAGAATGTTTTGGTGGGAAGGTATGAAGAAAGACGTAGAAGAGTATGTTTCTTGATGTTATGTGTGTCAACAGGTTAAGGCAGAACACCAACGACCATTTGGACTTTTGCAGCCTCTTGAGATTCCTACTTGGAAATGAGAGTACATCTCTATGACTTCGTGGTTGGATTGTCGTGGTCTAAGCGAGGCAACGAATTTATTTGGGTGATAGTGGATTGACTCACCAAGTCTGCTCATTTTATTCCTATCAGTGTTCACCGAACTGCGGATAAACTAGTTAGGCTATATATTCGGGAGGTGGTGCGACTTCATGGCGCACCAGTTTCTATAGTTTCGGATCGTGATTCGTTGTTTGTGGCAGAGTTTTTTGGAGATTTTTCAGCATGCTTTGGGTGCTAGGTTAAACTTGAGCACGGCTTATCATCCTTAGACAGATGGGCAAACTGTGCGGGTAAATCAGATTTTGGAGGATATGTTGAGAGCTTATGTCCTCGATCTTGGTGGTAGTTGGGAAGAACACTTGCCATTGGTGGAGTTTGCTTATAATAATAGTTATCACTCCAATATCAGGATGGCACCTTTTGAGGCTTTGTATGGGAGGCAATGTCGATCACCTACTTGTTGGATGGAGGTAGGAAATGCGTCATTGTTAGGGCTAGAGTTGGTGAGAGAGACCACGGAAAAGGTGAAAATTATTCGGGAACGTATTAAGACTGTACAGAGTCGTCAGAAGAGTTATGCTGATAGAAAACGTAAGGGGGTTGAGTTGAATGTTGGAGATTTTGTGTTTTTGAAGGTCTCGCCGATGAACGGTATTATGCGGTTCGGAAAGAAGGGAAAGTTGGCACCTAGATTTGTGGGACCATATGAGATCACTGAGAAGATTGGTAATGTGACTTACAAATTAGCTCTACCACCTGCCTTAGCTATGATTCACAACGTGTTCCATGTATCTTTATTGCGGAAGTGTGTGCAAGACCCTTTCCAAGTAGTATCATCAGAGGTGTTGGAGATTAGTGATGATCTAACGTATGTGGTGCGACCGGTTACTATTCTAGACTGGGATGTAAAGCAGTTGCGGCGTAAGAAAGTGAACTTGGTTAAAGTATAATGAAGCGATGATGAGAATGATATCACTTGGGAATTAGAAGAGAAAGTTTGGCGTATGCACCCGTAACTTTTTGTTTAGTACTCTCTCCTATTGAATCTCGGGACGAGATTCTTTTGAGGTGTATATATTGTAACGACCCTAATTTTTCGTAAGTCTTATTTATTATTATTACTTTATTTTATTTTTAAATTTATTAATTACGTGGTTACATAAGAATTTAATGTGTTATTTAATTAATTTAATGTGTTATTTAATTATATATAATTAATCCAAATATTTATATATTATATATTTGTTATATAAAAAAAAGGTGTTATATATATATATTTAATCTTATATTTATATTTATATATATTATAATTATGTTGTATTATATAATATAATATATTATAATAGTTTATTAGGTTAGAATAGGATTTGGTAATCTATCAAAAGAAAAGAAAAGAAAAAAGAGGTACGGCAGCAAAGAGAAAGCCACGAGAGAGAGAGAAAGAGAGAGAGATTCATCCAAAACCATAGGCAGCGCGTATGCAGAGAAGAGAGAGACGGCTTGGAAGAAATGGTGAGGAAGAGGAGAACCAAAAAAAAAAAAAAGGAAAAAAAAAAAAAAAAATATTAGGTTTTGTTTTGGTGGTTCCATTAGTTTTTCAAATAATTCTTTGATCTTTAAAAAAATATTGTGAGTACAAAACCTATTTTCCTTGATTGATATTTAATTCGTTGTTTTTATTTATTTGATGTTGAATTGATTTCATATTTGCATGTAGATGATTGATCGATTTTAATTATTTTGATTAGTTGTGTATGTAAGGTTTAGGGTTTTTAGATGATTGGTTGATTTTAATTATTTTGTTTAGTTGTGTATGTAAGGTTTAAGATTTTTAGATGATTGATTGTTTTTAATTATTTTGTTTAGTTGTGTATGTAAGGTTTAGGGTTTTTAGATGATTGATTGATTTTAATTATTTTGATTAGTTGTGTATGCCAGGTTTAGGGTTTTCATATGGATTTATTTTATGGTTGTAATCACACTCATGGTTATATGAAATTAAAATTAATTAGGAACCATAGATAAATTCCTTATACTCCACCATGACTCCATGGATTATTTTTTTATTTGAGTGATGGTGAGAAAGAGTGTATAAAAAAAGTGAGAATTATGAGATTTATTTGAATGCCTTATGCTTGGCATTGTTATGTTGTTCTCATGAGTGAGATGTTCTGTATATGTATATTGTTGTCTCGTTCTCATGAGTAGATGAGTACTTTGATTTACGCGCGTACGTATATGCTAACCATCCGGGGAGTGTGGGTCAAACTTGGGACGATATCCCTGTGCAAGTTTGGCTTCGGAGCGGTGTTAGGTATATGGGAGGCACATGGGATACATGTGTAGGCCGGAAGTGGAGGCCGAAGTGGTGGAGTTAAGGTACAAAAAATTTAATTGTGAGTTTATTAGTATACTGTGAATTGTATTGATTTGTTTGAAAAATAGTAAACGACCTCGATAAATTATGAAATTTGAGTAGAGGCATGTATACGTGATTCTAGACAACTTTTGTGTATTAACTTTTTATTAAAAATATTGATTATAACTTATAATCGGATGATCTTAGTTGTTGTAGTTTTGATTCATTTTAGCAATGCAAAATTTAGAGGATGTTTTGACCCACGAAACGAGCTCATTTTTATTGGTTTCGTGTAAATTGAAGTAAAACATTATTCTGCATACTTTTTGTGTTTTGAACTTTTCCGAAAAAAATCATCTTAGGACAGTTTCTGTTCGTTTTCAGTTTTAGATTTTTCGGTTGAAATCCGTCTAGGTGCTTCTATCAAGTTTTTCTCTCAACCTGTTCAGTTTCTACTAAATTCGTTTATTTTTTCTTTTAGAAAATTTGATTCTGTACAACTTTTGTTCTTTGAGTTTTGGTCAATTCGAATTATTTAAGCATGAAACGGTACATTTTTATACTTCTTTAGCAAGTTGCTTATGATTAAATTATACTAACTTTATTTTTTGCAGGATGGTGGGTCTTACTAATTTTTTTTGCAGGGCTGACTCACCATGTTTTTATTTCTATTTTATTTATTTCATACTCAATTTATATTTCATTGTGTACGGGCAAGAAAGTAAATGCTACCGTATTTCGAGAAACTACCCATTCGTCTCGGTGCGGATTGAACTACTTGTCTTGTCCCGTAACAAGAATTAAATATATTTTTATTTGTGTCTGATGGACACGTGGGTGTTAATTCTGGTACTCATGCCAGTATACCTATATACTGACCCGTTTTGTCTCTTGGCAACTCGGGTGCGTTCTGTTTGAGCGCAGCTGAGCTTCCTTTGTAGGATTAGTTGGGGCTGCGGTGGTGACGTGGATTAACTATAGGTGTTGGACATGTCTCTTGGATTTCTTTTATTTTCTTGAGCTTAGGGTTGATATTAGTTTATTTATTTTTTATGACTTTAGTATTGGGATAATTTGGCATGGTTTGTAACCGTAGATTATTTAAGTTATTTGACTACGTATTGTTACTTTAATGTTGGAGGTATTTAGTTATGAAATTAAGGATGTTTGGTTGGCGTTTGGTTTTTTTTTTTGTTTCACCCATAGGATTTGGATGATGGAATATTAATTGGGGTTCAATCCTAATTTAATATTTAATTGTCTAAATTTTGGGGCGTGATAGGAACCGAAACCGAAACCGAAACCGAAACCGAAACCAAACTAACAATAGAGAAGGAGAATCACACATGGAAAAAAAAAAAAAAAATTAAAAAACAAATAAATTTATGAAATGAGAGAATGTTATCTCCAACAACTTAGACCTCGCCTAACCCAATCTGTTAGCTCATCCGCCAATGCCCGTGAATTTTGGAGTTGAGATGACGAATCAGATTATTTTTTAAATAAGTCTTAAAAATTGATTAATTTATTCCATTAAGTGATTTAAAATTTTGATAGATATACATAAGAAAAATAGATAATTATGTTACTAAATCATAATTCAAATTTAGATATTGTCATTTTTTTTGAAATCCATATCTAAATTCTTATCTTTTTAGATATTCTTATCTTTTTATTTTTATTTTGTGTGGTTTGTATTGGTTTTGTTTGTTTGTTTTTTTAAATTTATTTAAGATGGAGACGTGGGTTTCTACTTTTTTTTTTTTTTTTTTTGCAATTTAATGTATCTGTGGCTTTTATTTGTTTTTAATTATTATTATTTAGGTAAGTTATGATATACGTTAGATATGTGATAGACATGTGGATTTTATTGATTTAAAGTATGATGATGGGAGATATTTTCAAATTAGATTTTGAGAGGGGGTTTTTATGTGCACTTAGGGCCGAGCTAGGCCCAGTCATTACAGTGGACCGATTCCTGGGTCGTAGTAAAAAGGGCTTCGCAGATTGGACCTAGCTTTGTTAGCTCGGTCTAAGTGTGGTGACAATTACTCCGGTTCGAGGTATAGTTGAACGATGACCGAGCTAAAGTGTCATATGTGGACGTGATGAGTTGAATTGTAAGAGCAAGGTGGGACCGAGCTAGGTGAAGCACGGTTGAAGTTGCCGCCTAAATATAGCAGTGTTAGCTCGGTTGTGTAATCATACAACCGTAGTAAAACCATTTCACTTGGTTAGAGCAGTGAAGAGGGTGTTGAAGGATAAGCATTATCTTTCAGAAGTATGATTCCTAGAGTCCTCCTACGATTGTGCCAGGCAAAACCTACAAAAGCTCATGACAGGACCTATTTACAAGTATCACAACTTTGATTCTCGAATACACAGAGCTTTTGTCTATTTTGCTGACTTAGGCATCGGAGAGGTATCCGACACACACCCGCCGGCTAGCTCATGTTTGTGTTTTCAGGGAGTAAAGCGACGACATTTGGAAGAGTGCAAACTTGATCAACAGGCTTATATAAGAAGATTATTTCGTGCTTGTACAATTGGTGCCGTCTGTGGGAAATAGACAAAGAACAAAACCTCTTGATCAAGTTCTCCTCTCTAGTTGAAAGCAATGGCGCACGATGAAGACTTGCCGTAGTCTGCTATTGATGGGAAAACCCCAGAGGGAGGTGGGAGGCGCGAAGGTTTACCTTCCATCCCACCCATGCTGGATTTAGAACCTCAGCGATGGAACTGCCGGAGGGATGCGAGGGAGAGACGGGGCACTAGTTCCCGTCGCTCTCAAAGTCCTGAAAGACAGAGGCGGAGACTTGATCCTCAAGTTCTGGAGGATTGCGTGAGGGAGCAAGACGAGTTAATCAGGAGGATGGCGGCAGGCATGGAGACAATGAAGCGCTAGATAAAAGGAAAATGGGTGGCGACTGGAGAAGAGCGCAAAGGCAACACGCCCCCTCACCACTCGGAAGACCGTGACAGACATACTGCACCCTCACCAGTAGGAGGTAAGAGCCTTAAAACTGGCGATACTCAGTCAAGGACTTCCAGGACTCGTCACTCCAGGTCTGAGAGAACGAGGATTGAAAGGTCATATGCAAAGCGAAGCAACTATCGCCCCTCGCACACGCACCAAACGACGTCTAGGCACTTGGAGTTGCCTAGATCATCCGACTTACGGACAGTACTCGAGGAAAGGGCCCGATGGAAAGAGGACACCAAGGCTCGCGACCCATGCAGAATTTCAGCACTACAGCGATTGGCCCCAAGGACAGATGGGAGTGTCGAGGTAGGGATGCCGATGCCGCGCCTTGCTTACGAACCAGCATATAAGGTATTAGCAAGGCTGCGCCATTCGTTCCGGCAATAAAGAACGCACCACTACCTTCAGGCTTCCACCAGCCCACATTCACTTTTTCGAGGGGAAGACGGATCCCTACATGCACTGAGCCACTTTCGCCAGGTTATGGCAGTATTTCGGCAAAACGAGGCCCTAATGTGTATCCTGTTCCCATCCAGTCTTGGCGACCTTGGTTTAACCTGGTTCGAAAGGCTATTAGAAGGCAGCATCGCCTCATGGGCACAATTGGCAAAGACGTTCGTGACTAGATTCAGAATGAACACCAAAACACCAGTGGAGATCAACCAGTTACTCTCCATTGACATGGGCGAAAAAGAGACATTGAGGTCTTACAACAGTCGCTATTGGGAGACTTTCAACCAGATTGGGGATTGCCCTACCAATCTCGCCATTGTGCAATATAAACGTACTAGTCGGAAACAAATTAAGGGACTCAATAACAATAATGCCACCCCTCACGATGGAGGCCCTAATGGAGAGAGTGCATCAACATATCCGAGTAGAGGAAGATGGCACCCGTGCTAAAGCAAAAGCTGGCACAACAGCGATGCCAGATAAAAAGACTACAACGAAAGTCAACACGGTGGAACAACCAAGCAGGAATGAGCGCGGCAGGCGAGCCAACAAAGTGGACCCAAAAAAAAGGAACTTAAGAGTCCGCATTGCCATTACCACAGTATTCAATAAACCTATCTACCGGATTCTCAGTGAGATACGCAATGAACCTTTCGTTCGGTGGCTAGCTAAGTTGGGAGAAGCACAAAAAGGCTATGACGAGAGATCCCGGTGCACCTTCTATAATGAAAAAAGGCACCGTACTAAAAATTGCACACCATTGAGGCAACATCTGGAAGAGTTAGTGGCAGCTGGGCACTTGGACCTGTACATAGAAGGAGGGACAAAGCTAGCCCCCCAGGACAACAACAAATCAAACGGGATGCCAGACGACGGTCTACCCCAAGGTGTGATTAACGTCATACATGGGATCATCAAACCTGAGCGAGTATGTGAACTGAAGGGGATGATCAAAAAGGTTGAACACTTGAGGAAGGTATTGAGTGCACAGCCTACCATCAAGAAGGGTAGAACAGAGGCTACGAACGTCATATCCTTTTCAGACAAGGATCTAGCAAGGCTACATTGCCCTCACAATGACGCACTGGTGGTGACTTTGCACGTCAAAAATTTTGACATCAAGCGGATTCTGATCGACCAAGGAAGCTCATGTGAGATAATGTATTACGAGAGCTTCAAACAGCTGAAATTGGAGGACAAAGACTTGGCACCTGCGACATCTCCCCTTATTGGATTCAACTCGATGCCAGAGTGGCCAGCCGGCAAGATAATCCTCCCAGTCAAGGCAGGAACCATGACAAAATAGGTGGAATTCTGAGTATTGAAAGTCCCTTCCACTTACAACATAATCTTGGGAAGGACATGGCTGCATGCCATGCGCTCAGTGGCATCAACCTACCATCAGGCATTACGATTCCCCAACGAAACTGGCGTGATTGAGGAAGTCTTAGGAGACCAAATCATGTCGAAACAATGTTTCGTCACAGTAAATGGAAGCCGTGCTGCAAAAGGGTTTGTGCAGATGGTGGAAGAGTCAGAAAGCAATGAACTATTTGCAGATGTTGGCAAGGCAGCCGAATAAAAGGCAGTTGAAGACTTGGTAGAGGTAAGGATAGATGAAAAGAACCCAGAAAAGTTCTTTTTGCTCAGCTCATTGTTGTCCAGCACTGAGAGAATAGAGGTCATGGAATTCTTAACCTCTAACATCGAAGTGTTTGCCTGGACACCATATGACATGCTTGGCATTGACCCAAACTTCATCTGTCACCAACTCAATGTCCACCCAACTGCCAGACCAATTATACAACGCACTCGCAGATCGGCACTCCACCACGCGGAGATAGTGGCGGAGGAAGTGGGAAACTTACTGGAGGCAGGAGCCATCAGAGAAGTGTACTATCCCAGGTGGATCTTCAATACTGTTGTAGTGCCAAAGAAGAACGAAAAATGGCGTATTTGTGTGGACTACAAAACAGTCAACAAAGCATGCCTAAAGGACAGTTTTTTCCTCCCACGGATAGACCAACTAGTAGACCTGATGGCAGGACACAATCGACTTAGCTTCCTTGATACGTATAGAGGTTACCATCAGATCGCTATGTACGAACCAGACCAGGAGGTCACATCATTTACAACACCTATAGGGTTGTATTGTTACAAGGTCATGCCCTTTGGCCTAAAGAACGCAGGGGCAACATTCCAACGGATGGTCACCAAAATGTTTAAACCATTGTTAGGCAGAACAATGGAGGCTTACATAGATGACATGGTGGTCAAAAGCAAGGATGAGAAGGAACATCTCAGGGACCTCGGTGAAATGTTCCAGATTCTGAAGAAGAACAAGTTGCGTCTAAACGCATCCAAGTGTGCATTCGGCGTTGGATCAGGCAAATTCTTAGGTTTCCTGGTGACCAACCGAGGTATAGAAGCAGACCCTTCTCAGATCAAAACAATCCAGGATCTTGAAAGGCCCAACATAGTTAAAAAAGTGCAGCATCTCACTGGTCTAGCAGCCGCACTCAACCGCTTCATAAGTTGGTCGTCAGACAGATGTCGACCATTCTTCCAAGCCTTGAAAGCCAAATTTGAATGGGATGAAGAATGCGACCGCGCCTTAGAGAGCCTGAAAGACTACATGACCTTTTCTCCATTATTAGTAACCCAGTGCCAGGAGAAAAGCTCTTTTTATACCTGGCGGTTTCACAGCATGTAGTTAGCACAGTGTTGGTCAGAGTGGAAGGAATCCAACACCTGCCCATCTTTTATGTTAGCAAAACCTTACTGAGCGCAGAAACCAGGTACCTACCATTGGAAAAACTGGCCTTAGCTTTGATGATAGCCTCAAGGAAGTTGTCGCATTACTTCCACGCCCACACCATAATCGTCCTAACAGCCTTTCCTTTAAAAGCCTTGTTTGAGAGGGTGTAACATGCTCGGGGGGTACCCGCGCGCGTTAAACAGTCAGACTCCCGAGATCTTTTTGATCTAGTCTCACGAGTGCAATGTGAAACGTAGATGAGAGTCCAGATTTGGCAACTTTTATTGAAAATCGATTTTATTGCGATTTTGTCAAAAATGGACTGCGTCATCAGATCTCAGAGTCGCCACCTAATTTTGGGAAATTAGGAAACCCATGACTCAGTGCCAAGGTCACTGTTCGTCGTAACCAAGGATGCTTGGCTCGGAACCTTAGGTATGAGAGGGGAAGGTCAATAATGAGCACCCCCACTCACCCGATCAAAAGATCGGCCTCTACTAAACCATGATATGAATTTTATTTTCTTTATATGTTTATGTTTTGATTATTTTAGTAAATCCTAAAATTTACTATGTGAAGCATATAAGGTATAGACTAGTTTGCTCAAATTGGAACAATTCAATTTCATGTTTGTTTGTCGAAAATGGTTTGAATTTGCCACTTGACAAAGTGGGCTTAAAGTTTGTGAATTTGCCACTACAAAGTGGGCTTAAAACGTACAGTCGTTGAATCATTCCAATTCAGGCAAGAAGCCTTCATCCATAGGCATTCATACAGTTATATCAAGTAAGCAAGTAGCCTCATGGTAGAATACTAACACATAGTAAGAAAAACACACACAAATGGGATGCTAAAGCATAAAAACTCACAGATTGACCGACGTCCCTCAAACAGCTACAAAATAAGGTTAGTAAAATATGCATGATCTTATATACAAATTCCTAATGCAATTCACTCATGAGATGCAGCTAAAGATTCGGCTTCTAAGATATGGTATGTGAAACATTGCAAAACATGAGGTAGCGCATAGAATCACAGAAGAATTGATTAAATCCACACATGTAAATGTAGCCGAATCTTAATGCATGAGACATGAATGTAAAGCATGGATATGCATGGTATGTCAGATATATACATATGTACAGTTAGGGAAAGCGAGTAAAGAATGGGATAGAAAGAAGCGGGGTCGGGGAATTATTACAATACTTTGAATATTACAGATCTGAGGGAGATGAATAAAATAAAATCCTCACAAACACTCAAAAGAAAAAATGAAGTAAAGAACTTCAACTCAGTAATCCACTGACGCATTCCACTCATTTTCTCCACTGGAAATTGGGCCCAACAAGTAAGCCCAAATTATGAAGCCCAATGTTTTAAACCCCCGGCCACTCATAAAGCCATCAACTGACAAAGAACCAGTTGTCTTCAACGCCTTAGCCCATGTACTCATTTTCAATGGAGGCCCTACCATGATTCACATATTATGCATATAACATATATATAATTAAAAGATGGCGGACAACGCGGATGGGCTACATGACATGCACACGATCAGTGTGCTAGAGAGAGAGGTGATATCTGGGTGGCTGGGTATGCATAGCCGAGAGAGAGGGGTTAGTCGAGTCGGCTAGAGAGAGAGATTGTGTGTAGAGAGAGAGATGAGATCGGTCATGCATGGAGAGCCCCCACTGTTCTGTGTGTGTCTGTCTTCAGCCCGAGAGAGAGAGACCAAAGATGGGTATGTTCCTCTGTCAATGATTTCTAAGAACACTAGTGCAGCCTCTCTCTGTGTGCATGGGTGGGTCTCCTTTTTTTTAGAGAGAGAGAGAGAGAGAGAGAGAGGCCGTGCGTGTGTGTGTCCTGTAGGTGCGTGTGTTGAGTGGTGTGTATGTGAGTGAGTGGTCTGTCGAGAGGGAGACAGAGGTGGGTTGTGTAGTAGTGCTGCTGTGTGTGCCGTGTATCAGTGTGTATATGTAGCAGTGTGCCGTGTGCATGGCTGTAATGTGTGTGTGTGTATGGAGTGGGTGTATGGGTGTGTGTTAGAGAGAGAAGAGAGATGGATGGGTTTCTTTTTAGAGAGAGAGAGAGGTCGTGTGTGTGTGATGACAGTCGGTGGTGTGGTGTGCGATGGCAGCGGTGGTGTGGTGTGTGATGGCTGCGGTGGTGTGGTATGTGATGGTTGTCTGTATCAGTGTGTGTATATGCTATGTGTATGAGCGTTGTGTTGTTGATGAGAGTTTTTGGTGGTGTGTTTGAGTGTCTTCTCTCTCCCAACTGAGAGTGAAAGAGAGAGAGAGAGAGAGAGAAAGTCAGAGCCCTCCATTTCAACCCATGGCTGTGTTTGTAGCTCAAATCGTGCCTATGTGTGTGTAGCTTCAATGGTGTATCTGTGTCTCCTTCTCCCTAACCCAAATTGCCGAGAGAGAGAGAAGTTGGTTCAGTCATTCCGAGAGCAAGCTCGAGTGGGTGTTGCTGGGTTGCCTCCCAGAGAGAGAGGTCTGTTGTGTGTGTGCATGATGTGTGTTTGTAGATGAAACTTCCCTCTCTCTCAATCTCTCTCTAGAAAATTCTCTCTCAAAACAATATCACTCCTCCCCCCCTTTTTTTTTTCTCTCACCTTTCTCTTCCTAATCTTTCTCTCCCTGTGTTGTCTTGCTCAAAATCCTTTTTCTTCTCATTTTTCTCCCTAAGCCGAAAGAGAGAGAGAGCTTCATGCATGTGTATTGTTCTTTTTTTATGTCAGATCCCCCCAGGCCCCTTGCCCATGTGTGTCCTCCTCTTTAATCATACACTACCCACTCTTTTTTTTATTGGACCACCCACTCCCTCTTTTTCTTTAAAACATACCACCCCACCTTTTTTCTTTAAAACATACAGATCCATCAGCTTTTGAACCACTTCCTGAAATTCTCTCCCATCTTCTCACCTGCTCTCTCTTTTTTTTTTTTTTTTTATATTATTCACCCACGAGACCACTCACATGAACCACCCACTATCTCTTAAAATAATTTATCATTTTTCCCACCCAAAACCTCATCATAATATATTCTATCTATATTTTAATATATAAACATAGACATATATATAAATTGAATTCAATTTCTTTTCTTTTTCTTTTTTTTGTTTTTATTTTGGTTATTTTCTATTTCTAAAATAGACCACCTCAAAATATATACACACACATCAAATTATATAAAAATATATAAATTATAAAATACTACAAAGTAATAAACTATATGATATAAACTAATTTGGCCAAAATAGGTGAGGTTTGAGATTAAAATTTCAATTTGATTTTTCTGGTGAGGATGGTCAAACTAAAGTGCCCAAGTCTTAGGACATGTCAAAATGGGGTGTCTATAGAGGACGGACTTTTCTGGACGAATCTTGAAATGGGTAGTAGAGCCGGGACAGTTTGATATCAAATTTCAACCCAGAACCGCAATAAAAGCCCAAGCTTTGGCGGACTTTGTGGCTGAGTTCACACCAGGAAGCCATGACATCTGCCCAATTGACTTGACCAACGCGACCGAAGAAAAAGGGGAAAGTACCGCTGGAACTGCGCAGCCCCTAATACAGGATGCCCAACCACATTGCAAGCCTTACAGGATTGAAGACAGCATGGAATGGACAGACCATGCTATTCCCAGCAACGACTCATTAACAAGTAAAAACTTGCGGCAGTCAGATAGCGAAGAGCAAACCCCAACAGCAGGCATGGACTTAGAAGAAAACATCACCAACATGCATGACCCCAAGACATCATCCGACCCCTCTACTTGTTAGAAACTATCATCGGAGAGATGTGGAAGCTTTTTGTGGATTGAGCATCCAATAGGCATGGTACAGGACTTGGCATAGTCCTCATCTCACCAGATGGCCTACTAGTAGAACAAGCAGTCAACCTTGGCTTTCCAGCATCAAACAATGAGACGGAGTATGAAGCACTTTTAGCAGGTTTAAAATCAACACTTTTCATGAAGACCACCGAACTAATGGTTTACAGTGACTCCCAGCTGGTAGTAAACCAGATATCAGGTGACTACGAGGTGAAAGATGAGAGGATGGCTAAGTACCATGAGTTAGTCAGAAAGGAGATCATGAAGTTCGAAGTAATGCGGATAGAGCAGATCGGCCGAGAAGAAAATAGTAGAGCAGACGAACTAGCAGGTTTTGCCTCAATGGCAGATACATCTATCTCACATCTATTACTGATCGACTTCCTACCCAAACCACGCATTGAAGAACCCGAAGTAGCTGAGGTATGTTGTGCCGAACTAGGCCCTTCATGGATGGATCCCATTATAGTATTCTTAAAAGACGACATCTTACCCGAAGAGAAGAAAGAGGCTAACAAGATAAGAGCAAAGTCACAGCGATTTTGGCTCTCTCCATCATTGGCGTTATACAAAAAATCCTGTACAGGACCTTACTTGAAATGTGTCCATCCTAGCAAGGTCGAAACATTCTTGTTCGAAATATATGAAGGCGTATGCGGAAGCCACCAAGGGGGAAGATCATTGGCTTACAAGGCAATCTCACAAGGATATTGGTGGCCATACATGCATGTAGATTCATAGAAGTATGTCAAGAAGTGCGAGAAATGTCAGAAGTTCGCACACCAGATACACCAACTAGCCAAAGAGCTTCTACCATTGACTAGCCCATGACCCTTCGCAATGTGGGGCCTGGACATAGTGGGACCACTTCCAACAGCACCTGGTAACAGAAAGTTCTTTCTCGCAGCAACAGATTACTTCACAAAATGGGTGGAAGTTGAAGCACTCGCATCAATAAAGGAGAAAGATGTTAAGAAGTTCGTCTGGTAGAATATCATAACCCGATACGGCATACCAAAGGCTCTAATATCCGACAATGGCACTCAGTTCGATAGCAAGATCTTCAGGGGCTTTTGCGAAGAATACAAGATAGAATTCTACAACTCTACACCTGCATACCCTCAAGCGAATGGCCAAGTAGAAGCTTCAAACAAAGTCATCCTAGATGGTTTAAAGAAAAGGTTGGAGAGAGCAAAAGGCAAATGGGCTGAGGAGCTTCCTCATGTTTTGTGGGCTTACCGTACCACACCTTGGCAATACACTAGAGAAACACCTTTTTCCTTGGCTTATGGCATGGAGGCAGTAATCCCACTAGAAATAGGCCTCCCTACTATTAGAAGTGAAAATTTTGACCCAGACTTAAATGGAGAGGCCATAGCCTTGGAACTCGACCTTGCAGAAGAGAGAAGAGAAAGAGCTCTAGTTCACATTGCTTCATACTAGCAGGAGTTATCCATAAAATATAACAAAACGGTGCATCCGAGGCCATTTAAGATCGGGGATTGGGTACTACATAAAGTAATGGGCAACACTTTGGTACCCGGAGATGGCAAGTTGGGACCTAACTGGAAAGGACCATACAAAGTGGTTTGTTTAGCGGGAAAAGGGGCATATCACTTGGAAGATGGAGACAACAAGGCCATTCCCAGGCCATGGAACACTGCCAATCTCAAGTTATTTTATTTTTAGCTTTCTCTTAGAATATTTGTAATTTTTTCCCATTTTTTCAAATAAAGGAAGTAGTTTACTTTTCCAACATAAGTCTTTCTACTGTAAAAGTTGTTCTCAGTCATCGCCAACAAGGGGCAATTAGGAAGTTTGGCAGGAATAACCAAACAAGTTAGCTCTCTTCAGCCGAGATAAGGATCTAAGCTGAAGAATGTTGGCCGAAAAAACCAACCTTGAGTTCTCTTCAGCCAAGATCAGGATCTAGGCTGAAGAGGTTGGTAGGAATAACCAACATTTATCTCTTTTCAGCTGAGATCAGGATCTGGGCTAAAGAGGTTGGCTGAAAAATTAACATTGAGCTCTCTTCAGCCGAGATCAAGATCTGGGCTGAAAAGGTTGGCAGGAATAACCAACATTTATCTCTCTTCAGCCAAGATCAGGATCTAGGCTGAAGAGGTTGGCGGGAATAACTAACATTTATTCTTTTCAGCCGAGATAAGGATCTAGGCTGAAAAGGTTGGCAGGAATAACCAACATTTATTCTCTTCAGCCAAGATAAGGATATAGGTTGAAGAGGTTGGCATGAATAACCAACATTTATCTCTCTTCAGCCGAGATAAGGATCTAGGCTGAAGAGGTTGGCAGGAAAAACCAACATTTATCTCTCTTCAGCCGAGATTAGGATCTGGGCTGAAGAGGTTGGCAGGAATAACCAACATTTATTCTCTTCAGCCAAGATAAGGATTAGGCTGCAGAGGTTGGCAGGAATAGCCAACATTTATGTCTCTCCAGTCGAGATAAGGATCTAGGCTGGAAAAGGTTGAAGACACAGATTAAAAAGCTAATAAACCGGGATGGTTATCTCGGCCAAAAAAGTTCCAGACATGCCAATTAAAGTTGAGACAAACACAAGCAGGATGTGAACCGGGCAAAAAGAACGAAAAATAGCAGATTTCATTCAAAATCAGAACTGCATTACATGAGGAGGGGCTTTAGCCCGATTACAAATTCTTTCAAAAAGTTAAAAGAAGGAAATACATGATCAAGCAAATAGATCATCCAAATCGGCATCCAAGTCAACCCGAGCTTCACCACTTGGTAACCCAGTGTTGGCAGGTAGGTCGGTCACTGCCACATCTTCAATCATAACGGGCACTGGTGGATCCACCTGAGCTGACTGAACAGTTTGGAGACCGGGGTCACTAGTAGCAGCTGGGACGTTTTCTGGTTCTGGGGATGCCTCATCTTCCTCCCCTACTTGGAGCAATTTTTCTTGGATAGCATTGGCGTAGTCCGCCATGTAACTTGGAATGAAGTGGGGAGGAGGGTTCTGGAAGACCTCGGTTTCTTAGCCAAAACCGAGCTTTATTGCAGCCACCTTCCATCTGCATTTAAAAAATATATCCTTTGAAGCTTCGCACTGCAGAATGTAGGTGGCTTCTCTTTCCTTGTAGCCACGGTCTTCTGCATCTTCCATCTTCTTCTGTAGCTCAGTGATCTCTGCACCCTTCTTTTTCTCAAGCTTGGCCAGCTCGTGCAGATATTGTCTTTCTGCTCGGCCAAAGCCTTCTGCTTATTTGCTTCAGCTGAGTTAACCAGCCGGTGAGTCGCGCTATTTCAGTCTGTAACTCGGTCGTTTTTTGTTTGGATTCCTCTAGTTCGGCCGTCTTAGCTTTGGCTTCTGCCACGGCCAACCGTGTGGTCTTACACGGCTACAACACGCGCTTGTGAGCAACGTGATTCTTCTGCATGGCCTGCAAAAGGAGAGATAGCGATTGTGGTTAAAACCGTGCAAATAGATGTATGAACTGGAAAGACAAGCAGATGAAGAACTTACCAGCACCATCGACTTTATAGCTGAGTGGATGGCCTTCAGCTCAGTCAGATGATCGTGATGCTCCATGTCGGCTGACAAGCACACGCTCTTGGTGAAGTTGAAGGCAAGCGAGTGGTCTTTTTCTGCAACCACTGAATCTGTATTTGTTATGGCTCAGTTCTTGTAAGTCACTCTTGGTGCCCACTCTGAAGGGCTAGCCCAGTCAGAACGCACAGGTTCTGGGCTCGGTTGTGTGGATTGAGGGAGCACGGTGTCATCTTCATCAACAAGACGTGGCTCGGTCGTGGAGGTACGACGCTTATTAGGCCGAGACGACGAGGCCCGGGCTGTTGGAAGGGTTACCACGGCCTCATGTGTTTGTCCAGCTTGTGGGATCTCGGCTTGGTCCCCAGCAGCTGGAGCTGTTGTTTCGGTGATGAGTGCCCTGACGGCTTTTTTCTTGGCCATTTCTTGTTCCTCTGTTAGCGGGATTAGCCTAATTTGAGGAAGTGCGGGATCTGGTTCAGGGGATGGCTCAAGGAGAAAGTCGGTTACCCTGGTCTTCCTCTTTTCGCTGTATCTGTAGGTCGGCTCGAAGTTTAGTAGCTCGGCCCAACCTCGATTGCGGTATCGAAGCGCGGCGCAGAGAGCGTCCAAGTTAGGGTACTGATATTGTGACTTAAGCTGGTTCAAGTCTGCATAAGGAAAAATGCCAACGGTAAGCGCGGTGAAGAACTTCAAAAACAGCAAGGGCAAAAAATGGACAAATTGAGCCGAGGTGTTCATACCGACTGTGCCTTTATTCCAGTTAATACCGTAGCCCGGTATCTGGGCTTCCTGGTCTTCAAAATTGCCTGAAACCTAGAAAAAGTCGTCGTCATTCACGTCTTTGTCCGGTGTGTTTTTAATTATTTTCTTGCAGCGTCGCCTTATTCTTAAATAGTATACCCAGCCGTCTTCATTCTGGTCAAGTGAGTATTGGTGAAAAAGCTCGGCTAAACCGAGGTTGAGGCCAAGCCGACGATTTAGCTCGGCGATGCCATTTATTATTCTGTAAGAATTAGTGCTAAGCTGGGTTGGGCATAGTCTAGTTTGCTTAAGGAATTCACAAAGGAGTGGCTGAACAGGAAATCGAAGTCCAGCTTCAACTATGGATATCACGGTGAAGGGGACGAAGCTCGGTTTTCCCCAGGGTGTCGTGTCTAGCTCAGCTAAAGAAAGGTGGACATCATCAGGAATGTTGTAGTCCTTGCAGAATTCGGCGATGGCCCTAGGGGAATTTACTAAAAACCGGTATTTACCCATTTCACTTAAATTATGTATAAATTAGCTCGGAACCTTAGCTCGGTGTTGAGATGACGTTGAGTATCTCGGTTGAGCGTGCAAAGGTGTGCCTGGCCAAACCTAGTGAAAGTCTGCAAAGTGAAGATGAAAAGTGTCATGCCCAGACAACTGAACCGGGCTAAAAAAGAAGGATAAACAAATGATAAAAACTCTAGATCGGCTAAGTGGGTTGCAACTTTCAGCTCGGTCATAGTGCGAGTTTTTAGCCCGGTCATTGAGCATTAAGGGCCCTAGCCCGGTCAGGACACAAGTTTTTAGCTCGGTTATTAGGTAAGGTTTCCTAGTCCGGTCGAGTTTGCACCTATCACAAATTGGTTCCTAGTTCGGTCAAGGTGTTATTTTCGATCGAAAGCATCACATTTCAGATTGGTTGTAAACCCAGTTAAGAGTATAGTTGGGGTATTATTATGTTGGTTTTGGGGCTTGAGTAGTTCTTACCCATCTATGTGAAAACTATAGTAGTATATTTCGAAAAACGCGTGTTTGCATTTCTATACTATACATATTCACAAAAGTAAAAACAAAGAAAGAGAAAGAATTTGAGTCACTTACAGCTTCAAAATGAGGGGATGAAGGTCAGGACTGTAAGGCTGCCGACGAAAGCACAGAGCTTTTCAGGTGCTAGGATGGAGACTCAGAAGGTAAGAAACGAAGATGAACAGTGGTATTTTTGATTCAAAAAGGAGGTTTTTTTCTATAAAGCGTGAATTTGGGCGGGACTGTTCAAAATTTGCGGAGTACGAAGATGGCTATGACAGCTATACTTGGCCAATGGGGTCCTGCCACGTATCCAAGGGAAGAGAAAACGATTCAGACGTACAGAGCACTTGAAAAGACGTTTATGGACCGGCCTCATAGATAGCTCAGTGGAGAGCGAGTTTGGTTGGCTTGAAAGTATCTAGCTCGGCTGGAGAAGAATAATCCCAAATCATGCGATGTAGATGGGATTAAGGGGCAATTGAGAGGGGTTTTTATGTGCACTTAGGGCCGAGCTAGGCCCAGTCATTACAGTAGACCGAGTCGTGGGCCGTAGTAAAAAGGGTTTCGCAGATTGGACCTAGCTTTGTTAGCTCGGTTTAAGTGTGGTGACAATTACTCCGGTCGAAGAGATGGTTGCAAATAGCTCGGTTCATATACTCCGGTTCGAGGTATAGTTGAACGGTGACCGAGCTAAGGCGTCATATGTGGACCCGATGAGCTGAATTGTAAGAGCAAGGTGGGACCGAGCTAGGTGAAGCACGATTGAAGTTGCTGCCTAAATATAGCGGTGTTAGCTCGGTTGTGTAATCGTACAACCGTAGTAAAACCATTTCACTTGGTTAAAGTAGTGAAGAGGGTGTTGAAGGATAGACATTATCTTTCAGAAGTATGATTCCTAGGAGGACTCTACATTGAGAAATAAAGAGTCCTATTAGGATTGTGCCAGACAAAACCTACAAAAGCTCATGACAGGACCTATTTACAGGTATCACAACTTTGATTCTCGAATACATAGAGCTTTTGTCTATTTTGCTGACTTAGGCATCAGAGAGGTATCCGGCACACATTCGCCGGTTAGCTTATGTTTGTGTTTTCAGGGAGTAAAGCGATGACGTTTGGAAGAGTGCAAACTTGATCAACAGGATTATACAAGAAGATTATTTCGTGCTCGTACAGATTTGTTTACATAAACTTTAAAGATTTTTAAAATTTAAAATTGGATATTGAGATGTAAAATCTTAGATTTTACTGAAAAAGATTTTATTGAGATGTAAAAATTGAGATGAACTAAGATTCCATTGTGGATTGTTCGATGCATGTTTGTTTCGTGGATTTTCAAGAAACAGCAGCGCCTTCCAGAATAAATACATATCCACTAGTAGATTTTGAATCTTTAGTATCCGATATCCAATTGGCATCACAATAACCTTCGAGTACTGCTAGATATCGAGTAAAGTTCAAACCATGATCATGGGTAAATCTTAGATATCTAAGAACCCGAATGATCGCTTTTCAATAGTCTTCTCCAGGGTTACTAGTGTACCTACTTAATTTACTGACTGCATAAGTTATGTCAGGATGAGTACAATTCATTAGGTACATTAGGCTTCCAATGATTTGGGAATATTTTAACTGAGACACCGCATCACTTTTATTTTTCGATAAATAAAGACTGATGTCTATAGGTGTTTTAGCTACATTCATATCATCCTTGATAAATTTACCAAGAATTTTCTCAATATAATGTGATTGAGATAATGCATATCCGTCAGATGTTTTAGTAATTTTCATTCCTAATATTACATCTGCGACTCCCATATCTTTCATATCAAATCTTTTGTTTAGCATTTGCTTAATTGATTTGATCACGTTTTGACTGCTTCCAATGATAAGCATGTCATTCACATAAAGACAAACTATGACATATCCTTGGTCAGTGTTTTTAACATAGATGCACTTGTCACATTCGTTTATCTTAAACCCATTAGTAAGCATAGCATGATCAAATTTTGCATGCCATTGCTTAGGTGCTTGTTTTAATCCATAAAGAGATTTTACAAACCGACAAACTTTCTTTTCTTGCCCTGGCATTACAACCCTTTCGGGTTGCTCCATATAGATATCTTCATTTAGATCACCGTTTAAGAAAGCTGTCTTAACATCCATTTGATGTATCTCTAAATTATGCAACGCTGCTATATCAATAAGCATGCAGATGGATGTTATTCTTGTCACAGAAGAATATATGTCAAAATAGTCCAGACCTTCCTTTTGTCTGTAACCTTTTACTACAAGTCTTGCTTTATACTTGTCTATTGAACCATTTGCTTTCATTTTTCTCTTGAATATCCACTTATATCCAAGAGGTTTAGAACCAGGTGGAAGATCCACCAATTCCCAAGTATGATTTTGCATAATGGATTCAATTTCATTATTAATAGCCTCTTTCCACAAAGGTACTTCAGGACCTGTCATTGCTTCATTAAAGCTTTGAGGTTCATTTTCTAACAGATATGTCAGAAAATCTGGACCAAAGAATTTTGATGTTCTTGCTCTCTTACTTCGTCTTGGTTCATTATCAGTTAAATCTTGTTGGTCGAGACCATTACTAGTTTTTTGTGTTTGATTGTCATTAGTCTCTTGACTTTGTGTACAATCATAAGTTCTTTTTTGTGAACTTAATTCCTGTAATTTCTTGTAAGGAAAGACATGTTCAAAAAACACAACATTCCTTGACTCTATAATAGTGTTCACATTTATATCAGGTATTTCTAATTTATAAGTCAGAAACCGATATGCACTACTATTCTGAGCATAACCAATAAACACACAATCAACTGTTTTTGGTCCTATCTTAGTCTTTTTAGGGACAAGAACTTCTACCTTCGTCAAACTTCCCCGCACTTTTAAGAATTTGTAAGAAGGTGGTCGACCTTTCCACAATTCATAAGGAGTGCTGTTGGTTTTCTTGTAGGGTATTCTGTTAAGAACATAATTAGCAGACAATATTGCTTCCCCCCAACAAGTTCTGCGGTAAGCCTGAACTTAGTAACATGGCATTCATCATTTCTTTAAGGGTTCTATTATTTCTTTCAACAATTCGATTTTGCTGTGGAGAATAGGGTGCTGTAGTTTGGTGAATAATGCCATGTTGTGCAAAAAATTCATTTAATGGTGCAACATATTCACCACCTCTATCACTTCTAACCATTTTAATGGTTTTTCCAAGTTGATTTTCAACTTCAGCTTTGAAGAGTTTAAACATTTCTAAGACTTCATCTTTACTTCTAAGTAAGTATACATAACAATATCTTGTGCATTCATCGATAAATATTATGAAATACTTTTTGCCTCCTCTAGTTTGAACAAATTTAAGATCACATACATCTGTATAAATTAATTTTAGAGGTTTGGTTTTTCTTTCAACTGTTTTAAATGGAGCCTTAGTTAGTCTCGCTTCTACACAAATCTCACATTTGTGATTAGGATCAATTTCAAACTTTGGTATATAATCAAAACCAATTAATCTACGCAAAGCATCAAAATTTATATGTCCTAATCTACCATGCCATAAATTCGACTAAAAAATATAAGCAAAAGATGTGTTATTCTCATTAATAGCAAGTTTTGGTACAACCGTCATTACAATCAACTTGAAAAGACCATCACTCATGTATCCCTTACCAACATACATACCACTCTTTGATAATACAAATTTATCAGACTCAAATACAAGCCTAAAACCATTTTTACTTAGCAAAGAGTCAGAAACTAAATTCTTCTGGATGTCTGGTACATGTTGTAAGTTGTTAAGGGTAAGTTCTTTCCCTGATGTCATCTTCAAGATCACATTTCCTTGTTTAGCCACAGTAAAAATAGAAGAATTATCCATGAAAAGTTGTTCACCATTTACAGCCTCATTGTAGGTAGTGAACATCTTCTTGTCTGCACAAATGTGACGAGTTGCTCCAGTATCAACCCACTATTCCTTGGGATTTCCAACCAAATTAGCCTCAGACACCACAGCAGAGAGATTGATGTCATTTACCCCGTCAGAGATGTAATCTAATTCTGTCACATTGGCTTGATTGGTGGTTTTCTTCCTTGTACTTTTGCGATCCATCTTAGGACGGCAGTCAGAAGCTCGATGTTCGGTCTTGCCACAATTATAGCATTTTCCTTTGAATTTTTTATTGCCATTGTTGTCGCCTTGTTTAGGACCATCTCCAGTAAACTTCCTCTTTTTGTTATATGATTTGTGCACTTGTTCAACCACATCAGCCTTGGACTCAATGAGATTTTTACCATTCCTCTTTTCAGTCTTTCGGTTATCTTCTTCAATTTTCAATCTTACAATCAATTCATCCATGGTCATCTCCTTGCATTTATGTTTTAAATAATTTTTGAAATCTTTCCAAGCCGGTGGTAACTTTTCCACTAAAACAGCGACTTGGAAAGACTCGCTAAGAGACATACCTTCAGAATGAATATCATGCAAAATTAATTGAAAATTTTGAACTTGAGAAATTATCATTTGGGAGTCTACGATAACGAAGTCTAGAAATTTACCGACAACAAATTTCTTTATGCCGGCATTCTCTGTCTTGTATTTTTTCTCCAAAGAATCCCATAATTCTTTTGCTGTTTTCAGAGGGCTGTAAACATTATACAACATGTTGTCAAGGCCATTGAGGATGTAATTTTTGCACAGGAAATCAGAATGCTTCCAAGCATCTACAACGGCAACAACTTGCTGATCACTTTCATCCTCTCTAAGTACTGGAGCCTCTTCACGGAGAAATCGGGCCAAATTTAGAATTGTTAGATAGAACAACACTTTCTGCTGCCATCTCTTAAGCTCAGTATTGTTAAATTTTTTCGATTTTTCTCCATGATTTATTGGAACTTGAACATGGTTTTGGATAGGGACCGGAGTTGGTGTTACAATTGGAGTACTACTTCCAATTACAGTTTCAGTTGCAGTAGCCATAATATCTTATTACAAAAATCATAAAAAACCAAAATACAAATTAATTTTCTAGTTACTAAAACCAAAAAATAAATTATAACACAAAATAATTTTATTTTCCTTATTACTAAAACTAGAAAAATAAAATACCACAATAATTTTTCTGTAACACAAATTAATATTCTGTAATTGTTAATTATACCAGTATATTACTACTAGTTGTCAAATAAAATAAATAGTATATTACTACTATTTGTCAAAAAGTATATTACTACTATTTGTATTTTCCAACCAGAATATCATTTTGTGAAAACACAGAAAATTAAATACAATGAAGACACAAAAAAAAAAAAATCTGTCTTAAGATTGTTGGACAATCTTCACTGTACTGTATTCCGAATAAATTAAGTTTGTGTACTTAACAACAAACAAAAGAAATAAAGGAAAGGAGGAAGAATGTTTGATTACAAAAAACCAAACCAGAAAATGAAATAAAATAAATAAAATAGATTTTTATTTTATTACAAAAACAAAATGAAAATCTGAAACAGAAAAATAATAAAATAAAACATAAATTAACAACTTACTTGATTAATTTCTTGAACAAATTTTTGATCAAGTCCAATGTTTAACATTGTGTCCTTAAGACAGATTCGTCCTCTCCGCGGTGCTTTTAGATTTGCGGGCGTCTATCTCTCAGGATAAAATGATCAACAACAAAAAATAGCAGCATTACAAATTGTTTGCACAATGAACACACTAAGTGTTTACACTCTTTCTCACAGAAATTTAATATAGCAAAATGCAGAGATTTATTGCAGAGGAGAAGTACAAAAATTGTGAATGAAAAATCAGTAGAGGATCTGTCTATTTATAGATGGAGTGGTGGCTGTTTAATTTGAATTAAACAGGTACAAATTTGAATGAACAGGTATGGTACCTGTTTGGTTTGAATAAACAGATACAAATCTGTTAGGTTCAAAATTTGAACAGATAAAACCTGTATCACATAGATTTGAATCTGTTCGGGTGGGGGAAAAAAACGGAGTCCATTTTTTAATTCAATTTTCAAAATTCAAATTCTAAAAAATTA
Organism: Camellia japonica; assembly: GCA_030407325.1. Lineage (NCBI taxonomy): Eukaryota > Viridiplantae > Streptophyta > Magnoliopsida > Ericales > Theaceae > Camellia > Camellia japonica. Next base: position 55,534,255 of record JAPPVO010000017.1, read on the forward strand.
GAATTTAATTTTAGAAAAATAAATTTCAAATGTTTTTGGTCCAAAAAGACAGGTATTGGACCGGACAAGCCCAATCCAATCCAACCACGCACCCGTACCTAGCCCGCTCGATCGAACGGGCGACGACAGCGCGTGTGTTTATTTTTGGGTCTAATGGGTCTAGCCCAATTTACCAATAACCTCTCACTTCTACAAACTTGGGGTGTCCCTTGGGCCTCTCCCTAAGTTATAATCCCATACCTTATAAACCCACAAAATTCTTTCTACCAAACCAATGTGGGACAAGTCTTTATTTAAACCTTAATGAATTTCTACCAAAAACTCTATTTGCATAGAGCTCACTTTGATTTCAATGTCCATTCACCCGATAATGGTTTTGAGCAACCAAATATACTACGTGAATCACAACGTAACATAGAACGCGTTACCATTTAGACCCGCCAATTTTGACTTATGGGTCCCACCTAAAAAATATACCAAAGTTAAGAAAAAATCAGATGTTTTCAAAACTTCAAAACCATTCCTAACAGAACTGTATGCCGAAACGAAGGCAGGTTTTGTACAGTGAATATAATGTTACTATGTATGCATGAGATATGCATTTTTCTTGAAGTTTGCCGTTGGTGTTGAAAGTTAATCATGTAGATGTGTTTATGGACTGTTAATATTTTTGGGGAAATGTTGGTGGGTAATTCCCCAACCAACACACCAAATCTCCTATTTAGAAAAAATGAATCCCACAAAGGATATTAATGTAAACTTGAATACACTCAAAATTAACTCAGTAAATATTATCAAACAAAATAGACTAAATGGTTCAACTTTCCACAATCTAGGATTTATGGATAAATTTTCCTATTTTTTTAATATACAAATTATTATTTTTAGATTTTTTATAAAAATAATTTAACAATCTCATTACTAAACATAGTGTATAGGAGAAGTTGAAAAGAGTGCTGCAATAACTATGAGAGAAGTCAAAAAGGTTTGTGGGTTAGAAGAAATCAATAAATGCTGAGGTTATTTATTTTTTTAAATAAAAAAAATAAAAAAATTAGGATTGAGATATTGGAGCTTCCACAAAACTTGTGGGTTAAAATCCCCTTTTCCTTATAATATATATATATATATATATAGATTGGAGAAGAAAAGCGAGAGTCATTACAAAGAGGTATCAGGATCCTCTAGAGTGGCCTTCCTGAAGTGATCTCCTAAAGTGGAAGATGTAAAGGCTCAAAATAAAACTAACCAAAACGATGTCGTTTTGATTAGTAATTTCCAAAAAAAAAAAAAAACTAAAGTAGCATTTGGTAGAACTTTCTAAATATGATTTGAGAATATGAGTTGCATTTTGAGTTTGAGAGTTTTGAAATTATGATTTGAGTATGAAAAATTTGTTTGGTTAATGAGTTTTGAAAAGAGTTTTGAATTAAGTTGGAAATTTTTGATGTGACATATGATATTTCATACAAAAACTTACAATGCATAACCAAACACAAAACTCAAAATTCTATTAAAGCTCATAATTTTTTTTTTAAAATTCAGAAAATATTTTTTGTTAAATATATAAAAATTAACATGTGTCAATTACAAAAAAAAAAAATTGCACTGTTCCGGTCAACCGGCCGAACGTCCGGTTAATCTAAATTTTCTCACCTTCGACCGAGTTTTCGAAAGTGAACGTGAAATTAATTTTTGAAAGTTGCAAATAAACACCATAGGCAAATCAAAAGGTGAAACTAAAGTTCCAAAACCCTTCCAAACACAACCTAAAGCTTTAATTCAAAATATTTGCAGATCTGATATATATCGAAGCATTACAGAGAGAGAGAGAAAAAGAAAAAGAAAAGGGCTGAGAGGAGGAGCTCTTCCCACCCACCCCCAACGCGCCGCTGCCATGGTGCTGCCGCTGCACAAGCTCTACAATACTATTTGAATATGGTGATGAGATCTCAAAGTTCATACCTGTTTGCAAGAAATCATAAAAGGAGAGAGAGAGAGAGATGAACATTCAAAGCCACCATTGACACTCATATGAGTTTGAGAAAATCAACACCACCACCACATAAGCTCTTGGTAAAAGTGACTGAAATACTCAACTGTTAATATATTATAATAATGTAGTGCATCTGTTAATATATTATAGTGTAGTGCATTGTGTAGTGCATGTAGTGCATCTATATTATAGTGTAGTGCATTGTGTAGGCATGTAGTGCATCTATATAATAGTGTAGTGCATATATAGTGCAAGCTTCTTTCGGCTCCATTAGGCTCCATTACCTGTTAGTGCACAATTAGTGCCAACTTATTTATTGTACATGTCTCCCCCTTTCTCTCTATAAAAGGAAGACAATTCTTCCATTGTAAATACAATATACACATCAATATAAACAGAGCATTCAGTCTCTAGTTCTCTCTTCTCTCTCTCTCAAACTAGTGTTTCTCTCACATGGTATCAGAGCCCAGAATTACATTTCTGGTAATTTGCGATTTTGGTGTTTAGTCCCGTACACAGTGGCAGTACACCAAACCGCTCGGAATTTCCTCACGATTCCAACGGCACCAAGCCCGTCCTCAAACAACCTCTCACGCGCCTCCACGCGCCACCTTTGTCCGCGGCGCGTCATCACTTCCGCCACCACTCTCCCACGCGCCAGCACGCGCCATCCGTTGCTACTCACGTTCGTCACGCGCTCCCACGCGCCCTCTCCTTCGCGTCTGACGTCAGCCGTCTGACGTCAGCCCTGCTCCTGCGTGCGCCGCGCCTGCTACGGTGCGCCTCCTGTGCGCCACTTCACTATCGTGCACCCGCGTGCGCCAAATCTGCTCCTGTGCGCCGCGCCTTGCGCCATTCCGCTATCGTGCGCCGCGCCTCTGCTGCTAACGTGCACTTCACTGCACTCTGCTAACGTGCGCCGCTGACATCACTTTGGCTGCTGCTGACATCATCTCTGCACAGGACACCTTTCCTAGCTATTTTCGACCTTCCGGACTCACTGGTACACTCTGTTTTACCTAATTTTGCTCCTACAGGTCTGCTCTTATTTATTTTTCCCTATTCATCTATTATTATGGATCGTCATGATGCCTCCCATCCCATTTCCGTTATTTTGAATGGTTCCAACTATGTTCTGTGGGCACAAGCCATGTCTTCCTTCCTCAAAGGAAAGAAGCTCTGGCGAATTATCACCGGGGATGTAACCCACCCAGTGAAAGACACTGCCGAAACCACTGTTTCCACTACTACTCCTACATATGAAGACCGACTTGAGGACTGGGACAGTAAAAATTACCAAATCATTACCTGGTTTCGAAATACCTCTGTTACCTCCATCAGTCTTCAGTTTGGTCGCTTTCAGCTTGACTCTGTCACTACTCCTGCCAAGGACATCTGGGATTTCTTGAAAGAAAGATACCAGACTACTGGTCTTGCTCATCAATATCAGCTTCAAAGCCAACTTCATCGGATGCGCCAAGAATCTAGTCAGTCCATCAATGACTTCCTTTCTCAAATGTACTCCGTTTGGGACCAGCTTGCTCTTTCCGAGCCGCCTTGGCCTCACCAAGAAGATGCTGTCTTATTTACTGCCTATCGTAATCAGCAAAGGTTGGTGCACTTTCTCATGGCTCTCACTTCATCTTTTGAGCCAGTACGTGCCTCTCTTCTTCATCGCCATCCTTTGCCCACTTTGGAACAAGCTATCTCTGAGCTACTATCAGAGGAGACTCGTCTTGGTACTCTCAAAACTCATCATGTGGACTCTGTTCTTGCCACTCCTCTGTACCGGCCACCCCAGCGGCCCACTGACTGTCTCTATTGTCACAATCGGGGTCTCCCTTCCACACATCTCCTGATCAATTGCCCTGTCAGAACCTGCCAACACTGCAACAAACTCAGTCCTGGTCATCTGCAACAGGATTGTTTTCGCAATCCATCCCGCTCATCCTCCAACAACCACTCTTCTCGCGGTGGTTCTTCCCGGGGAAACTTTCATCGTTCTGGGAATCGGTCTCATTCCGGGAATCAGTCGAATTCCCAGAATCAATCTCATCACACTGCTGCTGCTGCCTCTGAGGGTTTTTCTGAGTCTCCTACTCCGTCTACCCCTCTCTTTTCTCCAACAGATGTCGAGGCCATGTTCAAACGCCTTCTCTCCCCCTCCGGTACACCTCCTCCTACTGCCTTGTCTGTGACTCCAGGTAACTCTTCTTGGTATTTTGACTCTGCCTGTTGTAATCATATGACCTCCAGTTCTACTATATTTTCTTCTATCTCTTCATCTTCTCATATTCCCTCCATTCAAACTGCTGATGGTTCTCTCATGACTGTTCGTCACATTGGTACTGTCTCCACATCTTCGTTATCTTTACCTCAAGTTTATCATATACCTGCTCTCACCTTAAATCTTATCTCTATTGGTCAATTATGTGAACTTGGTCTCACTTTCACATTTTCTGCTACTCATTGTTTGGTGCAGGACCCTCAGACGGGACAGACTATTGGGATCGGCCGTAAGCACGGACGTCTTTATGAGCTCATCCACCTTCATGTTCCTGACTCTCTTCAGATCGCTGCTCCTACATCTGCTTCCTCATTATCTCCTTTTCATCTTTGGCATTGTCGGTTAGGCCATATTTCTGTTAATCGCTTAAAATCTTTGGTTTCGAGTGGACAATTGGGTCATGTACCTCCTGATACTTTTGATTGTATACCCTGTCAACTTGCCAAACAACCTGCTTTATCATTCAATAAAAGTACTTCTATTTCCTGTGCACCTTTTGATCTTATACATTCAGATATTTGGGGACCCTCCCCTACTACTACTATGGGGGGATCTCGTTATTTTGTTATTTTTATTGATGATTTTTCACGGTTTACTTGGATTTTTCTCATGAAAACTCGGTCAGAACTCAAAACCATTTATTATAACTTTGCCCAAATGATCCACACACAATTTTCCAAAACCATCAAAATTTTTCGCTCTGACAATGCTATGGAATATCGGGATTCAGATTTCCTTTCTTTTCTTCAGAGTCATGGTACATTGCCTCATCGTTCCTGTGCTGGCACGTCCCAGCAAAATGGCCGTGCTGAACGCAAACATAGGCATATTCTTGACACTACTCGAGCTCTCCTTATCTCTTCTTCTTGCCCTGAAAACTTTTGGGGGGAAGCGGCCCTCACTGCTGTCTACACTATCAACTGTGCTCCTACCCCTATCATCCATAATCAAACTCCTTTTGAACGTCTGCATGGCACTCCCCCTCCATACACTAATCTTCGCGTTTTTGGCTCTGCCTGCTTTGTTCTGCTTCAATCCCATGAACACACCAAGCTTGAACCTCGTTCTCGTCTTTGTTGCTTTCTTGGGTATGGAATTGAACACAAAGGCTTTCGCTGCTGGGACCCTCTCTCTAAACGCCTTCGTATCTCCCGCCATGTAGTTTTCTGGGAGCACACAATGTTTTCTTCCCTATCCTCCTTTCACTTACCCACACTTTCCACTAATGTACTGTTTACTAATCCTTCCATAGATCTCTTTTCTGATGAATTTGATACAGGTTCCTCCTTCATTGAGACGCCCTTGCTCACTCCGGATCCCGTCCAGACTGCTCCCCTGAAGGTCCACCTCTCACTGTACCCCCTCCTTCTACACCGGTTCTTCCTCCTACCGATCCTCCTACGGGTCGACCACGCCGGGTAACTCAACCTCCTATCCATCTTCGTGATTATATTGTTGGGTCTGCTGCCTTCTCCACTTATGAACCTACCTCCTATCGTGAGGCTTGTACTAATCCCCTTTGGCAGCAAGCTATGACTGAGGAACTTCAGGCTTTGGCCAAAACTCATACTTGGGATCTTGTTGACCTTCCTCCTGGCAAAACCGCGATTGGCTGCAAATGGGTTTACAAAATCAAGACTCATTCTGATGGCTCTATTGAACGCTACAAAGCTCGTCTTGTCGCCAAAGGCTTCAACCAGGAATATGGTATTGATTATGAGGAGACCTTCTCCCCTGTTGCTCGACTTACCTCTGTTCGCAGTTTACTTGCTGTTGCTGCTGCTCGTCACTGGGAGCTCTTTCAGATGGATGTCAAAAATGCTTTCCTCAATGGTAATCTTCTTGAGGAGGTTTACATGCAACCTCCACCTGGGTCAACTTTTCCACCTCATAAGGTTTGCAAACTACAGCGTGCTCTTTACGGCCTCAAACAAGCGCCCCGAGCCTGGTTTGCTAAGTTTAGTTCTACCATTCATGACTTCGGGTTCACTTCTAGCTCCTATGACTCTGCTCTGTTTATCCGGACTACTCCTCATGGTACTACTCTTCTTCTTCTATATGTGGATGATATGATTATCACTGGTAATGATGCAGCTGGTATTCTCCACCTCAAACGGTTCCTTCACCGTCAGTTTGAAATGAAGGACCTTGGTACTCTTAACTACTTTCTCGGTCTTGAGGTCTCTCATGATTCTACTGGTTCCTATTTGTCACAGGCCAAATATGCATCCGATCTTCTGGCTCGTGCTGGTCTTACCGATTGCAAAACTACCTCTACTCCGGTTGATCCTCAGATTCGTCTCACTCCTCTCGATGGGGATCTCCTCTCGGATGCTACTCTTTATCGCCAGCTCGTCGGTAGTCTTGTCTATCTCACAGTCACTCGTCCTGACATTGCCTATGCTGTTCACATTGTTAGTCAGTACATGTCGGCTCCTCGCACTCCCCACTATACCGCTCTCCTCCACATCCTTCGCTATCTCAAGGGCACTATGTTCCATGGCCTTCACTACTCTGCTTCCTCCTCTCTTGATCTGCGTGCCTTTTCTGATGCTGATTGGGCTGGGGATCCTACGGACCGACGCTCCACCACGGGTTTCTGTTTCTTCTTAGGGGATTCTCTTATTACTTGGCGTAACAAGAAACAATCCCTCACTGCCCGTTCTAGCACCGAAGCTGAATACCGAGCTCTTGCTGATACCACTCAGGAACTTCTCTGGCTTCGCTGGCTCCTCACTGATATGGGTGTTTCCTCTTCTGGCGCTACTTCTCTTTATTGCGACAATCTGAGTGCCATTCAGATTGCTCACAATGATGTGTTTCATGATCGCACAAAGCATATTGAGATTGATTGCCATTTCATTCGACAACATGTTACACGTGGTACTGTTCATCTTCTCCCTATTGCTTCTGTCGATCAACCTGCTGATATTTTCACCAAGGCTCATCCTCCTGGCCGTTTCCGTGATCTGGTTTCCAAACTCAACTTAGTCGATGCCTACCCTCCTTGAGTTTGCGGGGGGCTGTTAATATATTATAATAATGTAGTGCATCTGTTAATATATTATAGTGTAGTGCATTGTGTAGTGCATGTAGTGCATCTATATTATAGTGTAGTGCATTGTGTAGTGCATGTAGTGCATCTATATAATAGTGTAGTGCATATATAGTGCAAGCTTCTTTCGGCTCCATTAGGCTCCATTACCTGTTAGTGCACAATTAGTGCCAACTTATTTATTGTACATGTCTCCCCCTTTCTCTCTATAAAAGGAAGACAATTCTTCCATTGTAAATACAATATACACATCAATATAAACAGAGCATTCAGTCTCTAGTTCTCTCTTTCTCTCTCTCTCAAACTAGTGTTTCTCTCACATCAACAAAAGTCATTTTGATCCACAACTTATAAAAAGTCCTTACAAACTTGAACATACATTACTAAATTTTTGTACGAAGCCAAGCAATGATATAAAATAGTGGGTAGCCTTTTCTCTTTTTTCCCTTTTGTGACAGAAGAAAATAGTACCAATCAAGGGCATGGTGTGCAAGCCCTCTCCCACTAGCTAGCTAGTTGCCCTTCAAAAAAAATTCTGGGCTGTTCTTGATCTCTTCTTCTATCACTGAAGCCAACCTAAAAGAAGCTTCAAATTCCCACCATAAGGCTAAAAAAACAAAAAAACACAAGTTAAAATGAAAATAAAGAAAGAAAACAGAGAAAGAAAGAAAGAAAACCCATGTATCCTCTTATCTGTTAGTTTTGAAGAAATCCAAACAAGTAACCCAACCCACCATGAGAAACAAATGTCAGCACCATTTGAACCAAATGGACGGTGGCAACGGCGGGGCGACGACTGGACGGCGGCACTCCCGCCTTCTGCTACTGCTTTTGTGCTATACCTGGAGGGAATTTTGAATTAAAGCTTTAGTTTTTGTTTTTTTTTTTTTGAAATTACTAACCAAAACGGCGTCGTTTTGGTTAGTTTTATTTTAAACTGTTAGATCTTCTACTTTAAGAGATCACTTCAGGAAGGTCACTCTAGAGGATCCTGATACTTCAGAGAGAGCTGGCAAGCGAGAGTCACCAGAGAGAGAGAGAGAGTCACACGAGAGCGAGATAAAGTTGAAGTGTGGTTTTTTTTCTTTTGCAAGTGAAAAGTGATTTTGGACCTTTCCTTCTGGTTTTTTTGTGTTACATGCACTTTTTTTGCAACTTGTTCTTCACATTATAAAAAAATTACGCAAGTTGAAGTGAGTTTCGGGTTCTTTTATTTGGAGATATAACGGAAGTATAGAAGAGTGACAACATGCCCTACAAACTTCTCTCCTTAACTTTTATTGCAAAATTTTTAGAATTCGTTTAGAAATTGATTTTTTTAGTGATTTTTGAATTTTTATAAAAAAAAATGTATAAAAAATAGAAAGAATGAGTTAATTTTTTAATTTTTTGACGAAATTTCTCTTTTCAAATACACCAGTCACTTTTTAATGCTAATGAATCAAAGTATAAAAAGTTAATATTTTGCTCGGCACCATCCTAGTTTTGAGATTCTATTTAAAAATCATTCTCTATTAGGATTTTGTCGACAAAGCTGTTTATGGATTTTAGCTTTTTTAATATGTCAACTTCATGTTAGAAAAAAAAGTGGTACATAAATGCATGTAATAAAGAACATAAAACATGTTTTTAAGTGAATAGGCAATCATATTTGTTACCTACAGAAAAATGGAAGTAATGCACCTCTATAAAGAAACGAAATACATCACAAGAAATGCAGGCTACCCCCAGTAAATGGGGACCCCAGTGACCCCCAGCCCACGTGGCTGTGGGGGATTGGCAGGAAAGTAAAAAAAAAAAAAAAAAACAAACAAACAAACAAACAAACAAAACTGGCTAATCACAGTTGGCCACGTTACTGGGGTCGACCCCAGTGGGTGTAGGAATCACGGTTGATATATCACTATAAGCTACAGTCATCATGGTATTTTTGATTGGATGGATTAGAGTATGGGATTGAGATTATTAATCCGTGGACCCAATTATCCTATGTTTATTTTAACATTTTGGTTTAGGATTATTAATCCAATGGATAATTAATCCAACAAATTTGTAGGATTATTAGTAATGGGGTAGGGGTGGGATTATTAATCCAATGGATAATTTATCCTATTAATCCAATTGGATAATGAATACTACACTAATTTGATAGGATTATTAATACCTCACTATTAGTCTTGTGAATCAAACATGGTCTCAATGTATGACAAACAACAATGCATCACTACACAAAAAGAAAAGAATTAGCAAAAAAGTGTTTCATTTGAAGCAGCAATATAGTACATTTCTCAATATTGGGTCAATAACCATGAACTCTTTTGAGAGAGAGAGAGAGAGAGTCAAAAGCAACTCAAGGAAGACAAAAAAAAAAAAAAAAAAAAAAAAAAAAAAAAAAAAAATTCTGAAGGGGCATCATTAGCAGAAATTTTGGAGGGCTTTTGACACCGAGAAATGAAGTGCTTTCTAGAAATAGAAAAGAATTTTCAGAAAAAACATGCAAGTTTGTGACAAGAAACTGAACCCATAAGCATATAACTACTATTACAAGTAAATTGACAAAATGATGCAGACACCGGTCCTGCTGCTTAATTTAAGAAAAACAACTAGCAAAAACTTTAACCTTAACAAGCAGGTTTGTGGTATCATTCAACTTATGTTTGTTGGAATTTTAAAATCAGGAAGAAAAAAAAAAAACAACAAACGGATGCCACCTGAACCCTTCAGAGTGCCGAAAGATGGCCAAGAAAAGAGAGCACTGTATTCAATCTTGAAGCAATGAATTAAACCACAATCTGTGTGCCGCCTCTCTCTCCAGTATCAAGGGCTTCTTTGCTAACTCTTGCCAAACCTCAACTAGAACCTGAGAATTTTAAAAGAAGACACAAAATAAGCAAAAATGTATGCTTCAGAAAATATATGGTGTGATGGACATAACTTAGGAATAGCCAAAAAGTTAATTTAGTGGGTCATTTAATTAGTTATTATTAATATCATTATTTCATATCGATTGAGCAAATATTATGATTTTTAATTGATTGAGTAAAGATAGTGAGAAAAAAAAATAATAAAAACATTTAAGAAAATCATGCTGAAAAAGAATGATAACTTATACCTTTTTTTGTCAATCGGTAGAAGATTAATTACAAATATGATAAAAATTATATCAAACTAGATAATTAAAGTCTAACATATAAGCTCAATAACCATAACCTGTCCAACAATACACCAAGCCTAAACTTCAAAAGAAATAATCAATTACCTACAACTCCTAGTGGTAAAAATAAACACCACAAATGATATCAAACTTGTCTTTGGAAGAGTTGGAACCCACAATCTCACACCACAAAATGGTGCTTACATAATCATTAGGCTAAAAGCCTTATTAGAATAAACTCTTAGCTACGTTATACTTTTTTAAAAAATATAATGATATATAAACAAAATATTTATATAGAATGATGTAACTTCTATTTTTGTCAGTCTTATATAAAACAAACACTCACCATAAATATTATTGGCATATCATTTTGAATGTATTTTCTATATAAACTTTCTTTTTGTAAATCATTTTGATGCCATCATAAATATTTTTTAATAATTTTAGTGGTGTCAAAGTTGGGAGGCGTAGACGAAAGGTGTGGTTGCTTGCTACTTAGTGCTTAATGCGGCTGATTTGGTTGGAGCGTAATAAAAGAACTTTTCAAGGGATTTCTCATTTGGTGTCTTGGTTGGAGAGTTGGCTATTTTTTGTTCTTCATAGCTGGGTCGCGGTGTCAGTGGATCCGGATATGTTGGCCTTTGTAGATTTTGTGGATGATTTGATTTCTTAATTTTTGACCTTTTGTGGGCTTTAGTTTTGTTTTTTTTGCATCACCTTGATGCTTTTTAATAATATTTGATTTTATTTATCCAAAAAAAAAAAGAAGTTCAAAGTTGAGTGGGTTCAATTGAACCAATTAAACAATATGTAGCTCCGCCCCTGACCAATATGATGATGATTATTGCAGTGATAGATGGAACAAGCTAGTAGAGCTACTGAACAATGCAGATAGTCTTAACCATCATCACATTATACGCTTCAGTATAATGTGAAAATTTGATGGAGGTCTAAGAAGTGATCATTAAATCTTAAGGTTAACAGTTCCTGACTAAGCCTAATGGAACTAAGTACTACAAACACGGACATGTTGACATGATAATTTTAAAATAATGACACAATATGCTTGGAACATGTTAAATTTTTTATATTTTTATAAATTTATTATATATCAAATATAATGAAAAAAAAAAATGCAACATAACACTAGTTAAAATTGAAAATTCATATATTCAATAACTTAAATATCAAGATATCATTCACATAATAATTTTATTGCAAAGAATGCAAAATATTTTTATAATATTTATGATATATTCATTTTATAAATGTTTCAAAACATATTTAGAGTACACAAGTTGTACTCCAGAGAATGAACATTGCTACTATGAAGAGATTCAGCACTTAAGCCGTGTTCAGAAGACTCAAGAAGTGTCGCTAAAGATCCATGAAGTGTTACTAAAATGTTTGTATGGTATTATAAATTTAAAATGTTAATTAAAACACGTTCAAAAAGTGTCAAATAAGCTTTTACTACCAGTTCAAAAAACAAAACAAAAAAAGCTTTTACTACTGTATATGATATAAATAAGCAAGATAGCCACACATTCCATTTAATGGAGCAGTCACCTATTTGAAGACAAGTTATGTCTCAAGGTAAAACAAGTATGCAAATCATGTCAAATCCCTGTTCTTATTATTCCACATCAAGATGCATTCAGAAATCTGTAATTTGACATGTTCATATCTTGATCACCAATTTGAGCTATTAATTCCTTAATCACTTGTTCTCTGTGGAAAGCTAATATTTTGATTAAAAAAAGTTATTTACAAACCTTACAGTTTTAGTATGATCCCTTACGAACCTTACAGTTTTAGCTAATTGTGACTGAGCATAACTAATTGGAGATTCAATATAAATATGACACACAATTTCAATTCATACGAGCAAGGGCACTAGATCCCCTTAGGGAAATTAGGGTGCCACTACCATCGTCACCACATATTGTTAGTAGAAATACAACATACATTCACAGATTTTTTTCAAAAAAAATCTCCCCAATACTGCTATCCATAATTTTAAATATTGTTATCATTGGTATTGGTGACGTGGTCATACATAGATTGATATCGGACAATACATCAGTGAATAAAGGTGTTGGAAATCTAATATCCCGTTAGGTAACAGCTGATATATAAAAACCTGCTGCTACCACTTATCACTAAACAATTATAAATATTGCTTGTGCAGCATGCACACATCACACTCAACATATTCTATCTCAGAAAACACACACATACAAATAAGAAAAAAAGCATTTATGCCTACCCAAAAAACCAAATCTATTCCAAAACTCAAGGTAAACTACTGTGCAAAACACCACATAAACAATCATGAACATTTAATACAAAGTAAACCATTATGCAAATTCTTAGTCACACGATATCAACAAACTAATGAAACTAGAAAATTATCAATAAATGCAAAGCATAATCAAAAATGGGAAAATGGTTTCTACACAAACCTTGGAGACCCAGCATTCATATTCATACTCCGATGAAGTATCCGCGCACCGCCTGAATCACCCGATTCAATCAATTCCCTCAATCCCAAATTCCCAATTTTCTCCTCCTTCTCATCACCCTTTTCATCATCATCATCATCACCATCATTGGTTAAAACAACAGACCTAGCTTGAATTCTCTCAAAGTAATTCCCATATATATACTCAGGTGTGTACCCATTTCCATCATCAAACAACATCACATGACCATGCCACTCCCAAACCCTGTAATCGGACCCAGTTTCTTGATGAAACCCAACACATATATGGTGCTCGCCGATCGTGACGGCCTGGCCCGAATTGGGTTTCAGGGTTTCGATTTTCCCAGTGAGAATCGTCCGGATTAGCTCTTTCTCGAGCTTGGATTCTTCTTTTGAGAGCTGGGTTTTGGTAGTGTCGTCTTCGTCGGCGTCGGAGAGATTGGTGGCGGTGTCGAAGAGGAGGTCTTCTAGGGTTTGGTTGAGGAATGATGGTGATGGTGGTGGTGGTGGTGTTGAGTGGTGATTGGGTGGGTGGATTTGGAGTCTGCCCATGAGGGTTTGGAGGAGGAGGTTGTCGAAGTTGGGGATGTTGTTGTTGAATGAATTGAATGAATTCATGTTTTTTTTTTTTTTTTGGGATTGAATTCGAAGGTTTTTGGTTTCGAGATTGATTGAGAGAGTGAGAGAGTAGGAGTCTGAGGGGTTTTGGATGGAGAAATTGCGTAGAGGAATGAGATACACGGCAGGGGGGTGAGGGTGGTTCCGAGGAAGGGTTTATCCTTGGAAGTTGGACCCGATAGGAGGCGTAAATCTTGGTGTAGCATTTGTATATATCCTTTTTAAAAATGTTTTGTAGTGTGAATTTGTGTGATTTAAATAGTTTAAATATATTAAAATGATATTATTTTATATTTAAAATGATGTCGTTTTGAGTTATTTGAATAATGAATTTTTCGACCACTTAACATTGTTGATATTCTTTCAAGCAATGCTATATCCACTAAATTTTAACCTATTTGAATCATTTAAATTTGTATATGTTAGTTTTTTGATTGGTCTTGCCAGTAGCGGAGTTAACATTTTGATTCATGAGACACCATTTATTTTTAGTGACATTAATTGTAAAATTAAATATTTATAGTGATAAATTATAAGGAATTTATTAGAAAGAAAGTGGAAAGAAAAATGAGATAAAAATATTTTGATAAATATTTTAGAATTTTAAGGGAGTTAAATGAAATTTTTTTCTAATTAGAGGTAAAAGTATAATTTTCAAAAATTAAGGGGCACACATGCCCTCTCCGGTAGGAATGGTAACGGGGCGGGGCTGGGGATCACACTCCCCGTTCCCGATCCCCGATTATGAAAACCTCCTCATCCCCGGCCCCGATCCCCGACGGAGAATCTATCACTACCTCCATCCCCGTCTCCTAACGGGGATCGGGTTTTCCTGACCCTGAAAATTTCCCGGCCCAAATCTTTCAACAACACCATCAACAGCATTATGTATGAACAACAACATCATCAATGATACAAATATATATATTTTTGACAATTGCACAGATTTATACATTACCATCAAAGAGCCCATTCATAAATGAACTAGGTCTTCCCTGTTGACAAATCTTTCTCGCGTTTTCTCTTCTTTCTACATGGGAAGCAATGCATAAAACCGCATTCATCATCATCATCATCATCATCATCATCAACAGGTTACAAAAAAAAAAAAAAACCAGATCTGTGAGATCTATATTTCATTTGTAATACAAATCCACTACCAAAAAAAAAAAAAAATGGACAGATCTCAGATAGGAAGAGAGATCTCAGAGAGAGACACACATACATACATAAACATATTTGTGACAGAGAGAGAGAGAGGGGACAACGGAGGTGATGGACGATCGGCGACGACGACGGAGGCAATGGGTGACTGTGACTGCGATGACGGTAACGGAGGAGCGGTAGCCCATGTTTATTGTGTGTGTGTGTGAGAGAGAGAGAGAGAGAAAAAAAAAGAGAGAGGGGAGGCGAAACCCTAAGCTCTTGGCAACGGCGGAGAGAGAGAGAGAGCAGCGTGTTTTGTGTGTGAGTGTGAGAGTAGTGTTTCAACACCAAACCCTATACGCGCACATATATATAAGGAGGGGCAAAATAGTAATTTCACATCGGGGTTTATATGGGGCAGGGATTGGTGGCGGTGGCGGAGGCGGTGGCGGAGGCGGGGGCGAGCCGGGTTTGGGACTGAAATATGTATCCCCGTCCCCTGCCCGAACATCACCGGGGATATATTTTTTAATACCATCTCCGGTCCGTCGGGGGTATTTTTTGAGGAATAACCGCTCAATTCGAGGTCAGGGAGTCGAGTCCCCATCAGGCTGGGTTCCGATTGCCATCTCTACTCTCTGGACCCTATATAGCTCCATCCCTGATAGTCGTAGTTAACAAGGGTGACAACTATAGTTGGCAAAAGTTGCACCAGTCATCTGGATAGTAGTCTGGACGATCAATCGATATGCACAAATTTGAGCGATTTGGGCAAAGTCAAATTCGGTGAATGAATCAATTTTCATATTCTTTTTAGGTTGGGCTTCTCTTATGTTGGTATCTCAACATGAGAGAACTTGAGGAATTTATGGAGCCCCACCATATGTCTTATTTTAATAATCTAAATTGTTCACTTTTTAGAATTTGTTGAGTAGAATATTTATGCAAAAAATTAAAATAATTGCACATCAATAGTTATATATTTGAATGAAATTTATATTACAAAAAATAGATGGTTATCTTTGAAATTATATTTATCGTCTATTTTTTTAAAACAAATACGATTCAAATATATAACTACCGCTATTCAACTATTTTCATTTTTTGCATGAATATTTTATTCAACGAATCCAACAAAGTGAATGGTTCGAATCATTAAAATCAATTTCAAAATAAGCCTATCAAACCTAAATGTTCTTTCAAGTTAAAATGATAATTTGAGAGAAACTAAACCCATTTTATTCTATATTTTCTTTTCAATTTTTATTTTTTTATTTTTATTTTTTATTTATTTATTTTTTTTTGGGGACTACGCAACTAATAAATAGAACCCATCCAATTTGAACCGAGTTAACTTCAGTTCTATTTTCAATTTCAAAATTAATTAAACCGTAAGTATATAACAGATATTAATAAGATTTCAAAACTAATTTTGATTGTAAAATTTACAAAGTTTAAATAATTTAGTTAAATTAATTGTTATAAAATATATATGTCTCGTGTTTCTTATTATATAAAAATTTTCAAATTGTATAATCAAATCGAATTAAATCAATTTTTATGATTTGATTCTAGTTCAATTATGTAGGTTTAATGGTTCAGTAACATATAGACTAGTTTGATTTTTAATTTACTCCAAAATCAGACTAATCCCTAAACGCCTTTTACATAGCTATTTGTTGTTAATTTTTTTCCCGGTACATAAAAAATAATCACGTAAATATTTTTGAAAGATTGAAAAAAAAAGTAATATTATAAATCTATCCTTATCAATTTAAAAATTATTTAAAAATTAATTTTTACCACACTCTAATATAAATGTTACATTACATAAATTAATCTCAATCACTTAATCACCAATTCACAATTTTGTAGGTGAATAATGATGAGTCTGTAGACTTTTCTGTGATGTGTTTTTGAAGATTGGAATAATTATTCTCTAAATACACTCATCGTGATGCTCTCGAAAGACTGGATAATGTATATGATTTGTGATGTTTTAACAAGCCCTTAGTACTCCTAGCGCGAGAGCGAGAGTAAGAGCGAAAGATTACATTTTATTTAATTTTACACATTTTTTTTCTTCTTCTTAAATCTCTTTCTAAAATTGTCAACCAAATATAATCCACGAGTGATATGAAATATCTTAATTAATCGGTAGAGTAGAGTACAAGACGATGAAAAACCTAAACTAGACCGATCACTATAGCTTGCAGAGTTTATGGGCTATTTTATGACCTTTTCTTAAAATTTTGTGTAATTTTGTTTGATTTCTATTTGTAGTTTACTGAGAAAAAAGAATTAAATTAAATTAAAAAATTTATTATCGTTAGATAGATGATTTTAACTTTTTAATTATTTTCTTTCAACAACCATATAGAGTTAGCTTTAACATTTTATTTTTAGTAAATGATATTCATAATATTTGAAAATTTAAAACTGAAAATTGAAAGTATTTTAGTATGTGTCGTTCCCTTTGATGTCATTCTTATCTCTAGCTAGAGCATTTGCCAACAGATCAACACGATTACAAATAATATTAATACTTGAGGTAATTTATTCTATATTTTTGTATAAATTACACTAGTGATTCCTATATTTATCTCTTATATCATTTTAGTTTTTACACTTTTAATTGACTTAATTTTGGCCCTTAATTTAAATTTTGTGTCAATTTAATCTAATTAATAATATTGTTAATATTTATTACAAAAAATTATCACTAAATTGATTGAGATTAAGTTACTGAGTTTAGTAAGTTTATAATTTTGCCCTTCAAAATATGACACAAGACACTTATGTGCATATTTTTTATACAACTATGCTAAGAATTATAATTAATTGGACCAAATTAATACAAAATTATAAAGTCATGATCAAAATTGAGTCAATTAAAATTACCAGGATTAAAATGACACGAGAACCAAATTATAGGGATTACCATCATAATTTGTCCTACATTTTTTGAAAGAAAAAAAAAAACTTTATTTTATCATTTGTTCCATGTTTGTAACTTATGATCTTTTGTATTTAAGGGCCAATTTGGGGACATTGGCTTTTAAGTTATTTTGAATCACATCACATTTTTATTTTTTTTACACGACTTTCAAAAAAAAGTCAAAAAATCAAATTTTAACCAATTTTTCAAAACAACCCAAGTCACAATTTGAGCTAGGTTCATGTAACAATTTTTTTTACCAAATTAAATTTACGCAATTAACTATACCTCATATCTTTACCTTATAAGTAGAAATCTTTTCTTCCACTTCCATTCCATCCCATAAGGTTTGAGCTTCTTCTTCATTCTCCCTTTTTATACATTAATTAGTATTTGTTTCTTTATAGTTGACTGTTTGTGGGGGAAAAAGAGGTTTTGGGTATGTTTGGTTTGTATTTGGGAGATGAATTTTAGAAAAAATTTTCTAAAAAATTGTTTAGTTTGAGTTTTTCTCAAAAAATTTTCAAAATCACTTTATCTCTCTTACACATCAATCAATCACTTTTTCTCTCTCCTCTCTCATTCTCAATCACTTTTTCTCTCACACACATCTACTCAAATTCTCCCAAAATATCAAATCATCCCAACCTCCCAAAAAAATAACTCTCCCAAAATATACAACCAAACAAACCAAAAAAATTTCTAAACTCTCTCCCCAAAATTTTTTTCAAAAACAACTCTCCTAAAAACAAACCAAACACGCCCTTTATTTCTCTCTATTATCTAATTAGAATGAGATTATAGGTTGATATGTTGTTATTTTCTAAAGGCAATTGCACTTATAATCCTATTATACAATACGCTAATATGAGCATGAATCATCTTATAAATAGCGATAAACTATACCTCAACGTTGCCGTTAACTTTATTTTGGAGTCTTATAATCAAATAAGTCTATGAAGTTCATAGAATGTAGATTATTGGTAATGAATATTTTAACTATCTTTATTTTTCATGTCAAACTTAAAATTTGACAATAATTTTTTCAAATTCATCTTTAGTGGTGTTTTATCTATCTTTTATTTTTATTTTTACTTTTGCTTTTGGAATCTTTGTTTGTTTTAGAAAAATACGATTTGGCCAAAGATTGTCCATTTTTATTAATTCCAAGATTACTCTGAATTTGAAAGTTATTATTTAGTAAGTTTCCATACCCAGGCTCAATCTAATTATGTCCATAACGTCTACCAATTTGGCTATACCCGTCAAATTATAACAATGTCAAATTTGGTCAAAACTCGACTCCCTCTCCCTCAGAGATATGACATTTATTTTTAACTAAACAAATAGAAAAATAATATTTGTATTATTGGAATAATATAGCCAAGTTAAGACATTTTGACATTATAAGAGCATACGCTTACTTTTTACTTTTTTTTACTATTAAATTTGAGTTAAAAACTTCATTTGATACCAAATATTTCAATGCTAAATTTTTAATTTTTATCAAACAACCGGTCGACTAGAAGGACAACCGAAAGGATGTTCGGGCAATCGTTCGATCTAGTATAAATTTTTTTCAAATTTTTTCTAATTCAGTCATCCACCCGGTTGTCCTGTTGACTAGCTAGTCATCCATCTAGTTGTCCACTAACGGTCATCTATGAGATTTGATAAACGGTTAAACGCTCTCTTAATTTGATGAAATAGGACTCCCTTAATTTGATACTAATTTGGTGAGATGGTTGTAATATCATTTTTACTAAATTTTTATCAAATTTAAATTTAATAAAATATTTGAGTCTGAATTGAAGATGATTTCTATTAAATTTTTATCAAATTTAAATTTAATAAAATATTTGAATCTAAATTGAAGATGGTTTAACGAGCCAAAATTTGACTGACATTTTTGGACCCTATTATTGAAGATACTCGAATGAAATGGATAAGGAAAAGCAGAAAAAGAAACAGGAATGGATAAAGATCTGACAGGGTGTGAGTTGCACATATCCCAAATTTTACTCTTATCCCATTTTTAGTATTTTTATATATCATATTTTAAATAATATATTTTTAAATGTTTAAATAACTGTCAATGGTATCATGTTCAAGTCTTCCATTCTCTATTTTATAATAGAATAATGTTATATAAATTAATAAAATTTGTAATTTTTTTTTTTAACTCAACTAATATGTTATGTAATAATAAAATCTTCAAATATGAAATGTATAGTGCGGGGTTTGTTCAACAAGGATATTTTTTTTTATTATTATTTTTTTCAGCATAAAGCAAAGGTTGACTACTATATTATTCTTGTGAAAAACATATAATATATTTTAATAATATGATTAGTGTCATATTAGTGTTGAGTATCATATCATGCATTAAGAATGGAGGCTACAGATTTGCTAAAGTTTTTTCATACCTAGGATGGCTGTGTGATTAACTTTGGTAGTTGGTTGTTGGCAAGTAGAAGTTGGCAAGCAGAGATTGATTGTTTTTCCTTTGGCTCTCCCGTTTGTGTATAAATAGGGAGAGAAGTGAGCTAAGTTAATATAATAATCAGAGTGGAAAAAAAAAAAAAAAAAGAGTTGTAAAGAGTGTACCTGTGAGTTGAGTTGAGAGAGTGAGCTCCCATTTCTCTATTTTTGTGTTGTTACACAGTTTATAGTGCATTCTCATTTCTCCTCCTGTGGATATAGGCATTGGGCCGAATCGCGTAAATATTTGTGTCTCAATTGTGTGTGATTGTTTATTGATCATTTTCTGGGTATCCATAATCACAACAAGTGGTATCAAAGCTGTGTTGTGTGTTTTTCGACAAAACAGAGTGTGTTTTTCAAAAATTGCCTAGAATTCAAAGTGGTCGAAATCCACTTTTGATCACACCAGGATGAAGGTCTCAACGAGACAAGCATAGAGGTGAAAATCACATCGAAAAAGGATGCCAAAGGAGCCCTCACGCGTCGTCATGTGCTAGTTGACGCTGTTCTCACGCGCTCCCACTTGCCCACGCGTCGTACGTGCTTCCAAAGGAAGAAGATGCGTGATCTCACGCGCAAGTACGCGCCACACGCGCACGCACTCTACGCTGACATCATTCCGCCAGAAACGGTTATCGAAGTGACGCCATCTTGCTATTGATAGCTAACGTCGCGTTGTTATCCGCTGACATCATTCCAACCGAGCTGAAGCCGAGCCGGACCCAAGCCGAGCTACAGCCACGCTGACATCAGCCGATCCGGAGGAATTATCTGGTGCTTCTCAGCCGCTTCAGATTTTGCCGACTTAAACCGTTCAACCTATTTTGGCTTGATCTGATCCATTTTGATTCCGTTTTTGACGATCCAATAGCGCTTTCCAACTATTTGGAATATTCCGGACACATCCGTATGGTCAGATTTCAAAATTTTGTAGTTTTTATTTTGGCAATCCGAAGTGCTTTTTTGGTTAATTTGACTAGTCCGGACTCAATGGCAAAGTCTAATTTTTCAGACAGAGATCATTTTCTGTAGAGACAATTATTGATGAAGGAATCAACATCGACTTTGAGATCCATGATCAAGCTGAATGCTTCCAACTATGCAATTTGAAAGCCCGTAATGGAGGATGTTCTGTATTGCCGAGATTTGTTTGACCCCATTGAGTTTAATGGAGTTAAACCAACTGCAGAGAAGGATGAAGACTGGAAGCGGAATAACTGAAAGACCATTGGTCAGATTAGACAATGAAATGATCATAGTGTCTTCCATCATGTCGCCCAAGAGACTGATGCCTATGCTCTTTGGACAAAATTAAAAGGCATGTATCAGTCGAAGATTGCTCGGAATAAAGCCCTCCTAGTGAGAAGACTCGTAAATTTGAAGTTGAAAGGCGGTGTCTCTGTTGCAGAATACACCAGTGAGTTTCAAAATCTGGTAAACCAACTAGCAATTGTCAAAATGGAGTTGGATGATGAGATGTAGGCCATATTACTGCTTAACTCCTTGCCAGACAGTTGGGAGACGTTAGTGGTGTCCCTCAACAACTCTACACCTTAAGGAAAATTGACCACGAACATGGTCGCCGATGCTTTATTTAGTGAAGAGGCAAGGAAGAAAGACATGGGTGGAGATCAGTCCCATGCCGTCGTCACAGAAAATAATAATAAAGGTAGAGGCAGGGGAAAAAACAAAAGTAAAGGACACAGCAGAGGGAGATCTCAAGACAGAGGGAAGTCTAGAGAAGGTACGAGCCGGCCAAGGTTCAAATGTTACCATTGTGGTTAGGAGAGTCACATAAAGAAATATTGTTATGCTTTGAACGAAGAACAAAAACAAGGCAATAAACAACTAAAGACCAAAGATGGGAAAACTGGAGTTACTGTCTCAGAGGATATTGCATTATTCTCTGTTGAAGAAGAAGAATGTCTCCATATGTCAGACAACAACACCGAATGAATGGTAAATACAGTAGCTTCCTACCACGCCACACCCCGGAAGGAGTTCTTAAGTACGTACCAAGCTGGAGATTTTGGTACAGTGAAAATGAGTAACTCCAGTTTTTCGAAGATTGTGAGAATTAGTGATGTTCGCATCCAAACCAAAGTTGGGTGCACGATGGTGTTAAAAGATGTCAGGCATGTTCCCAATTTACGCCTAATCTTATTTATAGAACAGCCTTAGATTGACAAGGCTATGAAAATTGCTTCGACAAAGGCATGTGGAAATTGAAGAAGGGATCTCTGGTGATAGCCAGAGGACAAGCAATTGATACGTTGTACAAGACTTATGTGAATGTGATTTTAGATAGCCTCAACACAGCAGAAGATGAGGAATCACCAAATTTTTGACACAAAAGGCTCGGTCACATGAGTGAGAAAGGGTTGCAGATTTTGGTAAAGAAGTCTCTTATTCCCTTTGCCAAAGATGCGAAATTGAATCCTTGTGACAACTGCTTGTTTGGGAAGCATCATAGAGTCACTTTCCACTCATCATCCAGAAGACAATCAGAGTTGTTGAGCAAAGTATACTCTGATGTATGCGGTCCCATAGAAGTGGAATCTTTGGGTGACAGAAAATACTTCCTGACGTTTATTGATGACGCATCACGGAAGGTATGAGTTTATATCCTAAAGACCAAAGCTGAGGTGTTACATCATTTTCGTCATTCCATGCTACAGTGGAAAGGGAGACCGAAAAAAGGCTGAAGTGTCTTTGAACAGACAATGGAGGTGAGTACACGTCAAAGGAGTTTGAAGCCTACTGTGCTACTCGCGACATTCGATATGAGAAGATTGTTCTTGGAATCCCACAACATAATGGTGTAGTCGAGAGAATAAACCAGACCATTGTGGAGAAGGTCAGATGTATGCTTAAAATGGCAAAGCTGCCAAAGTCATTTTAGGGAGAAGTTGTTCGTGTTGCTTACTATTTGATTAACAGATTGCCATCAGTTCTACTGAATTTTGAGATTCCATAAAATTTATGGTTTGGAAAGGAGATTTTTTACTCTCACTTGAGAATGTTGGGTGCAAAGCATTTGCACATGTATCCAAGGAGCATAGGCAGAAGCTGGATGATAAAGCTACTCCATACATTGGCTATGGAGATGCAGAATTTGGATACAAATTGTGGGATCCGAAAAACAAGAAGTTCATTCTAAGCCGAGATGTGATGTTTCAAAAAGGCCAGACCTTAGAAGACTTTGGGCAACTAGCCAAACCCAAAGTTGGTGATGTTTTAGAAATTGTTCCGAATCCTACACCATCACAGCATGCCACTGATGAAAAAGAGCTACCGCAGCATGTAGCCAATGATGTAGAGTTGCAGGATGAATTTCCAGAATAAGAAGATCTATAAGAAGAAGGTAGTGAGCAGGAGGAGCCACAACCCCCTCCGCCAGATACTGTTGGTCCACAGTTACGAAGATCAACAAAAGAGCCTAAGCTAATATCCTGCTTCTGAGTATATTTTACTTACTGATGAGGGGGAGCTAGAAAGTTTTCAAGAAGCTCAGAATCATAAGAAGAAGAGTAGCTGGGAGCAAGCTATGCAAGAAGAGATGCAGTCCTTACAGAAAAATCAAACTTATGATTTGGTAAAACTTCTCTAGGGTCGAAAATCACTGAAGAACAAATGGGTGTTCAAGTTGAAGAAAGATGGCAGCGGAAAGCTAGTCAAGTATAAGGCTCGATTGGTTGTCAAAGGTTTTGGGCAGAAGAAATGTATTGATTTTGATAAAATCTTCTTGCCAGTTGTGAAAATGACATTTATTCGAGTAGTTTTGGGATTAGTGGCCAGTTTAAATTTGGAACTTGAACAAATGGATGTGAAGACTGCATTTTTCCATGGTAATTTAGAGGAAGAAATTTACATGGAGTAACCAGAAGGCTTTGAAGTAAAAAGGAAAGAAAACTTAGTCTGCAGATTGAAGAAGAGTCTCTACGGCCTCAAACAAGCGCCGAGACAGTGGTACAAGAAGTTTGACTCATTCATGATGGGTCATGAATACAAGAGAACTACTGCAGACCAGTGTGTATATGTTAGAAAATTTTCCAGTGGAACCTTCATCATATTCCTGCTCTTTGTTGATGACATGCTGATTGTTGGACAGGATCCCACAGCAATCAGATCACTAAAAAATGAGTTATCACAATCTTTTGACATAAAGGACCTAAGCCCTGTACAACAAATTTTGGGTATGAAAATTATACATGACAAGAAAGCCAAGAAGTTGTGGTTGTCACAGGAGAAGTATGCTGAACGGGTGCTTGAAAAGTTCAACATGAAATATGCCAAGTCAGTCAATACTCCGCTAGCTAATCATTTCAAGTTGAGCAAAAGTTCTTGTCCCTCATTTACGAAAGAAAAAGAAGAGATGGAGGCAATTCCCTACTCTTTTCCAGTAGGGAGTTTAATGTATGTAGTGGTATCTACCCGACCAGATATTGCTCATGTTGTTGGAGTTGTAAGCAGATTTCTTTCCAATCTAGAGAAAGAGCATTGGGAAGCAGTCAAGTGGATTCTGAGGTACCTAGAGGGTACATTTAAAATGTGTCTATGCTTTGGAGGAGCAAAACCAATCTTAGAAGGTTATACAGATTCAGATATGACAGGTGATCTTGATGGTAGGAAATCTACATCAGGATTTCTGTTTACTTTTGCAGGGGGAGCTGTGCCTTGGCAGTCCAAGCTGCAAAAGTAGGTTGCTTTATCCACAACCGAGATAGAGTATATTGCTGTAGCGAAAGCTGGGAAAGAGATGTTGTGGTTGAAGCGGTTGCTCCAAGAATTGGGACTAAAGCAAGAGAAGTTCATGGTACATTGTGATAGCCAGAGTGCCATAGACCTGAGCAAGAATTCTATGTACCATTCTCGCACAAAGCACATTGATGTTCGGTATCATTGGATACGCGAAGTGATGGAGAAGCAGTTATTGGAACTGGTCAAGATTCACATAGATAAGAATCCAGCTGATATGCTTACAAAGGTGGTCTCAAGAGCCAAACTCAAAGTATGCAGGGACATTGCTGGGATGGACTCCCAGTAAGGATCCTACTCCCCATGGGTGTAGAGGGGGAGAATTGTTGAGTATCCACACCATGCGTCAAGAATGGGGGCTACAGATTTGCTAAAGTTTTTTCACACCTAGGGTGGCTGTGTTATTAACTTTGGTAGTTGGTTGTTGGCAAGTAGAGGTTGGCAAGCAGAGGTTGATTGTTTTTCTTTTGGCTCTCCCATTTGTGTATAAATAGGGAGAGAAGTGAGCTAAGTTGATATAATAATCAAAGTGGGAAAAAAAAAAAAGAGTTGTGAAGAGTGTACCTATGACTTGAGTTGAGAGAGTGAGCTCCTCCTCCTTTGTTTTTGTATTGTTACACAGTTTATAGTGCATTCTCATTTCTCCTTCTATGGATGTAGGCATTGGGCCAAACCACGTAAATATTTGTGTCTCAGTAGTGTGTGATTGTTGTTGATCATTTTCTAGGTATCCATAATCACAACAATTAGTGATTGAAAAATTTATTAATTTGTATAACATTTTTCCCCCCAAATAATATCATGATGTTCTTATCAAAGAAAATATTTGAATAACTACATTGGTTCTGCTACGTAGCTCGAATTTTTTGAGCTCGAAATTGGCCCGAATTCAAAACAACGTCGTTTTGAATTTATTTATTTATTTTTATTTTTTATTATTTTATTATTTTTTCTGGCAGAAGAAACAAAGAAGAAGAAGAAGAAGAAAAAAGAAAGAAGAGAAAAGAAGAGGAGCAGAGCAGAGAGAGAAAGAGAGAAAGATCATCATCATCATCAACCAAAAATCAAACCCACCCCAACACATCATCATCAACACAGCACAGATCAACACAGCATAGAGGGAGAGAGAGAATCATCATCATCATCAACCAAACACATCATCATCATTACACACCACACATAAAGATCAACCAAAAAGGAAAATAGAGATCAACCAAAAAAAAAATGTAAAAATCTGAAAAAAAATTTGAACACAACATCCTCATACACATATCGGAGGCGGAGATCAGAGATCGGAGGCAGAATCAGAGATCGGAGGCGGCGAACATCTTCATCAACAACAACATCATCACCATCAACACATCATCATCGCCATCAACATCTTCCTCTTCCGCCATCACTGCCATCACCGTCTTCTTCTCTTTCTCTCTTCTTCCTTTTCTATTTCTCTCTTTCTCTTTGGGTTTGGTTCAACCTTTAAGAGAGAAACGAGAAGTGGAAGGGAAAGAAGAAAAAAAAAAAATCAAAATCAAAATGACGTCGTTTCCAAAAATAGGGCCTTTCGGGGGAAAATGTTTCGAGCTACAAAACATTTTCCTAACTATATATCCTTTAAATGCTTTAAGGTAGTGTTTAGATGTCTATTCTCATGTTTTTATTTTTTGGGTAAATTACACTGACACCCCCTGAGATTTATATTTATTACAGTTCCTTCCCTCACATTTTAGAAATTACATCTCCCCCCTGAGGTTTAAAATTTCATTACAGATTCCCCCCTCAGCAATTTAATTTTTTTTTAATACCAATTTTGCCCTCATTAGGTAAATTACATTGACACCCCTCACATTTTTGAAATTACAATCCACTCTCTAGGGTTTAAAGTAGTATTATCAATTGCCCCCTCGGTTAGTATTAGTTGGAAAAAAAATTAATTGAAAAAAATTTTGTTAGTAAATTTTTTAAATTTCTGTTTAAAAACTAACGTAAGCTCATTTTTTGAATTTATGTTTTTTTTTTCAAATTTACAAACTGAGACAACTATTTATAAACCAAAATATCAAACAAGTTTTTATGACAAATTTTTAAATTTTTGTAAATATAAATTGAAAATTGAAAACGAAATGGTTACCAAATAGGCTTTAGATGGTAAAAATGTCGTAAAATTAACAAATAATTAAATAAGTTACCAACGTAAGAACTGACTCATCAAAAGATTCTTAGGCTATGTATGGTTTGATTTTTAGAAATTTTTTCTACAAATTAAAAATTAAAAATTAATTTGGTTAAGAAATAAAAAATAAAAAATAATTATCATTTTTATATAATTTTTATCTTTCGAGTGGTAATTGAAACAGCCATAGGTATGTATATAACCTATTCAAAAGTTAAAATGATAATTATTTTTTACCCTTAAATGATAATTATTTTTTATTTTTTATTTCTGAACCAAATTAATTTTTAATTTTTTTAAAAAAAAATCTAAAAATCAAACCATACATAACTTAAGAATCTTTTGATAAGTCATTTCTTACGTTAGTAACTTATTTAATTATTTGTTAATTTTATGACATTTTTACCATCTGAGGCATGTTTGGTAACTATTTCGTTTTCAGTTTTCAATTTATATTTACAAAAATTTTAAAAACTTCCATAAAAACTTGTTTGATAATTTTTTTGATTTGTAAATGGTTGTCTCAGTTTGTAAATTTGAGGAAAAAACGTAAATTCAAAAAATGAGTTTACGTTGGTTTTTAAATAAAAATTTTAAAAATTTGCTAACAAAATTTTTTTTATTTAATTTTTTTTCCAATTAATTTTTTTTTTCAATGAATTTTTTTTCCAACTAATACTAACCGAGGGAGCAATTAGTAATGTTACTTTAAACCTTGGAGAGGGGATTGTAATTTCTAAAATGTGAGGGGTGTCAATGTAATTTACCCAATGAGGGCAAAATTGGTATTTAAAAAAATTAAATTGCTGAAGGAGAAATCTGTAATGAAACTTTAAATCTCAAGAGGGGAGATGTAATTTCCAAAAGATGAGCAGGAGAACTGTAATAAATATAAACCTCAGAGGTATCAGTGTAATTTACCCTTATTTTTTTAGGTTGAATCTATTCTCAAGTTTGATTGACTAAAAAATAATAAAAAATAGAATTATAATTCATCATTGGAAGGAATCAAAGTGCACGGTTTGTTCACAATGATGTTGCCTGATTATTAGGGGTGGATATCAACTGATGGCCTCTAAACTTGTCCGTTAGAATTGTGATTTAAGTCATAAGACTTGGTTTGATAATATTTTTTAATTTCGATTATATTGTGGGTCGGATTTAAAAAGAGTCCTTCAAATTCGGCCCTGCAACAAATTAATTTTATACAAA
The DNA here is from genome assembly GCA_030407325.1 of Camellia japonica. Lineage (NCBI taxonomy): Eukaryota > Viridiplantae > Streptophyta > Magnoliopsida > Ericales > Theaceae > Camellia > Camellia japonica. The sequence goes on from JAPPVO010000017.1 coordinate 55,562,561, forward strand.
TATTTTATAGATATACATATTTATGCGTATATTTTATATTGTTTAACCTTATTATTTTATAATCATAAATATGTATTACTAATCATGTGAAAAAAAAATGGTTAGAAATTTAAACTACTAACCTTAATAGGATGAAGTGATATCCTAACCATTAAATTAATTTTATTTTTTGAATTTAAATATGAAAAATGATATTTATATTAAATAATATCCAACCCATATGGGCAGGTTTAGAATTTCTTATTTTGTTTTTGAATGAGCTTAAATTTAAAGTATAGGGGCGATCTCAGTCCAGGCTAAGCTTGCTTTAAAAACTACTTCAAGTGTTATTAAATGGTACCAGCCTAAACGCAGGCAACTGATTGAGTGTTTGGGAAGTGGCTTTTATATAAGTTTTTTTAGTTGTAGGATATTATTGGAGAAATTTTTTTTTATGTTTGAGAAGATAGTTGGGTTTTTTTGTGGTTGGATGTGATGTTTGTGAGAGAAAAAGTGAAATGATTATGAGGTTGGATGTGATATTTTGTTTGGATTTGTTTTTTTTTTTTTTATTTTGCAAAAACTTTGTCTTTTAGTGAAAAAAAAAAAAAAAAAAAAAAAACCCAAAAAAAAATCTTGCCAAATATATAGTTACATGTAGAAATGCCAAAATTTGTATACAATGTTACATGTAGAAATGCCAAAATTTGTATACAATGTTACAATGTTACATGTAGGTGAGAAGTCTTGCCCAAATTTGTATGCAATGTTACATGTAGAAATGCCATTTTGACATTAAAAACATCTCAATGAGCACTTTATTTTAAAATGGTAGACTCAAAATTCACTAAATCAATTTGGATAACCTTTTTGTACTATATATATATATATATATATTTTGGGTGCTCCGGAAAGGAATAAAATAGTACAAAGGAGTTCAAAAAGACAAGAAAAATAAAAGCAATAAAATCATAACAACAAACGGAGACGTATCAGTTCAAAAAAAAACGGAGACCTAGTACTAATTTTTGTTTGTATCTCCATGTGTTATCCCTAACACATGAAGACACCATATATAAGATTAACAGGTTGGACTGACTTCATGTTAGGGATCCAATTTGAGAGAACTTTTGGTGGTTCATTGCGATCCAATTTGAGAGAACTTTTGGCAAATCATTGAGAGGCCAATCTTAGAAATTCAAATCATTCATTTTTTAGTATTCATTGAGAAAAATATTTATGTCAAAAATTAAGATGACTAGACTTAAGTGACTATATGTTTAAATCACATGTCTTAAAAAAATAGACAGCAAATATAATTTCAAAAATAACTGTTTATTTTTTGAAGACAAATGTGATTCAAACATATAATTATTGAAATCCAATCATTTTGATTTTTTACATAAATATTCATCTCAATGAATTCTAAAAAGTGCACGAGTTTGATCACCGAGATTGGATTTACAATGAATCCACTAAACTCAAATGTTTTCTCAAGTTAAATCCCAACATAAGAAGAGCCAAACTCAAATAAATGTGTACAAGTAATTTCATTTTCTTTTTTCCTTTCTGATTGATTCCCCATACAAAAATAAATAACCACATGTAATTTCTTTTTTTATCCTTTTTCCTAAGCCACAAATTCCCACATGTAATTTCTTTTCTATCCTTTTTCCTGCACCACAAATTCAACATCCGAACATAACAAAAAATTATTTTCATTATATGTCTTTGTTGACATGGCAAATCTACAAGTAATTTCATCAGAGCTAACCCCTCAACTGATACAAACACAGAAAAGCCAAGTCTCAAAGCCCATTCAATGCCTATGGTTAGTACAAATATTGACAACAAATAAATATCGAACGAAAATATTATGACAAAACATACATATATATATATATATATATTTTTTTTACAAAATTTCAGGACTGTAAATGCATAAAGTACTTTTCGCCATCAACACAAACTTTATATAAGAAACAATCCATCAGAAAATGTAATATTTTGTAGATGCAGCAAGATTTAGTAAAATTCTTCGAGACAACGAACGAAGCCATGTATAACAGCAGCATCACCCATTCAGCATGTTTATGGTAAGAAACTACCGCCTCAAGCTCTCCACTATGTAGTCAGCATAGAGATTCCTTCATGGTACAAGTAAAATGCGCAATGAGAATAATGCCATAGCCAATTCATATGAGATTGATGACAAGCAAAGTAACAATCTTGTAAAAACCAATGAAGGTAATGTTTGGTTGAGAAGAAAATTCATTATTTTGTTTGGTTACTTGAAAAAATAAATATGTAGAATTAATTTTATTTCCCTTTCATTTTTTTTTTTTCCCTCTTGAAAGGCAAAACACAAACATAGCAGAAACGTATAACTGGAAAATCTAATGATGGGGTGTGTATGTCTCGAGACTAGGGCCTGTTGTCATTTTCCAAAAAGTTGTTTTTTGAAATTTTTCATTATTTTTGTTTCCAAAAACATAACCAAACATAATAATATTTCTTGATCGGGTGATGGCAAATAACATGTGGGAAGTAGACGAGAAAAAGAAAGATACTGAAAAAAGAGTATGAATTCATTGCTTACATGGAATGCTGGATTGCATCAAAAGCATCGGTAGCTGGAAGAAAATCGTTAACTGCAACTTCCTTGTTCTCATTTTTCTTGTCTAATTAATTGTTAAGAAAAACTAACATAAAATTTTCCTTTAATTTTGTACCCATCAGAAAGGGGGAAAAAAAAAAAAATCATGTCAGAGACATGTATCATGCACAGTCATTATATATTGAGGACACTTGGAAGGATACAGTCCTCAAAGAAGCGGCGGATCTCAGCCAACCTATGTGGTGGGAGCTCGTTGATATCAGTGTACTGACGATACTCGGGATCATCAGCACACACTGCAATTATCTTGTCGTCTTTTTCACCCTATTATTGTTCGAACCAAGGTTAAAAATTCCTTTCAAGGGTAAAAATAAAATTATCCAGATTGTTGGATCATACACACCTGATCAATCATAGGCATGAGGCCAATTGCTTTAGCCCGGAGAAAGCATCCTGGAAGAACTGGTTCCTGTTCATGTTTTGTAAAGGCTTGTAAGCATTAGCAGCTGAGGTTCGGTTTATAATAAACATCATTACAAGAAGTACATCATTAATAACTCAAAATAAATTTGAAAGAACGAACAAAAAAAGGTATACATATGAAAGATAAATTTAGAGTCTGGCTCACATGAGCATACGGCCTAGCGAATTGTAAACAGGGAAGTCCAGTCAGTGGAAAATGTTCACCCAAATAAGGGTCATCATTTGGCCCGAAGCCCACCCTGCCTGCCCACTAGCCCAATAGAAAATATGGAAAAATGAAAACAATATAGGGTCTAATCTTGGCGTGTTGGGCTAAGCCTGTGGGCCCATGAGAAGCTGCTCGTCTAGGCCAAGCTTGTTGGGCGAGGCTTGCGCTTAAGATTTTGACCTTGGAGTTGGGCCATAAAAAAAAAGCTCGTTGGTTTTAGACTGCGGGCACCAGGCAGGAGAGCGAGCTTGGGCACCATTTTCACGGGCCGGGCTGGGTTGGCATTAGGCCTGCTCAGGCCAGCCCAATGCTGACCCTTGCACCCATATGAGATATAATTCCAATGTTACCCCAATAGATCCTCAGTCCAATACTATGTCCATGTGTGGATAAGAAATCTTCAGAGCTAATTGTGGGATGTTGCTTTTCTTAGATGTGTCCATATTGATATGATATGATCGCAATAATTCACCTTGTCTCAATTGTTGGACAAGCTATATAAGCTATAGTAAAATTCGCATTGTTCAATCAACAAATGTTGCAAATAGCGAAAATGCAGATCAAACAGCATACCTGCATGATAACCAACACATCCATGGGGTCATTATCCTCGCAGAGAGTACGAGGGATGAAGCCATAGTTATGTGGGTAAACAACAGATGAGTAAAGCACACGATCAACCTGCACATATGCAAAAGAGTTTTAGCAACCCATTATGACCAACAAAGCTTACTACGATAAATGACTATGTATGTGTGATTACTTTGATCATTCCAGTTCTCTTGTCGAGTTCGTATTTCACCTTACTCCCCTTGCTGATTTCAACAACCTGCAATAATTATCAATGATCATCATACTAGAGCATTTGTCAAGGAAGAATGAAAAATCATGCAAAATTATGAATTTTTCAAGACATTTTTAAAGTTGCCCACAATTTTATGGGAACATAAATGCAAAGGGACCATGTGATAGTAGTTAATAATTATGTATAACAGAATGTATAAAAATTCAACACTAAGATGTCCAAACTCAACGGTTGAATATCATCCTGATACAAGTCCGAACCTACTTCCGCATATGTCGTGTAGGTAGTTGTAAAAACTAACGCCCTGTTCGGGAACTTAGGTTTTTAGCCAAATAGCCACTAAAAAGGCCAATTCCCAAACACCTCCTAAATACCTATATATATATATTTTATAATTTAAAACCAAACCACTACCTCCTCCAAACTTTAATAATAAGCATAAATTCATGCTTCTCATTTGGTTAAGCTACTGCTTCCTCCAACCTTTTATACAAGTACAGTGATTAACCACATTGTTCAACTACAAACATTCTTACTCTTTCTTAAGTATCAGAAAAAGATAATTGCAAGCTAAATAAAGTTAGACATTAAGACTATGAGCCCTAGAAATTTCAGTATCCTTACACAGTTGAAAATCTTCGGAGCTCCAGGTCCTGCATCAAATTATAGAGAGAGTTACATACCAAATGATCACTACATCCATAATAGGAAGGCACACTTTAGAATTAACCATCCATCGCTTGTAATAAAGTTTAAGTACCTATCTCGAGATCATGCCAAGGATGTGCAGCAATTGATTTTCTGGTCATAGATGTAAGTATTCTTTCATTAAGAGGTGGATGTGAACTTTTATGGCCGATGGGAGCTTTGTTTGGAGTCTCAATAGGTGGAGTCATATTTGCAAGCTGCACACACAACAACAAATTCAAAGTAAGGCACCTTTTCTTTTCCCAAAATGAAACTAATGATGATTTTTTTGGGCAATTGGTGAGCAACATAATTAAATTAAGTAGTTCAATAACAATGATGTCCCCAAACTTCAAATGAAATTCAGCTAGCGTATGTTTCCAATAAATTAGAAAATCCAAATCGGTGACCAGGTGGAAAAAAAACAAAAGACGAGATATAAACATTTAATGACACTCAAAAGAATTACTGGCTCAATGCCAAATAAACCAACTAAAGAAACACATACACATTTAAATAATTAAAAATACTATGACCAGTGACCACTATATAAAAGTCCCATTCAAACAGTGTTATGTTCATTAAGATGTCGGAGAATTGAAGTACATGCAAGGATGACCAACTCTCTCTCAAACACTGCAAAAGTCCTAAACTGTTGAATCACATAATTATTGGCTTAAAATGATGTTATGCTAAATTCAATCGCCAATCACTGATATACAATGTGCTTGTTTTGAAGGACTATTCCATGGGATTGGATTATTAGTCCATCCGGACTAATAGTCTATTGTTTGGTTCAATTTTTTTGTTCCGGTTCAATTTTTTTGTTCCGGATTAATAGTCCCTCCGGACTATTAGTCCCTCATATGAGAGATTATTGTATCCTAGGGGAGGGGTGGGATTATTTTCATGGGATTGGTATCACATGGGATTAATGTGTTCATTTTATACTCATACTATTACTTAATAAACAATTAGAAAAGGGTAAAATAAACTTTTGAATATTTATAAATTATTTTTTTAGTGTTGTTAATTTAAAACTATATATTAAACTATAAATTATAAATTATAAATTATGGCTTTATAATTTTTTTAGTGTTGTTAAAAAATTAAATTTATATATTAAATAAAATTATTTTTTTAGTTATGTTAATTTAAAATTATATATTAAACAAAAAATAAAAAATATAAATTATAAATTTAATTTAATTGAAAATGATAAATTAAAAATTATGGCCTTATAAATTAAATTTTTTTAGTGTTGTTAAATTATAAATTATAAATTATAGATTACAAATTTAAAATTATATATTAAATAAAAATTATAAATTACAAGAGTAAAATAGTCTTTTGAACATTTATCCTTATCCAATCAATCCAACCAAAAATAGTCCAATCCAGACATCTACTCTCATGACTAAACAACATAGGATACAAATCCAGTCCAACCAAATAGTCCGGACTAACAATCCGATGGATTACAATCCCCTTTATCCAATCCGTCCAAACAAACACACCCTTAAAGGAGAATAATGCACTTTCTACCATATTTTGCTCAGATCTACAGAAATCTAAAACAGAAATTGTTCCAGCTTCTTGAAGGCTCACCCAACTCAACAAAGCCCTGTTCTAACTGTTTGGGCATGCTTTTCTGCTCTGGCTATGACCATAGTTTCCTCAACACTTTCAAAGATGATATATATGTATATATATATGAAGACCTTAAATATAATTCAAACATGATGATAGAGATAAAAAATAACCTAAATTAAGGTTTAAATAAAATGAAATTCGAATGAAAATTTTAAGATGATGAAGTGAAAAAATGCAACAAAGGCCTGTCAAAACTTCAAACTCTGTTATGAAATGCCAATGCAAGCATTTGCTTGACAATAAATTTGACCTTTAGAGTTTTGCTACATCCCCAATTTCATCACCCCCAATCGCACCTATATTGATGTGGCATGGAAGTAGAGGCCCCACATAATTGAGTATGTGACGAATCAAAATTGACATCTAGGGATCCAAATGCATTACTAATTGTTCTATAAAATGTCTCACATAGGTGTAAGACCCACATCATATGAAATTTGACAAAATATTTGCGATATCTAACATTTTTCTATTAGGGGTTTAAAACATTTTCTAAACTTTTAAATCAACAACTATTAAAGAATTCATTTAAACGTTCCTAGAAACCAAAATTTACCACAGATCTACCAAACTCGAAACCAAAATTTAATTCTCGTTTCACATCCAACAAAAACACCGCAAGATAGAGAATCTACGAACAGCTGGACACCTACAGTAGTAATTTCTACAAAGATCATGATTCTTTAAAAGCTGATCTCAAATTCAACATGAAATTCAAACGATTCACGTATGAAAATTAGCATATAAATACATGTACATGTATGTAATGCAAGTGGAGCTTAAACAATGTGAAATTGGAAGAAAGAAAACTCAGAATAAGCAACAGAAACCCTAGAAAAAACGATCCACAAGTCAGAAAAGCGAACTGAGAAACTAACCGGAAGTGATCAACGTTCTGAACAGCGCCGAGCAAGCGAAGCGAAAAGGCTCAGATCTCGAGATGAAGACAACGTAACAAGGCAGTAATGGACATAGAAATATATAGAGAGAAAGAGAGAGCTCAAGTTGTACGCGTTCCCGCTCTGTATTGGGACTTTGCTTTGGAATTTAAAGGCGAAAAGCTAAAAAGAAAAATTCATACGTTCCTCTCTCTCTCTCTCTCTCTCTCTCTCTACACGAATAAAATGCCATATGGAATCGAGTAGATTCTCTATTGAAAAATGATAGTGATGCTAAATTTTTTATTAAGGTTAAATTTGACATTTTTAAAAAAAAAAGTTAAAAAATTATTATTTTATTTAAGTTATATTATTTTATTTAAGTCATATTACTTTAAACTCAATTCATATTTTATAAAAAGTTAAAAATATACTTATTTAGAACATTTCAAATAACTCTAAATTTTTTTATTAAATATTTCATACGATTGTGATTCGATATTTATGTGAAACTGATTTTATATGAGATTTTTAATAAAATATTAAATAAAAATTTGGACATCCTAGTTATTTGGAGCGAATGTGAATTGGATCCAGCTGTAGTTCCATGACACGCGTTGGAATGTGTTGGGTCGTTTGTTAGTGAACAATATTTTTTTTTTTTTTATTTAAAGAAAGTTTAGGAGGAGGCGAGGCTACCCCATTTTAGGGACAGGGAAATCGTTATGCAATATCGCTCCACCAACAAAGGACTGTCGTCAACGGGACTCGAACCTAAGCCAAATGGGCGAAGGGGACGATCCTTACCAACTAAATCAACCCTTGTTGGTGGTGGTGGCGCGTGGGTGGTGGGTGGCGAGTGGATGGCAGGTGGGTGGTGGGGGTGGGTGGTGGTGGCGGAAGGCGGTGGTTGAAAATGGTGGCAGGTGGTGACTAGTGTTGGGTGGTAAAAAAAAAAAAATTCAAAACTCAAAACGGAAACACATTTTTTTAGTTTACATTTTTTTGGCTAAATTTATAAATTGAGACCACTGACTTATAAATTAAAAATTTATCAAACAAGTTTTTATTTGAGTTTTTTAAATTTTTGTAAATATAAACTGAAAACGTAAGTGTTACAAAACGGCACCAAATTTATTACACTGATAAGATCCACATGATGTAGGACATACCTTTTAGGAGACATTTATGTCTCATTTTATATTTGGTTTTATATGTGGATTTCGTTTGGCAATGGATTTTTTTTGTTAAATTAGTCACAAAAAGATAAAATAAATTAAAAGGTCAATAAGATAAAATGTTACGTTCAAACTATAATCATTTTACTTTTTCTCTTATAAAAGTGAAAAAAACCAAAAAAGTTAACCTAATACTGTGTTTAGTTGGGGGATTTGGGGAGGGATTTGAAAAGGGAAATGGAAAATGTAGGTGAAATGTGAATAAAACATGCCTATATTTCACCTAGTTTCACACACATTTTCCGTTTCCCTTTCCAAATCCTTCTCCAAATCCCCCAACCTAACACACCATAAATAAACTTTTAATCCTAAATTAAAATAATCAAAAAATCAAAAAGCCAACTAAAACCTAACCAAATGACAACTTATTATTATTATTTTTTTAAGTTTTCCTATTTCCTCTTGTCTTAATCAATTACCTCAATCATGTAAGAAAAATTGAAATACATAAATCACTATTATAAGGTCCGTAATTGTAGGGGATAATATTTTTTCAAATATCAATATCTTCCGTTATTAGATTATATAAAAAATTAAACAGTAATGCTATATATAATTTTTATTTTTTATCTTAATTTTTTAATCTTAGACACAAAATAAATGGAGCCCACACTTATAAATACATATAAAACTCACTCACTTATGTCTTAAAATAAGAAAATGAGATAAAAACTTATACTCACTCCGTCTCAAAAATATTAATCTCTTATTTTATTTTTTATTATCCCAAAATGTTAGTCTCTTTTCAAAAATCAAGTACTAAAACAACATGAATTTCATATTTTGCCATTCTTTTAAATTCATTAATATTAATATTAATATACACAAAAAGTATAATTATGATAATTAATATTCTCCAAAAAATTGTACTATTTTAATTTTAAATCAAATGTAGTTTTGAAATTTTAATATTTTTAAAATGTAATAACTGTATTACCAAAAAAAGTTAAATTTTCTAAAAGGGACCAATATTTTAAGACGAATGGAGTAATTATATATAGCATTTAGATCATTAATGTAATCTAATATTTATAGGTGTTTTAAGAATATTAAGTTATTTACACTTTAGAACTATCTTATTACATTTAAGCTCCACTTCACAAGTGATTTTTTTTGATTGAACTAGTTAAAAAGTCATAAAAAATTAGAAAATTAAAAATTCAATCATATTAACAAAGTGTGCACATCATATATATATATATATATATATATTAATTTTTTTATAACTATTTAACAAAAAAAATTTATTTCTAAACACATTAATTTTTTTTATCTTATCAAAAAATTAAAAATTACTTCAAAACTAAATTTCTAAAGAAATACTTAGGCAGAAATTGATTATTTGAATTGATTTTTTAATTTTTATGAAAAAATATAAAAAAAATTATGTGACGACTTATAATTTTTTACTAAACCTACCATGGCAAACAAAACCTTAATATATCAATCAATTAATCGACAAATCAGTATACATTGGTGGTGGTGATATTTTATTTTTACCTTTTGAAAAAATAAATTTCAATAAAGTGACATTTCAAACCACTTTTATTGTTTATTGATTGAGATAAAAATAAGTGGTGTTATGAAAAAATATTAAATATATTGATAACATCATTTTATGTCATGTCATCAAGTAATAAAAATAATAAATTAAATTAAATAAATAATTCATATCTTTCATTAATTTAATTAATTTTTATTACAAAATAAATTAATTATTAAATAATAATACTATCATATAATAATATCGTCATATTATATTAGGATATTAAATCATACAATATCGTTACGTCTACCGAATTTATTTAGCCTGAATGAGTCTCTTTCCGAAAAGAGTCCCATACATGAATTTTTTTCCGAAAAGAAATTCATTCAAACGAATTTAGATTAAATAAATTCAGTAAATAATTTTTACGTATCATAAAAAATTCTGATTGTTAACAGTGGTGCGGTTCAATTTGAAACTTGCGTTATCAGAAATAGAAGGTGGGAAGTCTCGGTTACTGATTAAATTTTAGGGAATCACATGCAAATATATGGAATACAATTGTGTTTGTGGTGGGGGTGCAAATAAAAGTCTGTGAGGTGCAAATATTACTTGCACCCCTTTATATATGGATTATTTTTTTCTCTAATCTTACCTAAAAAAGTAATTTCACCTTAAACTTTTGTTAGTTTGTGGGCTCAGATCCGGTGTGCCGTCCCCTCAGTGGGGTCCAGTGGAGTTAATTGTGGTGGTGCCACTATGAAAACACATTCTACTTGTTTTGCAAATTCGAAAAGATTATGATTATGATCCTATACCAGTTGAGTCGAATCCAGCTGAGTCATGTAATAAATTATTGAAATTTGATTTAGAAATGTGGGTCCCAAAATTTTATATTTTGAGTTAGATGTTGTTTGGGAAGATATTATTTTAATATTTTTTTAATTTTTTACAAGAAGTTATACAGAAAAGTAAAGAGAGTAATGTCATAACTTATAATGACTTTTTAATTAAAATATAAACGAGATCTTAATTTTAAATAAATTTTCATTGAACCGATTATAAGTTGAGTTTAAAATATGTTGATTTTTTAATACAGTTAAATAATACATACAAAATTATCAAATTGATTTGATGTGAACTCCAAAAAATTAACAAAAGGCAAAATATGTTCAAGTTTAGTTTAGGTAGGGTTTAGTAATTATTATTTTAGTACATTTTTGTTATGGTTTTTTAAAATTAAAAAAAAATTAAAAATTTGATGCATTTATTAATTGCTAAAAAATTAATTTTGGTGATAAATTACATATTACTCTTGGGTAGTGTTTGGTTCATTGGGATGAAATGGTCATTCTATCAAGTATTCATTCCTATATTTGGTAGACTAAAAAATAATAATAAAAAATATATTGTAAATGGAATCGTCATTTTCCATTACAAGAAAATGATTATTTCATAGGTCAGTTTAAGGAATATCATTCCATTATATTCCATCTCATTTCTATCAACCAAATGGAGCATATTGTAGATGCTTTGTAGGGGATGGAATTTTTTTAAATACTGAGGGTAAAATAGTCATTTTGAAAATTTTCCAAAAAAGCTATTTTTTTATTATTATTTTTGTCAATCCATAAAAGACTAAATAGAAATATAAAAAAAATATTATATCATTAAACAAACCACTACTCTAGATAACTTTTATTTTTATTTTTATGAAGAAGTCATTTCAGACAGACTTGCTTCTGAATTTTAAAAAATAAATAAAAAATAGCTTCCTTTTTAATTCTTTCCAAACATCCGAATACGGGTCAAATTTAAATAACTTATTTCGTTGAAATACCAATTAAGAAGTTGTCAACCATAAAGCCAATCCCTCAATTTGAAGAAGGGATAAGAAAATGGAAGATTGGTGGAGGATAAGAGAGTGGAGAGAGAGAGGTGAGAAGAAGAGGAGGTGGTGGTGGTGAAGCAACATGAATTTGATACACAAAAGAGTTATCTATTATTGCTTGTAAACTTGGTGGAGAGAAGAACACAGAGGAGGTTGTGAATGGGTACACCACCGCCACTATCACTCTCATTTGTTTTGTACAAAATGTACCTACTAGTCACTTGTACATTTTCAAATTTGAATACTTTTAATATGACTCGGACAAAGTTGACCGGCCAGTTCGTTTAATCTAGAACCAGGAATTGTGACTTGTGACCCAATCAATGACAGCACTGCATGGCCTGCCTATACTAAATAATATTAATTAATTAAAGGAAAAAGTAAAATTGTACTAATCTTCTCTAAGTTAAAAAATATATATACAATCAACAACGTGACTTTGACGATATCTTTTTCATTGGAACAACTTTAATACTGCAACGCATTTTACCTTGCAAAAATATATAAAAATGTGTATTGTTTATAGTTTATAAATCTTTAAAAGAAAATTTCTTTGTACATAAAACAAAAAATAATAATTTTTTGTGGCATACCATGTAAATACATAATTTTGATATAGTTGTTGACGTGGCATTTGTACATTAGTAAATGAAAAAATTTAGTATAGTGTGTTTGTCTAACCTCCCTTAACTCTCTAATTACTTACTGGATCTTTTAATATACGTTTCTTTAAAAAATATGTATCATATGCATATCTAATTATATTATTTTTTCTTTAGTTATGACTAATTTTCTTCATTAGTTATGACATTATTTTAGTTATAACTTATATTATATTTAACTATGATATTTATTTATTTATTTATTTTAGTTATGACTTAAAAAATTTAAATTATGTCATTTTTTTTTAGTTATAAGGTGCATGTGTGACCATAGTGTTTCCCAATTATCTACTATCTAAAAAATAAAAATAAAAAACTGTCTCATTATCCAATTATAACTAGCCGATTAAAGATGAGACATAATGTTTAGCCTGTTGCTTGGCTTGTCGAAGCACTAAATTTGTAATTGGACTAGCTATGCTTAACAAGTATGTTATAAAGAATCGGTTGAAGTTGCTCTAATAATAACAATTTTAACAATGTTAATAAATGTGATGAAATATATAGACCTTAGATATTTTGTAGGTAAATATATGCTCATATCTAATGACACAATTACACTCCCTCTTACGTAATGTACTTGCCTAATTAAACATAAATATGTACGGCTGAGTAAGAAATTCGTAATCCGATCCAGTCTAATCCAGTCCAATCCGATAAGTTTGAATTGGTTTTTTGAATCCATGGTTTGGTTCCGAATTGAAGAATTAAAAATCCGTAGTCCACGGATTGGTTCCGGATTGAACCTCACGGTTCCAGATTTGAAACGATTCGGACCGTATACAAATAGTCTATATTTTTATTATACATCACCCCCCATAGTATCTTCTCTTATTCTATATAAAACCTAAACTCAAACCTAAACCCGTATAATATCTTATTTTATTACTTTTGTTTGTTAGCTTTTAGTTTTAATTTATAATGGTCTAAATTCTTATGGTAACACCAGTTTTCTTATGGTTATTTAAATTCTAGAACAGTATGTCGCTATTATAAAAAAACATGTTGCTATTGTGAAACTAATAGCACTATGTTTATGTTTTTATGAAATTAAGTGTTATATATATATATATTTTTTTTTGTTATTTAATTATATGAATCCGTGGTCTTAAACCGATCAAATCCGTGTTTAAATGGATTGGTTCCATGATTTAAACGGATTGGATCGGTTCCAATTTTTCAAGAACCATAAATAACGGATTGGTCCTGATTTTACCCCAATCCGATCCAATCCGGACCATGCTCACCCCTATAAATATGAGCGTTTAGACGAAATGATGGTTCTAAAAATGATGGTATCATTATTTGTTTATCCATTTAACTAATGGTGTGAGATATAAGATTTATATTTCAAATAAATAAATCAGTATAATTATGTTAAAAATATAAAATTAGTTATAATTTCTTTACCATTTGAGGATTGTTTAATTTGGAATTTTAAAAATAGTTTTTAAAAATTTTAATCCATATTTTTTTTTTAGTAAAATTTTTAAATATTTTTATTAATTTTTTAAAAATATTTATTTAATCTAGATATACTTTAAAAAGTAAAATATTTATGAAGAATTTTTTTTAAAAAAATCAATAAATACAAAAACATATTGAATATTTAGTATTTTTTGTAATTAATGAATTTATTCATAAATTATATATTTTTTAAAATGTATTTAGATTAAATGGATCTAAAAATTAAAAATTAATTTAAAATTTTCAAACCGCCCAAAATCAAAACAATGAATTTTTAATTCACCCACCAATCTGGATTTATTATTGTTTCTCTTCCCTCTAGAAAGCATTTTCACAAAGAATATACTATCATTTGGTACGTGGTAACATCTCAGTTAAGATCCGCAATCTCGTGTAAGAAGATGTTGACTAAAATATGACAGAGTTGTCAACCCCAGCCACCCCTCCCCTTTCACACGGTAGATCTAGAAAAATTATAGGAAAAAACTCCGAGTTTGACGTTTATAATAAAATAATTATGAATTTTTAATTTTATCAATTTAAATTTAAATTTTTTTATTTATTTTTAGTTTAAAAGTAAAATCGATAAAAAAAATAGTATTTTACTCATTAAAACTATTTTTATTAAGTTTAATGATTAAAATATAATTTTTTTCATTAATTTTACTTAATGAAAGTAGGCAGATGATTTAAATTGAAAGCAAATAAAAAAAATTAGAATTTAAATTGACAAAATCAAATTATGAGATTTTTTTTATAAAAATCAAATTATGAGATTTTTTTTAATAATTTGTCTAAAATTATATTATGGTTAATAAATTCATGTGGTGTTTCAATTAATTTTGTATTAGCTAAAAGAATGAGAATCTGAATCATTATTTTTGTGTTAATTTTTTTTTTTTATAAAAAAAGTGAAGCAATATAAATGTGTGAAGTATTATTCTAAATAACCTTCAATTTGATAAGAATGACATTTCATGCCTAGTAATAACGGGTAAAAATTAAATAGGTGGGTTGACAATTTCAACCGGTCGTGTCAGTTCAAAAATAGGATGCAATTAATTCAAATCTAAATAATAAAAAAAATGCAATTAAACAATAGAAATTCTTTTGCCCAATTTTTTTAAAAATAATTTTTAGTAGGGAAAATTAGTTTAAGATCCCTACCCAACTTTTAGTATAAGGGGAGAACCACAATAATATTTTTTTGATGTCTAAGGTCCCTTAATGTTATTTTAGTTTACAAAATATCTATTTTACCCTTTTTTATAATATACGTAGTTTTCAATTTTGAAAATTGAAGATTATGTTGTTATTTTTGTAGGAGATTACGTTGGGATGAACTTGACGATGGAGATTTTGATGATGCAGATTTTCGTGGAGATTTTATAGAAATTTTGTAGTCGTGTAGAAGTTGATTTTCGTTGATTGTGTAGAAGTTGATAGGGTAACTTTAATAATCAATGTAAGTTTTTTATTTTTCATTTGATTTGTATGTAAAAACTTCGATTTCATATTAGTTTTTCGAGTGTATTTTGAATTAGGTTTTTGTTTTCAGTTTTGATCAATGTGAGAGAAAAGCCAGCTCAATGTAGTTTTTTTTTATTTTTGAAGTTGATATTTCATTATTTGTTATTGACAATGGAGTTGATTTTGATTTTTTGAGTTGATTTTTCGTTCTCTATTACATTTTTATCAATGATAAGTTGTGTTCGTTGAGTTTGGAGACCAGCCCTGTTTTTTTTACACTTTCCTAAGATTTGTGCCTTTTTTTTTTCTTTTTTTTTTTTTGCACTTTTCATTTATTCTATACTTTTCATTTTTCTGCACCTTTCTTTGTATTCCAAAGAAATTTGTATGTTTGTTATTATAATTCAACGAAAATCACAGAGAAAATTGGAAACTTGTAGTCTAGTGAAAATTATAGAGAAGATTATAATTTCATAACAGATATTCTCTGTGATTTTTGTCAGTGATTATGTTTAATAGTTAGCATTAAGTTTCTCTGTGATCTTCTTTGAATTCATTAATTTTCTCTGTGATTTTTCTCTTTGATTTTCTAAGGACTCATTAATTTTCTCTGTGATTTTATTTTTTGTTATCTTAAAAGTGAATATAAGTTTATAAATTTCTTTGGAGTTTGATTTGAGTCTAATATAGCACAATCACACAGAGAAAATTGTAAGCTTGTAATCCAGTGAAAATCACAGACAAGATTATAATTTCATAACAGATCTTCTATGTGATTTTTGTCTGTGATTGTGTTTAATTGTTAGCATTAATTTTCTCTGTGATCTTCTCTCGATTATGTAATTTTCTCTGTAATTTTGTTTTTGTTATCTTGAAGGTTAATATAAGTTCGTAAATTTTCTCTGTGTGATTTTTGTCTATGATTGTGTTTATAGTTAGCATTAATTTTCTTTGAACTCATTAATTTTCTCTGTGATTTTGTTTTTATTATTTTGAAGGTGAATATAAGTTCATAAATTTCTCGGGACTGTTTTTTGAGTTCAGAGAAAATTATAATTATTACAAATTTCTCTGAACTTTTATATTGTTATTTTTAAGTGTTTTTATATTGAACAAGTTATTTTTTGTGTTTTTTTTTTCAGTTTAGATGGACAGTGCAGTATTGTTGCTGGGCAAATATGAGAATGATACTATTGTCATTAATGTTTCATGCAAATTGAATTTTGAGGAATTATTTGATATTTTGTGTAAAATAAGGGAGAATTTGAAACCTGAGACGATGTGTATTTCATATTCTTTTGTGGGCCATCCAAATTGTATGGTTCGAAATAATATTGATTTTCTGAATATGTTGACGGTTGTTTGTGCACGTGGTGTTGATATAGTTAATGTTTCAGTTATTAGGTGTAGTACTTCTGTTCAAAAGGATGAAGCGGCTAATTGGGTAGATGTTGTGCATGGTGAATGTGATAGGCTTGTGGATATTGAAAAGAATTCACGCTCTAAGTTTTGTTCTCACCAAGTAAAGGTGTTATTGTCTGTTGGTTGGTAAAATAATATTAGAAGTGTTGGACAAAAGTTTGAGGGTGGTGTAGTTGAGTTTCGTACTATTTTGTGCAAGTATGCTATTGAGGTTGGTTTTCAGTTTACGTATGTTAAAAATGACAAGTTAAGGTTACAGCAGAATGTGCATATAAAGAATCAAGGAGATGTATGTAGCGTGTACATGCTTCAGCTGAAAAAACAAATGGGTTCTTTTACATAAGAACTTTGAATAATGAACATACATGTGGTGTAGCGGTTCGTACTAGTAAACATGGTAGGATGACTTCCAGCATAATTTCTAGGCTGATACTTGAAGAAGTAAGTGCAAAACCTTTAACTCGTCCAGTGGATGTTGTCAAAGAAATAAAAGACAAGTATGGGGTCTTAATCAGTTATAACTGTGGTTAGTTGAGGGTTAAAAAAGCAAAAGGTAGTACTTATGGGGATTCTTGTTTGTCATTCAATCAATTACGGTGGTATTTTGATGAGGCATAGAACAATCCAGGTAGTCGTTTTGAGTTAGATTTTGAAGATAACAATTGTTTCAAAAGAGTGTTTGTGGCTTTTCATGCATGCATTGCTGGTTTCAAATATTGTCAGTTATTGTTGTTTCTTGATGGACAATTTTGAAAGGACGATACAAAAGAGTTATGCTTGCTGCGACGGGAAAAGATGGGAATGAAGGTAATTGTAAATATATCTAATTTTCTCTAAGTATGTGAATTTTCTATACATGTAGGAATTGAGTGAATTTTCTATTTTTGAAGTTATGTTTTGTGAATTTTCTTTGACACTTTGAATTTTCTCTAGAGGTGGTCATTGTGTGAATTTTCTCTAGAGGTAGCCATTGTGTGAATTTTCTCTAGATGTGCCATTTTGTGAATTTTCTTTGGATTTGGTCACTAAGTGAGTTTTCTTTAGTTGTTGCCACTGTGTGAATTTTCTCTGAATTTGGTCACTGTGTGAAGTTTCTTTAGATTTTGGTAGTGTGAAATTTTCTGGTTGCTTATTGTTCTAATTTTCTCTGCATGTGTATATCTAATATGCTTGTTCCTATTTGTTTTATAGGGTTTTTTCTTATAGCTTTTGCCGTTGTTGATGCTGAGAATAAAGATAATTGGTGTTGGTTCCTTGAACATTTATGTGAATTATTGGGATCAGATAGGGTGATAAGTTTCATATCAGATTGACATTGTGGTATTGTGGAAGGAATTGTTAGATTCTTCCCTAATTGCTATCATGGATTTTGTCTTGAACACCTAAAGAGAAATTTGAGGGATATGTTATCATGTGGAAATACAAATTTAGTTAGGGAGACGATTGTGTCCAAATTTTCAGAATGTGTATATGCACCAACAAAGGCATCATTCCATTTCAAGTTATATGAATTAAAAAGTGAGGGATGAGACATTGTGAGTGTTTTCTTGAAAAGTTTACTATTTGAAAATTAGAGTGATGCATATTTTGAGGGGAAACGTTATGGTGAAATGTATTCAAATGTTGCTGAGTCATTCGATTCATGGACACGAGAAGCTCGGCACTTGCAAATAACAAATTTAGTGGACATGATACGATTGTAAATAATGAATATGAGGTCTGATAGGAGCCTGTTTTCTAGTAAATGAAATAAAGTTCTCTATCCTCGTATGGATAGTGTGTTGGAAAAGGCTTTCATGGATGAGAGGATCTGGAAAGTGAGTTTATCATCTGATAATGAGTTTGAAGTGCATTGTTTTCCTTTGGTTATGGTTGATCTTGGGTTGAGAACTTGTTCATGTCAAAAATGAGAAATAAATAGGTATCTATGTCAACATGTTGTTGCTGCAATTTTTAGGAGTGAAAAGAATTTGAATTCATTTGTTGAACCATTTTTTTATGCTGATATGTATCGTCAAGCATACTCGTTTTCGATTGACCCAATTCCAATTGTTGAAAAACCTATGTGTAGCATTGATGATGCTATGATTTTACCTCCATTGAGTAAGAGACCAGCTGGGAGGCCAAAGAAGAACAGAATTGCTTATATTGGAGAGCTTAAAAGGGTGATGAAGTGTAGTTGATGTAAAAGTATTGGTTGCCATAATAAGAGGACATGCAAGGAACCTTTGTTAAATAGTTGAGGATAATACATTTTATTGATTGAATATTACATTTGAGGATGTTAGAAGAATTTATGTTGCATTTTTTGATGTTGGTTAATAGAGAGAAATTTGTATGGGTATGGATCTTATTACAAAAATAATGTGTCTGTTGTGCGTTGTGTTTAGTATTTTCTTTGAAATTTTGTCTGTAATTTTTGGATTAATGCACTTGTGTTTATAATACCAGTCAAATTAATCCATAGAAATTTGCCAGTAGCAGAAAAAATTACTGTGTATGTTGTTTTTTGAAATGTACTTTTGGACATTGTGCATATAATACTAATCAAATTCATTCAGAGAAATTTTTCAATAGCAGAGAAAATTACTTTGTGTATCGTGTTTTTTAAAACATACTTTGGGAGTGTCTTTATAATACCAGTCAAATTCATCTAGAGAAATTTTCCAATAACAAAGAAAATTACTATGTGCATTGTGTTTGTTGAAACATATTTTAAGCAGTGTGTTTATAATACCAGTCAAATTCATCCAGAGAAATTTACCACTAATAAAGAAAATTACTCTATGCATTGTGTTTGTGAAGTCAAATTCATCCAGAGAAATTTGCAATAGTAGAGAAAATTACTATGTGCATTCTGTTTTTTGAATATAATGGTGGTGAATTACTTTGGGCATTGTTTTGTACCAATAAAGTGCATTACAAATTATATGATCATATAGGCACCTTCTTTGCATGATATGAGATAAATTTTTTTGTGAAATTCTGATAACTTGAAACTAGAGAAATTTCTTCAGACATAATTTTCGTTGTATGGATTGTGTTGACAATCACCACTTAGTATGCATTATAAATATATATATATATATATATATTTAACCATTGATAGTTATGAAATTTTGAAGTTTACATTAGTCAAAAAAAGATATATACATATATGTCAAACATCATCATTCCATCAATGTATGAAAAAAAATATTGAAGGGTTATTTTTAATTACATTGTATGTATTGTCTTCTTTTCACTAGTGTTGCTTTCATTATTATACTTTTGGTACTTCTTTTGGTGATATTTGAATTAGTTCTGTCCATGACCAGTCAACTTCGGTTGGAAAATCTCTCTATGATTTCTGCCATCATCAACCTTACATCTTGTGTTGACAATGTCAAGCTGATAGGTTCATGGTTGATATATTGTCTCATTATGTAGCAAACAAAAATGCCACAATCATACAAATTATAGGTATAGTTAGTTTTCAGAAACATTCAAATTAAATTATCTTATTTATAGATGTTGTATAAAACTTACGAATCACTGGCTTGTTGTGGAGCATTGTCGACATATTAAAAGTCATAATTTGTGTTTTGTGAGTTTGTCAATTTGAAAGAGGGTTGTGATTGTACTTGTCTTTCAAGGCAAGCTTTCAAAAAATTCTCCACATAATATTTCTGCAAAAAAAAATAATTTTTAAATAACAGAGAAATTTACACGCAAGGATACAAAGACACAAATTAATGGGAGTCTATAAAAATTATCATCACATAAATATTATCATGGATTAGAGAAATTTGCACTCGTTACCAATTGTTTTACATCTTTGAGATATTTGTCATGTGCGTCATCCCTCCTCGTCCTTAGCAAGTTGTAAAACCTCCGTAAATTGTCTTTTTTGTCCAAGACAATCGAGGTCCAATGATTTCCATCAGTTGACTTCTCATTGCCACCACTTTTTTTTGAGAAGTTCCTCCATGCGGTTTCAAGATGCTTATCAAACAATGAGATTCGGAAAGTTTGATTTTCTTTTATCTTGATAAAGTTTTGTAGTCAAAGAAAATCAAACAATGGTTAGAGAAAGTTGAAATGACAGGAATTTTAGAAATATACACACAGAGAAATTTGAAATGCACACAACTAGCTAGAAAAAATTAGACAAGTCACATAACTGGCTTCAAGAAGTATCTTAACAAGAGAAAGTAATAAGTAAATTTCAGAGAAAATGAAATAAAAGAGTAGTAACATACCAAGCTCATGCATGTGAAAAAAAATAAAGTTGCTTGTTGTCCTTTTCTCCTTTGGTTAATAAATAGTATCTCTCTATAACCATCAATGACCTGAAAATATCATTTATAATTGTAACATTGGTTTATAAAGGCTTATGAAACATTGCAAAGAAATTTGATGAAAGACTTACATTGTTGGCAATTTCTTTTTCCTTTTTTAAGTTTCCTATATCTTCAAAAGTAATGAGATTCAGCTCACTTGTTCAGATGAAAGTCCTACAAGATGACAAAGAAGGGATTTAATAGTTGTTAATGCAATATAAATTAGTAAATTGTAAATTGTTATTTGTTATTTTCTATTTTATTTGTTGTACTTACTCTAGTGCAAACACATTTTATATGTGCTGCAAGATATCTTTGACATGTTTTTTTACCAATTTTGCAACCAGTAGACTTTGTGGAAAAATCTAAGATTTTTTGACACTTATTGATAATGATTGAAAATCAAATAAAAGAATTATTTCATTTAAATTAGTTAAACTTCCATACACTGGTCATTCGCTTGATATAGAAATAAGAAATATATTATATGAGTGAGCTTTGCAAAACAAAATATTTACAATTAGTTTAGATAATGCAACATATTATAATCAAACTGTAGCCTATTTAAAATCAACTTTACAATTACTTGTTGATGGTGATTTATTTCATATTCGTTGTTGTACCTATATTTTAAACTTGATTGTTAAAGAAGTTATGCATATATACGAGACTTCTGTACTTGCAATAAAAAATGCAGTTGTTACTATTATGTCTTCTGCTAATCAAATTTCGGAATATAGAAAAATTTATTAACGAGAATGTATGTCATTTAAAAATTAATTTTAGATATAAATAATAGGTGGAATTCAATGTATAATATGTTAAAAAGAGCTTGTAAACAAAGAAGAGCAATAGATTTATTTTTAGTAACAATATCAATAGGAGGAGTACTGACTCCCATATAATTTAATTGGCGCCAAGTAGCCTTATATAAAGATATTTTAAAAGTTTTTGATATTTTAACAAAATTATTTTCTTATATATATATTACTACTTCACCATTTATTTACATATGCTAGCAGAAATAATTAAAGTTTTCGTAAAATATATGAATAATGAATATTATGTAACCATTATTACTTCCATGAAAGCAAAATTTGATAAATATTTTGATCTTTTGCCTCATCTTTTAGGTTTAGCCATAATAATTAATCGTAGGTGTAAAGAAATTGGTTTACAAGAATTTTTAGAACATATTTTCGTTGGTCAAACACAATTTGCCCCTATTATACAAACATGCAACAAATTATTTAAAGAATATCAGGCAGCTGCATCTGTAAATACACCTACACACACTACACTAGTAGTTTCATCTCAAGGCGAGAGTTTAAAGTGTTTTTTTAGCAATAAAAAGTAGAAGAATATCTTAACATACAAGTGTAAGTAGTTCTGAACTACAACGTTATTTGGAAAGCCCGTTAGTGGATGATTTCGATGATTTTGACATTTTGGATTAGTGGAAACAAAATGTAACTATGTAGCCTGTGGTTTCACAGATGGCCTATGATATACTAACCGTTCTATTTCTACAATTGTTTTAGGAATAGCTTTTAATGTAGGTGGACGGGTGCTGAGCGATCACTGCAGCAGGCTTCCACGCCAAATGGTTGAGGCACTGATGATATCTAGAGATCATATGCATGCGCTTACAAGAAGACAAAATTATACTGAAAATGATAGAATTCAAAATGATTTAGATGACATATCCTCCAATGATTGATCAACAATTTATTTTTTACTATTTCATTTCGTTATTTTTTTGTATTAGATTATTAAGGTGGAGTATAATGCAAATGATTGGTAGGCTAGTAGTTGGAATGTACTTGACCTATAGCGATGCAATTGCTCTACCATCATCAATAATTTACACCTATTTTATTTAATGATATAAATTTTGTAATATTTTATTTCATTTTAAAATAAAAATTATTCATTCAATAAATGTTAACTAAAATACTCTAGTATATATATATATATATATATTTTTTTTTACATTCAATAGATAATATATTTATCGTTTATTTTTCCCAAAAAAAAAAAAAAAACCTAGCCCGCGGCCCACGTGTAATGCCCCTAAAAAAAAATACACAATAAAAGCACACCAACCACCGCTCCTTATGGTGAACCGAAATAAATCTCCAACACTTGCATACATAATCAGAAGTGATTTTACAAAATAGTTCCACATGCAAATATACATTCAACGATTTTAGTACATGAATATATAGTATGTAAAACATCCAGTTAAAAGTAAAGAAATGCCCTCAAGGGCTACAAAGTCTAAGGCTTAGGCCCGGTTACACAAAATGGTTGCGGGAACCCATACAAATATAGCCCTTAGCTTGCAAAAAAAATATAATCACAACAAAACAAGAGCCTTGTGCTCTCAACATACACATCCACGCTCTTAGTTTGACAGGTTCGCCACATCTTTTTCTGCACCAAATCCAATAGGGTGAGCCTAAAGCCCAGTAGAAATTTTTTAACAAAGTATATACATTTTATACAAGTCTCATGAAATGAAATACACATGCCATGCTATACTTTTAAAAGAAAGTCGCATCTTCATCGTTTGAAAGCTACCATGCACAATGAAAATCTTGAAATTTTAACAATTCAATAATTTTAAATCAAGTTCAAGGGGCGGTAAATACGACTTAGGTAATCCTTAGGTTGGTGTCTGCAAGTAGGCATGACTAGTACTACCAAAACCCTACTTTACCGGTAGTTAACCGAAAGACACGTGGTACCTCCTCCGCGTGTGTTTTCGATTTTTCACCCTGGACACTCAGGCCAACTTAATCAATTTCATCTACACCTCCTATTCGGACTTACCAAAATATTTACCCCAAAACAATTCAATGATATCTTGATTCACAAACATTTCCTTTTTCAATGCAAAATTTTCAATTCTCACTTCAAAACTCGTAGCAACCAAACGAATTGAAATATCAATGCAACATATATCAATGCATTATAATATTCTTCTGCACAATGTTTCCATTATGATCACAATTACTATCTTTCTTTATAATGCAATATCACAAGATAAACATATACTCATCAATCTCTATCGAGGAACAACAACATTTCCCCATTTCATGCATTTCATCAACTTTCTCATTTTATGATGGGTAAATTACACTTTGCATCCCTGCACTTTACACAAAATCTCACTTTAGTCCCTACATATCAAATTGTGACACTTAACCCTCTGCACTTTTGGTCAAGTGTCACATTGGGCCTTCTGTTAATAGTGAGGCTAACATAAGTTATCCTTTAGGGAGCTAAGTGTCACAATTTTGATGTATAGGGACTAAAGTGGAATTTTGTGTAAAGTGCAGGGGTGCAAAGTGTAATTTATCCTCACATGTTTTTCATGTGACTAAACTCTGTTAACAATGAGGCTAACAGAAGGGCCAAAGTGACACTTGACCAAAAGTGGAGGGGGTTAAGTGTCATAATTTGATGTGTAGGGACCAAAGTGGGATTTGATGTAAAGTGCAGGGGTGCAAAGTGTAATTTATCCTTTTATGAATATATCAACATTTTGAATAACAACTTCGAAGCCAACTAATTCTTATATACTATGGAGTTCCTTATGTCAACATTTATCATAATATTGGTCAAAAATCATTTTCATAACATCACCACATTTTCTCAAAAAAATTTCCAAATTTCTAGGATTTTCATAAACTAGGTTTCCTCCTCATTTTGAAAGAAATTATCTCAAGATAGCACTTCTTTACAACAATATAACTCAAAATCTCAAGGATTTTTAGAAAACATTATGGAAACCCACTTTTAAAATCATTCACAACTCATGAGTCAAAACCCAAGTTCAATCACCACAAGAAAGAGTCTCAATAACAACATAATTTGTAAAAATGTAAATATAACTCAAAGACAAATCCCTACCTCAAGTTCTTGAAGGAAAAAGAGATGGAAGCCCCAAAATCAACAGTGTCGAAACCCGATCTTCACCGCACACAACGTAGCTCTCGAAGAGTTCTCCAACTTTGATAAAGGGAACTAGGGTCAAAATGTTAATGGGTTTGGAGACATTAAGGATTTTGTGAGTTTTGGTGTAGGAAAAGTAGAGAGAATGAGGAGAAATGTCTTTTTAGAGAGAGAGAGATGATGAAAAAGTGATATACATTCAGCCCAAGAAGAAAGAAAAAGGCAGATTTTCAGATTCAGCTTTCTTTCGCACGTGCAACACTCACCCCCACATGTGCGGTTCATTCTCCCGCACATGACCTCCGCTCGTGCAAAAAAAGCAGTCTCACACTATCGACACCCCTTTCTCTCCGCACATGCGGCCTAAGCCCCCGTACGTGCGATTCTGCCTCCCAGCCAGAAATTTCACCAGCCCGACCCATGACACTCTGGATCCAACCTCGCACCTTTTGAAACAAGCGAAACTCGACTCTGTAATAGAGTAAGGACGAGAATTTTGAAAAAGTTTACAAAAATGATAAACCCAAACAATTAACAAAGCCTCAAGTCAGAACCTGACACTCTAACAAGAGTAATCCCTACATGAATCAAAGAAGAATGAGACAGGTTACATACTCGGTCATCACACGACGGCCTGAGCCCAAGCCCTAGGCCCTATTTTGAGTGGGCTTAGGCTTGGGCTTGGGCCTAGGTCCCACTTTTCATCCCATGGGTCGGCCCGGTCTAGCCCGACCCGCAAAAGGCAAGAACCCACGAAGCCCGCTTGGGCCAGCCCGAGCCTGGGCCCAGATGGGTCAAGCCAGGCCATTAGTACATCCTTACATACGTCTTGGATTTGGGATGTGGCTGTTATACGATTTATTGGGTACATTTCGAGGTAATATTTGTATGTGAATAGGGCATATGTTATATGGCATTTTATATTATTGTGATTGACTTTTATAATAGAATCCACTATATTTATGTTGGGTGTTTAGAGAATAATAGGGGATATATACATTTGTGATTGGTGAAAGGTAGTGCCGTGTGACACCTTATTAGCATACAAAAATTTCTCTTATTTCGAAGTCTGTTTATGTGATTCAAGTAGTTTATTAGTATAATATATCAAATAGAATATATTTGTAAATAATTAAATTAATTGAATATAAATATCTCTTTTAATTCATTATATTTTAAAAAATAAATAATTTGAATAATTGAAATAAGTTTTAAAATGAGTCAAATAAGTTGTGTAACACCCCAAATTCATATGGCTTTCCACTAATCAAATACCATATAAATAATAGGGTAAATTACACTTGAGACCTCTCAAGTTTTTGTTTAATACAAATTCTCTCATCACATTTGCAAAATTATATTTTCCTCCTTGAGATTTGTAATCTCATTACAAATTGCCCTTTTGATAGCTGATGTCATGCCTTAAAATTTTTTAAATGACTATTTCGGCCTTTTTTCTATCATTTCTTCTCCCTATCATCATGACTACATTTTATAACTTTTCATTATTAAATTTTACCTGAACATATTCTTATTGAGTGACAAACATAAATTTTATATAAAATTTTCAAACACAATAATATAACTTAATGGTGACCTTTCACTTTAAAACAAAACATCCATAAATATTATTTATATTTACAACATCACTATCACAATATCTTTTTTGATATTTTTTGTACAAATTTTATATATGAAAAGAATTTTTCATTTTTATTTCCATCATCATTTTTCTTTCTCGTCTATTCATCCACATTTATTATAGTATTACCAAACACCGGCATTCACATTTATTACAGTATTATTGAATTTTTATATTTTTGTATTTGGTGAATTTAAAAAAAAATCATAATACATTATACTTCTTAAATATATTTAGATTAGTTGTATCGAAAAAATAAAAAATTACTTAAAATAAGTAAAAAAAATAAAAAATAAAGAAATTTAATTTTTTGTGTGAGTTAAACCAAAGAAGATGATTATCATTTATTTTGAAATGACATGAACAAAATATCAGTATTATTTTATTATTTTATATGTAGAAAGGATAAGGAGCAAATATGTCATTTTAATCTGACAAGGAGTAAGTGTAATTTTTTCAAGCATGATGGAGAGATTTGTATTAAACAAAAAAACTCAGGGAGTGTCAGTGTAATTTACCCTTAATAATAAAAGGATCCGGCTTGTTTACCAAATAATAATGAAAAATGTTTAAAAAAAATTAGGACAGTTGTTAGTATTAAAAAATATATAAAATATATAAAAGTATTTTGAAATATGTGACAAATATGCTGAGATTACAAATATTTTGATATTTTGTATTCTTTAAGCTGTTATGAATAAGACCCAAATCTGACTTTTCTATGGTTAAGTAGAAGTCTGGATTTGTCCAGTTATATAAAAACTTCATAATGGATCTCAATTTAATGATTCGAGCAGTTACAAATTTTATATGTAAATTATTTATGAAAAAAATTAAATTAAATTAATAATTATAATTATATTATTTTTTTAAGATTGGAATTTTCAAGACAATACCTATTGTTCATTTTTTACAAAGAAAATTAATAAAATTATATAATTATAATTATTAAATCAATTTAATATTTTTTCGAATGATCTGCGCATAAGATTCAATAAGAAAAATAACTTGGATAAATATAGATTCTATGATGGGATGGGATCAATAAGCCAACTGATAGAATCAAACTTCTCACCAACCAGTGAGAAGTCTAGATGTTTGTTTGAGACGGAGGTTGACTTTTTGATTTTTTTAGTTATTTTAGTCAGGGTTAAAAAGGTTGGTTTGAGAAGAGTTTTTTGATTTTTTTTGATTTTTTTTCTGAGAGAAGAATGTAATGATTATGGGTTGAATGTGATGTTTTGTTTGTTGTGACTAAAATAGCCTATTTTGTCTTTTGTGACTAAAATAGCCAAAAAAGCCCATAAACCAACTTGCCAAACGGAGGCCGATATATCAAGGATGATTTCTTTTGGTTCATAATTTGAATTAGAAAGTTGATTGGATCTATGGGGTTAATTACATATTTTATTTTGATGATTTGAATCGTTTATTTTATTGGATACTTCGTATATTTCATCCATGCAAAAAATAGGTCGATTCAATAACTGTAACTTATTTAATTTATCATTTTTTCACTAAAAAAATAGACGATAATTGTGTTTTTAAAAAGTAAACCATACATTTTATATGATGACAAATAATAAATTGAAAAAGTTATAATTATCGGATCAATCTAATTTTTATTTGTGAATAAAATATACGAACTACCTAACAAAATAGAAGATTCAGATCATCAAAATAAGACCCGTTGTGAGTTCCATCGGTCTAAACAGTTCCCTCCAACTTAGATTTTCGATTGGAGAAAATCTACATCCTATATATATCACAATTTTTTTTTTAATCACCCATTTATGTACATAATGAAATGACATTTGGTAATTCCTTTATTTTAAGTAACGGTCGTGATTCGTAGTTCGACACAGTGGCTCGAATCTGTGGCTCGACACCAAAGACGAAGAAGAAGGGTGGAGAAGAGAAGGAGAAGAGAGGGAGGAGGAGGAGAAGAGAGGGAGGAGGAAGGAGGGGGACTGGAGGGGGGCATATTCACAGGGGAGGAGGAGGAGGCGGGGCGGAGGAGGAATGAGGAGGAAGAGGAGGCGGAAGGAGGAAGGAGGAGGAGGAGGCTGCTACGACGATCGAAGCTGGGCGACGGGCTGGGAGATCGGCGGCGACAGGCTGGCGACGGCTGGGCGATCGGCGGCGACGGGCTGGGCGACGGCTGGGCGATCGGCGACCTTCTTCTCTTCCCTCTCCGTCTCTGTGTTCGAATGGAGGGGAAAGAATGGAGGGGAAAGAAATAAAGAAGAAAAAGAAAAAAAAGAAAAAAAAAAAAGACAGTCCAAAACGACGTCGTTTTGGACTGTCGAGCCAAACTCGAGCCTTAAAAATCGAGCCACGAGGAATTTTCCTTTAAGTAAAAATACCCATCATTATAATTCATAATCATAAAAAGGAGAATGTTTTCTTTCAATTCACTATTTGAACTAGAGAGTCCTATTGGGAGCATTGTGGGTCCATTTTGGTTCCACTTCCGTGATTCAAGTTATACTTTTTTAATATTGTTTTCTTTCAATCCACTATTTGGACTACAGAGTCCTATTGGGAGCATTGTGGGTCCATTTTGGTTCTACTTCCGTGATTCAAGTTATATTTTTTTAATAATGCATTTCGAGTAAATTATTCACTTAAAAAAATTAAATTAATTAAAAATTAAAAACTACATATTTAAAAACTTAAATATATATTCATATTTAGTTTTTTCAAAAACATTTGTACAAATTTTAAAAATTTAATCAAATAAAAATATTTTGTAACTAAAGTTTTTTCAATAAGTACATTCATAAATGTTGGTTGAGTTCTCACCATATTAGAACCATTCAAACAAAAAAATTTTTTAAAAAAAGAATCACCTTGTTTGTTTCTATTTTTCAAAAAACAAAAGTCTACTTTCTTATTTTTGTGTTTTTTTTTGTTTTTACTGAATTTTTTTAATATTTTAAGCAATTTTTTTACTTTTTAGACACACCTAACATAAATACACTTAAAAAGTAAAAAAATTATAAAAAAAATCTTTTAAAAATTCACTAAATACAAAAAATACAAGAATTCAGTACATTTTTTATATTTTTGTGTATTTATTAATTTTTTAAAATATTTTTTCACAAATTTTTTACTTTTTAGATACATCTAAGTAAGGTGCATCTAAAAAAGTAAAAAAAAATGTTTAAAATTTTAAAAATATTTACTAAAAACAAAAAAACATGAAAATTAAAAAAATCAATTTTCAAAAAACGTAATCCAAAAAACTCAAACCAAGCAGACTGAATATTTTTTATTTTTATTTTTTTAATTACAAGTACATAGTAACATAGTAGTTAAAGATTTGTCTTACAAAAACAAAAGGTATTCATGTTCATATGAATAAAAAATTAAGTCTTCAAAAACATCATAATTAATTTTGGGTGAATTACACTAACGGTCCTTATAGTTTGGAACTTGTATCATTTTAGTACCTGACTTTTCAATTGTGACACATTTGACTCTAAATTTTGAATCTTATTCCAAATAAGAACAATTGTAGATACTATTGGATTTTCCAAGGGAAAAATCGTCAATTTGACAAAATATAAATTAATTTGACAAAAATAAATGTTAAAAAATTATTTTTGAATTTTTAAAAATTATTTCTAGCTACTAAAGATAAAATTATATAAAATTGATAAATCTTTTAGACATTTATTTTTTTTTTACCAAATTAATTTTTATTATGTATTTAGATGATGATCATGTAAAATTAATTTTTAAAAATTAATCATGTAATTTTTATTAATTTTTATCAATTTTACATAATTTTATTTTTGGTGGGTAGAAATAATTTTTTAAAAAAATTCAAATATTTTTTTGACATTTATTTTTGTCAAATTAATTTATATTTTATTAAATTGACGATTTTGCCCTTAAAATTAAGCAATGGTATATTCAATTGTCCTTATTTGGAACAAGATTCAAAATTCAGGATCAAATGTGTCACAATTGAAAAGTCAGAGACTAAAGTGATACAAGCCCCAAACTATAGGGATTATTAGTGTAATTTGATCATTAATTTTCATTATACTCCTATATTTTCCATGCAAGTATAAGAAATTAAAACTCATTTATTATTTCCTTAACATGTAACCTAAAGACACAGGTTAACAAGACTCTTAAAAACGATCGTGATTGGTAGCTCGAGAGGGAAGGCTCGAAATTGGCTCGAAAAAGTGAGAGAGAAGGAGGAGGAGGGGCGGAGGGATTGGAGGGGGCCCACATATCGGGGTGGAGGCGGAGGCGGGGGGCGGAGCGGAGGAGGGGCGGGGGCGGGGGGACGATCGGCGGATGCGGGACTGCGACGGCGGAGGGCTGCAACGGCGGGCGGAGGGCTGTGACGGACAACCTACCTCCTCTCTCTCTCTCTCTCTCTCTCTCTCTCTCCTCTCCCTCTCCTCTCCCTCTGTTTCAGACGAAGAAGAAGAAGACGAGCATGATGACGAAAAAAAAAAAAAAAACCCAAAACAACGTCGTTTTGGGCTGTCGAGCCGTTCGAGCTGCGAGAGTTTCGAGCTACCACTTATTTTCCCTCTTAAAAAGCAGGCAACCTCTGCCCAAGAGGCACTAAAAGATATACGAGTTGAGCCCCGAAAGTAGACCCAAAATGGTTCCACAATGCTCCCAACAGGACTCTTCAATCCAAATTATGGGTTGTAAATAATGGGTTGTAGAAAAGCTTACTCCTTATCACAATATCACTGTTTCATCTTTTTGGATCAATTTTATATATAAAGATTTTATTAATTAATCATTTTATAAAGGTAAAAAAGTATAATTTACACATAAAAATAATAATCACAAAAAATTTTATACTAACTAAGAGTATTTATTCAATATTACTTATGACACTGACATCACAATACTTCAAATAAATTTTCACAATTCAGTTGCGTGAATTCCATAATGAATTTATACAAATGAATATGCGACATTATAACTTAAAAGTATTCACTCTGTTCAGTTATGATTTTCAGAATTTACATTTTAGAAAATTTTAATGTTTAATTTTTTATATATTTTTATTTTCACTGAATTTTTTTTAACATTCTAGTTTTTTTTAAAAAAAAATTAGACACCCCTAACATAAATACACTTAAAAAGTATAGTATTTGTGAATTTTTTTTTAAAAAAAATCACTAAATACCAAAAATAGAAAAAAAAATTACAAAAATTCAGTACATTTTTTTATATTTTTGTGTATTTATTAATTTTTTAAAATATTTTTTCACAAATATTTTACTTTTTAGATACATCTAAGTAAGGTATATCTAAAAAAGTAAAAAAATTACTTAAAATTTTAAAAATATTTACTAAAAAAAAACACAAAAAATAAATAAAATTTAACTTTTAAAAAATTAAATTCAGAAAATTAAAATTAATGGTTAAAGTCAAAAGATGCTAGGTTTTGTTTTGTTTTGTTTTTTGTTTTATTCTTTTTGTTTTTATTTTTATTTTGGAGGGAATACAAAGAGTCATTGGATGAGCTTTCTTTTAATGTGGAAAAATGGAATCAGAATAGTAAACTGTCGGTTGGGAGTTCAATGAAGCAACGTTTCTTTGTTAGAATATGATACCCTGCCCTAACTTTATTTATTTATATATATATTTTTTATTAAAGAAAGCATTTTCCAACCACTGTTCTTCATGTTTTCATCCTATCATAGGCTTCATCCATCCATGAATAATCCTCATTTATTCCTCTTCTTTTATTTATTTTATTTTTTAAGGTTTTGCTATCAATCATTTTTAAGCAAGCCATACATCATTTTAATGACATTCATTATATAGTAATCATGCTACGCATCAATATGTACGTCATGAATTGATTAATTCTCTGTTTGAATTATAAATTTAGATAGAGATTTAACACAAAAAAAAAAAAAAAAAAACAAAGCAAGCGAGAGAAATGAAAAAAATAAATAAATTATATTTGCCACACTTTTATTTTCTTTTATAAATTCACATCCAAATCTATGACATAACACAATCTAAGACTTATTTCAAAAAGTAATTTTTTTTGATTTATTGACTTATTATGAAAAAAATATATAAAAAAATAAAAATATGATGTGACATAAATTAGCTAATAATTAACTTGTTTTTTTATTTTCCCAAAAGAGGCCTAAGAGTTGAGGTTTTTTGGCATGTAGCAGATTTTTTGACAACCCTACACACTTGTCCCTTTTTTATTTTTTATTTTATTTTTTTATCGACTAAACCAAACACACCCCCCCCCCCTACTTCCTTTTAACACACTTGCCCCTTTTTAACCTCCTTTTTGGCCGATTCACCCTATCAGATAGCTCACCAAATATGTAATTTTTTTTAATATTTGTTTTAGAAACATATTTATATACCAAATATGTTATTTATTTATTTTCAATAAACAACAAATTGATAACATAACATTTACTTAGGAATGACTAGGGGTCAAGCTTGAAATGAGTTAGTAATCTCTAATCCCGCCCTTTATCATATCAGGAATCGGACAAATTGGGTTGTTGACAGGAGCAGGTGGGAGTAGGTTAATTTTATAATTTAAAAAACATAAATACTAATAAAAATTATAAATAATGTAATATATTGTGGATTGTGATTTATAATTAATGAAAGGTAAAAGATGTAAGATGAGAAATAAATGAATAAAAATGAAGACTAAGTGTAATATTTTGTATTTTAATTTTATTATATTGAAAAAAATTAAACGATAAATATAAATATATTTAGTAAATATAAACGGGTTAAAGTGGGAGATGCGGGGGGCAAAGCGATGTGAGAGAAAATGACCATCCCTTCCTAATGAAGGTAAGTGAAAATTGGTAGGTTTACAAACATTGAGGCCTATTTTGGGAACAGATAATTTTAATCAAAAGTTACTACAAAAAATCAATTATTCTCTTTATTATTTTGCACATCTTTTTATAAAAAAAATCAAAAACTTACTTAAAAAACCAATTCCCAAAACAAACTGAGTACACATAATGTAGTACAAACTGTTGCTTCCTTGGCATGATATGTTGGTGGAGTATCATCATACATATGATGAAAGTTAAAGAGTGAAAGTTAAAAAGAAGAGAGAATAGAATATGAGAAATTCTGCATATTGACCTCTTTATCAAAGTCTAGAATAAAAGCCTACGCATATAGGCTTCAAGTGAAGTAAAGTTAGAGAGTGAAACTTAAAGAAGAGAACAAAAAGAAAAAGAAAAAGAAAAAGAAAAAAGAATAAAAGAAATTCTGTATATTAACATCTTTATGAAAGTGTACAAAAAAACTTATATATAGGCTTGAATAATGACAAGAAAAACTAAACATGGCACAATATGTTGAATATATACACATTAACAACACAATCTAAGAAGAAGCTATAATAAGATTATAATCTTATAGATTGATTTTACACAAAAAAAATATTTTTGTTTTTAATTAACAACACAATCTAAGAAGAAGAAGAAGCTATAATAAGATTGTAATCTTATACATCACAGAATAACTCATTCATTGGACTAGTCCTTTGGTCTTGTACAAAAAAAATAAAATAAAATAAATTAGGAACACAAAAACTACTCAAAGAATTGAACACAATTCTCTAATATGACATGGGTCTTACTTTTTTGTTGATCCCATACATTTGTAAGAGATTTGTGTTCAATGTTGTAATTGATTTATGTGCAAGTATGCAAAACTATCAATAGAAGCAACATATAAGTAGGTTGAATCATGCAGCTAAAATCACTTTGGTTATGGGTTTGCGGTTTCTTGCAATTTTTACTTTTTACCCAAACTTTATTTGGTTCGCCTCACCTCAACCACTCAGAGTATAGACTTGGACTCTTT
This sequence comes from Camellia japonica, assembly GCA_030407325.1. NCBI lineage: Eukaryota > Viridiplantae > Streptophyta > Magnoliopsida > Ericales > Theaceae > Camellia > Camellia japonica. The sequence goes on from JAPPVO010000017.1 coordinate 55,597,297, forward strand.
TGTTTTTTGGGTGAATAATATTAGACTTGGACTCGGTAAAAGCCTAGTGAGCTTGGGCCGAACCACAAACTTTTGAACCAAAAAAGTTTAGGAGGAGGCGAGGCTACCCCATTTTAGGGACAGGGAAATCGTTATGCAATATCGCTCCACCAACAAAGGACTGTCGTCAACGGGACTCGAACCTAAGCCAAATGGGCGAAGGGGACGATCCTTACCAACTAAATCAACCCTTGTTGGTGGTGGTGGCGCGTGGGTGGTGGGTGGCGAGTGGATGGCAGGTGGGTGGTGGGGGTGGGTGGTGGTGGCGGAAGGCGGTGGTTGAAAATGGTGGCAGGTGGTGACTAGTGTTGGGTGGTAAAAAAAAAAAAATTCAAAACTCAAAACGGAAACACATTTTTTTAGTTTACATTTTTTTGGCTAAATTTATAAATTGAGACCACTGACTTATAAATTAAAAATTTATCAAACAAGTTTTTATTTGAGTTTTTTAAATTTTTGTAAATATAAACTGAAAACGTAAGTGTTACAAAACGGCACCAAATTTATTACACTGATAAGATCCACATGATGTAGGACATACCTTTTAGGAGACATTTATGTCTCATTTTATATTTGGTTTTATATGTGGATTTCGTTTGGCAATGGATTTTTTTTGTTAAATTAGTCACAAAAAGATAAAATAAATTAAAAGGTCAATAAGATAAAATGTTACGTTCAAACTATAATCATTTTACTTTTTCTCTTATAAAAGTGAAAAAAACCAAAAAAGTTAACCTAATACTGTGTTTAGTTGGGGGATTTGGGGAGGGATTTGAAAAGGGAAATGGAAAATGTAGGTGAAATGTGAATAAAACATGCCTATATTTCACCTAGTTTCACACACATTTTCCGTTTCCCTTTCCAAATCCTTCTCCAAATCCCCCAACCTAACACACCATAAATAAACTTTTAATCCTAAATTAAAATAATCAAAAAATCAAAAAGCCAACTAAAACCTAACCAAATGACAACTTATTATTATTATTTTTTTAAGTTTTCCTATTTCCTCTTGTCTTAATCAATTACCTCAATCATGTAAGAAAAATTGAAATACATAAATCACTATTATAAGGTCCGTAATTGTAGGGGATAATATTTTTTCAAATATCAATATCTTCCGTTATTAGATTATATAAAAAATTAAACAGTAATGCTATATATAATTTTTATTTTTTATCTTAATTTTTTAATCTTAGACACAAAATAAATGGAGCCCACACTTATAAATACATATAAAACTCACTCACTTATGTCTTAAAATAAGAAAATGAGATAAAAACTTATACTCACTCCGTCTCAAAAATATTAATCTCTTATTTTATTTTTTATTATCCCAAAATGTTAGTCTCTTTTCAAAAATCAAGTACTAAAACAACATGAATTTCATATTTTGCCATTCTTTTAAATTCATTAATATTAATATTAATATACACAAAAAGTATAATTATGATAATTAATATTCTCCAAAAAATTGTACTATTTTAATTTTAAATCAAATGTAGTTTTGAAATTTTAATATTTTTAAAATGTAATAACTGTATTACCAAAAAAAGTTAAATTTTCTAAAAGGGACCAATATTTTAAGACGAATGGAGTAATTATATATAGCATTTAGATCATTAATGTAATCTAATATTTATAGGTGTTTTAAGAATATTAAGTTATTTACACTTTAGAACTATCTTATTACATTTAAGCTCCACTTCACAAGTGATTTTTTTTGATTGAACTAGTTAAAAAGTCATAAAAAATTAGAAAATTAAAAATTCAATCATATTAACAAAGTGTGCACATCATATATATATATATATATATATATTAATTTTTTTATAACTATTTAACAAAAAAAATTTATTTCTAAACACATTAATTTTTTTTATCTTATCAAAAAATTAAAAATTACTTCAAAACTAAATTTCTAAAGAAATACTTAGGCAGAAATTGATTATTTGAATTGATTTTTTAATTTTTATGAAAAAATATAAAAAAAATTATGTGACGACTTATAATTTTTTACTAAACCTACCATGGCAAACAAAACCTTAATATATCAATCAATTAATCGACAAATCAGTATACATTGGTGGTGGTGATATTTTATTTTTACCTTTTGAAAAAATAAATTTCAATAAAGTGACATTTCAAACCACTTTTATTGTTTATTGATTGAGATAAAAATAAGTGGTGTTATGAAAAAATATTAAATATATTGATAACATCATTTTATGTCATGTCATCAAGTAATAAAAATAATAAATTAAATTAAATAAATAATTCATATCTTTCATTAATTTAATTAATTTTTATTACAAAATAAATTAATTATTAAATAATAATACTATCATATAATAATATCGTCATATTATATTAGGATATTAAATCATACAATATCGTTACATCTACCGAATTTATTTAGCCTGAATGAGTCTCTTTCCGAAAAGAGTCCCATACATGAATTTTTTTCCGAAAAGAAATTCATTCAGACGAATTTAGATTAAATAAATTCAGTAAATAATTTTTACGTATCATAAAAAATTCTGATTGTTAACAGTGGTGCGGTTCAATTTGAAACTTGCGTTATCAGAAATAGAAGGTGGGAAGTCTCGGTTACTGATTAAATTTTAGGGAATCACATGCAAATATATGGAATACAATTGTGTTTGTGGTGGGGGTGCAAATAAAAGTGCAAATATTACTTACACCCCTTTATAGATGGATAATTTTTTTCTCTAATCTTACCTAAAAAAGTAATTTCACCTTAAACTTTTGCTAGTTTGTGGGCTCAGATCCGGTGTGCCGTCCCCTCAGTGGGGTCCAGTGGAGTTAATTGTGGTGGTGCCACTATGAAAACACATTCTACTTGTTTTGCAAATTCGAAAAGATTATGATTATGATCCTACACCAGTTGAGTCGAATCCAGCTGAGTCATGTAATAAATTATTGAAATTTGATTTAGAAATGTGGGTCCCAAAATTTTATATTTTGAGTTAGATGTTGTTTGGGAAGATGTTATTTTAATATTTTTTAAATTTTTTACAAGAAATTATACAGAAAAATAAAGAGAGTAATGTCATAACTTATAATGACTTTTTGACTTTTTAATTAAAATATATAATTGACAAACGAGATCTTAATTTTAAATAAATTTTCATTGAACCGATTATAAGTTGAGTTTAAAATATGTTGATTTTTTAATACAGTTAAATAATACATACAAAATTATCAAATTGATTTGATGTGAACTCCAAAAAATTAACAAAAGGCAAAATATGTTCAAGTTTAGTTTAGGTAGGGTTTAGTAATTATTATTTTAGTACATTTTTGTTATGGTTTTTTAAAATTAAAAAAAAATTAAAAATTTGATGCATTTATTAATTGCTAAAAAATTAATTTTGGTGATAAATTACATATTACTCTTGGGTAGTGTTTGGTTCATTGGGATGAAATGGTCATTCTATCAAGTATTCATTCCTATATTTGGTAGACTAAAAAATAATAATAAAAAATATATTGTAAATGGAATCGTCATTTTCCATTACAAGAAAATGATTATTTCATAGGTCAGTTTAAGGAATATCATTCCATTATATTCCATCTCATTTCTATCAACCAAATGGAGCATATTGTAGATGCTTTGTAGGGGATGGAATTTTTTTAAATACTGAGGGTAAAATAGTCATTTTGAAAATTTTCCAAAAAAGCTATTTTTTTTTTATTATTTTTGTCAATCCATAAAAGACTAAATAGAAATATAAAAAAAATATTATATCATTAAACAAACCACTACTCTAGATAACTTTTATTTTTATTTTTATGAAGTAGTCATTTCAGATAGACTTGCTTCTGAATTTTAAAAAATAAATAAAAATAACTTCCTCTTTAATTCTTTCCAAACATTTGAATATGGGTCAAATTTAAACAACTTATTTCGTTGAAATACCAGTTAAGAAGTTGTCAACCATAAAGCCAATCCCTCAATTTGAAGAAGGGATAAGAAAATGGGAGAGTGGTGGAGGATGAGAGAGTGGAGAGAGAGAGGTGAGAAGAAGAGGAGGTGGTGGTGGTGAAGCAACATGAATTTGATACACAAAAGAGTTATCTATTATTGCTTGTAAACTTGGTGGAGAGAAGAACAGAGAGGAGGTTGTGAATGGGTACACCACCGCCACTATCACTCTCATTTGTTTTGTACAAAATGTACCTACTAGTCACTTGTACATTTTCAAATTTGAATACTTTTAATATGACTCGGACAAAGTTGACCGGCCAGTTCGTTTAATCTAGAACCAGGAATTGTGACTTGTGACCCAATCAATGACAGCACTGCATGGCCTGCCTATACTAAATAATATTAATTAATTAAAGAAAAAAGTAAAATTGTACTAATCTTCTCTAAGTTAAAAAATATATATACAATCAATAACGTGACTTTGACGATATCTTTTTCATTGGAACAACTTTAATACTGCAAGGCATTTTACCTTGCAAAAATATATAAAAATGTGTATTGTTTATAGTTTATAAATCTTTAAAAGAAAATTTCTTTGTACATAAAACAAAAAATAATAATTTTTTGTGGCATACCACGTAAATACATAATTTTGATATAGTTGTTGACGTGGCATTTGTACATTAGTAAATGAAAAAATTTAGCATAGTGTGTTTGTCTAACCTCCCTTAACTCTTTAATTACTTACTGGATCTTTTAATATACGTTTCTTTAAAAAATATGTATCATATGCATATCTAATTATATTATTTTTTCTTTAGTTATGACTAATTTTCTTCATTAGTTATGACATTATTTTAGTTATAACTTATATTATATTTAACTATGATATTTATTTATTTATTTATTTTAGTTATGACTTAAAAAATTTAAATTATGTCATTTTTTTTTAGTTATAAGGTGCATGTGTGACCATAGTGTTTCCCAATTATCTACTATCTAAAAAATAAAAATAAAAAACTGTCTCATTATCCAATTATAACTAGCCGATTAAAGATGAGACATAATGTTTAGCCTGTTGCTTGGCTTGTCGAAGCACTAAATTTGTAATTGGACTAGCTATGCTTAACAAGTATGTTATAAAGAATCGGTTGAAGTTGCTCTAATAATAACAATTTTAACAATGTTAATAAATGTGATGAAATATATAGACCTTAGATATTTTGTAGGTAAATATATGCTCATATCTAATGACACAATTACACTCCCTCTTACGTAATGTACTTGCCTAATTAAACATAAATATGTACGGCTGAGTAAGAAATTCGTAATCCGATCCAGTCTAATCCAGTCCAATCCGATAAGTTTGAATTGGTTTTTTGAATCCATGGTTTGGTTCCGAATTGAAGAATTAAAAATCGTAGTCCACGGATTGGTTCCGGATTGAACCCACGGTTCCAGATTTGAAACGATCCGGACCGTATACAAATAGTCTATATTTTTATTATCACATCATCCGCCATAGTATCTTCTCTTATTCTATATAAACCTAAACCAAAAAACCGTATAATATCTTCTTTTATTACTTTTGTTTGTTAGTTTTTTAGTTTTAATTTATAATTGTCTAAATTCTTATGGTAACACCAGTTTTCTTATATGTTATTTAAATTCTAGAACAGTATGTCGCTATTATAAAAAAAAATATGTTGCTATTGTGGAACTAATAGCACTATGTTTATGTTTTTATGAAATTAAGTGTTTATATATATATATTTTTTTTGTTATTTAATTATGTGAATCCGTGGTCTTAATCCGATCCAATCCGTTTTTAAATGGATTGGTTCCATGATTTAAACGGATTGGATCGGTTCCAATTTTTCAAGAACCGTAAATAACGGATTGGTCCTGATTTTACCCCAATCCGGTCCAATCCAGACCATGCTCACCCCTAAAATATGAGCGTTTAGACGAAATGATGGTAAAGTCTTTGGGAACGGCTAATTTAGTAACTTTTTGGCTATTTGGCTAAATATGAGCTAAAAAAAACTAGTATGTTTAGGATGATTTTTTGGCTTTTTTTCGAAAAGATGTGTAAAAAGTAGAGAGAAAGGAATCTTTGACTTTTTGGTATAAGTTGTTGGCTTTTTTGGCTAATTTAGTAACTTTTGACTTTTTGGCTAAAAAGGAAGGTTCCAAACGAGGCCTAAAAATGATGGTATCATTATTTGTTTATCCATTAAACTAATGGTGTGAGATATAGATTTATATTTCAAATAAATAAATCAGTATAATTATGTTAAAAATATAAAATTAGTTATAATTTCTTTACCATTTGAGGATTGTTTAATTTGGAATTTTAAAAATAGTTTTAAAAATTTTAATCCGTATTTTTTTTTTTAGTAAATTTTTAAATATTTTTATTAATTTTTTAAAAAGATTTATTTAATCTAGATATACTTTAAAAAGTAAAATATTTATGAAGAATTTTTTTTAAAAAAATCAATAAATACAAAAAAAACATTTGAATATTTAGTATTTTTTGTAATTAATGAATTTATTCATAAATTATATATTTTTTAAAATGTATTTAGATTAAATGGATCTAAAAATTAAAAATTAATTTAAAATTTTCAAACCGCCCAAAATCAAAACAATGATTTTTAATTCACCCACCAATCTGGATTTATTATTGTTTCTCTTCCCCTCTAGAAAGCATTTTCACAAAGAATATACTATGATTTGGTACGTGGTAACATCTCAGTTAAGATCCGCAATCTCGTGTAAGAAGATGTTGACTAAAATATGACAAGAGTTGTCAACCCCAGCCACCCCTCCCCTTTCACACGGTAGATCTAGAAAAATTATAGGAAAAAACTCCGAGTTTGACGTTTATAATAAAATAATTATGAATTTTTAATTTTAATCAATTTAAATTTAAATTTTTTATTTATTTTTAGTTTAAAAGTAAAATCGATAAAAAATAGTATTTTACTCATTAAACTATTTTTATTAAGTTTAATGATTAAAATATAATTTTTTTTCATTATTTTACTTAATGAAAGTAGGCAGATGATTTAAAATTGAAAGCAAATAAAAAAAAATTAGAATTTAAAATTGACAAAAATAAAATATTCAAGATTTATTTTGTTATAAAAATCAAATTATGAGATTTTTTTTAATAATTTGTCTAAAATTATTTATGGTTAATAAATTCATGTAGTGTTTCAATTAATTTTGTATTAGCTAAAGAATGAGAATCTGAATCATTATTTCTCTGCGTTAATTTTTTTTTTTTTTTTAATAAAAAAGTGAAGCAATATAAATGTGTGAAGTATTATTCTAAATAACCTTCAATTTGATAAGAATGACATTTCATGCCTTGTAATAACGGGTAAAATTAAATAGGTGGGTTGACAATTTCAACCGATCGTGTCGGTTCAAAAATAGCATGCAATCAATTCAAATCTAAATAAAAAAAAGCAATTAAATAATAGAAATTCTTTTGCCCAATTTTTTTAAAAAATAATTTTTACTATAATGTGATAGAAATTAAATTAAATTTGTATAATATGTGCTACATATCTACAATAAATTTGAATTATAGATTGATTTTTCTAGATTAAAAAAAAAACTAGCTATGTAATCGTACGAATTAAATAAATATTAGAGACTTACAAGACTTAAGAAATTATTCACAATAATGTGGTAATAGATTTGGACCCTATATGGTTAAGTATGTGTAAATTGACGCATCTTATATCACATCATTGTTGGTCAAATTAACAGAATTTTTTATAAAGATTTCAAACATTTTGATGTTACTTTATTACTAAATTTCAAAGAATTGTCATGCTATTTGTTATTGGGTGTTCTGGAAATACCAATCATTTTTTTGAGAAAATTTTTCAAATCGATTGGGAATTTCAATGTGAAGAATTATTTTGTAGTTCTAAAGTATTACTCTGATATGTATGGGGGTTTTCTTGACTAATGAGATTGCCCAAAAAGAAATGGTCAAGGCTGATCTTATCTTCTACACAATTGGACTCATTTTTTTTTTTTTAATATGTTTTGACATGGATAGGCCCTGATAGGCCCACAAGGACCACACCCCCACAGTGAACAAACCCAAGCCCACCATTTAGACTCCATTTCGTACCCCGAGTAGCAAAACCCAGGACAGCTGGAGGCCAACTGAGCAGGGAAGGCCAATGATACTCGAACACATGGCAGGTGCAGAACAGGCCACGTCAGCAGACAAAGATCTGCAAAGTTATTGCCACAATACATCACCATTAATGCAGCCCATCACAGCATTTATTACGACAACACCTCCCGTCGGAATAGCGCCACACCTACCCTGTACAAGACAAGCTACAACACAGACTTTCGGCGTGAGGGGCACGTCGAAAGGGACAGTGAAATGATTACCAAAGGATATAGCAAGCATGGAAGACAAGAAGAAGGTTAAGTTTTCTCCTATCTCTCTCTCTCTCTCTCTCTCTCTCTCTCTCTACATTGTCTACTTCCCCTTCTAATTCACAACACCGGAGGGTTCCCGCGGGGGACTACCCCCGTTCCCCGTTGAACTTGTTTGCAGGGTCTTCCAGTGGACCCTCATCGCTCGGCGTGGGCTTGAGGAGCTAGGATCAGTCCGGCCCTACACCGTGAACGAACCGTATCATCATGTTTATTTTGGAAGTCTGTAGTAGACTATTAAATGTAGTTTATATTTACAATTTATTAGGAAAAAGTATTTTAAATAAGATGAAACAAAGATGATTATCTAAAAATTGAGAGGATGATACTTTTAACTTATATTTTATGATTGGATATCTCTCCAATTCAAATATAGATTATCCCATGTAATTCAATTATTTTTTTAACAGTCACTTGACATATATTGATGATCAACTATATCATTTTTTAAGTCTATATATGTAGATTGTTAATGTTGGAAATTGGGTTGGGTATTGGACCTGGATTTAGGTGCCATGTGGCATGACCCATGACCCATTCAAATTACTCATGTAATTTGAATTTGATTTCCTGATTATCCTATTTGTTAGGATAACCTTCTATCTATCTATATCTATCCTATCCTTAGGAGATATGGATAGATGGATATATACGATTATATATCTGATTATATATTTGAATATATAAAACATCAGATACGTTATGCATTTTTTTACCCATAACATTTTTCTCTATACTCTCTCTAACTCTCTCCCATCCGAGAACGATTCAGCTTTTGCATTGTGAATAGAGTGGGTGATACTCATACTGTGGTATCACTTCATCGCTGGGTGTCTTAGTTCGTGATTAAAAAGTACGTGATTACCCACAAGGTTCTTCGTTTTGGATTATCACACAACAGCTATGGCTTGAATCCTTTTACCCGCTGCGTTATATATATCTTACATTGGTATCAAAGCCATAAATGGGTATTTTCGTGCTTGTTTTTTTTTTTTTTTTTTTGCGCATTAAAATATGTATAAATTATATATATACACACATGATATATGCATGAAAATTAATATTTTCTAAAAATTTCTTTGATCAATATGAAATTTACATATGTTGTAGAATATATCTGCGAAATTTCATGAAAATCCAACGGTCAAATTTTGAGAAAAATGGAGATTCATATTTAATTTTTCGTAACTTTGACTGCATACTGGTTTTACATGCTTTATTTTTATGTTTATAAAAATTATATATTTGGAATTCTTGCTTCAATACCTTTGAAATGGTATATTATGGGCCTGATTCCGACTTACGGCTAATGAGAAAAAGTAAACCCTAATTTGAGTTCGTTTTGTGTTTTTTGATGGCTTAAGGAAGAAGATGAAGTGCACTCTCATTAGAGAGAGAGAGTGTGCTACACTCCACCATTTGTGTTTGTTAAATACCATTTTTGAGTCCACCAATATTTTCATTTTGGAAAATGGAGTCCGGTAGTATCAAAATTGGACTAGGAAACACCCCGGAAGGCGGCGCGTGAGCCGCACGCAACAGATGACGTCGTTAGCTGCGAGCCATGCACTTCCATGCGCCAGGCGCGCTTCTCACTCGTTTCCACGCACCATCACGCGCGCGGCACGTGTCACCGTTAGCAGCACGCTTTAGGCGCGCTTCCCACGAGCTCGACTTGCGCCCTTCGTCGTGCTCTGCGCCGAGCCGAGCCACGCCGTTTTTCCACTCCAGCTTGGCGGCTGGATGTTAAGGCGCTTTTGTTTTTTTTCCTTAAATCCTAATCGCGACCAATGGTCATAAATAATTCGTTTATAACTTTGTTTTGAGCGTGGTTGGTACTGTTGGGCTTAGAATTAAATTTGTTATCTACTATAAAAATTTTAAAATTTTATGAAAATAAAAAATAATTTTCCTGAAATAATAATTCATTATATCTGCTTTAAAATGTTTCTGGGATTGCATGACTAAGTTTCTGAGGCTAAAATTTTTACAGTAGACTATTGTAATGGTTTACTATTTACTGGTATGATTTTTTCATTTTCCCAAATTCTGGAATATTTATTTCTGATTTTATGTGTATTTATTAATTATTTAAAATTCCATAAAATTCTAGAAAAACTTCAAAGTGATATACTTTCTGTTATGGCATAATCTGAATATTAAACACAGCCTATTTTTGTTTTTTGCCTAGAGTTTCTAATATGTTGTGATTAGAATAGCATGATTAATTATTTTTTTATATATTTAAATTCAATTATTAATTGTAACATAGCATGAGTTGATTGTGAATCTACATTAAGATATTATTGTATGGAATTAAAATATTTTATCATGCTTTAGACATGCCATAGTCAGTGAAAATTTGTTCGGTGGGGATTTATAAAATCTTTGTAGATTTACTCCCGAAAACTAATATTTTGCGCATGAATTAAATAAATTTTAGATAATTGTCACCTGTGGCGTAAGAGATGATTACGAGCATAACGGATTTTCGATCTTGTGACTTGTATAATATTGTCACTATTTAATTTAGATTTTTTGCGGCAAAATTATATTATGCTAATCAAATTAATCCCAATGCGAATTTCTCTCTAAATTAACTTAGCTTGTGGAAATTAATTTGGTTGACCTAAACTTAGTAGTAATGTTCAAATATGAACAATGCAATCATATTCTTTAGATGAGCAAAAAGTCTTGGAGACTTTAGGTTAGACCTTAATTGAGCCAAAATAAGGAAACGTGACTCAAAGTCGCCGTGGTTTTATTGTCTTGTTTGGCACAATAAAAATTGATGTGTGCGGATTGGTGAGTTTTGGAGTTGTGAAATTAGTAAGCCCTCAATAGATCTATATATGATCTTGATTATTGAGCTGCGCGGATTGACTTTGTAATTTGACTTGTAATAATGTTGCATCATTGGATGAAGTAACATTCAAGAGTCACGTCATCCAAAAAATGCAAGCTTAAATGAATTAGTTATTAAGTGTAAGACGAGTAGCCAGTATGAGCAGTGTTTTACTCTCTACCCAACTGTTGGGAATGGATGGAGCAAAATTTCACACACTATAATAGTGTGCATTAAAATATCACGTGAGGTTAAAAGATTAGCGCTTAGTAGCAGCAAAATCTATTAGCATTGCCAACTTGTCTAAGTCTGTACACTTACTATTTCCACACTTGAGTGTGAGACATGAGGAGGTGCTTTTTTGTATGATTCCTTAGCTAGGCTAACGCTTTTGAATAACGTTTACCACTAAGCGCAAACGTTGCAACATAGTAATCAAAAAAGGTCAAGATCGACAAGGTTGTTATGACTCTAAGAATTTGATGCATCGCTTGTGAGAGCATTGTGTTGAATTAGACTCTTTAGCCTAATTCGCACTTAAGTTACTTCAGGAGCTGTCATAGATTGATAGCTTATTCTCTCATTCTTATGGATAGTAGAATTAATTGCAAGTAACTATGAAGCGAGAAACAGAGATGGCAAGAGGAGTATCGTCATCTTTCAACTAGATCCAGTAAAGCGTATGGAGAATAAAATTGACTTGAAGGTGTAGTGGATTAGCACTTACTAGTTAAATTTGCGACTTAGGCGCATTTGATATCTCCATGACATCCTTTTATGATCTAGTGAACATGAATTAGTCGTGAGTCATTACCCAGTTGGGCTTAAACCTTTAAAAACTTGTCTTCGAGAACTCACACATTAGGATGATTGGAATTAGTTTATGAAATGGTCATGAACCGGTGGTTTATTATACTTAATCACATTAATGAGAAGATAACATGGATGGTTTGAGTAGGCCCTCTCAGACCCCTCGTTTGTGACATCCTACTCTCATGTGAATGTGTAACTTTGTTCGCAATGGTTGCGCACAAGTAAGTAAGAAAGCCGCAGAAGGGCATTTGTATTGGCACATTTAGTCCACTATGATATTTGTGACTGGATGTGTGTAAGGGTATGATAGCTAGCCTCAATCTCGACATATTTATAGATTACGATACGCATCTTAGTCAAGACTATTTGATCTTCCATAAGTTCAAAGTTTTGAGATAATTTTTGGCATTGCACATATGAGGTCGAGATCAATCAGATAACAACTTTCCTGCTTTTAGTTTTGGCCAAGGTGGTGAATATCTATTTGAGTTATTTTAGAAAGCTCTCTGAAGAGAAATGGATGCTTAGAAAATTGATTATTCCTAGTACTTCAGCAACACAATGGTGTAGTAGAGATAAGGAATTAGTATTGTTAATGTTAGGTGGATGATGGCGCAAATTTTCCCAATTGGGAATTAACACTTTAGTTTGTTGCCTATATCCCTAACTAAGTACTCTCTATATCAGATTTTACACTCTATTTAAGTAATGGGTTAGCGCAGAGCCGTCTATGGGCGATCTGTAACCGTTAAGCAGCTTATCTTTATTTTACTTTTCTTTAAGACCTAGGGTTCTATGGCGCATTATTGTATGCTGTCTTGTAAATGCTTAGGGTCTTGTGGCGTATTATTGTAAGCAGTCATGTAAACCTTCCAGGTCATGTGCTTATAGATAAGCAGTTTTGTGGGAGTGTAACTGAGTCACATAAAGTTTTCTTAGTAAAGGTAATGTGAATAGAGTTTTAAAACTCTATAAGATAGAGGATTCTAAGCATAGCGCTCTATGTAGCCTAGTTGAGAATGGAAAGAAATTTCCAATATCCTAAGGACAGTGGGAGCGATGGCCTACTAATGGATTACATCATTAGAGAAGAATACTCTACATTCTTATTGCGTGGTAGCGAATGTGAAAATTTTTCACGTCATCACTAGGTGATTGAGGGAAACATTCATGATTGCTCCGCAATATGATAAAGAGCCTAGGATAATGCCAAAAGCTCTAGTCCCCTGTTTTTAGAAAGTGGATCAATGTTGCGCAGTTTAAGACAAAGTCTTTGAGAATTAACCATTTCTATAATGTGGTTGACTTTCTATTATGATGCGAAACTGTTCTAAAGTTATGCGCAATTTGGATAGTCATTGTTGAGGCATAAGGCTCGCTAGATACCGAAAATTGCACCATTGAGGAAGGTATAGACCATGAGAAGACTTCCTCTGGGGAGTGAGGTTATATCGACTTAGGCTATGATTGACATAAGTTCGGAACATTGATTTGTGGACGTTGTGACCTAACTTCTCGTTGGAGAATTGGATAAGTAGATCCGTAGGGATTTACCTTCTGTTTTCTTTTATGTGAAGTTAGGAGCGTCAAAAGGTTGCTAGTTCAATAAATCTTTTAGCCTAAAACAGTTATCCAAATAGTGGTTCTTAGATTTTGTCGAGCCATGATAGGCCAATGATGATCGATGAAAAAACCACTGACGCATGATCAATGGTCCAAAAGAAGTTTTTCCTTACTTAGTCATTATGAACTAGGAATTTATAAGTTTGTCGCCACCTAGGGTGGGTAGTCCTCTGTTTTAGATATGATGGACGTGGGTGATGTAATTTATATGCTCGGATATATGATCCTTAGGAATTGTTTTGGGAGAATTCCAGGTTTGTCTTTGATGACTTACATAAGGAATATCCTAGAATGATTCTAGATGCAAAATTGCAAATCCATTGACTTACCTATCGGCAAAAGCGAGAGCCTTAGCTATTGAGTGAATCCTCGGATTGTCTTTGGGAGAAACAGATGACCTATATTCCTTGATCTTTTTTGTTATGAGAGCCTGAAGTACGCTATGTAAGCGTATTTGGCATGTTGAGTGTTATCTTTGGTAAATGGTCAATTGAGTAGTTTAGACCTTGACCTTGCTCATTAGACTGAGGATATGATGCTTTACTGGTAGTGTATAAATTTGCCCTTTGTAAATTCAATGCGCTTTTGGACGCGCATCTTGAATGAAAGCAAATTGGTCACCAAAATATCTTTAGAGAGGTAATTGTGCAAGAGATATTGATCTTGAACCACTTCATGTGAGGCACACATGGTGGATTCTGTTATATATGCTTATCGCAAGAGGTACTGATAAGGCTTATGTTTGGAATCTAGAATTGCGCAAACTGTGGTTGTGTTTTTTAAAATCGATCACTTATTTGTTGTGAGATGATGGTATGATGACACCATTATGGTTTGTGTCATAATGATTAGTAGATGATGATGTCAGTAGGCAAGATTGGCTCACTCACACGAGCAATCACTTTTGGCGTTTGGGAGCGAACAAGGATGAGACTAGTAGTTTATTTTTATTTAGAGCCAAGAGAGGCTTAAATTATCTACTATGTATGTCGCCTTGTGTCACGACCCAAACCCGCCCCTATGGGTTTAGCACTGTAACCGGCCAGTAATCCGAGATTACCGAAGGCCTGCTTAACAGTAAGACAGTAATACAGAGTACAGGGGCATGGCGGAAGCAAATACAGTAAATAAACAATGTCCAATGAGCTGTGACAGTCTGTATGCAAAAAGATTTTCATACATATATGCAGTCAATGACAAAACAGTATGTACAATATTTACAACCATTCAGAACAGGGACCTAATCTCTATTAAACAGTACAGTAACGGTCTATACAGTCATTACAAAAACAGAACAGAAGAGGGAAAACTAAAACACCCTATAGCCTTGGATAGACAGGCTCGGAACCTCGCAGTGAGGCACAGTGGTTGGCTTGACGAAACTGGAGTTTACCCCGACGCTCCTAGCCGCGGTTTGGTACCTGTACACCTACATATATATATGAGCAGTGAGCTAAAGCCCAGTGAATAACATAATGCATAAAGAGGTTTAGAATGAATGTCCTTACAGTAATGAAAACAGTTCATTAAACCAGTATTTCAGTCGTTCAGTCAGTACAGTCATATGTGGTACATCCATTAGCATAACAGTACAGTAAACAGTAGGTCTTAAAAGACCGAACAGTCAATGATGGCCATCAATCAGTAAATAGTAGTGGTTCCAACAAGGGAACCGACAGAGATCTCTGTAACAGTAAACAGTAGGTGCTAAGGATGCCACAATACAGTTCAGAATATAGGACATACATTCATTCGATTAACGATATCAGTTCAGAAAACAGTTCAGTTAAACAGTCAGAAAATATTCTCAGTTGAACATATCTTTATACAATTGTTACTCATAGAGTTCTGGGCTGCAGTAAAGCTAGAACGCGTCTCCAGTCGTCAACCCTACAAAGTTTACAGAACGAACACACACTAACGCTACACAGTTGGGAAAGATAATAACTTAATCCCTAATTGCCTTGGTGTGTTCTACATCTATATCCTCATTAAGATGTCTTAAACTAGGCCTAAGAATGCCTAGGATGGAATGAGGATGCAAAGATACACTCAGAAAACAGTTTTAGAATTTTCAGAAAACAGGGGTCTCGCTCGAGCGTGGCTTTCTACACTCGAGTGAACATGCAGACAAAGGATCTCCGCTCGAGCGTGATTTTGTCACTCGAGCGGACTGCAAGCTACAGTGAAAATACTGGATGCTCAAAATCCACGCTCGACGGGCGCTCGACCCTCGCTCGAGCGTGAGACACAAGTCCTCGCTCGAGCGTGAAGTCTCTCGCTCGAGCGGACTGTAAGCCCATGCAAAGTACTGGATGCACGCGTTCCACGCTCGAGCGTCACTTTTCTCGCTCGAGCGGAAGGCATGATCACAGAGTGTACGCTCGAGCGTGGACTTCCTCGCTCGAGCGTGAGTCCAAAATTTGGAAAATCCAGATTTGAACCTCAAGCTCAAACCAAGTTTTAATGCATCAAATTCAATCCTCTTGGGCTAATTTTCTGGAAAACACTTCAAAACTCATAATAATTACATGTTTCAAAGATCAATTTGATAAATCAAAGCCCAAGGGTGTTTCAATTAAATCCAATTTCAAACAAATTTCATGAACAAGATGAACATGCAACATGCATGAACTTTAAACAACTTTCAAGCTTCAAAACATGCTTCTAGTGAGCCAATTCTTTCAAAAACAAGATGGTTTCATGGACCTTAGCTAGAACTTGGACATGCATGCAACAATTTTCCATGAAATCAACTCAAAAGTCAACAATACAAAACATGCATGCATGGAATGAGCTTCAATTCAATAAATTAAACTAATTCATGCCCTTAATCTCTAAACTTCCATAAACCATGCAACATATAACTTGAATACATGAACAAGAAGGTACAATCTCTACCTTAAGTTTTGAATTAAAGGGAAGGAGGCTCAATTATGCAATCTCTCTTCACTTCCTTCAAATCTCCAAGCTAAAATTGATGAATTCAAGTTGAAAGCACTCTTCCTCTCACTCTCTCCCTCTATTTCGGTGGAGTTCAACAAAATGGCTGATGAAATGTGTTGATACAAAGGAATGAGTCTCAAAAGTGCTAATCTAGTGGCCCACTAGTGGTGGCAAAATGGTAAATATGCCAAACTATGTGATTTAGCTCATTCTAATCTAATTTATTCATACCAAATCAGTTTTCAATTAAATATACCATAAAATCATATAAATTCCAATGATCTCAAAACATCAATCAATTTCTGGTTCGGCCGCCGATAAGGCCTTCAATTTGCAGTTTAAACATAAAAATATGAACAGATAGTCAAACAGTCAATCAGATAGAAATGCATTTAAACAGTACAGTCAATCAATCAGTTTCAGATTTCAGTCAGTCAGTTCAGTATTTCAGTCAATTCAATTACTTATCATAATCAGTTCCAGTTTAAAACGGTAATCAGTAATCAATCGGTAAACAGTGGTGAGGGTTATTACAGTCTCCCCTCCTTACAAAGAGTTTAGTCCTCTAAACTCGAGTTACCTTCATTTTGGAAGAAAACAGGATTCAGAGGGAACAGTTCAGGATATCTCTTGGCCATGTCATCTTCCCTTTCCCAAGTGGCATACACGCCACCATGGTTTTGCCAGTCAACTTTCACTAACGGAATCTCTTTGTTTCTCAACTTCTTGATCCGTCTGTTTATAATCTGTATAGGCCGTTCCTCGTAAGTGTAGTCATCACTCAGCACTACATGAGTAGGCTCTAACACATGGAAAGGATCTCGGAGGTAGTCCCTCAACATAGAAATGTGGAAGACGTTTGCATATGCTCTATTTCAGGAGGAAACGCAACTTGATACGCCACCGGATTGATTTTCTCAATAATCTCGTACGGTCCGACATATCTTGGCGCTAACTTGCCTTTGACTCCAAAACGAGTCTGGCCTTTCATCGGTGTCACTTTCATAAAAACGTGATCACTCACTTCATATTCTCTGTCACAGCTCATTGGACATTGTTTATTTACTGTATTGGCTTCCGCCATGCCCCTGTACTCTGTATTACTGTCTTACTGTTAAGCAGGCCTTCGGTAATCTCGGATTACTGGCCGGTTGTCACGACCCAAACCCACTCCTATGGGTTTAGCACCGTAACCGACCAGTAATCCGAGATGATCGAAGGCCTGCTTAACAGTAAGACAATAATACAGAGTACGGGGGCATGGTGGAAGCCAATACAGTAAATAAACAATGTCCAATGAGCTGTGACAGTTTTCAGTCTCTGTTGTATCAGTTTTATTTTCTTAGTCATTTCATATACAATCTCGGGCCCAAGCAAAGGCCCATCTCCAACTTCTGCCCAGCAAATCGGAGATCTACATTTTCTGCCATACAATGCCTCGAAAGGCGCCATACCAATACTTGAATGGTAGCTGTTGTTGTAGGCGAATTCAGCTAAGGGCAAATGGCTTTCCCAGTTTCCCTGAAAATCAAGGACACACATTCTCAATAAATCCTCCAGAGTCTGGATGGTTCTTTCTGACTGACCATCTGTCTGAGGATGATAGGCACTACTCAATCTCAGTTCAGTACCCAATGCAGTTTGTAAGCTTTGCCAAAATCTCGATGTAAACTTCGAATCCCTGTCAGAAACAATGGACACAGGCACTCCATGCAGTCTAACAATTTCATCAATATAGAGTATAGCCAATTTGTCCGCATTATAAATTGTCTTAACAGGTAAGAAGTGAGCAGATTTAGTCAGTCTATCAACAATAACCCAAATCGAGTCCATACCTTTACTGGAGCGAGGCAATCCACAATAAAATCCATAGTAATATGTTCCCATTTCCACTCCGGTATCGGTAATGGCTGCAATAAGCCTGCGGGTCGTTGATGTTCATCTTTAACTTGTTGGCAATGAAGACATTTCGATACAAAATCAGCAATTTCTTTCTTCATTCCCGGCCACCAGAACAGTTTCAGGTCTTGGTACATTTTGTATTCCCGGATGAATAGAAAATTTTGAGTTGTGGCCCTCTTGCAAAACTCTTCTTTTCAGTTCAGTATCATTCGGTACACACAGTCTTTCTTGAAATTTCAGTACGTTATTTTCAAATTTGAAACCCGGTCTTGGTTTAGATTCCCTTTCTTCGATGATCTTCTTCAAGAAGTCATCCAATTGCTGTTTCTCTTTAACTTCTTCGATCAGTGCCGGTTGAGCAGAAATAGCAGCTATTGTTCCACCCTGTTCTCGCAAAACAATTTTAATTTCAGTTTTTTCAAGGTCACAAAGCAATTCTTTCTGCCCGGTGAGCAAACAAGCTAAGTTTCCAATCGATTTCCGACTCAAGGCATCGGCAACGGTGTTGGCTTTTCCCGGATGGTACAAAATCTGTAGATCATAATCTTTAATCAGTTCTAGCCATCTCCGTTGTCTCATGTTCAGTTCTTTCTGTGTGAAGAAATATTTCAGACTCTTGTGGTCGGTATATATTTCACATGTCGCCCCATAAAGATAGTGACGCCAGATTTTCAAGGCAAATACTACTGCAGCAAGTTCCAGATCATGGGTCGGGTAGTTCTTTTTGTGCGGTCTCAGTTGTCGAGAAGCATAAGCAATTACTCTCCCATTTTGCATTAAAACACACCCCAAACCCTTATGAGAAGCATCACTAAATACAGTATAACCATCCGTACCTGAAGGTAAGGTAAGAACTGGTGCAGTCACGAGTCGAGTTTTCAACTCTTGGAATGCTGATTCCCTTTGGTCAGTCCAGTCAAATGATCCCCTTCTGAGTTAATTGAGTCAACGGTAAGGCAATTTTGGAGAAATCTTTGACAAATCTTCTGTAATATCCAGCCAAACCCAAAAAGCTTCGAACTTCTGTCACATTTGTTGGTCTAGGCCAGTTTACTACAGCTTCAATTTTCTGCGGATCAACAGAAATCCCATCTTTGCTAACAACATGCCCCAAAAACATAACATGATCAAGCCAAAATTCACATTTAGACAGTTTAGCATAAAGTTTCTGTTCTCTTAAGGTCTGTAGGGCAAGTCTCAGATGATGTTCATGTTCTTCTACACTTTTGGAATAAATCAGTGTCATCTATGAATACAACAATAAAGTCATCAAGGTATGGTTTAAAGATTCTGTTCATGAGGTCCATAAACGCAGCAGGTGCATTGGTAACTCCGAAAGGCATAACTAAAAATTCATAATGTCCATACCTCGTTCGAAAAGCAATTTTGTCGATGTCTTCTGGTTTAACTTTCAACTGATGGTATCCTGATCTAAGATCGATTTTAGAGAACACTTGAGCACCCTGTAACTGATCAAATAAGTCATCAATTCGAGGCAATGGGTATTTATTTTTCACAGTTACCTTGTTCAGTTCGCGATAATCAATACACAGTCTCAGTGAGCCGTCTTTCTTTTTCACAAATAAGATAGGTGCGCCCCACGGTGAAGTACTGGGCCTGATGAACTTCTTATCTAACAGTTCCTACAATTGCACTTTCAATTCTTTCAATTTAGTCGGGGCCATTCGGTAAGGAGCTTTAGATACTGGCTGGGTACCCGGAATCACATCAACGGTGAATTCAATCTCCCTGTCAATTAAATCCCTGGCAGATTATCTGGAAAAACATCTGGGAATTCTCTGACTATGGGAATACTGTTCACATTAGCATTATCATCAATAGAACAGTCAATACAGAACACAGATACCCTTTACACCCCTTTCTAATCAATTTAACAGCTTTCACAGATGAAATCAAATACGGAGGAGGTACTACTCCAACCCCATTAAACACAAATTCAGGTAAACCCGGTGGACGAAAAACTACTTGTTTCGTTACACAGTCTATGGTGGCATGATATTTCGTTAACCAGTCCATCCCAATATTACATCAAAATGATCAATGTTCAGTGGCAGTAAGTCAATAAACAAATGTGCATCTCCAACAATAATTTCACAAGCAGGGTACATGTATGCACAAGTCATGGATCCCCCAACGGGTGATGATACTGTAATGACCCCGAACTGCATGTTATAATTAACGGTAATTAATTATATGTTTAGGTGAATTAATGGAAGAATATCTGTTTGAATTAGAAAAATATCTGTTGGACTTACGACTTCGGGACTGAAATTGATGAGTAACGGGTTCGGAACTTGAAATTGAACACGCCTACGTGATACCGGGAATTTTTAGAACCATTTGGAACAATAAATTGAGGACTGAATTTCGTCTGATTCGTTAAGCTTTGTTTGGCTCAAATGTTTGGCTTATTTGTTTCTAAGATATATATGACTTAAGAGATAAGATGGTTGACTCATTTGACTCAAAAACAAGAGGAGAAAATATCTAAGGGAGAGAGAGAAGAGAGTTCGTGAGAAAGAGAGAGAGAGCAAGGGGGAAACAAGGGAAAGAAGAAGAAAAAGGGGAAATCAAGCTAGCTTCTTCAATTAAGGTAAGAATGCCTCTCTAATTTCTTGAAGTAAGGGTTGATTCATGCATATTTCATGATAATTAAGTGGCTTGAAGGGGGAATATGTTTCATTTGGGCATATATGGTAGTAATTGATGAGTCTTGGTCATATTTGGCAAATTTGAGGGAGAACCTCCATGGATGTAAGGAATGAAGCTTTTATGTGCATGTTCATAATTTTTCAACTCAATTCATGGTTTGATCTTGTGTATGATGTATATGGGTTTTGTTTTGAAGTTGTAATGGTTAAATCAAATAGCTTTCAAGAAGATTTGGGACTTGGTTTCATCATTTTGAAGTGGGTATTTGCAAAGGAAAGATTGAAGTTTGAGAATTCCAGAAATTCAGATTTTTCGCTTGGTCCGCTCGAGCGAGGGAGTCCCGCTCGAGCGGGAAAATCGGCCTCTCAGCAGTTTTGAGCAGTTGTTCAGGCCGCTCGAGCGGCCAAAGTGGCGCTCGAGCGGAGGACCTTTTTCAGGAAATTTTGGGTAGGATGCAGTTCGTTATGCATGAATTTGATTTTCACATGTTAATGTGCATCATTTGGTCTTATGAACACGGAATTGAGTAAAAGAAGAAATGCTTGAATTGCTAGATGTTATGATATGTTATGATGATGTTATGTTGATCATTGCAGGTCAAGTGAAGACCGTACAACCGGTTCTGGAAAACCACTGTAAGTAACATTTCTGTAAAGTTATGTTCTTATAAAGTATGTTCTGAAAATGCTATGCTATGTTATGATTTCGAAACGTAATGTTTTCTGTGAACGAATATCCTATTTGCAATCTAGTATGACATCCATAGGAGTCCCAAGTCATGGGGGACGGCATTAGTGTGGGTCCATGACCAGTTACGAGATCTCGTGAGTCACTTCATTGTGACGATATGTGTTTAATCAGTATCCGGAACTGATTACTCTAGTCGGAAGACGTTCTGTTATGTTTATGTTCTGTGGGGTATGCCATTATTATGTTATGTTATGAAATGATTACGATTATGAATGATTTATTTTACGGATATATGATATGCGGAATTCGTTCATTAACCCTTTACTTTAATGTTACTTGCTGGGCTTTAGCTCACCCCCGTATATATGTATTTTTATAGGTGAGCAGTCGGGGAGCCAAGCCTAGGCGGAGTCCGTACCGAGCCGCCGTTTTGAAAGCCTACCTGAGTTGGTGCCCCGAGCTGGGCTAGGCCTGGAAGGCCGTATAGTGAGTTTTGGTTTTGTAATGTGATTGTGGCATGTGCCTACATG
This sequence comes from Camellia japonica, assembly GCA_030407325.1. NCBI lineage: Eukaryota > Viridiplantae > Streptophyta > Magnoliopsida > Ericales > Theaceae > Camellia > Camellia japonica. The sequence goes on from JAPPVO010000017.1 coordinate 55,619,786, forward strand.
TTTCGTGTTTGTATATGGATTTTTGGTACATGTGATGTAAAGTTAGTGGGTAATTAACTCATTTTTGGCATGTAATATTTGTTCATATAAAAGCACAGCTCTTTGGACTATTGTAGTTTCTTTTTCGCTTCCGCGAGCCCCGATTAATTATGTTTTGTACGGTAAGGCCTGTGGTAATCTAGGATTACTGGCCGGTTACGATGCCAAACTTCTAGGGGCGGGTTTGGGTCGTGACAGAATGGTATCAGAGAGCACGAGTTAATTTACCCACACACGTGTCCATTTGAGCTGTAGGGTGCATTAGAAAAGAACTAGAGCATGGCATGAGCATATGTGCATGTGTGTGTGTGTGGTTCTGAATATGAGAAGCAAGAACTGCAAATGAAGAGACAGTAGAGGGAACATTATGTTGAGAATGAAATGTTGTATTTGTTATGGGTTCTATAGACGAATGGAGGAGACTAATGCAAGGAATGTAGATGAGACTGAACCTTCTAATGCTAGGCTGGATCGGTTAGAAAGGATGGTAGAAGCTTTAGTGAGACAGCAAGAACAAAACCAACAACCACAACAGAGACAACCTTTTCCGCCTCCTCCACCACCACCTGTGCAAGTGGAACCGAACAATAATGATGATATTATCAGTTTGACTCAGAAATACAAGAAGCTGAAACCACCGGAGTTTGCAGGGGGAATTGAACCCTTAAAAGCGGAGGCATGGGTGTTAGAGACTGAAAAGATTTTTGAAGTATTTCCGTGTACTGATGTTTACAAGGTTCTGTTAGCAACATTCACTTTGACGGAGGAAGCCCGAAGATGGTGGATGCTTGTTCGAGAGGTAGATAGAGATTTGACTTGGGACCGATTTAAAGAAAAGTTTTATGAAAAATATTTTCCACAGTGTATGCGAGACAGAAAAATATCTGAATTTGAATAGTTGAAGCAAGGTGTTATGTCGGTAGCAGAGTACGAAACAAAGTTTACTGAATTAGCCCGCTATGCTCCCCATATGGTGGATACAGAGTACAAAAAGGCAAGAAAGTTTGAGGGCGGATTGCATGTTGAAGTACTTGACAGGGTAAATGTATTGAAATTGGAGAAATATGTTGATGTCCTTGATAGAGCCTTGATGGCGGAAACGAATATTGCGGCCTTGAAAATGTCCCTGTCAACAATGACCGAAGTAGAGAGTAGGAGATTTAAGAAACAGAAAATAGAAACAGTTGGTGAATCAATGACTTCTGTGAATGAAAATTTGGCTTCAAGGGTTAGTGACAATACAAAAAAGGAAAGTGGAGGAAGTGTAAGTATGCCCATTTGTAAGGAATGTGGAAAGCAGCATTGGGGCGTTTGTCGCCGAATATCAGGAGCATGTTTCAAATGTGGACAGAAAGGACATTTAGCCAAAGCTTGTCCACAAGGTTATCCAAGAACTGAAAGACCTGTTGCTAGTGGCAATACATCAACAGTGGCACCGAAGACAACTACGACATCAACTCCGGAGGGGAATACTTTGCGACAAGCACGAGTTTACACTTTAATTTCAGATAAGACACAGAGTAGTGGAAAAGCGAATGCAGGTATGATTTCAATTATGCAATGGAAAATACTGAACATATGAACATGTAACTATGATGGAATAACTTCCCTTTGCTATTACCTTTGCTATGGACTGTTCTAATTACGTAACTACCTTTGCATTGAACGTTATAGAACTTGTTAGTTGACTTCAGCATGTGTGAAATCTGTTTATTATATGTCAGACTGCTATGAGATTAATACATGAACTATTTGAGTAATTGGATAGAACCGTTGCATTGTTCTCTTTACATGATGACATTTCTGTGACCTACTGAATGACATGTGACTACGATTTCTGATTGAGAGTCTGCAAGGATAAGTAAAGTTTGGAGGACCAAACTTCTTAAGGTGAGGAGAGTGTAATGACCCCGAACTGCATGTTATAATTAACGGTAATTAATTATATGTTTAGGTGAATTAATGGAAGAATATCTGTTTGAATTAGAAAAATATCTGTTGGACTTACGACTTCGGGACTGAAATTGATGACCGTAACGGGTTCGGAACTTGAAATTGAACACGCCTACGTGATACCGGGAATTTTTAGAACCATTTGGAACAATAAATTGATGACTGAATTTCGTCTGATTCGTTAAGCTTTGTTTGGCTCAAATGTTTGGCTTATTTGTTTCTAAGATATATATGACTTAAGAGATAAGATGGTTGACTCATTTGACTCAAAAACAAGAGGAGAAAATATCTAAGGGAGAGAGAGAAGAGAGAGTTCGTGAGAAAGAGAGAGAGAGCAAGGGGGAGAACAAGGGAAAGAAGAAGAAAAAGGGGAAATCAAGCTAGCTTCTTCAATTAAGGTAAGAATTGCCTCTCTAATTTCTTGAAGTAAGGGTTGATTCATGCATATTTCATGATAATTAAGTGGCTTGAAGGGGGAATATGTTTCATTTGGGCATATATGGTAGTAATTGATGAGTCTTGGTCATATTTGGCAAATTTGAGGGAGAACCTCCATGGATGTAAAGGAATGAAGCTTTTATGTGCATGTTCATAATTTTTCAACTCAATTCATGGTTTGATCTTGTGTATGATGTATATGGGTTTTGTTTTGAAGTTGTAATGGTTAAATCAAATAGCTTTCAAGAAGATTTGGGACTTGGTTTCATCATTTTGAAGTGGGTATTTGCAAAGGAAAGATTGAAGTTTGAGAATTCCAGAAATTCAGATTTTTCGCTTGGTCCGCTCGAGCAGAGGGAGTCCCGCTCGAGCGGGAAAATCGGCCTCTCAGCAGTTTTGAGCAGTTGTTCAGGCCGCTCGAGCGGCCAAAGTGGCGCTCGAGCGGAGGACCTATTTTCAGGAAATTTTGGGTAGTTGCATGCAGTTCGTATATGGCATGAATTATCTGATTTTCACATGTTATGTGCATCATTTAGTGTCTTATGAACACGGAATTGAGTAAGGAAGAATGAAATGCTTGAATTGCTAGATGTTTGATAGATGTTATGATGATATTTATAATGTTGATCATTGCAGGTCAACACGTGAAGACCGTACAACCGGTTCTGGAAACCCACTGTAAGTAACATTTCTGTAAAGTTATGTTCTTATAAAGTATGTTCTGAAAATGCTATGCTATGTTATGATTTCGGAAACGTTAATGTTTTCTGTGAACGAATATCCTATTTGCAAATCTAGTATGGCATCCATAGGAAGTCCCAAGTCATGGGGGACGACACGTTAGTGTGGGTCCATGACCAGTCTACGAGATCTCGTGAGTCACTTCATTGTGACGATATGTGTTTAATCAGTATCCGGAACTGATTACTCTAGTCGGAAGACGTTCTGTTATGTTTATGTTCTGTGGGGTATGCCATTATTATGTTATGTTATGAAATGATTACGATTATGAATGATTTATTTTACGGATATATGATATGCGGAATTCGTTCATTAACCCTTTACTTTAATGTTACTTGCTGGGCTTTAGCTCACCCCCGTATATATGTATTTTTATAGGTGAGCAGTCGGGGAGCCAAGCCTAGGCGGAGTCCGTACCGAGCCGCCGTTTTGAAAGCCTACCTGAGTTGGTGCCCCGAGCTGGGCTAGGCCTGGAAGGCCGTATAGTGAGTTTTGGTTTTGTAATGTATTGTGGCATGTGCCTACATGTTTCGTGTTTGTATATGGATTTTTGGTACATGTGATGTAAAGTTAGTGGGTAATTAACTCATTTTTGGCATGTAATATTTGTTCATATAAAAGCACAGCTCTTTGGACTATTGTAGTTTCTGTTTTCGCTTCCGCGAGCCCTGGTTAATTATGTTTTGTACTGTAAGGCCTGTGGTAATCTAGGATTACTGGCCGGTTACGATGCCAAACTTCTAGGGGCGGGTTTGGGTCGTGACAGATACAGCTAACATATAATTCATGGGTTCTAAGGGTCTATTCAATTTTCGCGAGAAAGCATGCGATACATAAGAATGTGTAGACCCCGAATCAATCAGTACATATGCATTTTGAGTACAAATAGAGAGGATACCTGACACAACGGTCTCAGTATTTTGTATATCTCCCGGTACTAGGGCGAACACTCGGCCCTGCCTCATAGGCTTTTTCCCGATAGCCTTGGGGTTCGGTTTTGGTGCAACAGTTGATGCTGCTGCGCTTGGTGCAGCTTTACTATTGCCCTAAGCAGTGGAAGGGCAATCTTTAACCATGTGGCCCACCTTGCCACACCTGTAACAAGCACCGGATAGTTTATAACAAACTCCCTTATGATTCTTACCACATTCGGAACAGGGTGGTATGAAACCACTCCCTTGGCTGGGGCTAGTTGTTGACCCCGTATTCTGTTTCTTGTTCAATGGGTTATGCTTGCCTTTCTTGAATTTAAAACCCTGCCTTTTACCACGCCATTCAGACGCTGGTGTTTCAGTTTTCAGTGCCTCGATGTTTGATTCGGCCATCAAAGCTCGGTCAAGAACATTCACATAATTCGGTAATTTCAGAACATTTATTCTGTCGAGTATTGCAACATTAAGGCCGCCTTTAAACTTTCTGGCCTTCTTATAGTCGGTGTCCACCATGTGCGGTGCATATCTAGCGAGCTCGGTGAACTTTGTTTCATATTCAGCAACGGACATTGTGCCCTGTCTCAGCTATTCAAATTCAGTCACCTTCCTGTCCCTGACACACTGAGGGAAGTACTTTTCAAAGAAGGCTCCTTTGAATTGAGCCCAAGTCATAATAGTGTTGTCATCATGGGTAAGCATCCATCACCTTCTAGCCTCTTCTTGCAAAGTGAAGGTGGCCAATAGTACTTTATGTGCCTCCGAGCACGGAAACACTTCAAACAATTTTTCGGTCTCCAAAACCCAAGCTTCAGCCTTTAACGGTTCAAGACCTCCCTGAAAGGATGGCGGTTTCATTTTGCTGAACTTCTGGGTAAGAGCAATTATGTCCCCCTCATTAACATTCACATTCTGTTCCGGCTGTACCAGAGGAGGAGGTGGGGGCTATTGATTCTGTTGTTGATCTAATCTTTCAGTTATTAGTTCCATCATTCTTTCCAGCTTTGCCATTCTTGCCTCAGAGGATGAGGATTCAGATTCATTTGCAGTTCTTGCATTATCCATTTCACTATAGGCAGTTATAACAGTTATCAACATAAGCAGTTGCCTACTTAAACAGTTTATCATATTAACATATATTCAGTCATGTCCACACACACTTTTCATGCTCATGCGATGCCCTAATTGCTTTTCTAGGACACCTTATAGCTCATTTGGACACGTGTGTGCGGTATAACTCGTGGTAAGTATCGCTCTGATACCACTCTGTCACGACCCAAACCCGCCTTATGGGTTTAGCACCGTAACTGGCCAGTAATCCGAGATTACCGAAGGCCTGCTTAACAGTAAGACAGTAATACAGAGTACAGGGGCATGGCGGAAGCCAATACAGTAAATAAACAATGTCCAATGAGCTGTGACAGTCTGTATGCAAAAAGATTTTCATACATATATGCAGTCAGTGACAAACAGTATGTACAATATTTACAACCATTCAGAACAGGGACCTAATCCCTATTAAACAGTACAGTAACGGTCTATACAGTCATTACAAAAACAAAACAGAAGGGGGAAAACTAAACACCCTATAGCCTTGGATAGATAGGCTCGGAACCTCGCAGTGAGGCACAGTGGTTGGCTTGACGAAACTGGAGTTTACCCCGACGCTCCTAGCCGCGGTTTGGTGCCTGTACACCTACGTATATATATGAGCAGTGAGCTAAAACCCAGTGAATAACATAATGCGTAAAGGGGTTTAGAATGAATGTCCTTACAGTAATGAAAACAGTTCATTAAACCAGTATTTCAGTCGTTCAGTCAGTACAGTCATATGTGGTACATCCATTAGCATAACAGTACAATAAACAGTAGGTCTTAAAAGACCGAACAGTCAATGATGGCCATCAATCAGTAAACAGTAGTGGTTCCAACAAGGGAACTGACAGAGATCTCTGTAACAGTAACAGTAAACAGTAGGTGCTAAGGATGCCACAATACAGTTCAGAATATAGGACATACATTCATTCGATTAACGATATCAGTTCAGAAAACAATTCAGTTAAACAGTCAGAAAACATTCTCAGTTGAACATATCTTTACACAATTGTTACTCACAGAGTTCTGGGCTGCAGTAAAGCTAGAGCGCGTCTTCAGTCGTCAACCCTACACAGTTTACAGAACGAACACACACTAAGCTACACAGTTGGGAAAGATAATAACTTAATCCCTAATTGCCTCGGTGTGTTCTACATCTATATCCTCATTAAGATGCCTTAAACTAGGCCTAAGAATGCCTAGGATGGAATGAGGATGCAAAGATACACTCAGAAAACAGTTTCAGAATTTTCAAAAAACAGGGGTCTCACTCGAGTGTGGCTTTCTACGCTCGAGCGGACATGCAGACAAAGGATCTTCGCTCGAGCGTGACTTCCGTCGCTCGAGCGGACTGCAAGCTACAGTGAAAATACTGGATGCTCAAAATCCACGCTCGACGGGCGCTCGACCCTCGCTCGAGCGTGAGACACAAGTCCTCGCTCGAGCATGAAGTCTCTCGCTCGAGCGGACTGTAAGCCCATGCAAAGTACTGGATGCACGCATTCCACGCTCGAGCGTCACTTTTCTCGCTCGAGCGGAAGGCATGATCACAGAGTGTACGCTCGAGCGTAGACTTCCTCGCTCGAGCGTGGGTCCAAAATCTGGAAAACCCAGATTTGAACCTCAAGCTCAAAACCAAGTTTTAATGCATCAAATTCAATCCTCTTGGGCTAATTTTCTGGAAAACACTTCAAAACTCAAAATATTACATGTTTCAAAGATCAATTTGATAAATCAAAGCCCAAGGATGTTTCAATTAAATCCAATTTCAAACCAAATTTCATGAACAAGATGAACATGCAACATGCATGAACTTTGAACAACTTTCAAGCTTCAAAACATGCTTCTAGTGAGCCAATTCTTTCAAAAACAAGATGGTTTCATAGACCTTAGCTAGAACTTGGACATGCATGCAATAATTTTCCATGAAATCAACTCAAAAGTCAACAATACAAAACATGTATGCATGGAATGAGCTTCAATTCAATAAATTAAACTAATTCATGCCCTTAATCTCTAAACTTCCATAAACCATGCAACATATAACTTGAATACATGAACAAGAAGGTACAATCTCTACCTTAAGTCTTGAATTAAAGGGAAGGAGGCTCAATTATGCAATCTCTCTTCACTTCCTTCAAATCTCCAAGCTAAAATTGATGAATTCAAGTTGAAAGCACTCTTCCTCTCACTCTCTCCCTCTATTTCGGTGGAGTTCAACAAAATGGCTGATGAAATGTGTTGATACAAAGAAATGAGTCTCAAAAGTGCTAATCTAGTGGCCCACTAGTGGTGGCAAAATGGTAAATATGCCAAACTATGTGATTTAGCTCATTCTAATCTAATTTATTCATACCAAATCAGTTTTCAATTAAATATACCATAAAATCATATAAATTCCAATGATCTCAAAACATCAATCAATTTCTGGTTCGGCCGCCGATAAGGCCTTCAATTTGCAGTTTAAACATAAAAATATGAACAGATAGTCAAACAGTCAATCAGATAGAAATGCATTTAAACAGATACAGTCAATCAATCAGTTTCAGATTTCAGTCAGTCAGTTCAGTATTTCAGTCGATTCAATTACTTATCATAATCAGTTCCAGTTTAACGGTAATCAGTAATCAATCGGTAAACAATGGTGAGGGTTATTACACCTTGGTTACAACTAAGATAAGGTCGTGTTAAAGACCAAACATGGATGTTAGTACCCACTTTCCATGTTGTGCCTATTATGATTAGCTTGATGTGAGATCTCATTTGGCACCTAAAAGGCGAGCAAATAGAGAATTCGGGTTAGGCGCTAGAAAGCGACTAGACTAAGATCTGTACGGTGTATCGAGTATGACGTCACTCTTTGGAAGAGTTACTCTAGCGTAGCATGTATTCATACTATATGTGCTTGGTGACTGAGTAATAAGGTGAGAGAATGGATCCCTATTTCCTCACCGTGTGAGTCTTACGTGTCATTATTGATATGACTCTCATTTATGTACCCTTTTGTGACTTTTGACTATGTCATAAGGTAAGAGGTTGATGTTTTGCTACTTTGGTATGTTGTCTGCGGTCATAAATGATTCGACCTTAAGGGACATCACTGGGAAAGCAGTCAATCTTAAACTAAATGGCATGAGGCCAAAGGGAAGATCATCTAGTATTAGACCACTGTTATATATTCACTGTCAGCAACTCACATCACTCTATATGAGAGGCGGATTGAGTGTGAATATATATTGCAAGAATTGAGAGGGTCAAACATGCTCTTTTGAGGGATTAGAGATGTTTTTTGGACCAGTGTGATTAGATGGGTCTGGGGTACATGAGACACTATTTTTCTTTTTAGGTTGATGTCTCTATGCTGGCTCATTTTGAGTTTCTAGTATAGAGCTCCTACATGCAGGTGTTTCTCAGCGATCGCACAGTTCATTGGCTAGTATGTGATTGTTAAATATTTGGGGAGATTGAGATAGAGATGTGGCAGTGTCATGCCAACTCATGTACGAGTGGGAGATGTTGGAAATTGGGCCGGGTATTGGACCCGGATTTAGGCACCCATATAGCATGACCCATGGCCCATTCAGATTGCCCATGTAATTTGAATTTGATTTCCTAATTATCTTATTTGTTAGGATAACCCTTTATCTATCCATATCTATCCTATCCTTAGGAGATATGGATAGATGGATATATATGGTTGTATATCTGATTATATATTTGAATATATAGAACATTAGATACGTTATGTATTTTTTTACCCATAACATTTTTCCCTATACTCTCTCTTTAACTCTCTCCCATCAGAGAACGATCCAGCCTTTGCACTGTGAATAGAGTGTGTGATACTCATACTGTGGTATTACTCCATTGCTGGGTGTTCTTAGTTCGTGATTAAAGAAGCACGTGATTTACCCACAAAGTTCTTTGTTTCGGATTTTATCACACAAGGTATACCTTGAATTCTTTTACCCGTTGCGTTATATATATATATCTTACAGTTAATATATAAAATAAAATCAATTTAATAATCTTAACCATTTAGTTTATCGGGTAAATTTATTATTGTTTTTTATATAAATAATCTGATACACATAAAATATATCTGGCATGATGTTAATTGCCCACTGGCAAGGTTGCTTTGAGTTAAGAATGAATTAAGTGTATCGGTTTATTTATTTATTTTTATACAAAATTACAAAATTTGTTGCAAAGTCTTTCACTAGAATGCATTTTTAAGAATAATAGGATATTATATAGTATGGTTTGTTGTACACAAAACAAGGCACCAAATAACAATAACTCCAGATCATGTGCCATATGCCTAAGGGTGTAAAAATAGCCCGAGACTCATGGGTAATCCGAGGTGGACCTAGCAAATTTTGGTCCGGGCTTGAGCCTAGCCCAAGACCTTGGGCTTGGGCTTGAGCCTTCCATTTGAAGTCTGGCCCGGCCCACTCGGCCCTCTCTCTGCCAACGGTCAAATTTTAAAAAATAAAAAAATAAAAGACAAGTTGTAATGGTTAAATAATTAAAAATAAAATAAAATAAAGACTTGATCTTGCAACAACAGCAAAAAAAAAAAGGCCGATCATTTCCTTGTAGGGAGGCAGAGCTGATGCCTGCCCCCTGCTAGTGTCGCCCTACCCCTTATCCCCCTTGCCTTGTCATGCAACATCACTCACATCATTGTAATTTGCAATAAATGAAAATAATAATAATAATAATAAATTTAAATGTCTGCACCTCTGTAGACTAAAAAAAAATTTAATAATAAAAATAATTTAACGCTCATATTACCATTTAACACAACCATCATTTTATTTATTTATTTATAAATTTACTTCAATCTTCCAAACTTCTATAAATATCCCCCATTTTTCAAAATAAATCTCACAAACAATTCTTTCTCTTAAACTCTCAATCTCTCTCAACTCTCAACTCTCAATTAATTTTAAAGTGTCATCCTTAAGTGGCAATTGCAATTGTGCAATAAAAATTTTTATCAGAAAAAGTTAATTTTGGTATCGTATTCGCCAGTCGGTAACATTAATTAGTTTAATTAAATTTATTAGCTATCATTTTTTTCATTAATTATTTCTGAACATATATTATTTTTTTTCTCACTATTGTTACTCATTATTTAAATTAATTGTTAGTTCTTATATATTATTTTACTTACATTATTATGGATCCTAATATTCCTAATGTTTATGTCGATATTGATACATATATTATACAACATAAATCTGTTGATTCTCCTTCTAATAGCCCTCTTCTAACATTTGGATCATCATCTAAAGGTATAACTAGTAGTATTTGGAAACATTTTGAAAAAATATCTAATCCTGATGGTATAATTATATTTAAAGCAAAATATAAATATTGTGCACATTTGTTTACTGCTGTATCTACAGGAGTACTAGTCATCCAAAAATGCATGCTAACAAATATTTACAAAATTAACAACTTGATATTAGAAGTTAAATGCAATTAGGGGTTTCATTAATTGGTAGTTTGCAAACATTTTCATATGATCATATACGGACACAAAATTCTGTAGTTGATTATATTGTTAAAAAAGACAACCTTTTACTACTAGTGAATGTCCCAATTTTACCGACATGATGCACCTAAGTTTTGCATTGCAATATCAAAGTTTTTCAAGAAATACTACTAGAAATAGGATTTTAAATAAATTTGAGGATGTTAAAAGTGAATTATTTGATATCTTTAAAAAATTGAATGGAAGAGTTTGTTTAATATCTGATCTGTGGTCAAATAATGGTTTAGAATATTAATGTATCACTGCATATTTTATTGATAATGATTAGAAATTAAATAAAAGAATTATTTCATTTAAATTAGTTGAACTTCCATACACTGATCATTCGCTTTGTGTAAAAATAAGAAAATATTATATGAATGGGCTTTGTAAAATAAAATATTTACAATTAGGTTAGATAATATTACATATTATAATCAAACTGTAACCCATTTAAAATCAACTTTACAATTACTTATTGATGGTGATTTATTTCATATTCATTGCTGTACCCATATTTTAATCTTGATTGTTACAGAAGCTATGTATGTATACGAGATTTCTGCACTTGTAATAAAAATGCAATTGTTACTATTATGTCTTCTGCTAATCAAATTTCAGAATATAGAAAAATTTATCAGCGAGAAAGTATGTCATTTAAAAAATTAATTATAGATATAAATGGTAGGTGAAATTCAACGTATAATATGTTAAAAAGAGCTTGTAAATAAAAAGAGTAATAGATTTATTTTTAGCAACAACATCAATAGAAGGAGTACTGACTCCCACATAACTTAATTGGCGTTAAGTAGCCTTATGTAAAGTTTTTTTTAAATTTTTTTGATATTTCAACAAAATTATTTTCTTATATATATATATATATTACTACTTCACCATTTGTGTACATATGCTAATAAAAATAAAAATATGCTAATAAAAATAATTAAAGTGCTTGTAAAATATATGGGTAATGAATATTATGTAATCATTATTACTTCCATGAAAGTAAAATTTGATAAATATTTTGATCTTTTGTCTCATCTTTTAGGTTTAGCCATAATAATTGATTGTAGGTGTAAAGAAATTGGTTTACAAAAATTTTTAGAATGTATTTTCGTTGATCAAACACAATTTGCCTCTATTATGCAAACATGCAACATATTATTTGACGAATATAGGCCAGCTGCATCTGTAAATACATCTACACACACTACACTAGCAGTTTCATTTCGAGACCAGAGCTTAAGTGTTTTGTTAGCAATAAAAAGTAGAAGAATATCTCAACATATAAGCGTAAGTAGTTCTGAACTACAGTGGTATTTGGAAAGCCCGTTAGTGGATGATTTCGATAATTTTGACATTTTAGATTGGTAGAAACAAAATGAAACTATATGGCCTGTGATTTCACAGACTGCTCGTGATATACTAACCGTTTCTATTTCTACAGTTGTTTCGGAAACTGCTTTTAATGTAGGTGGACAGGTGCTGAGCGATTATTGCAGCAGGCTTTCACCCCAAATGGTTGAGGCATTGATGATATCTAAAGATCATATGCACGCGCTTACAAAAAGACAAAATTATAGTGAAAATAATAAAATTCAAAATGATTTAGATGACATATCCTCCAATGATTGATCAACAATTTGTTTTTTACTATTTCATTCGTTATTTTTTTGTATTAGATTATTGAGGTGGAGTATAATACAAATGATTGGTAGGCTAGTAGGTGCCAACCTAGTTGGGATGTACTTGACCTATAGTGATGCAATTGCTCTACCATCATCAATAATCTACACATATTTTATTTCATTTTAAAATAAAAATTATTCATTCACTAAATGTTAACTAAAATACTCTAGTATAATTTTTCTTTTATCTTTTATCTCTAATAAATAATCTACATAGATAATGTATTTATTGTTTATTTTGCCAAAAAAAAAAAAAAAAAACCTAGCTTGCGGCCCACGACCTGAGCTCAGGCCCTATTTTGAGTGGGCCTGGGCCTCGCTTTTCATCCCATGGGCCAGCTCGACCCAACCGGCAAAAAACAAGAACCCATGAAGCTCGCTTGGGTTGGCCCGAGCCTGGGCCCAGATGGGCCGGGCCAGGCTATTATTACATCTCTACATATGTCTTGGATTTGAGATGCAGCTGTTACATGATTTATTGGGTGCATTCTGGGGTAGTATTTGTATGTGAACATGGCATATGTTATATGGTATTTTATATTATTGTGATTGACTTTTATAATAGTATCCACTACATTTATGTTAGGTATTTAGAAAACAATAGGGGACATATATATTTGTGATTAGTGAAAGTTAGTGCCATGTGACACCCTATTGGCATACAAAAGTTTCTCCTATTCCGGAGTCCGTTTATGTGATTCAAGTAGTTTATTATTATAATATATCAAATAGAATATATTTGTAAAAAATTAAATTAACCGAATATAAATATCTCTTTTAATTCACTATATTTTAAAAAATAAATAATTTGAATAATTGAAATAAGTTTTAAAATGAGTCAAATAAGTTGTGTAACACTCCAAATTCATATGGCTTTCCACTAATCAAATACCATTAAATAATAGGGTAAATTCCATTGACACCTCTCAGATTTTTGTTTAATACAAATTCTCTTATCACATTTAAAAAATTACATTTTCCTTCCTGAGATTTGTAATCTCATTACAAATTGCCTTTTGGATAGCTGATGTCATGCCCTAAAATTTTCTAAATGACGGTGGTGTTTGGCAAGTGGTTTTGGGGCTAAAATAGCCACAAAAAACAAAATAGGCTATTTTAGCCACAACAAACAAAACAGGCTATTTTAGCCACAACAAACAAAACATCACATCCAACCCATAATCATTACACTCTTCTCTAAAAAAAAAAAGTCAAAAAAGTCAAAAAGTCTTTCCCAAACCAAGTTTTTTAGCCCAAACTAAAAAAGCCAAAAAGCCAACCACTTCCCGAACGGAGGCTTTGTCATTTTTCCTACCATTTCTTCTTCTTATCATCATGATTATATTTACAACTTTCCATTATTAAATTCTACCTGAACATATTCTTATTGAGTGATAATATACAAACATAATTTTATATAAAATTTTCAAATACAATAATATAGCTTAACGGTGACTTTTCACTTTAAGACAAAACACCCATAAAAATTATTTATATTTACAATAACATCACCATCACAATATTTTTATGATATTTTTTTGTATAAATTTTTATATATAAATATAAATTTTCAATTTTATTTCGACCATCATTTTTCTTTCTCGTCTATTCATCCACATTTATTACAGTATTACCAAACACCGTCATTTACATTTATTACAGCATTCTGAATTCTTGTATTTTTTTTTTTTTTTGTATTTGGTGAATTTTAAAAAAAAAATCACAAAATATTATACTTCTTAAATATATTTAGATTAGGTGTATCTAAAAAATAAAAAAAATTACTTAAAATATTAAAAATAATAATAAAAATAAAAAAATGAAAAATAAAGAAATTTAATTTTTGTGTGAGTTAAACCAAAGAAGATGTTATTTATTTTAAAATGACATGAACAAAATATCAACATTATTTTATTATTTTATATGTAGAAAGGATAAGGGGCAAATATATCAATTTAATCTGACAGGGGGTAAGTGTAATTTTTCAAACATAATGAAGAGATTTGTATTAAACAAAAAAGCTCAGGGAGTGTCAGTGTAATTTACCCTAAATAATAAAAGGATCCGGCTTGTTTGCCAAATAAAAATGAAAAATGCTTTAAAAAAATTTAGAACAGTTGTTAGTATTAAAAAATATATAAAATATATAAAAGTATTATGAAATATGTGACAAATATGCTGAAATTATAAATATTTTGATATTTTGTATTTTTTAAGCCGTTATGAGTAATACCCAAATCTGACTTTTCTATGGTTAAGTAGAAGTCTGGATTTTTCCAATTAAATAAAAACTTCACAATGGATCTCAATTTATTGATTCGAGCAGTTACAAATTCTATATGTAAATTATTTATAAAAAAAATTAAATTAACTTGAGAATTATAATTATATAATTTTTTTTAAGATTGAAATTTTCAAAACAATACCTATCGTTCATTTTTTATAAAGAAATTTAATAAAATTATATAATTATTATTATCAAATCAATTTAATATTTTTACCAATGATCTGCACAAATAAGATAAATAGCTTGGACAAATATAGATTCTATGATGGGATGGGATCAATAAGCCAACTAACAGAATCAAACTTCTCACCAACTAGAGAGAAGTCTATATCAAGGAGGATTCTTTTTGTTCATAATTTGAATTAGAAGGTTGTTTGGACTCATGTGGTTTATTACGGGTTTTATTTTGATGATTTAAATTATTTATTTTATTAGATACTTTGTATATTTCATTTATATAAAAATTAGATCGATTCGATAATTATAACTTATTTAATTTATCATTTTTTTCACTAAAAAAATGGACGATAATTGTGTTTTTAAAAAGTAAACCATACATTTTATATGATGACAAATAATAAATTGAATAAATTACAATTATTGAATCAATCTAATTTTTTTTTTGTGAATAAAATATATAAAATATCCGACAAAATGAATGATTTAAATCATCAAAATAAGGCCCGTTGTGGGCTCCATGGGTCTAAATAGTTCCCTCCAGCCCAAATTTTCGATCGAAGAGAATCCACCTCCTTATATATCACAATTTTTTTTTTTGATCACCCATTTATGATAATGCTAAAAGTTTCATACATAATGAAATGGCATTTGGTAATTCCTTTATTTTAAGTAAAAATACTCATCGTTAGAAAGTTTTCTTTCAATCCACTATTTGGACGAGAGAGTCTTTTGAGTCTAGATCATCTGCCATACTTTCCTGTCGTGGTATACAAAACGACGTCGTTGGTTTTTTTTTTTAACGCCTATTGGGAGCATTGTGGGTCCCTTTTGGTTCCACTTCCATGATATTTTTTTTTTTGGCCAAAACACTTCCATGATTCAAGTTAGACTTTTTTAATAGGGCAAATTACATATACCTTCGTCGAGGTTTAGCTAAATTACAGATACCCCTGAGATTTATATTTTCATAACAAATTGCCCCTTGAGGTTTATATTTTCATAACAATTTGCCCCCTAATTTGTTATGCAAATAGTACCTTCAGGGGTATCTGTAATTTCTCAAACCTCAGGGGGTATCTGTAATTTTGCTAAACCTCGAGGGAGGTATATGTAATTTGCCCTTTTTAATAATGTATTTCGAATAGAATATTTATGTAAAAAAATCAAATTAATTGGATATTAATAACTACATATTTAAATTAAATGAGTACATTTACTCTTATTTGTATAAAAAATTATTCAACATTAAAAGCTATCTTAATTAAATATTTTTTATATTTATAATGAGACCAAAATACCCTTTTTGTTTTGAATTTTTTTAATATGTTTTTTCTATAAAAAAAAAAAATTAAATTTAGTTTGGTGAAAAATAAATTTTTTAAAAATCAAACACTTATTTTCTTATGATTTTTTTGGAAGATAAAATAATATTTAAAAACTTAAATATATATTCATATTTAGTTTTTTCAAAAACATTTATACAAATTCTAAAAATTTAATCAAATAAAAATATTTTGTAACTAAAGTTTTTTCAACAGTACATTCATAAATGTTGGTTGAGTTCTCACCATAGTAGAACCATTCAAACAAAAATTTAAAAAATAAAAAAGAATATTTTTCATTTTTATTTTTTTAATTACACGTACATAGTAACATATTAGTTGTACGGGTAAAGAAAAATTACGTACTTGTTGATAAAGAAATCCAACGAAGAAGATGATCATCACCACCACGTGATCATTATCTGCAAAACAAAAACCCCCAACCGTAGCCGGGGCCCTCCAACGTCCAAGTCAGTCCTCCAATATTATCGAAATATTTAATGGACTAATTCATAGAGAGAAATAGCGTACCTCAACCCATAAGAGTATTGCTTATTTATAATATCTAGTGACATACTTCTCAAATAATTTGAATGTTCCAGAAGTCCTATCCCAAACAATCTCTGGTTGTTCAGGACTTCTATATCGATAAGATTTTTATATCCTGATAAGTTTTGCATAACATAAAATACTAATGTAGTATTTGATAAGAATTTGATAACTGTCATATACATGATAATTTATAATTACGTCATGTGGCAGTGTCGAGATCCATATAATTCTTATAGTTATTTTTATTCCTTCTCAGTAGTTAAAGAATTTTTGTCTTACAAAAACAAAAGGTCGTTATATCCATATGAATAAAAAATTAACTCTATCATAATTAATATTTATTTATTACTTTCTTAACATTTGTCTCAAAGACACGTGTTAATAAGAGCCATAAAACATAGACAACATCTACTTACTGAAGAGGCACTAAAATATATACAACTTTAGCGACGAAAGTAGACCCAAAATGGCTCCACAATGCTCCCAGGACTCTTCAATCCAAATAATGGGTTGTAGAAAAGCTTACTCCTTGTAACAGTATCATTGTTTCATCATTTTGGATCAATTTTATATATAAAGATTTTATTAATTAATCATTTTATAAAGGTAAAAAGTATAATTTACTCATAAAAATAATAATCACAAAAAAATTTAGAGTATTTATTCAATATTACTTATGACACCGACATGACAATACTTCAAATAAATTTTCACAATTCAATTGTGTGAATTTCATAATGAATTTACACAAATGAATGTGTGACATTATTACTCAAAAGTACTCACTCTGTTTGGTTTTGATTTTCAAAATTCACTTCTAAGAAAATTCTAATTTTTTGTTTTTCATATTTTTTATTTTCACTGATTTTTTAATATTTTAAGTAATCTTTTTTTTTTTTTAATTTTTAGACACACTTAACATAAATACACTTAAAAATATAATATTTGTGAAAAAAATCTTTAAAAAATTCACTAAATTCCAAAAATACCAAAAAAAAATTAAAATTCAGTACATTTTTTATATTTTTATGTATTTATTAATTTTTTGAAATATTTTTTCATAAATATTTTACTTTTTAGATACATCTAAGTAAGGTTTATCTTAAAAAAATACTTAAAATTTAAAAAATATTTACTAAAAAAAAAAACACAAAAAATAAAAAAATTAATTTTTTAAAAATTAAATTCAAAAAATTGAAACTAATGGTTAAAGTCAAAAGATGCTAGGTTTGTTTTGTTTTGTTTTGTTTTTTATTTTATTCTTTTTGTTTTTATCTTTATTTTGGAGGGTGTGGAAAAATGGAATCAGAATAGTAAACTGTCGGTTGGGAGTTCAATGAAGCAACGTTTCTTTGTTAGAATATGATACCCTGCCCTAACTTTATTTAGGTCAAGTTTGGGAAGACTAAATAAATGTACTTTTTGACTTTTTATGAAATATGGGTTGGATTTGAGTTGGGTTTGAAGTGATGTGTTAGAAAGGTGATGTGACTTAAATAAGATGATGTGACTTAAATAGGATAGTGACTTTTTGACTTTTTTAATTTTTTTGAAGATGCCATTTATATATATATATATATATATATTTTATTAAAGAAAGCATTTTCCAACCACTGTTCTTCATGTTTTCATCCTATCATAGGCTTCATCCATCCATGAATAATCCTCATTTATTCCTCTTCTTTTATTTTATTTTATTTTTTAAGGTTTTGCTATCAATCATTTTTAAGAAAGCCATACATCATTTTAATGACATTCATTATATAGTGATCATACTATGCATCAATATGTACGTCATGAATTGATTAATTCTCTGTTTGAATCATAAATTTAGACAAAGATTTAACACAAAAAAAAAAAAAAAAAAACAAAGCAAGAGAGAGAAATGACAAAAAAAAATATATATATATTTGCCACATTTTTATTTTCTTTTATAAATTCAGATCCAAATCTATGACATAACACAGTCTAAGACTTATTTCAGAAAGTAATTTTTTTTGATTTATTGACTTATTATGAAAAAATATATAAAAAATAAAAATATGATGTGACATAAATTAAGTAATAATTAACTTTTTTTTTTACTTTCCCAAAATGGCCTAAGAGTTGAGGTTTTGCCATGTAGCAGATTTTTTGACAACCCTACACACTTGTCCCTTTTTTATTTTTTATTTTATTTTTTTATCGACTAAACCAAACACACCCCCCCCCCCTACTTCCTTTTAACACACTTGCCCCTTTTTAACCTCCTTTTTGGCCGATTCACCCTATCAGATAGCTCACCAAATATGTAATTTTTTTTAATATTTGTTTTAGAAACATATTTATATACCAAATATGTTATTTATTTATTTTCAATAAACAACAAATTGATAACATAACATTTACTTAGGAATGACTAGGGGTCAAGCTTGAAATGAGTTAGTAATCTCTAATCCCGCCCTTTATCATATCAGGAATCGGACAAATTGGGTTGTTGACAGGAGCAGGTGGGAGTAGGTTAATTTTATAATTTAAAAAACATAAATACTAATAAAAATTATAAATAATGTAATATATTGTGGATTGTGATTTATAATTAATGAAAGGTAAAAGATGTAAGATGAGAAATAAATGAATAAAAATGAAGACTAAGTGTAATATTTTGTATTTTAATTTTATTATATTGAAAAAAATTAAACGATAAATATAAATATATTTAGTAAATCTAAACGGGTTAGAGTGGGAGATGCAGGGGCAAAGCGATGTGAGAGAAAATGACCATCCCTTCCTAATGAAGGTAAGTGAAAATTGGTAGGTTTACAAACATTGAGGCCTATTTTGGGAACAGATAATTTTAATCAAAAGTCACTACAAAAAATCAATTATTCTCTTTATTATTTTGCATATCTTTTTATAAAAAAATTAAAGACTTACTTAAAAAACCAATTCCCAAAACAAACTGAGTACACATAATGTAGTACAAACTGTTGCTTCCTTGGCATGATATGTTGGTGGAATATCATCATACATATGATGAAATTAAAGATGAAAGTTAAAAAGAAGAGAGAATAGAATATGAGAAATTCTGCATATTGACCTCTTTATCAAAGTCTAGAATAAAAGCCTACGCATATAGGCTTCAAGTGAAGTAAAGTTAGAGAGTGAAACTTAAAGAAGAGAACAAAAAGAAAAAGAAAAAGAAAAAGAAAAAAGAATAAAAGAAATTCTGTATATTAACATCTTTATGAAAGTGTACAAAAAAACTTATATATAGGCTTGAATAATGACAAGAAAAACTAAACATGGCACAATATGTTGAATATATACACATTAACAACACAATCTAAGAAGAAGAAGAAGCTATAATAAGATTATAATCTTATAGATTGATTTTACACAACAAAAATATTTTTGTTTTTAATTAACAACACAATCTAAGAAGAAGAAGAAGCTATAAGAAGATTATAATCTTATACATCACAGAAGAACTCATTCATTGGACTAGTCCTTTGGTCTTGTACAAAAAAATAAAATAAAATAAATTAGGAACCCAAAAACTAGTCAAAGAATTGAACACAATTCTCTAATATGACATGGGTCTTACTTTTTTGTAGATCCCATACATTTGTAAGAGATTTGTGTTCAATGTTGTAATTGATTTATGTGCAAGTATGCAAAACTATCAATAGAAGCAACATATAAGTAGGTTGAATCATGCAGCTAAAATCACCGTGGTTATGGGTTTGCGGTTTGTTGCAATTTTTACTTTTTACCCAAACTTTATTTGGTTCGTCTCGCCTCAACCACTCAGAGTATAGACTTGGACTCTTTTGTTTTTTGGATGAATAATATTAGACTTGGACTCGGTAAAAGCCTAGTGAGCTTGGGCCGAACCACAAACTTTTGAACCAAATGACAACCCTTGGTTGCATGTAGAGTTGCAAACGAATCAACACCTCAAGCTTAATTCATTTGCAACTCGTTCAATTGTGTATTCGAGCCAAGCTCAAACTACAATAAGCTAGGCTCAATTGATATATATATATGCATAAATAATTTAAGACATGACAACATGCATGTCATATGATAATGTAAAATGTATATAATAAATGATGTGTTTTTGGTTGTGATTTGAGCTTCAAACTGCGCTTGAGCTTATTCGATCGTGTTATTCAAGCTGAACACAAGCTTAAACTTCAACTCAATTAATAATTGAGTTGAACTCAAATACATCATCACTTGACTTAGCTTAATTCGTTTGCAGTGCTAGTAGCATGTTTAGAAGCACTTAAACCAGTTGCCCAGCGAAAAGCGAGAACTGACTTTAGCTTCAATGTTTGTCCATAACAGATTAATAGACAAAGATCAGGCATCTTCCATTCACAAAACTTTGGTCCTTTTTATGTAAAAAATCTCAAGGCACGTGAATTTCAAAATATGATTCAATAGTTGAAAATTTTGCAGATTCTCAACCCTCAATTTTTTTTGTTCTCCTATGTCTCAATATACTTGCAGTTTTTGTATGGTTGACAATGAACAAAGGATCCTGTGTCGCCATTCCTTTGCTCATAGTTAGCGATACAAACATTAATAGTACAGTGAGACAGGAACAATTTCTTTTTAGGATTGAGGATCCCACATCCTAATTTAATGTTTTTTCCTTTCATTTTCTAAAATATTTAAAAAAATACAAAAATCAATCTTCAACTTGATCAAGATGTCCTGCTTTGCAACCTCTAGTATATACTGTCCGAAAATGCAACATCCATCAAGGCCACTCCTAAGCAACTGTGGAGTCATAACTTTGAATAGCTTTGCTAATTCTTTTATTGGCGGCGAGTTAGATGATTGAAGTGAAATTTTGCACTATGCTAGGAAAGCATACAGCAAAATCGACGCTACAAGGCTTAACAATATAATTAAATGAAAATGCTTGCATGAAACATGCAATTTCATCCATAACAGTTAAAACAAGAGAAATGGAAGCCTGTTGCTATTTTTCTTCCTATGTCAAAAAAAGAAATTTATGTGGTAACAGAAAAAGACCTTGTACATTAATTAATTTTCTCAAATAAGACTACCATTCCCAATCACAAATGAGTAGTAGCAGAAAATAATGATAGCAAGAACAACACAAGAAACAGTGATACCAGGGCGAGTTTTTCCCACCAAAATGATGATATAACCTTCTGATATGTGTTTGACACATACAAGTCTGCTTAAGAACCACAACAAGCCGATTTTTGTGCAGCTTGAGCAGCCCCCGCTCCCTGGTCTGATTGGCTAATCTTGAAGGCTTGAGGCTGCAACCAATGGGTAGTTCAGTAATTAGCAGACTACAAATATAAACCTATTACTAGAGAAGAAAAAAATATATATATAAAATTGCACGTGATAAACTTCTGTCTTTTTGTTTTGTATTGCGCATGATAAACATTGAGTACTTTTCTTCTAAATATCTTTATCCCTCAAAATGGTGTGTTTATACCATAGCAAGATCATTGCACTGCATATGATTTTTGTAGCGCAATTGTGCTATTCATCATCTCTTCTCTTGAACCCTTACACCCTCCTTTCCATCTCCGAATCCACCTTGATCTCACCCTGACCCACAAAAGTGTCCTTCAACTTTATTGGTTTTTAGAGCTCTGACTACCATTTTGGTTTAGACAATGGACCTATATTAAACCTTCCCTACCATAAGTGGTGGACGCAAGAATTCTATGGTAAGAGGAGGCTATGTAATATGCATTTAAAATAGATAATAACATTTTAATTATTTTATTATTAGCGAAGACAACATATGTATGTCATATTAAAAGATTCACTTCTACAAGCATAAAAATTGATTTTTTTAAATAAAATATGCAAATAAAATTCAAGTAGATTTTAATATAGAGACAAATAAAATTAAATACATTGTATAAATACCTTCTTCTTCTTTTTTATATTATAAATGCATTGTGTAAATACCTTTTTCACATTGAACAAAACAGAAATGATTATATATGTATTAGTGATGGAGACCTGATGTTACCTTCGTATCTATTGTGATATAAATGATGTACAAATAGAAAAAATATATAAAATTTATATACATAATAATGTGATTGCATTAGGACTTATCATTTCAAAATTCTATACAAACAATTTGTAAATATAACATTTTCCATTAAAATTTTATAAATACAAAGTTTAAATTGTAAGAATCACTTAACTAACCACTCAACAAAGAATGGGTTTTCATTTTGATAGTTGGAAGTCTTACAGACCAACAGATTAAAGTAGTATATCTAGTAGAATTTCTTCTATCCTTGCAGGGGCCACAGTCCCTACCATCCTGTTTACCTGTTTCTCACCCTTCTCAAGTTTAATTCTTCATTTGTGTTTCATTTTCCCAAAGAGGCTTACTCGCTTTTACGGTATCTTGTTGATTTATACCATATTAGAATTATCTTCGAAAAACCCAAGTTACTCTAGTATTTGGCCAAGTGCCAACTTAAATCACCTGAAGAATAAATCTCTGCCTGAGTAAATGGTTCATGCTTTTTGGAGATATTACTTTTTGGCAAAACCAATTCAGGCAGACTCCGTTCACATATTGTACGATCATTTTTTTCCCTCTAAAACACATTTCTTTCCAGATCCTAATGGCAGCATTCAAATTCACAAGACACATCACCGTTTGGTTCTTCGTGGTCATGAGCACTTAATAAACTTTGGTGTCCCAGAACTTTTTCATACTCACCAACTCCAACTCTGCATGGTTAACGGTATTGATCCAACTCATGTCTCCTCAGCTCTTCTTCATAAGGAAACCTCTCACTGGCATAATCTTGGTGCTTATCCTCTAGAATACTGTCAGACTATTTGAGAACCCTTGGTCTAGTTTGATGATGGGATTTTAGGCTAAAGTCACTCAAATAATTTCTATCATGAGAGAAGTCCAAGCCAAAAGATTTTAATGCCTTAGATCCTTCACTTTATATTTTTTATTGTGCAAAGGACAACAGTTGACGGAGGTAGTGGCCGCCGGTGACCAGTGGCTGGGAATGGTGGTGGTGGTGTGAGATAGTGTAGAAGGACGCTAGTAAAATTTACTTGGGGTATTTTTTTCATTTTAATTATATTTGTTATTTTTCCTTAATGAATGAAAACTTTTTAGCTTGTCCTTAAAAAGTCGAGATTGAGGAACTTCTCACTAAAAACCAAACCTGTTCGATGATTAGTACAGCTGGGATAGATTTGATCGAGATCATCCAATCTAACGAGTTGATCTCCATCAATCTCCATGGCACAGGAACCGATATGGTTATTATGTTTCAGAATATGATTCATCTGAATCCAACCAGGATTGACTAAAAAATGCGCTTTGCAGAAGCATGGTGGAAGTGTGGTGTGATGAGTGTGATGTATGTGTCATGTAGTATAAGTGTGATGTATTATGAGTGGTGTGATACGTGTTATAAAAAATAATGATTTTTGATGAGGTGTCACCCTCTCTTATAAATCATTGCAGAGAATCCAAAGTCCAACAATAATGACTAAGCACAATTGACTGTCATACATGCCAACCTTAATGATGCAAATTCACGAAACATTGAGTAGGTCTTGTATACAGGTGTTTGAAGAACACATACCTCAGCCTTGGTGTCAGCCTCTGTGAGTCTTTGCTTTATATCCCTTGCTATTGAAAAGAAGACCTCCTCCACATTCATATTTGTTTTTGCACTCTGCATCACACAATACACTTTAGCACCACAAATATTTACCTCCACAAGTAATTCCAACATTATCTACAAACTTACAGTCTCGAAGAATTTGATGCCATATTCATCAGCAAGTGCTTGGCCTTTTGAGGTAGGAACAGCCTAGAGAAAAAGATTCCAGTCTGGTCAATATTGAAAATTGCATAGTAGCATGTGCTCAAACAAACATATGAGAGAGAGAGAGAGAGAGATCACCCTTTTGCTTTCATCCATGTCAGCCTTGTTACCAACCAGTATCTTGTTAACATTGTCAGAAGCATGCTGTTCAATGTTACGAATCCAATTCCTAATGTCTAAACATGGGAAGGTGTTAGTTCAGTAAAATCGAGATGAGAAAACTAGAAAGATCCACAAGTTAAATCTCAATCAACCAAAGGAAAAATCCTCAACAACTCTACTGTTCAATCATCAAAAGCAAATTCCATGGACGGAAAAAATGATGTTTAAAGAATAGAAGCAATCAAATAAAGTGGAAATCTTCCTTTGGTTCAAAAAAGGGCAAAGATAATTAAGCCCAAAAAAATCAAAATTCTGAAATATAAAAGTGGAGAAAGCAATTACTATTGAAAGAAGACTCATCAGTTACATCATACACCAACAAAATCCCCATGGCTCCTCGGTAGTAAGCTGCAGAAGAGGGAGAGCTACTTGAGAAAACTTTGTAGCAGCAAAAATGAGAGATAATGCTCTGCAAATTAAGGTAATTATACTTGCTACCAAATAAAAAGGCTAGACAAACTTCTAGAGCATTTAAAAACATATTAGGCTGCACAAGGAAAACAACACCTAAATCATCAATCAAACATCAATCTCACAATCAAGAAAAAAGTTTCCCTGCATGTTAACTGTAGAATGCATGTGCGCCTAGCCCAAAATGATGTTGCAATAGAGACCAGACGGCAATGCGCTTCTCATGGTTCTGACCATCTTCATACACACATGCACAGATAGATAAATATATATACAGACTTTTCTTGCGAGTATCACCAAATTCTTAATGTACAATTTTGTCACACAAAAAATGAAGGTGTATAAGAACCATAAGCATATGTCTTCACCCAAGTTTGCTCAGCAGGTTAAATCTTTGTAACCTTATGTGTGTGTTTCTTTTTCTCTTTCGTTACTTTCTTTCTTCTTCTTCTTATTTTTTTATTTTTATTTTTTTTTCATGGGGTGGAGGGGGCAGCTATGTAAAATATAACACAAGTTACTATTCATTGCAGCTTCTGGTGGCAAGATGAAAATCTATTCTTAAAAAAAGGTGTCTGGTGAGTCAGCCAAACCATCTTTTTAAACAATTTCTTCCCAAGCCCATCCAATGCCAGCTACACAGAGTTGCGTCTTAAAAGCACATCCTTGAAAAGAGAGTGGCCCTAGGGGAAAGCGAGCAATGCCTGCCTAAGCCCTTTAGTTACTGCACAATACCAATGCCCACATATTTCTCCAATTCAAAACCCTACTTCAGGTCTTCAATCTTTGGTGATTTGGAGTAAAAAGACAAACACCATGTTACCAAGTGTAGAATGGAATTGCTCTTTCTATCCCTTAAAATAATGATCTGTTTAATTTTTTTAACCACCACTTTCCAGTTTTTTTTTTGGTGATAATTTTCTAGTTTTTGTTTCTATGGGTTTTTACTATTAGTTTCCCAATTTAAACTTTATTATGAATATGAAAATGCCACAATGAAGGGTAATAATGGTAGAAATAACAGCGAGGCTGGCGCTATTAATAAGACAAAGTTGACAATGTCTTTGCTGTGTTCAAAACTACAGACAAGGCACTGTCAATCAAAGGGCAGGCAAAAGTGTAAACCTGTTGCATTTTCAGCAATAACCCCCATTAACTCCTCAGCTTCAACAAAAAAACAAAAGGGGAAGGAAATTCCCAGTTTCACCTCAATCCAGACCACTCAAGAAGAAGAAAGAAAGAAAGAAAGAAAGAAATCAAAGGGAAAGAAGAAAATTAAATGATCGTACTTTGGTCTAGTCTAGTCCCCTTTAGAGGTTTGTTCTTCATACATATTTCATTCCACTACCAGAAAAAGGTTGTCGAAGCAATATTTTAGTAAGGAACACTCTATTCATACAAAAATTCCACAAGAATGATGTGGCAATGCCATTCTTATAAATAAACTCATCTTCAGAAGTGTTTAGTTTTAAAGTAGAAGGTCCACATTGAGCCACATCATTCTCTATGAATTTTCTGTTTGTATATCATTACTCTTTTTAGTAGAGATTTAACATGGTGATCAAACAAAACATTGACACCTTAACTGTGTTCATATAACTCCTTAAGTATATATTTCATTCAACTGTGAACACACATGAAAAAAAAAATGGAAGGGGAGAAAGAGGAGGCCGAGAAGTAGTGCTCCAGTTGAGGTTTAACATAGAGAACAAACAACAGAATTGATCCTTAACTGCATCATTATAACATCTACGGTAGAATTTCTCGATACAATCATTTGGGAAGTCCCTAGGAGGATGACTCCCATACAATTCTTCTTTTCACAGTTTCTATCACCAATGAGCCAGCAAGTTGGTAAAACAGATGTTTTTTCTTTTTTCTTTTTTTGATAAATAAAACAGATGTTTTTTCTTTAATTTAAGTCTGTGACCTTATTAGAAGACATGTTTTAATGAAATGCAGCACTCTCTGCAACTACCTCATTTTGTTTTCAACATGGAAAACCCCATACTTACCAGTTGTAATTGTTCGGAATCGCTCCTGACCAGCAGTGTCCCAGATTTGCAGTTTGATTCGTTTGCCATCAAGCTCTATGGTCCTTATCTTAAAATCAATGCTGTATAAAAAGGTCCAAAAGTGAGATCACAAGTTTGTAGAGGAAAACAAAAAAAAGACCTACATTGACATTTAGATTATAGAAGATACCTACCCTATGGTTGTAATAAAGCTAGTGGTAAAGGAACCATCTGAGAAACGCAAAAGGAGGCAACTTTTACCCACACCTGCCAGATTAGATAGCAAATTTCAACTCAAGTAGATAAAACACAACTTTCAATATTCACATAAATAGTGACAGAATATGAGCTAAACTCCCAAAATTAACAAAAATCTCTTCCAATGGTCTGACACATGATGAACTAGGTGATTTCAGACATGAAGAGAATGTCTGACAGAGGCTTTTGATTTCTGAACCCTTGACTAGCTACTTCAGTATGTTCATATTTGTTCTGCCCATGGCATAATACCATCCAAAAAAAAAAAAAGAAAAAAGAAGGCATATAGAGACCAGAACTCAAGATTCACTTGCTGTATGTGTCATAGACTTATAGCCCCCTAAAATAGCTGCCCTTAATTCTATTGAGATATGTGGAGTTTTGAATCTACCACTGCAATCAGTGTGTTTGGTTTGAGTTTTTTGGATTAAGTTTTTTGATAATTTTTTATTTTTTGTATTTTTTTGTTTTTAGTGAATATTTTTAAAATTTTAAACATTTTTTTTACTTTTTTAGATGCACCTTACTTAGATGTATCTAAAAAGTAAAAAATTTGTAAAAAAATATTTTAAAAAATTAAAAATACATAAAAATACAAAAAATGTACTGAATTCTCGTTTTTTTTTTTTGTATTTTTGGTATTCAATGAATTTTTAAAAGATTTTTTTAACAAATTTTTTACTTTTTAGGTATATTTATGTTAACTATGTCTAAAAAGTAAAAAAATTGCTTAAAATATTAAAAAAATTCAGTAAAAATAAAAAAATACGGAAAACAAGAAAGTAGAATTTTCTGAAAAGTGTTTTTTGAAAAACCTAACCAAGTTAGTTTTCATAAAATTTCTTCCTAGACAACAACTGCAGACTCTGTCCTTCCAATGGTCAGCAACTTGAATCAACATTAAGTAGCTTATAAATACTTAATACTCCTCTGTCCCACAAAGTTAATCCATTTTTTTTAAGGGAGATATAATTGCTGAATTCAAATTCAAAGGCATTGAGATTGGCCATTTATTCCCACTTTTAAATATATTCTTAGCCATTTATACGGATACTTTGAAAAATTGTGAAGTTTTATGCTTTGACTTTTCAAAGAAGACTACATTTTGGGACATCCCAAATTGAAAAGGACTAACATTACGGGACACAGGGAGAACTTTCCAATCTCATGTGTGAGAACTGGTAGCATCAAGCAACATTTTCTCCACGAAAAGATGAAAAGCTTCCGGTGTGGATGTATTCCTACATGGACCTAGCAGTTGAAAATACAATAAAGTTCAAGTACCCCATCAATAGAACTATATGAATCTCAAGGTGTTAAACCAGCTACATCTACTGCATTTATTACGTATCAACTATTAGCTTGCCAAAGTTTACTTATAAAAGTCTCTCCAGAGCTTCTGAAAATCAGAGAATGCGCCTCTACTCTCAGCCAAGTCAACGTAGGAAGTTATGCCAATGCTACTTGCATCCAGATGGTTGTCCATCCCAACCCCCATCAACACCTCAATAAAAAGTGAAGTTGTATCTTCCTTCTAGGCTTCATTTTGGGTTCCATTTTCATAGTAATATTATTTCTATAACTTTGGCGTGTCCCCATGTCAGTAAGTATCACTAAAATAGTCAACTAAGAAGCATAGACACGGACACACGGCACAATACGGACACATTGACACACCAATTTCCAAAAAAATCCAAGATAACACACACGGGGGACACACACGAAATATCTAATTTTATATATTTATTATGTCATATATATATATATGAATATATCATTCAAAGATGATAGAAAAATGTAATATAATATTTATTTTATAAATTTACATTTTTTTTCCTTTTATTATTGTATCATAAATTATTTAGTTCAAACTCATAATTAATTTTATGTGTGTCTAATCGGTGGACTATGTGTTTAAGCAATGGACACGAGTGTCCAAAGAGTGTCTGGATCTAAAAAACTTCTTAAAAATTAGGACACGTTTTAACGAGTATCGGACACATGTCGGGAAGTGTCTAACAAGTGTTGGTGATCGACATGGACACAACACGGATACACCACATTCTTAGAAGTGTTCATGCTTCTTAGACACTCAATTTGACGTACGTCACTTGTCACTTTCTTGGCTTTCACTATTTAAATATAGACCACCCATCATTTGTTATTGATCAATTTCATAGAAACCACTTGTTGCCTTGTCACTTGCTTGTGACTTTCTTTATTCTACAGTACTTCACAATGAATATACCCCTTGCCTCCTCCTGTACAATCTATCATGAAGAAGGTTTTCTAAACAAATAAAATGGCATACTTGAGTAAGTCCTTGCGCTCTCAAATCTCTATATTCTATGGTTTGGTTACCTGTTGGAAATAGGAGAAATTATATCTAAAATCTAATTTTGGCATGCTTGCGGCCTTGATCCAAATTTGATCAGGTTCACCTTCAATCATAGTCATTGGAGAGACTGATTACATCAATCATTCTCCCTATTTCAGAGCAAGTGGATTGGCACAGACCCACGAGTTGGATTACAATAAGTCCTCTATAGCCTAAACATGATACTTATTTGCCACTATTCATGAGTTCCTTTACAAAATCCTCTTAATCTTTCAGACAAATTAAACTCTTTTGTAAGGCTAGTTTCTCAAGCTTAGGCCAAAAGACTTAGTTCATGAAGGCTGCTTAACATAAAGGTAAGCTCGCCAGAACAGCATCTGGCTGTGCACAATCCGAGATATTTAGTAGTTCAGATGACATTCCTTGATCTTAACACATCCAAGATAAAAAGTATCATTGCCATTATCCATCTCCCCATGGGCGTTAATTTACCTACTAAAATATCCCCCGTCTCTACCCAAGATCTGAACAGCACAATTCCATTTTTGTCTAAATTGCGTAATAAATGGGCTTCTAAATGCGGTATTTCGTTAGTGACCTTTTCGGGGCCTTGGCCTATCACATGCTTCTAAATTTCATATTTCCGTATGTGAAAAGAAGTATAAATATTTCCATAAATGTAACAATTTTGGAGAAACAACTCAACTCTGGATTTTTTGTTTTCTTTTCTATAATTATTGCTAAAAATAAATCCAAATCTTCCATAATTCTTCATTTCATTGTTCATAACAAATGTATTATAACAATCAAACTAGAACCCTCTGTAAGGGAAAATGAAATGGTTAAAATGAAAAGGTTAAATATATAATTAGCACTAGCATGTAGACTGTAGGGTATTAATGGGGTCAGAAATTGTAGCATAATAACAGTCATCCAAGTTTGTCAGCCATTCTAGTTGAATTGCTGTAGAACTTACGCTTCACCATTTTTCCTTTCATATAGGAAGGGTGAGTACATATTAATGTCATTAAGCTTATATTGCCCCTCCTAAAGAAACGAAGAAAATCTGAACATAAATGCTAAGGGACATGCTGTGGCGAAGTTGCCAATTTATTTGATTGGGACAAAGACCATCATTGTATTCATTCAACAGTTTAGAAATCCCTTGCAAAATTAGAATGATTTTTACAAAAACAATGGAAGATAAATAATGAAAAACGGAAAACCCAAGGGTGCCAAAACAGGTCTCACTCTAGAAAATCTTGAACTAGCTTCACACTAGCTCAAAAAATGTATAGTCAATCATTTCCACATACATACCAACTATTCAATTGAATCCAATCTTAATCCAACATCTGTTTACACTTTTTTCAACATCTAACATCACTACAAATGAGAGGTAGCTTTTCTTTCTCAACGTGCACAAAACAATGTTGTGTTAAACAAATTAAAGGTAGTCTCTCTTTGCATTGAAATAAAGGAATTTTGATGGCTTTATTCTTGTTTTATTATATATAAGCATGCATATTTGCATAATACTATCTCTAGTTCTGGAAATGGGGAAAAGAACACTAACTTGAATTGTTTAGTGTAAGACTGTAAGTGTAACAAAACAAGCAAATGAGAATGTTAAATATAATACTACACAGTGTATAATCTTGACATTTTGACAATTTCTTTCATAGAAAAGTTTTACGTCATGAAAGAGCGTCGAACACAACTCTAACTCTAGATTCCTAATTTTAGTAGATAGATAGGGCAATAGTTCCTATTTTCCCGTAAATTTTTATGGATGAACGGGAACATATTCAATGTCAATCATATTTTTGTAATTTTATATTGATTGAAACATATATTTTAGTTTGCAGTAAAGTCCCAGAACTCAACTGGGTATATTTCATGATATATTTCACACGTGTTCATAGATATTGAAATTGCATTTTAAACCTTCATTATAACTTTTTTAGTTGCATATACTTTGGCATCCCAAGGTTAGAATCCTGTGTCAGTCCCTAAGCATACCCATAAACCCCAAAATTTATCTGACGCAGAATGTTGAGTCCACAAAAGCTTTTGGATAAATATATATATATATATATAATAAAGCATGATGGTTTTTGAATCTTCAACATATTTTTGTCCTATTAGGACATTTGAATGGCTCAGATCTGTTCAAATTATAAAATAATGGTTGGGATATATTTTTCAAAAAATGTCCTACATGTACATTTTCTACTTTCCCACTTCTCTCTCTTACTTTTTCCTTTTCTCACCCATCTTTCCATGATCCCATGATCCCACCTTCCTCCCTCTTTTCTTTTTTATTTTTTTATTTTCTCCCATTTTTATTTTTCTCTCTAATTGTTTTTTTTTTATTTTCTCCTTTTTGTTCAATATATTTTACACATATTTCCATACAATATATGTATGCCTATAGTAGGCTAGGACATTACGGACATACATACAATTTTCATATAATTATATAAGCAAAAACAATATTGTATATATGTCCGTGAAAATTGTATGTATGTCAAGCACATCTATCTATTTAGCTATATATTATAGAGTCATGATTGAGACCCTCTTAAAACTCCCACCCCCACTACCCCCCACACACACGTGGGCGTTGGGGATTGGGAGAGAAGAAAAATAAATAAATAAAATTAACCAATCAAAAGGGGGTCATGGGAGTGACCCCCAAAGGGGGTCCGAATCTTTATTGTATATTATATAAGCAAAAACAAGTTTTCGTGAGGAATTTTGTGAGAACTTCAAAACTTTATAATAAATTTGTGATTTTATCAAATTAATTTTTTTTTTTTTTTAGTGCTGAGATTACAATTATATTGTAATTCTAATATTATTTACACCGTGCCTTCAGGCACAGGCATACGCTAGTACTATTATAAAGCAAAAAGCCACGGTAGTGTAGACAAAGCCAGCTCATGGACTCAATTGAACTGTTTCAATTTGTAATTGCCAATCTAATTGTTTCACTCGCACACACCTAGTGTGTCCCAACACTACTAGTTAGTATACTAGTTAGTCAATATAGCATTATTCATATATATATATAAATATGCACACATTTCAAAATTCAGACCATAAAGAATCAACAACTAGAATAAAACCTAATAAAAATCTGCCTATCAACAAATGATTAAAACCAAATTTTAAGTTTCGCAAAGCAATCTATTAGAAATTAACAAGAAGATTGCCACCGAGACCACAACAATGCATAAATTTCACCATTAACATGCATACATACATACATACAAATACATATCACTCACCGCTGTCGCCGATCAAGAGGAGCTTTATGAGGTAATCGTAATCAGCTCGAGCTCTAACCGGAGGAGCGGCCATTAGATGTATCAGAATAAACCCTAGAAACTCGTCTTCTATATGCAATCGAAAAACAAAAAAACAAAAATTGTTAATTACAAAATATATATGAGCAAATTGGTGATGTGTATATATATCAGATCGGAGATTAAATTTTTGATATTTTGGGAGGACCTGTGAAGTGTGAAAGAAATGGGGAAGAGAGAGAAGAGAGGAGGGAGGGGATGTCTCCGTGGGACGTCAGCACCGGTCTGCCGTCCGTTTAAACAAGAGAGAGAAAGAATGAGAGAGAGAGAGAGAGAGAGAGAGCGTATCCAGAATAAAAAAGTGTTTTATCTTATTATTAGACGTTTATTGGGCCTGAAAAGTTTTGATCCGGCCCAATATATCTCAGACAAGCTGGGCTTTTTCATCCTGCTCTGAATTGGCGCTGAGCCGGTCAATTTGGCCCGTGAGAGATGGGCCATCGGTCCGGCCTGTGATTCTAATAAAAAATAAGAGTATTTACGAGTCAGTCTTATTAAGACTTATTTATTTATAAATTTTGACTGATAAATTTATTATTGTAAATTTATTCATTAATATCCACAATCCTTACTCATATTAACTTACTCACTCACAAGAATTCGTCATCTTCTTCCATTACACAAAGAACAAAAGAGGTTGATAAATTTATCACTTAAAAATAAATATGAATATGAAACAAAGGAGATGATGGTGATATAGTGGTTGTGTAGATTGGCGACGGTAGAGTGTAGATTTACGACAGTAAAGTGTAGATCAATGATTGTAAAGTGTAGATTTGCTACGATAGTGATAGATATGTAATGGTAGAGGTGGTTAGTGAACAATGGCGATGGTGTGTAGATCGGCGATGGTGGAAATAGTTGGTGAATTAGGGGTATTCATGGTTCGGTTGTGATCGGGGAACCTGCAATCCGCTATCTGCCCACCGGATTGGAAAAAATCAATCCGCATCCGTCCTCTGAATTGGCAGATGCGAATTGAGCGGATTGGCGGATGGATGCGAATTGGTTTAGCGGTTTAAACTTTTATAAATTTTGAACATAATACGACAACTTGTCAACATTTTTTTTGGGATAACAATCCAACTCAACGTAACCAAAAGATTATCAAGTAAATTGTCAAATACTAATAATAAATACACATAAGAAAACCATGCATTATCAAAACTATTTCATTACTTTTTTTTTATTCAAAAACTATTTAATTTGATTTTTTTTAAAAATGACAAAATTAAACTTTATATTTTCTATACAAAAATACCAAATATCAACACTTGTCATTTGATAAAAGAATTTTCAAATTGAAAACAAATTGAAAACACAACAGAATATCTAAACTCTTTTTCAATTAAAACACAAACAAAATATCTAAACAAATTAAAAATATAAAATTTTACAAATTACTAGGGGTGCTTGCGATTTGGCGGTTTGACTGCGGCCAAAGGAATCTCAAATCCGTCATCCGTCCAAAATTAGGCAGATTGGAAAAAATCAATCTGCAACCGTTCTTTCGTCATTACGCATCTATCCAAAATACGGTGGATCGGTTCGATTCGGTCGCTTTGGGCGGATCAGAATATCTGCTAAGCACCCCTATGGTGAATGGTGGCGACATCTGAATAACAAAGGTGGTATGGTGGATAGATGACGGTGATGGTAGTGATAGTGGTTAGATAGCGACAATGGTGGTAGTGGTGATGGGTGGACGGTGACGATGGTGGAGTGAAACTTTTGGAAAAATAGTGAAGAGAGAGAAAAAGAAAAGAAGATGAAAGAATTTGATAGGAAATAATTTATGAGGGCAGGACTTATTGGTGCTTTCAAAAAGTCAAAAGGACTTAATAGTATTTAAGTCTACTTAATGAGACTAGTTGATAATTTATCTTGTATAGTTGTGCACTATATGCACCATTAGTTATGCCATTTTATTATTTAGTTATGACCGATTTTCTTCTTTAGTTATGACATTATTTTAGTTATGCTTCATGTAATGTTTGGTTATGATATTTGTTTTTCATTATAACTAAGAAAATATAAAATTATGTCATTTTTTTCTGTTAATTATAAGGTGGATATACACATCATTTAAAGAGAATGTATCATAGTGTTTCCCTTAAATTCGACATGTTAGGCTAACTCCACGGGACTAGTACATCTTGTCATGTACCGACTCATTGGAGATTCGAGTTTTACACTAAACACCTTGCAAACGCATTAGTTTGTGAGCGGCAAGGCAGGCATGGTAGATTTTTATTGCATCACCTGGGTTGGTCTTTGGGCATAATGCACGGGGGTACGCAATATCACTCGTGGAGCCGGCTTCTCGAGAGAATGACAAGCATCAATCCGTGACAAGTGGTATCAGATCCAGCCTAGGAGCACTGTGATAGGGACGATACGTAGGACTTACACCAAGCACCTTCATTATGGGGTCCGCACCAAGGATGGTGTTCGCGCGGGGTGGGTTTGGGAACAGACAAGTATGGAGGCAAGCAAGGTAATGTCTCCCTGACGAGGGCGTCATGGATTGACGGTGGTAGCATGTTACTTACCGACTCATTGGGGATGCTAGTTCTACACCAAGCACCTTACAAAAACATTAGTTTGTGAGCGGCAAGGCAGACAAGGTAGATCCCTATTGCATCACTTGAGTTGGTTCTTGGGCATAATGTATGGGGGTACGCAGTACTACTCGTGGAGCTGGCTCCTCGAGAGGATGACAAGCGCCTAGCTGTGACAAGTGGTATCAGAGCCAGCAGGGCACTGTGATGGGGACGATACGTAGGACTTACACCAAGCACCTTCATTGTGGGGTTCGTACCAATGGTGGTGTCCGTGCAGGGCGAGTTTGGGAACGGACAAGTATGGAGGCAGGCAGGGTAATGTCCCCCTAATGAGGGCGTCAGGGATTGACGGTGGTAGCATGTCACGTACCGACTCATTGGAGATATGAGTTCTACACCAAACACCCTGCAAGCACATTAGTTTGTCAGCGGCAAGGCATGCAGAGTAGATCCTTATCACATCACTTGGGTTGGTCCTTAGGCATAATGCACGGAAGTACGCAGTACCACTCGTGGAGCCAGTTTCTTGAGAGAATGACAAGCACTCAGTCCGTGACAACCTACTAGATTCAATGCTAAAATTTCAAGACATTAATTTGTGCCTTTACTTTATCTGTGTGTAATTTAAATAATTAAAAATAACATAAAAGAATTATTACATACTATGTGTCATTTAAGTGGTAATTTTTTTTCTTTTTGGTTACCGAGCCTAATGTCTTAGGTTCGAGTGCCATTCTCTTCTCTATCTTCACTTGACATAAAAAGAAATAAAAGTTTCATGACATCAAATATGAACCTTTACTTTATATATAATATGATTTTTTTATATAGGTATAAATTATGAATTTAAAACATGGATGTTTGCTCATAAGTCCAAATTTGAAAGTTTTGGGGCTATTGCCCAACGTTTTATTATTTTTAGGTTAATAATAATTTAAATGATCATATTATTTCTAACTATTTGTCTATATGTATACTATCTACTTATTTTTTCATGTTACTATTGTAAATGATGAATTTGTCTCCACAGATAGATAGTAAAATGAAGTGCCTGATTCCTTGCAAGAGAAACTCAAAATCAAAGATCCTCTCGACCTAATTTGATCGGGGAGGACCCTCTGACAATCAAATCAGTAACTAGATTGAACATGGAAAAATAATACTAAATATATTATCCTCCACAATATATATACTAAATATAATACTT
Organism: Camellia japonica; assembly: GCA_030407325.1. Taxonomy (NCBI): domain Eukaryota; kingdom Viridiplantae; phylum Streptophyta; class Magnoliopsida; order Ericales; family Theaceae; genus Camellia; species Camellia japonica. The sequence goes on from JAPPVO010000017.1 coordinate 55,656,746, forward strand.
AAATAATACAAGATCAAATACATATACCTATGAAATCCACATTCAACACAAAATTTGGGGATTTTCCCAACCCTCATGCACCTGAATATCCAAAAATAGAGTACAAGCCACATTCATACTGCACATAAGGGTGGGTTTGAAAAACTGTATTAGGTTTCTAGTAATTTGAAAATTTGTATTAGGTTTAAAACACATTTCACTCATTACAACACACCCAAAATCAACCACACATACATATGACAACCACATTGAACATGAAATCTGGGGATTATCCCAACCCTCATGTACCAGATGCACCCGAATACCCGAAAACAGAGTGAAAGCCACATTCGCATTGCACACAAAGGTGTATTTGAAAAATCGCATTAGGTTTTCCAAAAAACAAATGAAAATTTGGTGACAATATTGCTAAACTTCTAACCGAATCCAATATTAACAAAAACCCTAGCACAATGATGGTATGAAATTATCACACAAACACATAAACAATACGTGGGATTCTTAGAGTGGGGTTTGGGTATTCAAAATGAGGAAATCTAATATGAAAATCTTCTTGTTTTTGAATGGCTTGATACGTAAGTGTTAATCATATTGTTTAATTTTGATGATGTCTAAAATATTATTAGAAAATTTTGAATTTTTTTAATATATATATTCTATATTATTTGACACAAAATATTATCTGTTTAAAATATAGGTTATATGATATATTTGTTATAAATATTATTTAAATGGACATATTTTGAAAAAATTACTATTCAATTTTTGACAAATTTAAAATTAATTAGTTGTATTATTTTGACAAAATTGATTGATTGGTTAGCTGGTCATTATTCACTTTTTGACAATTTTAAAATTGATTAGTTGTACTATTTTGACAAAATTAATTGATTGGTTGGCTAGTCACTATTCACTTTTTGATAAATTTAAAATTGATTAATTATATTATTTTGACAAAATTAATTGATTGGTTGTATTATTTTGACAAATGTGATATTAATGAATTGTTTCCTTTTGATATACTCACATAGGTTGATTGATTATTTTTATTTGAGTGTATTTATAATCTCTTCAACAATTACAAAACTTTTAGAAAGGGGTATATATTTTTATTTTTGATATAAATATTTTTTAAAAAGAGATTATGCTATACGTACAAATATTTTATTAAAAATAACAATGTACATTCAAATATTTTAATATAAAAATTACTATGCAATCATTGTGCATTTTTTTGTTTCTTACGTGAAATGTTTTAAAATAAGTTGTTACTATTCATTGATAGCAACCCATAGCCTTTTATTCAAAGTGTTTGATTTGTTTTTTGAAAATTGAAAAACACCAACAACCAACTGCTATTCTTTTTGAAAAGATGAAGCCACATATTGAGCATGTCTCAACTGCAAACCCATGTGAAGGGACTCCAAAGTCAGAAGAGGAGCGTCCCCCCCTCCAACGGATATATATTTTTGGGTATAAATAGAAGTATTGTGTGTGAAGAAAAATTAAAAACTTGAAGAGAAAAAAATCTGTGCTCCAAATTTTTGAGTATATTGTATTCTACTCTTTCACTTTGAGATCTAAGTGTAGTATTTGTTCTTACACTTTCATATCTATTCTTTGTGAGATTATTATTGTAAAAGATGGTTAAAGTACCTCTTATTTTTATTCATTATTTTGTGAGAAAATTTTGTAAGAGTAAGGCATTTATTGTTGAATGAGGCTCAATAGATAAAAATAAGACCTGTGTAAAATCCACAAGCTTGGTGAAGCCTTTGTGGTATATTGATTCATTTTCATAGTGAAGAAATTCTCAAGGAGGTTTCTTGGGGAGTGGACGTAGGCTTGGCGTGCCGAACCACTATAAATCGCAGTGTTTGATTTTCTCTCTCTATCTCTCTTACTTTTATATTGATAATTATTGTTTTATTTTTTATTCTGAATATTGTGTTTATTATATTTTAATATTGTAATTTTTTTTAATAACCCAATTCACCTCCTTCTTGGGTTGCCTACCTGGAATAACAATTGGTATTAGGGCCTAGACTCTAGTCTGTATGACTTAACCATCTTAGAGTAGATCATGGAAACCCATAGTTATTCCTCACCCGAAGGACAAGCATCTAATAGACCACCACTATTTAGCAGCACAAATTTTAGCTATTGGAAAACTAAAATGACCATACATGTTCAATCTAATTATTATGAATGTTGGAAAATTATTTGCAATGGTCCAAAAATTACTACCAAAATCGTAGATGGCCTTAAGGTACCAAAACCTGAAGATGAGTGGAATGAATCAGATACTAGAATGACCCAAATTAATGTCAAAGCCACAAACATGTTGTACTGCGCCTTAGATGCCAACGAGTTCAATAGAATTTCTACATGTAAAACCACAAAAAAAATTTGGGATAAGCTTATAGTGACTTATGTGGGAATCGAACTAGTTAAAGAATCTAGAGTCAATTTGCTAGTCTGTAATTATTTACTCTTTTAAATGAAGCCTGATGAAACTATTCATCAAATGTTTACTTGCTTTATTAATATTATTAATGGTTTAACTTCTCTTGGCAAAACATATACTAATGCTGAGATTGTAAGAAAAGTGCCTAGGTCATTGCCAAAAAGTTGGGAGACAAAAGTCATTACCATTATCAAAGCCAATGATTTATCAAAGCTAAGTCTAGATGAATTAATGGGATCTCTCTTAACTCATGAGCTCATAATGCAAGAAGGAAAGGAAGAGGAGGATAACAACAAGAAGAAAGGAATAGCATTCAAATCCACCTCAAAACATCAAGAGGATGAGGAAGATGATTCGGATGATGATGATGAAATGAAATTTATCACTAGGAAGTTCAAAAGGTTTATGGAAAAGAAACAAGACATGCGAAAAAATTTCAGAAAAGACTTCAACAACAGAGATTTTCAAAGGGGAGAAAATCACAAAAAAATTGAAATTACGTGCTACGAATGCAACAAACCTTGACACTACAAATCAGAATGTCCAGAACTTAAGAAACAATTTAAGAAGGACAAGAAGAAAGCCATGATTGTAGATGAAAGCGACTTAGAAACTGAAGTTTGCAAAAATGAGGTTGCTAATTTATGCTTAATGGCACTTGGAAATGAAGATGAAGTAAATGACAAATCTTTTACGTTTGATGAATTACAATCAGCTTTTGATGAATTCATGTCGAATTTAAGAAACTTGGTTTGAAAAGTAACTGTCAAAAGAAGGTGATTTCAAATTTATTAAAAGAAAATGAATCTTTAACTTCCAAGATAAATTTTTTAGAAAATAAAGCCATGAAAATAAAAAAAGGAAAATAATATTTTAACTTGAAAAGAGTCTTCAATTTCTGAGAAACGATTAATTGTATTGCAAGAAGAAAATAAGTCTCTAAAAAAGGAGCAAATTGTTTTGAAAGAAAATATCGAAGACTTAAAAAATATTCTTTCAAAATTCACTCAAGGTAGAGAGACTTTAGATAAAATTCTTAAAAATCAAAATCGTATTTTTGGTAGAGCCGAAACTGGATACAATCCTTTTTCAAAAGTAAAAACTACTAAAAATGGTTTTGTGCATGCATTTTCTAGTTACTCTCATCTCGCATGTCATTTTTGTGGTACAAAAGGTCATATTTTACCATCATGTCCTATTAAAAGAAATCCATTTGCTAAAATAAAAAAGACGTGAGTTCTTAAAGATATTTCAACTCTGTCAAATTCTAAGGCTCCGTTTGGTAGAGCTTTGTAATTATGATTTGAGAATATGAGTTGTATTTTGAGTTTGTGTGTTTTAGAATTATGATTTGAGTGTAGCAAATTTGTTTGGTTATGATTTTTGAATAAAGTGTTGAATTGAGTGTGGAATTGAGTGTAGAATTGAGTTTTGAAAGTTTGATTTGACATGTGAAGTAAGAAAATTTGTTTGGTTATAAGTTTTGAAAAGAATTTTCAAAATTTAATTCAAATTGTTATAACTCATAACAAAACACATTACTTTCACATTATTGAAAATTTTGATCAACACTCATAACCAAACTCTTTTTAAAATTCAATTAAAAAAATTTATTATTAACAAAAAATAACATTAATCGATTTTTTAATTGAAAATACTACAAAAGAAATAATTTTTTTTCAAAATAAATATTCAAAAAAATTTAAATCATAAATATTTAAATAATTTAAATAATCTAAAAAATTTAATAAGTAAAAAATTAAAATAAATATTCAAAAATTTTAAATCATAAAAATTTAAATAATTTAAATATTCAAAAAATTAAAATAATTTAAAATTTTAATATTTTAAATTTAAAAACAACTCTACACTCAAATCGTAACCAAACACATAAAACAAAACTCAATTAAAAAATTATTTTTAAAACTCATAACCAAACACATAACTCGAAACTCCATACTACTTTCACAACTCTACACTCAAATCGTAACCAAATACATAACAAAAAAATTAAAATATTTAAAAATATTTTTATAAAATAGAGTTTGAATTTATTTTTATAAAATATTTAAATTTAAAAAATTAAAATCGTAATATTTAAAAATTAAAATATTTAAAATATTCAAAAAATTAAAAAATTAAAAAATCGTAACATATTTAAATATTAAAATATTTAAAATCTTAACAAAATTAAAATATTTAAAATATTAATTTGAATGGAGTTTTGAAAAGAGTTTTGAATTATGTGTTTGGTTATGAGTTTTGAAAAATAATGATTATGTTTTGAATTGAGTTTTGAGAAATGAGTGTAGAATTATGATTTAGAAACCCTAAACAAACACCACACTCAAAAGTGAGTGTGGAACTAGATTTTGAAAACTCCACCAAACGGAGCCTAACTTTTACGGACCCAAGAAAATATGGGTACCAATAGAAAAATCAAATTTTTGTAGGTATGTTTCAAGACAAAATCTAGTAATACTAGATGGTATCTCGACAGTGCATTCTCAAGGCACATGACTAGAAATAAAGCTATATTCGCCACACTTCAATCAAAGGATGGCGGATATGTAACCTTTGGCGACAATAGTAAAGGAAAAATCATTGGTGTAGGTAGTATTGGTAAAAATCATTCTCCTATTATAAAAAATGTTTTACTTGTTGAAAGTTTAAAACATAACTTGCTTAGCATTAGTCAATTATATGATGAAGGTAATAGAGTTATTTTTGAAAAAACTCGCTGCACAATTGAGAACACCAAAGATAATAAAATGTTGTTTGTAGGACATAGATATGAGAATGTATATGTGTTTGATTTGCATAACTTGTCTTCTCATTTTGATGTTAAATGTTTATCTGCAATAAATGAAATTGGTTGGTTATGGTATAGAAAATTAGGACATGCTCATTTAGATTTAATTTCAAAACTTTCAAAAAATGAGTTAGTTATTGGTTTGCCTAAAATTAGTTTTGAAAAAGACAAACTTTGTGATGCATGTCAACTTGAAAAATAAACTAGAATTTCTTTTAAATCTAAAAATATCGTTTCAACTGCCAGACCGCTTTAACTCTTGCATATTGATTTATTCGGACCATCTAGAACATTAAGTTTAGGAGGAAAATCGTATGCTCTTGTTTGTGTTGATGATTATACTAGATATACATGGGTATTATTTTTGACACACAAAAGTGAAGTATTTTATAATTTCTCAAAACTTTGTAAAAGAATTCAAAATGAAAAAAATCCTAATATTTGTAGTATTAGAAGTGATCATGGTAGAGAATTTGAAAATGATGATTTTATTATGTTTTGTGATGACTTAGGAATAGATCATAATTTCTCAGCCCCTAGGACTCCTCAACAAAACGGTGTAGTTGAAAGAAAAAATAGAACTCTTGAAGAAATGACCTGTACTATGCTTTGTGAGAATAATTTACCTAGATATTTTTTTGCTGAAACCGTTTTCATTGTATGTTATGTTGTAAAACCGTGCCATGATTAGACCTATTTTTAAGAAAACCCCTTATGAATTTTAGAAAGGTAAAAAACCTAACATTAGCCACTTGCGTGTTTTTGGTTGTAAATGCTTTGTATTAAATAACAATAAAGATAACTTAGGAAAATTTGATGCTAAATCGGATGAAGCTGTATTTCTTGGTTATTCGAATCCTAGTAAAGCTTATAAAGTATTCAATAAAAGAACTTTACTTGTTGAAGAATCTGTACACATTGCCTTTGATGAATCTAACAACGTTGTTTTCAAGAATCTTGTAAGTAATAACACTACAAAAACACAGAGAGCATTTACATAACAAATGAAGAAAATCCATCTCCTGAACAAAAAGAAGAAATCACAATGAAAAATCTTCAAGAAGAATATGATCGTCTAGAAAACGAATCAAATCTACCAAGGAATAGAAGTATGCTCATGGCCACCCTAAAGACCTTATCATACTTGATGCAGCGGAAGGTATAAAAACTCGTTTCTCTATTAGAAATGTTTGTAGTAACTTAGCATTTGTTTCACAAATTAAATGAAAATCGTTTTTAGATGCTGAAAAAGATGAAAATTGGATTTTAGCAATGTAAGAAGAATTAAATCAATTTGAAAAAAATGAAGTTTGGTTTTTGGTCCTTTGGCCTAAGGATTATCCAGTTATTGGAACAAAATAGGTTTTTTGAAACAAAATGGATGAATCCGGAGTTGTTACTAGAAATAAAGCTAGATTGGTAGTCTAAGGTTATAATCAAGAAGAAGGCATTGATTTTGATGAAACCTTTGCACCGGTTGTTAGACTTGAAGCTATTAGAATGTTACTTGATTTTGCATGTATTAAAGATTTCAAATTATATCAAATGGATGTTAAAAGTGCTTTCTTAAATGGGTATATTTTGGAGGAAGTTTATGTTAAACAACCTCCCGGTTTTGAAAGTCATAAATATCCAGATTATGTTTTCAAACTTTCAAAAGCTTTATATGGTTTAAAACAAGCTCCTAGAGCGTAGTATGAAAGATTAAATAATTTTCTACTTAACAAAGGATTTTTTGAAGGAAAATTTGATACAACATTTTTTATAAAAACCAAAAAGGAGGATGTGCTAATTTTTCAAATTTATGTTGATGATATTATTTTTAGTGCTACTAATGAAAATTTGTGCAAAGAGTTTGCTAAAGATATGCAGGGTGAATTTGAAATAAGTATGATGGAGGAGTTAAATTACTTTCTTGGTCTACAAATTAAACAAACTAATGATGGAATCCATTTAAATCAAATGAAATATATCAAGAATTTACTCAAAATGTTTGAAATGGAATCATCAAAGCCTGCAGCAACTCCAATGAGCACATCAATAAAAATCGATAAAGATAAGCAAAGTAAACCTATAGATGAAAAGAAATATCGATGTATAATTGGTTCCTTACTCCATCTTACTGCAAGTAGACCCGATATAATATTTAGTCTTTGTATGTGTACACGTTTTCAATCCGCACCAAAAGAGTCACACATCACTGCAGTCAAACGTATTTTCAAATATCTTGTTGGCACTCCAAATTTGGGATTATGGTATCCTAAGGGAACTACTTTTGAACTTTTTGTTTACTCAGATGCCGACTTTGCGGGATGTAGACGTGACCGAAAAACACTAGTGGCACTTGTCATTTTCTTGGACACTTTCTCATTTCTTGGTTTTGCAAAAAACAAAACTCAGTGGCTCTGTCAACTGCTGAAGCAGAATATATTGCCAGCGCCGGGTGTTGTGCACAATTGCTTTGGATGAAACAACTTCAAGATTTTAGACTTTACTATGATCATATTCCTATAAAATGTGATAACACAAGTGCCATTAACTTTTTAAAAAATCCTATTCAGTACTCACGCACTAAACACATTGAAATAAGACATCATTTCCAAGAGATCATGTACTCAAAGGTGAGATTGAACTAGAATTTGTGCCTACTAATCGTCAATTAGCTGACATATTTACCAAACCTCTTAATGAAGAACAATTTTGTTATATTAGAACTGAACTTGATATGATGAATACTCCTATATGATGTTTATAAATTTTAAAACATAAATAAATAAATAAAATTAAAATTAAAAAAAATTATTTTATATATTCTCTCTCTCGCTCTGGTTCTCTCTCTAGCTCTGATTCTCTTTCTCTCGCTCTCTCACTTTCTCTTTCTTTCTCTCATCCTGAGACACCATATTTATCCTCATCATCGTCCACCACTGGTTTCACCATCCACTACATCATCCATCACTTTCATCACTATCATCATCCACCCAAATCCCTCACTGATCTACTGAGATCCATCACTGCTCTACGTAGAATCTTCATCACTGATCTTTGACATTTCCAATTCATTAAGATCAATTACTGATCCATCAAGATCCATTACTGATCCACCAAGATCCATCACTGATCTACACACACATTCATCCCCGATCTTTTCAATTCTTTCCGATCATCAACATCATTACCGATCAACATGTTAAAATTATTTTTGCACTATGTGATATTTTTTATATGGTTATATGTGCTCCAAACTCTCTTGTATTTAATAATAATTACTTCTACCTGGTATGAAGAAATTGTTTTTATTTGTATTTTCTCTTTTTATGCTAGTGCACTTAGTGTAATTGTTTATGACCGGATCTTAATGGCCCTTAGTATTATAAATTGGTAATCTGTTTTTTACAATTTGTGTAATTTTTTTTTTGTGCATTAATTTAGGAGGAGACTCGTATTATATAATCTTTTGAGATTAAATCAATAAAATAAAAATAAAAAATAAAAATACGAGTAATCTTAAGAGGGCGTTTGTATGCATAATTTTAGGGGGAATATATATATCGTTTTTATCTTCTTTTTTTTTACTCCTTATCGGCAATTTTTTTAGCAAAGACAAACAATTTTTTCAAAGAGAAATGCTTGCAATTTTATTTTAGAAGAAAAACTATTGATTAATTACATGTACGGGTTGAGAAGGCTTCACAAATTTTTTGCGTTTCACTTCTTTCAACAACTTTTCATGAGCCTCCTTTACATGTCTCTCTCTATTTTCGACTTCTGTGAGTCTTGGCATTATAACCGTTGCATAATATTGCACCGCATTCTCCAACTGAGAATTTTTTCTTTCTAGCTCTCTCTTCTCCTGACGACTATTAGCTAGTTGTTGTTTTAACAAGCTCACATCGTCTATCAATTGTTGATTTTCTTATACTCTTGCTTGTAGTCGTTGAGCCATATTAGAAACCGCAGTCATCACCTGTGTACTAAGAGCCATAGTGTTATTAATAGTATTGATATCATTCCAATTACCAAAAACATTAGGATTCTCATTTACAGGAATAGCGTGTGAATGCACTATTGGTAACCTCTCATTTGCTTGAATTACAGGCACCTCATGCATGTTAGAATCATTGATGGCTAAGGTAAGGAATGACATGATTACGGAAGAAGGTAAAACAAATTTTTCTCTAACAACACTTGACGATTTTGTATCTCTGCCTATCATCTTTGTCACGTTTTATACACTCCACCGATCTAATACTCGACGCATATTTACTTAAATCTCTTGCTTGTCAACATTTTGGACGTCGCTACACCATTTTTCCAGAGATGCTCCAAAATCCTCACAATGATCACAACAAGATATAAGAACCATTATTATATTTTTGGCATCTCAGATTATTTTCTCAAATGTATTTGTCTAATTTTTGTTTTGATCACTGGAATTTTTTTTTTCTCTCTAAAACCTTTCTATCTCCATATTTTATTTTGATGATATCAAAGGGAGAGAAAATTATCAGTTTTTTTTTTTTTTTTTTTTTTTGTGTGTGAATTTAAATTGCCATACATGTGCTTTAAAATGTGAATTTGAATTGCCATACATGTGTTTCAACTTATCACATATCTTATGTTGCAAAATTATCAAATAATTTGTTGATTTTTATTTTGTGTCAAATCCATACAAATCTATACTATATATTAAGCAAAATGAGGTTTTTAACCCCAAGCCTTGTGGGAGCTCTAATCTCCCAATTTAAATTTCCTGATTTTTTGATTTTAAAAAAAAAACCTTAACATTTATTAACTTCTCCCAACCCCCAAGTCTTACACTCATAATAACACTTTAATGCATTAAGAACAAGCATAAAAAAAATTCTTTGAAATCTAACACATATGAATTCCTTGAAAAGTCTCAACATATATGATTATTATCCCTCATAATAACACTTTAATGCATTAAGAACAAGCATAGAAAAAATTTCTTAAAAAATCCAACACATATGATTATTATCAAAATAGTAAAGTTTAATATAATATAATAATAATAAAAAAAGACATTTTAATTTCTTGAAAAGTCTAACACATATGATTATTATCAAAATATTAAATTTTAATATAATATAAAAAAAAGAAAAAAAAGAAGACATTTAAGAAAAAAAATATATATATATATTTAAAAATCGCAATTCACATATATAGATAATTATAAACATAATCCGTGCATAGCACGGGTGATATGTTAGTATTGCCATTATAAAAAAGGTGGAGATTGTTAATCATATTGTTTAATTTTGATGATGTTTAAAATATTATTAGAAAATTTTGAATTTTTTTAATATATATATTCTATATTATTTGACACAAATATTATCTGTTTAAAATATAGGTTGTATGATATATATTTGTTATAAATATTATTTAAATAGACATATTTTGAAAATATTACTATTCACTTTTTGAGAAATTTAAAATTGATTAGTTGTATTATTTTGAAAAAATTGATTGATTGGTTAGCTGGTCACTATTCACTTTTTGACAATTTTAAAATTGATTGGTTGTATTATTTTCACAAAATTAATTGATTTGTTGGCTGGTTACTATTCACTTTTTGATAAATTTAAAATTGATTAATTGTATTATTTTGACAAAATTGATTAATTGGTTGTATTATTTTGACAAATGTATTAATGAATTGTTTTCTTCTAATATACTCACATGGGATGAATTGTTTCCTTCTGATATAAATATTTTTTTAAAAAGAGATTGTACTATACATACAAATATTTTATTAAAAATAACAATGTACATTCAAATATTTTAATATAAAAATTACTATGCAATCACTGTATATATATTTTTTTTGTTTTTTTTGTTTCTTACGTGACATATTTTTAAATGAGTTGTTACTATTCATTGATAACAACCCATAGCCTTTTATTCAAAGTGTTTGATTTGTTTTTTGAAAATTGAAAAACACCAACAACCAGTTGCTATTCTTTTTGAAAAGATGAAGCCACATATTGAGCATACCTCAACTGCAAACCCACGTGAAGGGACTCCAAAGTCAGAAGAGGAGCGTCCTCTCCTCCAACGGATATATATTTTTTGGTATAAATAGAAGTATTGTGTGTGGGAAAAAGTTAAGAACTTGAAGAGAAAAAATCTGTGTACTCCAAAATTTTGAGTGTATCGTATTCTGCTATTTCAATTTGAGATCTAAGTGTAGTCTTTATTCTTACATTTTCATATCTACTCTTTGTGAGAGAATTATTGTAAAAGATGGTTAAAGTATCTCTTATTTTTATTCATTATTTTGTGAGAAAATTTTGTAAGGGTAAGGCATTTATTGTTGAGTGTGGCTCAATAAAAATAAGACCTGTGTAAAATCTACAAGCTTTGTGAAGTCTTGATAGTGTATTGATTCATTTTGATAGTGAAGAAATTCTCAAGGAGGTTCCTTGGGCAATGGACGCAGGCCTGGCGTGCCGAACCACTATAAATCTTAGTATTTGATTTTCTCTCCCTATCTCTCTTATTTTTATATTGATAATTATTGTTTTGTTTTTTATTCTGAATATTGTATTTATTATTTTTTAATATTGGAATTTTTTTTTAATAATCCAATTCACCCGCCCTCTTGAGTTGTCTATCTGGGATAACAGTAAGATTTTCTGAACATCCCAAAAATGAATACAAAAACCCCTTAATAAATTTTGAGGAAATGTATAATTTCAAAATATGGATATTTTTGTCATTTATGGGTATTAATAAGCATCCATGAGTTTAAAATATAGGGTTATATTGGCCCGTTTGTTAGAGCTGTGGGAAAGTGATTATAGCTTATACCTTAACAGTTTATAACTTATAACTGTGAACATAAGCTGATTTTTTACTTATAAATTAAGTTTCTCCTCCTCCACTCAAAGAATAAGTTGATTTTTGACTTACAAAAAGTTATAAGCTGTATTATTAAGCTAAACCAAACACATCAAAATAGCTTAAATTAAACTAAAAGTTGAAATAAGCCCTACCAAACAGGCCAATTGTCATTTCCACACAGATGGGGCTGTTGAGCTCACTCGATTATTTGGAAGACTTACTAGTTACTAAGATATGAAAATAAAATTTATTGGTATTTTCTCCCACTATTATATAAGTAAAAATATTGTTGGCCCTTTAATCTCTAGAGTTTTTACTCTATTTTTATAGATTTTTGAAATTAAAAATTATGTAAATACATATTGCACATTATCATTGATTGTTCAACTTTAAAGTTTTAATTGATTCCTTGATTAATATAGATTTTTTTTTAATTTATTATGAACTATTTATGGCATCTATTATCAATTATTTATATTTATATTTATATTCTATATCTATAATTTTATATTTAATTTTTTTAATATAGAAAGTTAAAAAAAATAAATAAAATAAAAAGGTTTAGCCATATGCATACCTAACTTGATATTTAAAAATCTTTTTTAAAAAATTCAAATATAATTTTGCTCAAAAGTAATTCCAATTATAATTTTAGTCTAAAATTTGAATATATTTACTTTATAATATTAATCAAAATTTCTTTTTTTAAAACAAAAATTAAAATAAACATGTGACATAAAACACATTTAGCCATATCTAACTTAAAAAAAAAAAAACAAACAAACAAACAAACAAAAAATATAAGACACCAATTAGAGTTCGTTTGGAAGTGGGTTGACTTTTTGGCCTTTTTGACTATTTAGCCAGAGGCTAAAAAGTCTCGTTTGTGATAGGCTTTTTAGCTTTTTTGACTTTTTGTGAGAGAAAGAATGTAATGATTACAGGTTGGATGTGATATTTTGTCTTATTGAACTAAAAAACTTATTTTGTTTTTTTTGAGCTAAAATAGCCCCCAACCCAACCATTCTTCCCAAACGAGTGCTTAATAATCATGGTATACATGCATGGAAATAATAATATATAAAAAGAGTACGATTGTCGATCAATCTAACTTTTTTTATGAATAATATTCACATCATACAAAATAAATTATTCAAATAATCAAAACAAAACTCGTAAATCACTGAGAGCCCTTAAATTTTGTTGAAGTTATCTCCAAGGGGATAGTTAAAAAATGCTTGTTAAGCATTTTAGTCAATGTAATTCTAATTTTGAACTCCAATAGACTGGCTATTGGGCTAGCTAGTTTACCATCCTACTTTTTTAGTGGCTACAATTGAAAAGTCCCAGAGGCTCTCCAAACAAATATGTATGTATATATCTTGAATTTTTATATATTTATGTCTTGGATTTGAGATTTTATATAGTTTATATATGTATATGTATATGTAGCAATTTTATATGTTCTTTCAATTCTTTTTGATGAATTACGGAATAACTTATTTTGTATTTTGTATTTTGTATTTTTTTTCCTCCTCATTCTACAGGTTTTGTATGTTTGTATGGGCAAATTTATTATTATTGCAAATTTATATTAGTAAAATATCAGCAATTATTATTTTTTGTTTTAAAAATTAATTAAATTAGTTTGAATAATTAGCTAAAATAAAGAATGTGGTTGGAAAATACAATAGCTAAAGTAATTAGATAAAAATAAGGGTAAACTACCAATAGGTCCTACTTGGGAGACTTATTACCCAATAGGTCCTACTTTGAGACTTATTACCCATTAAGTCCTATTTGATATAATTTATTAAGTGATAAAGACAAATTTTATCAGTCTTTTTTTTTTATGAATAATTTTATAGTGATAAATTTATCAGTCTCTTTTTTTATGAATAATTTTTTAGTGATAAATTTATCACTCTCTTATTTTTATAGTGTTAAATTTATTAGTTAGCACCTGTAGGTAAATAAGTCTAGTGAATAGGACTAATTGGTAAGTACCCCATAAAATAAAAAGTATACTTTTTTCGTATTTTAACTAGTGAAAAATAGAGAGTGTAGTTGGAGTTTTATTCAAGGAAGAGGATAAAGTTAAGATTGGCAACATTGCCTTGAGGATCAAGCAAGAGGATAACGTATTTTCCCAATTTATTTGCCTAATTAATAGGAGTTAACAGTAGATTGCATTGAAACAGCTTCTATAAACAGAAATTGGGCTTATTACCAATATTTTATTCTAGTGTATTAAAAAAATAATGTAAAAGATGTCAATTAATTAATTAATTGAACGGAAAACTCCAATACTCATTGGGCTCCGTTTGTTTCAACGTAAAATATTTTATAAAAAAAAAAAAAATTTCTTGTAAATTGATTTTACGCAGAAAAAATGTTTTTGTTTTTATTTTTCAGTGTTTGACACTTGAAACAAAAATATTTTATTGTCCGAAATAAAAATTTTGATTCAATAAAAGGTCATTTATAACTTTTTAATGAACTAAAATATTTATTTAAAAAGACTAAATATATTAAAAAGGTATTGAGTGAGAGTTAACTTTATAAAAACTGACTTGTGAAATATTTAAAAATAAGTTATTTTTAAAAAAATGATGCAAGAATATTTTTCTTAAAAAATATTTTATTACTTATTTTTTGTTTAACCAAACAACAAAAAAAATAAGTAAAATATTTTTAACTGAGCCTAAATAATTTCTCAATAATTCGAGCCTTCCTTTTTGTAGCCACTTTGTAAACCCTAGCAACCCACTACGACCATTCATCAATACCCATATAAGTTTGCCTACAAATACATGAAAACCCTACATACCCTAACCCATTACTCCTTAGTAGTTCTTGATTAACCAAAGAAAAGTACCAAGAAAGAGTGGGAAAACAATGAAAACCCGAGAGAAAAAGAATGGCAATAGTTATATTAAGAACCTGTTCTTCCCCCCTTTACAGTGCAATCTCATACGCCCCAATTTTCCTTCCAAATCACGGCAGCCAAACATCTCAGAAGACATCACCATCGAAATCCTCTCGCGGCTACCGGTCAAATCTCTCTTGCGATTTAAGTCCATTTGTAAATGGTGGCATTCTCTCATATCGGATTCCAAATTTAAATTTTCTTGTACAAGACACCAATTAATCATCACATCCTCTTTCTACTCATACGCCATTGACGAGGTGGAGGAAGAAGGAGAAGTTTCGTTGAGACAGCTTCCGAAACCAATGGAAGACATGTTGGGTTTGCTTCAAATCTTAGGTTCTTGCAATGGTTTGTTGCTTGTAAACTATTCCTTTTATCTCTACTTGTGGAACCCTTCAACAAACCAATGCAGAAAAGTGCTTAAGCTTTTGAATTCAAGCCGCGGCGACCGAGTTAGCTCGAGAGTTTCTGATATCTCTGGACTCTGTTACGACTCGTTCGCTGATGATTATAAAGCAGTAATGGTTTTTGGCCAAGTTGCATTGGTTGTTAGTTTGAAAACCAAATATTGGTACAGGATTGAGTTCCCCTATGGCGGAGAATTAAAATCGGGGCCTGTAGTGGATGAAAGGTTGCATTGGTTGGTTGCACACACTGAGATCGTTTGTTTTGATCCATGGACCGAACAATTTGTAGAAGTTCCAACGCCACAGGATAGAAATAGAATATTGGGATTGGGAGTTTTGGAGGAATGCCTTTGTATGGTGCAATGTTTCGACTGTGAAATTGAGGTATTGGTCATGAAGGAATATGGTGTTGGGGAATCATGGACTAGTTTGTTCAATTTGTTTGATAATGTCGTGGGACAAATACATGAGATGGTGTCTTTCTGCTATACAAAGCATGGTGAAATTCTTATCTCAATGGATGAGAAGCAAACATTGGTGTACAATCCGAAAGAGGATTCACACAGAGTGATTCAAATCCTGAACGATGACTATTATTATGTGTCTGCATACGAGGAAAGTCTGGTTGCGCCCTCTCACTATGGTGATGAAGGAGATTGGGAAGAAGGAAGACCGGAAGAAGTCTCGGATTTGATTAGCGAGTTGGAGTGGGATTGTGATTGTGGCTGCTGCCGTGGATGGTATAAGAGGGACAAAGAAGATGATCACTACATCAACTGGGAAGAGGAAGATATGATCGATGATTGTGAGGAAAAGTTCTTCAGAACACGAAAAACCCGAAACAGAAACAGAATCTGAAGCAAAAATAAACCATTAAAATACTCTGTCATCAATTTTTTTCTTTTTTGCTTTTTCTGGAGGAGGAAGAGCTGCAAACTATGCAGTCACATGTGGGTAAGTTTCTTTTTAGTTTTCAGAGGAAGAAAATAAAAACTCTCAGTTTTCTAGAATTTTATTATGAGTGATTTCTGTTTTTATCACAAGTATGTCCATGTCCCAATTGATAATGAACAAATAAAGAATAGTTGTTGTAAAGAATAGTTTTCTAGAAATTATTATGAATGATTTGTCTTTTTATTACAAAGAATACTTCTTGTTCTTGTGTTTCCATTCTCTACTACTTAATTAAAAAATAAATAAATAAATAAAATAAAAAACACAAACAGATTTTATGCCATCTGAATGGTGACAAATAATTAAAGAATTTTTTTTGGGGAACCAAACTATGTATATGGTTGCTATTGTGGATTTCATATCTGAGGATTTGGTGCTAATTATTTAAAAATTATACATCCAATTTATATATAAAACGTTTGATTATTGATTTCAGTAATGAGTTATCAATTATCCAAAATTATAAAAATGGATCACAACCGTTACGTAACCATATGAAGCAATCAATGCTACCTACAATCCCGTTTGGTAGCTCGAAAGGTATGGTGCTCGAATGGCCCGAGTCCGAAACGGTGCCATTTTGATTTTTTTTTTTTTTTTTCTTTCTCGTTTTTTCTAAAGCACTTGGAGTGCTGATCACCGATGGTCATTTTGGCATCTTCATCAACAACATCTCATTTTTTCAGGAGCTGGAGCTAGACACCTTCATCAACATCATCTTCATCATCAACAACATCTTGATCAACATCATCATCATCAAATTTTATTTTTATTTTTTCAGATCCAGATCTACTTAGAAAAAAAAAAAAAAAAAAAAAGAAGAAGAAGAAGAAGAAGAAGAAGAAGAGGGAAAACAAAGTTTCAGAGGATCAGAGGAAGATCTTCATCAACAACATCTTCATCAACATCAACAACATCATCATCATCATCATCAACACATTATCATCATCAATAATTTTTTTTTTTTCAGATCCAGATCTACTTAGAAAAAAAAAAATTTGAAAGAGGAGATCGGGCGCCGCCACCATCACCGATCATCACCGTCGATCACCGCCACCATCACCAACGATCGCCTCTTCTCTTCTCTTTTCTCTCTCTCTCTCTCTCTCTCTCTCTCTCCTCTTCTCTTCCCTCTCTGTCTGTGTTCGAAAGAATGAAAAGGAAAGAGAAAAAAAGAAAAAAAAAAAAAAAAAAAAAAACACTGCCCAAAACGACGTCGTTTTGGGCAGTTCGGGCCATTCGAGCCGGACGAATTTCGAGCTATGAATCATTTTTCTGCTACCTATTATGGTTACTATAGTAGTTTTATTGAAATTCACATAATGCCTATAACTTACTAACACAACACCATTACCACTCTATATATGATATTCCGATGTTTGGGGTGTTTGCTTGTCAAAATTTGATGAAGCCTCTTTCTGAATGCCATTCTGGTTGTCTCTTCATCCTCGACCTTTTTTATCCTATGCTAGTCTCTTAATATTTGCTTCTGTTACAATCTTTGGTTATAGTTGTTTTTGTTGTTTAGTTTCTATCGTATTGTCATTTTTCACCTTTTATGAACAAAGTTCTTAAATTGTCACAAATTTTTTTTTTAGGTCAACTATAAGGGTAAACAGTACTTTATTGTAACAACCCCCATACCGTTTACCGATAAATTACTGAATTACCTACTGATTATTGCTAAACTGGACTGCTTATAACAGATAATTGAACTAACTGAAGTACTGAACGGACTGATTGAAAACTGGAACTGAATCGACTAAGCATATCTATTGTATTGCATTTTTATCTGTTCGATTATTTGATTTTCTGTTGGTATGTTTATGTTTAAATTGCGAATTGAAGGCCTTATCGGCGGCCGAACTGAAAATTGTTTAGTGTTTCATGATCAGTGGAATTTATGTGATTTAATAGTATATTTATTTAAATAGTGATAAATCGCTAACTTGGACTTATTTACCAAACTTGCCACTAAGTGGGCCACTACCTCACACACTTAGAGACTTGTATATGCTTGATCAAAAACCATTTCCTCAGCCCTTTTCCTTATACTAGCCGACCAAGAGAGGAAATAGGAGAGAATTGAGTTCATTTTGTGGATTTGCTTGGAACTTGGGGAATTAGCTTGAACCTTGAGGAATTGAAGTGTAAATTGGCAAAATTGAGCTCTTAAACCTTGAATACAAGACTAAGGTAGGACATTCATCTTCTTGTTGTTGTCATAGGGCTAATTCTTGCATGATTCATGCTTCATTTTAGAATTAAGTTATGTTGTAGCTCATACATGGTGAATTATACTAGAAATCATGCATGCATGTTTGAATTGATGAATTTGGAGTTGAGTTCATGACAAATTGCACATGCATGTTCATAATTAGGCTTAAGTCCATGATTTCACCATGTTCTTGAAGAAATGAGTTCATTCGAACAAGCATTGGAGCTTTAAAATGGTTGGATTTCATGCATGTTTGCATTTCTCCATGTTTATGAAAAATGGATTTGAAAAATGGTTTTAATTTACTCACCTTTGGGGCTTGAGTTCATAAATTGAGCTTTGAAACTTGTTATACAATGAATTTAAATATGTTTTCCAGAATTTGGGCCCAAGAGGTCGAGTTTAGAGTGGTAGAATGCTTGGTTTGAGCTTGGGAGGCAAATCTGGAAATTCCAGATTTGGCTTCCTCGCTCGAGCGAAGTATTCCTCGCTCGGAGCGAGCACCTTTGTCCAAGGCTCCACTCGAGCGAGCATCGAGCGACAATATCGCGCGTAAATCACAGCATCCAGTATTTTTACTATTTCGACAGACCGCTCGAGCGAGCGAAGGATTTCTCGCGAGCGAAGCCTTTGATTTTGGAAGCTCGCTCGAGCGAAGGAAGGCTCGCTCGAGCGAGGCTCCTATTTTCAGCAAACTTTGCAAAATATTTTCTAAGTGTATTTTTGCATCCTCATCCCATTCTAGGCATTCTTAGGCCTAGTTTAAGGCATCTTAATGAGGATATATGATTAGAACACACCAAGGCAAATTAGGGATTAACTTATGATATTTCCCAACTGTGTAGCTTAGTGTGTGTTCAACCTGTGAACTGTGTAGGGTTGGCGACTGGGGAGACACGCTCTAGCATACTGTAGCCCAAACTCTGTGAGTAACAATTGTGTAAAGATATGTTCAAAATGATTATCTTTTGAATACTGAACTGAACTGTTTACTGAACTGATATTGATTACTGAATGAATGTATGTCCTTTATTTCTGAACTGTACTGTGGCATCCTTAGCACCTACTGTTTACTGTTACTGTTACAGAGATCTCTGTTGGTTCCCTCGTGGAACCACTACTGTTTACTGATTGATGGCCATCATTACTGTTCGGTCTTTAAGACCTACTGTTTACTGCTATGCTAATGGATGTACCACATATAACTGAATAACTGTTCTGACTGAAAGACTGAAATACTGTTAAATGAACTGTTTTCATTACTGTAAGGACATTTCATTCTTAACCTCTTTACGCATTATGTTATTCACTGGGCTTTAGCTCACTGTTTATATATATATGTAGGTGCTCAGCCACCAGATCGGAGCTAGGAGCGTGGGTTAGACTCCAGTTTTGTCAAGCCAGCCTATGTGCCTCACTGCGAGGTTCCGAGTTGCCATGCTATGGCTTTGGGGTGTTTTGTTTTTCCCCCGTCTGTCTCCGTACTGTTTTGGATTACTGTATAGACTGTCAACTACTAACTGTACTGTTATCAAGGGATTAGGTCCCTGTACTGTGTGACTGTAAATTTTGTATAGACTGTACTGTTCTGAACGTGTGAATGCATGAAAAATCTTTTTGGCATACAGACTGTCACAGCTCAATGGACATTATTTATTTACTGTATTGGCTTCCGCCAGGCCCTGAACTCTATTTTACTGTACTACTGTTAAGCAGGCCTTCGGTAATCTTGGATTACTGGCCGGTTACGGTGCTAAACCCATAGGGCCGGGTTTGGGTCGTGACATTTATCCCCTTAATTATCACTTTATTCCCTCAACTAAAATAAAATTATTTGATTTTTAAGCTAAAATACAATTTTCAAGTTTTTTTTATAATTATTTTTTTAATTTTTTAGTCAAAATTTTAAATGCACTTAAAAGGTAAATATTTGTGAAAACTTTTTTAAAAATCACTAAAGGCAGAATTTTTTTTAAAACAAACTGATATATTTTTATATTTTTTTACCTATGATGGGGAGGAATTGAGTTTGGTAAGTGGAATTTTAGCCAAAAAATCAAAAAGTTAAAAAGTCACTAAAAAAATAAAAAAGCCAACCACCTATACTAAAAAGTCAAAGATTCATTTTTCTCTCTACTTTTTGCACATCTTTTCGTAAAAAACTTAAAAATCATTCCAAACATATTAATTTTTTTTACATCATATTTTAGCTAAAAAACCAAAAAGTTATTAAAAAAACATGTTCCCAAACAAGGCCTGAATTTGGGGCCTATAGTGAATGATTGGTTGCAATGGTTAGCTGCGAACGCTGAAATTGTTTCTTTTGATCCATTGACAAAAGAATTTGTATGCCAAACAATAGGGAAGGGAATAGAATACTGGGATTGGGAGTTTTGGAAGAATGCCTTTGTATAATTTGCTGTTGCGACAGTGAAATTAAGATATTTTTCATGAAGGAATATGGCGTCGAGGAATCACGGATGATTAGTTTGTTTATGCTCACTCTGTTTAATAAATTTATTTGAGGAATGGAAGAGTTGGTGCCTTTATGCTTTACAATGTTGAAAAATACAAACCCAACTCAACAACAAAGTTCCAGATTAATCAAGAAGCTAGAAAAAAGAAGACGATGGTTCATGGAAGCTTCATAGAAGCTCCATGATCAATAGCTTAACGAAGAAGAAAATGTGAAAAATATGAAAATTAAGCTGAAAACCGCTCACAACCTTCAGGATTCACACCTAAGGTTTTGCACTATAAATAGACCATTTAGGTTGTCGTATTAAATCATGAAAGATACTACTTGTATCCATAATTCAAAGAAATAAAATAGTTTGTTCTTCCATTCTGAAAGGGATTCCATTCTCATATCTCATCAAGTAAAATTTAATTTTTCTATCATACAAAGCATGGGGAAGTTGTTATGGCAATAAATGGGATGAAAATATTGGTGTAGAACCCAAAAGAGTACTGGCAAAGAGTCAATCGAATCCCAAACATTCATTATTAGATACATGCGGCTGCATATGCAGAAAGTCTGGTTTCACCCTATGCCTATGGTTAGGAAGAAGATTGGGGTGAAAAAAGGCCGAAAGAAGTACGGGATTTGATATGTGTTAAAATAGTAGAGAGAGAAAATAATATGTATTGTATATATAATAAATTGATCAATATAATAGGAGAAACCTGTATATATAAGCCAAGAAGCCTAGGTGTACAAGAATACAAGAATCCTAACTATAACAGATAACAGCTAACACCCCCCTTCAAGTTCAAGATGGTAAGGCAGATATCAACTTGAGCTTGGCAAGGAGATTAGAGAAGCGTCCATGATGAGATTTGGTGAAGAGATCGGCGGTCTGATTAGCAGAGGTAACAAAGAGAAGATAAACAGTGCCCCTAGTAACATACTGGCGTATGAAGTGACAATCTATCTCAATATGCTCGATGCAATCATAGAAGACATCGTTATATGCAATCTGAATAGCACTTTGGTTATCACAATAAAGATTAATGGCAGCAAAATGAGAAACTCCCATATCAGAAAGAAACCAACGAAACCACACAAACTCCTGAGTAGTGTGAACAAGAGCACGATACTCAGCTTCGGTACTAGAACGAGCAACAAGAGTTTGCTTCTTGCTACACCAGGTAATGAGAGAGTTGTTCAAGAAGAAGCAGAACCCAGTAGTGGAATGACGGTCAGCAGGATCCCCTGCGCAATCTGCATCAGAAAAGGCATGAAGTTGTAGAGAATATTGGGCGGAGTAGTGAAGACTATAAAACAGAGTGCTTTTGAGATAGTGCAAAATGCAAATCATAGCATCATAGTGTGGAGAACGAGGAGCAGCCATGAATTGATTGACAATGTGAACAACATAAGCAATATCTGGACGAGTAACTGTGAAATAGATAAGATTGCCAACTAGCTGACGATATAAAGTGGCATTAGACAATAAGGAACCTTCAAGAGGTGTAAAACGAGTTTGAGGATTAACAAGAGTAGCGGCAGTCTTGCAATCGGTAAGGCCAACATGAGCCAAGAGATCAGAAGTATACTTGGCCTAGGTAAGAAAGTAACCAGATGAATCTTGAGAAATTTCCAAGCCAAGGAAGTAGCTAAGCAAACCCAAATCTTTCATCTCAAACTGGTAACAGAGAAACTGTTGGAGACTAGAAATGCTCGTGGGGTCATCTCCAATGATAATCATATCATCCACATAGAGGAGAAGGAGAATAGTACCATGCTCTGTCTTACGTATAAACAAGGCAAAATCATGGGCACTGAAGGAAAAGCCAAAGTCACAAATAGTAGAGCTGAACTTGGCAAACCAGGCACACGGAGTTTGTTTCAAACCATATAGAGCATATGAAGTTTGCAAACTTTGGTTGATGGAAGAAGAACCAGGAGGAGGTTGCATATAAACTTCCTTAGTGAGATCACCATTGAGGAATGCATTCTTAACATCCATCTGATAAAGACTCCAGTGGTGAGCAGCAACCATTGCAAATAAGCTGCGAACGGAAGTAAGACAAGCAACATGAGTAAATGTTTCTTCATAGTCAATGCCATACTCTTGAGTAAACCCTCGGGCGACAAGGCGAGCTTTGTAACGCTCAATGGAACTATCAGAATGAGTTTTGAGCTTGTAAACCCATTTGCAACTAACAATGCTCTTGCTAGGAGGAAGATCAACCACATCCCAGGTATGAGTTTTATCGAAAGCCTGCAGTTCATCAGTTATAGCTTATTGCCAAAGAGGGTTAGAAGAAGCTTCTTGATAAGAAGTAGGTTCATGAGAGGAAAAGGCAGTGGAACCAAAAATATAATCGCGAAAAAGAACAGAAGGTTGCCTTACCCGTGTGGAATGACGCCCTGGTAGAAGAGGAACCTCAACAGGAGAAGGTATAGGACCATCAACAGACACAAGATCCTCAAGATGGACAATAGGCGTAGGCGGCTATGGAATCATGGAGTTAGAATTTGCATCAAAGTCATCAAAAAACAAGTCTATATAGAGATCAATAAAGATCGGCGAATGGGTGGATTGTGGTAGGTGAAACTTGGAAAGATTTGAGAACATTTTTTGTTCCTAAAAGACCATATGACGGGAAATACGAAGTCACTCGGAGATAGGATCCCAACAGCGATACCCTTTATGTTCTATACGACACCGCAGAAAACAACAAAGACGAGAGCGAGGTTCTAGTTTATTGTGTTCATGAGACTGAAGTAGAACAAAACAAGCAGAACCAAAAACTTTAAGAGTGGTGTAGTCAGGAAGAGAACCATACAAGCACTCGTAAGGGGAAGTATTAGTTATAACAAGTGTAGGGACACAATTTATGGTATGGATGGTAGTGAGGGAAGCTGCTCCCCAAAACTGTTCAGGACAAGAAGATGAGATGAGAAGAGCTTGGGTAGTGTCGAGAATATGACGGTGCTTCCTTTCGACTCGTCCATTTTGTTAGGACGTGCCTGTGCAAGAGCGATGAGAGAGTGCACCATTAGCCTGAAGAAAAGAAAGAAATTCAAAATCCAAGTACTCTTTAGCATTATCAAAACAAAAGATTTTAATAGTACGAGAAAATTGAGTGCGGACCATAGTAGAGAAATCATAATAAATCTGTTTAAGTTCAGATCGATTTTTGAGAAGAAAAAACCAAGTATAATGAGAAAAATCATCAACAAAAAAATCATAAAATATCTTGACCCCCCCCCCAATGGTCAGTGTGGGGGAAGGTCCCCAAATATCTGAATGCCCAAGATAAAAAAGAGTAGTAGACGTAAAAGTATTGTTCTTAAAAGATAAAGCAGGTTGTTTAATAATTTGACAAGATCAACATCTTTAAGATGGACATGATCTAACTGACCACTAGAAACTAAAGTTTTCAAACGACTAAAAGAGACATATCCTAAGCGACAATGCTAAAGGTGAAAAGAAGACATGGCAGAAGTAAATGCAGCAGAGGAAGCAATAGGAGCAGTAGTAGATGATTTGTAGAGAATGTGAAGATGGGTAGATGATTTGTGGAGAATGTGAAGATGGGTAAGCTCGAACAAACGTCCATGCTTACGGCCTATCCCAAGGATCTGTCTCATTTGAGGGTCCTGCACCAAACAACCATTAGCAGAAAAGGTAACAGTTAGACCAAGCTTACATAACTGACCAATAGAGATAAGGTTCAATTGAAGAACATGAATGTGATAAGCATCAAAAAGAGACACAGTAGAAGTAGAAATTTAACCAATGTGACGAACAATCACATGAGAACCATCAGCAATGTGTATAATGGGGACAAAAGATGATGATGATATAGAAGAAAACATAGTGGAGTCATAAGTCATATGATTTCAGCATGCGGAATCAAAATACCATAGAGAATTACCTGAAGTCACTGAAAGAGTAGTAAAAGGAAGAGTTCCGGATTTGGTAAGCACCTGTTGGATGATGGACTCAACATCATCCATAGAGAAGAAAAGAGTAGTGGAATCAGTGGAGTGGTGAGTAAAAGAACCCTCAGAGGCAACAACAGCAGAGCGAGAACCTTGGCCAGATTTGGATTGATACCTAGAACGAGAAGACCCTTTCCCGGATGAGGTATTGGAAGGGGATTGAGGACAATTGTGTTGGAGATGACTGGAAGCAATCTTGTGGCAAGTAAAGCATTCACAAACTTGGCACTGAACAAAAGAATAAGTGGTTGGCAGACCACAGTTGTGACAATACTGACATAAACTAGCAGGTTGTGACGATGAGGAACTCTGTAATGATGGCGTAGCAAGAACAAAATCCATATTCTGAGATTTGAGAGTCCCAAAATGAGTCTCCTCTGATAATAGTTCAGTAATGGCTTGCTCTAAAGCGGACAAGGGCAAACGATGAAGCAATGAAGTATGCACAGGCTCAAAAGTGCTATAAAGAGCCATAAGGAACTCTAATAATCCCTGATAATTCCGATGAGTAATACACAGCTATGCATCCTTAGAATATGCCCATATAGTGTCACTACCCAAACCCGCATCTATAGGTTTAGCGTCGTAACCTCTGAACAGATTATCATATATTAAGGAACTGCGGAAGCAAGTATATAAAACATATATAGTCCATTGAGCTGTGCTGACGTACATGTGACAAAGTTTTCAAAAACTTATATATATACATATGGCGTCATAGATACGGTAGTCTTACGTCGCTTATTCACACAAATAAAGTCAAAAGGGAACTTAGCCCAGTGTACAGATAAACAAAAAACTCGTTCATATACCAAAAGAAAACAAGTCTTATACATTTGCAAAACATGACCACATGACTTTCGGAACCTCCTCGGGAGGCACAAAGGTTAGCCGACAAAATAAAGCTCCAAGCGATCATCATTGAGCCTGGTTACGCGTCTAATCACCTACATACATAATATAAATAGTGAGCAGAAGCTCAGTGAATAATAACAGAGTAAAGGGTTTTAATTGAATGATGTCCCATATCAGATTCAGAAATTAAAGTTCGTATCAGAAATAGATTCATATTCATTTATAGAAATTAGAGTTCATGCTTAATCATACATGGTATATCCATTAGCGTTAACAGAACAGATACAGACATATATAGAACAGATGGTGGTTATGTATAACCAGTTCCATAAAGGAACCTCAGATCCGGGTAACATATGACAGATATGCTGAGCCCCATGATAAAGCCTCTGGTACGGGTAACAAATAACAAACATATTAAGTTCCACAATGGAACCTCTAATACCGGGTAATAGCTAACAAATATCACATGATGCTAAGGATGCCACGAGTACATTGTCAGAATTGGACAATCATTCATTGTACAAAACATACCATTTTAGAAAATAGATCTTATTTTATCATACAGAAAATAAATAAAGTTGAACATAATTTTACTAAGTTATTACTCATAGATGGCTCCGAAAACAGACAGACAGAGCAGACAAATTAGATGGCTTACGGCGCGTGACATACACAAACATAACAGATACACAAATTGAAACACACACTTAGATAGTACTTAACTTATTGCATTTCGTTCTTAGTGTGTTTCTATGTCTTATCCTCATTATTATGTCTTAATCGTGGCCCAGGAATGCCTAGGATGCAATAAGGATGCCAAAATGCACTTTGAAACACTTAACAAAATTTGCTGAAAACAGGGCTTCACTCGAGCGTAACTTTTCTCGCTCGAGTGGATGCTTAAAGATGTGAGTGGTCGCTCAAGCGCAACTTCGGTCGCTCGAGCAGTCTGTAAACGCTGCAAAAGTGCTGGTTGCGTGATTTTTGCGCTCGACGCATGCTCGATGGTCGCTCGAACGTGAGACTGATGTATTCGCTTGTGCGCAATTCTTGTCGCTCGAGCGGTCTGCAAAATGTGTAAACTTCTGGGAGCATGCATTTTACATTTGAGCCAACTTTTGGTCGCTCGAGCGGAAGTGCAAAACAAATGGTGGTCGCTCGAGTGCAGGATCCATCGCTCGAGCAGAAAGACAGAATTCTGGAATTTCTAGATTTGCTCCCAAGCTAAAAAAACTCGAATTCAAAACCTTAAAATGCAACCTTTGGGCCCCAAAACTTGACTAAACACTTTGAAACTTATAAAACATCATGAATTAAGGTTCATTACACAAAATCAAGGCCCAAAAGCAAGTGAATTCTTCAAAACCAAACTTGAATAATATGTATTCATAACATGCATGTGTTGTCAAGAACTTTAACCTTCAAAAACATGTACAAATGGAATGTTAAAGTGCAAAATCACAATGAACTCCTGTAATTGAACAAAAATAGGTCCTTGCATGTGAGAATTTGTTGAAATCAAAACTCAAAATCCATGAAATGCCCATACATGTATGAAATGTTCATCTTCTCTACTTTACTAGCTCATTTCTTGCATAATTCAACTTAATCCCCTAGAATTCATGTTCTAAATATTATAATTATATAATCTAAGTGTTGAATCCTTACCTCAACTTCTCAATTAAGCTCTAGTTGGTGAATTCACTAAGGCTCCAAACCAATACCCTTGAATTCTCTAGCAATTTCTTCCAAGCTCAAATTTTGATCTCAACCCTCTTGGTCTCCTCTTCCTCTCGCTCACGTTTGTCTTTTGTAGGCTCAAAGATGATGAGGAAAAGATGACTCAAGTGGTGTGTATAGGCCTCATATAGGCTTGCTTAGAGAATTGATTAAACTTAACTTAAACTAAGCAAATTGACATTAATTATTCTAATTTAATTAGTTCCGAATCGAATTTCAATCAACCTTACCATAAAATTCTAAACATTCCAAATAACACATAAATCAAGTCAATTTCTTGATCGGACGTTGATAAGGCCTTCAATTAGCAGAACAAAACAGAAACACAAACAGATATTCCTACAGCAGACAGATATAAATACAAATAATGTCATATACATGCAATTAATTTAGAATTTCATCTTAATTACTCATTAGGCATAATTAATCATGGTTTATCACCTAATCATTGGTCGGGGTTGTTACATGTAGGCTCAGAAAGAGCTAGCTGGTCCCAAACAGACGACATCTAGGATAAAAATTCATTGTTAGACTGACCGGGTGCTTGGCACATGTGATGAAGAGTTTGCAACAATTGATATTGATGAGCATAGCCAGTGGTCTGATAACGGTCCCTCAAGAAATCTCAAATTGCTTTGGCAGGAGAAGCAATTTGAGCATCATCCTGGAACTGGCCAAACTGGAGATGAATTGAGGGAACTGAGGTAGCCCGAAACCATGTGATAATTTGATAATTCTTACTTTCCCATTTGTCAAGACAGCCATCGAATGCAGAGTTAGTCTCATCCTCCTTCTGATTGGGTTTGGGAAGAGCACCAGTAATGATCTGCCAAAGTCGTTTCCTTTTGATGAGGCTAGAGAGAGCTTGGGCCCAACTAACATAATTTGACCCATCAAGGATAACATAAACAGAGTGGACGTGCTCGGTACGATTCATAATGCTCAAATAGGCAAAAAAAAAAAAAAAAAAAGAGAAGAAGGTGACTTGTAGAGGCTCAATTTGCCAAAAAAGAATACACCAACAAATTTAGGAGGCTGAAAACATGTGGGATATGATCTAAACGGGCCAAAAACACGACCAGAAATGCGGCAAATCGGCTAGTCAAAGTTGTTTGACCAAGTAGGGGAACCAAAACTAGGGCTGACGTCAGAAACACACGGCACACGTTAGCAGAGGTACGTGTGGCGCACGATAGCAAGAAGGCAGCAACAGCGCATGGTCAACCAGGGCTAACGTCAGCAATGACATCAGAACACGTGGCTCACGTTAGCAAATGATGCCGCGGAGCAAGATAGCGCGAGATAGGAGCAGAGGCGCATGGAGGCACGTAGGAAATGGCACAACGCATGTCTGATCTTCTGGCGGCGGGTGGAGGCCCGTATGGCAACGAATGGAGATGATTCTGATGGCGTTGGCTTCGTCTTTAAGAGACGAAGAAGCTGATATAGTCCAATTCTCGAAACAAGAAAGGACGAGATACGCAAAACCAACGTGAGAAGGAATCAATCTGCTAGACAGGAAATAAAGAAAAAAAACGTGATGAAGAAGAAAAGGAGGCTAGGAGAAAACCCTAGGCTCTGATACCATATTAGAATAGTAGAGAGAGAAAATAATATGTATTGTGTATATAATCAATGAATCAATACAATAGGAGAAGCTTGTATATATAAGCTAAGAAACTTAAGTGTACAAGAAACCTAGGTGTACAAGAATATAAGAATCCTAAGTATAATAGATAACAGCTAACAATAAGCATTTTTGACTGGGATGTTGGTGGTGGTGACTGGTATGTGAGTGACAGGGAAGAGTGAAGCTGCAGCAATTGGGAACAGGAAGATATGATAGGTGATTAGGAGGAAGAGTTCTTGAAAACACAAAAAACTTGAAACAAAAACAGAATCAAAAGCAAAAAAATAAAGAATAGAACGCTCTAATCTTTTAGAGACCAAAAACAGAAAAGAAAACTTTGAGTTTTTAATATATTTATGAAAAATTTATGTGTTCTCCAACGGATGCATGAAATTATCACTTTGAAACTAGTCTCCCATAATATACAACAACCTGACTAAAATTTATGGTGGAATAAGTTGTCGAATTTGATCAACATACAAAGTATGGTGCTTGTCATCAATGATTATTAAGAAATTTAAGAAAATTATGAAGAAATATTATTGTAAGTTTTTGTAATATAGTTAATTGTGCAAAAAATTTAGTCATCCAATGACATCTATATTATTCAAAAAAGTTTACAATGATATAGGCGCTTTGTTCCTTTTCTTATTGTGGAAGTATTACTACTGTTGTTTCTCTTTTACATTTTGTACATAATATAGAATAATAAGTTTATTGATATAAATGAAGCAATTTGAGTGAAACTGTTTCTTTTATGGAGGTGCACACCATCTAATTGTATGGTCCTTGGCCATAATTATTTTATGTGGCTAGTTTATTGTTGGTTATGTGTATGTAGACTTGTTTAAAACATCCCCAACTTATATGTCAAATCTTACATGGCACATCAATAATCAAATTTAATCTCAAATTTTTGCTCGACCCCATATGCAAACATGACAAATAGCTCATGTCAAAAATAATTATAGCACTTTTTTAGAAATAAAATAATAATTTAATTTATCTTTCAATAATAAAATTTTCCATATAGATTAAAGAGTTTCAAGAGATGTTAAATTGACATATGTCAATTTGCCATTCAAGTCTTCAATTTTATTTGACAAATAGGTTAGAAATGCTCTTAGAGCTCAACTATAAGGTCAACAATTACAACGATAAAAAAAATAGGGTAAGTTACACTTGCCTCCCTTGAGATTTCGAAAAAATACAATCAATCCTACATTTTTCATACTTTCAAATTCAAAGAAGTGTGAAGTTATTATTATTTTTCTCATTTTAGATAATTTTATAGTAAATTGAGATCTTGTTGATAAATTTTGTCGAATAATTTTTAAAAGGGTAAATTATAAATACATCCTCTGAGATTTGATTAAAACACGAATCGTCTCTTGTGGTTTTGAAAATTACATTCCACTCCCTGAGTTTTTAATTTCATAACTAATCGCTCCATTTATTAATAAATCATCAAGTTAATTAACAGTTTTAATGATATTAGAAATATGTTTCAATTAATAATTTATGTAATTTTATTATTGTATAGGACAGTAATTATGAATTTCATTTTTTTTGTTAATTCTGTTAAATAAAAAATTCTAACAATGGGATATTTATATTTTTCAAACCACAGAGGACAATCTATATTTTAAACAAATCTCAGGAGGTGTATTTATAATTTATCCTTTTTAAAAATATAAATTTTATGAAATACAGATATATACATACAAAATAATGAAATTTTAAAGTCTTCAATATAAAAAATTTATAGTTGCAATAGGTGTACTAAGTCTATAATAGTGATGGTAGCGGTAGCGGTGGTGGTGGTGGCGGTGGCTGTTCTAATGAGTTTATAATAGTATATATCAATACTTATATTTAGAGCTGGTTTGGCAACCCTTGAAAAAGCCAAAAAGTCAAAAAGTTACTTAAAAAATTAAAAAGTTATCACTATACATCAAAAAAAATATTAAAAAAATAATATACAAATATTAATACAAATCAAAAAAAAGCCCCAAGATTGGTACTGACATGATGGTGGAGTTAGTGACCGGGGAAACAAAAAAAAAAAATTATAGTAAAATATTCACTAAATTTGATGGTAAAGTTGGGTCCGTGGGGGCCCACCATGAGTCCCGTTTTGATAATTTAAACCGTTCAATATGTAGAACTCGTCTAGTACTACATGATTGTAAAAAATCACGTCTATCGGATATCACTAACTACATGATCAAATCAGTTTTGTATAAAAATGGATGGTGTTATAGTTAACAGTTAGCAAAAAAAACTAACACGATCAGATAGCTATCGATATCCAATCAACATGATTTTTTACAAGCATATAGTACTCGACAAGTTCTACACATTGAACGGTTCCGATTAGAAAAACGGGACCCGTGGTGGGCCCCCACGGGCCAACACAACACCATCCAATCAAAACTCGAGAAGGCAACAATATTTTCTCATCTACTCATCCAAACAGTCACCACTGTCATTCCGTACAGCCTCCTACCCTCTCTTCTCCTACACACTTATTTATACAATTTTTTAATACACATTTTTTTTTATAAAAAGTCAAAAAATTAACCTAAACATCCATATTTTTTTCCTCAACTTTGTAGTCCAAAAAGACAAAAAGTGCACTTATTTAGGACACCCCAAACAACCCCTAGTATTTATAAATTCAATCAGAATTAAGTAAGTTTCATGTGACTTAAAATTTTATGGAGTTTTAACCTACATTTTAGAAGGCACTTAAATTTTTAAGTGATATCAATTATAAATATCAAATGGGCTTAATTGATTATGACTTAATATATTCAATTTTAAATATTAAATCAGATTATCAAACAGCCCCTTAGTCTTCCAAATAACTTTGGCAAGTTGCTTTTTTAACTTTTTTGATTAAAATAGTTAATAAAGACAAAATGGACTAAACAATTAATAAACAAAATATTACATATAACTCATAATTATTTCATTTTTTTCTTTCATAATCATCAAATCAACTACACACACAAAAAAAAATCAACTATTTTTCTAATTACAACTATTTTAACCATGCTAAAATAATTGAAAAACCAAATAGTCAACTTCTCAACCAAGGCCATAATGGAACTTTATTGATTAAAAAATAAGTCATGGGATCTAATGGAATAAAAGTGCATGAAACGGGATTTATGAATAAAAACCTCTTAAAAGAATTGGAGATGATCACAATCAGTGGTGGAGTCAGGAAATTGAGATAGAGGGGCACTATTAATTATAATTTTTTATTTAAAAAAAAAAATCATAATGAACATTAAGATAATAATTATTTTATGAGCTAAATTTAAGCATAAAAAATTACATATTCATTATTAATAGGAACAAATTAAAATTCTATAATAGTGTAGAGTAGCTCAGTGTAGGATGATGATATAAGTTTGTAATTTTAGCATAAAAAATTATGGATCAAAATTCTTAATTTTAGAAAATAAAAACACATCGTTTATAGCACAAATTATTATAAAATCTATTTAATTTTTATTTGATAGAAAAATATTAAAGAGATGACATTGCTTATGAATGATGTGTTTTGAATGAAAATTATTAAACAGTCTTAGAATACCATATAGCATTGCCCACGTGATGCTCAAAGCATGAGAAATCACAAATCACACTAGCAGTCTGTCAACTGTTTGAAAATAATAAGTTCATTATATCCAATCTATAAGATTTATCGTTATACTATTGGTTTAAACTATTATATACATAATATCACACAGTGCTCTTAAAGTATTAAATAATTACTTGTTATGAACAATACAATAAATCCTTAACCAAAAAACATGTTAAGAAAAAAAAAATACATTTTATATATATGACAAAAGATTAAAAAAAAAAAATTCTCAAAACTGAGGGGGGGGACGTGACCCCCCTCGTCCTTCTTTGCCTCCACCAATGATCCCAATCCTTAATTTGTAAGTTATATCATTCATGGAAAAAATTAAGTAAATAATATTTTTTATTCTATTACACTTATCTCGAAAAATATATATATAATAATAATAAACAATATATAGCGATCCCGATTTTCCCTTCATTATTTATTGTATTCCGGACTCGGTTCCGTGGATGTATGTTGTTGTCTTATCCTCGTTTCCATCCTTTACTTTTTGTGTTTGAGTTTTGGGTTGTGTTGAGCAAGTTTGAAACAGGTTGGTTGTGTTTAGAAACATTTGGTTTATGCCCAGATTTTGGCCTTCACGTTCGAGCGGGGCCTTTGACGCTCGAGCGGGACCTTTGCATTTGCTCATTCGCTCGAGCGGGCAATTTGACGCTCAAGCGGGATTATTCAGTCTTCAGTATTTTTCCCTGCAGGACATCGGACGCTCGAGCGTCTACTTTCACGCTCGAGCGGGGACCTTCGTCTGCAGAACTTCTGGAAGTGTGCATTCGACACTCGAGCGGCGCTTTTGACGCTCGAGCGGGAGTATGTGTCTGATGCTCGAGCGGGGAGTTCCACGCTCGAGCGGACTGTGTTGTATATCAGTCCGAGTTGTAGCATTTTGAATCACTTTTTCGGGCCATTCTCCATCTCTAACTTTCCAAAACCCTATTTTGAGAGCTCCTCTCTCTAGAACTCTCTCTCTCTCTCTCTACATTTTGATCTTGGTTTAGTGAGACCCAACCCTTGTGCCTTCATTAAAGTGTTAGAACTTTGCAAGACCTCTCTTTTGATCCGAAAAGTTGTGGGTTTGGAGCACTTTCGAATTTGTTCATCATCTCCTTTGGGTCTCTTCGTTTGAGGTAGGGATAACTACTCATATTTATGGTCTTTGACATAAAGATTTAGTCATTTTGATTTAATGTTGAAGTTGGGAAATTTTGGGTTTAGGGTTTCAAAACTTGAAATGTATAAAGAGGGGTTTTATTCCTTTGAATCATCCATGTGTATTTGGGTCTTAAAATGAGGTTATTGATGTTTAATGATGATATTTGGACCTTTGGGTCAATGTTGAGAAAAAGGGGAAAAAGCCCTAATTTATTGTGACGGATTAATTTGTATAATTAATTTGGAAAAATTATGGAAATATGAAATTGAGTTGAAAAGAATGAAATTGGGAAATTGTGAGATTTAATGGTGGAGTTAGATTAATAAATCACTCACCTTTGAAATTGTAGATAATTCATCTGTTTGATAATTTATTATCTGTTTAGAAATAACTGCTTTGGGCTATCGGAGGATGATAGTCTTGATTGTTGTAGACACTACATGTTGATTAGGTGAATTAAAACTAATCAATTGAGTATGTCATTGAATATAACGGATGTAATAACACATTGAATATGTGTCTTGCTTGATCATTGTGTATGATAAGTGTTTAAATACATTGTATATGTATATTGTTTGGAAGGAGATAAGGGATGTACTCCACGGTTTTGGAGGAGATATGGGATGTATTCCTAAACCGGATTTGGGAGGAGATAAGGGATGGACTCCAGTGATAACTAAGTTGGCCGGAGTGTCCAGGGTGAAAGTCCTGAAATCCTAATTGCGTTTGCATAACGTAGATGAATTGAAGTATTGAAATGACGATAATATGAGTTGTAATCTCATTTGAAATTGAAGTGTTGAAGTGTTAATAATGTGAGTTGTAGTCTCATATTGATTGATCATGATCGAAGTATTGTTAACGTGAGTTGTAGTCTCCTTGTAAACTGTCTGGTTGAACAGAGAACCATAACCATGCATTGGTTTAGATAATGAAACGGAAAGGAATTGAATGTATTCGTGAATGAGGATTGGTTGTGAGAGGGATGTACGTTTGTTTATATGAGTTAAACATTTATCAAATGCTAATGTTTTAGTTATTGCTCATATTATGTTTAGCATATCTCTACTGGGTGTTGGCTCACCCTATATGGGACATTATTTTGAGGTTCAGGTGATATGCCACCTCCAAGGACATAGCTTGGGAGGCTTAGAGGCTGGAAGATCTTTTGTTGTTATCTTTTTAGTATTATATGTAAATTCAAGCCGAGGGCTTAATGTGTTTTGAGTTAGTACTCTCTTCTTTTTGTAACCAAGTGTTGGCTTGGAAAGTTGTAAACCCGTCGGGCACTTACTTTTGTTGTCAACATGCAATACGTTTGTAATGAATATTCTGATAAATAGAAATATGCTTTATTCTTTTATGTCTATGGATGTCGTGAATGTCGAGTTTATATGTATTATTTTGAGGGCGTGACACAATAAATGATAAGTATTTTTTTTAAATAAATCTTTTTTTTTTAAGTCAAACATAATAAAACAAAAATGATACAATTATCGGATCAATTCAATTTTAACAAAAGACTCTATAAAATAAATAATTCAAATTATATGCTAAGCCCCACAGACTTCTCAAGTTTTCTTAAATTCATATTTATTTGAATTTAAAAGAGAAATTCTACCCTTCTTCAACCCTTGTTTTATTTCGTACTAGCGGGTGGCGCACGCGACGCGTGTGTAATTCAAATAAATAAGATAAAAATAAAATTATAATTATAATGTGTACTTAACTTAAGCGGTATAAGTTTCCTATCTTAAATCCATGATCATGAGTTCAAGCCTTACTTATCTCTTTGTGTAACTTTTTTCAAAAAAAAAAATACTGCCACGTGACATGAGAAGAATAATATTGTCATGATTAGATTGCAACATTGCCTTGAGTGTAACGCCCCAAAATAATTACTATAAACCATCCACACTATTAATTACATAACAACACATGATGAAATAATTATCTTTCATTTATCCCAATTACTCGCACAAGAGGGTGATATATGTAAATATAAATTCACAAGTCTAACCATGAATCTATTGCATATGTTACAACCAGAGGTAAGATACGAAA
The DNA here is from genome assembly GCA_030407325.1 of Camellia japonica. Taxonomy (NCBI): domain Eukaryota; kingdom Viridiplantae; phylum Streptophyta; class Magnoliopsida; order Ericales; family Theaceae; genus Camellia; species Camellia japonica. The sequence goes on from JAPPVO010000017.1 coordinate 55,692,969, forward strand.
GTAAAACAGATAAATAAATGCCCTAAAGGCTTACAACTTTCCAAGACAGTGCTTGGTTATAACAAAAGTGGACTTAAGTTCAATACAGTTAAAACCCTTAGCTTGTACAAAAATAAATACAGTAAATACACAAAAGAAACTCTCGCTCCAAGTCCTCCCAAGCTATTGCCTTGGCGGAGGCGTATCATCAGCACCTGAAATATTTTTCCCACATAGGGTGAGCCAAAATCCACTAGAAATAATCCAACACAGTATATGATTTTTAATAAAGGTATAAGGTGAATGCATATGCAATGCTCGTGCCAAAACATTTTTACGTCTCTTTCCAAAACCATACAATGCCAAGTTAATATCATGGTTCATAAATCATTTCCTTTACAATAGAAAATAGAGCAGTGAATCACACTCAGGGAATCTCAAGAAATACAACCTTTCACGGAAATTTCGTCCACAGAAAACTGACCCATGTAAACGTAGGCTATACAAGCACTACTATTGCCATATTACGGATATTTCGTCCGCAAAATTGACACCCATGTATACGCGCGATTTTTAGGACTTTCACCATAGACACTCGAACCAACTTATTCAACGAGTCAACATACAATTCCCAAATTCACCCCTTTTCTCAAAATGATTCACATCTCCAATGTATAAATATGAAGTAATGCTCAATGCAAATAAATGAGAAAATAGTTTCAATTCCCCTATTTCTCATGCAATTTCTACAACAATCATAGCTATCCTCCACCAACAGCCCAAAACAGATATTTTTAAACAGATAAACAATTATCAATTAAGACAAACTCTCTAAATTTTCAAGACTTGAGTGATAATACATATCTAACTCCACCATCCTCATCAACATCAATCCAATTTCACAATTTTAATATCAATCTCATAATTTATATAAAATCAACATTTGAGGCATTTAGGGCAAAATTCCTTTTCTTTCCAAAATCAATCCCAAGTATGAAAATTAACCATTTATTCTCAACTCAACATTATTTTTCATATCAAAATCATTTTCAAGGCTTCATTTGATAAACCCCTCTTTTGATTTTCTTTACCCAAATCCTAGGTTTATTCCAAAATTTCCAAAATCACAATAGTGTTTAGAAATAACAAATAATTAAGTTAAAACTCATAAAAAATGTGGAAATATCCTTACCTCAAGCTTAGAAGATGATTGAAGGAGTGCTGGAAACTCAAAGATGTTGAAAATCAACTTGGCTCCGATTTGAACGAAGCCCTCGTCAACCTCTACCTTTTTAACAAAGGGACACGGGCGACAAGATCGACGGATCTAGGTGTATTCAAGGAAAATAGATGAGTTTTAGAGAGAGAGTGTGAGAAATCAGGGTTTTGAAATGTTTAGAGAGAGAGAGAAATGAAAAAGTGAGTCAAAAGTGGCGGTTTACGAACTGATATACGCACAGATCGCTTGAGCACAAGAAGTGTTGCTCGAGCAACCAGACATAATAAGTTATTTCGCTCGAGCACTAGAATCTTCGCTTGAGCGAAGAATACAATCTCCTAGAAGTTTTACAGACAGAAGATCTACACTCGAGCATAAGAAGTTTCGCTCGAACGAAGAATACCAACTTCCAGTATCTCTGCAAACCAGTAAAATTACCGAAGGTTCACAAAGTCCGCTCAAGCGCAAGAATTGTCACTCGAGCAAAGGAACAAAATTCTGGACAATAACTGTTTGAAAAACAAGTTACCAATTTATTCCAAACACAACCAACACATCTCAATGCCCAAACTCAAAGAGAGATAAGGGGAAACAAGACATGGATAACTATATAAGTCAATGAAACCTGAATCCAAAACATCAAATGAGCCGAGTCCAAACCAGAATCACTATATTGAGGATCAAGCAAGAGGAAAGATCTAAACCAATTGCATAAATAGAATCCAGAGTTATCTCCATAATTAAGAAAAAAAATTATGAGCTAACCTCAGTGAAGATCGGAGTTGGTGTTGACTCTTTGTGACATTTTGAGTTTTTCAAAAATGCCATAAATATAAGGTGACTAAGGTTTGATGAGTTTTTTTATTAAATATTCTAAAAACAAAAATAATTTAGAAAATTGACTCACTTTTCAAACTATTTGGGAAACTAACTTGCTTTTTGAAAATGCAATTTTAAATTGAAATCGTATTTTCAACATGCAATTTCAACTTGAAATTACATGTTGAAAATGCAATTTTATGATGAAAGGGTCTTCACTAAGATATATTGCATGTTGAAAATGCGATTTTCAATTTAAAATTGTATTTTCAAAATGCTATTTCAAAAAGTATGTCAGTTTTCCAAATAGTTTGAAAAGTGAGTCAATTCTCTAAATTATTTTTTTTTTTAGAATATTAAAAAAAAAAAACTCAAGGTTTGATCCATGGACCTTTTGTTTGGAAAAGAAATGCTGACCACATGAACAACACATATTATAAACATGTCTGATTAACAGAATTAGAATATAGGATTGGCGGACTAATAATCTTGCCTTTGTTTTCTATTTTTGTTCTGAATTATGTATCCATCGGATAATCAATCCAACAAAAATATAGGATTATTAGTAACGAAAAGGGGATGGGATTATATGTTTACGTGCTGTGATTGCTGATGAAGAAAATGAAGACACTACTTTTTTTTCTTTTTCCATGGGCATAATAATATTTTTTTCTTTTTTTCTTTCTTTATTTTTTTTTTATAAACCCACGTATTGTAGAATGAAAAGACACTCTTTTTTTTTCATGAGCCTAATAATATTATTTTCTCTCCTTTTTGTGTGTGTGTGTGTGTGTGTGTTGGCACCATAAATCTGTAATTTTTATTATTATTTATTATTTATATAATTGCAGGACATGTGACATCCTTCTACTCATTTGGAGGTTATGAGAAGTTATGAAATATGAAAAAGATGATGGAGAATAAAGTGGAGAACATGGAGCATGAATTGGAGGTTAAAGGAAGTTATGAAGACATGGAGAGATATGTGGCATTGTGGGAATGAAGATGGAAGAGTGGGTAGTTTTAGGTGGTTATTGAGTAGTTATTGCTGGAAGTTTTTTCCTACAAATATTTGCCTATAAATAGCCATTCATGGCTACATTGTAAAGACCCAGAATTCAAATCAAAGACAATTGATTTCTATTTTTCTTATCATTTTCCTTATCTTATGATTAGTTTAATATAGATTTCTTTTCGAAGCATTTATTTTCAGCATTTTCTTTTCGAAGCATTTTATGCACTTCCTTTTCGAAGCATAGGAGTAGAGGTAAGTAATTATTACTTTAATTGTTCACTCAATCATCTTTCTCCGTCTCCCTCATTCTTCTTTTAATTTTTCTTTTCGCTACACTTGGCAATTTTGAAGTCCTCTTCGTTGAGGCAAAAGAACCGTCAACGCAATCGCTTGATAATTGGCTTGAATTTAATTTGTAAGGATTTTTCAATCCTTGCTGGCACGCTCGCATTTATGATATTTTCCTTCATAGGAAAAATAAGCCAACAGTGTGTGTGTTGGATTTGTAAATTATAAAATTTTTGTAGTTTGGCCATGTTTGGTTTGGTTTGGTTTGGTTTGGTTTTCAGAAACTTGTTTAAGAAAAAAATTTCGAAAAATTAAAAAATTAATTTGGTGAAAGAAAAAAAAATATCCAAAACACTTCATTTTTTATATAATTTTATCTTTTGGGAGGAGAAAAATGATTTTTAAAAATTTAAAAATATTTTTTTGATATTTATTTTTATTAAATTAGTTTTTATTTTTTTTAAAAATATGAAAAAAAACCAAAAATTACCTTTATATTTTGTATTTTTTTTTCTTTTATTTATTTAGTTATATATATATTTTTCAAAATCACTGCCATGAACAAAGCTTTTGAAGAAATATTGATGAAGGGGGTTGAAGAAATATTATGGAGGTAAGATTAAAAAAGTAGATAAATATAGTTTTAATCCTACATTTATATCTTTCTTTATTCAATACAAAACAAACAATGGACTGGGTAATTCATTCCATTAATTCAATTGGATAACTAATACTACATAATTTTATGGATTATTAAGACCTTTATTATTAGTCATTTGAATCAAATAGGGCCCATATATTCTCTTTCTTTTTTTTTCTTTTTTTCTTTTTTGTCAATATTCTTATAATATTACTTCTGTTTTTTTTCGAATTGTACACGTATCGCATGTGCAGACCGCTGGTACCATAAAAGTATAGAATGATATATAAAACATTTCTATAGAATGAGTTGAAAGTACTTCTGTTTATACAAACCGACTCCCTTAAGTTCACATTGAAATTTTTTAAAATATAATTTGTTCTAAAATAACAATACCATAATACCCTTATCTCGTTTCACTCAAATTCTAATTCTAAAACACCAAAACCATCCTTCATCGCATGCACCACCTCTTTCATGCTCCATCTACTTTCGTTGCCTCTTTTCCCTCTACCTACGACCATCTTTCACCATGAATCATACTCCCACAAGTCCCCTGCCATGAACCACTCACTTTTAAGGTTGACTACTGTGAAGGTCTAGGATGGAAGGAAATGAGTTGAGAGTGGCGGTGGTGGTGACAATGAAGAGCTGAGAGTGGCGGCAACAGCCGCAAGGGTAGGTGGATGAAATAAAAAATTGAAGCTAAGAATGTCATTGAAATAAAGGCATATGCACTGAGATTTGTTTAGCTAGAGGCTATTTGACTAAAATAGCTAATAAAAACAAAATTAGCTAAAATAGCCAATAAGACGAAATATTACATCCAATTTATAATCATTTTATTTTTTCTCTCACAATCATTAAATCAACTATTAAAAAAAAAAAATCAACTATCATCCCAAACACAATTATTGTAGCCGAGCTAAAATAGCAAAAAGTCTAATAACCAACAAAAATAGTCCATTCTCAAACAAGGCCTAAGAAGGTGTGTTTATTAAGTGTATGTACTGAAAATAATTGATGTGTGAAAATAGAATTACTCATGAGTTGACTTATAAATGTTTCATTTTCAATCAAAACACTCACTATTATTTTTATAATTTCATAAATACCACTAAAACATCATTCTTCTGAATACCTAGGACCTGTTTGGTAACCATTTCGTTTTTCATTTTCAGTTTATATTTACAAAAATTTTAAAAACTGTCATAAAAACTAAGTTTATAAATTTGAGGAAAAATTAGTTTACATTGGTTTTTAAACAGAAATTTAAAAATTTGATTAACAAATTTTTTTTCAAATATTTTTTTTTCAATTATAATGTGTATGATCCTATTGTCATAAATAATAAAAAATAAATATAAATATTTTAGGCCTGAACAAACATATTTTTTAGTTTATATTTTTAAAAATTTTCAAATATTTTGTTCAAACTAAAAGCATTTGTAGTTTATATTTTTCTAAAAATAAACTAAAACTAATTTATAAAATTTTTATAAATATAAATAAAAAATATAAATGTTACCAAGCGCCACCCAAATAATTAACCCGAATATTGCATTTTGAGTATTCATCAATTAGCCATCGTTACGCAATATAATAATATGAAGGGACAATTACACTGAAGTTGTGTCAGACAACAATATTTTTAATTAATAAAAAAAATTATAATATTTATAATTTTTTGGTAATTAATTTTTTTAATCCCCAATACCCAATTATTTGCCCTAATATGAATCATATTCTTCAATAAAAAATAACAAATATTGAAGAGAAATTATTTGGTACTCTTAAGGTAATTTTAGGTAGTGCACCAAATCAATAGTTATTGGTCCAACTCAATGACTTGAGTTGTAAGTTCAATTTCAAACCTTTTAGAATAAAAGTCTTAAATTCTATTCTTTTGAGGTTAAAATAACAAAATAATTTTAAAATACCATATTACTCCTACCAATGTCTACTATCAACGTCATCTATTTGTCAATGTATCATCGGTTAACATATCATTTTCTCATTTGTCCACATAATACCTATTTATCTACCTAATTTGTTTATATGTTCATATTACCACCACCACCACCACCACCATTCACTGTTATTGACTTTCCAATGACTTTTACATCTACTTTTCTAGCATAAGGCCATCTAGCGACAATGAGGTAAAAATTATTAAAAAAATAAATTAATAAATAATAATAATGTATCTTTCTCACTAGATAATTTCATTCATCATGTCATTATCTCAACCAAAAAAAAAAAAAAAAATCTATCATTTACCTAATCTCATATCTCCATAAAATTTGACTTATCACCGATATTTTATATTGGAGTATTAGAGCACCTCCACTCAATACTTCAAATTTAATGTGGCACTCTAACAGTCATATTTTTGCATCAAGTATCAACTTTATCCAATATGCCAAATGCTGAGTTGGCATTTGACATGAACTCAACATGTCAAATTTGACATGCTCCATGTTGATGTCAAATATTGAGTCCACTCAATAAAATAATTTTATTTTTTAAAAATAATAGAATAATAGATTTGACATATCAGATAAAGAGTTTCTATGTCAAATTGACATATATTAATTTGCCACATAAACTTTCAAAAAAAAATTAGCACATTAAATTTTAAAAATTTGAGTGGGGATACTCTTAAAAAAAACAATATAAAAGATGTCAATTAATCAATTGATGAAATGGAATATTACTCCAATAATAAGGTTTTTTTAGTAATTTTTTGATTTTTTGGTAAAAATGTGATGTAAAAAAACTAGTATGTTTTGGATGACTTTTTAGCTTTTTACGAAAAGATGTACAAAAAGTAAAAAGCAAAGGGAATCTTTGACTTTTTGGTATGGGTTGTTAACTTTTTGATTTTTTTAATAACTTTTTGATTTTTTGACTAAAAAAATCACTTGCCAAACGAGACCTACGTCATCCTTTTTGTAGCCATTTTGTAAACTCTAGCACATATACCCATATAAGTTTGCCTACGAATAAGTGGAAACCCTACATACCCTAACCCATAAGTTTACTCATTACTAGTTCTTGATGAATCAGAGAAAGTGCAAGAAAGAGTGGGGAAACAATCAAAACCCAAAAGAAAATGAATCCCTATTGTTCTTTAAGAACATGTTCTTCCCCCTTTTACAGTCAAATCTCGTACGCCCCAACTTTCCTTCCAAATCATGGCAGCCAAACATCTCAGAAGACCTCATCATCAAAATTTTATGACGGCTACCCATCAAATTTGCGATTCAAGTCCATTTGCAAACTGTGGCATTCTCTCAAATCCAATTCCAAATTCAAAATTTCTTACATAAGACACCAATTAATCATCAAACGTCTTTTCTGCTTATATAGCATTGATTAGGAGAAGGAAGAAGAAGTTGTTGGAAAATAATTGTTTTTCGGTAATTTTAATTCGAAATTAAAGTGGGATCCAACCACCGGTTGAGGTGGATCTGAGTGGTTTTGTATTCTCTTAAGTGAGAAGATTGCAATACAAAAATAATGGGCCAAAACCATTGAGTTGTGAATGAGAATTGTCTCATAAAGTGGGCATCAATAAGAGTTGTGCTTAGATTTGAACTTACTCTTAGTTTGGACTAGGTCTAAACTTGTGCTTATACATGTGTTGGGTTTGGTCTTGGACTTAGACTTAGACTTAGACTTAATCTTAAGCTTGAGCTAAGCTATGTTGTGTTGGGCTTAGCTTGTGTATGTGTTTGAGAATTGGATTTGGATCGGGTTGTGACCCAACATTAGTATCCATTTTGTGACATATCTAGTTGGTTTATTCAAACATCATTATATACATATTTATTTGTATATATTAAGCACATGAGAGATTTAGACCTTTGTAACTCTCATCTTTTGATGATGAAGTTGATGACCATATTAGTAGCCATAGGTTTTCAACCTTTGTAAATGGCTAGAGTTGATGGCCTTGGTTAATGGCATTTGATGGCCCTATTAATGTATAGCCTTCATGGCTAGGGATTCCCCTACTTGTATAAATAAAGGCATTTCCCCTCCAACTTGGTAGGATATTTTTGAAGAGATTTTTTATGGAAAATTGAGATGATGTTTTCATATAGAGTTGGAGATGGTTTTTACACCAAATTTTTTTTTCTATCTTCTTTTGCTAGCCCCTTCTTTGGTTCTTGTTAGAGAGAGTGCAACCATTCTCAGTTCGTCAAAGTTAACAAGAGGTGCTTCTACGTTAGCCGGTCTAAACTACCGTATCTTATGAGACAAAAGTCGACGTTCCTCCAGCACCCACAGTAAGGCGGCTAATATGTACTGTGGTATCACACAGGTTTCAATTTGCTTCTTTTTACTAGTTTTATTTTATTATGAATTTCTGTAAATTCCAACATGTTCTTGTTCTGAAATTCAAAGTGGTTGTTCATTATGAATCTATTTATTTTATTTAAGTACACAATTTGTACAACAAAAGTTTCATTGAGAGAGATTCCGAAACCAATGGAAAACATGTCGCTATATGGTTTGTTTCAAATCTTAGATTCTTGCAATGGTTTGTTGCTTATAAGCTATTCTTTATATCTCTACTTGTGGAACCCTTTAACAAACCAATGCACAATAAGTGCTTAAGCTTCTGATTCAGAAGCTTTAGTGACCACGTTAGCTCTAGACTTTCTAATATCTTTGGACTCTATTACGACTTGTTCGCTAATGATTATAAAGCAGTAATGGCTTTTGGCCAAGTTGCATTGGTTGTTAGTTTGAAAACCAAATATTGGTACAGGATTAAGTTTCCTTATGGTGGAGAATTGAAGCCCAGGGCCTGTAGTGGAGGAAAGGTTGTATTGGTTGGTTGCGCACACTGAGATCATTTGTTTTGATTCGTTGACAGAACAATTTGTAGAAGTTCTAACTCTATGGGAAAGAAATAGAATATTGGGATTAGGAGTTTTGGAGGAATGCCTTTGTGTGGTTGGCTGTTTGGATAGTGAAATAGAGGCATTAGTCATGATGCTGTAGATGAATCATGATCTAATTTGTTCAATTTGTTTGATAATGTCATGGGACAACGAATGAAAGAGATATGCCTTTGTGCTATACAAGGCATCTATGAAACACGGGTGCAGATACTGATACGGGTACAATACGGGAATACTGATATAGCAAGATCTAAAAAAAATAAGATATGGGCACAGTTGCGGTACGTCAATAATTTTTTTATTTTTTATAATTTATAGTTTGAGTTTCAATTTACAAATCAAAATTCAATACCAAAACTAAAAGGAGAAATTACAAAACCAAAAGAAAAATCATAATTCAACAATACTAATACCAAAGTAAAGTTTATAACCTATTTTAATGCCATTTGTTATCCCAGGTAGGCAACCCAAGAGAGGGGTGAATTGGGTTATTAAAAAAGTTTACAATATTAAAAAATAATAAACACAATATTCAGAATAAAAAACAAAACAATAATTATCAATATAAAAGTATGAGAGATAGGGAGAGAAAATCAAATACTGAGATTTATAGTGGTTTGGCACGTCAGGCCTACGTCCACTCCCCAAGAAACATCTTTGAGAATTTCTTCACTATCAAAATAAATCAATACACCACCAAGGCTTCACCCAGCTTGTAGATTTTACACAAGCCTTATTTTTATCTATTGAGCCTCACTCAACAATAAATGTCTTACCCTTACAAAATTTTCTCACAAAATAATGAATAAAAATAAGAGGTACTTTAACCCTCTTTTATAATAATTCTCTCACAAATAGTAGATATAAAAGTGTAAGAACAAAAACTGCACTTAGATCTGAAAGTGAAAGAATATAATACAATACACTCAAAATTTTGGAGCACACATAATTTTTTTTTTTTTTTTTTCTTCAAGTTCTTAATTTTTCTCCACACACAATACTTCTATTTATACCCAAAAATATATATCCATTGGAGGAGGGGACGCTCCTCTTCTGACTTTGGAGTCCCTTCACGTGGGTTTGCAGTTGGGGCATGCTCAATATATGGCTTTATCTTTTCAAAAAGAATAGCAGCTGGTTGTTGGTGCTTTTCAATTTTCAAAAAACAAATCAAACACTTTGAATAAAAGGCTATGGGTTGCTATTAATGAATAGTAGCAACTCATTTTAAAACATTTCACGTAAGAAATAAAAAAAATGCACAGTGATTGCATAGTAATTTTTATATCAAAATATTTGAATGTGCATTGTTATTTTTAATAAAATATTTGTATATATAATACAATCTCTTTTAAAAAAAATATTTATATCAGACATACAAATATATACCCTTTTTTTAAAATTTTGTAAATGTTGAAGAGATTATAAATACACTCAAATAAAAATAACCAATCATCCCATGTGAGTGTATCAAAAGGAAACAATTCATCAATATCAGTTTTGTCAAAATAATACAACCAATCAATCAATCAATTTTGTCAAAATAATACAATTAATCAATTTTAAATTTATCAAAAAGTAAATAGTGACCAGCCAACTAATCAATCAATTTTGTCAAAATAATACAACTAATCAATTTTAAATTTTTCAAAAAGTGAATAGTAATATTTTCAAAATACTTCTATTTAAATAATATTTATAACAAATATATCATACAACCTATATTTTAAACAGATAATATTTTATGTCAAATAATATAAAATATGTACATTAAAAAAATTCAAAATTTTTAAATTTAGACATCATCAAAATTAAACAACATGATTAACAATCTCTCCCTTTTTGATGATGGCAATATTTGTATGGATTTGATACAAAATAAAAACCAACAAATTATTTGATACTTTTGCAACATATATAAGATATGTGATAATTTAAAGCACATGTATGGCAACATAAGATATTTTATAATTTAAAGCACCTGTATGGTAATTCAAATTTACATTTTAAAGCACATGTTTAGCAATTTAAATTCACATTTTACAAACATTTTACAACAAAATAAAAAACTGATAATTTTCTCTCCCTTTGACATCATCAAAATAAAATATGGAGATAGGAAGGTTTTTAGAGAGAAAAAAATTTGCAGTGATCAAAACAAAAATTAGACAAACACATTTGAAAAAATAATCTGAGATGCCAAAAATATAACAATGGTTCTTATGTCTTGTCGTGATCATTGTGGGGATTTTGGAGCATCTCCGGAAAAATGGTGCAGCGGTGCCCAAAATGTTGACAAGCAAGAGATTTCAGTAGATATGTATCAAGTATTGGATCGGTGGAGTGTATAAAAAGTGGCAAAGATGTACGAAATCGTCAAGTGTTGTTAGAGAAAAATTTGTTTTACCTTCTTCTGTAATCATGTCATTCCTTACCTTAACCATCAATAGTTCTGACACATATGAGGTGCTTATAATTCAGGCAAATGTAAGGTTACTGATAGTGCATTCGCACGCTATTCCTCTAAATGAGAGTCCTAGTATTTTTGGTAATCGGAATGATATCGATGCTATTAATAACACTATGGCTCTTAGTATACAGGCGATGACTGCGGTTTCCAATATAGCTCGACTACTACAAGTAAGAGTACAAGAAAATCAACAATTGATAGACGAGATGAGCTTATTAAAACAATAACTAGCTAATACTTGCTAGGAGAAAAGAGAGCTAGAAAGGAAAAATTCTCAGTTAGAGAATGCGATGCAATATTATGCAACGGTTATAATGTCAAGACTCACAGAAGTCGAAAATATAGAGAGACATGTAAAGAAGGCTCATGAAAAGTTGTTGATAAAAGTGAAACGCAAAAAATCTGTTAAGCCTTCTCAACCCGTACATGTAATTGATCAGTAGTTTCTTCTTTTGAAATAAAATTACAAGCATTTCTCTTTGAAAAAATTGCTTGTCTTTGCTAAAAAAAATTGCAGATAAGGAGAAAAAAAATTAGGTAAAAACTATATATACTCCCCTTAAAATTATGCATACAAACACTCTCTTAAGATTACTCATATTTTTATTTTATTGATTTAATCTCAAAAGATTACACAATACGAGTCTCCCCCTAAATTAATGCACAAAAGAAAATTACACAAATTATAAAAAATAGATTACCAATTTATAATACCAAGGACCATTAAGATCCGGCCATAAACAACTACACTGAGTGCACTAGCATAAAAAGAGAAAATACAAATAAAAGCAATTTCTTCATACCAGGTAAAAGCAATTGTTATTAAATACAAGAGAGTTTGGAGCATACATAACCATATAAAAAATATCACACAATGCAAAAATAATTTTAACATGTTTATTGGTGATGATGTTGATGATCGGAAAGAATTGAAAAGATCAGGGATGAATGTGTGTGTAGATCAGTGATGAATTTTTGTAGATCGGTAAAGGATCTTGGTGGACCAGTAACGGATCTTGATGGATCGATAATTGACCTTGATGAATCGGAAATGTCAAAGATTGGTCATGAAGATTTTGTGTAGAGCAGTGATGGATCTCGGTAGATCTGTGAGGGATTTGGGTAGATGATGGTAGTGATGGATGATATCGTGGATGGTGAAGCTAGCGGTGGACAATGATGAGGATGAAGATGGTGTCTGAGGATGAGAGGAAGAAAGAGAGAGCGAGAGAAAGAGAATCAAAACGAGAGCGAGAGAAAGAATTTATAAAATAAAACAAAAAAATTTAATTTTAATTTTAATTATTTATTTATTTATTTATTTATGTTTTTTTTTAAAAAAAACATCATATAGGAGTATTCATCATACCAAGTTCAATTCTAATATAACAAAATTGTTCTTCATTAAGAGGCTTGGTAAATATGTCAGCTAATTGACGATTTGTAAGCACAAATTCAAGTTCCATGTCACCTTTGAGTACATGTTCTTTTAGAAAATGATGCCTTATTTCAATGTGTTTAGTGCGTGAGTGCTGAATAGGATTTTTTGAAAGATTAATGGCACTTGTGTTGTCACATTTTATAGGAATATGATCATAGTGAAATCCAAAATCTTGAAGTTGTTGTTTCATCCAAAGTAATTATGCACAACACCCAGAAGCAGCAATGTATTTTGCTTTAGCAGTTGATAGAGTCACTGATTTTTGTTTTTTGCAAAACCAAGAAGTGAGAGAGTGTCCAAGAAAATGACAAATGTCATTAGTACTTTTTTGGTCAAGTCTACATCCCGTAAAGTCGGCATCTGAGTAACCAAAAAGTTCAAAAGTGGTTCCCTTAGGATACCATAATCCCAAATTTGGAGTGCCAACAAGATATCTGAAAATACGTTTCACTACAGTGATGTGTGACTCTTTCGTGCAGATTGAAAACATGCACACATACAAACACTAAACATTATGTCGGGTCTACTTGTAGTAAGATAAAGGAACTAATCATACATCGATATTTCTTTTCATCTACAAGTTTACCTTGCTCATCTTTGTCAATTTTTATTGATGTGCTCATTGGAGTTATTGCAGGCTTTGATGATTCCATTTCAAATATTTTGAGTAGATCCTTGATATATTTCGTTTGATTTAAATGGATTCCATTATTAGTTTGTTTAATTTGTAGACCAAGGAAGTAATTTAACTCTCCCATCATACTTATTTCAAATTCACCCCGCGTATCTTTAGCAAACTCTTTGCACAAATTTTCATTAGTAGCACCAAAAATAATATCATCAACATAAATTTGAACAATTGGCATAACCTCCTTTTGGTTTTTATAAAAAGTGCTGTATCAATTTTTCCTCTAGAAAATCCTTTGTCAAGTAGAAAATTATTTAATCTTTCTAACCATGCTCTAGGAGCTTGTTTTAAACCATATAAAGCTTTTGAAAGTTTGAAAACATAATCCGGGTATTTATGAATTTCAAAACCGGGAGGTTGTTCAACATAAGCTTCCTCCAAAATATACCCATTTAAGAAAACACTTTTAACATCCATTTGATACAATTTGAAATCTTTAAAACATGCAAAAGCAAGTAACATTATAATAACTTCAAGTCTAGGAACCAGTGCAAAAGTTTCATCAAAATCAATGCCTTCTTCTTGATTATAATCTTGAACTACCAATCTACTTTTATTTCTAGTAACAACTCTGGATTCATTCATTTTGTTTTGAAAAACCCATTTTGTTCCAATAACTAGATGATCCTTAGCCCGAGGGGTCAAAAACCAAACTTCATTTCTTTCAAATTGATTTAATTCTTCTTACATTGCTAAAATCTAATTTTCATCTTTTTCAGCATCTAAAAACGATTTTGGTTCAATTTGTGAAACAAATACTAAGTTACCACAAACATTTCTAATAGACAAACGAGTTTTTATACCTTCCGCTGCATCACTTATGATAAGGTCTTTAGGGTGGCCATGAGCATACTTCCATTCCTTTGGTAGATTTGATTCGTTTTCGGGACGAGCATATTCTTCTTGAAAAATTTTCATTGCGATTTCTTCTTTTTGTTTAGAATATGGATTTTCTTCATTTGTTATGTAAATGCTCTCTATTCTTGGATGTGTTTCTGTAGTGTGATTACTTACAAGATTCTTGGAAACAACGTTGTTAGATTCATCAAAGGTAACGTGTACAGATTCTTCAACAAGTAAAGTTCTTTTATTGAATACTCTATAAGCTTTACTAGAATTCAAATAACCAATCCGATTTAGCATCAAATTTTTCTAAGTTATCTTTATTGTTATTTAATACAAAGCATTTATAACAAAAAGTACGCAAATGGCTAATAGTAGGCTTTTTATCTTTCCAAAGTTCATAAGGGGTTTTCATAAGAATAGGTCTAATCATGGCACGGTTTACAACATAACATGCAGTAAAAACGGCTTCAGCCCAAAAATATCTAGGTAAATTATTCTCACAAAGCATAGTAGGGGCCATTTCTTCAAGAGTTCTATTCTTTCTTTCAACCACACCGTTTTGCTGAGGAGTCCTAGGGGCTGAGAAATTATGATCTATTCCTAAGTCATCACAAAACATAATAAAATCATCATTTTCAAATTCTCTACCATGATAATTTCTAATACTACAAATATTAAGATTTTTTTCACGTTGAATTCTTTTACAAAGTTTTGAGAAATTATAAAAAGCTTCATTTTTGTGTGTCAAAAATAATATCCATGTATATCTGGTATAATCATCAACACAAATACGAGCATACGATTTTCCTCCAAAACTTAATGTTCTAGATGGTCCGAATAAATCAATATGCAAGGGTTGAAGCAGTTTAGTAGTTGAAACGATACTTTTAGATTTAAAAAAAATTCTAGTTTGTTTTCCAAGTTGACATGCATCACAAAGTTTGTCTTTTTCAAAACTAATTTTAGGCAAACCAATGACTAACTCATTTTTTGAAAGTTTTGAAATCAAATCTAAATGAGCATGTCCTAATCTTTTATGCCATAACCAACCAGTTTCATTTATTGCAGATAAACATTTAACATAAAAATGAGAAGACAAGTTATGCAAATTAAACACATATACATTCTCATATCTATGTCCTACAAACAACGTTTTATTATCTTTGGTGTTCTCAATTGTGCAGTGAGTTTTTTTAGAAATAACTCTGTTACCTTTATCATATAATTAACTAATGCTAAGCAAGTTATGTGTGGGTGTTGATTTTTGACCACACAACCAAATAAGGAATACTCAGCAGGAGAGCACCGGCAAAATAGATTAAACCCGAACAACCTGTCACAGAAAGATAAGAATCCGACGGTGGTTCGTCCAGCCGGGGGCACTCCGACAATCAGGTCAGTGATCACTATCTCTTAAAGATAACAAATAGTGCTTAACTCACTAGACATAGCATAAAAAGCATACCTTAGACCCACGAGGGTGCCTTACTTTTATAGCCAGCACTAACATGATCCTTGTAGAAGCCTAGCTTCAATGGACTTTGGTTCAATGCTCATCTTGGACTCCCAGCTAGATAGAGATAAACTCCCTAAGAGCTCTATCTTTATCCAGACTGAGGTCCTCCTCTATTCTAGGACTCTTGTCCTCTATTCGAATATCCCGAATTCCGATCTCCTCAGATAATCTCGGCCTAGCCGAGATCACCTTGGCATCATGACCACGTCACGTGGCACCTCAGCTGATACTTCGGCTTCACCTTAGCCACGTGTTGTCACTCTCAAAATATATCCCCACAACTGCTCCCTAGGTTCTATTACCTCGGTAACCTGAGGTGATGGAACTTACACCGTTTGTCCACATAGCACGTCGACTAAGATCACTCTATCTTTCACGAAAGAGATCATCACTCGTCGGCTGCATATGACCAAGACTCTGCAGTCTACTATCAATGACCAAGAACCAAGTTCTTCAAGTTCCTTAACCGAGATCGCTCCTCTAGCTGAGGTTTTTGCTTCATTAAATCAAAAACTCCAAGAGTTTTATCTACTCATGAGCTGTCACGCACGATTTACTCAACCGTTTTCTCCACGCGTAGCTCTCTTATTGCCTCGTACCTGACACGCGCCATCAGGTCGCGTTGCTTCTGCACACGTTACTTGACAGACACGTCGTTCAAGGAAAATCATTATGGTTTGTCGCATTTTCACAATTTTGACAAAACTTCTCCCTTTCTCTCCGTCTCTTCAGTTTTGAGTACTCAATTTGCAACTAATTTCTCTCTCTAACACTTCTCTCCCAAATCCTCCATTTTCGTGTTTCGAAGCTCCTGCAACTACTTCAATCATCTCCTCCGACGAGCATTTCGTCATCTGATTCCAATTATTCACGCCGTCTAACTCCGGTGATCTTCATTCTGGCATCATTTTCTTTAGCTCCAATCGGTAAGTCCTCGATTTCTTTTCGAATAACTTGCACTGTTCTTAGCTATATGGTTTTTAATTGTGTCTGTTCAACTACCTCACATGTTACCATTGAATCTATTTTCTGTTTTTCGTTTTATGAGTTATTTCTGGCTTCTTGAATCTTCGCTTGCGCTCTGAATTTCACCATTTGGGGTATCAGATATGCTTGTTTGTGACTTTGTGTTTATTTAATTTGTCTCTGTGTCTATATATACACATACGTATTGTTCATATACTTGATGCTTTAGCAGTTTGTCACTGCTTTTGACTTTTGCACATCTGCACACACTTACTTAGTGTTCTTGAAAAATGTCACTTTCTTGACTCTGAATCATGTTTTTTTTCTGTTTCTCTTTGACTTGTTTCCAGATTCTTGCCCTCAATTCTTGTTTCCGTATAGCCTTAGGTTTGGGGTTTGATAGAAATCACATTCCTTAGGAAAATTGAAACAAATTCCTCTTAGATCTTCAAAAACCCTTGCCCCGGTTCCACCTTAGGTTTTAGCCGAGGTCTTTGAACTTATTTCAACCACTCTTTTCTGAAATTTTGCCACAATCTTCACTGGCTGACATTATGGGTATGTTCAGGTGGAGAGTAGATACCCTAGAAAAAATAGAGTATTTTCGTCGAGAGTTCTCCATCCCAGCCGATGTTCAACTCAGGTTGGCTGTAGAGGAGGACTTTATCATGCCTGATGGGGATTCCATGCCTTTCCCAGTAGTGGTCTTTATAGAGTGTGGACTTCAGTTCCCCCTAGACATTCTCTTTAGGGAGGTCCTTCATTACTATAAGCTCAACCCTATGCAGCTAGCCATCAACTCATATAGGGTTATCAACAGTATAATCGAACTAGCACATCGAGAAAAAGCTAGGATCACTTTAGCCGATATCCAATTCTGTTATACCATGTGTGGCCTTAAGTCTAAAAAAGGCTACATATACTACCTTAAGCCCAGATCCACCGCTTTTAAACTAATAGCCGACCTCGAAGACTCCAATAAGGGTGTTGGAGATAATTACTTCATCGTCTCAGGCAACTGGGAGTTTTCACCTGATGACAACCTCCATCTCTATCCTCTGAACCGAATAGTTTTTAAAAAGGGTAATGGTAAGACTTATTCATTCGTACTGAAATTCCATTTTGGTTAAGGCTTGCTAGTTTATTCATCTCTTCTAATGTTTGCTCTTTGTTTTCTGTAGTTCTTCCTCAGTCGGGGAAGGGATTTCGGCAATCATTCGTTCCCAGCCGAGATTTAAAGAAGCTCTTAGATCTCCCTGTACAGAAGCGCAAGGCGCCTCTTCTACTAAACTACATACCAACATCCAAGTCGGCCTTGCCCAACATTCCACGCCGAAGTAAAACCCCTCCTTCTGCCACAACTCTACCAACAACTTCATCTCCAAGGCCAGACCAAGCCTCCATCTCCGACCCAGTTACGCAACCATCTATTTCTACCCCTCAACTAATTCCTCCATCCCAGTGCCAACGCCAACGCTGAGCTCCAATTTTTGCTCCTACCGGCAGAACTCGTAGCTGAAAACGCCGAGATTCTGAGGCATCGGCTTACGACCCAACCAATCCCCCAATCGCACTTCCAGTAATACATTTCAATACCAAAGTAACAGTTGTCTCCACTGCCGACAAGATGGGCCGCGAACCAGCAGTTGTTGAGGACCTTCTAGCCAACATCCCAGGGGTAGTAACTGTGCAGTCCTCCTCTTCTCCTTCTCACTCCAAGCCTAAGCCAAAGAAGGCTAAGGTCAAGGCAACAGTGACTCAGATTGATTCTGAGGACACTGTACAAATCTCCAAACTGGCCGAGGCTGAAAATAGCACTTCTTCTGCCAAGAAAAGGCCAGCCGAGGCCCCATCGCCCGACGCCCCACCGGCCAAGAAGCCGAGGTTCGACCATCCCGAAGGCAGCAGCTTTCCCCGCAACATGACCTGGGTGCCCGAGGTCATGGTGGGGGACAGACCCTTAACGGCCCGTGACAGCGTGATCAAGGATGTGGAGGTCGACGCCGCCTTGTGAAATGGTCGTTCTCCTTCCCGAGGACATGAATTATATGGCCGATCTTCACGAGTACGAAAACTTCGGCCTAATGATGTAGCACTCAGTCTTGGTAATCCTCTTTATTTACTCTTTTATAGTCTTTCTATACTTTGTCAAATTTTACTAATCTATTTTACTTCTTGCAGGCTATCCAGAATGCTCATTCATACGCGGTCAAGACTAAGATGACAAGGAAGGAGTTGGCAAAGAAGACTAAGGAAGCTGCCAAACTCCTCACCTCACTCAATCATGCCGAAGCCAACAATCGAGCTTTGCTGGATCAAGCCAAGGCTTTCAAAGCTGCTTAGGATTTGGCTGAGGAAAAAGCAAAAATGGCCGGTGTTGAAGTCAAGGCCGCTAGAGCCGATCTTGAGGCTGCCAAGGCCAAGGCAGCTGATTTAGAGGCTAAGCTTCAAGAGGCCCTTGACTTAAAGGAGGCCAAGGTCAAGGCGGCCGATGAAAAGGCTTACGAAGAAGGGTAGGCCACCGTTCGTGACTAGTACAAAGAGCAAGTCAACCTGGCTTGCAACCGAGGTTATTACCTTGGTTGGACGGCGGCGCTCAACAAGTTATCCGTCCCAGTGGACTCCGACCTCCGAGACATCAATCAACTTCAAGTGCCTTTCCCTCTAAAGCCCAAGGACTCTGGCGAAGAAGCCGCCGAGGATGATGCCGAGGATGGTGATGCAAGTGAAGAGAAGGAGGAGGCTGCCACTGATGCGAAGTTGTAGACACCCCATTTTTGACCGCCCTTAAGACTTGGGTGCTACTAATGGTTTACTTGGTGATGAAAGATGTGCAGAGCAAAAGTTTGATTTCTCAGGCAAGGAGAGTCAAATCCTAACCTCACACCCCATTTTTGGACCAAAGCTATTTTCAATGATTTTTAGACTTTAAAACCCTCTCTTTCAAAATATTTTTGAAATAAAGTTTCTACGATGCTCTGAGGCTCGCATTTTGTTAAATGATGCACTTTTCGGTAAACCAAGTAAGGACAAAGTGGAAATAAATGAAAGAGAGGTGAAATCTTTGAAAAATCTTTCAAAACACCTTGTTCAGGGGTTTGGAGTTGAAGAAAAGAAGAGTGGAGAGAAGAAACCAAGTTGAAGAAGAAGGTGGGTATGAACCGCTAAGAGAGGGTCGAGTGGTCCTCACTAAATCAGGCCTATCTGTCCATACACTTGGATTTAAGCTATGAGGCCACCACCATTGGAAATAAGACTTCCGGGGCTTCATTTTACACTCAAGAATCTCCTAAATCCGAGTCCGGACGGGGGAGATATGATTGGTTGAAGTTGGGCATTATTCCGGTTGGACCGAAACTGAGCAGTCTTCACTAAAAGAGGCATAACTTTTTTCACATTTGGAATTTTGATGCAAGGCTGCCACCATTGGAAATATTATTTCCGGGGCTTCATTTTCGACACAAGAATGACCTGAAAAGGAGTTCATATGAAGGAGTTATACCCGTTTGAAGTTGGACCTGCAAAGCAGAATTTTCTACCGGCTACAAATGTGCCGATCGGCCAAAAAAGTAGCAGATTGGCCATCACAAGTAGCAGATCGGCACCAAGATGGCTGATCGGCCAGAAATGACCCAAACTCATTTTTTTTTTAAGATGTTTTGTCCTCCAGCTGTTTCCAGCTTGTGCCACCTGTCCCAAATTAGATATTTCGACCCAAGCTTGATATTTTGCTATATATGAAGCCTTATATCTCATATTCAAGAGGTTAGAATTTCTTAAGCAAGTTTGAGAGCTTCTCTCACTAAACTCCCTCTCTCTCTACAATTTTCAGAGTTTTAATCTCTGCCTCTCTCTCTTGCTCTTTTGTACATAGAAGTGCATAGAAGTAGAGAAATACTTCTAGTTGGCCTAGGCATCCTTCATCAAAGTTGCATATCTATGGGCTGAGGTCCCTTGGAGCTTATTTTTGGACTGTTGAAAGGTCATTTGAGCCAGCAAAGAGGCCATTTTGCAGCTGTGTTTCAAGGGTAAGCATCTCTCTCTTTTAAGCTCATTTTTGTACATTATCTTGGCCACCTTTGCATGCTTGTTTCGCCACCCTTTCAAACTATTTTTTGGCTTGGTTTTGAACTGAAGAAAGGTCTGATTTTCAATCCTAAAAATGTTGGTTTAGGCCTTGTTTGGCTAGGGGGTGTTTCCTCCCTTTTGCTCCTTGGCTTGTATGGCCTTTTGAGCTATCTTTCAAGCTTTTCAAACAACTTCTTTTTGGCTTTAAAACCACTGAATTCCAAAGGAATTTTAGTGGTAGAAAACTTGTTTTGAGGCTCAAAATAGGAGGGGGTGGTCCCCCCTCCTCTTGTCTTGTTAGCATGTGTTGATAGCCAACCAAATGAGCATGTGTTTTTACTTCTTTGTGGCTTTGTTTAGGCTCATTTTTGTGACTTTTCAGACCTTCCATAACTCTATTTTTGACTGTCTTGGTCACCTCTTGCATGCTTCATGCACTTGTAGTGTAAATCCTCTTTGCATGCCTTGTTAGCACTATAAAATAGCATCTGTTTGTAGCTCATGTTAGCTCTTTTCAAGCATGTTTTTGGTGTTATTTGGGCATGTTATAACTCTGTTTTGGGCTGGTTTGGCCACCTCTTGCATGCTTCATATACTTGTAGTGCAAATCTTGCTTACTAGCCTTGCATGCATGATGTTTTGGCTCATTATTCTAACATATTTTGGCTATGCTCCAGCATGATTTTATTCATATTTTGACATGCTTTAGGACTATTTTGGGTTGCCTTGGCCATATGATTCATGTTTTGTATAGCTATAGTGCAAATGCCTTGACTAGTCTTGAATTTTGAGGCCCCTACCATGCTATACCTGTGATGTTTGCATGCCTTGGCATCATTTGGAATGATATTTTAGAGCATATAGTGTTGTTATACTTCCATGTTTCCCACTCTTTAAGTGCTCTTGAGAGTTGTACATTTATGCCTTATTTGTGAGCCATTGCATGAGCCTCATTTTCTTGTCCTTCCAGCCATCATCTCAGTCCATTTTGGCTACTGTTTTGGCCTGCATAAGGTCTGTTTGGGGCTAGTTTGGCCATTTGAGCATTGTCTTGCATGCCTCTAGTGTAATACACTTCACTAGCTTTGATGCTTAAGCCTTGCAACATGCATCACATGAGTTGTTTGCATGATTTTAAGTCATTTAGCATGACATTTCAATGCTGGAACATATGCCATTGTACTCCATGTTTCATCCTTTCAATGCCTTTGGAGAGTTGTGCCTTGTGCCTTAATCTTGCATTAACATATATGCATGCTTGGCTAGTCCTTGGAGTCTCCATTTCAGCATGTTTTGCCACTGTTTTGGGTATGATGTAACTCTATTTTGAGTTGGTTTGGATGTTTGAGCATTGTGATGCATGCTTATAGTGTTATCCTCTTCACTAGCCTTGGTGTTCTTGGCCCCTTAACATATTGTGCATGAGTGTTTGCATGATAGAGTCTTGCATACCATCTTAACATGTCAAGATTAGCATGAGAGTTTTGCATGTCATGTTGTATGTGTGCATTGCATTGTGTTCAACACGGTGTTGTGTTTAAACACAAGGTGGATTAGCTCATTTCATACTTGAAGTGATGAAATGAGCCAATCTCCCTTGGTCTCCATTGTCTTTGATTATCCATGATAAGGTGATGGTCCAAGTGTCTTGTTTGTCATGCATTTATCGAGTTTGTGCAAGCTTGACTCTTTGGCCATCATGTATTGAGATGCGTGATTGGTGGCTCGAGAGCCGAGCACTACACACCTTTGAGCCTTAGACATGATAAGGGGTGTAGTTGCACACACATTTTCTTGCAAATACATTGTCATGCCTCTAATTGTGCTCTGTTGCAGCAAAAAGGAGAGTTTGCAGGAAGACATGGCCGATCGGCTATCTAGTGTGCCGATCGGCTATCAATAATTGGCCGATAGCCTCAAAATTGGTCGATGACCTTTATCCTTTGGCCAATGGCCACCCCTCCTAGCCGATAACCTCTCAGCATGTCCATGAGGTGGATCAGAAGTGTTTTGGAGATTGGCATAATTTTCAGAAGTCTAAAACAGTGCAAACAGAGGCAACATGAGGCATGGTGACGGATTTCCGAGCGAGGCGATCGAGCATGCATCTTCGAATTCTTAGAACTGAGCCGAGGCTTTGTAATTTGTAATTAGTTTTACTTGATTAATTAGCTTTTGAATTTGTAATTAAACTAGTTAATTTGTTAATTAGTTAATGTGTTGTAATAATTAGTTAGTGTTAGCTAGTTATTCAATTTGATTATGTAATAATTAGTCTAATTAGATAATTAGATTAGTTGCTTAGCTTAGCGTAGCTAGCTTAGTGTACTCATTTGGACCCTCCGTCGAGAGGGCGAATTTTGTAATAAGTGTGCGTGTGTGCGATGCATGTCTTCCAACCTTCATTTATTTCTCCCTTTTACTTAACCGCTTACGATGGTTAGTTTTAGGGCATATTTCAATTAGCATCCTTATGCTAGCATGTTTGCATTCATTCATCTGTTTTGCATGCACCGGGCTCGGCGCATCATACTAATTGCATTGTATTTCAATACATTTACTTGAATACGTGTTCAACAGCATGTTATCAAGTTGCATTCACATGCCATCTTAGAATAGCCGAGCCTATTTCTAGTTGCATTTTGCATGTGTTACATTAGCCATCTTAGCATGAACTAGGATCATGCATGATTTCTAACTAGTTCTCTGTTTTGGCTCGAAGTACACTGTAAGTGTTTATGCTTTAGCATCTTGCATGAGTGTGAGTGTTGCCATGATAGCATGCTTGCCATGAGGCTAACTGCTTAAGTGTTTAACTGCTTGAATGCCTGTGGGTGGAGGTTTGATTGTTTGAATTGGGACAATTCATCAAATGCGAGTTTTAAGCCCACTTGAAGTGGCAAAATCATGTTTTCTAAGCCCACTCGAGGGTGGCAAATCCACGACTTAGCCTACTTGCGAGTAGCATCTTCAAACCATTTTCAAACAAACAAACATGAGATGTTTTGTTTCAACTTAGGCGATCTAGTCTATACTTGTATGTTGTGCGCATCACGTAGTAAGTTAGATTAATAACCGGAATAAGAGCACATGTGCTTTCAAAAACAATATATCATGTTAGTAAAGGCCGATCCTTTGATCGGGCGAGCGGGGGTGCTTATTGCATGACCTTCCCCTCTCGTACCCAAGTTCCCGAGCCGAGGCAACTTTGGTGATAACGGACACGTGGCCTTAGGCACGAGTCAGGGTTTCCTAAATTTTCCAAAACAAAATATTTAGGTGGCGACTCTGTATCTGGCAAAGCAGTCTATGTTTGGCACTTCTTTATAAAAATCAGTTTTCCAAAACAATTTACTGGATTTGGACTCTTTGGTGATTTATCAGTCTTGCATTGCACTTTGCGAGATTATGGCCCTGTTTTGTGTAGCTTAATTTCAGCTTATTTCAGCTTTTAGCTTAATTTAAGCTATTTTGATGTGTTTGGTTTAGCTTAACAATACAGCTTATAGCTTTTTGTAAGTCAGAAATCAACTTATTCTTTGAGTGGGGCAGGAGAAGCTTAATTTATAAGTCAGAAATCAGCTTATGTTCATAGTTATAAGCTATAAGCTGTTAAGGTATAAACTATAAGCACTTTCCCACAGCTCTACCAAACAGGGCCTATATTCAAAACTGTGACATTGAGTCCAAACTCTAGTAGCTAATGAACAAAACGGATTTCGCGCCTTTGCGCACGGAGCCGGGAGTTCTCGGGCTGTCTACACAAGTCCCCCACCCTAAATGAGCAAGTCCTTGACTTGACTCAAGATGAGGAGGATGACTTGGCTTCCAAGGGCGCCTCTCCTAGACCAATCACTTCAGAGGCCGAGGTACAATGTGTAAAGAAGAGTTTGGATCAAACTCTACTCGAAATAGATGTCGAGATAGAGGCGGAGAAGAATGCAACACTGCCAACCGAGGCCGATACAATTCCAACAGTCGATGCCCATGCCACCAGCACTTAGAATTTTCTTCTTTCAGTTGTACCTCTGTTTTGTCTGAACAATGTTTAGCTTCATATTTGGCTGATGTGCCCCTTTTGTAATTGAACAAGTAATCTTTTTCTTGAATGCAAGTCTTTTTTCTTCCAAGGGTTGAATGTGTGCCTTCTTCTTTTCTTCTATGCATGTTTACTACTTTCTTTCATGCCTTTCCTGCTTCCATACTTACAATATTTTTGCATTTCTTCAAAGTATACCTTAACTGTATAATAACTCCGGGATATAATACCTCAGATATAAACCTTGAATGTTTTCCTCGGCCAACCATTGGCATACCTCGGATAACACTTAAAAACATTAAAATATTTTTACAAGTTTTATTCAGTCAACAATTGTTTTTTTACCTCCAGATACTGTCTTCTATTAAGACTTCACCCTTTACAATTATCTCGGCTAACTTCAACTTGTAAATTTTTCTAAAATTTCAACCAGTGTTAAGCCAATTCTAGCTTGTAAACAAGTCTCAATCTCTCAAATTTTTAACTTTTTAAGTTTATTCATCATTCTCCTACTTTCTACCCCCTGATGTGAACCTAAGTTTCTCTTAAGTTCACATTAAGTGTTTATAGCCTTTCGCCGAAGTCATATCCGAACAAAGCTTAGCTGAGGTGTTCAACCTTGGTTTCTCTGTTAATCCAAGTAAAGCACACTTAGTTCCATTCGGAGTTTAACTCTGCCGACAAGGCAAGTCTAGTTTCAATTCAACTTAGTTCAACTCTATTATATGCAAGTATAATTCAACTCTGCCATATAATAAGTCTAAGTTATTCGTCATGTTTTAATCAGAAACATCGCCAACTTAGTTCAACTCTATTATATGCAAGTTTAATTCAACTCTGCCATATAATAAGTCTAAGTTATTCATCATGTTTCAATCAGAAACATCGACAAAGGACTGGTCAGTCCTAGCACACAAATTTCAAATTCACAATAATCAAGCTAAAATTTTATTATTACTTCGGCTAATGACATAAACTTCGAAAAAACAAAAATCTAATAATAGAAAAACTTCAAATTGCAAGTGTTCTAGGGTCTTGGAAACTCTTTGCCCTCACTGTCTTCAAGCCGATATGCCCCATTGCCGGTGACCGAGATGATTCTATAAGGCCCCTCCCAATTTCGGCCAAGCTTGCCCTCCCTAGGATCCTTCTTGTTGCCGACTACTTTCCTTAGCACAAGGTCCCAACTTTGAACTCTCTTGAGTTGACCTTCTTGTTGTAAGCCCTAGCGAGTTGTTACCGGTATGCCCCCAGCCGAATTGCTGCTCTCTCTCTCTCTTTTCTCCTGCAATAGGTCTACGTCTCGGGCTAAGAATGCCTCATTAGAACCATTTTCTACTCCCTGGATTCTGATCCTTAGAATGCCGACTTCCAGTGGAATAACTGCTTCAGTGCCATAAGTCATGGCAAATGGAGACTCCCCAGTTGATCTCCTCGGCATAGTCCGATATGCCCAGAGTACATTGGGCAACTCCTCTACCCACTTTCTCTTTGCTGCTTCCAGTCTCTTTTTTATCCCATCCAAGATAGTCTTATTGGATGCTTCTGCCTGACCATTACTTTGAGGGAAACTTGGAGTAGAGTAGTAGTTCTTGATTTTGTACTTTGCACAGAAACTTTTGATTAACTTACTGTCAAACTGAGTGCCATTGTCTGCTATTATTGCCCTTGGAATCCCAAACCTAATGATGATGTTCATCCATATGAAATTCTTCACATCAATATCTCGAATCTTAGCAAGGGGTTCAACTTCTACCCACTTTGTGAAGAAATCAGTTGCCACCATCAGAAACTTCCTTTGCCTAGTTGCTTGGGGCAGTTGTCCAACAAAATCCATGCCCCCTTGGGGAAATAGCCAAGGGCTGGATACTAGGTTCAAATATGCTGCTGGTTTATGTATCAAGGGTGCAAACCTTTGACACTTGTCACACTTTCTGACGTAGGCTTCAGCATCCTTTTGCATGTAGGCCCACCAGTACCCCTGAGTAATGGCCCTATGAGCAAGTGATCTGTCCCCAGCATGGCTTCCATATACCTTTTCATGTATTTCATACAAGAAGTCTTTAACTTGGGAGGGATGCACACACCTCAAAGGGGGATCAGTAAAAAACCTTCTGTAGAGATGTCCTTCTGCTGTTAGGCTAAACCTTGCCAACTTCAATCTAGTTTTATGCACCTCTTTGCGATCATCTATAGTTTTCCGTCCCTAAGAAACATCACTATTGCATCCATCCAACTTGGACCCATCTCCACACACATTACTTCATACTCTGTGATCAATCGTTCCACACTTGGGCCAGACAAATAGTCAACCATTATTGTCCTTGCCTCTCCTGATTTCATTGCACTAGCTAGGTTAGCCAAGGCATTGGCATGGCTGTTGTCATCTCAGCTAACCTGCTGTAGTCGGCAATCCTAAAATAAGGCTAGCAGTCTAACAACTTCTTTAACATAGGTTATTATTCTTTCATCTCAGGCTGCATACTCGCCTGTTGCCTGGTTCACAATAAGTTGGGAGTCACAAAAGACTACCACCTCGTCGACTTCCATTGCTGCTGCTAACTTCAATCCTACGATCAGTACTTCATATTCTGCTTCATTGTTTACGGCCTTGAACTCCAAATGAATAGATTGTTCCAATATTCGCCCATCTGGTGATACCAACACTACTCCTGTCCCCGCTCCTTGACAGTTTGAACTCCCATCAACAAACAGGCGGAAGAAGTTGCCGATGTAAATATCGCAGGGCTTGGGTTTCTCTTCTTTCTTCTGTTCTGCTGTGGTGTTTTTCATTCCCAGCTGGGTCTCTTCTTGTTCCCCTGGACACCCTAAGTCGTGGCTCACCAGAGCCCGACGTGGGATTGCACCAAGTGTGAACTCGGCCACAAAGTCAACCAGAACCTGGCCTTTGATTGCTGTTATGGGCCTAAACTCTAAGTCATACTGACCCAATACCACTGCCCATCTGGCTACCCTGCTTGTCAGATCTCCTTGCTGCAACAAGGACTTCAAGAGATGCTCAGTCAATACCACAATCTTGTGGGCTTGGAAGTAATGATTCAATTTTTTGGAAGCCATCACTAAGGCCAGTGTCAATTTCTCCAAGGGTAAGTACCTGGTCTCTGCGCCTGTTAGGGTTTTACTCACATAGTATACTACCTTTTGTTCTCCCTTCTCTTCTCTAATTACAACTGCACTCACTGCATGCTCTGAAAAGGCCAAGTATAAGAATAGCTTCTCTCCAAGTACTGGATTTGACAGAACTGGAGCTGTTGTCAGGTACTTCTTCAAGTCGGCCAAGACGACTTCGCACTCTTCTGTCCACAAAAAATCTATGGCCTTCTTTAATAAACTAAAAAATGGTTTACATTTATCTGAACTTCTACTTATAAACCCATTGAGGGCTGCGGCCCTTCCTGTTAACATCTGCACTTGTTTTACCGGCGTTGGGCTTTTCAAGTCCAGGGTAGCCTTGATTTGATCTGGGCTTGCCTCAATGCCCCTTCTGGTAACCAAGGACCCAACTCCAAATGCGCATTTCGAAGCATTGAGTAGGAGCCGATATGTTCTAAGGATATCGAAAACTGCCTTCAAGTCGGCCAGGTGATTCTCATGTAATTTGGTCTTCACGACCATGTCATCAATGTATACTTCCACTGTTTTACCAATTAGATGTTTGAACATCTTGGTCACCAACCTCTAGTAGGTTGCTCCTGCATTTTTCAATCCGAAAGGCATCACTCTGTAGCAATACAGCCCTTTTGGTGTGATAAATTGTCACGACCCAAACCCGGCCCTATGGGTTTAGCACCGTAACCGGCCAGTAATCCGTAATTACCGAAGGCCTGCTTAACAGTAATACAGTATAACAGAGTTCAGGGCCTGGCGGAAGCCAATACAGTAAATAACTAGTGTCCATTGAGCTGTGAAAATCTGTATGCCAAAAACATTTTTCATGCATTCATACGGTTCAGAACAGTACAGTCTATACAATGATACACAAACATTCAGTACAGGGACTTAATCCCTCAATAACAGTACAGTAAACATTCAGTTTATACAATGATACAAAACTGTGAGGAGACCGATGGGAAAAACTCAAAACAAAATCCCAAAGCCATGACATGGCAACACGGAACCTCACAGTGAGGCACATAGGCTGGCTGACAAAACTGGAATAACCCCGACGCTTCTAGCTCTGGTCCGGTGCCTGAACACCTACATATATATATGAGCAGTGAGCTAAAGCCCAGTGAATAACATAATGTATAAAGAGGTTAAGAATGTAATGTCCTTACAGTAATGAAAACAGTTCATTATTTCAATCAGTATCACAGTCGTTCAGTACAATAAACAGTCATATGTGGTACATCCATTAGCATAACAGTAACAGTAGGTCAAAAGACCGAACAGTAATGATGGCCAGTCATTCGGTAAACAGTATGGTTCCACAAGGGAACCGACAGAGATCTCTGTAACAGTAACAGTCAGTAACAGTAGTGCTAAGGATGCCACAGTACAGTTCAGAAATAAAGGACATACATTCATTCAGTAAATAATATCAGTTCAATAAACAGTTCAGTTCAGTATTCAAAAGGTAACCATTTTGAACATATCTTTATACAATCGTTACTCACAGTGATTGGGCTACAATGTGCTAGAGCGCGTCTCTCCAGTCGCCAACCCTAAACAGTTAACAAATAGAACGCACACTAAGTTTAACAGTCGGGAAGGATGATAATTGAATCCTTAAATTTCCTCGGTGTGGTTCTACGTCTAAATCCTCATTAAGATGTCTTAAACTAGGCCTAAGAATGCCTAGAATGGGCTGAGGATGCAAAAATACAGTTGGAAGGCATTTTTCAAAAGTTGCTGAAAATAGGCTCCTCGCTCGAGCGAGCCTTCCCTCGCTCGAGCGAGCTTCCAAAATCAAAGGATTCGCTCGAGCGAACAATCCTTCGCTCGAGCGAACTGATGAACAGTAAAAGTACTGGATGCTCGAATTTTACGCGCGATACCACGCTCGATGCTCGCTCGAGCGAGATTGCAAAACCAAAGGTCTCGCTCGAGCGAGGAAGCCAAATCTGGAATTTCCAGATTTGTCTCCCAAGTTCGAACTAAGCATTCAAACATCCAAAACTCAACCTCTTGGCCCCAAATTCTGGAAAATACATCCCAATACAAAGAATGACAAGTTTCAAAAGCTAATTTGCACATGCAAGGGCCAAGGGCTGGTCAATTAAAGCCATTTTCAAACCCATTTCAAGAACAATTTCAAAACATGAAATGCATGATCTTTAAACCAAAATCAAGCTTTCATTCTTGCTCAATAGAGTTCAAATCTTTGAAAACAAAGTGAAAACATGGATTCTCACATAAATATGGGCATGCATGTGGCCATTAACCATGAAGTCAACCCAAAATGCCTCAATATAAACATGCATGTAACATTCAAGCTTCAATTCAACATTTATGAGCAAATTCATGATTTACTTCTCTATGACCATGATGCATGCAAGATGGGACTTAAAAACATAATCAAAAGGATGAAACTCATACCTAATTCTTGAATGCAAGGTTTAAGAGTCCACTTATGCAAATTTACTTCAATTCTCTAGCAATCTCCAAGCAATTTCAATAAGAACAAGTCCCTCTCTCTCTCTCTATGTTTTTGGTCGGCAATGAACAAGAATGAGGGGCTGGAGATGTGTTTTTGATTAAGTGTATAGGGTGCATAAGACTCAAGTCATGGATTAAACAAATGCCCACTCATAATGGCATTTTCGTAAATAAGTTGAACTCTTCAATTGGCTCTAATCAATCTAATTTAATCGCTCCTAATCAGTTTTCAGATAAATATACCATTAAATCAGAAATGTTCTACTGATTACGGAACACTAAACGGTTTTCCATACGGCCGCCGATAAGGCCTTCAATTAGCAGTTTAAACACATAAACATAAACAGATAATTAACGAATCAAACAGATGCAACATGCAATTCAATAAATGAACTCATTCAAATTCAGTTCTAATTTCAATCGGTTTATTCAGTAACTCAATTCCTTCAATCATCAGTCATTTTCGGTTCAGTTTAGCAGTAATCAGTATATAATTCAGTGGTTTATCGGTAACCAGTACGAGGGTTGTTACAGTCTCCCCTCCTTATAAGGAGTTTAGTCCTCTAAACTCGAGTTACCTTCAGTTTGGAAGAAAACAGGATTCAGTGGAAACAGATCAGGATATCTTTTCGCCATGTCATCTTCCCTTTCCCAAGTGGCATACACACCACCATGATTCTGCCAGTCTACCTTCACTAGCGGAATTTCCTTGTTTCTCAGTTTCTTGATCCGTCGGTTTACAATCTGTATAGGCCGTTCCTCATAAGTGTAGTCATCACTCAACACTACTCGGGTAGGCTCAATCACATGGAACGGATCTCGAAGGTAGCCTCTCAACATCGAAATGTGGAAGACGTTATGCATATGCTCCATCTCAGGAGGAAGTGCAACTTGATACGCCACCGGATTGATTTTCTCAATAACCTCATACGGTCCGACGTACCTCGGCGCTAATTTGCCTTTGACTCCAAAACGAGTCTGGCCTTTCGTTGGTGTCACTTTCACAAACACGTGATCACCCACTTCATACTCTCTATCCCGTCTTCTAACATCCGCATAACTTTTCTGTCTACTCTGTGCAGTTTTCAATCTTTGCTGTATCAGTTTGATCTTTTCAGTCGTCTCATACACAATCTCGGGCCCAAGCAACGGCCCATCCCCAACTTCTGCCCAGCAAATTGGAGATCTACACTTTCTGCCATACAATGCCTCGAAAGGCGCCATACCAATACTCGAATGGTAGCTGTTGTTGTAGGCGAATTCAGCCAACGGCAAATGACTTTCCCAGTTCCCCTGAAAATCCAGGACACACATTCTCAGTAGGTCCTCTAAAGTTTGGATGGTCCTTTCTGACTGTCCATCTGTCTGAGGATGATAGGCACTACTCAGCCTCAATTCGGTACCCAATGCAGTCTGTAGGCTTTGCCAGAACCTCGATGTAAACTTCGAATCCCTGTCAGAAACAATAGACACAGGCACTCCGTGCAGTCTAACAATTTCATCAATATAGATAACAGCCAATTTATCCGCATTATAGATTGTCTTGACAGGTAGGAAGTGTGCAGACTTAGTCAATCTATCAACAATAACCCAAATAGAATCCATACCTTTCTTGGAGCGAGGTAATCCAACGATAAAATCCATCGTGATATGCTCCCATTTCCACTCTGGTATGGGTAAGGGTTGCAGTAATCCGGCAGGTCGTTGATGTTCAGCTTTGACTTGTTGGCAATGAAGACACTTAGACACAAAGTCAGCAATTTCTTTCTTCATTCCCGGCCACCAGAAATTCTGTTTCAGATCTTGATACATTTTCGTATTCCCCGGGTGGATCGAAAACTTCGAACTGTGGCCTTCTTGGAGGACTCTTCTTTTCAATTCAGTGTCATTTGGTACACACAGTCTATCTTGAAATTTCAGTACATTGTTGTCAAATTTGAACCCCGGTCTCGGTTTTGAATCTCTCTCTTCGATGATTTTCTTCAAATAATCATCCAGTTGCTGTTTCTCCTTCATCTCTTCAATCAATGCTGGTTGAGCAGTAATGGCAGCTAAGGTTCCACCTTGTTCTTTCAAGACAACTTCAATTTCAGACTTTTCAATGTCACAAAGCAATTCTTTCTGCCCGGTGAGCAAACAAGCTATGTTCCCAGTCGATTTTCGGCTCAAAGCATCGGCAACGGTATTGGCTTTTCCCGGATGGTACAAAATCTGTAGGTCATAATCTTTGATCAATTCTAGCCATCTCCGCTGTCTCATATTCAGTTCTTTCTGGGTGAAGAAATACTTCAGGCTCTTGTGGTCGGTGTATACTTCACATGTCGCCCCATACAAATAGTGACGCCAAATTTTCAATGCAAAGACCACTGCAGCAAGCTCAAGATCATGGGTTGGGTAATTCTTTTCATGCGGTCTCAACTGTCGGGAAGCATAAGCAATAACTCTCCCATTCTGCATTAAAACACATCCCAAACCCTTATGAGAAGCATCACTAAAAACAGTATAACCATCTGTACCTGAAGGTAGAGTCAGAATCGGTGCAGTCACAAGTCTGGTTTTCAATTCTTGGAACGCTGTCTCCCTTTGGTCAGTCCAGTCAAATGATGTCCCCTTCTGAGTTAACTGAGTCAACGGTAGGGCAATTTTGGAGAAGTCTTTAACAAATCTTCTATAGTATCCAGCCAATCCCAAAAAGCTTCGGACTTCAGTTACATTTGTCGGCCTAGGCCAGTTCACTACAGCTTCAATTTTCTGAGGATCTACAGAAATTCCATCTTTGCTAATAACATGCCCCAAAAACATCACATGATCAAGCCAAAACTCACATTTAGACAATTTAGCATACAATTTCTGTTCTCTTAAGGTCTGCAGGGCAAGTCTTAGATGGTGTTCATGTTCTTCAACAGTCTTAGAATAAATCAGGATGTCATCAATAAATACTACAATGAAATCATCAAGGTACGGTTTAAAAATTCTGTTCATAAGGTCCATAAATGCAGCTGGGGCATTCGTGACTCCGAATGGCATAACTAAAAATTCATAATGTCCATACCTTGTTCTAAAAGCAGTCTTATCAATATCTCCCGGTTTAACCTTCAATTGATGGTACCCCGATCTAAGATCAATCTTGGAAAACACTTGTGCACCCTGTAACTGGTCAAATAGATCATCAATACGCGGTAACGGATATTTATTCTTTATAGTTACCTTGTTCAGTTCGCGGTAATCGATGCACAGTCTCAGTGAGCCATCTTTCTTCTTCACAAATAAAACCGGTGCACCCCACGGTGATGTACTGGGCCTGATGAATTTCTTGTCTAGCAGTTCTTGCAATTGCACTTTCAATTCCTTCAGTTCAGTTGGAGCCATTCTGTAAGGAGCTTTCGATATCGGCTGTGTATCCGGAATCACATCCACAGTAAATTCAATTTCCCTGTCAATCAAATCCCCTGGCAAATCATCTGGAAATACATCTGGGAATTCTCTGACTATAGGAATACAATTCACATCAGTTTTAACACTATCATCAATAGGCACAGTCAGTACAGAACACAGATATCCTTTACACCCCTTTCTAATCAGTCTATCAGCCTTTACAGAAGAAATCAGATACGGTGGGGATACTACTCCAATTCCATTAAACACAAATTCCGGTAAGCCCGGTGGACGGAAAACAACTTGCTTGGTCACACAATCGATAGTAGCATGATATTTTTGTAACCAATCCATCCCCAATATTACATCAAAATGATCGATATTCAATGGCAGTAAATCAATAAACAGATGCATATCCCCAACAATAATCTCACAAGCAGGATACAAATATGCACATGATATGGATCCCCCAATAGGTGATGATACCGCTAACAAGTAATTCATAGGTTCTAAGGGTCTATTCAATTTTCGTGAGAAAGCATGTGACACATAAGAATGTGTAGACCCCGAATCAATCAATACATATGCATTTTGAGCACAGATAGAGAGGATACCTGACACAACAGTCTCGGTATTCTGCACGTCTCCCGGTACTAGGGCAAACACTCGGCCCTGCCTCATGGGCTCTTTCCCGGTAGCTTTGGGGTTAGGCTTCGGTGCTACATTTGATGCTGCTACACTCGGTGCAGCTTTACCACTAGCTGGAGGAGCAGAAGGGCAGTCTTTAATTCTGTGGCCTAC
Source organism: Camellia japonica (assembly GCA_030407325.1). Taxonomy (NCBI): domain Eukaryota; kingdom Viridiplantae; phylum Streptophyta; class Magnoliopsida; order Ericales; family Theaceae; genus Camellia; species Camellia japonica. The sequence goes on from JAPPVO010000017.1 coordinate 55,727,674, forward strand.
CTTGCCACACCTGAAACAAGCTCCAGAAATCTGATAGCAAACCCCTTTGTGCTTGTTGCCACATATGGAGCAGGGTGGAGTAAATCCACTCCCTTGGCTGGGGCTGGTTGTCGACCCCGTATTCTGTTTCTTGTTTGCAGAGTTATGCTTGCCTTTCTTGAATTTGAAACTCTGCCTTTTACCTTGCCACTCAGTTGTTGGTGTTTCGGATTGTTTCACTGCTGCAATATTCGTCTCGGCCATCAATGCCCGGTCGAGAACACCCACATAAGTTGGCATTTTCAAAACACTTATCCGATCCTGAATAACAACACTAAGGCCGCCTTCAAACCTCCTGGCCTTCTTATAATCGGTATCCACCATGTGTGGTGCATACCTAGCAAGTTCGGTAAATTGCTTCTCATACTCGGCAACAGACGTTTTGCCCTGTCTTAACTGTTCAAACTCAGTCACTTTTCGGTCTCTGATGCACTGAGGAAAATACTTCTCAAAGAAGGACTCCTTGAACTGAGCCCAAGTCACAATAGTGTTCGCATCACGGGTCAACATCCACCACCTTCTTGCTTCTTCCTGAAGGGTGAAGGTTGCCAACAATACTTTGTTTGTTTCGGAGCACGGAAAAACCTCAAACAACTTTTCAGTCTCAAGGACCCAAGCTTCAGCCTTTAATGGTTCCAAGCCTCCCTGAAAGGACGGCGGTTTCATCTTGCTGAATTTCTGGGTAAGAGCAATAATATCCTCCTCATTTGCATTCACATTTTGCACATTCGGTTCCGGTTGCACCGGAGGAGGAGGAGGTGGGGGCGGTTGGTTCTGTTGTTGATCCAGTCTTTCAATTATCAGTCCCATCATTAGCTCAAGTCTGGCCATTCTGGCCTCAGAGGATGATGATCCAGTTTCATTTGCAGTGTTTACGTTATCCATTTCGCTATAAGCAGTTATAACAGTTATCATTATAAGCAGTTGTATAATTAAACAGTTTAACATTTAAACATATAATCAGTCAGTCATAAGCACACACTTTTCAAATTTATGAGATGCCCTAATTGCTTTTCTAGGACACCCTATAGCTCATATGGACACGTGTGTGCGGTATAACTCGTGGTTAAGTATCGCTCTGATACCACTCTGTCACGACCCAAACCCGGCCCTATGGGTTTAGCACCGTAACCGGCCAGTAATCCGTAATTACCGAAGGCCTGCTTAACAGTAATACAGTATAACAGAGTTCAGGGCCTGGCGGAAGCCAATACAGTAAATAACTAGTGTCCATTGAGCTGTGAAAATCTGTATGCCAAAAACATTTTTCATGCATTCATACGGTTCAGAACAGTACAGTCTATACAATGATACACAAACATTCAGTACAGGGACTTAATCCCTCAATAACAGTACAGTAAACATTCAGTTTATACAATGATACAAAACTGTGAGGAGACCGATGGGAAAAACTCAAAACAAAATCCCAAAGCCATGACATGGCAACACGGAACCTCACAGTGAGGCACATAGGCTGGCTGACAAAACTGGAATAACCCCGACGCTTCTAGCTCTGGTCCGGTGCCTGAACACCTACATATATATATGAGCAGTGAGCTAAAGCCCAGTGAATAACATAATGTATAAAGAGGTTAAGAATGTAATGTCCTTACAGTAATGAAAACAGTTCATTATTTCAATCAGTATCACAGTCGTTCAGTACAATAAACAGTCATATGTGGTACATCCATTAGCATAACAGTAACAGTAGGTCAAAAGACCGAACAGTAATGATGGCCAGTCATTCAGTAAACAGTATGGTTCCACAAGGGAACCGACAGAGATCTCTGTAACAGTAACAGTCAGTAACAGTAGTGCTAAGGATGCCACAGTACAGTTCAGAAATAAAGGACATACATTCATTCAGTAAATAATATCAGTTCAATAAACAGTTCAGTTCAGTATTCAAAAGGTAACCATTTTGAACATATCTTTATACAATCGTTACTCACAGTGATTGGGCTACAATGTGCTAGAGCGCGTCTCTCCAGTCGCCAACCCTAAACAGTTAACAAATAGAACGCACACTAAGTTTAACAGTCGGGAAGGATGATAATTGAATCCTTAAATTTCCTCGGTGTGGTTCTACGTCTAAATCCTCATTAAGATGTCTTAAACTAGGCCTAAGAATGCCTAGAATGGGCTGAGGATGCAAAAATACAGTTGGAAGGCATTTTTCAAAAGTTGCTGAAAATAGGCTCCTCGCTCGAGCGAGCCTTCCCTCGCTCGAGCGAGCTTCCAAAATCAAAGGATTCGCTCGAGCGAACAATCCTTCGCTCGAGCGAACTGATGAACAGTAAAAGTACTGGATGCTCGAATTTTACGCGCGATACCACGCTCGATGCTCGCTCGAGCGAGATTGCAAAACCAAAGGTCTCGCTCGAGCGAGGAAGCCAAATCTGGAATTTCCAGATTTGTCTCCCAAGTTCGAACTAAGCATTCAAACATCCAAAACTCAACCTCTTGGCCCCAAATTCTGGAAAATACATCCCAATACAAAGAATGACAAGTTTCAAAAGCTAATTTGCACATGCAAGGGCCAAGGGCTGGTCAATTAAAGCCATTTTCCAAACCCATTTCAAGAACAATTTCAAAACATGAAATGCATGATCTTTAAACCAAAATCAAGCTTTCATTCTTGCTCAATAGAGTTCAAATCTTTGAAAACAAAGTGAAAACATGGATTCTCACATAAATATGGGCATGCATGTGGCCATTAACCATGAAGTCAACCCAAAATGCCTCAATATAAACATGCATGTAACATTCAAGCTTCAATTCAACATTTATGAGCAAATTCATGATTTACTTCTCTATGACCATGATGCATGCAAGATGGGACTTAAAAACATAATCAAAAGGATGAAACTCATACCTAATTCTTGAATGCAAGGTTTAAGAGTCCACTTATGCAAATTTACTTCAATTCTCTAGCAATCTCCAAGCAATTTCAATAAGAACAAGTCCCTCTCTCTCTCTCTATGTTTTTGGTCGGCAATGAACAAGAATGAGGGGCTGGAGATGTGTTTTTGATTAAGTGTATAGGGTGCATAAGACTCAAGTCATGGATTAAACAAATGCCCACTCATAATGGCATTTTCGTAAATAAGTTGAACTCTTCAATTGGCTCTAATCAATCTAATTTAATCGCTCCTAATCAGTTTTCAGATAAATATACCATTAAATCAGAAATGTTCTACTGATTACGGAACACTAAACGGTTTTCCATACGGCCGCCGATAAGGCCTTCAATTAGCAGTTTAAACACATAAACATAAACAGATAATTAACGAATCAAACAGATGCAACATGCAATTCAATAAATGAACTCATTCAAATTCAGTTCTAATTTCAATCGGTTTATTCAGTAACTCAATTCCTTCAATCATCAGTCATTTTCGGTTCAGTTTAGCAGTAATCAGTATATAATTCAGTGGTTTATCGGTAACCAGTACGAGGGTTGTTACATAAATGCAGTCTTCTCCTCATTAGGGGGGTACATTGCTATCTGATGGTACCCCCTGTAAGCGTCCAGGAAGCTCATCCTTCCATGCCCTGAAGTGGCATCCACCAATTGATCGAACTTGGGGAGTGGGAAACTGTCTTTGGGACAAGCCTTATTCAGGCTAATGAAGTCTATGCAGACCCTCCACTTCCCATTCTTCTTTTTCACAACAACTGTGTTTGACAACCAAGTTAGGTAATTTACCTCACGAATGGCTCCGGGTTGACTACCTCCACATGGACCAACATCGCCCTTGACAAGTTTGGCTGACCTGTCTACATTTAGTTTGTGGCAAGTGACCTTGGGATCAATGTCAGGCATCTCGTATGGCGTCCAGGAAAACACCTCCATGTTTGCTCGCAAGAATGACTCTAACTCCTTCTCTTCCTCCTCCTCCTCCTCGACCAAACCTGAGCCGGGAAAGAAGAAGCGCTCTTCATCCCCTTGTTGGACCAGGATCTTCTTTAAGGTTTCCTCGCTTTTGTCGGCCGACTCTTTGCCGACGTCATCCAGGACCTCCATGTCCTCGTCTTCAATCTCTACTGTTTCTGCTTCTCGTACATTACAGGTGGATTTCATTGTTGCCATGGAGCAATTCTTTGCTTGCACCTGATCCCCTCTGACCTCCTCAATTCCATGCTCTGTTGAAAACCGCAACAGCTGGTGCAGTGTTGAGGAACAGCCCTTACTGCGTGCAACCATGGCCTTCCCAAGATAACATTATACGGGGAGGGGGTGTCAATTACTGTGAACTCTGTGCTTACTATTTTGGTGCCTGCCTGCACCTCCAGATTTATTGCTCCTAGGGGCCATGTCGGCGTTCCATTGAACCCGACCATTGGGCTATTGGACTGCTCTAAATCATCTCGATGAAGGCCGAGCTCCTTGTAACATCTGACATACATGATGTCACAAGAGCTGCCTTGGTCAATCAGAATACGCCTTACCTAGAATTCTCCAATCTTAAGGGATACCACCAGAGCATCGTTGTGTAGATGTTGTACCATGTCCAGATCAGCTTCTGTAAAGGACATCATTGGTCCCTGGTACTCGTCTGTCCTAGGCCTCTTTTGCTAGACCTGATACACGTGTTGTAAGTGCTTCACCCTCTGAGTCTCCCCACGTACCTCGTTCTCATTGACCCTCGAGTGAATCACATTAATCACTCGAGGTCTGTCTGCTTGCGGTTGTATCGCTGGTGGAGGTGGTGTTGTCGGTGCCTGGGGCAGCCTTGCCTACTTTTCCCTCATTCTGGCTTTATCTACTAGATCTCTTAAGTGACCTTGTCTAACCAGATCTTCCAGATGCGTCTTCAGGGCTCTGCACCCCTAAGTTAGGTGCCCATACTCATTGTGGTAGGCACAGTGCTTCCCAAGGCTTCTTTCTACAAATTAGCCAAGAATCTTCTCTGGTGCTCTATAATATGGCTGGTTCCTGATTCTTTCCAGGACCTTATACACCGGGATCCGGAACATAGTGGTGACTGTCTGTGCAGCCCTCAGTCCTGTTTCTTGTCTATTAAAATTTGTATTACCTCGGCCTCGCTTCGGCGAGCCGTTCCTCTTTTCCTGCTTTGACGCCTTTGTTCCTAGCGTATCCTCTTCTGCTCTGGCATATTTCTCGATCCTTGCTATGACTTCTTCTATACTCTTTGGCAGCGTCTTTGCCAGTGACTTTCGAAGCATGCAATCATCCTCCAGGCCATTCTTAAAAGATACAACCGGTTGAACACCTCATAATACCTTTTGGCATAAGCCCTAAGGCTTTCACCTTCGCCAATTTTCTAAGCCATCAGGGAGTCCACCCTCAACGGCTGCAGTTTGTTTGTAACAAACCTGGCTACGAACATCTCAGCCAGGCCTTCCTAACTTTTCACAGTTCCTTTCAGCAACTTATGAAACCAATCTAATGCGATTTCCCTAAAGGATGAAGGATTTCCCTAAAGGATGAGGGGAACACCTTGCAGAGCAATGGTTCGTTCCCGGTATACAGTGCCATTGAATTCAAATATAAGTCAACATGAAAGTTTGGATCGGACTTATCGTTATATATCTAGAACCTCGGCATGTGAAACCTTTTTGGGGCTTCAAACTTATCCAACTCTACTGAGAACGACGTTCTTGGCTTGACCAGAGATGTGACCTCGGCATCTTGTCGCTTCCTCTGGAGGTAGTCCCTCAAATCCTCCTTAGTTCGACCAGGAGCTCGGCTGTCAACGGATTTCAGCCTTTTTGGTGCGCTGCTCCCGGTGTCGTTATGAGTCTTCTTGGACCTCCCTTCATTCATCATGTCAAAACAAAGCTTATTCCCTTAAACATGCTGATATTCCTTGACATAAGTTCCCTTGGCACGAGGTGTCCTCTAAGACTCTCCTCTCATTGACTCTCTTTGCCCAACCTCCCGCAAAGGCCGGTGAGAATGTTCCTTTGTCCTGCCACTCTGAGGGACTGTAGGGACTGCTTTCTGCCCCCCTTTCTGGGCATCGTTCTTGGCCGCTGGAATCGGCATATCCTTCAATGGAAACGGTGGTTATATAACGTTATTCTGCATCATGAAGTTGACAACCGATTGTAGGTCTGCCAACTTGTTTATATTTCCCTTCATCTCGCCGTCCTTCCTTAGGCATCTATCTTTCCATACCTGGGGGTCGCTTTCGTTGTAATACTGGCCTCGGCCTACTCTCTTCAGTACGTCTCCCTGTTGACCGACGTCCTTTTCCCCGAGATTCTAATCCCGAGGTTCTTCATTACCGTTTTCCTCCTCAACATTAGGATCGGCGTGTTTACCACTCCCACTAGGGATGTCATCCCTAATCTTCTCTTTCTGCCCGTCATTGGCTATTTATTCTCCTTACGATTCCCACAGACGGTGCCAAATTATGGGTGTTGATTTTTAACCACACAACCAAACAGGGAATACTCAGCAGGAGAGCACCGGCAGAATAGATTAAGCCCGAACAACCTTTCACAGAAAGATAAGAATCTGGCAGTGGTTCGTCCACCCGGGGGCACTCCAATGATCAAGTCAGTGCCTTACTTTTATAGCCAGCACTAACCTGATCCCTGTAGAAGCCTAGCTTCAATGGATTTTGGTTCAATGCTCATCTTGGACTTCCAGCTAGATAGAGATAAACTCCCTAAGAGCTCTATCTTTATCCAGACTGAGGTCCTCCCCTATTCTAGGACTCTTGTCCTCTATCCGAATATCCCGAATTCCGATATCTCCGCAGATAACCTCGGCCTAGCCGAGATCACCTCGGCGTCATGACCACGCCACGTGGCACCTCGGCTGATACTTCGGCATCACCTTAGCCACGTGTTGTCACTCTCAAAATATGTCCCCACATTATGTTTTAAACCTTCAACAAGTAAAATATTTTCTATAATAAGAGAATGATTTTTACCAATACTACCTACAGCAATGATTTTTCCTTTAATATTATCGCCGAAGGTTACATATCTGCCATTCTTTTATTGAAGTATGGCGAACATAACTTTATTTCTGGTCATGTGCCTTGAGCATACACTGTCGAGATCGTTACTAGATTTTGTCTTAAACATATCTACAAAAATTTGATTTTTCTATTGGTATCCATATTTTCTTGGGTCCGTAAAAGTTAGAATTTGACAGAGTTGAAATATCTTTAAGAACCCACATCTTTTTTATTTTAGCAAAGGGATTTATTTTAATAGGACAAGATGGTAAAATATGACCTTTTGTACCACAAAAATGCATATGAGATGAGAAACACTAGAAGATGCATGCACAAAACCATTTTTGACAGTTTTTACTTTTGAAAAAAGTTTATATCCAATTCCGGCTCTACCAAAAGTACGATTTTGATTTTTAAAATTTTTATCTAAAGTCTCTCTACCTTGAGTGAATTTTGAAAGAGTATTTTTCAAGTCTTTGATATTTTCTTTCAAAACAATTTGCTCCTTTTTTAGACTCATTTTCTTCTTGCAATACAACTAATCGTTTCTCAGAAATTGAAGGCTCTTTTCGAGTTAAAATATCATTTTCCTTTTTCATTTTCATAGCTTCATTTTCTAAAGCATTTATCTTGGAAGTTAAAGATTCATTTTCTTTTGATAAACTTGAAATCACTTTCTTTTGATAGATACTTTTCAAACTAAGTTTTTAAATTTAACATGTAATTCATCAAAAACTGATTGTAATTCATCAAATATAAAAGATTCGTCATTTACCTTATCTTCGTTTCCAAGTGCCATTAAGCATAGATTAGTAACCTCGTTTTTGCAAACTTTGGTTTCTGAGTCGCTTTCATCGCTATCTTCTCCCCATGCTACAATCATGGCTTCTTCTTGTCCTTCTTGAATTGTTTGTTAAGTTCCGGACATTCTGTTTTGTAGTATCCAGATTTGTTGCATTCGTAGCAAGTAACTTCAGATTTTTTGTGATTTTCTCCCCTTTGAAATTCCCTATTGTTGAAGTCTTTTCTGAAAAATTTTCTCACGTAATGTTTCTTTTTCATAAACCTTTTGAACTTCCTAGTGATGAATGCCATTTCTTCATCATCATCCGAATCATCTTCCTCATCCTCTTGATGTTTCGAAGTGGATTTGAAGGCTATTTCTTTCTTCTTCTTGTTGTCCTGCTCTTCCTTTCCTTCTTGTATTATAAACTCATGAGTTAAGAGAGATCCCATTAACTCATCTAGACTTAGCTTTGATAAATCCTTGGCTTTGGTAATGGCAATGACTTTTGTCTCCTAACTTTTTGGCAATGACCTAAGCACTTTTCTTATAATCTCAACATTAGTATATATTTTGCCAAGAAAAGTTAAACCACTAAAAATATCAGTAAAGCGAGTAAACATTTGAGGAATAGTTTCATCAGGCTTCATTTTAAAGAGTTCATAATTATGGACTAGCGAACTGACTCTAGATTCTTTAACTTGTTCGATTCTCTCATGAGTCACTACAAGCTTATCCCAAATTTATTTTGCAGTTTTACATGTGGAAATTTTGTTGAACTCACTGGCATCTAAGGCGCAGTACAAAATGTTTATGGGTTTGAGATTAATTTGGGTCATTCTAGAATCTGATTCATTCCACTCATCTTCAGGTTTTGGTACCTTAAGGCCGTTTACAGTTTTGGTAGAAATTTTTAGACCATTGCAAATAATTTTTCAACATTCATAATCATTAGATTGAACATGTATGGTCATCGTCATCCTAGTTTTCCAATAGCTAAAATTTGTGCTGCTAAATAGTGGTGGCGTATTGGATGTTTGTCTCTCAAGTAAGAAATAACTAGGGGTTGCCATGATCTACTCTAAGACGGTTAAGTCACACAGACTAGAGTCTAGGCTCTAATACCAATTGTTATCTCAGGTAGGCAATCTAAGAGGGAGTTGAATTGGGTTATTAAAAAAGTTTACAATATTAAAAAATAATAAACACAATATTCAAAATAAAAAACAAAACAATAATTATCAATGTAAAAGTAAGAGTGATAGGGAGAGAAAATCAAACACTGAGATTTATAGTGGTTCGGCATGCCGAGCTTGCGTCCACTCCCCAAGGAACCTTCTTAAGAATTTCTTCGCTATCAAAATAAATCAATACACCATCAAGGCTTCACCCAGCTTATGGATTTTACGCAAGTCTTATTTTTATCTATTGAGTCTCACTCAATAATAAATGTCTTACCCTTACAAAATTTTCTCACAAAATAATGAATAAAAATAAAAGGTATTTTAACCCTCTTTTATAATAATTCTCTCACAAAGAGTAGATATAAAAGTATAAGAACAAAGACTGCACTTAGATCTGAAAATGAAAGAGCAAAATACAATACACTCAAAATTTTGAAGCATACAGAATTTTTTTTTTTTTTCTTCAAGTTCTTAATTTTTCTCCACACACAATACTTTTATTTATACCCAAAAATATATATCTGTTGGAGGGGGGGACGCTCTTCTTCTGACTTTGGAGTCCCTTCACATGGGTTTGCAGCTAGGGCATGCTCAATATATGGCTACATCTTTTCAAAAAGAATAGCAGCTGGTTGTTGGTGCTTTTCAATTTTCAAAAAACAAATCAAACACTTTGAATAAAAGGCTATGGGTTGCTATCAATGAATAGTAATAACTCATTTTAAAACATTTCACATAAGAAACAAAAAAAAAAATGCACAGTGATTGCATAGTAATTTTTATATTAAAACATTTGAATGTACATTGTTGTTTTTAACAAAATATTTGTATATATAGAACAATCTCTTTTAAAAAAATATTTATATTAGACATACAAATATATACCCTTTTCTAAAAGTTTTGTAATTATTGAAGAGATTATAAATAAACTCAAATAAAAATAACCAATCATCCCATGTGAGTATATCAAAAGGGAACAATTCATCAATATCATATTTGTCAAAATAATACAATCAATCAATCAATTTTGTCAAAATAATACAATTAATCAATTTTAAATTGATCAAAAAGTGAATAATGATAGCCAACCAATCAATCAATTTTGTCAAAATAATACAACTAATTAATTTTAATTTGTCAAAACGTGAATAGTAATATTTTCAAAATATTTCCATTTAAATAATATTTATAACAAATATATCATACAACCTATATTTTAAACAGATAATATTTTTGTGTCAAATAATATAGAATATGTATATTGAAAAAATTCAAAATTTTCAAATAATATTTTAGACATCATCAAAATTAAACAACATGGTTAACACCATTAAATAGGAGAAATTACAAAACAAAATTTCATTCAAAAAACAAGCTAAGCAAAATTTGAAAACTTGAAAATTCATTTTTCACTTCTATCAATTTCATCATTGAATAATATATATTTCATCTTTGACATATAAAGTAAATGATTTGCAATTTTAAGTAAATATGAACTCTCTAATAAATTAAATGTACATGCACCAATGTCCCATAATGTCCCATAACTTTGTGTACTCCCGATGTGCCATAAAGTATCCACGAAGTAACTATGGAGTACCCAACTACCAAAGATCATATAAAAAGTACTTGGTACGTATTTCGAGTAGTTGGTACGCATGCAGTCTTATCGGTACGAGTACCAATACCCCATAAGTGGTCGGTATGACTACGACACAATCGTAATCTCAAATCCGACACAATCGCCCGAGCAATGAGCTATAATACAAGGGTATGATTTCCAACAATCTTCCCTAGTCACTCATGTTAATTCACTCAAACTTAGCCGCTTTCCTAGACATGGTTCTCTGGATCGTATTCATCGTGACCCCTGGATGACATACTAAAGTAACGACATCAAATCATCACTTCATGACATAGTTCCACGTTCAAGTGCATAGTGTAGGCCTATTATTGGCCTAACAAGACTCACATAGTGCTAGAGTAAGGATCCATCTAGCCACTTCCTTAAGTAGTCGACAGTAGCACATACAGTCTAATATGTATGTTACAGGGAAGCACCCACTAAATTGGGTCTGCCACTCTTTAAAGCCATACAAATCTTAGTCTAGTCGCTATACAAGCGCCTAACTTGAGTCTCTTAGCATATTCGCTTATCAAGCGCCAATCTAAGATCTTACATTCGGCTATATTCAAGCTTCATGAAGTTGTGGATAACTTCATGTTTGACTTTCTAAAGTCTCATCTTAGCCAACGCTAAGGTGAAATCTAATAATAAATCAGTTTTGTTCACTTCTCAAGTTACAAAACATTTACCTTGCTCACTCTCTAAACGCCAAGATAATTAATGTCTCATCTCACTCGCTCTATAAGCGCTAGGATGATAGCCTGTGAAAAGGCTGATCTAAGCCTAGTGACATCATATACAATGTGTGCTAATAGTATCAATTAAGCCATAAAACCACATGAATAAATAATTATGTATAAGATACTCAAAAAAAAAAAAATCCAACAAAGTCAATGAGGTATCCAAAAAATACATCAAATCCTACGAAGTTCTAAACTCCTAACATGAGTTTGGAAAACATCTCTAACAGTGGCTTCATTAGGTGGATCAGCCACCATCCTGGTAATGGAGATATGTTGTAGGACTACCTCCCATTGTACAATCACACCTCGAATAAAGTGAAAATGAATGTCAATGTGTTTGGTCCTACCAAGACACTTAGGATCCTTAGAATATGTCAAAGCTGCCATACTATCAATATGGATCATAACGGTTTCATTTGTAAGAGCCATGATCCCTAGATGCTATAGGAATCTCCTCAACCAAACAGCCTCAACTACTGTTGCTGAACAAGCAACGTACTCTAACTCCATCATGACCAAAGACGGAGAAAAAAAATCCTCTTCACTGCTTGCCAGTGAACAAGTCTTGTGTTAGTCTAGTAACAGCTGACCACACCCACTACAAAGCATATGTCCAGTCAAGTACACACCATAGTGTACATCAGACTACCAACTACACTCGCACAGGGAACCATTGTCATTTGTTTGTTTTCCTCATCTGTTTTTAGGGCAAGAGTCAATGCTCAGATTACGTCCCTTCTCGATCAGATTGTCAATAGGTTTGGAATAGTGCATCTAAGACCATTCTAAGATCCTCTTATGTAAGTCTCTTGAGACAAACATAGAAGTCTCTTAGAGCGATCTCTCAAGATCTTAACTCCGAGCACATAATTTGCCTCTCCCATATCCTTTATTTCAAAGATAGAGAACAACCACTTCTGAGTGGCGACAATCATCTCCATGTCATTTCCAACTAACAATATGTCGTCAGCATACAACGATACAATGGTCTTCCTCCATCATCTCAAATTCAATCAAAACGATAGTTTTTATGGAATCTAAATACATTATTTAGACGATTGTTTTAGACCAAAAGTGGAACGGTTGAGTCGACATGCTTTGTGCTTTTGTCTATTGATAAGGGTGTAAAAATGGCCCAAGGCCCATAGGTGGCCCGAAGCCCTCCCGTGGCCTAAGGTGGCCCCAACCCATTTCAGCCCGATCAGGCCTAAACCTGAGGCCAGCCCAATACCTTGGGCCATGGCCTTCCAATTTTGGCCCGGCCCGTTAGCCCAGCCTGGTCCAAAAAAATTTCAAGCCCTGGCCTGGCCTATCCATCCAGCCCTCTCTCTACCAATAGTCAAATTTCAAAAAATAAAAATAAAAAACAACTTGCAACAGTTAAATAATTAAAAATAATAATAAATAAAATAAATAAAAAGATTGATCTTATAAAAATAAAAAAAATAAAAACAAAATAACATAATAGTTAATAGTTAATAGTTAATAATTTGTACAATTATCTCTAATTGAATTACAAGAATTGAAATAAAAATTTATATAATTAAATAAATAACATTAATAATTTAAAAATAAAACAAAAAATAATAATAGTTATTAAATTAGAATCAAATTAACTTTGTTTATTTTTTCTCTAGCCAACCACAGGAACAAGAGATGAGAGAGAGAGAGAGAGAGAAAGAGAGAGAAACGGAGTATGGGAGTGGGACCCACTAGCTGCTATAACAGTTGAAATGACATTGCATTGAAGAAAAGAAGAGCCTGTCGTTGCGGCACTGCCCCACCCCTACTAGCCTAGCCTACTCTGGTTTGTTGCATCTCATTAATCACTCAACTCACACTCTTCTTCATTCATTGAATGAAAAAAAAAAAAAAAAATCAAACAATCATAAATTAGTAGAGACGGACAGTCATAAAAAAATTCAAACAGTAATATATATACAAACGGTCATAATTCAAATGGTAATATATATATATATATATATATTTATAAATTGATTTCACTCTTTAAAACTACTATAAATATCCTTCATTTTTCAAAATAATTCTCTCTCTCTCTCTTAAACTATCTCAATCTCTCTTAAACTCTCGATCTCTCTCAACTCTCAATTAATTTTGAAGTGTCATTCCTAAGTGATAATTGCAATTGTACAACAAGAAACTTTTATCAAAAGAAGTTAATTTCTGTATTGCATTCGCCAGTCAATAACATTAATTAGTTTAATTTAATTTATTAGCTACTCATTTTTTTCATTAATTATTTGTGCATGTATATTAATTATTATTTTTTACTGATTGTATTTACACATTATTTAAATTAATTGTTAATTTTTATATATTGTTTTACATACATTACTATGGATCCTAATATTCCTAATGTTTATGTCGATGTTGACACATATATTACACAACATGAATCTGTTGATTCTCCTTCTAATATCCCTCTTCTAACAATTGGATCATCATCTAGAAGCATAAGTAGTAGTGTTTAGGAACATTTTGAAAAAATATCTATAAATAATTCTAATGGTACAATTACATTTAAAGCAAAATGTAAATATTGTGCACATTCACTTAGTGTTGCATCTGCAGGGGGTACTAGTCATCTAAAAAGACATACTAACAAACATTTACAAAGTCAACAACCTGATATTCGAAGTTAAATGCAATTAGGGGTTTCATCAACTGGTAATTTGTAAATATTTTTATATGATCCTATACCTTCACAAAATTCTGTAATTGATTATATTATTAAAAAAAAACAACCTTTTACTACTAGTAAATGTCCCGATTTTACTGAAATGGTTCACGAAAAGTTTGCCCCACAATATCAAAATTTTTCAAGAAATACTACTAGAAACAAGATTTTAAAGAAATCTGAGGATGTTAAAAATGAATTATTTGACATATTTAAAAAATTGAATGTAAGAGTTTGTTTAACATCCGATCTGTGGTCAAATAATGGTTTTAAAAATCAATGTATCACTGCACATTTTATTAACAATGATTGGAAATTAAATAAAAGAATTATTTCATTTAAATTAGTTGAACTTCCATACACTAGTCATTCGCTTAGTGTAGAAATAAGAAATGTATTATATGAGTAGGCTTTACAAAATAAAATATTTACGATTAGTTTAGATAATGCAGCATATTATAATCATTGTAGCTCATTTAAAATCAACTTTACAAATACTTATTGATGGTGATTTATTTCATGTTTGTTGTTGTGCCCATATTTTAAATTTGATTGTTAAAGAAGCTATGCATGTATACGAGACTTCCGCACTTGTAATAAAAAATACAGTTGTTACTATTATGTCGTCTGGTAATCGAATTTCGGAATATAGAAAAATTTGTCAACGAGAAAATATGCCATTTAGAAAATTAATTTTAGATGTAGATAGTAGGTGGAATTCAACATATAATATGTTAAAAATAGCTTGTAAAAAAAAAAAAAAAAAAAAAATAGATTTATTTTTTGCAACAACATCAATAGGATGAGTACTAACTCCCACAGAACCTAATTAGCGCCAAGTAGCCTTATATAAAGATTTTTTAAAAGTTTTCGATACTTCAACAAAATTATTTTGTTATATATATATATATATATTCCTACTTCACCATTTGTTTTACATATGCTAGCAAAAATAATTAAAGTTTTCGTAAAATATATGGGTAATGAATATTATGTAACCATTATTACTTCAATGAAAGTAAAATTTGATAAATATTTTGATCATTTGCCTCATCTATTAGGTTTAGCCATAATAATTGATCCTAAGTGTAAAGAAATTGGTTTACAAAAATTTTTAGAGCGTCTTTTCGTTAATCAAACACAATTTGCCCCTACTATGCAAACATGCAACGGATTATTTGAAGAATATAGGACAGCTACATCAGTAAATACACTTATACACACTACACTAGCAGTCTCATCTTGAGGTGAGAGATTAAGTGTTTTTTCAGCAATAAAAAGTACAAGAATATCTCAACATACAAGTGTAAGTAGTTCTGAACTACAATATTATTTGGAAAGCCTGTCAGTGAATGATTCCCATAATTATAACATTTTGGAATAGTGGAAATAAAATGAAACTATGTGGCCTGTGGTTTCACAGATGGCCTATGATATACTAACCGTTCCTATTTCTACAGTTGCTTTGGAAACAACTTTTAGTGTAGGTGGATGGATGCTAAGCGATTACCGGAGCAGGCTTTCACCCCAAATGGTTGAGGCACTGATAATATCCAAAGATCGTATGCATGCGCTTACAAGAAGATAAAACTATAGTGAAAATGAGTGAATTCAAAATGATTTGGATGACATATCCTCGAGCAACACAACTGAAATGTCTGTCTCCTCCGATAATTGATCAACAATTTATTATTTACTATTTCATTTCATTTCTTTCTTCTTCTTTTTTTTTTGTATTAGATTATTAAAGTGGAGTCTAATGAAAATGATTGGTAGACTAATAGGTGCCAACCTAGTTGGGATTTATTTGACCTATAATAATGCAATTGCTCTACCATCATCAATAATTTACATCTATTTTATTAATAATATCAATTTTTGTAATATTTTATTTCATTTTGAAATAAAATTATTCATTCAATAAATGTTATATAAATAATTTAATACTGTAATATTAAAGTTTCATTTTTCATATATATAAAATTATTCATTTCGAAAGAAAAAAATTACATAATTGCATACTTTTTTAGTTATAAGTTCATAATTAAAAAAATATAAGTCATACATAATTAAATTTAAATATCATCATGAAACATAACCAAACAAAACATCTCATTAATCTTAACTAAAATACTCTAGTATAATTTTTTTTTATTCCTAATATTAAAAAAAAGATTAAAAAAAGGCCCGACTAGGCCCGGCCCGCAGCCCAAGCCCTAGGCCCCATTATGAGTGGCTTGGGTCCCACTTTTTGGCCCATGAGTCAGCCCAGCCCGGCCCACTAAAAATGAGTGAGCCAACAAGGCCCACTTGGGCCGGGTCGGGCTATTATTACATCCCTATCTATTGATCTCAAAGCCTACTGGTTGATCCCTATAAATCTCCTCGTCTAATTCTCCATTGAGAAATACAATCATAACATATATTTGGAAAAGTTCCAAATCCAAATGTGCAATAATAGCTAGAATGAGGGCAGATCTCACCACTGGGCAAAATGCCTATAGAATGTCTAAATCCTCTCTTTGGTTATAACCCCTCGCCATGAGACGAACTTTTGACTCATCAACCTTGCACTTAACTTTTAAGACCCACTTGTTGTCAATAGTCTTGCGCCAAGGTAAAAAGTCAACCAACTCCCAAACTTGATTCTGAGTCATAGAACTCATTTCATCCTTCATAACAGTCATCCACTCCATAACATTCGGTGAAACTAACGCTTCCTCATAGGAAGTAGGCTCATCATAATCCAACGGAGCACACATGAAACATTTCCCCTCAATCTCATAAGACGACAATAAATAATTCTACGTTCACCTCTACGTAACTAGGATCCTCATTGAGTCATTTTCTAGTGAAACACTCCCACTAGAAGGTAAATCACTCCCACTATCTTTGGCGATTTCAGGATGAGTCTCTAATTCTCCACTCTCGCCAAAAGATGGTGTGACTTCCTCAGATTCCTACAACTCAAATAGCGCAAGATCTTTCTTTACTTCACTACTACTAGGAAATTCACTATCAATGAAATTGACATCTCGCGACTTACCTTCAGTCATTCCACTATCAGGATGTTCACTATACTTTACGTAACCCTTTGAGCATTCTAAGTATCTAACAAACAATTGTTTGTTTGCTCTAGAGCCTAACTTTATATGCCTATGAGAAGTACTATGAACAAAACCGACACAACTTCAAGGCCGCAGATGCTCCAAATCAGGTTTTGCGCCTTTCCATAATTCATATGGAGTCGTTGGAACTGACTTTGAAGGCACATTGTAACAACCCAGATTTCTAATTATTCTGTAGAATTTATACTAATATTATTTAATCTCAGTTCAGAAAATATATAGTTTATTATATATTATTATGTGTAATTTTGTAAAATAATATAATTATTAAAAGTTTAGGGGTCAAAGTATAAATAATAATAATATAGATAATATAAATAATAATAATAATGGGTGTGGTATTAAAATAAATAATTAATTTTCTATTGATATATGATAATGTGGAATTTAATTAGAAATTAAATTATTTATATAATTATTTTAAAATATTGGGTCAAAAGGTAATTATCTTAAATATCTATTAAAGATAAGAACGAATCTATATAATTATAATCGAATCTGTGGAATGAATTGGGCTCGGCCACGTGTTGGCCAGAGAGTGGGTTCTCCTCTCTATTTAAGAGAGGCGTGTCACCTGGGCAGCAAAGGAAAGAAGAAAGAAAAAGAAAGAGAGAAAGAAGAAAGGAAAAGAAAGAAGAAAGAGGAAAGAAAGAGAGAAAAGGAAGTAAAGAATGATAGAAGCTAAAAGGGTCTTTGATAGTGAAACAAAAGAGTAAGGTATTGAAGTTATATTATACCTTGAGTCACCAAAATATATTTTACGTATGTTTTGACTTACCAAAATCTATTTTATACAAGTATTTTTTATTAGTATATTAATAAAAGTTATGTTTTATAAAGGTTTCAGTTACGTGGTTTTATTTATGAACCCTATTTGCTTAAAAGGAAACCCATGGATATGTCTGTCTATATTTTAAAGAATATTTGACTATGACCTTATAAACAATTATATTTTGTAAGTACCACCACGGGAGTCCCAAGCCTTGGGGGACTTAAATAACCATTGGCCTCTGTTTGACCACTTTGTGGTCCTCTGTTTGTCATGGATCCATTGACCTCTGTTTTGTGCGGACCAAAGTGCTGTGCGGAGCTAAGTGCTACACTATTGTGGGAGCCACCTCTAGAATCCGTACGAGCCACCTCTTGAATCCATACCTCTGTTCTGACTGTCACTTCTGTAACCTCTGTTCTGTTCTGTTCTGTACTGTGGTTATGGTTATATATTTACATAATTTATGTATTTCAGTTCTGCTACTTAAATAATTTATTCACCAAATTGAGTTATGTAAATGTTTTGGCCTAACTAACGATCTATGGTTATTTCGTGTCCCTTATACTCTTGGTATAATATTTCTCACTCTGCCATATGCTTATAGTTATTTACCAATTTTCAAGAAATAGCTTTTGCAAAGTCTTAGATGCGGGGCTGCGGATAGACACACATAGCATTTTTATGATATTTCTCTATGTAAATAACGACCTTTTTGGTCAATATTATTTTGTAATAAAAATAGAAGCTCCGATGATTATTTTGGTACCCTCATTTAAATTTTACTTCCGCTTGCGTTTATTTATTTGTTTATGAATTGGCCGGAGGTAACCTCAGTTACTGGCCATCACGATACTTAACCCTTAGGTACGGGGAGCGGGTCATGACACACATGGTTAAGAATGTAAGCAACAATCATAAAAGCATCCCCCAAAAAAGATATAGGTAGGTTGACTTGCATCATCGATCTAACCATTTCAAGCAAAGTGTGATTCCGTCTTTCCACTACACTATTCTGTTGTGAAGTGCCTGGAATTGTTAACTGCTTGCATGTCCCATTTTCCTCACACAGTCCCTAGAACTGATGTGATAAATATTCACGCCCTCGATCTGTTCGAAGGATGCTCAATTTCCTGTTTGTCTAATTCTTAACCAGTACAATAAAGCGCTTGAAGCAATCCAATACCTCAAACCGATGTGAGATCAAATAGACATAATTGAACTGTGAATAGTCATTAACAAATGTAAGGAAATAAGAAGCATCATAGCGTGCCTTTACATTTATAGGTCCACAAATATCATAATGGACTAACTCTAGAGGATATAAAGCCCTAGGTGCCTTTCCAAAAGGCTTCCTACAAGCCTTCTTGCCAAACAAGACACACACATAAGAAGACTTACATTAGCAAGATGCCCCAACAGGCCTTCTTTAGCTAGTCTAGTCATTCTCTCTTATCCTATGTGACCAAGTCTAGTATGCCAATCAACAGAATTTTTTAAATCTATCATTATCACAAGACACATAAGGATATGAGGAAAAATCCAAATCTAACATAAATAAACCATTGGAAAGAAAAACTTATCCATACAAGCCCTTATTCAAATAGGAATCCAATTGACTACCACTAAAACCAAAACCTAGCAAAGTAATAACTGAAAAAAATTACATTAGACACCAAGAGTATAAAGCACATCATGGAGGGGTAATGTGCGCCCCGAACGTGTCTTGAGCTGATAAGAACCAACTCCAAGGACATCCTCTCGAGTTCCATTACCCAAAGTAACGTACTGCTTGCCCACAAGTATCTTTCTGTAATCCACGAGCTCAACTCTTTCTTTAACTATGTGGCGGGTTACTTCTGAGTTCTACAATCTAACCACGGAGAGAATTAGCAACACATACATGTGAACAAACACAAGTATTTAAATAGTTATGTGAAAGGTCTACCATCTTTGCATCAAGGCATTCCCGAACAAAATGACATCGCTTCCCACAGTTATAGCACTTGACTTTGCTCTTCCTTTTATTTCCAGCGCGCTTGCCTCGACAACTCTTTCCCATATTACCTCTCTTAGGACCAAGATTACCAGTTGTACCACCATGTTTTCCTTGTCTGTTGCACTTAGGCCTAAATGCTGACGCTACCCTGCTTGGGCAACAAGGACAGTGCTACAATGCAACCCCAAGCGCTCTGTTTTAAGCCCAAATTGCTCAAATTTCAAAATAAAAGCATGCAGCTCAGTTGTAGGTGTGGTCCCATAGGTAATATTCAGTTGATTCCACAATGAGCAATTGGGTTTGTCTCAAATTCCCCCGTGAGATTATTGTGCATGCTACTAAGCATAGTATAGCGCTCGCATCGATCTCCCTTGCCCTAATTCTGATGGGTCTCCGTGTCACGATAATGTTGGGCAGTGGTCTTTTCTTCAAATCGGATCTCAAGGGTGGTCAATTTTTCTATGACTTCTTATTCATTAATCAAATATTGGATTTCAGCTTTGGAGGTTGTTTGGGATGTCCTAAATAAGTGCACTTTTGGAATTTTTAGGCTAAAAAGTAGAGAAAAAAAATATGATTATTTGGAATAACTTTTTGACTTTTTATGAAAAAATGTGTATTAAAATGTTGTATAAAATAGCAACATTACCATTTTACCCCTACTATAATGAATTGCCTACTAACTTGGATTATCCAAGAAGCCAGACGGTGGGAGGAAACAAGTATAGGAGCAGATTGCCTACAGTCCGAGATCGGACTGGACGGTGTTGTTCGGCCCGTGAGGGGCCCACCACGGGTCCTGTTTTGATAATCAAAACCGTGCAATATGTAGAACTCGTCAAGCATTATATGCCTGTAAAAAATCATGTTAATTAGATATCGATAGCTATCTGATCAGATTAATTTTTTGTCAACCGTTAATTTCTTCACCGTCTATTTTTTTTTTTACAAAACTGATTTGATCATATAGTTATTGATATCCAATCAACGTGATTTTTTATAGGCATATAGTACTCGACAAGTTCTACACATTAAACGGTTCAGATTATTAAAACCGAACCCGTGACCCCATAGACCGAACAGCACCATCCTATACAAATTTTTTTATGCACCCGCATGACTTGGCTTGCGTACTTGGCCTATGTACCCTCACTTCAATACTGATCGGATGGCTTGTACTTGGCCTATGTAAAGAGATTTTGTTTTGGTGAATATTGATAACTTTTTTACTTTTTTAGGAACTTTTTCACTTTTTGAATTTTTTTTGTGTATGCCAAACCAGGCCTTGGTGAGGTCAGTAACAACATTCTTAGAAGCCATTTCACTACATTGATTGCATAGAGTTTAACATTAGCACACTTTAAAAATTTTATTTCCAAAAACATAATTGGCATACAATATTTCTACTTACATAGAGAGATCAAAAATTTTGCTAAACTCATAATCATCTCCCCTTATGTGAGCCAAAATATGACACTCAATTAATTTTGAATAAAATTATTTAAAAGGCAAAATCATCTCTTAATTCCACAACATCAAATTATATTCCACAACATCAAATTATGCATAATATATATAAGTTCAAAAAAAATAAACCATATAATTTTGCGCGTGAGCTCCACTTGAAGCCCTATTGGTAATATGATGCAACATGTTAAGGCAACCTTGAAATATATTGATGACAGGGAAACACAACCCCTTACATGGCTATAAAAAAAATACATCCAAAAAATAAATAAATAATTACAACCCAAAAGAATCCTAATACATTGAATCTAATAAATAAATAAAAAATAACATCGGGATACCACTTCACCAATAAATTGGTCTACCTCTAATAATACAAAAATAAATAAATAAACACATGCACAAAAAATTATCAACATTACCTCCATCCGTCCAAACATACATCAACAATAAATAAATGGTCAAATGATGGAGGTCAACCTACAATTCCTACTAAGAAAAAAAGTATGGTAATGAAGATCTAGGACTAAAAAATATATATTAGAGCATCTCCAACGCTTAACTTCTTTTTTCATCAAATCTGATGAAAAAAATGACGATTTTCTCAATTTGATACGAGGCGCTCCAACGGTGAGCATCAAAGCAGAATTGGGGAAGTGGTCGACCGGTTGGTCGACCGGCCGGTTGACCAACCGGTCGACCGGTTTGGGCAAAATTTTTTTTTTTTTTTTTTTTTACCTGTTTGAACCTAGTTATTTCAAAGGGAACCGGTTAACCGGTTGGTCAACCGGCCGGGCAACCGGTTGGTTGACCGGTGTCCCTCTTTCAACGGTCAGTAAGAGTGATTTCACCAAATCTGTGTCTCGTTCTCAATTTGATGATTTTTTTGCTGAAATCTCATTTTGATATCAATCTGGTGAAACGGTTGGAGCATGAAAAATGAGCTTTTTCATCAAAATTTAAATCTGGTGCTGAGTTTGGTTCACCGTTAGAGATGATCTTAGCTCTCAACTAACATATACTAAACAATTAATAAATTAATTCCATAATTTAATAGCACAAAAATAAATGTCAAAACAACCAAAAGGTATTAATAAATTATGCATGATAATTAATAAAACAGAAAAATAATTTTCCAAAATTTTCTTAATCTTTTTGCAATTTTCAAGCTTACACATCTAATTTTATGTAATTTTCAGAATTAAAATATATATATATATATATATAAATATGTGAGAATATCTAAAAAAAATTAAATAATTAATTCTAAAAAATAGTGGCCCAACAGATTACACAGAAAAATAATACAAGCTTCCAAAGAACAAACGTGTCCACGTCAACCATGCACCTTCGGATATGCGTCGCGACTGTTGGTCTGCGCTTGTGGAGGCGCGTCCACGCGCGCCACGTGCACACTGTCACATACGCGCGCGCCTTTTACACTGATGACGTTAGCCTCGCGTAATGCGCGACGTCATCATCGCATTGCGCCGCATCGTGCTGCCGTCAATCACGCCGATTGCGTCATGCTGACATCACTTCGACTTCCAAAATCTCTGCTCCTTCCCAAAAATAGCGATTTTGACCGAAAAAACTATGAAAAGTTATAACTTTTCCAATTTAACTCCCATTAGAACCCATTTTATATGGATAAAAAGCTCACAAAGAATACTTTCAAAAATATATAAATTTCAATTTTTGAAAAGAAATTTTTTATACTGATTACTAAACTTTTTTAACATGCCATGATATACAACAATATTTAAACATGTAATATTCAATTAAACATGAATAAATGCAATTTATGGCATGCAAATCATGAGGCGAAAACAAGGAATATAGCTCTGATACCAATGAAAGAAAAATATGCGAGTAATCATATTACCTGAAGCGGACACAATTTGGATCGGATGCTTGGGTTACGAGCCTCGTCTGAAAAACCCTCCGCCAATTGAGAAACAACCAAAATTTCTCAATGTTGAATCCACACTCCAAATCCATAGGTTCTATAACGGTGACCTAAGAAGGAATAACAAAGAGAAATTCTACAAGAGATTTTTGGATAAACTCACCAAATAATAATCCGTATTATTGATTTTCTCTATATCAAATATATAGAGATTCTCTCCTGACAAAAGTGGAGTTATAGTCTCCCACAACTCAAGCACCTAAAAGATAATCTCTTAATTATCTTATTTATTAAATATATGAATTATCAATAACCTCTGTGAACACTCCATGAGTAATGGGTTGGGTCAAATCCAACCCAATTTCCAACAGGTTCGAAAGTGAGTTCGTGGTGAAAGTTAGTTTTTTCTTCTTACTGAGAGGGTTCATGATCAAAATATGCAAAGCTACTTTCCTCAACAAAGAGCCTTATCAAATGAGGCCAAGTCACTGAATTCCCAACCTCCCCGAGTCATCACAGCCTCAATCTCTTGGAACAATTTGTTAATGTAACATTTGCTCTGGGAGAACACTTCAAAACCATAAACACATCCGAACAATATTAATTTTATATAGCTAGAGCTCTAAAAACATATCAGCTATAACCCTCTCAACTATCAAAACTAACAGAGAACATCAATTTACCCCTCATATATAAATCCATACATTTCAACCCCAACTATAAAAATGCTAAACTTCAACCCCTCCAAATGGGCAAAATACTTTTGTAACAAATTTTTTATAATTGGAGAGATCAAAATGTATTTCATAAATAAAGGGAGTAAACGGAAATTCGCTCATATTTAATGAAATTTGGGTGGTAATTAATCCTTGTTTGAAACAACCACCTTCTGCAAATTGACCATACCACATTGCAATATAAAGTTCTTCACAACTAAATTCTTCTGTTAATAAATAGAGTTGGAAGGATTTGGGTCTCAACATGCTTGAAATAAATTTCAAATAATAACACCACTCAAGCTTAAAACATAAAGAACCAAGATAACATATTAAAAGACTTGCCTTAAAAGAACAAAATAAAAAGGCCCATCTCCAAGCTGCATGAAACTGACAGGTACAAAGAATCACTTCTATTTTCTTCTAACAGAACAAACAAAGATAGAATCAGACCAATTCCCCATCACCAGGGTTTGTTTCTCAAACGTCATGCCCGACTTCTCTAAGTTCGATGCGTGATGCATCCTATATGTGTTCTATGGACATCCCAAGTCTAAAATATGTCTGAGAAGAGTATAATTGATGACAACTTGTACCAAATGAAAGACATTTCAAAAATGAACTAAACATTCCCATATTCTTTTGTTGGAGCTAAAGGGATCCATCTGGACCCATACACATAAAACTCTACCATTGAATTTTTTAGGTTTCACCCTCTATGCCCAGCAATCAAAAACACATACACACGCATGTGCACAAACACACACACACTTGCTTGCACATATTCAAAATCCAAGACCCTACAACGTCTAAGCAAGCACCAACATATCAATGGCCAAACCTTATCAATGGGAGTTCCAAATTGGATGTGTGATGTCCAGTGCCAACAATAAAGCCCAAGTGCACAGTGGCATTTGAGTGACTTGTCCACAGTGCATGATGCATAGTGACTTAAACCATGGTCTTGGCTTCGAAGTAAATATACCAAAGCATTGGTAAAATGTAATTAAGAGGGAGGGAATTTTCTATTAATTAATGTTTTACCTCAACATTGGTAATGGCATTGATGTGAACATGATGCAAAACCTTCTTATCACCATCTTCTAATTTACAGCCATTCATCATCAAAAAAAAATATTACATATCTTCCCAATGGAGCTTACTGAGAGCTGTGGGCTCGCACAGAAATGGCTTTTGCTCAAGACTACAAGACCTCTGCAGCCACATATGCAGACGAAACTAATTTATCTTGGACATCCAATCCCTGCAGATTTAAAATTGGGTCAATTAAGTATATATAATAAAGGAAACTTGAACTATTGAGTTCAATCTCATGAAAATGTAACTATGACCCAAATTGGAAGCATAATGACATAAGTAGGTCAGAAGGGAATCGCTTTAGGGATAACAGGCTGATCTTCCCATCAATCTTCTCCAAGAGAACATAAGTGGCATCTCCAGATTTGAAATACGTTGAGAATATCTGACTACTAAGACATCCTATTGAAAAATAGGTACGCAATACACATTTTGATTACACCACTTGAAAACAACCGTATGGGACAGACCCAGTAGAGGCGATCGTATTACCGTTTGATTGGGTGTGTCCTAGTCACCCTAGAGAAGTCATACCCTAAGGGAGCTTACCCAACTCATCACTGTACTCCCAAGAAATGAAGACAAGACAACCCATGTAAATCATGCATATTTGAAGATGAAGGATTCTCTAAAAGCCGGCTAGAACGCTGGATATTAGAGGCAGGAAGCAATGAAAATCAAGGTACCAAATTAGCATATATGTAAATCGTCTGATAGGCGATAGGATGAAGCCTTTCTTTGATATCAGGGATGGATATCAAGGATGGACATCCTTTCTAAGTATTAAAAGGGGGGATCTCTCTCTCTCTCTCTCTATACGCATGTGTGTGCATGCATGCATGCATGCGTATTTCAGTATAATCATCGTCAACTTCATCATCAACATCAATAAGTCTGGTAGAAGTGTTTGTCACAAACAGCACTAAGAGCTCACAAGCATTTCCAACAGGAAAATAAGGCCAAAATGACTCGATCTTCACCAAAATTAGTCAAGTAATTTCCCCAAATTACTGGACTTGAATTTTCCTCATAATTCCTCATGCAATGACCACCTAACCAGGTACTATATCTCTTTTTGCAGACCAGTCATTGACCAGAACCTGTAGTTTTGGGTATGAAATACACAACCACGAACCAGAGTGCCCAAATCCCTCTATCCCAAATCACTCACAACCATTAGATCATGTTAAAATTTCAAAGTACGACAATCTCAAGACATGATCAAATGGCTGTCAATGTTTTGGAAGAAGATGACAGAGGGATTTGGGACAAAGGTTCCATGCTGAAATACACAACAGCAACATTTGCAGCCACTATGTGCAATGTTTTTCCCACCATAACCTTTATAATGGTTTGCATCCTTAGGTAACCAATATGCATGTCACTGAGACACTGACATTGTAGCTGCAGAAGCTTCCCTAACAAGAAAAAAACTGTTCAACATTCCCCAAGAGAAAATTGTTCAACATGCATATGTACATGCATGCACACAAAAACATATTCTCTTCAAAAAGATGTCAGACATGATGTTTGTATCTCTGCCGTAGTCGGGTCTTGGGAGATTATCGTGGAGATGGCAATGGGTAGGTATTAGGCATGATAAGAGGTGGCTTGTCCTCAGATCGACAATCTAGAGGTTTCAACCACCTATTGCCATAGTCAGGTCTTAAGAGATTATCATGGAGATGTGAACGGGTGGGTATTAGGTATGATAAGCATAGGAGATCATTGTCATTTGTTTTAATTATCAGGAACAAGAGGAATATTATTAAATTAAATTAAATTAAATAAATAAAAGAGTACATGAGAGTGGTGAACAATAAGTTCGCCATAGTTGGGTCTTAAGAGTTATCATGGAGATGTGAATGAGTAGGTATTAGGTATGATAAGCAAAGGAGAACATTATCATTTATTTTAATCAGGAACAAAAGGAATATTATTACTAAGAAAATAATAATAATAAATTAAAGAGTACATGAGAGTGGTGGACAAGAAGTTTGACATAGTAAACAAAAGAAATGAAAAAAGCAAAAACTCATTGAGATCACAAACTATAAATCTCCAATCCCTAAAAAAAAAATAAAAAAATTTGAATTCCCTTGAAAGGTTTAGAAACATAAGTCCAAAAAGAGGATAAATAACACACTCTATCCCACAAAGGATCAATGTCTTAAAATTTGTCCTCAAAAACCCTAAAATTGCGCTCCAACCAAATAACTAACCCATAGAAGTTAAAAGAATACACTGTTCCACAAAGACTTCGCTTTCTTATGGGTACCAAAAGCTCTAAAGTCGACTAAAAGCAATTGGGAGCAAGAAACTAGAGCCATCCAACACCTATCCGTCAATTTGAGTAGCCGGTGCCATAAAGACAAGGCCAAGGGACAATGCAACCATAAATAATTCAATGATTCCTCATTCCTCCTACACATATTACACCATTGAAGGCAAATATTGCAATTAGGTCTCCTTTTTTTAAAGATGTCATAGGTCATGAGACTATTATGAGCCAAAGTCCACACCAAATCCATAGAGGGGTGGTGGCGATGATAATGGCGGTTATGGAGTGATAGTGGTGGTGGCCGCAGCGATGGTGGTGGTTCGACAATGAGTGAAGATCGTGTTGGTAGTGATATGATGGGTAAGCTGTGACGACAGTGGTGGTGTAGGTGGAGGGGGGCAGTGATGGTAGTGAAGTGGCGGCGGCGGCAGTGTACAGTGGTGGTGGCATTGATAGGGTGATGGCAATACACCTCATTGATGACATAATCATAATAGATTAAAAATTTATTATTCAGCGTTCAAATTAAGTAAGAGGTTTGTGGCTTAAGATTTCAGCCTATTTTAAGAGATGCTTAGTATTTTAAGTGATAGCATTGTGGTTATCAAAGATTTAACTTATCTTCACCTAATACATTTGATTTTAAGTGTTGAAATGGGTTAGAAAACACCAACTTAAAGATGATATGGATGGGAATATTCTAACCTAGGCATCTAACTTCATGATTCCAAATACCATAGGGAGCCAAATATTTTGATAGGCACTTAAACTTGTTAAATGATTGAGTTGATGAACTCAACCTAAATTTGGGACTTTCATGGTGGGTCTCGTTTTAAGTTTCATAGAATCCCTTAAAATAACCACAAAATTTAATTATTGTGCAATTCAGGACAATCAAATGAGTACAAACCCATACTGACCAACTCCCCGTAAGCAGGACTAATTTTATGAGTTCAAAGTTCATTATAAAAAAATAAATAAATAAAAAGAACAAGAAGAGTAGGCAATTCAAGCGTCCACACCACCAAGTTATCATGACTTCACAAACATATTAATTGTCAAATTCGACCAAAACAACCCTTACTTAGTTGGCTAACATTTTTAACAAGCCCAAAAAATCATCTTTTGTATCACGTTCAACCAAAACCATATGTTTTCTTACAAATCAATTCATTGGCCTCTGTGTAACATAATGAAACTAAATTAGCCAACTTCCTTTTATCCCGTCTCCAATTACCTTTATTTCTAACTACTCATGACTCTTAAGCTTCACATAGTCTATCCTTCTCATCCACTTCTGCATCAATCTCAGAATCTCAATTTATCAAGATCCTGTTGACCCCATCACTATGCAAAAGTCTTTCCTTCCAAGCTAGGAAGCACGGATACGGATACGGATATGAGATACGGGTACGATACGATACGGATACGACGATACGACAAAATTCGAAAAAGTAAGATACGGATACGGCGGGAATACGTTCATAAAAAATATTTTTTTTACAATTTTTAGTAATTTAGCATACACAAAAATAAAACTTCAACAATTTTTAGTAATGTAACATATATAAAATAAAACTTCAACAATTTTTAGTAATGTAGCATACATAAAAATAAAACTTAAAGCAAAAGACAACTTGATAAAAAAATAAAGATTCCTATGAAGCTAAGAGTCTTCGAGGTCAATAGCTTCAACTTGTTCCCCTTCATCAGTGAATTTATCAATAAGTTTATTTATTTATTGATGGCCAAGATTAAGTTTACAAAGTTTATTAATAAGTTTATTTATTTAGTTATTAATAAATTTTTTTTACCTTATTTGATTTATTAATAAGTTTACAAAGTTTATAATTTTATAAGTTGACAAAGTTTATTTTTAATAAGTTTATTTATTTATTTATTATTATTAATAAGTTTTTTTACCTTATTTGATTTATTAATAAGTTTACAAAGTTTATAATTTTATAAGTTTACAAAGTTTATTTTTAATAAGTTTATTAATTTATTTATTAATAAGTTTTTTTACATTATTTGATTTATTTTGTTTTATCAGGATTCAGGTAATAGTACCGAATACATATACAAAGGTTTTTTTTTTTTATATATCTTATTTGATTTATTTTATTTTATTTACAGAGTATACATACAAAAAATAAAAATAATAAAAATAAATATGCAAAACAGAGACAACATAGATAAAAGGGAGAGGGAGAGGAAGAGAGAGATCGACCAAGAGGGGGGGAGATGAGATCGAGGTCTGTCCATCTCCACCGAGACCAGACAGATCGAGGGAGAGGGAGAGGGAGAGGGAGAGAGAGTTCGTGAGATCGAGTGAGAGGCAGACAGAGAGGGAGCGAAAGGGAGAGAGAGAGGGACAAACCTGATCGACGACCGTGGAGCTCCTGTTCACGAACCTGATCGACGACCGTCGAGCTGCTGTTCGAGACGAGAGACGACGACGAACTCCTCCTCCTCCTCCTTCGTGGCTGCTATTCGACCTAGGTCTAGGTAAGTTTGGTTGATTTTTTTTTTTGTGTGTTTTATTTTATCTTATTTTCATATTTTATATTTTGACCCCATTTTAAGTTTTTTAAATTATTTTTTTGCCCCGCCGTATCCCGACCGTATCCCGACCGTATCCTCGCGTATCCTAGACGTATCCGAAATTCAAAAAAAAATTTTAAAAAATTGGATAATTCATTTCCCGTATCTGATACGTATCCCGCCGTATCAGGCGCGTATCCGTATCCGATACACGTACGGGGGCCATTTCGGAGTATCCGTGCTTCATAGCTTCCAAGGCACAAGGGGACTAGCCCTTTCAATTTCTTATTCTAACATTGATTAACTGATATGTCAAAATAATCTTCACATGTTATCCTGATATGCTCAACTCATGCACATTGATTGATTTGGGTGTAAAAGATTCTAAATTAGTCCAAGTAATCTGAATTAAACCAGACCCAAACACCAAGTGAAAATTATAAATAAATCAACTTAAACACTACAACCCAATTGATAAAAGGTTAATTACGCATTAGTTGTTAACAAGGTAGAGTCACACTCGCTCAAACCCAAATCTAAAAATAATGGTCATGATATAGTGCCTGTTTGGCAGAGCTTAATTACAACTTATTTCAGCTTTCAGCTTAATTTAAGCTATTTTGATGTGTTTGGTTTAGCTTATAGCTTATAGCTTATAGCTTTTTGGAAGTCAGAAATCAGCTTATTCTTTGAGTGGGGCAGGAGCTGCTTTAAGAATAAGCTGGAAATCAGCTTAAGCTGAAAGTTATAAGCTATAAGCTGTTTAGGCATAAGCTATAAGCACTTTTCCACAGCTCTACCAAATAGGGCCATAGTAGAATAAATACCTAGTGTATGATTAGGTGGGCTATTAATTGCTTAGTTGTAGTCTATACATACGTGATGTAATGCCATTGTACTTAGTTTTTTGGATTAAAGAATATGCATTTTGATTGGAGTAGAGCCTTGGTTTCTCTCTTTAACCCTTAGGGGTTCATGCCCTAAATGGGGATTTGTCTTCTCTCTCTCAATTGATCTTTGATTTGCATTTTGATTGCGTTAGTTGGTATCAAAGCATCAGGTTTTGTACCTGATTTCTTCCTGCTGGAGCATTAATTCATCAGATCAGTTTTGTTTGCCCTAAATTTCGAGTCCTGATTGAGTCAATTCAATTGACCAAATTGAACTCGAAATCAATCACCAGAGAGAGAAAGTCAAACCTGAGTTGAACTTCGATCACCAGGGAGAGTCGAACCCTAGGTTGTTCAGCTTGACTCCGATTTCGAGCATAAAAGACAATATCGAACCTCTAGGTTGAGTTCACAAGTGTGAATCCAGGATGATTTAGACCTGATTTGGCAAAGATTATCCTGATTTGAGTGCGCGAGGCTCAACCTTGATGAATAATAATTGATTTGATAGAGATTCACTCTCTAGAACCCTTTCGTTTCCTCTCCCTACAATTTCTCTCTCTTGTTCTTGAATCCCATCAGGTCACCCGTCGTTGCAACAAAGCACTGAACACTACATCCTTCAAACAGTCCCTAGTTAGGTACTAAATTCTCACAACCTGAAAATTTTGCATGAGAATGTAAATGCTTATGAAAACAAGAAAATAATTTCAGTCAACTTAAATACACAGCATGTAACAATAATTATCGGTAACTTTTACCAACTATATATAATGTCCACTCAACTGTATAGGTAACCTAGTTAGACATTAGGAGTAACCCTTAAATGCATTTATATAACATGAAACTATGATGTACGGACACGGACACAGGACTCGTGGACATGTAAATTTTCAAAAAAATAAAGGACACAACACACTGAGACACGCTCAATATATATAATTTTATTTATTTATTATATGTAAAATTAAAAAAATATTATTTATATAAATAAAATTATATATTATTTATAAATAAAATATATTTAAAAATCCATCTAAAAAAATTTAAAAATATATATTATTTGTTTATTTTATTTATTTACTTTCACATCAAATTTCATTCACAAATTATTTTTTTATAAATAAAAATAATTTATTTCAGATTAATATCCCAAAA
The DNA here is from genome assembly GCA_030407325.1 of Camellia japonica. Taxonomy (NCBI): domain Eukaryota; kingdom Viridiplantae; phylum Streptophyta; class Magnoliopsida; order Ericales; family Theaceae; genus Camellia; species Camellia japonica. The sequence goes on from JAPPVO010000017.1 coordinate 55,759,646, forward strand.
AAAAAAAAAAAGAGGGAAAAAAAAAAGAAATGAAGAGAGAGATAAGAGGGTGAGTCAACACAGAAAAAGTGAGAGAGAGAGAGAGAATCGAACACAAAGAAAGCGAGAGAGAGACAGTCGAACACAGAAAAAGCGAACAAGAGAGTCAAGCACACATAGCGAGGGAGCGAGAGAGAACACAAAGACATGCAGAGAGAGAGAGACAGACAGACAGAAGAATCGATGAAAGAAGAAAAATGAAGAAAAGAACATATCTCAGATCTAAGGCATAAACAGGTTCTTCTTCACCCTTTCTCATTCTCTCTGTTTCTCTGTCTATGGGTTAGGGTTTCTCCCGCTTTGTCTCCAAATATGAAGCACTGACATGTACCCAAGGCCTGCGTACGAGTGTCAAACACGTGTCGGACACGGACATGTGTCAAACACATTGGACATGTGTCCGACACTCTCTCTAACGTGTCCTCTTTTTTTTAAAAATTTTTCCAATCAGACACGCCGTGACACTTTCCGGACACGCGTGAGGTGGATCAAAGAAGCCCTAACTGTTAGAGAGGAAAGAGAGAAAGAGATCGAGGAAGGAAGGAGGCAGAGAAAGAGATCGAGGGAAAGAAAGAAGCCCTACCTGTTCAGATCAATCAAAGAAGCCTAAGGTATTCTTCTTCTTCTTCTTCTTCTTCTTCTTCTTCTTCGTCTTCTCTGTCTCCTTCATCTTCTCTGTTCTTCTTCTTCTCTTCATTTTCTTTTTCTTCTCCTCCTTTTTCTGTTTCACTCTCCCTTTTCATCTTCATCTTCGTCTTCTCTAATTCTCTCTCTGCCTTTTCTGATTTCACTCTCCTCTTTTGTTTCTCTTTTTTTTTTTTTTTTTTGTTCTATCTTTTTCGTGATTCACCCATTTCTCTCTTCTTCTTTTTCTGTTTCTCTCTCCTTTATTTTCCTGATTTCTCCCCTCGTTTTTTTTTTCTTTTTTCTTTTTTTTTTTTATCCTTGTTTTTGTTAAACCTAAAATTCATAAAATAAATTATTTTTTATCTAAAAAAACTCATTTTTTATTAAAAAAATTTAAGAAATGTGTTTATTAATTTTATTATTATTGTAATTGTATAAGAATCAATGATTTTCTTTTTATTTTTGACGTATAATAAATAAATAAAATTATACATATTAAACTTGTCCTCAGCGTGTTGTATCCCCCATTTTTTGAAAAATTGCATGTCCACAAGTCCGTGTCGTGTCCCGTGTTCGTGTCCATGCATCATAGGTCTCCAACGTGTCCATCAAGTGTCCAAGAGTGTCCCAAGCATGTCCGGCTGAAGAAATTCAAAAAAAAGGGGGGGACACACCAGGTAGAGTGTCCGACACGTGTCCACTGCGTGTCCGACACGTGTCGGACACCCATACGTTGCCTCCAGAGAGGTGTCCATGCTTCTTAGCCATGAAATAAACTAAGCATGGAAAGAACAAACTGGACTACAAATCAGAGTTCACAGCAAACCAGTAGCCATATTTCTCACTGCCGTTTTGTTTCCTTGGGTAGGACCAACAGCAGATCATCACTTTTATAGAAAACAAACAGGTTGTCACAATCTAAATTCCACTGCAAAACCAGCTCACATTCATAAAAAAATATAGGTACCCCTGATCAATTACTCCGCTCAAGGTAACCCTGCTCAAATACTCCTCACAAGGTTAAAACAAAAGTAGAAAACCCAAACAGAAGCAGAAGAAAGGCTTCAAGCAAATTGCGAGTAGTCAGTCTAATGGATATCAAAGACTAATCAGACGGACCAAATATGTATCGAAGAATTGACATAAACTGCCTAAACAATAGCAGTAACAGCCATCTTGATTTTCATTTCTCCTTGAAGAAAATTTAAGATGGCGTAGTGGAAACTTGCATTGAGTGACTAGATAAACAGTTCTTTCTGTGCTGTGTAATGTTGATTTCCTAATTCTACAACAAAACCTCGTCTTTAAAACATAAGGATACACGACCTCTTAATACTTGGATTCCCAAAAAGGCATGTACATATTTAAGCAAAATAAAGATTTTCCTACCTTATACTTGAGCGAGGCAACTTTATGACAATTGTTTCCCTTCATCCTTTCCATATATACGCTGAAGTTCACAAGTAGCAGCTGCGAATGATTCTGAAGAAGAGGAAAAGGAGTGCATATGAAGAGAAAAGTACAGTTTATCACAATTTGCGATTCACAATAATTTTGAGAAAACGGGAAATACAGTAATACAAAATTAGATTAAACTGTAATCGGTAACTAAACCAAATAAGATGAATTACCTTTCCAAAGACGGAAATATTTCTGGTTAAGGGGCGATCCAGTAATTGTCTGGATAACTTCAAACAACAAATTCTGAGGCGTGTTCTTGAGCTCTTGAACTATTCCATAAACAGTCTTCCCATTCTCGAAGTATATGTGATTATTTGGGTGTTTTGTTTTACACCCAGCATGACGCTCAAACTCATATGCATTAATTGCCTAAACACACCAATTGATTGGAAATTAGCTTAAGAAGATGGGTTTATAAATTCACTTTGTATAACAAACCTAATACCCAAGTAAACCCAACTGACCTTGGAAAAATTACATGACTGACAGCCACATAGAAAACCAGAATCTTTTATGATACCGTGAAGCTCCTTCTAACATGCACAGAAGAACCATGAGTCACCAAATCATAAGCATATGGGAAAGATGAACACATGTACACTAAAATTTACCTCCTGCGACAAGGCAACATACTTCACAGGTAATCCATCCAGCATACCAGTTGCAAGCAAACTTTTTACATTTGAAGGGAAATTGTTCGAAGGAACCTTTTTGGACCCTTTTTGATCCTCCTTCTTAGAAACAGTTTCACTTGCAGAGGAAGTTACCTTAGTGGCACTTACAAGGGCATCAACATTTGATTCTCCCAAATCTTTCTCACTTGGTGCTTCTGGTCTTCGAGCTGAAGACTGACCCATCAACAAGTCATAACCGCTTATAAGCCTTCCAGAAGAATTTATATCATCATTGTCCTGAAAGCCTACAAAGGATATGATATTACTTTCTCCCTTACCAAAAGAGTGACTCATTGATAAAGTATTGTTTTCAACATTGTTGTAGATGTGGCCCATTAATATGGCACTGTCATCCAACTTGTTGAATGACTTACCTATCAGAATAGTTTTACCATCATCTTTGTTGAAGGTTTGAGCCATGGATGGGATAGAGTCATCACCCTTGCTGAAGGATTGACCCATTGATACGCTATTATTGATGTCCTTGAAGGTATTGCGCATTGATAAGTTATTACCATCCTCCTTGTTGAAGGTTTGACCCATTGTTGTGATATTGTCCTCACCCTTGCTGAAAGACTGATCCATCGATATGGCATTATTATTCCCCTTATAGGGGTGACCAATCGATATGGTGCTGTCATCCCCTTTGTTATATGGTTGAGCCATGGATATAAAATTGTTGTCCACCCTATTATATGTGTCACCCATTGATATTATGTCGTCATTGCTTCTATTAAATGAGAGGCCCATTGATATGGTATTGTCATTTGCCTTGCCATACGCATGAGGTGTTGACATGGTATTGTTATCCCCTCTGTTATAGGCATGTCCCATAGATGCTGACATAAAATTCTCAGTGTCCTTCACCTGGCTGACTTTAACTTTTCTGATCCCACCATAGTTGACACCGGATCTAGGATTCTCCAGTGTATGAGATATAGACAAACCAAATGAGGAATGACTCCCAAATGGATCCTGAATGACCTTTCTTCCCATATTGATATTGCCTGTGCCAACTGACGGAATGCTCCTGTCATCAAAATTGATTCCATCCTCCTTGTTGAAAGTTTGACCCATTGTTGTGACATTGTCCACACCCTTGCTGAAAGACTGATCCAAGGATATGGCATTATTAGTCCCCTTATAGGAGTGACCAATCGATATGGTGCTGTCATCCCCTTTGTTATACGGTGGACCCATGGGCATAAAATTGTTTTCCACTCTATTATATGCGTCGCTCGTCGATATGATATTGTCATTGCCTCTATTAAATGAAAGGCCCATTGATATGTTATTGTCATCTGCCTTCGCATAAGCATGAGGTGTTGACATGGTATTGTTATTCCCCCTGTTATAGGCATGTCCCATAGATGCTGACACGAAATTCTCCGAGTCCTTCACCTGGCTGACTTTAACTTTCCTGATCCCACCAAAGTTCAGACCTGATCTAGGATCCTCCAGTGTATGAGATATAGACAAACCAAATGAGGAATCACTCCCAAATGGATCTTGAATGACCTTTCTTCCCATATTGATATTACCTGTGCCAACTGAATGAATGTTCCTGTCATCAAAATTGATGCCATCCTCCTTGTTGAAGGTTTGACCCATTGTTGTCATATTATCCACACCCTTGTTGAAAGACTGATCCATTGACATGGCATTATTGTTCCCCTTATAGGGGTGACCAATTGACATGGTGTTGCCATCCCCTTTGTTATATGGTTGACCCATGGATATAAAATTATTGTCCACCCTATTATATGTGTTGCCCATCGGTACAATGTCATTACCTCTATTAAATGAGAGGCCCATTGATATGGTATTGTCATCTGCCTTGCCATAAGCATGAGAGGCTGACATGGTACTGTTATCCCCCCTGTTATAGGCATGTCCCATAGATACTGACATGAAATTCTCAGAGTCCTTCACCTGGTTCACTTTAACTTTTCTGATCCCACCATAGTTAAGACCTGAGCTAGGATCCTCCAGTGTATGAGATATAGACAAACCAAATGACGAATCTCTCCCAAATTGATCCTGAATAACCTTCATTCCCATATTGATATTCCCTGTGCCAGCCGACGGCATGTTTCTGTCATCAAAATTGACGGTCCTTGCAGTTTCAGGGTCAAACAAGCGCTCAGTAAATTGGCCTGTGGCAGAGTGATAATTGGAAGCATTTCCCCAAGGAGAAATGCTTGCATTTAGAAGTCCAGGGAATGAATTGTGGCTTGGAACTTCAACTGCTTGTTTCTTGTTGGGGAACAGCTCAGCCTCAGTACCATCCATAAACCACTGATGAGAACGCTTTGGCTCAATTCTGGAGGAATTATCATAGGCCATCTCACCATCAGTTAAACATCCTGGACCCTTTGCCATCCAAAAGTTCTGAAAAGACTACCCACAAGTAATAAATTAGATGTGCTCACTTACACCTGTTTTTTGCAGAATTAAATAATGATAAAAATAAGATTAAAAAAATAGAATTTTTAAGGCCTATATAAATTCCGAGCAGTCACAAGCAGCCATGAAGATAATACGCATCCCTCTTATTCCTTGCCCAGGCCATGCAGCTAATTGAGTCTTACCTCCAGAGATGCTTGTTGAAGAAATTTTAAAATTGCTACCTTTAGAATCACACATTGATGGGTGACTGCAAGTTCTAATGTAGCCTTTTCCCATTTTCGTCCCCTTCTTGTTTGATAATTTTGAAAAACAACCTAATTTTTTCTTATTTACAGGAAAAAAAACACTTCTATATTTGCATTAGACCATACAATTGAGAATAGACATTAAACTTCACCACCCTAATAATATGTAAACTGAATGCAAATCAAACAAACTTTTTAACCTCATCCTCAGCAAAAAATGCAAAATATCCACAGCAAATGTAAAACCACAGAAGACAAAGGGCTTGTTTGGTTTATTTTTGGGAGAGTTGTTTTTGAAAAAAATTTTGGGGAGAGAGTTTAGAAATTTTTTTGGTTTGTTTGGTTGTATATTTTGGGAGAGTTGTTTTTTTGGGAGTTTGGGATGATTTGATATTTTGGGAGAATTTGAGTAGATGTGTGTCAGAGAAAAAGTGATTGAGAATGAGAGAGGAGAGAGAAAAAGTGATTGATTGATGTGTAAGAGAGAGAAAGTGATTTTGGAAATTTTTGAGAAAAACTCAAACCAAACAATTTTTGAGAAATTTTTTTTCTAAAACTCATCTCCCAAATGCAAACCAAACATACCCAAAGAACTTAGAATATGCTTAAATTAGCTACAAAAGGTCGCCATTAGCAAGAATTCAAACTCAAGCATTCTTTGGGTTCTCAAACAGCAACAGGACACTTAAAATGCACAACCTCCAAATATCATAGAGAAAAACATAATTCTACCAAGAACTTTGAAACATCCAACAGTAAAACTTCTTTGCTGCTCTCAGCTTACAAGTTTTCATTAAGAGTTCTAAAGCTAATTTTGTGGTAGAACCATACTTGTTTGGAAACAGAAGATTTTAGCATCCAAAACCCTACTTGTCTGTATTAGATATCAACTTTCTGCATTTTAAGCAATTAAAAGTGGCAAAATCTGCTAAATTTTGAAAATGACTACATAAAACATGACAGCAAATTCCTCCCCCGTGCATTGGTAAGAAGAAAATTGGTTAAACAAGATAGCAAATCCATTGAATCACAGTGGAGTGGATAAAAGAAATTTCGAAATAAAACTTTTAAATTTCAAAAATTGCAACAATTACTGCTAACAACCAAAGCTTGACAAGCCTAAAACGGCTAGAACTAGAAAAAGTAAACTGTTAGTGAATTCAAAGTATCCAACATTTCTATGCATTCTTAAACAGCAACAAATCTGCACACTTAGTAATCCAGAACTTCCAACCCAAGACTGTAACTAACTTTAGCAACTTTCCACTTAAGAGTTCAAGGCCAATATGTTAAGCAAAATTCTAAAATTTAGTACTACTTATCAAAAAATTTATGCAATTTACTAGTAATAAATGCATATGAACTTTTTCGAACAAAAAATAGTAAGATAAAATGTGAATGAAACTACTTCTACAAGACACATGATTTTTTATGATCTGCTTAATTTCTATTATCTACATTAGCAAGAAGTCGCATCATAGTTCAATGACAATACCTTAAAGCAATAATGTTAACTTGATAACTAAACTACTTTTAACAAATGCAGAAAACTTTCATCCATGTGCTTGACGTTAATTTTATTCCACTGGTTCTAGGTGTTAGTCAAGTTATGCAAGTCACACCCAGATGTGACTTTAATTTTGGTAAGTAATGAGGAAACTTTGTATTACAATAAACACCCAGATGCAAAAATAAATATATAAATAAGTAATAATAAGTAAAAATGTATTAGAACTCAGTATATGCAACGACTCAAAAGACAGGCGCTAAGCTTTGTGAAACCCAAAATTCCAAAAAATAATTCAACACGTACCATGTCTGATTTTCTTCCTTCCACTGCCTCTCCCGTCCAAGTAATAAATTAAGAAATTCACAGTCCTCACACACATTTACCAGTGTATTTCTAGCAATGGTAAATCCACTCTGATAAGTAATTTACAAAGTCGCAGCAGCTTATTTCGCTTATAAGAGCCATCACGGAACAGCCCCAGATTCTTTCCACAAGCTCCTTCTGCAGAGAAGAAAGAAGAAGAAGAGGCAATACATATCAAATGCAAATTATAATAAAATCACCACTTCTTCAGTTTAAAGAAAATTTTGATTACTTAAATCTTTATTTCTTTTACTTTGGTTTCTGAGGAAAATGTCCAGGAGTAAAATAAGCCGCAATTTGTATATCATATACTTTTGATCATTCAGGGATTAAAAACAATTACAAACCAAAAAATCACTCACTACACTGAATTCAACACTAGCCCAAGAACTGAGCTGAACTAAACTGTACTGAGTATTCATTTGCTGAAAATTAAAACAACATAAGACAGAAAACACTCAGCTCTACTTGCTAGTATTTTCCTCGTTTTCTCAGCAACCAAACGCTGCATTGGTGGAGGACCATAATCTTATTTCAATCAACACCACAGACACTGAGAGAGCAAAAAACCAGAACCCTAATTTATCAAAAGGGAAACACTAGCAAACTAAGCTGAACTAAGTTCTTCATAATCTTAGTTCAACCATCACCAGAGAGAGCAAAAAACCAGAACCATAATTTAACTGAATTCAACACTAGCAAACAAATTGAGCTGAACTAAACTGAACTGAGTTCTCCATTTGCTGAAAATTAAAATAACATAAAGACAGAAGCACTCAAAAAGCTGTACTTGCTCAAATTTTCCTCGGTTTCCCAGTAACCAAACGCCAATTTGGCGGAGAACCCCAATACACTAACTAAGCCTTACTAAACTGAACTTGAGTTCCTCATATGCTCAAAAGCTCTACTTGCTTAAATTTTCCTCGTTTTCTCGGAAACCAAACACCTTGCTAGTACAAAACCATAATCTTACTTCAACAAACACCAGAGAGAGAGAGAGAACCAAAACCCTAATTCATCAAAACGATTAAGAATATACGTATATGGATATGTACGTATATGTGTATAGATAGAGATACCAGTGATGGAGATACTGGAAGTTCAGGGACCGTGCGATTTGAAGGAAGTTCCGGCGATCGTACGGCTGAGGAGAGCGGCGAGATCTAGGAGATGATGATGATGAAGGAAGTGAGGTTCGATTTCGATTGTGTATAAGAGATGATGTCCTTCACGATAGCAATCGTGGACCCTGATCTTTGCGTACACGTATGCTTGGTTTAATCCGATCTCGTCCGTTGGTTTTGTTGAATGGGGTTTGATTTGATCGATTAATTCACAGGCACCTCAAAACTAAACTTAAAATTTTATCTCTTTGAATTTTTAACAATAGTTTTTAAGTTGCATATTTTTATTACTTTTTTTAATACTTTAGTTAATTTTTTTTATTTTTTGAATGCATTTTAATTTAAATGTACTTAGAAAATAAAATATTTGTAAAAAAAATTTATAAAAATTCAATAAATACAAAATTGTACTCGTTTTTTGTATTTAGTTATTTTTTTAAATACAAATTTTATACTTTCTATGTTTATTTAGAATAAGTGAATCTAAAAATAATAATATATATATAGGTGTATTAAGAAAATTCAGTAAAATTCAAAACCAATTTGTTTTAAATTCTAAAAAAAATAATATATATATATATATATATCTGTGTGTGTGTATTAAGAAAATTCAGTAAAATTCAAAACCAATTTGTTTTAAATACAATTATTAAGAGTGAGTTTCCCAACTATTTTTTAGGAGGAATCATAAAACAAAAGTATTTGAAGTACTTAATTGTCCGTTAGCAACTTTTTTCTTTTTCTTTTTCTTTTTTTTTTTTTTTTTTTTGGTTAATTACAAAAGTATGGAATGAACAAGTGTAATAACCAAATTGCCCCCACTATCTAGGGCTGAGCAAAAAATCCGTGAAATTCGTAATCCGATCCAGCCCGGTCCAATCCAGTAGGTTTGGATTGGTTTTTTGAATCCGTGGTTCGATTCCGGATTGAAAAATTAAAAATCCGTAGTTCACGGATTGGTTCCGGATTGAACCCCACGGTTCCGGATTAGAACCGATCCGGACCGTATACAAATAGTTTATATTTTTATTATACACACTTCTGCATAATATCTTCTCTTATTTCATATAAAACTTAAATCCAAACCTAAACTTGCATAGTATCTTATTTTATTACTTTTGTTTGCTAGTTTTTAGTATTAATTTGTAATGGTCTAAATACTTATGGTGGAACTAGTTTTCTTATGGTTGTTTAAATTCTAGAACAGTTTGTCGTTATTATGAAAATACATGTTGCTATTGTAAAACTAATATGGTGCTATATTTATATTTTTATGAAAATAAAGTGTTATATATATTTTTGTGTTATTTAATTATATAAATCTGTGATCCTAAACCGATCCAATCCGTGTTTAAATGGATTGGTTCGAATTGGTTCCACGATTTAAACGGACTGGATTGGTTCTAATTTTTCAGGATCCGTAGATAACGGATTGGTCCTGGTTTTACTCCAATCCGGACCATGCTCACCCCTACCACTCTCAATTTTTCTGTTACCATTTTTAGCCCCCACCCAACTCTTCCCGATCTCATCATCGCCTCCTCTTTTTTGTTTATGATAAAATCGGCTTACCTACACAATATTTGTACCCAACACACACAAACTTGCACCCCACCCCTCCTTTACTCTTTGTCTTTCTCTCATCTATCTATTTCTCTTTCATTTGCGCCGTTTACTCCACTTCCTAATGATGAATACCATGCATATGCCCTCTATAGTCATCTACCACCCCTCCTTAACCATCAACAACTACAGTCGACCTTCGTCTCACCTTCATTAGCCCCAACTCTACTATCTCCATTGCCTCTTATTTTCATTTTCGATAAAACTAATCTACATATACAGAACTTGTACCCAACACACACAAGATTTACACTATACAAACAAAAGACTTGCAACCACACATGCACATACTTGTGCCTTACATTCTACTTTTACTATCTCTCGTATCTTCCTTTCTTTTTCATTATCATCGTCTTCTCCACTTCTCAATGCCAACCACCACCTTTACATCCTCTATAGTTGTCAACCACCCATTTCCCACCATCAACCCCCACCTCACCAACCCGCGTCTTACTTTTCCTATCGTTCCTATGTTTTTATTTATGATAAAATCAATCTTTTATATAGGATATGCAACCCACACGCATGACTTGCACCTAACCGCGGTGATGGAGATCATAGTAGTGGACTTTAAGGGGTTTTGCAAATTTGGGAATTTTACAATTTAGATGTGGCAATAGGGTTGAGGTCTGACGATGGTGCGATGAAGAAAAGGTTGGGTGTACCAATAGCGATAAAGGACTATAAGGGAACAGAGGGATGTGGAGAAGGGTTGGGAAGGGTAGCGAAGAGAAAAGATAGGCTAGCTGTGGCGAGGTTGGGTGAATAAGAGATCACCGGCAACGGGGTTAAGTTGATGAAGGATGGTGCTTGCAAAGAAAAAAATAGACAACTAAGGACAAAAATGTAAAAAATACTATGAGTATCAGTATGTAATTAATTTTTTACTCTCTACTGCTATTGCAAATTTGGGTTTCTTCTGATTGATCTGTAAGAACCCTTTTTTCCCATTGAGGATAATTCCCCCTTATTTTTGTCAACATTTCTTTTGTTGATTATTATTTTTTAGTTGCTTTAAAAAAAATAATAAAGGCGTTTTTAAATTATATTAAACTAGAAGATCCCAATAATGAAAAAACATAGAAAAAAATTAGAAAAAAAATCGACTTCAGTAAAATTTTTTATTTTAAGTTTTAAATTTGACATGAATTTTTATATAAAAAAATTTATTAAATACTAAAAATATATTTTTTTAACTGTTGCTATTGCACTTTAAATTATAATGGAGTGTAAATATTAATACAAAAATAAAAGTTCTCCCTGCACTTCTTAAAATTGGTATAAAATTTTGTAAGAACTCCTACAACTAGATTGTCGATTGTTGATTGTAAAGTACCACTTGTTGGATTGTTGAGTATGTTAAATTAATTTTAATCTCTAGTAGACGAATAAGTGATCGTAACGAGAATCAATTACAACGTGCGCTTTGATGTCGTTTGTTTTTAAGTCATGTGATGACTTTAATGAAACTTTTTCATTCGTTATTTTCTCTCTCCATAATAAATGGAAAATCAAAGAATCCAATGTTTTTTTATTAACACGAGGAAAACAATTATAATCAACCTGTTTAGTTTTGATTTTTAGAAAAAAAAATTCTTTTATTTTTATTTTTTTTGTATTTTTAATGAATTTTTTTAATATTTTAAACAATTTTTAGACACACCTAATATAAACCCACTTAAAAAGTATAAAAGTGATGCTACATGTACCAATTAGTGTATTAACTAGTGTACCAACTCTAGTTATGACATTATTATTGATCTCACTCATTATACAAATTATAAATATCAAAAACATCTTAAATTATGTTACATCTTAAATTGGTACACTAGTTAGTGTACTAATTGGTACTTATAGCATTAGTCAAAATATAATATTTGTGAATTTTTTTTAAAACCTCACTAAACACCAAAAATATAAAAAAAAATACAAAAATGCAAAAAATTAGTAAATTTTTCAGATTTTTGTGTATTTATTAATTTTTAAAAATATTTTATTATTTAGATAAATCTAAATAAGGTGCATCTAAAAAAATTAAAAAATTACTTAAAATTTTAAAAATATTCATTAAAAATAAAAAAATCAGAAAAATAAAAAAATAATAATAATTTTTTAAAAACAGAACCCAACACACTAATTAGTACCTTTTAACTTCAAAAATATATATTTTGATTCTCGTAATTATATAATGACGACACTTTTAACTCATGGACATTTTATAAGAATTTGTTGAGAAAATAAAAGGGACCCCAATGTCCAACATCTAAATTTTAGTCTCAGGTTAAAATAGTCAAAAAATTCAAAAACTTAACCCACTTCCCAAACGAACAAGGACTCTTGTTTAATTTTTAAAGGAGGGTAATATTAAGAATACTAAATTTTCTACTAAATGAATGATCAAATGTCACATATGATTGTAATTTAGGACCTATATCATTTTTCCTTAAGGATCTTGTTAATATATATTTTAATGGTACATGTTAAGAAATTAATAAATGACTTTTAACTCTTCTACTTGTATGGGAAATATAAGGGTCTGAGAGAAATTATAATGATTTTTAATAGTTAATTTTTTTGTCCATACGGACATATTAATATTTTTTGTTTTTTTATTTAAGAAGGTACTATTACTTTATTTTTATTATTTTTAATTTAATGCAATGTGATCTTCTACCTATCTTACCTTGCATGTTTTTTCATTTTTCCTAATACACGGTAGTTTTATTTATTTAAACTGACACTACACATTAATTTTTTAATTTTTTTTTTATCCGACTACACATTAATATTTGAATCTTATAAATAGATTAGCTTCATTATTTTAAAAATGAGCGGATTGGGAGTGGGTGCTGTCACAGCACCCATGTTGTCACACCTCATATGATTTATTCCGATCATATTTTAATAATTTAAATCGTTTATATTATAAGATTTGTTGAGTATATTATTCTTATAAAAATGAAATTAATCGAACAAATATAATCACATGATCAAGACAAATAATAATCCTAAAAAATTATTAAAATCATACTAACTGTTTATTTTTTTAAACATAAACGTAGCTTTGTTGTAAGTTACCGATGTCTAATTAACTTGAATTTTTTTATGGATAATCTACTTAACGAACCCTACACAATGAATATTTTGGATCATTAAAATAAATTTAAGAAGTGTCTTCACGGGCTCACAACACGGTGCCATACTTATAAGGCACATCACCAACCTCATTCCCAAAATGAGCATATCTGTGTCCATGTAAAAAAGTGTCTAGTTTTTTAAAGTTACCATATTTATTTCTACTTAGTATATTTTATATTCTCTACACAAATAGAGGTAGTTATTATCATTAATTACATTCTTAACATGTACTCTTAGAACACATATTAACAAAGAATAATGTTATATGTTCCAATTAGTATACTAAGAGCATCTCCAACGGTTCGTCAGATTTTTCATCAAATCTGAGTAAAAAAAAAAAAAACGATTTCCTCTATTTGATATCATTTGCTCTAACGGAGAAATTTAGCTTTTCATCAAACTACCTGTCGACTGGGTAGACGACCGGCCAATGTAAAAATGAAAAACTGAGAAAACAAAGAGGTGGTCGACCGGGTCTGGGGAGACGTCCGGTCGGTTGTCCGGTGAGACCCAGCTCCAATGTAAACGCACAGTATTTTGGTAAAATTGTTCCATTTCTCATTTTGGTGAAACTTTTGGTGAATCCTCAATTTGATATCCGTTTGGTGAAACCATTGGAGCCATAAAAGTGATATTTTTTTACCAAATTCAAATCTGATGGTAAATTTGATTCACCGTTGGAGATGGTTTAACTTGTGTATCAATTGATAATGTGACATAATTTAAGAGGTTTTTTAAATTTATAACGTGATTAATGAGTGGGGTCAATAATAATATCATAACTAGTGTTGGTATACTAGTTAGTACAGCAATTAGTACATGTAACATCACCGGTTAACAAAACCCATAAACATAAAAGAAAAAAATTGATATACCCATAGCAAATAACTGAAGTTCAGGTGTTAAGAGCTCGTGGTGTTTATAAGAATATTATTTGAAGTGTTCAGAATAATCAAATAAATTTTATACTTTAGAATAGAGTGGACTTGTAATTTATGATGTCCGACTAAACTTTTAGAGTGCATTTAAAGCCTTCCAGCGTTTTAAAATGTGAGATTTAAATTTGGACAAAAATACCTTCCAATTCAGTTTGTAGACAGTCTCTCACGTGAGTGAGAAAAATAAAATAAATTATTGTATTTTGTTATTATCATGTATGTGAAATAAAAATATGGATGAGATTTCTTTTTCTTGCTTTGTATTTTAATGGGAAATTTTGGTTTTTTTAAAGTTTTAAAACTAATCAATTTGATTTCTCACTTAATCTCCTTTTTTTTTTTTTTTCCCCCTTTTTGAAAGAAACGAAAATGGCATAACAGGGTAGTTCTCTTGCTATCCATTTATTACTTAATTTGCAGGAAAATTTATTGGAAAGTCTTATTATTTTGGGAATTTTTGTAAACCAAATTTATCTTTTTCATTATTTTTTATTGTTTCTCATCAAACCATTCAATTCAAATACGCAGTAACTAAACAAATTCATTATTTAGAAACATATGTCTCCATTTATCAAAATAAATAAATAAAAAAACATACATTTGTGCATGAAAGATTATGAAGCGGTGAGGGAAATAAAAATTAAAAAATAAATAATTGTTTCCCAACTTAGAAAAAAGAAAATTCAATTCAAATAGCATCTTAGTTGTCGAAAGTTTGTATCAATGGATTGGGATTGACAATTGCCTTTTTATTAATTTTTTGCTCGAGTTTCAACATTTTTAAAAAAAAAATTAGGTTGCGTTTGGTAGAGCTTTTTAACTATGATTTAAGAGTATGAGTTGTATTTTGAGTTTGTGAGTTTTGAAATTATGATTTGAGTGTGGAAAATTTGTTTGGTGAAAGAGTTTTGAATTAAGTGGGAAATTTTTGATGTGACATATGATATTTGGTACAAAAACTTAAAACTCATAACCAAACATACAACTCAAAATTCTATTAAAGCACATAAAAAAATTTAAAAAATTCAGAAAATATTTCTTTTGAATATATAATAATTAACATATGTCAATTGGCCAAAAAAAAAAAATTTGCACTGTTCCGGTCAACCAACTGGACAACTGGTGAGACGACCGGTTAGGCCAAATTTTTTTTTAAAAAAAATTTAAAATCGCGCCTCACACAAAGTTTTCCGTAGAGTTGTGAAAAATTAATTCCAAATACCTATCCAAACATCATATTGAAACGTGGGATAGAATCATCGTTTGAAAATCGCTCCAAACACCGTCTTAAAAACTTTTCTTTCAATTCCTATTAGACTAGATATACTTTAAAAATAAAAATAAAAATGAAAAATTGAAAAAAGTTCGAACTTTTTTTAGATTTAAAAAAAATACTTTTTAAATCTTTTTAGATTGTACGAACCTTAAAAATAAAAAACTTTTGATGCAAAATTACAAGGATTTTTTACAAAGATTTTATAAAAATCTTTGTTTAACTGTTCTCAAACGGAACCGACAATCCAATAATAATGAAAATGTCTTTTTCACGGAAGGGGGACCAACCTACAAAATGACAAGAAGTTTGGCGTCAAAGAAAAGAGGAAAATACATTGTTTGCAAACCCCACCCCACATTGTTTGGGATATTTTAAAAAAATATATTTTTTAATTTATTAGCTTATATAGATTGAGTTTGATGTGATGTGTTAGAGGAGTGATGTGATTTAAATAAGATGATGTGACTTAAATAAGATAGTGACTTTTTAACTTTTTGTATTATTTAGTTTATGCCAAACCAACCCTATTGAAAAATGTTTTGGAGCTCCAATTTTTTAGTTTTAAAAGTAGCTCTAATGAGTTGGCAGTGGGCTCCACTCATAATGATGTGATATTTTAGTCTTAATTTATTTTTATTTTTTATTCATTACCATGTCATTAATATTCCATTAGAACACCAAAATTAGTGATCTAAATCATTGCTGATATATATTAGCGAATGCACACAACTGTGTGCTAGTCAAGTGATTAGAGCTTTATTTGACAAATTCAAGATTCATGATTTGTGTCTTGTTTATCAATTTTTTTTTTTAAATTAAAAAATAAGGGACATGCAGCAGAAGTCATCAAATACTTAAATAGTGTCTGGTAGCGTTTACTTTTTTTTAAAAAATTTATATTTATAAAAATTTTAGAAATTAATTTTTATTTATTTTTAGAAAAACATAAATTACAAATTTGTTTTGTCACGCCCCATAATTTGGACAATTAAATATTAAATTATGATTAAACCCCAATCAATATTTCATCATTCAATTCCTAGGGATGAAACAAAAAACTAAACGCCAATCAAACCATCCACCATAATTTCATAACTAACTAATACCTCCAACATTAAAGTGACAATAAATAGTCAAAATAACTTAAATAATGTATGATTACAAACCATGCCAATTTATCTCAATACTAAAGTCATAAAAAAAAAAAAAAAATACAAAAACTAATATCAACCTTAAGCTCAAGAAAATAAAAGAAGTCTAAGAAATATGTCCAAAAACTATGGTTACTCCACGTCACCACCGTAACCCCAACTAATCCTGCAAAGGAAGCTCGACTGCGCTCAAACAGAACGCACCCGAGTTGCCAAGAGACAAAACAGGTCAGTATATATGAGTACAAGATTTAACACCCACGCATCCACCAGACACAAACAAAAATACATTTAATTCTTGCTACAGAACATGACAAGTAGTTCCAACTACACCAAGACGAATGGGCAGTTTCCCAAGATACAGTGACATTTAGTTTCTTACCCGTACACAATGAAATATAAATTGATTATAAAATAAACAAAATAAAAATAAAAATATGGTGGGTCAGCCTTACATAAAAAAATTAGTAAGACCCACCGTCATACAAAAAAATAAAGTTAGTATAATTTAATCATAAGTAACTTGCTGAAGAAGTATAAAAATGCACCGTTTCATATTTAAATAATTTGAATTGACCAAAACTCAAAGAATGAAAGTTGTACAAAATCAAATTTCCCAAAAGGTATGGCGAATGAATTTAGTAGAAACTGAACAGGTTGAGAAAAAAACTTAATAGAAAATCCTAACCAAAATTCGATCGAAAAATCTAGAACTGAAAATAAAAAGAAGCTGCTGTAAGATGAATTTTTTCAGAAAAGTTCAAAACACGAAAAATGTTCAGAATAACGTTTTACTTCTGTTTACACGAAACCAATAAAAATTAGCTCGTTTCGTGGGTTAAAATAATCTCTAAAATCTGCATTGTCAAAAAGAATTAAAATTACTATAATAAAGATCATCCAATTATAAGTTATAATCGATCTTTTTAATAAAAAGTATAAACACAAAAGTTGTCTAGAATCACATATACATACCTCTGCTCAAATTTCATAATTTATTGAGGTCGTTTACTATTTTTCAAGATATACAAATCAACACAATTCACACTATACCAAATAAACTCGTAATTAAATTCTTTGTACCTTAACTCCACCACTTCGGCCTCCATTTCCGGCCTACACATATATTCTATGTGCCTCCCGTATACCTAACACCGCTCCAAAGAAGCCAAACTTGCACGGGGATATCGTCCCGAGTTTGACCCACACTCCCCGGATGGTTAGCATATACGTACGTACGTAAATCAAAGCACTCGTTTACTCATGAGAATGAGGCAACAATACATATATACAAAACATCACACTCATGAGAACAAATATAACAATGCCAAGCCTAAGGCATTCAAATAAATCTCATAATCCTCACTTTTTTTTCCTTATACACTTTTTCTCACCATCACTAAAATAAAAACAACAATCCATAGAGTCATGGTAGAGTATAAGGAATTTATCTATGGATTCTAAGTTTATTTTAATTTTATATATTTATGAGTGTGATTACAATCATAAAATAAATACATATAAAAATCATAAACCTTACATACACATCTAACCAAATAACGAAATTAATCCATCATCTACATGCAAATACAAAATCAAACCAATGTCAAATAAATAAAAATAACGAATCAATCCATCATCTAACTAATATCTATGGATTCTAAGTTTATTTTAATTTCATATAATCACGAGGGTGATTACAACCATAAAATAAACACATAAAAAAAAAATCCTAAATCTTACATAAACAACTAACCAAAATAATTAAAATCAATCAATTATATTCATGTAAATACAAAATTAAACTAACATCAAATAAATAAAAATAACGAATTAAATATAAATCAAGGGAAGTGAGTTTTGTACTCACAATTATTTTTTAAAAATCAATATGTTACTTAAAGAATTAATAAAATCCCAAAAATAAAACCCTAACTCCCTTCTTTTTTTCTTCTCTCTCTTCTTTCTCTTGCCGTCTCTCTCTCTGGGCTTTCTCAAATTGATCACAAAGTCTCTCTCTCTTTCTCTCTCTCTCGGTTTTTTTTTTTTTTTTTTTAAAACTCTCCGTGGCTGCTGCTGACTTAAACTTCCATACACTTTTTTGTGATAAAACCTAGTTCTAAGTATATTATACCTAATGTACAATTATATTATATTTTACAATTACCATATAAATATAATATATATTTTATCAATATATAAAAATATTATATATATAATTAAATATCACATTAAATTAATTAAACAATATATTAAATTATTATGTAACTACACAATTAATAAAGTCAAAAATAAAATAAAGTAATAATAATAATAATAAATAAATAATGAGTTACGAAAAATCAGAGTTACTACACGTTTGGTTTGAACAAAATATTTTAAAAAATTTAAAAACATAAACTAAAAAATATATTTGTCCAGGCCTAAAATATTTATATTTATTTTTTTATTATTGATGACAATGGGATCATACACATTATGATTGAAAAAAAAAATTATTTGAAAAAAAATTAATTCAAAAAAAATTAATTAAAAAAATTTTGTTAGTTAAATTTTTAAATTTCTGTTTAAAAATCAACGTAAACTCATTTTTTGAGTTTACAATTTTTCCTCAAATTTATAAACTGAGACAACCATTTATAAACTAAAAAAATTATCAAACAAGTTTTTATAACAGTTTTGTAAATTTTTGTAAATATAAACTGAAAATTAAAAACGAAATGGTTACCAAACAGACCCTTAGACATCAAGTCTAATATTCACATATATAATAATATAGATAGATAAATAGATTAAATAACAAATACAATCAATTTATTAGTGTAACTTATTATAAATTAAAAGGTGATATTTAGGAAAAAATATATATATATATATATATCTTTTTTATAATTTTATTTAAATTATTTTTACCTAATAAAAGGTAAACCTGCACTACATACTTTTAGAATAATAAAAAAAAGGACTAGTTTGAACTTGAGGGTCCTGTTTTGATAATTCGAACCGTTCATTTTGTAAGATTATTTGTGTATATTATTTATGAAAAAATAAAATCAATTCGATAGTTGTAATCTTTTTTAATGTATTATGTTTGTATCCAAAAAAGGGATTGTTTATTTTTAAAATATATTTATTTTTCATATTTTTAGAGACAAATAAAATAAAATAGAAATATTCACCATGTTTGTTTTCGGTTTTTTGAAAACACTTTTCAAAAAATTATACTTTCTTATTTTTCGTATTTTTTTTTATTTTTACTGATTTTTTTAAATATTTTAAGCAATTTTTTTAATCTTTAAACACACCTAACATAATTACACTTAAAATGCATAATTTTCGTAATTTTTTTTAAAAAAAATTCACTAAATATCAAAAAATACAAAAAAACAAAAATTTAGTATATTTTTTATATTTTTGTCTATTTATTAATTGTTTAAAATATTTTTTCACAACTATTTTACTTTTGTAGATTCATCTAAGTAATGTGCATCTAAAAAAGTAAAAAAAAAATGCTTAAAATTTTAAAAGTATTCACTTAAAACAAACAAATACAAAAAATAAAAAACTCAATTTTTAAAAAATTAAATTCAAAAAATTAAAACCAAACACTAATTGTAATTATTAGATCGATTTAATTTTTTTTATATATAATATATACAAATAACCTTATAAAATCAACTACCCGAATCCTCAAAACTGGACTATGGTGAATCCTATAAACCCCTCCAGCTCACTTAAAAAACTAGAAGCAATTTAGATAATTTGTACCCAACAGTTATGCATCGTAAGCCTAGTTTGAAAAAAAATTTTTTTAGTAATTTCTTAATTTTTTATTAAAATATTATGTAAAAAAATAAATATATTTATGATAATTTTTAAATTTTTTATGAAAATATGTGTAAAAAGTAAATAAAAAAATTTTTTTAGTTTTTTTATATAAATTATTGACTTTTTAATTTTTTTAATAATTTTATAACTTTTTAACTAAAAAATGATATTACCAAACAGGGCTTACTGTCTATTTTATTTTTTTTTATTTTTTTAAGCATTGATTTTTGGTCATCTTTTTCAAACTTGATGTAGAAATTACTGGACTGAAACACTGAGATAGTGGCATAAGAAAAGGGACGGATCTGAAGAGATTCTCAACATCGGTGCAATTTATCGCATAACGACATAAGGTCCCTATCACCAAAAAAAAAAAAAAAAAAAAAAAACCGACAAAAAGTCCAAGTCGGCAACATAAATTAAAATTTGCATAAAGTGCACAAAAAGCTAGGTAATTTTATCTACATACCACTCATTTTTTTTATTACAATTTTATCGCTCAATTAAATTACCTTTTTAGGCATACACATCACATTTAGTCACCACTAATTAGGAACGGATTCAAGATTCAATCATCGGAGGACCAAAAAAAAAAAAAAAAACATGAAGACAAATTCTAACATAAAAATAAGTAGGGTTAGATTTAAAAGTAAAGGATTTTTATGCAATTACACCTGTGATTTTCCATGTTATTAATTGGAAGTAAATAAACTCTTATTTTTGTTAAATAGTTTATAGAACTGTAATATCATGTAAAAATATCACTTATCTTTAAGAGTTTTTACATTGTTGTGGTGAGAAATAATGATTGGATTAGTGTAAGATTAGAATTGTCAATCTAATTTCATTTTTGATTTTTGATTTTTTTTATTGGCTGAGACACCGCATAAAATGGTGTCGTTATTACACTTAAGTCTTCCACCTTTTATAAAATGAATAATATAATTAAAAATATATTTTAGAACATAATATATTAGGGAGTTACTATGATGTGCACCCTTAGAAATGTATATACCATATACACGTATCACAATATACATAGTATAACCATAACATATTGTAACTTTTTTTACCAAAATAATTTGTAACATTTCGCATCACAAATGGTTTGTAAAATTTACACTATATTGTTCATTACATAATTATAATGGCTCATAATTTTCACTTTTACTTTAGAGATACACACTGGAAATTCACTGTAAATCATCTTTACCACAAAAATAACACTACAAACATATTAACTTTTATCACAAAAATTCATATATTTTTTATGATATGCATGTACATATAGCATTCTCGTATATATTATAGGGATATTGCTATTATTGTATAATAAAGAATGGTTAAAGAGAATAGTTAAAAACATGATCATTAAATGGAAGGGGGGTTACATAGAAGAAGTTACTAGTATGTTGCACCAAATTTATACACAATAGCAAAGCATCTTATGTAAAGACTTGTTTGATAATTCTTTCGGCATCCATCGTCTCTCTCTCTCTTCTTCTGTAACTGGCATCGTGCCCCTCTTCTGTCGCTGCTGCAACCCTTCGTCATGACCTATTCTTCATATCCCCTCCACAATGCGACCTAGCTCATTCACCGTTTGATTCAATCATTGTTTGCCCTGTGAAATAGAGATAGAGGGATTGATTTGGGTTTCCAGATCTAGGGTTTGAAGAGAAGAAGAAAAAAAGTGAGTTGTGAGTGGAAACAAGCAAGAGTGGAAGGGTGATAGGGGTGAATGTTGTGGATGATTGCGATAGGAGAGGGTGTAATAGTGGAGTGAGGAGCTACGGGGGAACTGGGGGTGGAAGATGGGAAGGGGGATGTTGTTGATAAGAGAGGGGCGATGGCGGAAGGAGGTTCAAAGGGGTGATGTCGAAGGTTGGGAGATGTTAGAGTTAGGGTTAGGGTTAGAGTTGGGAGAGTTATGGTTGAAGAAGATGGGAATATTTTAGAAATATTTTAAAACTGATGGTGTACATTGAGCAAAAATAAATTTTAAAAAAAGATGTCAAAATTGTATGTGATGTGCATTGGTAAGTGGTGTTCTAAATGGATATAATTGGGCAGGTTAATGAATTTGGATTGAATTTGTCACCTCTAAGAATTACCTAAAAAATTGTTTCTTGAACAATTAAACAAAATATATATCTGAATAATTAATTTTTGATTATAAATTTATGTCTAAATATTTAATTTTAATTTGAAAATTTATATACGAACACACAAATTGCATGTACTGAAATGTTTTTTAATGTGTGAATAGAATTTACCTCTAAAAAATTTTTTATTTATATTTTTTTGGATAATTTACAAATATACTCCTTGAGATTTATTAATTCTCCCTCATGTTTGATAAATTATACGTGACCTCTTGAGTTTTTGAATCACATAACAAATGAGCCCCTCTATTAATCAACCGTTAAGTTAAGCTAACAAAATGTATATCGTAAACAACTATTTTTTTTTCTTCAAAAATACCTATATTAACCTTACTATCATTATTTTTCACAAGTGTGTAGTGCACTGCTAAGATGATAGGAGAATATTGTAGTAATATAGGGAGAGATTTGATAGTGAGTAGATTAAAATGAGAATCATATGATAATTTCATTTTAGTATTAGAGGTTATTTGGTGGTTTTTTTTTTTTTTTTTTTTTTTTTTTTTTTTTCTATTAGGTCAATTGCAAAAAAATAAAATAAAATAAAATATGACAATGAAAATTTTATAATTTTAAAAATATGAGAATCAATTCGTATTAATATATTTGTAACTTATCCAACTATTTTTTTAAGGAGTTTTAGCTGGAGCTCCCTTATTACAAGATTTTATTAGTACAAGGACACAACAAAAGAATTCCTAGTTAAAAAAAAAAGAACAGAAAAAGGTCTATATTCGAATCTTTTTGATATTTTGACAATATAAGGGCATGCACAATGAAATGGTTAAAAAAGTGTATTAAAATGTGTATTATATGATAAAAAGTGATAAAAGTAGAACTTAAAAATATGTGTTAAGGTGTGTTAAGAGTTTGTTAATTTTAGAGAGTGAGTGGTGGTGCGATGGATGTGTTAAGGGGTGTGTTAAGATGTGTGTTAAATATATATATATATATATATATATATGTGTACATAACAAATAAAATAAATAAATAATTTAGTTTAATCAAAAATTTCAAGCCCAAAATTAAATTTTAAGTCCAAAAAAAATCCCAATAAGTTAAAAAAATAAATAAATAAATAAATTTTACCGTTGACTGGTCAATTGGCCGGACATTCGGCCAGTCAACTAGTAAGAACACAAACACACTCCACTCCGCTAGCTAAAACCATTGCTGCAGATAATAAACGTTTTAACACACACTACTAACACACCTACTAACAGCTCCATTGTGAGACTAAAAACAGAAAATGACTTGCTAAAAATTAACAACTGACACTAATACGGGGTGTGTTTGGTTTGTGTTTGTAGAGTAGTTTTTGAGATAAAAAGTACAAAAACTTGTTTGGTTTTCCTTTTTTCAAAAATGGTTTTGGAAAATTATTTTGGAGAAAGAGTTTTAAAAAAAGTGATTGATTTGATGTGTATGAGAGAGAGAGTGATTTTGAAAAGTAGGTAACTAAACAAAATTTTGAAAATTTTTTTGAAAAAATTTATTTGGTTTGATTACTCTTAAAAATTTGTTTATAGAGGATTTTTTCCAAAATTTTTTCTGAAAAACAAACCAAACAAAGCCATAGGGCTTGTTTGGTTTGTTTTTGGGAGAGTTGTTTTTGAAAAAAATTTGGGAGAGTTATTTTAGAAATTTTTTTGGTTTGTTTGGTTGTATATTTTGAGAGACAAATTTTTTTTTGGATTTTGGAATGATTTGATATTTTGGGAGAATTGAGTAGATGTGTGTGAGAGAAAAAGTGATTGAGAAGGAGAGAGGAGAGAGAAAAAGTGATTGATTGATGTGTAAGAGAGATAAAGTGATTTTAAAATTTTTTTGAGAAAAATCTCAAACCAAACAAATTTTTAAAATCTTTTTTTAAAACTCATTTTCCAAATTCAAACTAAACATGCTCATAGTGTTTAGCTACTCTATTACTGATGCTCTGACTGAAAATATTTAGACATTATGTGCTTTATAGATATTTTTTTTTCTTTTTTTATTTTATTTTATTTAAATAAAGTGAAATCAATCTAGTGGGGGGAACCTGCCAACCACGTGGCAGGTACACATGCTTTAAACGTGGGCTATCCTCATCAAGTGTACCCAAACCCATCAACACATGTCATGTCAAGTAGCAATCCATAGAGAGCCTAGTCAAGACCCTTTGCGTATAGCCAAACAAATGTGTACTCTCTTGCAGTGTCTTGGCCTTTAGGCACCGTTTGAGAAGATGATTTGAGAGTTTTTTTTTTAGTTATTTTAATCAAAAAAAAATGAATTAGACTATTTTAATAACAATAAATAAAATATCATATTTAATTTATAATCATTACATTCTTTTCTCACAAAAAAAAAAAATCAAAAAGTTCTTCCAAAACCAAATTTTTAGTCCAAGTTAAAATAGTAAAAAAAAAATCAAAAAATCAACCCACTTCCCAAACAAAACCTTAGTTTTTTCTTAAGAAATTCAGTTGAGAGTTGATCCATGATTCTCTTACTCACTCCACTCAATCTCCAATCCAATGGTCCTATCCTTAGTTTTTTCTTAAAAAATTCAGTTGAGAGTTGATCCATGATTCTCTTACTCACTCCACTCAATCTCCAATCCAATGGTCCTCTAGGAAAATCAACAGTGCAAACTGTTTTACAGAAACAAAAACAGAAGGATTGACAAAGAATGAGACAAATATGCTGAAATGAGTGTGAATTGGGAGAGGGAGAGAGAGAGAGAGAAGCACATCAGAAACTACAACAAAATGACTTTTGATATTGTTTTTGTTTTTTGTTTTCTACTCACGAAAACAGAAAAACTGATACGGGAAAATTGTTTCCAAAAAACAGTTTCAAGAAAGTTCCCTAAAAACAAACCCTAACACTTATACATTATGTTTAAATTTTTTAAATAAAAGTGCGGCTGGAGCACCTCATTTTAAGGAGAGCTAATGCTTGTTGAGTATTTTGGTTTGATGCCGCTTCACACTAATACTCCAAAAAGAAGGTAGTTATGTATGAGTTAAACTTGAAAATGAAAGTTTTCTTTCATTTCACAATGGTGAACTTTTCATTGGGAATTTTCTGAAGAAAAAAAAAAAAAATCATCGTGTCTTCCTCCAATATCTTATAGAAATTTTAGACAATGGAAATTAAAATTTTGAAAACAATACAATATCATTTATTTTTTTTCTTTACTTTTTCTTCTTAGGTAATCAACATAAGGAGCCATGAAAAAAAAAATAAAAAATTGATCATCTCTCGGGGACCTAAAGCAATGATTGTGCAATAAAAATACTAGTTAAAAATGCCAAAAATTAAGAACTTGTTTGGTTTGTATCTCAAAATACAATTTTTGAAATTTTTTTTAAAATTTTGTTTGATCGAAATTTTTTGATTTTTTTTTTCAAAATCACTTTCTCTCTCCTACAAAGTAATCAATCACTTTTTCTTTCTCTTCTCTCTTTATCAATCACTTTTTTCTTTCACACACATCTATTTAACTATAATAAAATATAAAATTATCCCAAACTTCTAAACTCCAAAACTATTTTCAAAATATACAATCAAACAAACTAAAACAATTTCTAAACTTTATTTCCAAATTTTTTTTTCAAAAATTTATCTCAAAACACAAACGCCCTAGATGTTGCCGTACAAGTACCAGGGATCATTTCATTTATTTTTATTTTTTGGGTGTAAAGTCCGACAGACTGGCTTCATATATTTAATGAACCATGCCATCCTAAACTTCCCTCCTAACATGACCTTCAAGAACTGCTGCAATGCAACAACTACTGCACAAGCTCCAGTTCCACAGGCCAGTGTTGCTCCTACAGTAGCTACCAACAAAAGCTTCACAGCTAGAAACAGATGGGCTTTCTCCAATAATAGTTATAATGAGAGAGAGAGAGAGAGAGAGAGAGAGAGTAGATTGATTCATGAGTTCCAGTATATAGATGTAAAATATTGTTCAAGCAGCATAACATATGACACACATATGAGTCCCAAGGAACTCGAACCTGCCCCGCGCTCCTAAACACGCATTTTTAGGTGTGATCGAGGGAAGAATTGCACAAATTCTGAAAAATCAAAACAATTATGTTTAACCATACACAAATGGAATGGGGAACACTAGTAAAAGAACGAGTACAACGGCCAAAATAGGTTTCTTTTTTTTAATGGATGAACGACCAAAATAGTTAAATTCAAAAGATTACATCATTATTTTATATGTCATCGGTTTTTTAATATTTATGGGTGGGGTTGTAAAAGTGGTATAGTAATATTTAGGTCGTTCTCATTAGAATAACACAAGTGATCGCTCTTTCTATATACTATTAATTACCTCCATAATTAATCAAGCAATCTAAATTGAAAATATAAGAATTGGAATGGCCACATTAGGACCGATACTAGAAAAGCTTACACATTAGGACCTCCAGATCATGTATACACCGACACTAGAAAGAGACATAAGCCTCAAACAAAATAGAGAGAGAGAGAGAGAGAGAGAGACATCATGCTCATGTACCCTGGACAAAATTTCACATAAAATTTGTGTTTCCTTTAGGCTGTATTTGGTTGAGAGATTTGGGAATGAATTTGAAACAGAAAATAAAAAAAGATAAAATGTGAATAAAATATATACCTACATTTTATTTTGTTAGAAATGGGTTTTGAAGTTTTGGAAAAATAGGATTTTTCCTCAGCTTTGGTCTAATTTTTAGGTAGGACCCATGCGCCGAAATTGGCCAGTCTAAGTGGTAACGCGTTTCATGCCGTGTTGTGATTCACGTAGTATATTTGATTGCTCAAAACCATTACCAGGTGAATGGGAAATTGAAGCCAAAGAGAGCTCCATGTAAGTGGTGTTTTTAGTGAAATTTACTAAAGGTTTGGTGTAAGGCTTGTCTACATTGATTTTGTGGACATACTTTGAGTGGGTTTATAAGGCTTGAGTGTGAAACTTAGGGTAGGTCCTAAGGGGCACCCAAGTTTTGTAGAGGGGGAGATTATAGGCAAAGTGGGCTAGATCCATTAGATCCAAAATAAACACGCGCGCTGTCGTCGTCCGATCGGGCAACTTGGGCTTGGGCTTGGACACATGATGTGTGGTTGGGTTGGGTTTGTCCGACCCAATACTTATCTTTTTGGGCTAAAAACATTTGAATTTTATTTTTCTAAAAAATTAAATTCTTATTTTTTGAAATTTGAATTTCAAAAAAATTGAATTCAAAATGGGCTCCGGTTTTTTCCTACCCAAATAGATGAATATTTGTTTGAATTTTAACCAAATAGATTCATATCTGTTGAATTTAAACCCAACAGTCACATTACCTGTTCATTCAAACTGAACAGGTTTTGCACCTGTTCATTCAAATCTGTACAGCCATGAAATCATCTATAAATAAGACAAGTCGTTTTTTACTCAAATTTTCGTTCTTCTTTGCTGTCTTTTATCCCTGCATTTTGCTGCATTAATTCCATTAATTTTCTGTGAGAAAGAGTGTATACACTAAGTGTGTTCGTTGTACGAAAAATTTGTAGTACTGCAATTTTTTATTGATTGATCATTTTATCCTGGGAGATAGATGTTCACAATCTGAAAGTATCATAGAGAGGACGAATCTGTCTTAAGGACAAAGTGTTAAACATTGGACTTAATCAAAAACTTTGTTCGAGAAATTAATAAAGTGAGTTGTTTATTTATTTTCTGGTTTTATTTATTTATATCAGATTTTGATTTTATTTTTTTGTAAACAAAATAAAAATCTGTTTTTGTTTATTTATTCATTTTTATTTACCAATTTGATTTTTGTAATCAAACAATCTCTCTCATTTCCTTTATTTCTTCTATATTTCGTTTGTTGTTAAGTACACAAATAGAATTTGTTATTTAAATACAGTGAAGATTGTCCAACAAATTTTACAACACGTTTTTCTTTTTCCTTTTCAAATCCCTTTCCAAATCCACCAACCAAATACAGCATTAAGGGTGGGAGGGGTAATTGCTGATTAAAAGATCATGCTGTAGAACTGATCTCAAATGAAAAATTACATGGAAGGATGGACAAAACCTGACCTATATTAGTTCGGGCAGATGCTCAAATTTTGGACCAATTTGTGCTAAATTTAATCCATCAACCTACAAATTCTGTATGAGAAGAAGATAGAGAATGAAATCAGAAAGGTAAAAAAATGCGAAAAGGATGAGATTACAACAAAAACATATTCTTTGTTAATGTATAAATATGAAATTTTTGAATCTCTTTTCCCAGTGATGAAAAACATATCTAAATACTGTATGAGACATTGCCAAAAGGCTGAGTAAACCAAATTACTCAAAACTCTTCATAAAATACTCATTATAAGTAAAACACTAGCGGCCAGTTAATACCATTGAATTGGGTTAACTTTTACCCTTAAAATAATATAAAAATAAAACACATTCCTAAGGCCTACTTGAGAATAAATCATTAGTTCCCATACTGTTTCTAATCATAGAATAGGAACAGGACATGATTCATTAGTAGTTAGCATTATCCAAATTTATATAAAAAAACAGTATGAGAAATCATTTTCTTTTTCTTTTTCTTTCTGAAGTGAATAAAATACATACTTGGGTTCCCTTTTCTACCAAAAGTGACACAATGAGGGTTTCCCATGCTAACACACGTCACGTTCCAGATTACTCCATCTACATCAAGTTTTGATTTTACAATAGATTGTTCTTTATTTGCAGGTAATTTGTAGGGACATCAGTATGGGTTCACCCATATCAACTCTAACCTAAAATAAAATGAATAATGTATCAAAAAGAAGTAAAACTTGAAGTAAAACAAAGGGCAAATTACAAACACCCTCATCGAGGTTTGGTAAAAATACAGATTTCTCCCTGAGGTTTGAGAAATTACAAATTGTCCCATGAAGGTCAAATTCGCATAACAAATTAGGAGAGAATCTGTATGAAAATAAAAATCTCAGGAAACAATTTGTTATGGAAATATAAATCTCAGGGGACGGGATGTAATTTCTCAAACCTTAGGAAAGAATCTGTATTTTCACCAAATTTCGAGAGGTGTTTGTAATTTGCCCTAAAACAAATGATATAGAGATGATTTGGTATGATTGAAAGAAGTTTCCATGTTGATCACAGTCATGCTTTTTGCAGGCATTCTGAACAGCATTGTCAAGTCACATAATAGAAAAAGACTAAACTGTGAGCCATAAAGGTTTGAGAATTATAGTTCATATTGGCTAAATTATACTAACAGTCCTTATAGTTTAGGGTTAGTGTCATTTTGATCTCTAATTTTTTAATTGTGACATATTTGATCATAAATTTTAAATTTTGTTCCAAATAAGGATAATTGAAGATACTATTATTCAATTTTAAAGGTAAAGTTGTCAATTTAATAAAATATAAATTAATTTGATAAAAATAAATGTCAAAAAAATATTTTTAAAATAATTTCTATCTATCAACGATAAAATTATGTAAAATTGATAAATCTTTTAGACATTTATTTATTTATTTATTTTACCAAATTAATTTTTATTATTTGTTTGGATAATGATAATGTAATAAGTGGTTATTATGCTTTTAATGTGCAATCGATATATTTAATATATGAAATATTTTTAGTTTTGAATTTTTTGATTTAATGGATTGGTTTAATAATGATATCAAAATTGTTGCTATATTTGACTTTTGGAAAAATAGAAACTAATTTAATGAAAATATAAACAACAACCCATTACATAATCATCATCTGAACATATAATAAAAATTAATTTGCTAAAAAATAAAAATAAATAAATGTCTAAAAAATTTATCAATTTTATATAATTTTATCTTTAATAGGTAAAAATAATTTTTAAAAATTTAAAAATATTTTTTTGACGGTTATTTTTGTCAAATTAGTTTATATTTTATCAAATTGACGACTTTACCATTAAAATTGAGTAATAGTATCTTCAATTGTCCTAATTTGAAATAAGATTTAAAATTTAAGATCAAATGTGTAACAATTGAAGAGTCAGGGACCAAAATAATGCAAGACGCAAATAATAGGGACTATTAGTATAATTTGCCTACATACTTATGTGTGTCCTGGCAATCGTCTTGAACAATGAAAAAAGGACTTAAATGTAATCAGAAAATTTATTTGATGCCTAGAAACATGCAAGACAACTTATATAAATTCTGACATTTTTAGATTGGGAAGAAATGACCTTCCTGTGAGTGTTGATTTTTAACCACACAAACAAACATGGAATACTTAGCAAGAGAGCACCGGCAGAATAGATTAAATCTGAACAACCTGTCACAGAAAGATAAAAGTCCTGCGGTGGTTCGTCCAACCGGGGGCACTCCAACGATCAAGTCAATAATTATTTCTCAAAGATAGCCAATAGTACTTAACTCATTAGACAGAGCATAAAAAGCATACCTTAGACCCACGAGGGTGCCTTACTTTTATAGCCAGCACTAATCTAATCCCTATAGAAGCCTAGCTTCAATAGACTTTTGCTTAATGCTCATCTTGGACTCCTAGCTAGATAGAGATAAACTTCCTAAGAGCTTTATCTTTATCCAGATTGAGGTCCTCCCCCATTCTAGGACTCTTGTCCCTTGTCCGCTTATCTCGGATTCCGGTATCTCCGGAGATAACCTTGGCCTTGCCAAGGTCATCTCGGCAACATGACCAAGCCATGTGGCACCTCGGCTGACACTTTGGTGCCACCTTGGCCATGTGTTGTCATTCACAAAATATCTTCCCACAACTGCCCCTTAGGTTCTATTACCTCGACAACCTGAGGTGATGGAACCTATACCGTTTGTCCACATAGCACGTTGGCTAAGACTCACTCTATCATTCACGACTGAGACTATCACTCGTCGGCTGCATATGACCAGGATTCTGTAGTCTACTTTATCAATGACCAAGAATCAAGAACCGAGTTCTTCGAGTTCCTTAACTGAGATCGCTCCTTTAACTGAGGTTATTGCTTTATTAAATCAAGAACTTCAAGAGTTTTATCCGCGCATGAGTTGTCACGTATGGTTTTCTCAACCATTTCCACCACGTGTCCTTTTCTCATTGATTCGTACCTAACACGAGCCATCAGGTCGCATCACTTTTGCGCACGCCGCCTAACAGACATGTCATCCAAGGCACATTATTATGATTTGCCGCGTTTTTCACAATTTCAACAAAATTTCTCTCTCTCTCTTCGTCTCTTCACCTTTACAAGAAATATAATCTCCATCGTTTCACAAATTCTCTCTCTCCAAACTTCTATTTTCGAACCGCCATTACTGTCTTTTCAAAGCTCTGCATCCGTTCCGATTACCTCCTCCGGTAGGGGTATGCATAATACCGCCAAAACCACCGAAACCGCCAAAACCGCACCGAGCCGCACTGCCAAGGCAAATTCGTTATTATTTGCCAATCGAACCGCCGGTTTTTGATAAGAAAAATGGCAAATTCTAGTGACACTTTTATCAATCCGCTGGTTTCTATTTTTCTTCCAAACCGCACCGACCCGCACCGCTATTAAATCATGTTTTATAAGATTCTAAAAATTCTTTTTTACTTAAGTTTGCTTGTTGTTCTATACCTTAGAATATAGTATTACATTACTGTTTGAGAAGAATTCAAGATGTCAGTAATCCAAAATAAAGTTGGATTCCAATTCACTTTTCAATCTTTTTTTTTTTTTTTTTCTGGCCATGTTGCAAACTTGCATCAGCTCACTTTTCAATCTAAATACTTTTCAACAGTAAACATTTTCAATATATTGTAAACCCTGAATGATATTAATTTTATGTATTGTATTTGATCATTATAGCTTCCACAGATGCTTGTAATGAACTGATGGCATAGTCGTTGATATTATCATGTTGTTGCTACACTTGTTGCATCAGAAGAAAGCTTCGCAAGATGCTTAACATCGCGGTATCTCTCGTCTTTTTTTTACTCTTTGATTTAAGTTTTGTAATTTGAATTATATTTTTTATAAACCGTCAATCCGCCCGAACCGCCAAGGCAAATCCGCCATTATTTGCCAATCGAACCGCCGGTTTTTGATAAGGAAAATGGCAAATTCTAGTGACACTTTTATTAATCCGCCACCCGCCATACGGTTTCTATTTTTCTCTCAAACCGCACCGACCTGCACCGCGCACACCCCTATCCTCCGGCGACCCTTTCATCATCTGTGTGTGACCATGCACGTCGTCTGACTTCGGCGATACCTATATCGGCACTTATTTTACTTGATAAGTCATAATTTCCTCATTTTTCAGTTTTCCACTATTCCTTTGACATGTTTCAAATCTGCTATACATTTAGGCCTCGTTTGGGGAGTGGCTATTTTAGCCAAAAAATCAAAAAGTCAACTAAAACTAGTCACATCACCTCTCTACTTTTTTGCACATCTTTTCGTAAAAAGCCAAAAAGTTACTAAAATAGCCTGTTCCCAAACGAGGCCTTAAATGCTATTTGCCACCATTGTAAATCAATTTTTGTTCTTGAATCCCTGTTATGTTTTGAATTTCATCATTTGGGTGTCAAACATTTCTTATTTGCGACTTCATGTTGTTCAATCTGTCTCTGGGTCTACATATGCACATACGAACTATTCATGTGCTTGATGCTTTAGTAATTTGTCTCTGTTCTTTGGCTTTTGTACACTTGCACAAGCTTACTCAATGTTCTTGAATTTTTGTTTGTTTTCTTGAGTCTGAACCATTGCTCTTTTCTTGTTTCCATATAGATTTAGGCTTGTGATTTGATAAAGAAATCACATACTTAGGAAAAACTGAACCAAAACCCCCTTAGATTCGAAAAAATCCTAGAAGCTGCCAGATTAGGGTTTAGCCAAGGTCTTTAAACCTATACCAAACATTCCTTTCTAGAATTTTGCCCTAATCTTCATCAGCCGACATCATGGGTATGTTCAGGTGGAGAGTAGACACACTAGAAAAAATAGAGTATTTTCGTCGAGAGTTCTCCATCCCAGCCGATGTTCACCTCAGGTTGGCTGGGGAGGAAGACTCCATCATGCCTGATGGGGATTCCATGCCCTTCTCAATAGTAGCCTTTATAGAGTGTGGACTTTAGTTTCTCCTAGACATTCTCTTTAGGGAGGTCCTGCACTACTATTAGCTCAACCCTATGCAGCTAGCCATCAACTCATATCGGGTTATCAATGGCATAATTGAACTAGCACACCGAGAAAAAGCCAGGGTCACGTTAGCTGACATCCAATTTTGTTATACCATGTGTGGCCTCAAGTCTGAAAAAGGCTACATAGACTACCTAAAGCCCAAATCCACCGTCTTCAAACTAATAGCCGACCTCCCTAACTCCAACAAGGGTGTTGGAGATGATTACTTTATTGTCTCGGGCAACTGGGAGTTCTCACTTGATGACGACCTCCATCTCTATCCTCTGAGCCGAACGGTGTTTAAAGAAGGTGATGGTAAGGACTGAGTCATTCTTCTAATCACATTTCTATTAGGACTTGTCAACTTGATATATCTTCGTCTGAATACTTTTGCCTTCTTACTCTTATTTGGAGCTCTTCCCCAGACGGCAAAGGGATTTCGGCAATCATTCGTTCCTAGCCGAGATCTAAAGAGGCTGTTAGATCTCTTTGTACAGAAGTGCAAGGCGTCTCTTTTATTGAACTACATTCCAACATACAAGTTGGCCCTGCCCGATGTCCTTCGAAAGAGAAAATCTCCATCTTCTGCAACATCTCTCCCTGCTACTTCATCGTCAAGGCCTGATCAAGCCTCAACTTCTGATTCAGCAGAGCAGCCATCAATATCTGCTTCCCAACTGATTCCTCCAGCCCAGCCTAGCGCCAACGCCAACGCTGAGCTCTACTCTTCGCTTCTGCAGGTAGAACTCGTAGCCGTAAACGCCAAAACACTGAGGCGTCGGCTTACGATCCAGCAAACTCACCTACTGCACTTTCAGCAATCCGCTTTGGTACCAAAGTCACTGTTGCCGCCACCGCTGAAGTGATGGGTCGTAAACCAGCCATTGTTGAGGATCTCCTAGCCAATATCCCCGGGGCTGTGACGGTGCAATCCTCGCCTTCTCCATTCCAAACAAAGCCAAAGCCGAAAAGATTAAAGAAGACCAAGGCTAAGGCCACAGTGACTCAGATTGACTCTGAGGACACTATGCAAATTTCAAAATTGGCCGAGGTAGAGAAGAGTCAAACGGCTGCCGAGAAAAAGCCAACCGAGGTTGATGCATCCGATTTCCATCCGCCCAAAAGGCCGAGGTCTGACCAACTTGAAAGTAGCCGTAGCTTTCCTCGCAATATGACTTGTGTCACGACCTGAACCCGCCCCTATGGTTTTAGCACCGTAACCGGCCAGTAATCCGAGATTACCGAAGGCCTGCTTAACAGTAAGACAGTAATACAGAGTACAGGGGCATGGCGGAAGCCAATACAGTAAATAAACAATGTCCAATGAGCTGTGACAGTCTGTATGCAAAAAGATTTTTCATTCAAATGCACATTCGTAACAAAACAGTCTATACATATATGTACAATCATTCAGTACATGGACATAACCCCTACTATAACAGTACAGTACAAAGACAGATACAAAGACAGACAAGGGAAATAAAAACACCCCTAAGCCATAGCTTGGCAGGCTCGGAACCTCGCAGTGAGGCACAGTGGTTGGCTTGACAAAAATGGGAGTCTACCCCACGCTCCTAGCCGCGGTCTGGTGCCTGTACACCTACATATATATATAAGTAGTGAGCTAAAGCCCAGTGAATAACATAAAGCGTAAAGGGGTTTAGAATGAATGTCCTTACAGTAATGAAAACAGTTCATTTCAATCAGTATATCAGTTGTTCAGTACAGTAAACAGTCATATGTGGTACATCCATGAGCATAACAGTAAACAGTAGGTCTTAAAAGACCGAACAGTCAATGATGGCCATCAATCAGTAAACAGTAGTGGTTCCAACGAGGGAACCGACAGAGATCTCTGTAACAGTAACAGTAGTTGCTAAGGATGCCACAATACAGTTCAGAATATAGGACATACATTCATTCAGTTAACAGTATCAGTTCAGAAAGCAGTACAGTCCAGTATTCAGAAGATAATCATTTTGAACATATCTTTACACAATTGTTACTCACAGAGTTCTGGGCTACAATAAGCTAGAGCGTCTCTTCGGAAGCCAACCCTACACAGTTAACAGATCGAACACACACTAAGCTATACAGTTGGGAAAGAGAATAACTTAATCCTTAATTGCCTCGGTGTGTTCTACATCTATATCCTCATTACGATGCCTTAAACTAGGCCTAAGAATGCCTAGGATGGGATGAGGATGCAAAGATGTATTCAGAAAACATAAACAGGGTCCCGCTCGAGCGCAGGTTTACCCGCTCGAGTGGACATGCAACAAAGGTCTACGCTCGAGCGTCAACTACCCCGCTCGAGCGGACCAAAAAGTACTGGATGCTCAAAAATCACGCTCGATAGCCACTCGAGCGCAAGACACAAGGTCCCGCTCGAGCGCCAACTACCCCGCTTGAGCGGACTGTAATACAGTGCAAAGTACTAGGAGCACGAATTTCCCGCTCGAGCGCCACTCTCCCCGCTCGAGCGGGAGTCCAAAATCTGGAATTTCTAGATTTGAACTTCCAAGCTCAAAACAAGTTTAAATGCATCAAATTCGACCATCTTGGGCTAATTTTTCTGGAAAACACTTGTAAACACATAGAACAACAAGATTCAAAGCTCAATTTGTGAAATCAAAGCCCAAGGGTAGTTTAATTAAATCCATTTTCAAACCCAATTTCATGAACAAGATCTCAAATGAACATGCGTGAACTTTAAACAACTTTCACGCTTCAACACATGCTCTAATGAGCTCATTCTTTCAAATTCAAGATGAAATCATGGACTTAACATATAAACATGAACATGCATGCAAGATTTCCATGTAATCAACCTCAAAATGCAACAATGTAGACATGTATGCATGATATGTGATATAATTCAACATTACAAGACCAATTCTTAACTCAACTCTTCAATTTAGCATGAACCATGCAAGAACTAACTTAAACACAAGAATGAGAAGATAAATTTCTACCTTAAGCCTTGAATTAAAGGTCTAGGAGCTCAATTGATCACAAACTCCTCCAAACTTCTCAATCTTCAAGCAAAACAAGGTGAAGCAAATTGAAATCACCCTTTTCCTCTCACTCTCTCTCTCTCTAGTCGGCAATCACAAGGAATTTGGCTGATGAAATGTTTGTTCTAGTGTAATAAGGGGGCTCAAATATGCTTAAGATAGTGGGCCACTAGTGTGGCAAAATGGTAAATATGCCAAACTATGTGATTTAGCTTATTTTAATCTAATTTAATCAGACCAAATCAATTTTCAATTAAATATACCATAAAATCATATAAATTCCAATGATCTCAAAACATTAATCAATTTCTGTTTCGACCGCCGATAAGGCCTTCAATTTGTAGTTTAAACATAAAAATATGAACAGATAGTCAAACAGTCAAACAGATAGAAATGCATTTAAACAGATACGGTCAGTCAATCAGTTTCAGATTTCAGTCGGTTAGTTCAGTATTTCAATCAATTCAATCATCGATCATAATCAGTTTTAGTTTAACGGTAATCAGTAATCAATCGGTAAACAGTGGTGAGGGTTATTACAACTTGGGCTCCCGAGGTCATGGTGGATGACAAACCCCTGACAGCCGGCGGCAGCGCAATGAATCTTGAAGTTGGCGCAGCCCTGTCAACGGCTGTTCTTTTACCTGAAGATATGAACCGTATGGTCGAATTGCATGAATATGAAAATTTCGCTCTTATGATGTAGCACTCGGTCTTGATAAGTCTCTTTCTTACTCCTTTGTAGTCTTTTCATACTTATTCAAATTTCACTAATCTATTTTACTTCTTGTAGGCCATCTAGCATGCTCATTCATATGCGATCAAGACCAAAATGACAAGGAAGGAGTTGACAAAAAAGACTAAAGAAGCTGCTAAGCTCCTCTCCTCACTCAATCATGCCGAGGCCAACAATCGAGCCTTGTTGGATCAAACCAAGGCTTCCAAAGCTGCTTAAGATTTGGCCAAGGAAAAAATAAAAAAGGTCGATGCTGAAGCCGAAGCCGCCAGAGCCGATCTTGAGGCTGCCAAGGCCAAGGCAGCTGATTTAGAGGCTAAGCTTCAAGAGGCCCTTAACTCAAAGGAGGCCGAGGTCAAAGCGGCCGGTGAGAAAGCTTTCGAAGAAAGGCAAGTCGTCGTTTGAGACCAGTACAAACAGCAAGTCAACCTGGCTTGCAATTGAGGTTATTACCTTGGTTGAACGGCGACGCTCAACAAGTAACTTGTTCCAATGGACTCCGACCTTCGAGACATCAATTAGCTTCAAGTGCCTTTCCTTCCAAAGCCTAAGGACTCTAGCGATGAAGCCGACGAGGATGGTGATGCCAATGAAACAGAGGAGGAGGCTGCTACTAATGCCAAGTCTCCTACCCTAAATGAGCAAGTCCTAGACTTGACTCAAGACGAGAAGGATGACTTGGCTCCCAAGGACGTCTCTCCCAAACCATCCACCTTTGAGGCCGAGGTCCAATGTGCCGAAAGGAGTCTGGATTAGACTTTGCTAGAAATAAACGCAGAGATAGCGGCCGAAAAGAATGCAACCCCGCCAACCGAGGTTGAGAAATCATAGACCAATCCCAGTACTTAGGATATTTCATCATTACTTTGTACTCTTTGTTCTTTCAGTTATATTTTGTTTTGTCTGAACAATGTTTAGCTTTATATTTGGCCGATGTGCCCCTTTTGTAATTGAACAAGTAATATTTTTCTTGAATGTAAGTCTGATTTCTTTTTCCAAGTGTTGTATGCCTTCTTTTTTTCTTCTATGCATGTTTACTACTTCTATACTTAGAATAATTTTGCATTCCTTCAAAGTATACCTTAGCTGTCTAATGACTCCGGGATAAAATACCTCGGATATAAACTTGAATGTTTTCCTCGGCCAACCATCGGAATACCTCGGCTAATACTTAGAAATATCAAAATATTTTTACAAGTGTTATTCAGTATTGCTTTTTACTTTCACATGCTATCCTCTATCAAGACTTCTCCTTCTACTCTTTCCAAACCTGGCAACCTGGTTGGCCATCTCGGCCATTATGTATCTCGGATACTTTTTCCAATATAACCTCGGCTAACTTCAACTTGTAAATTTTTTAGAACAAATGTTAAGCCCATTCTGTCACGACCCAACCCCAGGGGCTTAGGGTTGGAATCGCAACTTACTAACTTATTCTATTTGTAGCAAATTAAACTGCACAAGCAGAAATAAAAATAATTAAATAGGAAATTACTCAATTTTACTATTTTGATAAGAGAAAATACATTTATAGGGTTTTTATTATTTTATTATTCAGTGACCGGCCCTGAGTAGAATAAAAGGGAGCAAAAATATAAAAAAGAAAAGAAAAGAAAGACAAAATAGTGGTTTAATATCAATCCACGTGCGGGTTCCATTTCGTGAGGTTATGGTTTCCCCTACATCTCGTCACCTGAAAGGGTAACAATTATAAGCATACAGCAGAGTGAGAAATATTATGCCAAGAGTATAGGGAATAAAAAATAACCATGGATAGTTAGTTAAGCCCAAACATTTACATAACTCAATTTAGTAAATAAATCATTTAAGTGGCAGAAACTGAAATACAGAAATTATGTAAATAAATAACTATAACCATGGTACAGAACAGAACATAATAGAGGTTAATGGATCCATGACAAGCAGAGGACCACAAAGTGGCCAAACAGAGGCCAATAGTTATTTAAGTCTCCCAAGGCGTGGGACTCCCGTGGTGGTACTTACAAAACATAATTATTTATAAGGTCATAGTCAAATATTCTTTAAAATTTAAACAAACATATCCATGGGTTTCATTTAAATAAATAGAGTTTAGAAATTAATCCATGTAACTGAAATATTTCTAAAACATAACTTGAATTAATATAACTTATAAAATATAACTTGTATAAAATAAATTATGGTAAGTCAAAACATACGTAAAATATATTATGGTAACTCAAGATATAATATAACTCACTTTAAGATTGAGTCTTACTATTTCCTTTCTATTTTTTCCTATCTTTTCGAAACTGTTCTTCCTCCTTTCGGTCTCTCTTTATTTCACTCTCTTATTTCCCTCATTCCTTTACCTCAGTCGTAGTCCCCCCCCCCCCAAACTTCTTATATACATGCAAACTCATGATGCCTCCATAGGTTGACTCATTCTCCCTAAAGCTAGGTGGCGCAGATGGCATCCAACCATCTCTCCTAAGAGATTATAATCTACTAATTAATGGCGAGTAATTGATTATCTTTATCTCATCAGCAGGTTTATTATTATTATTTATTTACTCTAACTTTTACATTTATTTATTTACTATCTTTAATTATAATTTGGCCCAACTAGTATTATAATTCTATATTTGTGTTAATTTGGTCCCAAATAATAATCTATAATTAATCTCATATTTGATAACCCAATGCCAAATTAGACTTATATATTTATTTCTTATTATTTATTTATTTAATAATATATCACCACATACAACCATAATTATATTTAACTATAAATATTTATGTGGTATTTAATTAAACGTTCAGGGTGTCACACATTCTAACTTGTAAAGTTTTTCAAAAATTTCAACAAGTCCCAAACTCTTGCTTTCAAGTTTATCATTCTCACCTCCTGTCCCCTAATGTGAACCTAAGTTTCACTTATGTTCACATTAAGCATGTGTCTATGGTCTTTTGCCGAAGTTAGATTCAAATAAAGACTAGCCGAAGTTATCAACCTTGGTTTCTCTGTTAATCTAACTGAAATGCACTTAGTTCCAATCTGAGTTTGATTATGCCGACATGGCAAGTCCAGGTTAATCCAACTTAGTTCAACTTCATTATATGCAAGTATAATTTCAACTTTGCCATATTATGAGTCTAAGTTATTCGTCATGTTTCACTTAGAAACATCGCCAACTTAGTTCAACTCCATTATATGCAAGTATAATTCAACTCTGCTATATAATAAGTCTAAGTTGTTCGTTATGTTTCACTTAGAAACATCGCCAAGTTAGTTCAACTCTATTATATGCAAGTATAATTCAACTCTGCTATATAATAAGTCTAAGTTGTTCGTCATGTTTCACTTCGAAATATCGCCAACTTAGTTCAATTCTATTATATGCAAGTATAATTCAACTCTGTTATATAATAAGTCTAAATTATTCATCATGTTTTAATCGGAAACATTGCCAAATGACTGGTTAGTTCTATTACACAAATTTCAAAATCAAGCTAAAATTTTATTATTACTTCGGCTAATGACATAAACTTCGAAAAAACAAAAATCTAATGATAGAAAAATTTCAAGTTGCAAGTGTTCTAAGGTCTTGGCAACTCTTTACCCTTACTGTCTTCAAGCCGATATGCCCCATTGCCGGCGACTGAGATAATTCTATAAGGTCTCTCCCAATTTGGGCCAAGCTTGCCATACCTAGGATCCTTTTTGTTGTTAACCCCTTTCTTCAGCACAAGGTCCCTAACTTGACCTCTCTTGGGTTAACCTTCTTGTTGTAAGTGCTAGCAAGTTGTTGTTGGTATGTCCCCAACCGAATTGCTGCTCTCTCTCTTTTCTCCTCCAATAGGTTAATGCCTCATTTGAACCATTTTCTACTCCCTGGGTCCTGATCCCTAGAATGCCGACTTCCAGTGGGATAAATGCTTCAGTGCCATAAGCCATGGCAAATAGAGACTCCCCAGTTGATCTTCTCGGCGTAGTCTGATATGCCCAGAGTACATTGGACAACTCCTCCACCCATTTTCCCTTTGCTACTTCCAGCCTCTTTTTGATCTCATCCAAGATAGTCTTATTAGATGCTTCTGCCTGACCATTACTCTAGGGGAAACTTGGAGTAGAGTAGTAGTTCTTGATTTTGTACTTTCCACAAAAGCTTTTGATTAGCTTGCTATCAAACTGAGTGCCATTGTCTGCTATTATTGCCCTTAGAATCCCAAACCTTGTGATGATGTTCTTCTATATGAAGTTTTTCACATCAATATCTCGAATCTTCGCAAGGGGCTTAGCCTCTACCCATTTTGTGAAGTAATCAGTTGCTACCAGCAGAAACTTCATTTGCCCTGTTGCTTGGGGCAATTGTCTAACAAGATCCATGCCCCACTGGACAAATGGCCAAGGGTTGGATACTGGGTTTAGATCTGTTGCTGGTTGATGTATCAAAGGTGCGAACCTTTGACACTTCTCGCACTTTCTGACGTAGGCTTCACCATCCTTCTACATGTAGGGCCACCAGTACCCCTAAGTAATGGCTCTATGAGCAAGTGATCTACCTCCAGCATGACTTCCACATACTCCTTCATGTATTTCATACAAGAAGTCTTCAACTTGGGAGGGATGCACACATCTCAAAAGGGGACCAGTAAAAGACCTTCTGTAGAGATGTCCTTCTGCTGTTAGGCTAAACCTAGCCGACTTCAGTTTGGTCTTGTGCGCTTCTTTGCGATCATTTGGCAGCTTCCCATCTCTAAGGAACATTATTATTGCGTCCATCTAACTTGGGCCCATCTCCACACACATTGCTTCGTACTCTGTGATCAATGGTTCCACACTTGGGCCTGATAAATAATCAACCATTATTGTCCTTGCCTCCCCTGATTTCATTGCACTAGCCAGGTTAGCCAAGGCATCAGCATGGCTATTGTCATCTCGGCTAACCTGCTGTAGTCGGCAATCCTGAAATAAGGCTAATAGTCTGACAACGTCTTTAACATAGGCTATTATTCTTTCATCTCGGGCTACATACTCGCCTGTTGCCTGCTTCACAATAAGCTAGGAGTCACAGAAAACTACTACTTCATCGGCTTCCATTGTTGCTACTAATTTTAACCCTGCAATTAGCGCCTCATATTCTGCTTCATTGTTTGAGGCTTTGAATCCTAAATGAATAGACTGCTCTAACATTCGCTCATCTGGAGAAACCAATACCATTCCTGCCCTCGTTCCTTGACGGTTTAAACTCTCATCAATAAACAGGCAGAAGGAGTCACCGATGTAAATATCGCAGGGCTTGAGTTTCTCTTCTTTCTTCTGCTCTACTGTGGGGTTTTTCATTCCCAGTTTGGTCTCTTCTTGTTCCCCTGGACATCCTAAGCTGCGGCTCACCGGAGCCCGACGTGGGATGGCACCAGATGTGAACTCGGCCACGAAGTCGACCAGAACCTGGCCTTTGATTGCTGTTCTGGGCCTAAATTCCAGGTCGTATTGGCCCAATACTACTGCCCATCTGGCTACCCTGCTTGTCAGATCTCCTTGTTGTAGCAATGACTTCAAGGGATGCTCAGTCAATACCACAATCTTGTGGGCTTGGAAATAATGATTCAACTTCTTAGAAAGCCATCATTAAGGCCAGTGTCAATTTCTCCAGGGGCAAGTCCCTTGTCTCTGCGTCTACTACGGTTTTACTCACATAGTATACTGCCCTTTGTTCTCCCTTATCTTCTCTGATTACCACTGCACTCACTGCATGCTCCGAAACCACCAAGTATAAGAATAGCTCATCTCTAGGTACTGGATTTGACAAAACTAAAGCTGTTGTCAGGTACTTCTTTAAGTCGACTAAGCGAATCCGCACTCCTCTGTCCACAAAAAATCTGTGGCCTTCTTTAATAAACTGAAAAATGGTTTACATTTATCTGAACTTCTGCTTATAAACCTACTGAGGGTTTCGGCCCTTCCTATTAACATCTGCACTTGTTTTGCCAACGTTGGGCTTTTCAAGTCCAGGATAGCCTTAATTTGATCTGGGCTTGCCTCAATGCCCCTTCTGGTAACCAAGTATCCCAGGAACTTACCAGACCCAACTCCAAATGCACATTTCGAAGCATTGAGTCGAAGTCAATATGTTCTAAGGATGTCGAAAACTGCCTTCAAGTCGGTTAGATGATCCTCAGGTTCTTTGGTCTTTATGACCGTGTCATCAATGTATACTTCCATTGTTTTGCCAATCAGATGT
Source organism: Camellia japonica (assembly GCA_030407325.1). NCBI lineage: Eukaryota > Viridiplantae > Streptophyta > Magnoliopsida > Ericales > Theaceae > Camellia > Camellia japonica. The sequence goes on from JAPPVO010000017.1 coordinate 55,803,360, forward strand.
CTGAACATCTTGGTCACTAACCTTCGGTAGGTTGCTCCAGAATTTTTTAACCCGAAAGGCATCACTCTGTAGCAATACAGCCCTTTTGGGGTGATAAATGCAATCTTCCCCTCATCAAGGGGATACATTGCTATTTAATGGTACCCCCTGTAAGTGTCCAGGAAGCTCATCCTTCCACGCCCTGAAGTGGCGTCCACTAATTTATTGATCTTGGGAAGTGGGAAACTATCTTTAGGACAAGCCTTATTCAGGCTAGTGAAGTCCACGTAGACCCTCCATTTCCCATTCTTTTTTTTCACAACAACTGTGTTTGACAACCAAGTTGGGTAGTTTACCTCCTTAATGGCTCTAGCCTCTAACAATTTGTCCACTTCCTCCTCTACTGCTTCCACATGAACTAACGTCGGTCTTCTTGCTCACTGAATGACGGGTTTAGCCGACTTGTCTACGTTCAGTCTGTGGCATGTAACCTTGGGGTCAATGCTAGGCATCTCGTAAGGCGCCCAGGCAAACATCTCTATGTTTGCTCGCAAGAATGCTTCTAACTCCTTTTCTTCCTTCTCGGCCAAGCCTAGGTCGAGAATGAAGAAGTGCTCTTCATCCCCTTGCTGGACCAGAATTTTCTTTAAGGCTTCCTCGCTTTTGTCGGCTGGCTCTTTGCCGACGTCATCCAGGACCTCTATGTCTTCGTTCTCAATCTCGATTGTTTCTGTCTCTCGTACGTTGTAAGTGGATTTCATTACTGCCATAGAGCAATTCTTTGCCTGCACCTAATCCCCTCTGACTTCCTCAATTTCATGCTCTGTTGGGAACTGCAACAGCTGGTGCAATGTTGAGGGAGCAGCCTTCATTGCGTGTAACCATGGCCTTCCCAAGATAACATTGTAAGGGGAATGTGTGTCAATTACTGTGAACTTTGTACTTACTTTCTTGGTGCCTGCCTGCACCTCCAAACTTATTGCTCCCATGGGCCATGTCGGCGTTCTATTAAATCCGACCATTGGACTGTTGGACTGCTCCAGATCATTTCGGTGAAGGCCGAGCTCCTTGTAACATTTGACATACATGATGTCACAAGAGTTGTCTTGGTTAATCAGAATGCGCCTTACCTGGTATTCTCCAATCTTGAGGGATATCACCAGAGCATCGTCGTGTGGATGTTGCACCATGTCTAGGTCGGCTTTAGTAAATGACACCATTGGTCCCTGGTACCCGTTTGCCCTAGGCCTCTTTTGCTGGACCTGATACACATGCTGTAAGTGCTTTACCCTCTGAGTCTCCCCACGTACCTCGTTCTCATTGATCTTCGAGTAAATCACATTGATCATTCAAGGCCCATCTGCTTGCGGTTGCAGTGCTGGTGGAAGTGGTGCTACCGGTGCCTGGGGCAGCCTTGCTTGCTCTTCTCTTGTTCTGGCCTCATCTACTAGGTCCCTTAAGTGACCTTGTCTTACCAGATCTTCCAGATGTGTCTTTAGGGCTCTGCACCCTGAGTCAGATGCCCATCCTCAGTGTGGTAGGCACAGTGCTTTCCAAGGCTTCTTCCCATAAATTCGTCAGGAATCTTCTCTAGTGCTCTATAGTAAGGCTGGTTCCTGATCCTTTCCAGGACTTTGTAATCTGGGATCCGGAACACTATGGTGACTGCCTGTGCAGCCTTCAATCCTGTTTCTTGTCTATTAAAATTTGTATTACCTCGGCTTCGCTTCGGCGAGCCGTTCCTCTTCTCTTACTTTGTCATTTTTATTCCTAGCGTGTCTTCTTCAGCTCTTACATATTTCTCGATCCTGGCCATGAGTTCCTCTATACTTTTTAGCAGCGTCTTTACTAGTGATTTTCGAAACATGCAGTTATTGTTCAGGCCATTTTTAAAAGATACGACCGCCAACTCTTGGTTGCACCCTAGTATTCGGTCAAACACCTCATAATACCTTTTGGCATAAGCCCTGAGGCTTTCATCTTCGCCAATTCTCAGAGCCATCAAGGAGTCTACCCTCAACGGCTACAGTTTGTTTGTAACAAACCTGGCTACAAACATCTCGGTCAGGCCTTCCCAACTTTTCACAGTTTCTTTCGATAACTTGTGAAACCAATTTGATGCGATTTCCCCAAAGGATGAGGGGAACACCTTGTAGAACAACGGTTCGTTCCCAGTATACAATGCCATTGAGTTCAAATACAAGCCGACGTGAAAGTTAGGATCAGGATCGGACTTACCGTTGTATATCTGAAATCTCGGCATGTGGAACCTTTTCTTAGCCTCAAACTTATCCAATTCTACTGAGAACGGCGTTCTCGGCTTGACTAGAGATGTGACCTCGACATCTTGTTGTTTCCTCTGGAGGTAGTCCCTCAAATCCTCCTTAGTCCGTCCAGGAGCTCGGCTGTCAACGGATTTCAGCCTCTTTAGTGCGCTGCTCCCGGTGTCGTTATGAGTCCACTTGGACCTCCCTTCATTCATCGTGTCAAAACAAACCTCCTTCTCTTGAACATGTCGATATTCCTTGACATAAGTTTCCTTGGCACGAGGTGTCTTCTGAGACTCTCCTCTCATCGATTCTCCTCGCCCGACCTCCCGTGAAGGCCGATGCGAATGCTCCTTTGCCCTGCCATGTTGAGGGACTGCAGGGATTACTTTTTGCTCCCTTTTCTGGGCGTCGTTCTTGGCTGCTGGAATCGGCGTGTCCTCCAATGGAAACGGTGGCTGCATGACGTTGTTCTGCATCATGAAGTTGACAACTGATTGTAGGTTTGCCAATTTATTTGTCATTCCCTTCATCTCGCCGTCCCTCCTTAGGCATCTATCTTTTCATACCTGGAGGTCGCTTTCGTTGTAATACTCGCCTTGACCTGCCTTCTTTGGTACGTCTCCCTCTTGGCCGACATCCTTTTCCTCGGGATTCTGCTCCCGGGGTTCTTCATTATAGTTCTCTTCCTTTACATTAGGATCGGTGTGTTTGCCACTCCCACTAGGGATGTCGCCCCCAACCTTTTCTTTCTACCCGTCATTGGCTATCTATTCTCCTCACGTTCCCACAGACGGCACCAAATTATAGGTGTTGATTTTTGACCACATAACCAAACAGGGAATACTCAGCAGGAGAGCACCGGTAAAATAGATTAAGCCCGAACAACCTGGCACAGAAAAATAAGAGTCCGGCGGTGGTTCGTCCACCCGGGGGCACTCTGATAATCAAGTCAGTAATTATCTCTCAAAGATAGCCAATAGTGCTTAATTCACGAAACAGAGCATAAAAAGCATACTTTAGACCCACGAGGGTGCCTTACTTTTATAGCCAGCACTAACCCGATCCCTGTAAAAGCCTAGCTTCAATGGATTTTTGCTCAATGCTCATTTTGGACTCCCAGCTAGATAGAGATAAACTCCCCAAGAGCTTTATCTTTATCCAGATTGAGGTCCTCCCCATTCTAAGACTCTTGTCTCTTATCCGCTTATCTCAGATTCCTGTATCTCCGCAAATAGCCTTGCCCTTGCCAAGATCATCTCGGCAACATGACCAAGCCATGTGGCACCTCGACTGACACTTTGGTGCCACCTTGGCTACGTGTTGTCATTCACAAAATATGTCCTCACACTTCCCATCAACTTGAATTTCAAGAACAATTAGACCAGCTGTGAAACTACAAAATTTAAACAGTTATCACATTACAAATTCTCCAAGAATTAAGAACATTGAGCACATTCCTGATGACATAATTTTAACTAAAGATTGTACCCAGGGTACAAGCTCTTGCTTAGAGCATGGCCTGGGAAAAGTAGCAGGTAAGCAACCTTACCCCCATTTTTATCCAAAGGTTGAGTCCCTGACTCAAACCTGTGCCATAGTGTTGAAGGCAAATAGCACTTGTCATCGCGTCATGTCATGACCTCTAAAGATAGGATCTTTGGTATTGAACCAAATTAACAAACATTTTTGATTGATAGAAATAAAGAAACATAAGAGAATCTTACATAAGACTGTTGGAAATTTAATACAAACAGCACTATTTAAAATTTCAGAATTTGAATCTCATCAACCACAACAAGAAGCCAAAAAAACATGGAGAAAATCTATTGGAGGTCATCTCTAATCTAACCTACAAAAGGACTGACAAAAATACAATGAATGGAACCATGAATAGAAGTTCAAAAGACTTGATGAGTATATGAGACAACTATGAGGTGTGCTCTCCTAAGAAAATTTGACAAGGGAAATATAATAACCATGAGATCAGCTGCTAACCATACCTTTGCCTCCCATGTAAGTAATCAAGCTCAACAATAAATCTAGCGAAGCACTGCACTCCATTACCTCACATCTACATTAAGAAAAGAAAATCGATCTACAAACATAAAGCATTAGTTTAATCTATCATGACGAGTAACCAGGTTTAAACACCAACATGGTAGTATCATGGTTGTTAGAATCCTACAATTCATGAATTGATTAATATGAGAATGGCAATATTAATAAATATGTGAAATGATATGTATTACAGATGATAGTTGAAAGATGTCAAATAAAATATAAATAAGTGAAACTAAGGTCTCGTTTGGAAACAAGCTTTTTTAGTAACTTTTTGACTTTTTGGCTAAAATATGATATAAAAAAAATTAGTATGTTTGTGATACCTTTTTGGCTTTTTACGAACACATGTGCAAAAAGTAGAGAGAAAATGGAATCTTTGACTTTTTGGTATGGGTTGTTGGTTTTTTGGTTGGTGTCATTTGGAAAGTGGGTTGGCTTTTTGACTTTTTTGGCTATTTTAGCCTGAACTAAAAAGCTTGGTTTGGGAATGACTTTTTGACTTTTTTGACTTTTTTTGTGAGAGAAGAGTGTAATGATTATTGGTTAGATGTGATATTTTGTTTTTTGTGACTAAAATAGCTTATTTTGTCTTTTGTGGCTAAAATAGCCAAAAAAACCTCAAATAACTCTTCCCAAACGGAGGACACTTGCCAAACGAGGCCTAAATATTAAGTGTAATATTTTGATATTTTAATCTTACTATATTTAAGAAAATTGAAAAACGACTAGCTAGGGCGAGGATAGATAGATTAGGTACAAACTTACCATTCATTATAATTTACACATAGTCAATGCCCTCAAGTATGAACTATTGACAAGTGTATAATGTAGCCTAAAAATTAAAAAGTCACTAAATTTTTTCAAAAACTAACAACTACCAAATTGTCAAATATTCATTTCCATTCATTCTACTCTTTGCATATCTTTTCGTAAAAAATAAAATTAAAAAAAAAATTTATTTCAAACATATTAATTTTTTTCATCTCATATTTTAGCAAAAAAACTAAAAAGTTTAAAAAAAAAATTGTTCCCAAAGAAGGCCTAGACCGAGTTTTAACACTTTAAAATTTGGTAGCAATAAGTTTTTAAAAAAAATTGTTTTAAGTTTTATTTTATTTTATTTTATTTTGTTTTGTTTTGTATTTTTTTTTTTTTTTCATAAATCGTAATCATAAACTATACCAAACACAACATATATTCCCAAATGATAATATTAAAAAAGTTGGAAACAATTTTAAAATTTTGCATCATTGGGCTTTCTAGAGTCAAAAAATGTAAGTTGCCCGATTTGCTCATTGGGCTTTGTAGAGTCAAAAGATGTAAGTTGCCCAATTTGCTCATTGGGCATGTGTAACCCCCACAAAGGCACACATGAACCAGAATGTGTTTTCTTCTCTCTCTCAATCCATCTCCAACACTCAAAGACAAGCATCCACTATTGAAACCCAGAAGTCTCATGGACGTTAAAACTGGGAATTTCAGCTGTTGAATCAAACATTGTTCAATCTTACTGTGAATCCAAAGCATTCTCAGATGCTCACCAATTGTTCGACGAAATATCTGACTGGGACGTAGTTTCGTCCACAACAATAATTAGCCGCTTCGCTCAACACCGTCGTCACAACACAAGGATGCAATCTCTGTCTTCTCAACAATGCTTGTGATGAATATCAGACCCAATGAATTCACTTTTGCCACTGTCACACACTCTTCCACAGCTCTACGAGACCTCAATTTAGGCAAACAACTTCATGCTTGTGCAGCGAAGATAGGCCTCGAGTCAAATGTCTTTGTGGGCAGTGCAATTTTGGACCTCTATGCCAAGTTGAGCACAATCGAGGAAGCTCGAAGAGCTTTTGATGATACCCACGAGCCTAATGTGGTTTCTTATACAACTTTGATTTGTGGGTACCTCAAGAAAGAGATGTTTGACGATGCTCTTGGGCTTTTCGAGGCAATGCCGGAGAGGAATGTTGTTTCGTGGAATGCGATGATAGGTGGGCATAGCCAAACAGGTCATAATGAGGAGGCTGTGAATCTTTTTGTTGAGATGTTGAGAGAAGGGTTTGTGCCCAGCCAGTCTACTTTTCCTTGTACTATGAGTGCAGCTGCCAATATTGCCGCGCTTGGAATGGGCAGAAGTTTCCATGCTTGCGCAATTAAGTTCTTGGGTGATCTTGGCGTGTTTGTTGCCAATTCTCTGGTCAGTTTTTACGCAAAATGTGGAAGTATGGAAGATAGTTTCTTGGTCTTTAGCAAACTTCCTGAAAGAAATATAGTTTCTTGGAATGCTTTGATATGTGGGTATGCGCAAAACGGGAGAGGAAGAGAAGCCATAGATCTTTTCCAAATGCAACACACAAGTCTTCAACCTAATAGCGTAACGCTACTTGGTGTACTTCTGGCTTGTAACCATGTTGGCCTCGTCAATGAGGGTTATTCATATTTCAACCAAGCAAGACTCAAAGATCCCAACATGCTAAAACCTGAGCACTATGCTTGTATGGTTGATCTACTTTCACGCTCTGGACATGTCCAGGAAGCAGGGAGGTTTATCCATGACTTGCCTTTTGACCCAGGAATTGGTTTTTGGAAATCATTGCTTGGAGGGTGCCAAATCCACTCAAATATGGAATTGGGAGAGCTTGCTGCCACAAAAATTCTGGCTTTGGATCCCGGAGATGTTTCATCATACGTTATGCTGTCAAATGCACATTCGGCTGCTGGGAGATGGCAGAGGATGTAGATGATCAGACAAGAGATGAGGGAGAAAGGGATGAAAAGGGTCCCAGGGTGTAGTTGGATTGAAATTGAAAACCACATTCACGTGTTTGGTACTGCGGATAGGAGACACAGCAAAAAGGATGAGATTTATATGGTACTGACATTTTTTCTTGAACATGTGATGGAGAGCAGCCAAGCTTCCAAACTTTCGACAGAATCTTATATCCAGTTTTATGATCACAATTTTGTGTAAAGACATGATTCAAGAGACTCTGATTTATGGAGTAATGAATGAAATTGGTATATTTCACATTGTCCCTCAGGTATTTACTTCAGAAGATCCAAGATGCTTTGATTTGGATAGCAAAGATGATTTTTTAGCAGAAGCAACGCAATATCGATGAGTTTACTTGTAGATAAGGTTGTAAACTAGTTGAGTTGTTCATGAACAACTTAAGCCCTTCACTAAATGAATGAGTTCGAAATAAATTTTTCGTATCATTTTTAGTAATTGAGTCGATCTTGAGTAGAACCAAGCTCAGCTCAAATAGGGTCGTGAACACAATAATTTGTAAATTAATTTTTTTTTAGTAATATATCAATTATATTTCTAGTATATTCTTTTTTTCTATGTTTGGAGTGTGTGCAAATTTATGTATTTGATTGCTGAAACGTAATTAATATGAGTATTCTTTTATATTATGCACATAATTTTCTCTTATTGTGCATTTAATCTAGATTTGATTTTTCTTTTGGACTTCAAACTCAAACTCTGCTCTTTATGTAATCGGGTTTCTCAAAAACTAGACGAGCTTGTCCATTTTATACTCCCTCACAATTTTATCTTTACAAAATTGAAGATTGTCTTTGCCGACATGAAACTAATATAGTTGCTACTTTGCTTGGGCTCTTCGGTGAGCAAAGACGAACTTAGCAGAACCAAAACAATGCCAGAGAGTTTGTTGGAGATTACTGTGGGAATGGCTAAGCTTCCTACATTACAATTCATTCTCCATTCAAACTACTCATGTTTTATGGAGTTTACTTGCGATGTTTCATGTTTACTGATGATTGGAAATATGTCTATCTTTGAATTATGTGTTCTAGTGAGATTTTGATTACAGTTAGAATGCTATACAAGTGCAATGATCCTATATATTGTACAAATTGTAGTCCTACTAAGCGTGTGTATTGTCTTGATGTAAAAACGGTATTAGATTTGACAAAGTGCGGTGTTTTTTGGACCACTCCTGTTTCAGGCTATTTTTACCCCCTCCTGAATAAATTCTTTGGTTCTGCCACTACCTTCGAATTCATCAAAAAATTTATAATTTATTTTGTTGCTTATACTTGCAATCCTCAACAGTTTTGGATAATATAAATTGTCGTATTTGTGCATCCATCAGTTCATAATAAAATTATACATTTTCCCATCTTCTATAAAACTAATGTTGGGTTTAAAATCCAGTTTCAAGATTCATATTGATCAAACTAATTCTTTAGACCATCAGCAAACATTCATCCATGCATCCATCCCTCAATTTGTTTCTGCACAAAAACATTTTCTAGTGTTTCTTTGCATCCATAAAATTAATGTATTAGCAGTTATATTAATGGTGGTGGCACAAGAGTGGGAGTCAAGGTGGTGGTGGTGGTGATGGTGGTGGGTTGGTGAGAGTGGTGTTAGCAGGGTGTTAGGGTGGTTGTGGCGGCTATAGCAATGGGATGGCATGGCAGCAATGATGACGGTACGTGGTGGAGCTGGCTGATGGTGTTGGCGGTAAGTGTGGTATAAAAAACATCTTAGTTCAAAACACATTTTTCGCCTTTCAAAAAATGAAAAATATTCAGTCCAAATGAACTGGTCTTCCATTGAATCCGAGCATACACCTAGAAATTTAGAAAATAATGGAACAGACAGCATCCTGCTTGATCAACCCATGCTATGGATTGCACGCGGACACCTAACATGCATGGTAATGACATTTCTCACACCAAAAGAGATTCATCAACAGGAGGCTGACACCAGTGTGCATGGTAACAATGTAACAAGGTCGAGATACAATCATAAAACCAGAACTCAAAATCCAATCCAAGCCTATGACATTGAAAGATGTGGAATCCACGGCAGCCCAGTTCTTAACTAAAAAGCAGATTGAAACCAAATCTCAGTACAAAATTCTCAGCCAAAATGTTGGAAATTTTAACGAAAATACTTCAAATAAAATCATACAACTGGAATATGAAAGGTTGACTACTATCTTAGATTATCCCAATCTTGTTTGCCACGTCCAAAGCATCATAGTCTGGTGTCAACCTCACATAGGCTTTCTTCGTTCCATCAGGCCTGAAACAATGACAAACGCAAAATGAGATTCAGTGTAGTATAAAATATGAGAACATGTCAGAATAAATTTGTTAAATTACAAAACGCTAGGTGTATGCAGACAATAAAAGGAACATGAAATGGTTCCATTTTATCTCGCATGGGACATTTCCCTGTCCTCTTTAAAACAAAAACCGATTATCATAAATTATTCTTGCTTCATAAAAGCCCTAGATGCCACCCCTACAGGCAAACTCCTGAAAGCATCATTGGACTGGATAAAATCATAGTTGTCAAATCGGGATTCTTATTGTGAATCAAAATGGCCTCGTACCGAATCGTGAATCGAATCGTGAATCGTAAAGATTTGGTCACTTTTTTTAAATTACTTAAAAACATATATCTACACATTTAGATGTTAAATATATCTTATGAATATAAATAATTTAGACTTAAATCAACAAAAATGTTATTTTGAATGATAATCACGTAATTTAGGCCAAGTTTGGCTATCTTAAATAAGTACACACTTTTTATCTTTTTATCTTTTTTCCATCATATCATCTCTCTACTTTTCTGCACATCTTTTCGTAAAAAGACAAAAAGTACACTTATTTAGGTCATCTCAAACAACCCCTTAATAGGTAAGAAGTTAACAAAGGTTCCTATGTAAAATCACTATCTTACCTTTTTTTATTTATTTTTTAGATATTTTTTATCAACCATTCTTAATAAAGATAATAACCAAATAGACAAACTATTAATTTATAAAGTAACAATAGTTAACAACGATATTGATATTTGGACAATAAGCATATATACTTTTCTAAGTAAGAGTGAACAAATAATAAGAAAGATTATTTAGGATATTTTATTTTAAAACCTAAAACATTTTAAAAGGTATAACTGACCTCACACATGTAATATTCAATTTAATAAAATAGTAATAGATAATTCATAGTGTAACTTTAATCTTAAACATCTTTAGAAGATATATTACAATTTTTTGAAGGGGAAAAAAATGAGAAGAAAGGTTAAAAATATGTTAGGTCTGACTGAATCTGATTGGATCCTATAAAAAACTCCATGATCACTAAAATAACAACAAATCATATATATATGTTGGTTATTTTGGTATTAAATGCTATTAGAAGTTGTATTATGTCATTTTCACTAAAAAGATGGAAAAAATAAGTTGAAAATATGTCAAACATAATAATTTCAAAAATTACATGAATCGTAAAAAGTGAATCGAATCGTGAATCGATTGTGAATCGTGCGATTCACTAGAGATTCACTTCCAAAATAGATTCACTCATAGATTTGTATCGATTTTGCAAAAATTGAGTATCGAATCATGAATCGAATTGCGAATCGTAAGATTTTGATAACAGAGGATAAAATACAATGAAATTAACAATGCTTTCTTTCCGTTAGAAAACCAAATCCACCACAATAAGCAATCAACTATATAACCACATCTCTCAGATTATGAGATCATATGACCTAATTGTAAGTTGCAACAATGATTGCACAGGTGATTGATCCACATGTGCTAACAAGTAAAACGAATATTTAAATTGACATTGATTCTTTTCCATATATAGAATATCAGTGCTGAACTTGCAAGCTATAAAAAATACGGAATCACAAAACCATACATGCACACCAGATAAATTGATATTGAAATTTTAAACAAACCAAAGTTAAGAATATTTAAACACAAAATATAATATCAATACCAATAATAACAATCAATTGCAGTAAGTAGAGAAAATGTAAGCTATTACCTAATCAAGGTATTCACTTTCTTGGTCTGGATGTCATACATCTTCTTGACTGCATCCTTGATCTTCTTCTTGTCAGCACGGATATCAACAATGAAAACCAAGGTGTTGTTATCTTCAATCTTCTTCATTGCTGATTCAGTGGTGAGTGGATATTTTAGGATTTGGTACTGATCAAGTTTGTTCCTTGGGGTTGCACTAATGCGAGGGTACTTGGGGTTCCTATCCTTCTTCAACGTCCTTGGTCGATGGAAGGTGACTGTTGTTCTTATCTTCTTGGCCTTCTTCTTAAAGGTTGATGAACCAGATTTCACAGCTTTGGCAGCCTTCAAGGCCTGGGCCTTCGCATCAGACTTTTTAGCAGGGTCAGCTGCATAAAAAGAAAATTTGCCTCTATAACAGACAAAAATAGCATGCAAACATAATTTATTTACTCCAGAATGTGTGTGTTTGGGTACGGGCATGTAATCATGGGCACACACCAATGTTCACCTAGTTACTAAGTTACTCCACTTCAGCAGTATTTTTCAAGCCTCTTAAATTGACTTCAATCTTATCATCTTCAATCTCAAAAGAAGACTTTATTGCCCCGTTTGTTTTCAGAGGTAGAATAGAGGGGATTAATAGTGAGGGGATTGATAGTGAGGGGATTAAGTAAAATTGTGTTTGTTTTGATGATAGTTGTTAGTGTAGCAATTGTTAAATTATTTTTATATAAAATAATAAAACAAATAAAAAATATAAAAAATTAAACATTAATATTTATAAAAAAATTCCTAATATATAAAAAATAAAAAAAATAAAAAAATTTCTAATCCCCTCACTATTTTTCTGATACCATCTCCCCAACCTCCATCTCAATCCTCTCCCCAACCTCCATCTATATCACCTCCACCATCCTAATCCCCTCCCCAACTCTACAAACAAACACAACACTAAATAACACCTCCACCATCCTAATCCTCTTCCATCTACATAACCCAAAACAAACGGGCCCTATAGTTGATATGGAGATTACTTCTAATTAAGGCCTTTAAGCATATCCTTATATAACATGTTCATCTTGGTCTTTTAAAGAAAATTATTATCTATAAAAAAAAGGGGTACTTTTTCTTGGCTCCTTTAAACAGTACATCTATTCTTTTTGAACGACGTGCATCTATTTGATGCTTCTAAGCTGTGTTTGGATCTAAGATTTGGGTAAGGATTTGTGAAGTAAAAAGGAAAAAGTGTGAAGCATGGATACTGATACGAGTACTGGTATTGGTACGATACGAATACGTTGATACGGTAAAATCCAAAAAACATAAGGTACGGCTATGGCTTGGTACGCTTAAAAAAAAATATTTATTTTTAATTTAAAGTGATGCAAAAATTAATTAAATGATTTAATTTGTTAAGATTCAACCTATAATTAACATTTAATGCCAAAAGTAAATGTATAAATCAAAATTAAATGACAATATATTAAATAACTTACAAACTATAGTTTAATTTTAAAATCACGCTAAGCATAAAACTAAAAATAAAAAAGAAGTCTGATGAAAGGAGTTTTATCTCTGCAGCAGAAGGAAATATTGTTTCAACTGGGGTACGGTACGGTACAGTATGGTTTGGATATATACTAGGTATGTCTGGATATGCCAAAAATTAAGAAGAAAAAATTTGAGTACGTATTTCATGTACCCAGTACGTATACAGAAGTACCATACGAGGTACCATACGCCGGTAAGTACCTGGTACAGGTATGGCATGTTTTTCGAAATACCCATACTTCATAAGGGAAATATGAATGAAATATAAGCTATTTTTTTCCCCTATTTCCCTCACATTTTCCTTTACCTTTCTAAATCCCTACCCAAATAAAATGATCCAGACACGGCCTTAGTGGATTTTATTCTAACTTATATAATACAAATAAAAATACAAAAATTGTCCTTGCTATTTTTTTTTTGAAAATTCTGCTATATATCTAGATAAGACCAAAAAACAATACGACTAAGTAACCTATCTCACTTAGACTGATTCATGTTTGTTGCTGAACCTTAACAGCTGGTTCTTCTCCAATTCTTTTCTTCTGCTTTATCAGTAAATCTCAGTTTTTATATAATTAAGGGTTTTAGTCTTAAGATTAATTTTGCTACCGCCTGCCCGCTTCAACACAGACCAATATACCCAATAAAATGATACAACACCCTACTACCTAAATAGTTTGGCATCATGATTACTTCCATAAAAATATTAAAAATGATTGGTAGCTCGAATATGAGTTTGCCCGAATCGCCCAAATTTGTGCATTCTGATCGTCGTCTGGGACAGTGCAACACTTGTCTACCGCAGTCGTCACCCTTGTCGACCACGGCTGTCACCTTGTTGCCGGACAGCCGGCAAGCCAAAATTCGGGCGATGTAGCATTCCTCTAAAAATATATATTGGTCTCAAATGAGAATCTCTCTCAGAATAAGTTACTTTCAAACAATTGTTATGGTATTCAAAGCTCATTTTATTCCAGACAAGGATGGAACCAGGATTTCATCACGGGAGGGGCCAAAAGACAAATAATTTTTTTTTACTATATACATAATATGACATATAAATTATGTATATACACAAAAAAAATTCAAATACCATAGAATAATTTCTAATAGGATAAAGTTTTTTTGATGCAAAATAAAAAGACAGCCCAAGATAAGAGAAAAATGAGATAAGTATTTTTTATACTGTGGGCCATTTTATATATAAAATGAGATATATTTTTAAAATACTATGACAAAATTTTTCACAAAAACATGGCCCCAGAGTCTTCTCCTAGTTCCATCCTGATTCTAGGTGACCACAAATCAATAGCAAATTAGAGCTCTATAGTTAGGTGTATATATATGATGAGAAATGGAGTACATACCTTTAGCAGGAGCCATTGTTGAGTGCGGTAACCCTAAACCCTAAAAAAATCTACCTAATACCCCTGCACAAATTAATCAAAAAATAGCACCGAAAATTTAATAGAAACGTAAAATCTAGCAGTGAATTTGTAGAATACAGATTCAACATCGCATGAGAGAGAGTACCTGATACGAACTGCCGTCCTAGGGTTTGCAAGAGGAAGCACAAAAGAGGAGCACAGCACTTATACGAAGCTCGAGCATGTGCCATTCACGTGCCAGTATTAATTACATTATAAATACTAAAAACTTCTTAAATTATGTCACATCATCAATTGATATACTAGTTAGTGTACTAATTGGTGTATATAGCATTATTCATGAACTTATACTCCGTTAAGTCCTAATTAAGATTTTTAAAATTTTCAAGTCTCATTAAATTTTTAATAGTCGGAATTATCCTTCAAATAATGATTGTTCATCATTTACGATTATCTACAAAGGAACATGATGATTTGACAATTATTTTAATTTTTACAACTGTAAAATATCAACTTTCAAATTGAAAAAATTATAAAAAATTATGTGCAAAAAATAAAAAATAATAATAGTAATTTTTTTTGAAAAAATTTAAAAAATTGAATTATTTTTTTATGCAAAACTGAAAATTTTGAGTCTATAAACGATTATGATGATGGAACATTGATGTGCAAACTGGAAAAAAAAAACTTTAAAAATGAAAAAATTGATAATATTCTTAATTTTAAAATTAGAAAAAACTGTTAATATTATCGGTTTTATTAGATAGTTGAATCAAACCAATAAGTCAAATGATAAAAACGTTTAATCTCATCATCTGTTTTTTTCGTCAGTTATTGAAACAATTATCTAGAATATTACCATGCAAAATTGATAATGTTCTTACTTTTAAAATTAATAAAAAAAGAAGATAATATTCTCAGTTTTACTAAATAGGTTTTATTGGTTCAAAAAATATTAAAAATGACCTAAGTTACTATAACATTTAGTAAATAAGATTTTAGGTAATGAATAATTTTTGTTACTCTTTTCTCTCTTTATTTAATTATTTTGTTGGTTAAATAGAAAAATTACAAAATAAATAAATTTAAGGTTTGAGGTTGTAATAAAAGAAATTTTTAATTTTGTTAATTTAAATTTTAATCTTTTGATTTATTTTTAATTTAATTATTTACCTATTTTTGTTAAATAAAGCTAACAAAAAAATATTTTAGTTATCTATATATTATAAGGAAAATAGGGCTTTTAACCCATAAGTCTTGTGCGAGCACCAAGTTTACAATCTAAATTTTATAATTTTTTGATTTTTAAAAATTAATAAAATCTTCTATTGTCTAACTCTTATTCAAGGAAAAATAAAATTTTATAATTTTTTGATTTTTAAAAATTAATAAAATTTTCTATTGTCTAGCTCTTATTCAAGCAAACATAAAATAAATAAATAAAAATTAATATCTCTTAATTTATGACTTTCAAATGGAAAGTATATCAAATTTTAAAAAAATGAAAATATACTAATTCATTTCAAAATTCAAATTTGAGGGTCACTAAATATGAAAATTAATTTATTAATTTAAATTTAAAATTTGCACAATATAAATTTAAAATTATAATGATTTGTCACATGATTTATAAGTTTTAAATACAAATTTAAAATTATCATAATTAGCTCATAATTTTTATATTTAGGAGTAATAAGAGTGACATTAAAATTATTTATATATTTTACGAAGAGTTTCAGAAATTCATACAAAATCTATATATTATTACAAATGAAAAACGTTGTCATCCTACTAAAGCTTAAAGTTGCAATTATTTATTTTGTTTAATTTTTGTTAATATGTGTCACAATATGATTGTTTTATAAATTAATTTAATTTTTTTAAAATAAAATTTTAAATTTAGATTCTTCTTTAAATTATGTTACTAGAATAAGATCAATATTCATTCATTAATTTATGGATCTTTTATTAAATTATAAAATAAAAATTTAAATTTAAATTCTTTTTTAAATTATGTTACTGCAATTAAAATGAGATCAATATTCACATGTGTCATAATATTATTGGTCTAAACATAATATGTTATTAAATACACGTATTCAAGTTATTAATCATTAGTAAAAGTTCATATTTTTATTTTTTCTTTTAAATTTTATAAAAAAAAATTATGTCCTAAACAACAAGGACTTAAACAATAATTTTTTTAATACAAACAATTTTTTAACAGCATACAAAAACATTAAGAAAATGAATGATTTTTTTTATCAATTGCCAAACATAATGGATTCTATTAATTTTTTTTATCTTAATTGTCAATTAAATAAATTAAAATAAAAAAATAATTTTTTTTGGGGCTTAAATAGTTAAGAAGTGACTTTTGCTAAAATTAAATAGAAATAAATATTTTTTTCCTACTAAAAGTGATCGTTGGTTAAACTTATTGTTTTTTACATAATAAAAAAAAAAGAAAATAGGAGTTACATGTGATAATTTATTGTTCTAGCAATGCTACAGACTCACACTTTCACCTATAATGATGTGACAAGGGAGTTGGACCCCATATCATTGAATATATAGCAAATCAGGAGTTGACATATATGATACAACATTGTTAGACTTATTTATTTTAATGATTTATTTAATTATGTTTTAATTTATTTGAAAGAGAAACAAAATTTATTTTGATGATTTATTTAATTATATTTTAATTTATTTGAAAAAGAAAAATAGAATCAAAATTTATTTTGATGATTTATTTGAAAGAGAAAAATGGAATCAAAATTTATTTTGTCTCATTATTTATCACTTAAACCTTTATCCTAAATGTTGTTAGAATGTATTTAATATTTGATTAAATCAGGAGTTCAAACAACCCAAAACAAAGGTTCAAACAGCCCAGCCCAGCACAGCAGCAGGCCAAAAGGTTCAAGTGGAAGATATTCAAATTTGTAATGATGGAGTGAAAGATATTCAAATTAGTAATGATGGAGTTCAACGGCTATAAATTCAAATGAATATAATGGTTATAAACGGCTATAAGTTTTATTATATATACCAAAACCTATAATGTAAACAAGTTACAAAAAAAATCAGAAAATATTCTTTGATCTATAATCACTCACATCTATTCTCTGAAAAATTCTCTAAGAAATGTTCTTCAATTTTTGTTTACATCTGATGATACTGCGGGTTCCAGACGGAACGGATCGAATTGATCCACGCTTCCCAAACCGGTGTTGGAGTGACGAAGCCCACAGAGGAACCTGCACAAGAGTTCAACGGGGAACGGAAAGTCCCCCAACGAACCCT
Source organism: Camellia japonica (assembly GCA_030407325.1). Taxonomy (NCBI): domain Eukaryota; kingdom Viridiplantae; phylum Streptophyta; class Magnoliopsida; order Ericales; family Theaceae; genus Camellia; species Camellia japonica. The sequence continues at coordinate 55,820,739 of JAPPVO010000017.1, forward strand.
CCGACGAGCAAGTTAGAGAGAGAGGTGGAATGTAGAGATAGATTAGAGTTAGAAAGCTTAACCTTCTTCTTGTCTTCGACATCTGCTTATATTCTCTGGTAATCATTTCGTTGTCTCTTCCGACCTGTCACCTTGGCCGAAAGTCTATGCTCTAGCCTACCTTGTTCATGGTGAAGGCGTTCTGTCCCGACGGAGAGGGGTTATTGTAATAAATGCTGTAAGGGGCTTCATTAATGGCGATGTGCAGTGGCAATAACTTTGCAGATCTTTGTCTGCTTATATGGCTTGTCCTTCTCTTGCCATGTGTGTTTGATGTCATTGGTTCTTATTGCTACGTGGGGCTTTAGCAATGATGGGCTTTAGTATTTGAGTTATGTATTGGGCCCTAAATGGTGGGCTATAATCTTTATGGGCTTACCCATGTCAATAGTCCCCCATTCCCAAGTGCAGCTTTAGTCCAACGAAGGGAATAAATGAAGAAAATGAGGGTTGTAAGAGACCGGCAGGGTGAAGGTCGATCGAGAGGGCTGACCGACCATAAGGAGGGCCGACAGCAAAGGGTGGTCTAGTGGAAGGACCGACCGTGAGGAGGGCCGACCGCGAAGGGTGGCCGAGTGGAGGGACCGACCGTGAGGAGGGCCGACCGCGAAGGGTGGCCGAGTGAAGGGACGATCGTGAGGAAGGCCGACTGCGCAGGTGATCGAGTGGTGGGGCCGACCATGAGGAAGGCCGATTGCGCAGGTGACCGAGTGGTGGGGCCGACCATGAGGAGGGCCGAGCATGAAGGGTGACCGAGTGGAGGGACCGACCATGAGGAGGGCCGACCGCGAAGGGTGGTTGGTGTGGCGCGAGGCTCGAGAAGCGGCGGGGCACGTGTTGAAGTGAAGTGGAAAAGATAGGGAAGGGAAAGGGGCAGTGGATCGTGGTCGTACACGTGGCAGAATCTCGTAGTGGGGAAGGTTAGGCGTTGGGTAAGAAGTGAAACGATAGGTCATTATAGGGTGTTGAAAAGATAGTTTTGGCGGATTTTTGAAAATTTTCTAACTGGAGAAATTTAATTGTGACCCTTGAAATATAGGCAAACCTTGGGCTTTTGGTATTATCCATTTTACGTATCTCTTTGTGACACTTTGTGAATTTTCTTGTACCCGCATCCGAAGCTATTCGCAGGCACACGAGAGAGATGGCCCAAGAGGAAGCAACGACCGTGAGGGTTGATCCATTAGGCGACGACGATACGGTGGGTTTGGCAGAACAATACCGTACGAAGCGCAGGGAGGGAGAGGGAGCAAGTCAGGCTGTGCGGGCTCGCCCCAGGACAATAATCTCGACCGCGAGGCCCATTAGTCAGGTGGAGCCAGACCATTGGCACACCAAACCGGATAGGTCTGTACTGACAGCGGAGGAGTTGGAGAGAATAAGGAAGAAGTATCAAATTCCCTCGGAGATAGGGCTAAGACTGCCACATCCAAGGAAAGGGCATCAGATGTGCGGCCGGGTGAGTTCAGCTTGTACGAGGAGGCATTGCGAGGAGGTTTGAGGTTACCTCTTCCCCAAGTGGTGGTAGATGTGTTGAATAAGTTAGAGGCGGCGCTAGGGCAGCTGATGCCGAACGCCTAGAAGATAGTAATAGCCTGCGCGAGTGCCCGGCTTCAGGCGACCGGATGGGCGACAATGACAATAGAGGAGTTATTCTCCTGTTACAAGGCCTCCGGTCAGCAGGAGACTTGGGTCACTCTGCAAGCGGTGGCGGGGCGAAGGCTGGTGGCGGGTCTTCCATCGTCGGTGAAGGGATGGAGGCCGAGATGGTTTTTTGTAACGGCTAACGGTGGGGCGGGAGTTCGCGCAACGTGGAAGGTGCCCACCAAATCGATCGAGCCCAAGTTGGACAAGGTGGCGGAGGACCGAGTGAAGAGGGTGAGGAAATGGAGGGAAGAGAAGGGAGTGAGGTGGGACGAGCTGGTCCTGCCTTTAACGTTGTTTGCCCTGAACTTGGGGCCGCAACCGTTGGAAGAGGATCCGGCAATGGAGGAGTTAGAGAGGCAACGGAAGGCGGAGGAGGAGGAGGAGGAAAAGAGGTTGCTTGCCCAAGCGAACAAATACAAGGAGACCCAACTGGGGCCTGCTCCGAAGCCGATCGCGACGGAGCGGATCTGACCGCGCCCCAAGCCGTTGGAGGAGAAGGATCTTGGCGGCTTTGAGCCACGACCGCCCCCAGTGGATCCTCTGAAGGAGAGGAACAAAAAGGAGATGGAGGCTTTGAAGAAGAAAAAGAGAGTGAGGGAGAGTGAGGAGGAGCCCGCCTTGAAAATGAGGAAGGAAGTGACGGCGGAGGCATCAAAAGAGAGGGCGGAGTAGGCATCAAAAGAGATGATGAGAAGGGCGACTGGCCCTGAAAAACAAGTTGAAAATAGGGCGACTGGGCCTAAAGAGAGGGCAGAGCAGCAGCCCAAAGGGGGTCCTGTGCCCAAAGGAGAAGAAGAGAGGGCTGGGTTGAAGACCGCCCTCTACCACGTCCCAGCGGTGTCTGGGCGAGTGGAAGGAGATAAAAGAGAAGCCAGGGGGGCTGCAGATCGTCTTTTGGGAGTGGTGGAAGGCGCAGCCGTGCGCTCGGTGGCCGGTTTCACTGAGGCTGAGCTGCTAAAAGGGTTATACTCTGCCTAAATGGAGGGGACTGCCTTGGCAGGAGCCCTACTGAGAAAGGCTGCGGCTGCCAAAGGCGAAATGGGGCCACTGAAGGTAAAGTTGGAGGAGGCGAAGGCCTAACTTGAAAGTTTGAGGAGAGAAACTGCCAGATGGAGGAAGACCGCGCGGAGCGTGTGCGCGAGGGGCTTGGAAGAGGCCCAGAAGGCCAAGAAGATGGAAGTGTTGGCGATGGTGTAAGGCTATTCAACCGATCGAGCCAATGCTGAGCTGCTTGCGACCAAGTTAGAGTTGGAGGCGGAACGCCGCAAGGTGGTGTTGCTCGAGTTCCAACTGGTTGGCGAGCAGAAGAAACTGGAAGATGCTCAAAAAGCCTGCACTGTCGCCAACGATCGGTTTGAAGAGGCCATGACCAGCAATGAAGATCTGTGCGCTCAGTGGGTCAAAGAAAAGAAAAAGCAAACCGGAAGATCGCTGAGTTGGAGCGGGATCTGGTAGACGAGCACGCCAAGGCAGCGGCAGGGAAGGCGGGGCTGGAGAAGGAGTTGGAAGAAGAAAAGACCAAGTCAGCCTCTGAGAGGGCAGCATACCCCGACTTATGCATCACAGCAGTAGAGTAGTTCAAGGGGTTTGCTGACTTCCAGATGGCTATCGATGCCGCGATCGTCCGCAATTGGCAAGAGAGGGATCTGGTGGGGCTGGCCCGTCGGGAGCGACCGCTGGGAGCAGGAGTGAAGAAGAAGTGATCCAGAGCTTCTAGCGGTAAGACTTCTACAAACATGAGATGGCCGAGTTCTGGGACAGCGGCTGGAAGATGTTCAAATGCAAAGCAGAAGAACTGTTCCCAGACTTGGACTTCAACACTGTTAGAATAGAGGAAGACGACGTGGCCCAGACCCCCTTAGACGAAGGTGTGAACAAAGAAGACCTTGCTTCGAGCGAGGAAGATTGATGAAATGTAAATTTTGGCACTTTGCTTATAAATGGAATTTTTCTTGGTGTTTTGAGTGTTGTTGTTGTTTTTTTTTTTTTTTTTGAGAGTGTAATTTTGCAGTAAACTTATGTATAAGGTTTGTGAATAAATAAAATTATGAGTTGTGTTTGTCACATTGTGGCCTTTATTTTTGCAAATTTGAGAAGAATGAGAATGGTTATTCGAATAAGGTTTCTGTATAAATCGCAGTGAAAATTGAGAAGTAGGGAAACAGTCTAACTTGTAAGAAAACCACAATGCAGAGTGGAGTTTAAAATGTGAGAATGTCAAAAAATTTGAAGTTTCAAATCACGACCCAAAAGGGAGTCAGTCTGGCTTGTAAGGGTCCCAAAAAGTGAAGTTTTAAATCACGTTGTAAGGGTGTTGACAAATGAAAGGTTGGGTTGGGAAATGAAAGTTAAAAAATGTAAAGAGTGTTAAGAGACGTAAAAACATGGACCTGGAATTTGACTAAGTATGGAAACTATGCCACAATCATGAAGTTGCAAGAATAGCCTTGGCCGAGCGCTTCATTCGTGCTTAGTTCGGGTTGAGCCATGATTAACTCGGTCGGGCTGTCTCTTCAAGTAACTCAGTCTGGCTGAGCTCTTCATGCTCAGTCTGGCTGAGGCTTTAAGTGACTCAGTCTGGCTGAGCTCTTCATGCTTAGTCTGGCTGAGGCTTTAAGAGACTCAGTCTGGTTGAGGCTGTTCACGCTCAGTCTGGCTGAGGCTTTAAGAGACTCAGTCTGGCTGAGCTCTTCATGCTCAGTCTGGCTGAGGCTTGTCATGCTCAATCTGGCTGAGGTTGTTCACGCTCAGTCTGGCTGAGGCTTTAAGAGACTCAGTTTGGCTGAGCTCTTCATGCTCAGTCTGGCTGAGGCTTTAAGTGACTCAGTCTGGCTGAGCTCTTCATGCTCAATCTGGTTGAGGCTTTAAGTGACTCAGTCTGGCTGAGCTCTTCATGCTTAGTTTGGCTGAGGCTTGTAACTAGGTGCTGCAATCAAGACGTTATTGAGGTACTACACAGATAATTGAGATATAAGATTGTTGTCGTGTAAAGTGTAGCCCATTTGATCATAAATTTACATCATGTGAGAGAAGAAGAAGAACATTCAAGTGTGTAGATTGCCAAAAAGAAAATACAATAACTGATCAATACAAGAATAGGGATTTATTGAAAATAACGCTTCAAGTGTTCAGCGTTCCACGGATGGGGGAGGTCTCGACCTTTTATGTCCTGAAGTCGATAAGTGCCCGGACGAGGTCTGGCTTTAACAACATAAGGTCCTTCCCACTTGGTGCCAGTTTTCCCTCAGCCGGATTTTTGGTGGCAAGGGTTACTTCGCGCAAAACAAGGTCCCCCACGGCGAACTCCCTCCGTCGGACTTTGCGGTTGTAATGTGTTCTCGTTTTCTGTTGGTATGAGGCCTGTCTGACAGCAGTGGTTTCTTGGAGCTCTTCGATTAGGTCTAGGTCTGCCTGACGCAGCTCCTCAGTTAGTTCTGGATTCGGATGTAGAATTCTTGGGGTAGGTAGACCGATTTCCACTGGGATAACCGCCTCAGCGCCGTATGTTAAGCGAAAGGGGGTCTCCCTAGTGGGGGTTCGAGCGGTAGTGCGGTAGGCCCAGAGTACATTCGGTAATTCCTCAGCCTAAAGTCCCTTTGCAGCTTCCAGCTTAGTTTTGATGATCTTGAGAAAAGAACGGTTGGTAACCTCAACTTGGCCATTGGCTTGGGGATGACCTGGGGAAGAGAAACATGGCTGGATTTGAAGTTCTGCACAGAATTTCCTGAACTTGACATTGTCGAATTGTTTGCTGTTGTCGGAGACGATGGCTTGAGGGATGCCAAATCTGTATACGATCGACTGCCAGATGAATCTGGTTGTATTCCGCTCTGTAATTGTGGCAAGGGGTTCTGCCTCCAACCATTTAGTGAAGTAATCAATGGCGACAATGGCGACAATGGCGAATTTGGTTTGGCCTCAGCCAGTGGGCAATGGGCCAACTAGGTCGATCCCCATTTGGCGAATGGGTAGGGACTGCAAAGTGTGATCAATTCTGTAGGAGGAGCATAGGGGATGTTGGCAAAACGCTGGCACTTATCACATTTGAGCACGAAGTCTGTCGCATCTTGATTGAGAGTAGGCCAAAAATAACCAGTGCGAAGTATTTTGTGGGCTAGGGCCCGGGCGCCCGAATGATTACCACAGATACCCTCATGGACTTCCCTCATTACGTAGGTTGCTTGAGCAAGATTGAGGCATCGCAGGTATGGGCGTGAAAAACCGCATTTGTACAAGAGGCCGCTGACAAGAATGTAGTTGGACGACCGGGCCCTGACTTTGGCGGCCTGCTGTTTGTTGGCTGGCAGTTCCCCCGTTGTCAGAAATAGAAAGATGTCGGCCGCCCATGGAATAGGTTCATTTTGGATGAAGTAGACTTGCTGCTGAGTTGGGGAAATGGCAGGGTGGGCCAGGTACTCGAGGCGGACACCGTGGCTGAGGTCTGACTGGTCTGCCGAAGCTAACTGAGCCATTTCATCTGCTTTGGAGTTTTCCGTCCGAGGGATGTGCTTGATGTGGAAATTATTGAAGAGGCGAGCGAGAGGGAGTGCGATATCCCTATAAGCCTGCATTGTGTCTTCCTTGGCATCGAATTCCCCCGTGATTTGTCCGACAATGAGCTGGGAATTGCTGAACACTTGGATGTGGCTGACACCAATGTCTCTGGCGAGGCGAAGACCTGCGATCAATGCTTCATATTCAGCCTCATTATTGCTTGCGTTGAACAAGAAGCGGAGAGCACATTTGAAATAACCACCCTCAGGGCGGTGAGGATGAGACCAGCCCCACTGCCTTCTTTGCGAGATGATCCGTCGACGTTGAGGGTCCAAGAGTGGGGGTCTTCTGGCTCGGTAGGGGGTGGCGGGGGCGGAGGAGCTGTGGTTGGAGTGGGATTAGTGAATTCCAGGATGAAATCGGCAACAGCCTGCCCTTTAATCGCCGTTCGAGGCCGGTAGGAGATGTCAAATTGGCTGAGCTCGACCGACCATTGCATAAGTCTGCCGGAAAGCTCTGGTTGTTGCATTATCTTCTTCAATGGTTGGTCAGTGAGGACCACTATGGAATGGGCTTGGAAGTAAGGACGGAGTCGTCTGGAGGCGGTGACCAAAGCCAATGACATTGTTTCTAACAATGGGTAATTTTGTTCTGCGCCTCTGAGAGCCCGACTGATGTAGTAGACCGGTCGTTGGACAGAGCTGTCTTTTCTGATGAGTGTTGAACTGACTGCGGTGTTTGACACGGCTAAATAGAGGAAGAGGGATTCGCCCGTGATTGCCTGAGAAAGCAAGGGGGTTTGGCCATGCACTGTTTCAACTGCTGAAAGGCCTCTTCGGATTCTGTCGTCCACTCAAAAGTTTGTCGAAGAACTTTGAAAAAGGGGAGGCACTTGTCCGTTGCGCGGGAAATGAAGCGGTTGAGGGCGGCAACTCGGCCAGTAAGCCTCTGAACCTCCTTAACCGTTCTGGGTGACTGCATTTCAATTAAGGCCTTGACCTTTTCGGGGTTAGCTTCGATGTCCCGCTGACTGACCATGAAACCCAAGAACTTTCCAGATCCTACGCCGAAGGCGCATTTCTCCGGATTGAGCTTCATTTGATGCTTTCGTAGGGTGGTGAAGGTCTCTCGCAGGTCGGCCAGATGATCAGTGGAGAGCTTGCTCTTGACTAGCATGTCGTCTACATATACTTCCATGTTCCGGCCTATCTGGTGATGAAAGACGGCATTGACCAACCGTTGGTAAGTGGCTCCAGCATTTTTCAACCCAAATGGCATCACACGGTAATGGTAGGTTCCTCGGTCGGTGATGAAGGAGGTGTGTTCCTGGTTAGACGGGTGCATCAGAATTTGGTTGTACCCAGAGAAGGCATCCATGAAACTGAGCATTTGATGGCCAGCCGTGGCGTCAACCAGCAGATCTATGCGAGGAAGAGGATAGCTGTCTTTGGGGCAAGCTCGGTTGAGGTCGGAGTAGTCGACACAGAGTCGCCATTTACCATTGTTTTTACGAACCAGAACCACATTCGACAGCCATCTGGGGTAGTCCACATTTGTGATAAACTGTGCCTCAAGGAGCTTATCTACTTCAGAAGCAATAAGGTTATTGCGCTCCGGGTGAAAGATGCGCTGCTTCTGGCGGATGGGTCGGAAATGGGGCTCAATGCTGAGACGGTGGGTGATGAAGGAGGGGTCAATACCTGGCATGTCGGAGTGGGTCCAGGAAAATACGTCGTTGTGCTCAATCAGGAGGGCGGTGAGGTCGGCCTTGGCCTGGGAGGATAGTTGGCTGCCGATCTTGGCAGTTTTTGCCGGGTTGGTGGGATCGATGAGGACCTCGACGAGCTCTTCCACTGGTTCCCCTCTGACCAGCTCGTCCTCGTCTCTGACGTCGAGTCCTTCAATGATCATAGCCTCCTTAAGCTTGACTTCTTTAAGTGAGGCGACATAACACTCTCTGGCCACGGTCTGCTCTCCCCTCACTGTGCTGACTCCAAGATCGGTGGGGAACTTGATGGCAAGATGGAAAGTGGATGTGATAGCTTGGAAGGCATTTAGGGCGGTGCGGCCAAGGATGATATTGTAAGCAGAGGGGCAGTCGACAACAAGGAAGGTCAGTAACTTTGTGGTCTGCCGCGGGTATTCGCCGGTTGTGATGGGAAGATCGATGGAGCTGATGGAGGTCACCCGGTCTCCAGTGAAACAGACCAACGGGGTTTGGAGAGGAGACAGACTTTCTTCCTCGATCTTGAGCTGGCGGAAGGCATTTAGGAAGATGATGTTTGAAGAACTGCCATTGTCGACGAGGACCCGTCTGACTTTGTAATTGGAGAGGAGGGCAGAAATGACGAGGGGGTCGTCATGGAGGTAACGGATGCCTGTGCAATCGGCTTCCGTAAAGATGATGGGCTCTATCCACTGCTTAGGCTGTTTGGGAGGGCGGTCTAATGTGGCAACTTCTTTGTCTGAGCCCTGTCTTATTTTTCTGAGTTCTGCTCGCTGAGCCGAGCGGGATGGACCTCCACAAGCAAGCCCGCCGGCTATGACTCTGATTTCTTCGATAGAGGGGGCGGGGTTACCTTGTGCTTGGGGTTGCTATGGAGGGCGATCATGGCCAGGGTTAGGTTGTGTTGGTTGCCGGGGAGGAGTGCACCGGCGGTTGTTTCTGATGGGTTCGGTCCTTTGCCTTTGCTGAGGGCGGGTTTCCGTGAACCGACTGAGACGTCCCTGATGTATCAAGCCCTCGACCTGATCTTTGAGGTTAACATACTCCTCAGTATTATGACCGTGGTCTTGGTGAAAATGGCAATATTTGGACTGGTCTCGCCGATTGGAAAGAGACCGTGATGGTTGGGGCCATTTCAGGGGGTAGTCTTGTTGGATCTGATTGAGAACTTGTTCTATGGGGGAATTAAGGGGTGTGTACCGTTCGAATCGGCTGGGCAGTCGGGCTGGTGCCAACCGGTCGGCTCGGCGGGTCGGTCGATATACTGAGGTGTTTGGTTATTGTACTGGATGTTTCTGGTTTCTGAGTCCTTTCTCTTCTCTCTAGGGATCGGGTTTTTGGCTGTAGGGTCTTGGCGAGCGGCTAGGGAATCTTCTGCGTTCATGTATTTTTGGGCTTTGGAAAGAAGGGTTGCCATGGAGGTCGGGGGGTTTTTTGAGAGGGAGAAAAGGAAATCAGATGATCGTAGGCCGGCCATGAATGCCGTGAGGATGACCTTGTCATCGTTTTCCGCCACCTGCAGGGCTTTGGTGTTGAAGTGGGTGACAAAGTTGCGCAGCGACTCCCTCTCAGTCTGACGGATCTTGAGGAGCTAGGTTGCTGGACACCGCTGGCGCTGGGCTCCAATGAAATGGCTGAGAAAGGAGTCACTGAGGTGCTGGAAAGTGAAGACAGAGTCTGCTGGTAGTTGACTAAACCAGAGTCGAGCCAACCCCTTGAGTGTCACGGGGAAAGCCCGATACATGATTTCATCGGGGAATGCGTGGAGGACCATGAGGGTTCTGTAGGTCTCCAAGTGATCGACTGGGTCCGTTGTACCGTCAAAAGAGTCAATCGTGGGCATTTTGAACTTAGGAGGTAAGGTTTGTCCCTGATGAAGGCAACAAATGGGAAGTTGGTTGTGGTAGATGGTTTATGCTGTATGTTCTGCATGACCCCTTGGAGTTAGAGCTTCATGGCTCGGAGTTCTGCGTCCCAGAGAGGAATGTTGTCACCACCGGAAGGCAGCGGGGATTGGACGCTGCTGGCCTCTCCTTCAGGGGTTGGTGCCAGGATCGATGGATGTGGGCCTCGGGGTGGCAGGTTTGTACCTGGGAGAGGGGGTTGCAAGCCTTCCAAGTTTGGTGGATTAGGCTGCTGGATAGTATGGCTCGGGGCTCGTCCTTAGTTGGGTGGGATATCTGGAGGCGGTGGAGGAGGCATAGGAAGGTTTCTTTGGAGTAGAGCATTAATCAGGGCTTGGTTTTGCTCGGCCAGGCGGTTAATGTTGTTGGTGAGCTCAGTGAAATACTGTGGTGGGTTGTTTGGATTGGGAGGGTCGGCTTGATGATCGGCAACATTGGGGTGAGAAGCCATAGATCTAGTTGTGACCATCCACCTTCACAGGTGGTATGAGGGGGTTATGGGGAGGGGGTCTCCGGCGACAATGAGCACAACTGGCGCGCGGAACAAAAACTTTCCGACAGACGGCGCCAACTGATGATACTACGGGTTCCAGACGGAACGGGTCGGACTGATCCACGCTTCCCAAACCGGTGTTTGAGTGACCAAGCCCACAGAGGAACCTGCACAAGAGTTCAACGGGGAACGGGAAGTCCCCCAGCGAACCCTCCGACGAGCAAGTTAGAGAGAGAGGTGGAATGTAGAGATAGATTAGAGTTAGAAAGATTAACCTTCTTCTTGTCTTCGACGTCTGCTTATATTCTCTGGTAATCATTTCGTTGTCCCTTCCGACCTGTCACCTTGGCCGAAAGTCTATGCTCTAGCTTACCTTGTTCATGGTGAAGGCGTTCTGTCCCGACGGAGAGGGGTTATCGTAATAAATGCTGTAAGGGGCTTCATTAATGGCGATGTGCAGTGGCAATAACTTTGCATGTCTTTGTCTGCTTATGTGGCTTGTCCTTCTCTTGCCATGAGTCTTGATGTCATTGGTTCTTATTGCTACGTGGGGCTTCAGCAATGCTGGGCTTTAGTATTTGAGTTATGTATTGGGCCCTAAATGGTGGGCTATAATCTTTATGGGCTTACCCATATCAACATCATCTCTCAGAAATTATACACTGAGCCTTATAGCATTAAGCTCATCTTTCCTTTGCGAGGTTTACAGAAAAACCAGAGTTTCATTTTTATATCTATCTTTAAGAGATAATTATTGTAGCTTTATGTGAAAGCAAAAACACATTCTTTTCAACCTTGTAAGAGTGTAGTACACTCAGTGTTCTTGACTTAGAAAGTTTGTGTAAAATCTGTGGAGGATTGCTCCATCTATGAAAAGGTTTCTAGCACCCTGTGAAGCTAGAAGATAGTAGAAAATCTCAAGTGAAGCTTCTGGAGTGGATGTAGGCTTGGTTGAAGCCGAACCACTATAAATCTGTTTGTCTCCTCTTCCCTAATCTCTTTACTTTCCTACTACTGCTATATCTATTTAATATTCATGTGCTAATCATTTGATTTACCCTGTATGTTAGTTATATTTCATTGTTATTTTCCTTGATCATTTACTGCTAAGTTCATCATTGTGCTTGTTAATAATTTGTTGTACTGGTAGTTAATTTTATTGGAGTATTATTAATTTTAATTTGTAGAAACCTAATTCACCCCCCTCTTAGGTTGCTTTTTGGGTAACACACATCATTGTGGATACAATCGTAGGTGTTTTTTGTTGGGCCTCAAATATTTTTTTTATTGTTTATCTAGACTTTTTTAGCACTTGTGAAATATGGTGGATTTTGTTAATTTTTTTTTTTAATCTCAATTGTCAATTAAACAAACTAAAATAAAAATAAAAATGAAAAGATTTTAGCTCAAATTGCTAAAAAGTGAGTTTTGCTAAAACAAATATAAATAAATGTTATTTTTCTAATAAAAGTGATGGTTTGTGAAATATCTTTTTTTATTTAAAAAAATAAGGATTATAGGTGATAATTTATAGCGATTCCGATTTTAATCCGACCCTTTTGTATCTTGGACTTGGATTTCGTGGTTTCGTAGTATTGTTCATGCCTTTTTCTCCTCGTACTTCCTTGAATTTGGTTATTGGATTATAACGGTTGCATTTAGAACAAGTTGGCTGCTTAATTTTCAAACTTTTGTTGCCCATAATTTTACTTTTCCGCTCGAGCGGCACTTCTTGCGCTCGAGTAGGTTTTGTGAACTCTCAGTACTTTTGCAAGTCTGCAAAACTACTAAGAGAGTGTATTCTATGCTCGAGCGGTACTTTTTGCGCTCGAGCGTTGGTCTATTGTTTGCAAAACTACTGGGAGTGTGCATTCTGCGCTCGAGCGTCACTTCCTGCACTCGAGTGGAACAACTTATTACGTTTGACGCTCGAGCGTCACTTCTTGCGCTCGAGCGGACTGTGTGTATATCAGTTCGCAGCAGCAGCAGCAACACTTTTCCACATCACTTTTCTACATTTTTTCTCTCAAAACCCTAGATCTAGAGCCTCTCTCTCTAAAACTCACTCTCTCTACATTTTTATTTAGATCCATTGGTTTCTTTACCTGTCACGACCCAAACCCGCCCCTACAGGTTTAGCATCATGATCGACTAATAATCTTAAGATTACCGACAGCCTCTCAACAAAATCACAAAATAAGGGGCTAGAAGAAGCTAATACATAAAATATAAATTCGTCTAATGAGCTGTGCTGACTTATATGAAACAGAGATTTTTAAATTTATACACAATGTCCAAAAGTCATTCTTGTATTATACCCACACACATAATAGTCAAAGCAAGAAGGTATTAAACTTCATATACAAAAACTTGTCGTAAACCTTAACAAAGAAAACAAAAGTTTAGTCAATCACAAGGCCTTGAACACACAACATATTCGGAACCTCCATGGAAGGCACAATAGTTGGCTTGACAAAACAGAACTAGACAGAAGTCTTCAGGCCTGATCTCCAGAATGCTCACCTATACATATATATACGCACAGTGAGCTAAAACCCAGTGAACAACATTAATGTAAAGAGGTTAGTGAACGAATTCCGAACGTATCATAGTCATAAAACAGATCATAATAGAATCATTCTCATATCTGAACATAATATTGGTACATCCAATAGAACATATCATATCATCATCTGACTAGAGTAATCGGTTCCAGATACCGATTAAACACATCACCACTTTGACAAGTGGCTAACGAGATCTCGTAATCACATATATGTCATGGACCCGCATTAACATGTCGCCCTCCATGACTTGGGACTATCTATGGATGCCATAATAGATTTCAAACATAGGACGTTCGTTCACGTAAACAAATATCGTTTCAGAAATCATAACTTATCAAATCACATTTGGAACATTATTCATATGAACATATCTTTACAATAACGTTACTCATAGTGGGCTTCTAGAAACGGTTGGTCAGTCTTCGAGTCTTGACCTACAAACACAAATGTACATAGTATAAAACTTGTCTCATTATTACTCATCCATATGGCCACACATGGCTTAGCTTCCTTTCTTTAACTTCTTATTCATTTCATGACACATAACTTGTTCATATTGAACCACATACTCGGATTCGACACATATTTTCTAATTCACTTACGTATGATGTTTCTTAGCTTATTAATCCTTAATGGCTTATAAATCATGGCTAAGAATGTCCGGAAAGAGATGTGAGCGAAGATATGTACTTAAAACATCTTTTAAAAACATGTTGAAAATAAACTATTGGCTAGAGCCAGCTTTTCGTCGCTAGAGTTAGCTGAAGGCAAAAACTGAGCTTGCTTGAGCCACCATTTGGTCGCTCGAGCCAGCTTTTGTAGAGTTAAAAATACTTGGAACTCACAATGTTGGCTCGAGCCACCACTTAGTCATCGAGCTAGCTATGAATTTCATGGGTTTTAAAACACAAAGTTTGGGCTACAAAAATGTATTATAACTTGTAGAAGCTTGCATGGCCATTCCAAACTCATGAAAACATTTGGATAACACTTACAAACTTCTTTAAATCATGAATTAAAGGTCAATTTACTAAATCAACGCTCAAAACTTTCATGCATGTAAGATTTTCATCTCCTTTTTATCTCATACTCTTCAAAACATGGATTTGAGCTCCAAAACAATATAATTCATGAAGTAGAACTCGTGAAACTTTTAGAAATCAATGATGTATGTGTAAATTAGCTTCCAAATCATTATCAAACTCAAGAATGGCAAAACATGGCAAAATCATGCATACATGTAGAGTTTCTTCAAATTCTTTTTCCAAAGGTCATAAAACATGAAATTCACTCCTAAAGCTATATGAATTATGCATGCATGTACAATTCATCTTCTAAATTCAATACGGATGACATGAATCATGTTCAAAATGATGAAATTAAACAAAACTAAGCATGCATGTATGAATTGACTCTAAATTCATCATCTTTAATTCAATTCTTGCACATAATCATAAATTCCTCTTGAATTGATTTAATTGATGGCTTAAACTCATAATTACGTCTTGAATTCTCACCTAAAGTCTTGAATAAGCCAAATTCTTGCAAATCTTAGAGCTTCTCTTCTTGATCTTTAAGAATCAAGCCTTAATCTTTCAAATTCTTTAGCTTTCTCTCTCTAAAAGTGAACTCACTCTCTCTCTAAAAGCTCTCACCAGAATTTTCCAATCAAAAAAAACATTATTGATCTCAAGAATGAGCTTAAGGGCCCACTTATATAGTTGTAATGCTATAATACATTAATTAGGATATTAGGCTTGCTAAACACAACTTAATTAATCAGACTGAATCAATTTTTTAATAAAAAAATTGCCATATGATTCTAAAAATTTCAAATAACATATTGAGGTAACCAATTTTAGTTTCGAATGCCGATAAAACTTTCAATTTTTAGATCAATGCAGAATTCCAGACAGATATTTTTACAAGTGATAGATAGAAAACCAAATAGCATACAAAATACATAATAAACACATAATTCCATTCTAAACATTTAGTTAACATTCTTTATTATGGATTAGTAGTTAATTATCGAGGTTGTTACACTACTCTTGTGTCTTTGGAAAAGAGGTAGAGCGTCTCAAGAGCTTCGCTGTAACACCTGCCCCTCTACTTAATTGTTAATTTTGTGATTAACCTGAATTATGCATTTATTCGTGCCTTATATGCTTATTTGTGTGCATCATGTTTGTTAACAGATATGCTCTTGTATAAAAGACCTGTCTGATTCGTTATATCACAGGGTTACAAATTAATTACGGGAGACCCTCAAATAGATGAGGTGGTACTTTATGTGACACCATGAACGTTTAATTAAATATCACATAAATATTTATGGCTATATATAATTATGATTGTATGTGATGATATATTATTAAATAAATAAATATATGAATTTAATTTGGCATTGAGTTATCAAATATAGGATTAATTAGGAATTATTATTTGCGGCCAAATTAACACAAATATAGAATTATAATACTAGTTGGGCCAAATTAGAGTTAAAGATAGTAAATAAATAAATGTAAAAGTTAGAGTAAATAAATAATAATAATAAATCTACTGATGAGATAAGGCCAATCAATTGCTCGCCATTAATTAGTAGATTATAATCTCTCAGGAGAGATGGTTGGATGCCATCTGTACCACCTAGCTTTAGGGAGAATGAGTCACCCTATGGAGGCATCATGAGTTTGCATGTATATAAAAAGTTGGGGCGGAAACTACGATAGAGGTAAAGGAATGAGGGAAATAAGAGAGTGAAACAAAGAGAGACCGAAAGGAGGAAGAACAGCTTTGAAAAGATAGGAAAAATAGAAAGGAAATAGTAAGACTCGATCTTAAGGTGAGTTATATTATACCTTGAGTCACCATAATATATTTTACTTACGTTTTGACTTACCATGATTTATTTTATACAAGTTATGTTTATAAATTATTATAAATTATATTAATATTTCAACTACGTGGGTTATTTTCTGAACTTTATTTATTTAAAATGAAACCCATAGATATGTTTGTTTAAATTTTAATATAAATTTGACTATGACCTTATAAATAATTATGTTTTGTAAGTACCACCACAGAAGTCCCACGCCTTGGGGACTTAAATAACCATTGGCCTCTGTTTGGCCACTTCATGGTCTTCTGTTTGTATGGATCCATTGACCTCTGTTCTGATTGTCACTTCTGTGACCTCTGTTCTGTTCTGTTTTGTACCATGGTTATGGTTATTTATTTACATAATTTCTGTATTTCAGTTTCTGCCACTTAAATGATTTATTTACCAAATTGAGTTATGTAAGTGTTTGGCTTAACTAACCATCCATGGTTATTTTGTATTCCCTATACTCTTGGCATAATATTCTCACTCTACTGTGTGCTTATAGCTGTTACCCTTTCAAGTGACAAGATGTAGGGGAAACCCATAACCTCACGAAATGGAACCCGTACGTGGATTGATGTTGATCCACTTTTTTTTTTATCTTTCTTCTCTTTTTTTTTTTTTTTTTAATATTTTTGCTCCCTTTTTGTTCTACTCGGGACCGGTCACTGAATAATAAAATAATAAAAACCTTATAAATGTATTTTCTCTTATTAAAATAGTAAAATGGAGTAATTTCCTATTTAATTATTTTTATTTCCGTTTGCGCAGTTTAATTTGCTACAAATAGAAAAAGTTAATAAGTTACGATTCCAACCCTAAGCCCTTGGGGTTGGGTCGTGACACTTTAATCAATAAACTAGGTCGATTAAGTTATCAGGCTCTAAGTTACTTACTCTAAGATGGACAAGTTAAATAGATAATTAAATAGTTAGATATATATATATATATGTATGACTTCAATTAGAAAGAGAAGAGAGAGATATAATCTGAGAGAGAGAAAGAGACGAGGAGGATGTTCTAGAGTTGAGTTTGGGTGGATGATCAAGAAGAATAAGAAGGAGAGAACTTGAGCCAACTTCATCAACTAACACATTAAGGTAAACCTTCCTCTTAATCACTTGTATGAGATTAATTTTCATCTTGAATTCATGAAATTTGAGGAATGGGTGAGGGATTAAGTGGTGTAAGTGGGGCTAGAAACCCTACTAAGAGGGATTTTCCCATGACCTTGCTCCTTCTTATAGTTTTATATGAATTTAAGACATGTTCTATGGTTTAATTGAGGCATAGAATTATCTTGTGCATCCCCTCTTTAATCTTTAGATGTTTATGAGATTAAAGGATTTGATGAGTGAATTTTAAGCTCTATTCTTGGGAATTAGTTAGGAATTGTTGTTACTCTATGTCTCTTAATTTTGGCCCTTGATTTGGGTGAATTTGGGTTTGAGATTTGGAGGTTGAAATGCAGAAAAACAGGGCAAAAATTCGGTTCTGGAACACCCAGAACCGCACGTGCGGCAAGGGAGCCCGCACGTGCAGGAGTGCACTAGCGCACATACGGCAACTGGGCCCGCACGTGCGGATTACAAGGGAAGGTTGGGAAGCATTCTGCCTAAAAAGCACGTAGTGGCGCACGTGCGGAGAGAGTTCCGCACGTGCGGCCAGGGACCTCCGCACGTGTGGCTGGTAGGTGCCTCTCGTTTCACTTTCCTGTGTTATTTACTTCACTTCTGGACCATCGATAAGGTGTTTCACACCCGTAAATAATATCCATTTGCATTGTATGAACATCTAACAAAAGTAAACTGCATTTAAACAATCAATTCCTAAGTTATGAAATTAACTAATAGGGAGTTGGGTGAATTAAGTGAACAACGCTTGTATTTTTCTATGTAGGTCAAACGCCTCATTCCAATCACCTGCAACACGAAATTGATTGTGAGTAACACTGTTGTAAATATATATATGATTTAAATTATCTTTTCTCTGCTTCAACTTATGCATTATTCCGATATGTTTCTCATGTGGATGAATGATAATTCTATCCTAGTTTCCATTAGTTACTATGATAACTTTGGCACCTCTTCATATGAGTACAGTTCTATGAGTTCCATTTCATGGAACTCCTGTTTAATATGACAATAACTATCATATCTGATCTCCAGTCTCCGTGACCGTTTGTTCGGTCTTCCTGATCGCATGTTCGGTCTCCATGACCGTCTGTTCAGTCTTCTAGACCGCCTATATTTACTGCTTTTGAATACACTACGTGAAATGTTATACTTCTCAAATGTCGTGTGAACCTACCTAGTTTGTGTTTTATTTTATGTTATAATTATCATTCAAAATCTCTTTATTCAGTTGTTATTCACTGGGCCCTAGCTCACATTTTGGCATATCATATAGGTGATCCAGCTCAGGAAAGGGCGTAGTGGCGTCGGTCTTGCTCCGGTTTTTTCAAGCTAACCACCGTGCCTCATTGCGAGGTTCCCATCTATCTAAGTTTTGATATGGCCAGTGTTCACCCGTTTGAAATTCGTTCTTGTGTTTTTGGTCAGTTGTCACTGGCATTATAATTGGTGTCAATGGGAGTAACTTTTCCCTTTTGATTGCTTTTTTTAGACAAACTCGTAAGAGCATGTTGTACTTCTGCATGTATATATGTGTGTGTATATATATATAGCAATGTCTTTGTCTCATGTAAATTCACAGCTCATTGGACGTTTTGTTTTCTTGCATAATGGCTTCCGCGAGCCCCGCTTATTTGCTTTACTCAGTTAGGCCTTCGGTAATCATAGATTACTGGCTGGTTACGGCACCAAACCTATAGGGGCGGGTTTGGCTCGTGATATTCGCTTTGGTCCGAACAAAACTTAGTTTCGGCGTTTTTGAAGTTTCTTCATTACTTTGCTCGTCTTCTAAACTTGAGGTAGGACTTTCTACACTCTTCTATGAGTTTTAACTTAGTTATTTGTTGATGTGTAAAGAATATTGGAATTTGGAATGATTTTGAACAAACCTAGGGTTTTGATTTAAAAAAAAAAAAAAGGGGTTTCAAATGTATGTATAAAAAAATGATTATGGGAGTAGATGTGAGGTTGTGTTGTGATAAATTTGTTAATTTTGATATTCGGGATGGATTTTGGAAAAAAATGGAGTTTTGCCCTAAAATGTCTCAAATAGCTATTTTGTATAAATTAATAAAATTGGTATTCAGAATATGAAATTGCTATTGAGAATATGAAATTTGATGAATGTTTATATAAATAGCGGAGTTAGATATGTGTTATCTCTCACCTATAGAAATTTGGATAATTTATTTGTCTTGGAGATTGTATATATGTTTAGAAATATCTGTTTTGGGCTATCGGTGAAGAATAGCTATGATTGTTGTAGAAATTGCATGAGGATTAAGTGAATTGAAACTAATCTCTTATCCGTTGTCATTGAAAATGACTATGTCTTTGATACATTGTAAATGTATGATATTTGGAAGAAGAAAAGGGATGTACTCCATGTTTGGGAGAAGAAAGAGGATGGACTCTATTGAATTAAGTTGACATGTGTGTCCAGAGTAACAATCCCGAAAACCGTGTGTATACATGGGTGCCGATTCCTGTGGACAAAATATTTGTAAAATGGCAAAATGGAAGTATTTATATAATGGCTGTGTTGGTTAGAGACCCACTGAGTTGTACCATCAGTTTGGTTGTCTAAATGAAATGATGAATAGCTTATGAGTTGAGATGAAATGAATTGAGATATAAAGCTTGACATGGCATGATTTTGTGAAAAAGTTACAAATGATTTTATCATGGGCATTGGATATGCATATCATACTTATATCTTTGTTAAGATTCATATATTGTGCTAAATTATTTCTATTAGGATTTGGCTCATCCTACTTGAGAAAAATCATTTTCAGGTGCTGATGTTATGCCTTCACCAAGGACTTAGTTTGGGAGGAATGTGGAGCTGAAGGTTCAGTTTTGTTTATATTGTATTTAATTTTTGTATAAACCTAGGGTTTTATTTGTATTGAGCTTATGACTCATTTTTTATGTGCCCAAGCCTCGGCTTGGAAATATGTAAGCCTTTAGGGCATATAAACATTTGTTTGGCTTTCATTCTTTATCACCTTTTATATATAAATTCTGATTAATGAAAGCTTATTATTTCAATTATGTCACCTTGTATTAGTTGTTTGGGGTTGAATCATTGTAATTATTTCGGGGCGTTACATAATTTATTAGTCATCTATAATTATTTTCAGATCAAATGCAAATACCATTCTAAATTTTATTCTTTCCTTTTTTTTTTAATACAGATAATTTTATTTTGTAGAAATTTAATTTTATTAGATTTAAATATTTTATTGTAACTTTTAAATTAAAAATAATTTTTGAAAAATCATATTTAAATTATTTTATGCCATTATAAAATATAATTTTTTTTAATATCAACTTATTTGATAATCCCTTTCTAAAAGGTGTATTTGCTTCTGTTCATTAATCTTATTAATTATTAAAAAATAAATTATCAAATAATTTTATATATACAATTTTGTTTCGATTGCTCAAGTTATTTGGTGTCTCTGTGCAAGTTCATTCAAATTTATTCAAATTTTTGAATTTTACATAGGTTCTCACCGAATTAAAAATTATGGTACACAATCTTTAAATATTTGCAGGCTTGACTCGAGTTGCTTGGGTTTAACTCGCTCAAATTTACAACTTTAGTAAGAGGGTTGAAAGTTATATTATAGAAATTGTGACAAATTAAAAATTGATACATAAATTGTGATAAAATTGTAAAATATAAATTGTAAGTTTCAATATATATTTTTTTATTTTGCATAATTTACATACAAAAATCTAATTTATATTATTTCATATAAACATATTTTATTAATTTTTTCACATTCCATGCGTAGCACGGGTTTTCACTAGTGAAATAAATTTTAAGGTTTGAGGCTTGTAATAAAATAAAATTTTAATTTTATCAATCTAAACTCTCATCTTTTGATTTATTTTCAATGTAAATTATTTGTCTATTTTTGTTAAGTAAAACTAACCAAAAAAAAAAAAAAATTTAGTTATTAAACTTAATAGAAAATAGTATTTTATATATAACTACATTGAATATAATGATTAAATTATTATTTTTTGTCACTTTTACTTAATGAAAATAAGCAAATGATTTAGATTAAAAATAAATCAAAATATTATGGTTTAAATTGATAAAGTTAAAAATTCAAGATTTATTTTGTTATAAGGTTCAAACTTTAGGCTCCGTTTATTTTGACGTAAAATGTTTTTGTTAAGAATACTTTACTTATTTTCTATTGTTTGCTTGAACAAAAAGCAAGCAAAACATTTTTTAAGAGAAATATCTTTGTATCGTTTTTTCAAAACTGACTTACTTTTAAAATTTTCGTAAGTTAATTTTTATAAAGTTAACTCTCATTCGATATATTTTCAACATATTTAGCTTTTTTAAATATATATCTTAACTCACTAAAAAGTCATTTATTGAATCAAACTTTTTCTTTTAAACAATAAAATGTTTTTTTTTTTTCAAGTGTCAACCAAATGTCGAAAAACTAAAATAAAAATATTTTTTTCAATGTAAAATTAGTTTATAAGAATAATAATTTTTGTGTAAAATATTTTATGTCGAAACAAACGAAAACTAGAGTTTTTTTGTTTGTTTGTTTTTTTTGTTTTTTTTTGTGTGTGTAATTTCTCCTAGTTAATTTTCATTTAGGAGGTGTTTGATATAATCTATATAAGTGCACTAAGTGCACTTATTTGGGTCATATTATCTCTTTATTTTTTTATACATCTTTTTATAAAAAGTCAAAAAAAATACTGTTAATCATATTTTTTAATTTTGATGATGTCTAAAATATTATTTGTAACAATTTAGTTTTTTTTAATATACATATTTATTTGACACAAAATTTATCTTTTTAAAATATATATATTTGTTAAATATTATTTAAATAAAAATATTTTTGAAAACTTTACTATTCACTTTTTGAAAATTTAGGCTGATCACTATTCACTTTTTGACAAAATTAAAATTGATTAATTATATTATTTTGACAAAAATGATTGATTGGTTGAATTATCTTGACAAATGTGATATTAATGAGTTGTCTTCTTTTGACAAAAGTGATATATCCAAATGTAGCGGTAGGATATATTTAGTTTAAAATCTCTACAACATATACAATATTTTAAAGATGACATATATTTTCAGATCCATCATAAATATTATTAAAGAGATTTTTCTGTATGCAAATATTTGATTAGAACATTATATATGTAATGCATATAATATAAATAGAATACATCACTGCGCTATTAAACTTTTTACACTACATTGATTATATCATATCACACTACACTACATTGATTATATCATATTATAATCAAACAAGAAGAAAAGGATGGAGTTATATATATATATATATATAATAAACAAGATGGAGCAAATCATTTGTTTGTTTGAAAGTTGTGAACTTTGTATTAAATTGTCTACAAAAACGGTGGCTCCATGTTTGAAAAAACAAAAAAGCAAAAGAAAAAATTAGTCTTACTTTTATCTTTTTAATTATTGACATTTGCTGACTATTTAAAATCAAGGAGCGTGCTTATGTAAGCCATGACGTCAGCAATGAGCGTCCAACGGGTATATTTTTGTGTATAAATAGAAGTGTTGTGTGTGGAGAAAAATCAAGAACTTGAAGAGAAAATTTTCTGTGAGCTCCAAAATTCTGAGTATATTGTATTCTGCTCTTTCACTTTCAGATCTAAGTCTAGCCTTTGTTCTTACACTTTCATATCTACTCTTTGTGAGAGAATTATTGTAAAAGAGGGTTTAAGTACCACTTATTCTTATTCATTATTTTTGTGAGAGATTTTGTAAAGGTAAGGCATTTATTGTTGAGTGAGGCTCAATAGATAAGAGTAAGTTCTGTGCCAAATCCACAAGCTTGGTGGTGTATTTATTCAATTGATAGTAAAAAATTCTCAAGGAGGTTCCTTGGGGAGTGGACGTAGGCCTGGCGTGCCGAACCACTATAAATCGCAGTGTTTGATTTTCTCTCCCTATCTCTCTTACTTTTATATTGATAATTATTATTCTTTTTTTTTATTTATTAAAATTCTGAATATTGTGTTAATTTTAATATTGTGAAATTCACCCCCCCTCTTGGGTTGTCTATCTGGAATAACAATTGGTATCAAAGCCTAAACTTTAGTTTGTGTGACTTAACCGTCTTAGAGTAGATTATGACAATCCCCAGTTATTCTTTACCCGAGGGACAAGCATCCAATAGGCCACCACTATTTAGCGGCACAAATTTTAACTATTGGAAAATTAGGATGACCATACATGTTCAATCTAATGATTATGAATGCTGGAAAATTATTTGCAATGGTTCAAAAATTCCTACCAAAACCATAGATGGACTTAGGGTACCAAAACTTGAAGATGAGTGGGATGAATCAGATACTAGAATGACCCAAATTAATGTCAAAGCTACAAACATGTTGTACTGCGCCTTAGATGCCAACGAGTTCAACAGAATTTCCACATGTAAAACCGCAAAAGAAATTTGGGACAAGCTTATAGTGACTCATGAGGGAACCGAACAAGTTAAAGAATCTAGAGTCAGTTTGCTAGTCCATAATTATGAACTCTTTAAAATGAAGCCTGATGAGACTATTCCTCAAATGTTTACTCGCTTTACTGATATTATTAATGGTTTAACTTCTCTTGGAAAAATATATACTAATGCTGAAATTGTAAGAAAAGTGCTTAGGTCATTGCCAAAAAGTTGGGAGACAAAAGTCATTGCCATTACTGAAGCCAAGGATTTATCAAAGCTAAGTCTAAATGAGTTAATGGGATCTCCCTTAACTCATAAGCTCATAATGCAAGAAGGAAAAGAAGAGAAGGACAATAACAAGAAGAAAAGAATAGCCTTCAAATCCACCTTGAAACATTAAGAGGATAAGGAAGATGATTTAGATGAGGAAATGGCATTCATCACTAGAAAGTTCCAAAGGTTTGTGAGAAAGAAACAAGGCGTACGAAATTTTTTCAGAAAAGACTTCAACAACAGGGATTTTCAAAGAGGAGAAAATCACAAAAAATCTGAAGTAACCTGCTACAAATGCAACAAACCTGGACACTACAAATCAGAATGTCCAGAACTTAAGAAAAAATTCAAGAAGGACAAGAAGAAAGCTATGATTGCAGCATGGGGAGAAGATAGTGATGAAAGCGACACAGAAACCGAAGTTTGCAAAAATGAGGTTGCTAACCTATGCTTAATGGCACTTGGAAACGAAAATGAGGTAAATGACGAATCCTTTACATTTGATGAATTACAATTAGCTTTTGATGAATTACATGCTGAATTTAAGAAACTTAGTTTGAAAAGTAATTGTCAAAAGAAAGTAATTTCAAGTTTATCAAAAGAAAATGAATCATTGACTTCCAAGATAAATGTTTTAGAAAATGAAGCCATGAAAATGAAAAAGGAAAATGAGATTTTAACTCGAAAAGAGTCTTCAATTTCTGAAAAACATTTAGTTGTATTGCAAAAAGAAAACGAGTCTTTAAAAAAGGAGCAAATTATTTTGAAAGAAAATATTGAAGACTTGAAAAATACTCTTTCAAAATTCACTCAAGGTAGAGAAACTTTAGATAAAATTCTTAAAAATCAAAATCGTACTTTTGGTAGAGCCGGAATTGGATATAAACCTTTTTCAAAAGTAAAAACTGTCAAAAATGGCTTTGTGTATGCATCTTCTAATCACTCTCATCTCACATGTCATTTTTGTGGTACAAAAGGTCATATTTCACCTTCATGTCCTGTTAAAAGAAATCATTTTGCTAAAATAAAAAAGATGTGGGTCCCTAAGGACATTTCAAGAGTATCAAATTCTAACTTTTATGGACCCAAGAAAAAATGGGTACCAATAGAAAAATCAAATTTTTGTAGGTATGTTTCAAGACAAAATCCAGTAACGATAGATGGTATCTCGACAGTGCATGTTCGAGGCACATGACTGGAAATAAAGCTATGTTCGCCACACTTCAACCAAAGGATGGCGGATATGTGACTTTTGGCGACAATAGCAAGGGTAAAATCATTGGTGTAGGAAGTATTGGTAAAAATCCCTCTCCTATTATTGAAAATGTTTTATTTGTTGAAGGTTTAAAACATAACTTGCTTAGCATTAGTCAATTATGTGATAAAGGTTATAGAGTTATTTTTGAGAAAACTCATTGCACTATTGAAAACACCCTAGAAAACAAAACTTTATTTGTAGGTTATAGACATGAGAATGTATATGTGTTTGATTTGCATGATTTATCTTCTCATTTTAACATTAAATGTTTATCTGCTATAAATGATAATGGTTGGCTTTGGCATAGAAGATTAGGACATGCTCATTTTGATTTAATTTCCAAACTTTCAAAAAATGAGTTAGTCATAGGTTTACCAAAAATTGTTTTTGAAAAAGATAAACTTTGTGATGCATGTCAATTTGAAAACAAACTAGAATTTCTTTTAAATCCAAAAATATCGTTTCAACTACTAGACCGCTTCAACTCTTGCATATTGATCTATTCGGACCATCTAGAACATTAAGTTTAGGAGGAAAATCTTATGCCCTTGTTTGTGTTGATGATTATACTAGATATACATGGGTATTATTTTTAGCACACAAAAATGAAGCTTTTTATAATTTCTCAAAACTTTGTAAAAGAATTCAAAATGAGAAAAATCTTAATATTTGTAGTATTAGAAGTGACCATGGTAGAGAATTTGAAAATGATGATTTTATTATGTTTTGTGATGACTTAGGAATAGATCATAATTTCTCAGCCCCTAGGACTCCTCAACAAAACGGTGTGGTTGAAAGAAAAAATAGAACTCTTGAAGAAATGGCCCGTACTATGCTTTGTGAAAATAATTTGCCTAAATATTTTTGGGCGGAAGCTGTTAACACTGCATGCTATGTTATAAACCGTGCCATGATTAGACCTATTCTTAAGAAAACCCTTATGAACTTTGGAAAGGTAGAAAACCTAATATTAGTCACTTACGTGCTTTTGATTGTAAATGCTTTGTATTAAATAACAATAAAGATAACTTAGGAAAATTTGATGCTAAATCGGATGAAGCTATATTTCTTGGTTATTCTATGTCCAGTAAAGCTTATAGAGTATTCAATAAAAGAACTCTACTTGTTGAAGAATCTGTGCATGTTGTTTTTGATGAATCTAACGATATTATTTCAAGAATCTTGTAAGTAATGATATTGTAGAAAATCAACCAAGCATGGAGAGCATTTACAAAAAGGAAAAATGAAGAAAATCCATTACGCGAACATGAAGAAGAAATGACAATGGAGAAACTTCAAGAAATATATGCTCTTCCAGAAAGTGACTCAAATCTACCAAAAGAATGGAAGTATGCTCATGGCCACCCCAAAGACCTCATCATAGGTGATGCGGCGGAAGGTATAAAAACTCGTTCCTCTGTTAGAAATATTTGTGGTAACTTAGCGTTTGTTTCACAAATTGAACCAAAATCATTTTTAGAAGCTGAAAATGATGAAAACTGGATTTTAGCAATGCAAGAAGAATTAAATCAATTTGAAAGAAATGAAGTTTGGTTTTTGACCCCTCGACCTAAGGATCATCCCGTTATTGGTACAAAATGGGTTTTTCGAAATAAAATGGACGAATCTGGAGTTGTTACTAGAAATAAAGCTAGATTAGTAGCTCAAGGCTATAATCAAGAAGAGGGAATTGATTTTGATGAAACTTTTGCACCAGTTGCTAGACTTGAAGCTATTAGAATGTTACTTGCTTTTGCGTGTTTTAAAGATTTTAAATTATATCAAATGGATGTTAAAAGTGCTTTTTTAAATGGGTACATTTCGGAGGAAGTCTATGTTGAACAACCTCCCGGTTTTGAAAATCATAAATACCCGGATCATGTTTTCAAACTTTCAAAAGCTTTATATGGCTTGAAACAAGCTCCTAGAGCATGGTATGAAAGATTGAGTAATTTTCTACTTGACAAAGGTTTTTGTAGAGGAAAAATTGATACAACACTTTTTATAAAAATCAAAAAAGAAGATATGCTAATTGTTCAAATTTATGTTGATGATATCATTTTTTGTGCTACTAATGAAAATTTGTGCAAAGAGTTTGCTAAAGACATGCAGGGTGAGTTTGAAATGAGTATGATGGGGGAATTAAATTACTTCCTTGGTCTACAAATTAAACAAACTAATGATGGAATCCATTTAAATCAAACGAAATATATCAAAGATCTACTCAAAAGGTTTGAAATGGAATCATCAAAGCCTGCAGCAACTCCAATGAGCACATCGATAAAAATCGACAAAGATGAGCAAGGTAAACCTGTAGATGAAAAGAAATATCGAGGTATGATTGGTTCTTTACTCTATCTTACTGCAAGTAGGCCCGACATAATGTTTAGTGTTTGTATGTGTGCACGTTTTCAATCCGCACCGAAAGAGTCACACATCACCGCAGTCAAACGCATTTTCAGATATCTTGTCGGCACTCCAAATTTGGGATTATGGTATCCTAAGGGAACCACCTTTGAACTTTTTGGTTACTCAGATGCCGACTTTGCGGGATGTAGACTTGACCGAAAAAGCACTAGTGGCACTTGTCATTTTCTTGGACACTCACTCACTTCTTGGTTTTGCAAAAAACAAAACTCAGTGGCTCTGTCAACTGCTGAAGCAGAATACATTGCCGCCGCTGGGTGTTGTGCACAATTGCTTTGGATGAAACAACAACTTCAAGATTTTGGACTTCACTATGATCATATTCCTATAAAATGTGACAACACAAGTGCCATTAACCTTTCAAAAAATCCTATTCAGCACTCACGCACTAAACACATTGAAATAAGGCATCATTTTCTAAGAGATCATGTACTCAAAGGTGACATTGAACTCGAATTTGTGCCTACAAATGTCAATTAGCTGACATTTTACCAAGCCTCTAAATGAAGAACAATTTTGTTATATTAGAACTGAACTTGGTATGATGAATACTCCAATATAATGTTTATATTAAAAAAAAAAAAATTATAATAAAAAAAAATTAATAAAATAATTAAATAAAATGTTTCTAATAATAATATAAATAATAATAATAATAAAAATTATATACATATATTTTCTCTCTCTCACCCGCTCCGTCTCTATCTCTCACTCGCTCTCTCCTTTACTCTCTCTTTTTCTCTTTCTCTTGCTCTCTCGCTCTCCCCTTCTTCCTCATACCCTCAGCCGACTCCATCTCCACCCTCACCATAGCCTACAACCAGCTCCACCATCCACCATCCACAAAATCATCCATCACTTTCATCACTATCACCATCCACCCAAATCCCTCACCAATCTTCCGAACTCCATCACTTCTCTACCCGAAATTTGCATCACCATCTTTACCGATTCATCAAGTTCCATCACTAATCCATCAAGATCCGTGACTGATTCATCAAGATCCATTGCCGATCTACACAAATTCGTTACCGATCTACCCAATCTTCTCTATTTCTTCTGATCATCAAGGTCATCACCGATCAACATGTTAAAATTCTTGTTGCATTGTGTTATATTTTTTTACTTGTTGTATGTGCTCCAAATTCTCTTGGATTTAATAATGGTTGCTTCTACCTTGTCTGAAGAAATTGTTTTTATTTTTATTTTCTCCTTTTATGCTAGTGCACTTGATGTAGTTGTTTATGGCCGAATCTTAATGGCCCTTGGTATTATAGATTGGTGATTTGTTTCTTCAAATTTATGTAATTTTTAGTGCATTAATTTAGGGGGAGACTCATATATTTTGAGATCAAAATTATTATAAAAATATATATAAAAAAAAGGGGCGTGTGTATATTTTGTGCATAATTTTAGGGAGGGTATATATATACATATTTTTTTTCTCCTTGTCTGCACCAACAAACAAATTTTTTTTTTTTTTGTGCAAAGACAAAATTTAAAAAAAATAAAATAATAAAATAAAATAAAAATAAATAAATAAAGGAAGAAATGCTTGCAATTTTATTTCAGAAGAAGAAAATATTACTCGATTACATGTAAATTTTCAGAAGGCTTCACAGATTTTTTCCGTTTCACTTCTCTCAACAATTTTTCATGAGCCTCTTTTACATGCCTTTCTCTATTTTCGACTTCTGTGAGTCTTGGCATTATAACCGTTGCGTAATATTGCACCGCATTCTCCAACTGTGTATTTTTTCTTTTTAGCTCTTTCTTCTCCTTACACATATTAACCAGTTGTTATTTTAATAAGCACACATCATCTCTCCATTGCTGATTTTCTTGTACTCTTGCTTGTAATCGTCGCGCCATATTGGAAACTGCAGTCATGGCCTATGTACTAAGAGCCATAGTGTTATTAATAGCATCGATATCATTTCGATTACCAATAACACTAGAACCCTCATTTACAGGCATAGCATGTGCCTGCACCACTGGTACTCTCCCATTTGCCTGCATTACAGGCACCTCATGCAGGTCCGACTCATTGATAGATAAGGTAAGGAATGACATGATTACAAAAGAAGGTAAAACAAATTTTTCTCTCCAACACTTGATATTTTCGTCTCTTTCCTTCTTTCCTTGTCACTTTTTATACACTCCATCGATCCAATCCTCGATGCATATCTACTCAAATCTTTTGTTTGTCAACATTTTGTGCGCTCGAGATGCTCCAAAATCCCCACAATGATTCCGACAAGACAGAAGGCCCATTATTTTATTTTTGGCCGCTCAGATTATTTTATCAAATGTGTTTGTTTCATCTCTTCATCTTTATTTTGATGATGTCAAAGGGGGAGAAAAAATATGATTTTGCTTTTGAAAATTATATGTTGCAGGGTTATCAAATATTTTGTCAATTTTATTTTGTGTCAAATCCATACAAATATTGCCATCATCAAAAAGGGGAGAGATTGTTAATCATATTATTTAATTTTGATGATGTCTAAAATATTATTTGTAACAATTTGGATTTTTTTAATATACATATTTATTTGACACAAAATATTATCTTTTTAAAATATATATATTTGTTAAATATTAGTTAAATAAAAATATTTTTGAAAACTTTACTATTCACTTTTTGAAAATTTAGGCTGATCACTATTCACTTTTTGACAAAATTAAAATTGATTAATTATATTATTTTGACAAAAATGATTGATTGGTTGTATTATCTTGACAAATGTGATATTAATGAGTTGTCTTCTTTTGACAAAAATGATATATCCAAATGTGTAGTGGTAAATCTCTACAACATACATAATATTTTAAAGAGGGAATATATTTTCAGATCCATCATAAATATTATTAAAGAGATTTTTCTGTATGCAAATATTTGATTACAACATTATATAAATGGAATACATCACGTGCGCTATTAAATTTTTTACACTACATTGATTATATCATATCACATACACTACATTGATTATATCATATTATAATCAAACAAGAAGAAAAGATGGAGTATATTATATATATATAATATTATAAAACAGATGGAGCAAATCATTTGTTTGTTTGAAAGTTGTGAACTTTGTATTAAATTGTCTACAAAAACGGTGGCTCCATGTTTGAAAAACAAAAAAGAAAAAGAAAAAAAAATTAGTCTTACTTTTATCTTTTTAATTATTAACATTTGCTGACTATTTAAAATCAAGGAGCGTGCTTATGTAAGCCATGACATCAGGAGCGTGCTTATGTAAGCCATGACGTCAGGAGCGTGCTTATGTAAGCCATGACGTCAGCAAGGAGCGTCCAACGGGTATATTTTTTGTGTATAAATAGAAGTGTTGTGTGGGAGAAAATCAAGAACTTGAAGAGAAAATTTTCTGTGAGCTCCAAATTTGAGTATATTGTATTTTGCTCTTTCACTTTCAGATCTAAGTCTAGCCTTTGTTCTTACACTTTCATATCTACTCTTTGTGAGAGAATTATTGTAAAAGAGGGTTTAAGTACCACTTATTCTTATTCCTTATTTTTGTGAGAGATTTTGTAAGGGTAAGGCATTTATTGTTGAGTGAGGCTCAATAGATAAGAGTAAGTCCTGTGCCAAATCCACAAGCTTGGTGGTGTATTTATTCAATTGATAGTAAAGAAATTCTCAAGGAGGTTCCTTGGGGAGTGGACGTAGGCCTGGCGTGCCGAACCACTATAAATCGCAGTGTTTGATTTTCTCTCCCTATCTCTCTTACTTTTATATTGATAATTATTATTCTGTTTTTTTTTATTTATTAAAATTCTAAATATTGTGTTAATTTTAATATTGTGAAATTTTTAATAACCCAATTCAGCCCCCTCTTGGGTTGCCTACCTGGGATAACATATACTTATTTAAATTATCCCAAATACCCCTTATATCCCTAAATTATTATATTAACCATTTATTTTTTAGTTAATTACCAAAAAGTCTTGTCTACATATTTGGTGGTAACTTAGGTCTTGTCAAAAAGTTTTTGAACCAATAAGTCTCATTTATAGGTAAAAAGACGTTTTGCCCTTTAATCCCAAAATTGAGAATGTTCTCAATTTCAAAACTGATAATGTTCTCAATTTTCAAAACAGAGAATGATTTTAGTATATAATTATCAAAACTAAGAAATTTTTTTTTGGCTTCTGAGAAAAGTATGGGATTGAAAAGAAAGATAATTCTGCGAACCTGACACATTAGATTGTTGAATTGAGTTTTTTTTCATGATTAAAATTGAGAATATTATAAACTGAGAATATTCTCAATTTCAAAAAAGAGACTCAGCTGCACAGTGACTCGAGTTTAACAGAGAGTTTGCAATTGAGGGAACACATTAGACAAGTTAATAAATAAGTTCAGTCCAATACATCAAAACCCTTGCAACAGCAAATTTATCTTCCCCGTGAGAGGCCGTAAAGCAGCAAAAGGCACTGCAGCAACAAGGACTTTGAAACACAGTAACACACGCATGAGCTGGACAACACGCTACACACAAAGGGAGCGTGAAAACCACGCCAGAGCGACCCACCTTCATCATCCTCAACAATGCACGGAGGAAGAGCAAAAGCCATACCAGCACCAGAAGACACGGCACAAGCTTCATCATCACCTCATGCCGGGCTGGCGAAAATACATATTGGCGGCCAAACTCCGGCGTAGCAGCTCAGCAGCAGCTCAACACACAGCTTTCGAAGCTCCGGCAAAATGCATCGTTGTCTTCTTCTCCGGCACCACACACCCAATCACAAACATGTATGTAATTTAACCCTAGACTCCTCCTATTGATCAAACAAGATTTACATCCAAATTCACAAAGAGAGAGAGAGAGAGAGAGAGAGAGAGAGAGAGAGAGTTACAGGCATCATTGGTGTTACAGGAAGAAATTTAGATGATGGAATTCCAGTGCTAGTGTAGCAATGGTTGGAAGACGACCATCTGATTCCCAAATTCAAGTTTGGAAGGGTAAATTGGTCTATTAAAAATTAATGGGACTTAAAGGAGCAAATAATTTTATATAGGACCTAATGGATTATAAGTTCACAAAATGAGACTTGTATGTAAATGCCTCTTTATTTTTTTATACGAAAATGCACTAAGATGTGTGCAGTCACAATTACATGGCAAAATATCATTAGTTGAAAACTAATTCATGGTAAATACGTGAGTTTGACCAAAATTGGTGCCCAATTTGTTGATCCATGAATTGGAGAAGATTTGCTACCCTTTGTAGGCCGCTTAATTTAATTTAATCGTGATGTAACTATGATCCAACCTGTTGTCCCTTTATGAGATAACACTGCTGCAACCCTCTTTGTTGCAATGCCGGTGTGATCAGGGATGAATTTACAATTGTCATTATGAGGTGCAAGAGAATGGGGCGCAAGTTTTTAAATTTTTTAATATAATATATGATGTTTTTTAAATTTTTTTGGAGTGTGATCGCCCTCTCTGCACTCCCGTAGATCCATTCTTGATTGTGACCCTCTCCATCTTATACTATCAAAAGACGCATAATTCAACTTTGTCAACTGAACAATTAAAATGGTTGTATTTTAATTTAAATCATTGCTCTAAACTAAAAGTTTTGTTAGAGAATGTAAAATTGTCGAACGCAAATAAAATGTGTTAAATGTAAGTAAGAGCCATGAGTTGTGTCGCATATATCACTTGTGTTTAGTGGTAGTTAAAACGTTTTTGATGCATGTGACTTGTGAGTGGTGCAAGTGATATATGTGGCATGTATTCAACATGTTTTAACTTGTCCTTGAATACTCAACATTTTGAGAAAGCAAGGGAAATGGAAGAAACTAGTCAATTAATTCAATCGCCACATGTAAGAGGTAAATATGAGCTAAATTGCTACATGACCCAGCTACCAACTTGCTAGCCAAATAGGATATATGGCAACATCATCAAGCATAGTCTCCGACTAACGACTTAACCCAAGTAAAGGGTGGACCAAGTCAATGGTAAGTCCATTATGAGTTGGAATGTGTTTATCTATTTGTATAATATCGCGAATATGGACATGATTCCAAAGAAAACTGAGCAAAAAAGGGGCAGTGACTAAAGTTTATTAACAACCACAACAATCATGAGTAGTCAATCATAAGTAAGCAACAAATCCATCGAACCAAGTACACAATCAATAACATTTATATTTACTGTTCTATTGATAGTGCATTAATAAACATTGACTTAAATATTAGAGATTCTCTTAGCTAACAACCTTAACCGGAGTATTATTTACTCGTGTTCATAAGAAGCGTTTAATAAAGATACAAATGTGTTTTCTAATGTCATCTACACCGGGTGGTAAATTTTTCCCACACACCACAAATACACTACCACACAACCTTTCACCCTACATCCACATCTCCTATCATTTCTATTGTCGTTTACCTTTCTTTCACCGACATCCCTACCTTTTCGGTAACCTTACACCCATAATTTAAGAACTCAAATTCTTTCATGATCTCAAGTGATTAAAGGGAGAGAAGGAAATAAAGAGGCATGCTTTGTTTGGTTGAAGTTTTGACTGAATGAAAGAAATGGATAAAGAGATGAAGGAAATAAAAAGAAGATGCAAGGGGTGAGGGCATTTTTGCAACAACTATCAAATTGTCAAATATTTCTTTTCATTCATTCTACTCTTTGTATATCTTTTCGTAAAAAATAAAATTAAAAAAAATTATTCCAAACATGTTGATTTTTTTCATCTCATAGTTCAGCAAAGAAACTAAAAAGTTAATAAAAAATATATTTCCAAACGAGACCTAAACTGAGTTTTAACACTTAAAATTTTGAAGTTCGGTAGTAATAAGTTTTTAAAAAAAATTGTTTTTTTTTTTTCTTTCATAAATCGTTATCATAAACTATACCAAACACAACATATATTCCCAAATAATAATATTAAAAAAGTTGGAAACAATTTTAAAATTTTGAATCATTGGGCTTTGTAGAGTCAAAAGATGTAGTTGCCCAATTTGCTGATTGGGCATGTGTAACCCCCACAAAGGCACACATGAAATCCAGAATATGTAAGCTTCTTCTCTCTCAACCCAACTCCAACACTCAAAGACAAGCTCCACTTTATCTTATAGCCATCTAATTGAAACCCAGAAGTCTCATGGACGTGAAATTAAACTGGGAATTGCAGCTGTTGAATCAAACATTGTTCAATCTTACTGTGAATCCAAAGCATTCTCAGATGCTCACCAATTGTTCGACGAAATGTCTGGCTGGGACGTAGTTTCGGCCACAACAATAATTAGCCGCTTCGCTCAACGCCATCGTCACAAGGAGGCAATCTCTCTCTTCTCAACAATGCTTGTGATGAATATCAGACCCAATGAATTCACTTTTGGCACTGTCATACACTCTTCCACAGCTCTACGAGACCTCAATTTAGGCAAACAACTTCATGCTTGTGCGGCGAAGATAGGCCTCGAGTCAAATGTCTTTGTGGGTAGTGCAATTTTGGACCTCTATGCCAAGTTGAGCACAATCGAGGAAGCTCGAAGAGCTTTTGAAGATACTCACGAGCCTAATGTGGTTTCTTATACAACTTTGATTTGTGGGTACCTCAAGAAAGAGATGTTTGACGATGCTTTTGGGCTTTTCCAGGCAATGCCGGAGAGGAATGTTGTTTCGTGGAATGCGATGATTGGCGGGCATAGCCAAATGGGCCATAATGAGGAGGCTGTGAATCTTTTTGTTGAGATGTTGAGAGAAGGGTTTGTGCCCAGCCAGTCTACTTTTCCTTGTGCTATGAGTGCAGCTGCCAATATAGCCGCGCTTGGAATGGGCAGAAGTTTCCATGCTTGCGCGATTAAGTTCTTGGGCGATCTTGGCGTGTTTGTTGCCAATTCTCTGGTCAGTTTTTACGCAAAATGTGGAAGTATGGAAGATAGTTTCTTGGTCTTTAGCAAACTTCCTGAAAGAAATATAGTTTCTTGGAATGCTTTGATATGTGGATATGCGCAAAACGGGAGAGGAAGAGAAGCCATAGATCTTTTCCATAAAATACAACACACAAGTCTTCAACCTAATAGCGTAACGCTACTTGGTGTACTTCTGGCTTGTAACCATGTTGGCCTTGTCGATGAGGGTTATTCATATTTCAACCAAGCAAGACTCAAAGACCCCAACATGCTAAAACCAGAGCACTATGCTTGTATGGTTGATCTACTTTCTCGCTCTGGACATTTCCAGGAAGCAGGGAGGTTTATCCATGACTTGCCTTTTGACCCGGGAATTGGGTTTTGGAAATCATTGCTTGGAGGGTGCCAAATCCACTCAAATATGGAATTGGGAGAGCTTGCTGCCACAAAAATTCTGGCTTTGGATCCTGGAGATGTTTCATCGTACATTATGCTGTCAAATGCACATTCGGCTGCTGGGAGGTGGCAGAGCATGTCGATGATCAGACAAGAGATGAGGGAGAAAGGGATGAAAAGGGTCCTGGGGTGTAGTTGGATTGAAATTGAAAACCGCATTCATGTGTTTGGTACTGCGGATAGGACACACAGCAAAAAGGATGAGATTTATATGGTACTGACGTTTTTTCTTGAACATGTGATGGAAAGCAGCCAAGCTTCCAAACTTTTGACAGAATCTTATATCCAGTTTTATGTTCACAATTTTGTGTAAAGACATGATTCAAGAGACTCTGATTTATGGAGTAATGAATGAAATTAGTATATTTCACATTCTCCCTCGAGTATTTACTTCAGAAGATCCAAGATGCTTTGATTTGGATAGCAAAGATTATTTTTTAGCAGAAGCAAAGCAATATGAATGAGTTTACTTGTAGATAAGGTTGTAAACTAATTGAGTTGTTCATGAACAACTTGAGCTCTTCCCTAAATGAACGAGTTCGAGTTAAATTTTTAGTCTCGTTAAGTTATCAAGTCGATCTCGAGTAGAACCAAGCTAAGCTCAAATAGGATCGTGAATACAATAATTTATAAATTAATTTTTTTTTTTTTTGGTAATATATCAATTATATTTCTATTATATATTTTTCCATATTTGGTGCGTGTGCAAATTTATGTATTTGATTGATGAAACTTAATAATAATATGAGTATTCTTTTATATTATGCACATAATTTTCTCTTATTGTGCATTTAATCTAGATTTGATTTTTCTTTTGGAGTTCAAATTCGAACTCCGCTCTTTATGTAATCGAGTTTCTCAAACACTAGATGAGCTTGTCCATTTTAGACTCCCTCACAATTTCATCTGTACAAGATCGAAGATTGTCTTGGCCAACATGAAACTAATATAATTGCTACTTTGCTTGGGCTCTTCAGTGAGCAAAGATGAACTTAGCAGAACCAAAGCAATGCCAAATTGTTTGTTGGAGATTACTGTGGGAATGGCTAAGCTTCCTGCATTACAATTCATTCTCCATTCAAACTACTCTCATGTTTTATGGAGTTTACTTACAATGTTTCATGTTTACTGATAATTGGAATATGTCTATCTTTGAATCAAGTGTTCAAGTGAGATTTTGATTACAGCTAGAATGCTATTCAAGTGCAATGATCCTATATATTGTACAAATTGTAGTCCTGCTAGGCGTGTGTATTGTCGATCATTTTTTTTATGTAAAAACGGTATTAGATTTGACAAAGTGTGGTGTTTTTTGAGCCACTCTTGTTTCAAGCTATTTTTACCCCCTCCAGAATAAATTCTTTGGTTCCACCACTACCTTCGAATTCATCAAAAGATTTACTTCCCATTTGCCCTCTCCTGACCAGATCACAATTTATTTTGTTGCTTGCAATCCTCAACCTAGACACCATTTCGTTTTGGATAACATAAAGGGAAATGCTAGGTTTAAGGAAAACTTTTAAGGAAAACTACCATGAAAACTGTCTGTACCGTTAGATCAGATATGATCTCATGATCCAACGGTGCAGATGAATTTTCATGATGGTTTTCATGAAAGTTTTCATGAAACCTAGCATGACCCTAACATAAATTGTCGTATTCGTGCATCCATCAGTTCATAATAAAAAAAATATATATTTTCCCATCTTCTATAAAACTAATGTTGGGTTTCAAAAACCAGTTTTGAGATTCATATTGATCAAACAAATTCTTTAGACCATCAGCAAAAATTCATCCAGGCATCCATCACTCAATTTATTTTTGCCAAAAAACATTTTATAATGTTTGGTTGCATACATAAAATTAATGCATTAGCAGCTATATTAATGGTGGTGGAAGGAGAGTGGGGGTTGAGGTGGTGGTGGTGGGTTGGTGAGAGTGGTGTTAGCAGCGTGTTAGGGTGGTGGCGGCGGCGATTGCAACGGCATGGCATGGCAGCAATGATGATGGTAGTGACAATGGCATTTTTGTGGCTGAGCCAGCTGATGGTGTTGGTGGTAGTGTGGTGACATAAAAAACATTTTAGTTTAAAAAACATTTTTCACCTTTCAAAAAATGAAAAATATTCAGTCCAAATGAACTTGTCTTCCATTGAATTCCAGCGTGCACCTAGAAATTTAGGAAATAATGGGACAGACAGAATCCTGCATTATGAACCCATACTATGGATTGCACGCAGACACCTAACATGCATGGTAATGACATTTCTCAAACCAAAAGAGATTCATCAACAGGAGGCTGACACAAGGCGCATAAAACTCCCAACAGTGTGCATGGCAACAATGTAACAAGGTCGAGATACAATCATAAAACCAGAACTCAAAATCCAATCCAAGCTTACAAAATTGAAAGATGTGGAATCCACCACAGCCCAGTACTTAACTAAAAAAACGGATTGAAACCAAATCTCAGTACAAAATTCTCAGCCAAAATGTCGGAGATTTTAATTAAAATACTTCAAATAAAATCATACAACTGGAATATGAAAGGTTGACTACTATCTTAGATTATCCCAATCTTGTTTGCCACGTCCAAAGCATCATAGTCTGGTGTCAACCTCACATAGGCTTTCTTCGTCCCATCAGGCCTGAAACAATGACAAACGCAAATGAGATTCAGTGTAGTATAAAATATGAGAACATGTCAGAATAAATTTGTTAAATTACACAACGCTAGTGGTGTATGCAGACAATAAAAGGAACATGAAATGGTTCCATTTTATTTGGCATGGGACAATTCCGTCTCCTCTTTAAAACAAAAACCAATTATCATAAATTATTCTTGCTTCATAAAAGCCCTAGATGCCACCCCTACAGGCAAACTCCTGAAAGAATCATTGGACTGGACAAAATACAATGAAATTAACAATTGAAATGCTTTCTTTCCGTTCGAAAACCAAATCCACCACAATAATCAATCAACAACTATATAACCACATCTCTCAGATTACGAGATCATATGACCTGATTACGGCGTGTAAGTTGCAACAATGATTGCATAAGTGATAGCTCCACATGTGCTAACAATATTATGGTGTAAAACTAATATTTAAATTGATATTGATTATTTTCCATCTATAGAATATCAGTGCTGAACTTGTAAGCTATAAAAAATAAGGAATCACAAAACCATACATACACACTAGATAAATTGATATTGAAATTTTAAACAAACCAAAGTTAAGAATATTTAAACACAAAATATAATATAGATACCAATAATAACAATCAATTGCAATAAGTAGAGAAAATGTAAGCTTTTACCTAATCAACGTATTCACTTTCTTGGTCTGGATGTCATACATCTTCTTGACTGCATCCTTGATCTTCTTCTTGTCAGCACGGATATCCACAATGAAAACCAAGGTGTTGTTATCTTCAATCTTCTTCATTGCTGATTCAGTGGTGAGTGGATATTTTAGGATTTGGTACTGATCAAGTTTGTTCCTTGGGGTCGCACTAATGCGAGGGTACTTGGGGTTCCTATCCTTCTTCAACGTCCTTGGTCGATGGAAGGTGACTGTTGTTCTTATTTTCTTGGCCTTCTTCTTAAAGGTTGATGAACCAGATTTCACAGCTTTGGCAGCCTTCAAGGCCTGGGCCTTTGCATCAGACTTTTTAGCCGGGTCAGCTGCATAAAAAAAAAATTTGCCTCTTTAACACACAAAAATAGCATGCAAACATAATTTATTTACGCCAAAATGTGTGTTTGTGTACAGGCATGTAACCATGGGCAAACACCAATGTTTACCTAGTTACTAAGTTACTCCAGTTCAGCAGTATTTCAAGCCTATTACATTGACTTCAACCTTATCATTTTCAATCTCAAAAGAAGACTTTATAGTTGACATGGAGATTAGCCTTTAAGCATATCCTTGTATAACTTGCTCATCTTGGTCTTTTAAAGAAATTTTTTTTTTTTTTTTGGAAAAAAAGGCATTCTTTTCTTGGCTCCTTAAACAGTGCATCTATTCCAGTTCACCCTTTTTGACACTTTTAAGTTGTGTTTGGATCTAAGATTTGGGTAAGGATTTGTGAAGGAAAAGGAAAAGGAAAAGTAAGGGAAATATGAATGAAATATAAGCTAATTTTTTCCCTATTTCCCTCACCTTTTCTTTTACCTTTCTGAATTCCTACACAAATCAAATGATCCAAACACAGCCTTAGTGAATTTTATTATGACTTTTATGATACAAATAAAAATACAAAAATTGTCCTTGCTAATTTTTTGAAAATTCTGCTATATATCTAGATAAGACCAAAAACCAATATGGCTAAGTAACCTATCTCACTTAGACTGATTCATGTTTGTTGCTGAACCTTAACAGCTGGTGCTTCTGTGATTCTTTTCTTTCGCTTTATCAGTAAATCTCAGTTTTTATATAATTAAGGGTTTTATGGCTCAGTCTTAAGATTAATTTTGCTAAAGCCTGCCCGCTTCAACACAGACCAACATACCCAATAAAATGATACAACACCCTACTACCTAAATAGTTTGGCATCATGATTACTTCCATAAAAATATTAAAAATGATTGGTAGCTCGAATTTGAGTTTGCCCAAATCGCCCGAATTTGTGCATTCCGGTCAACCGGGACCAACCAGATGACCGGTGCAACACTTGTCTACCGCGGTCGTCACCCTTGTCAACCGCGGCTGTCACCTTATTGCCGGACGACCGGAAAACCAAAATTCAGGCGATGTAGCATTGCTCTAAGAATGTATACTGGTCTCAAATGAGAATCTCTCTCAGAATAAGTTACTTTCAAACAATTGTTATGGTATTCAAAGCTCATTTTATTTCAGGTAACCACAAATCAATAGCAAATTAGAGATCTATAGTTAGGTAGGTATATATATATGTGTGTGTGTGATGAGAAATGGAGTACATACCTTTAGCAGGAGCCATGGTCCAGTGAGGTAACCCTAAACCCTAAAAAAATCTACCTAATACCCCTGCACAAATTAATAAAAAATTGGCACCGAAATTTAATAGAAACGTAAAATCTAGCAGTGAATTTGTAGAATGCAGACTCAACATCGCCTGAGAGAGAGAGAGAGAGAGAGAGAGTACCTGATACGAACTGCCGTCCTAGGGTTTGCAAGAGGAAGCGTAGAAGAGGAGCACAGCACTTATACGAAAGCTCGAGCATGTGCCATTCACGTGTCAGTATTAATTTTTCTTACTCTTTCTGCCTTTATTTATTTACTTAATTAGTTAAATAGAAAAATTACAAAATATATAAATTTAAGATTTGAAGTTGTAATAAAATAAATTTTAAATTTTATCAATTTAAATTTTAATCTTTTAATTTATTTTTAATTTAATTATTTACCTATTTTTGTTAAGTAAAACTAACAAAAAAATATTTTAGTTATCTACATATTATATAAGGAAAAGAGAACTTTTAACCCACAAGTCTTGTGAGAGTTCCAAGTTTACAATCTAAATTTTTTAATTTTTAAATATTATTATTTTTTTCTATTGGCTAGCTAGCTCTATTCAAGCAAAAATAAATAAATAAATAAAAATTAATATCCCTTAATTTATGACTTTCAAATGGGAAGTATATCAAATCTATAAAAAATAAAAATATACTAATCTATTTCAAAATTCAAATTTGAGGGTCACTGAATATAAAAAGCAATCTATTTATTTAAATTTAAAATTGACACAATAAATTTAAAATTATAATCATTTATCCCATGATTTATAAGTTTTAAATATAAATTTAAAATTGTCATAATTAGCTCATAATTCATGTATTTAGGAGTAATAAGAGTGACATTAAGATTATTTATATATTTTATGAAGAGATATTGTGAGAGTTTCAAAGCATCATACAAAATTTATATACTATTATAATTGAAAAACGATGTCATCCTATTAAAGCTTAAAGTTGCAAATTTTTTTTTTTATTTTTTGTTAATATGTGTCACAATATGATTGAATTATAAATTAATTAAATATTTTAAAAATAAAATTTTAAATTTAAATTCTTCTTTAAATTATATTACTAAAATAAGATCAATATTCATTCCTTAATTTATGCATCTTTTATTAAATTATAAAATAAAAATTTATATTTAAATTCTTTTTTAAATTATGTTACTACAATTAAAATGATATCAATATTCACATGTGTCATAATATTATTGGTCTAAACATAATATGTTATTAAACACACGTATTCAAATTATTAAACACTATTAAAAGTTTATATTTTTATTTTTTGTCATTTTTTGTTTTAAATTTTATGAAAAAAAAATAATTATGTCCTAAGCTACAAGGACTTAAAACAATAAATTTTTTTAATACAAACATTTTTTTTAACAAAATACAAAAACATTAAGAAAATGAATGATTTTTTTTTAACAATCGCTAAACATAATGGATTCTTTTTTTTTTTTTTTTATCTCAATTGTCAATTAAACAATTTAAATAAAAGAATAAATTTTTTTAGCTTAAATAGTTAAGAAGTGACTTTTGCTAAAATTAAATAGAAATAAATCATTTTTTTCTATTAAAAGTGATCGTTTGTGAAACTTATTTTTTTTATATAATAAAAAAAATAAAATGGGAGTTACATGTAATAATTTATTGTTCTAGTAATGCTACAAACCCACACTTTCATCCACAATGATGTGACAAAGGAATTGGGCCCCATGTCATTAGCAAATCAAAAGTTGATACATATGATATTGCATCATTGTAGATACAATTGTGGGTGTTAAATGAAAATTTTTAGCTCAAATTGCTAAAAAGTGAGTTTTGCTAAAACAAATA
This sequence comes from Camellia japonica, assembly GCA_030407325.1. Lineage (NCBI taxonomy): Eukaryota > Viridiplantae > Streptophyta > Magnoliopsida > Ericales > Theaceae > Camellia > Camellia japonica. The sequence continues at coordinate 55,863,290 of JAPPVO010000017.1, forward strand.
GAAATAAATGTTATTTTCCTAATAAAAGTGATGGTTTGTGAAATATTTTTTTTTATTTAAAAAATAGGGTTATAGGTGATAATTTATTAGTCATCTATAATTATTTTCAAATTAAATTAGAATACCATTCTAAATTTTCTTCTTATCTTTTTTTTTATACAGATACTTTTATTTTGTAGAAATTTAATTTTATTATATTTAAATATTTTATTGTAATTTTTAAATTAAAAATAATTTCTGAAAAATCATATTGAAATTATTTTATGCCATTATAAAATATAATTTTTTTTAATATCAACTTATTTGATAATCCCTTTCTAAAAGGTGCATTTACCTTTGTTCATTAATATTAAATTTTTAATTAATCTTATTTATTATTATATATTTATAAATACAATTTTGTTTCGATTGTTTAGGTTATTTGGTGTCTCTGTCCAAACCCATTTCAATTTATTCAAATTTTTGAATTTTGCATAAGTTTCACTGAATTAAAAATTATGGTGCACAATTTGTAAAAATTTATAGGCTTGACTCGAGTTCCTTAGGTTCAACTCGCCTAAATTTACAATTTTAATAAGGGGGTTGAAAGTTATATTATTGAAATTGTGACAAATTAAAAATTGATATATAAATTGTGATAAAATTGTAAAACTTAAATTAATAGTTTCAATTTTTTTTTTCATAATTTATATACAAAAATCTAATTTATATTATTTTATATAAACATATTTTATTAATTTTTTCACATCCCATGCATAGCACAGGTTTTCACTAGTGAAATAAATTTAAGGTTTGAGACTTGTAATAAAATAAATTTTTAATTTTATCAATTTAAACTCTTATCTTTTGATTTATTTTCAATGTAAATTATTTTCCTATTTTTGTTAAGTAACTAACAAAAAAATTATTTTAGTTATTAAATTTAATGGAAAATAGTATTTTATATATTTTCTATATAACTACATTGAATATAATGATTAAAATATTATTTTTTTGTTACTTTTACTTAATGAAAATAAGCAATTGATTTAGATTAAAAATAAATCAAAATATTATGATTTAAATTGACAAAGTTAAAAACTCAAGATTTATTTTGTTAGAAGTTCAAATTTTAGGCATCGTTTATTTTGACGTAAAATGTTTTTATCAAGAATACTTTACTTATTTTCCATTATTTACTTGAACAAAAATCAAGTAAAACAATTTTTTAAGGGAAATATCTTTGCATCATTTTTTCAAAAATGATTTACCTCTAAAATTTTCGTAACTTAATTTTTATAAAGTTGACTCTCATTCACTATATTTTCAACACATTTAGCTTTTTCAAGTATATATCTTAACTCACTTAAAAGTCATTTATTGAATCAAAATTTCTCTTTTAAACAATAAAATGTTTTTATTTAAAGTGTCAACAAAATGCCAAAAAACAAAATAAAAATATTTTTTCAATGTAAAATTTATTTATAAGAATAATATTTTTTTGTGTAAAATATTTTATGTCGAAACAAACAGAAACGAGAGTTTTTTTTGTTTTTTTTTTCTTGTAATTTCTCCTAGTTAATTTTAATTTAGGAGGTGTTTGGCATAATCTATATAAGTGCACTTATTTGAATTACATCATCTCTCTATTTTTTTTATATATTTTTTTATAAAAAATCAAAAAAATATACTTATTTAGATCATTCCAAATACCCTCTTTATACCCCTAAATTATTATATTAACCATTTATTTTTTGGATACGAAAATGCACTAAGATGGGTGTAGTCACAATTACGTGGCAAAATATCATTAGTTGAAAACTAATTCATGGCAAATACGTGAGTTTGACCAAAATTGGTGCCCAATCTGTTGATCCATGAATTGGAGAAGATTTGCTACCCTTTGTAGGCCGATTAGGCGACTTAATTTAGAATGCTACTATTAGCATTTATCTCTTTATTTTGGACTTCTTAATTCTTTAAACCCCCACTCAACAAAATGAGTTTCCATTATTTTCTCTTTAAACCCTCACATTAATACCAACTATATCCCTAACTCAAAATTCAAACTTAAACCCTAGCCCCATTTCCAACCACCATCTCTGGCACCACTACCTTGCCTCCAGTAACCCACATTCTTCTTCTTTTTCTTTCTGAAAGACCCATCACACAAAGAGAGAGAGAGAGAGAGAGAGAGAGAGAGAGTCGGGTTTTTTTTTTTCCAGATATGGTTTTCCCCCCCTCTCTCTCCATCTCTCTCTTCCTCTCATCTTACTCTTCACAACAAACCCAGTGCACCACAAATCACCTCCATTTTTTTCCAAATTAGAAGCTTCGTCTTCGACATCTTTCCAGTTGAAGCCACTGGAGCTTCTGAGATTCATGTACCTGTTATCAGGGACGAGCGGCGATGGGTGGTGGCTCAAGTGGCTGCTTCAGGCAACAACCACCTGAGGAACTACTATCTCCTCCACCTTGATCTGGGAGCTTTGGATACCGAGTGGCTTGAGCTGGCTAGGAATGTAAAGTTAGAGCCGTTGGTTGAAGAGTTTGGGAATGTTATGGTGGTGGGTAAGACTAATCTGGTGATTAATCTAATGTATCTATGTGTATAATCTTTCGCTGGAGATAAAAGGAGAGGTCACCAGCAGCAGTGGCAATGGTAGTCGTCGATGAAGATGGTGGTGAAAAGGTTGGTGGGTTAGGGTTTGGGAAATTAGGGTTAAGGTTTGGAAAATTAGGGTTAGAATGTTAGGAATGAGGGTAAAAATGTAACTTCATGTTTAGAGAAAATTGGAATTAAAAAAAATAAAAGAGATTGGGGGTCCAAAGAAAAAAGGTAGGTGCTAATAGTAACACTCTTAATTTAATCATGATGTAACTATGATCCAACCTGTTGTCCCTTTATGAGATAACTTTGCTGCAACCAGCTTTGTTGCAACGCCATTATGATCAGGGATGAATTCAAGATTGTTATTATGAGGTGCAAGAGCTTGTGTTGAGGTGCAAATTTTTATAATTTTTAATTATTTAAAAAAAATTAATATAATATATGATATTTCTAAAAATTTTCGGGGTGTGATCACCCCCTCCGCACCCCCTTAAATCCATTCTTGATTGTGACCCCTCTCCATCTTATATTATCAAAAGACACATAATTCAACTTTGTCAACTCGAACAATTGAAATGATTTTGTTTTAATTTAAATCATTGCTCTAAACTAAAAGTTTTGTTGAAGAATGAAAAACTATAGAACGCAAATAAAATTTGTGTTAAATGAAAGTGAGAGCCATGGGCTGTGTTGCATATATCACTTGTGTTTAGTGCTAGTTAAAACATTTTTGATGCATGTGACTTGTGAGTGGTGCAAGTGATATGTGGCATGTACTCAACATGTTTTAACTTGTCCTTAAACACTCAACATTTTGAGAAAGCAAGTGAAATGGAAGAAACTAGTCAATTAATTCAATTGCCACATGTAACAGGTAAATATGAGCTAAATTGCTACATGACCAAGCTACCAACTTGCTAGCCAAATGGGATATGTGGCAACATCATCAAGCATAGTCTCCGACTAGCTGTTGAGCTATGTAATAGGTTGAACGACATAACCCAAGTAGAGGGTAGACTAGGTCAATGGTAAGTCCACTATGAGTTGGAATGTGTTTATCCATTTGTATAATATCGCGAATATGGACATGATTCCAAGGAAAACGAAATAAAAGGGGCAGTGACTAAAGTTTATTTAACCACAACAATCATGAGCAGTCAACCATAAGTAAGCAACAAATCCATCGAACCAAGTACACAATCAATAACATTTATATTTACCGTTCTATTGATAGATCATTGATAAACATTGACTTAAGTATCAGAGAGTTTTCTAGATAACGACCTTAACCAAAGTATTATTCACTTATGCTTATAGGAAGCGTTTAATAAAGATGCAAAGGTGTTTTCTAATGTCATCTACACTGGGTGGTAAATTTTTTTCACACACCACAAATACACTACCACTTTACCTTTCACCCTTCCTCTACATCTCCTACCATTTCTATTGTCATTTACATTTCTTTCACTAACATCTCTATCTCTTCTATAACCTTACACCCATAATTTAAAAACTCTAACTCTTTCATGATCTCAAGTGATTAAAGGGAGATAAGGAAATAAAGAGGCATGTTTTGTTTGGTTGAAGTTTTGACTAAATGAAAGAAATGGATAGAGAAATGAAGGAAATAAAAAGAAGATGCAAGGGGTGAGGGCATTTTTGTCTAAATTTTAATGTATTTAATATTATTTTTCCTTTTCCATATGAGTTAATATTTTTCAAAAAAACTTTATACTAAATTGATAATATTTGCCATACTTTTAAATTAAATTTATATACATATATATATATATATATATATTTCTCTTTAAATATATTAATAACTTTTCTTTAATTTACTTAGATTAAATAAATTCATATAATTTTTAAGAAAAATTATGAAAAAAAAATTTAAGTTTGAATCATTATAACAAAATTTATATGGAAATTTTAATTTTGTCAATAAGCTCTAATATTTTGATTTATTTTTAATCTAAACCATCTGTTTATTTTCCTTAAGTAAAATCAACGGATAAAATAATAGTTTGATCATTAAACTCATTAAAAAGATATTTTAGAAATTTTATATATATATATTAAATTTAATGGCTGAAATATATATTTGTTGTCATTTACTTAAGACAAATGGTTTACATTAAACACAAATAAAATTTTACCTAATTTTTAAATGTCTTAGGTCAATCTAACTCTTCATTTTCTTCTAGCATTTTTTTTACACTTTCTAATATTTGGGCCTTATTTGACAACTTGGATTTTGGTTAAAATAGTTAATAAAGATGAAAAAAAATTAAAATAGTCAATAAAATAAAATGTCACATTTTACACATTAATCAATCATTGTTTCTCTCACAACTATCTATTCAACTACAAAAAGAAAAAGAAAAAAAATCAATGTTTGGTTTGGATTTATAGAGTGATTTTGGGAAAAAATTTCTAAAAAATTTATTTGGTTTGTAAATTTTTCAAAACAATTTCCAAAATCACTTTCTCTCTCTTACCTATCAATCAATCATTTTTTTCTCTCCTCTCTCCTTCTCAATCACTTTTTCCCTTACACACATCTACTCAATTATAACAAAATATCAAATCATTCTAAACTCCAAAACTACTTTCAAAATACACAACCAAACAAACCAAAAAAATTTCTAAACCCTCTCCCCAAAACAATTTTTAAAAACTACTATTCCAAAATCAAACCAAACATATCCAAAAAAATTTCATCTCACAAAAAAAATAAAAAGTAAACTAAATACTAGCAAAGTTTTCAAATGAAGCCCTGATTCTACCAATTTTCTATACTAATATACACATATGTAAGTTATGATGTTTGTGGTATTGATTATTACAAATATCATAACTGTTATAACTAAACACCGTATAAATTAAAGATCCTTTGAATCTTAACCAAAATATTGGTTATAACCAACACCACAATAATCATAACTAATACTATAATAAGTCATAATTAATAAGGTGATAACTAAGATCATAAATGTCATAAGGGTTTTATTACCTTTTTTACTCCTAAACTATCGTCAAATTGTCTACTTAATCGTTGAATTATAGATTGCATCTATTCAGTCCCTAAAGCATATAAATCAAAGTTTATTTAGTCCCTAATCTATCAATTGAATCTATTAAGTCATTACAATATTTAATTCAAATTTATTTAATTCCTGAAAGGATTACAAAAATAAAATATATGCACATAAGTATTATAAATTTAGTAAAAGACCTTATCCAATTAAAATTTTATTACAAAAAAAAAATATTTTTATTTTGTCTTTAAAAGGTATTTGATTCCGTTGTGTGTTTAAATTAATATTAGAGTCTCGTTTCTCAGTCTTACTAATAAATTATATGAATATTGGATATACTAAATAAGTATAATTAGATAATTTAAATAATACTTTGCTCTAAATAATTATAGAACAAAATAATACATTAATTAAGTAATAAAAAGAACTTGGTGAAAAACTTAAAAACAATCCATTAGAAATTATAAACGAAATTTGACATATAATATAATATTATATAAAGGCAAACATGTAACCATTGTAGAAGCTAAGTAAAAAAATACTATAAATAATTACCCTTATCTTTATAAAGGAAATTCACCATAAGGTACACCCACTATTCAAAAACGAAATAAAATTTAAGATATTTTTTTAAAATAAAATTTTAGTGGATTTATATTTTATTTTTGTAATCCTTCCAAAGATTAAATATGTTTGAAATAAATATTTTAGAGACGAAATGAATTCAACCGTTAGTTTATGAACTAAATAAACTTTAATGGATTAATTACCTAAAAGTCCTATCTACATATTTTGTGGTAGCTTAGGTCTTATCTAAAAGTTTTTGAACCAATAAGTCCTATTTATAAATAAGAAGACATTTTTACCCTTCAATCCACACAGTTATATATATAAGCACTCCCTAACTGAAAGAGAAGAAAGAAGCAAGTATCCTGTTCCGTCAGATTCATCAACCCAGGCTACTATCTTTGCTCGGTCAACGAAGTAAATTGAATCATCTGGATTTGAAACGGGATTTGGAACTGAGCCTTGTTTTCAATTTCAACATTCTCAATTTATAATATTCTCATTTTTAATGATGAAAAAAATTAAAAAATTTCTTAAAACTGACAATATTTTTAGAAAAAGAATTTGAGAAATTTATTAGTTTTTATAAACAGAAATTATTCTCTGTTTTGAAATTGAGAACATTCTCAGTTTATAATATTCTCAATTTTAATCATTAAAAAAATTGAGAAATTTTTCAAAAATATCCAGTAAAATTGAGAAAATTTTCAATTTTTTTTAATATTAAAACTGAGAATATTATCATTTTTTCAATTTTAAACTGATAATATTCTCAATTTTAAAATTATAAAACTAAAACACACTGATGATTCAAATAAATCAACAAACAAATAAACTGACTTAAATACTAAAGTTTTAGAGACTAAGCAAATAAAATTAATATTTTAATAGAAAAACAAGAAGTGAAATTAAATAAATAAATAAAATACCTCTACTGTTAGGTCTCATAGCCACATTCAACAGATTTGATTGATTCCAAACACTTGCGTTATTTAGGTCTCATAGCCATACTCACTTGACTTCTCTCTCTCTCTCTCGATTAATCAATTTTTCTCTCTCTGGCGACGTTTGTTCGTTCTCTCCCTTCCTGCTCCATATCCCTCACCATTCGGAGGTTCCCCAAAGCTTCTTCAATGGTGGCGGCGGCTGCTGCTGCTGCTATATCCTTCAACTCCGTCGGAGTGGAATCGACGTCCAGTGGATCGAGCTTGGGGACCTGGTAGGGCACAGTAGGGTCGTCGTACTCAATCGCGATGGAGTAATCGAGCTGTTCTTCGTTAGGCAATGGAGCTCCGGCAGGTAACATCTTCCTCAGAACTTCTTCCCACTTCTTCGCGTGTTATCGGCTGAGAGAGAGAGAGAGAGAGAGAGAGAGTAAGAGTAAGAGAGTAAGAGTAAGAGAGTGAATGAAGTACAACAATGGATGTAAATCATCTGTTTAATGTTTTGATTTGGTAAGGGTAGTTTCGTCATTTGAATGGATTATAGGACTTACTGGTTAAAAGTTTTTGAACTAGGACTTAATGGACCATTATTTGCTGAAACGGGACTTGGCAGTAAATCACCCAACTTTAATTTATATATTTAGGAATTAAATAGACTCAATAAATAATTCAAAACTTAAATAAATAATTTGATGATAGTTTAAAAATATATAATATAATAAACCAATGTTATAAATAGGACATATGATAAACTTGTGTCTTGAACAATCTTTCATTTTTTATACATTTCGTAACCTTATTTGCAATTCGTACTATTTAATTTTAATTATGGGTAAATTACAAATACACTTTCAGAGGTTTATTTAAATTATAGATTATCTCTTGTGGTTTGAAAAATTATAAATATCCTCTTATTAAAAAAATTTATTTGAGAGGGTAATTTATGCTTAAATTGAGCCGAGGTAAGAAAGCCCATGGTAATGGGCCGAGGTAGATAAATTCTTGGGCCGAGCCACGGACCGAGGTAATTATCTCGGTAGCCTTGGTCGCAGTAGACCAATCAGAGCTGAGGTTCTCTGTATCTGGTCTAGCTATAGCGACCGAGGTAGCTGTTTGATTTGAACAGAGCTAAAAGATAACTCGGCTGAGGCGACTCCAAAGACTAGGTTGACTGAGTTGGCTTATTCTGCACCGAGCTGTGTGAGTACGGTTATGCTTTATGCCAACTGGAGGAAGAGTTGTAATTATCTCACTTTGATAAGCAGTGGGTAAGGAGTTATTAGGATAAGCTTTATCCTTGGGCTTGAGACTCCTAATAGGACTCTGTTAAGAAGAATAGAGTCCTACTGGGATCATGCAAACCATCTCACTTGGTTGCCAGTGAGTATGGTGTGTAATTCCTAGGAGGATTCTTATAAGGAAAGCTGGAATCCCACTAGGATTATGCCAGGCAGAATCTATAAAAGCCCATAGCAGGACCTATGTACAGGTATCACAATTTTGACTCTCAAATACACAAGGCTTTTGTCTATTGCCTATTTGCTGACTTAGGCATCGGAGAGGTATCTGGTACACACCCACCGGCTAGCTCACGTTTGTGTTTTCAGGGAGTAAAACGACGACGTTTGGAGGAAGCGCAAACTTGATCAACAGGATTATACGAGAAGATTATTTCGTGCTCGTTCAATTGGCGCCATCTATGGGAATACACAAAGAACAAAACCTTTTGATCAAGTTTTCCTCTCTAGTTGAAACCAATGGCGCACAACGAAGATTTGCCGCAATCTGCTATCAATGGGCAAACCCCGAAGGGGGGCAGGAGGCGCGAAGGTTTACCTTCTATCCCACCCATGGCAGAATTAGTACCCCAGCGACGGAACTCCCGGAGGGACACACGGGAGAGACGGGGCACCAATCCCCGTCGCTCTCAAAGTTCTGAAAGACAGAGGCAGAGGTTGGATCCCCAAGTTCTGGAGAATCGCGTGAAAGAGCAAGACGAGTTAATAAGGAGGATGGCAGCGGACATGGAGACAATGAAGCGCCAGATAAAGGAAAAATGGGTGGCAACGGAAGAAGGGCGCAAAGGTAACACGCCCTCTTACCACTCGGGAGATCGTGATAGACATGTCACGCCATCGCAAGCAGAAAGTCAGAGCCTTAGAACAGGCAACACTCAATCAAGGACTTTAAGGACTCATTACTCCAGGTCTGAGAGAACGAGAACTGAAAGGTTGTATACAGAGGGAAGCAGCTATCGGCCCTCGCACACATACCAAACGACATCTAGGCACACGGAGTTACTTAGGTCGGCGGATCTACGAACAGTGCTCGAGGAGAGGGCCCAATGGAAGGAGGACACTAGGGCTCGCGACCCTTGCAGAGTCTCAGCCTTACAGCGATTGACCCCAAGGACACATGAGAGTGTCGAGGTAGGGATGCCAATATCGCGCCTTGCTTATGAACCAACGGATAAAGTATTAGCAAGGTTACAAAGCTCGCTGCTCATTCTGGCAATTGAGAACGCATCACTACCCTTAGGCTTCCACCAGCCCAAATTCACCACTTATGAGGGGAAGTCAGACCCCTACATACACTTAAGCCACTTTCGCCAGGTCATGGCAGTATACCGGCGAAACGAAGCTCTAATGTGTATCCTGTTTCTATCCAGCCTTGGCGACCTAGGTCTGACCTAGTTCGAAAGGTTGCCAGGAGGCAGCATAGCCTCATGGGCACAGTTGGCAGAAGCGTTCGTGACTAGATTTAGAACGAATACCAAGACGCCAGTGGAAATTGACCAGCTACTCTCCATTGACATGTGCGAAAAGGAGACATTGAGGTCTTACAATAGTCAATATTGGGAGATTTGCAACCAGATTGGGGATTGCCCTACAAATCTCGCTATTGCACAATACAAATGAGGTTTACCAATTGGTAACAAATTGAGGGACTCAATGATAATGATGCCACCCTTCACGATGGAGGCCCTAATAAAAAGAGTGCACCAACATATCCGAGTAGAGGAAGATAGCACCCGTACTAAAGCAAAATCTGGCACAACAGTGATGCCAGATAAAAAGACTACAGTAAAAATCAACACGGTAGAACAACCAAGCCAAAGTGGACGAGGCAGGCGAGCCAACAGAGAGGACCCAGAAAAAAGGAAGTTAAGAATCCGCACTGCCATTACCACAGTATTCAACAAACCTATCTACTGGATTCTTAGTGAGATACGTGATGAACCCTTCGTTCGACGGCCAGTCAAGTTGGGAAAAGCACAAAAGGGCTATGATGAGAGGTCCTGTTGCACCTTTCATGATGAGAAGGGGCACTGCACTGAAAATTGCACACCATTAAGGTAGCATCTGGAGGAGTTAGTGGCTGCTGGACACCTGGACCAGTATATAGAAGGGGGAACACAGCTAGCCCCCCAGGACCTCAACAGACCAAACGGGATGCCGGTCGACGGTCCACCCCAAGGCATAATCAACGTTATACATGGGATCGTCGAACCTGAGCGGGTATGTGAGCTCAGGGGGATAATCAAAAAGGCTGAGCACTTGAGAGAGCTATTAAGTGCACAACCTACCATAAAAAAGGGTAGAACAGAGGCTACGAACGTCATATCCTTCTTAGATAGGGATCTAGCAAGGCTACATTGCCCTCACAATGACGCGCTGGTGGTCACTTTGCGCGTCAAGAATTTCGACATTAAGTGGATTCTGATTGACCAAGGAAGCTCATGCGAAATAATGTACTATGAGACCTTCAAACAACTGAAATTGGAGGACAAAGACTTGGCACCCGTGACATCTCCCATTGTCGGTTTCAACTCAATGCCAGAGTGGCTAGTGGGCAAGATAATCCTCCTAGTCAAGGCAGGAACCATGACAAAACAAGTGGAATTCTGGGTATTGAAGGTCCCTTCCACTTACAACATAATCCTAAGAAGGACATGGCTGCATGTCATGCGCTCAGTGGCGTCAACCTACCATCAGACATTACGATTCCCTAACGAAACCGGCGTGATTGAAGAAGTCTTAGGAGACCAAATCATGTCGAAGCAGTGTTTCGTCACAGTGAACAGCAACTGTGCTGCAAAAGGGTTTGTTCAGATAGTGGAAGAGCCAGAAAGCAACGAACAGTTTGCAGATGTCGGCAAAGCAGCAGAGTAGAAGGCAGTGGAAGACTTGGTTGAGGTAAGGATAGATGAAAAGAACCCAGAAAAGTTCTTTTTGCTCAGCTTGTCTTTGTCCAGCATCGAGAGAATAGAGGTTATGGAATTCTTAACCTCCAACATCGAAGTGTTTACCTGGACACCATACGACATGCTTGGCATTGACCTAAATTTCATCTGCCATCAACTTAATGTCTATCCAACTACCAGACCAATTATTCAGTGCACTCGCAGATCAGCACACCACCACACAGAAATAGTGGCGAAGGAAGTGGGAAACTTGCTGGAGGTAGGAGCCATCAGAGAAGTACATTATCCCAGGTGGATCTCCAATACTGTAGTAGTGCCAAAGAAAAGCGAAAAATGGTGTGTTTGCGTAGACTACAAAACGGTCAACAAAGCATGCCCAAAGGATAGTTTTCCCCTACCACGGATAAACCAACTGGTGGACTTGACGGCAAGACATAACCGACTTAGCTTCCTTGATGCGTATCGAGGTTACCATCAGATCGCTATGTATGAACCAGACCAGGAGGTCACACCATTTACAACGCCTAGAGGATTGTACTGTTACAAGGTCATGCCCTTTGGCCTAAAGAATGCAGGGGCTACATTCCAACAGATGGTTACCAAAATGTTTGAACCATTGTTAGGCAGAACAATGGAGGCTTACATAGATGACATGGTAGTCAAAAGCAAGGATGAGAAGGACTATCTCAGGGACCTAGATGAAATGTTCCAAATTTTGAAGTCTCACAAGTTGCGTCTAAACACATCTAAGTGTGCATTCGGTGTGGGATCATGCAAATTCCTAGGCTTTTTAGTGACTAACCGGGGTATAGAAGCTGATCCCTCTCAGATCAAAGCAATCCAAGATCTTGAGAGGCCCAACACAGACAAAGAGGTACATCATCTCACTAGCCTAGCAGCTGTGCTCAACCGTTAGATAGATGTTGACCGTTTTTCCAAGCACTGAAGGCCAAGTTTGAGTGGGACGAAGAATGTGATCGCGCCCTAGAAAGCTTGGAAGACTACATGACCTCTCCTTCGTTGTTAGTAACCCCAGTCCCAGGAGAATAGCTCTTTTTGTACTTAGCAGTTTCACAGCATGCAGTCAGCACAGTGTTGGTCAGAGCGGAAAGAATCCAACACCTGCCTATCTTTTATGTTAGCAAGACCTTACTAGGCGCTAAAACAAGGTACTTACCATTGGAAAAACTAGCGCTAGCTTTGATGATGGCCTCAAGAAAGTTGTCACACTATTTCCATGCCCACAGCGTAATTGTCCTAACGGCTTTTCCATTAAAGGCCTTGTTTGAGAGGGCGGATTTTTCTGGACGAATCTTGAAATGGGCAGTAGAGTTGGGGCAGTTCGATATCAAGTTTCAACCCATAACCGCAATAAAAGCTTAAGCTTTAGTAGACTTTGTGGTTGAGTTCACACCAGGAAGTCATCACATCTGCCCGGTCGATTTGACCGACGCAACCGAAGTAAGGGAGGAAAGTGCCACGGGAGCTGCGTAGCCCCTAACGCAGGATGCCCAGCTACATTACAAGCCATACAGAACTGCGGACAGGAAGGAAGGAGCAAACCATGCTACTCCCAGTGAGGACTCATCAAAAAGCAAAGACTTGAGGCAGTTAGACAGTGAAGATCAAACACCAACAGTAGGCATGGACTTAGAAGAAAACACTAGTTACACCCATGATCCCAAGACGTCATCCGATCCCACTACTTGCTGGAAGTTATTCGTCGGAGAGATGTGGAAACTTTTCGTGGATGGAGCATTCAATAGGCACGGTGCAAGACTGGGCATAGTCCTCATCTCACCAGATGGCCTAACAATTGAACAGGCAGTCAACCTCGGCTTCCCAGCATCCAACAATGAGGTGGAGTATGAAGCACTGTTAGTAGGCTTAAAATCAGCACTTTTCATGAAGGCCGCGGAACTAATGGTTTATAGTAACTCCCAACTGGTAGTAAATCAGATTTCAGGCGACTACGAGGCAAAATATGAGAGGATGTCTAAGTACCAATAGTTAGTTAGAAAGGAGATCATGAAGTTCGAAGTAGTTCGGATAGAGCAAATCGGCCGAGAAGAAAACAGTAGAGCAGACGAGTTGGCAGGTTTTGCTTTAATGGCAAATACATCTATCCCACACCCATTACTGATTGACTTCGTACCCAGACCAAGCATTGAAGAACCCGAAGTAGCTGAGGTATGTTGTGTCGAACTTAACCCTTCTTTGATGGACCCCATCATAGTATTTTTAAAAGACGGCATCTTGCCTGAAGAAAAGAAAGAAACCAACAAAATTAGAGCAAAATCACAGCGATTCTGGCACTCTATATCACTGGCATTATACAAAAAATCCTTCACAAGACCTTACTTGAAATGTGTCTATCCCAGCAAGGTTGAGGCATTTTTGTTCAAGATACACGAAGGCGTATATGGAAGCCACAAAGGGGGAAGATCATTGGTTTACAAAGCAATTTCACAAGGATATTGGTGGCCATACATGCAAACAGATTCAGAGAAATATGTTAAGAGGTGCGAGAAATGCCAGAAGTTCATACACCAAATACATCAACTAGCCAGAGAGCTTCTACCATTAACTAGCCCATGGCCCTTCGCAATGTGGGGCCTGGACATAGTGGGACCACTTCCAATTGCACCCGGCAACAGAAAGTTCTTTCTCGCAGCAACAGACTACTTCACAAAGTGAGTGGAGACAAAAGCACTCGCATCAATAGAGGAGAAAGATGTTAAAAAGTTCGTCTGGCAGAACATAATAACTCGATTCGGCATACCCAAGGCTCTAATATCTGACAATGGCAGTCAGTTCGATGGCAAAATTTTCAGGGACTTTTGCGAGGAATACAAGATTTAATTCTACAACTCTACACCAGCATACCCTCAAGCGAATGGCCAGGCAGAAGCATCAAACAAAGTCGTCTTAGATTGTTTGAAGAAAAGGTTGGAGAGAGCAAAAGGCAAGTGGGCTGATGAGCTTCCTCATGTTTTATGGGCTTACCGTACCACACCTCGGCGGTCAACTAGAGAAATGCCTTTTTCCTTGGCTTATGGCATGGAGACAGTAATCCCACTAGAAGTAGGCCTCCCTACTATTAGAAGTGAAAATTTTGACCCAAACTTGAATGAAGAAGCCATAACCTTGGAACTCGACCTCGTAGAAGAAAGGAGGGAAAGAGCACTTGTTCACATTGCCTCATACCAGCAGGAGTTATCCAGAAAATATAACAAAACAGTGCATCCGAGGCAATTCAAGATTGAAGATTGGGTATTACGAAAAGTAATGAGAAACACTTTAGTACCCGGAGATGGCAAGTTAGGACCTAACTGGGAAGGACCATACAATGTGGTCGGTTTAACAGGAAAATGGCCATATCACTTGGAAGATAGAGACAGCAAGGCTATTCTCAGGCCATGGAACACTGCCAATCTCAAACTATTTTATTTTTAACTTTTCCTTAAAATACTTGTAATTTTTCTTTTTCAAATAAAATAAGTAGTTTCTTTTTCAGCATAATTCTTTTTACTGTAAAAGTTGTTCTTAGTCAGTACCAGTTAGGGGCAATAGAAGAAGGTTGGCAGGAATAACCAATATTTAGCTCTCTTTAGCTGAGATAAGGATCTAGGCTGAAGAAAGGTTGGCAAGAATAACCAACATTTAGCTCTTCTTCAGTCGAGATAAGGATCTAGGCTGAAGAAAGTTTGGCAGGAATAACCAACATTGAGTTCTCTTCAGCCGAAATAAGGATCTAAGCTGAAGAAGGTTGGCAGGTATGACTAACATTTAGCTCTCTTCAGCTGAGATAAGAATCTAGGCTAAAGGAGGTTGGCAGGTATGACCAACATTTAGCTCTCTTCAGCCGAGATAAGGATCTAGACTGAAAAAAGTTGGCAGGTATGATCAACATTTTGTTCTCTTCAGCCGAGCCCGGTTACAAATTCTTTCAAAAGTAAACATCAAAATAAGAAAAACAAGATCAAGCAAATAGATTGTCTAAATCTGCATCCAGGTCAACCCGAGCTTCACCACTCGGTAGCCCGGTTCTAGCAGGTAGGTCGGTCACAGGGGCATCATCAACCGTACTTGGCATCGGTGGCTCTACCCGAGCTGACTGAGCAGTTTGGAGACTGTGATCATTGGTAACAGGTGGGGCGTTGTAACGCCCTCTAAATAATACATATAAACCCAACTATTATGACATCCATAGACATAAGAGAGTAAAGCGTATTTTCATATATCAGAGTATTCATTATAAAAGTATTACATGTTGACAACAAAAGTAAATGCCCTACGGGCTTACAACTTTCCAAGTCAACACTTGGTTACAAAAAGAGAGTACTAACTCAAAACACATTAAGCCCTTGGCTTGAATTTACATGTAACACAAATATAACTATACCAAAAATAAGCCTTCAGCTTCTACAACCTCCCAAGCTACAACCTTGGTGGCGGCATATCACCTGCACCTGAAAATGATGTCCCATATAGGGTGAGCCAACGCCCAGTAGAGATATGCTAAACATAATATGAGCAATAACTAAAATATTGGCATTTGATAAATGTTTAACTCATATAAACAAACATACATCCCTTTCATAATCGATCCTTATTCACAAATACATTCAATTCCCTTCAATTTCATTATTTAAACCAATTCATAGATATGGTTCCCTATTCTTTCAGATAGTTTATGATGAGACTACAACTCATGTTAACGATACTTCGATCATGATCAATTAATATGAGACTACAACTCACATTATTAACACTTCAATACTTCAATTCATCTACGTTATGCAAACGCAATTAGGATTTCGAGACTTTCACCCTGGACACTCCGGCCAACTTAGTTATCACTGGAGTCCATCCCTTATCTCCTCCCAAATCCGGTTTAGGAGTACATCCCCTATCTCCTCCCAAACAACATATATGTACAATGTATTTAAACACTTATCATATACAATGATCAAGCAAAGCACATATTCAATGTGTTATTCCATCCGTCATATTCAATGACATACTCAATTGATTAGTTTTAATTCACCTAATCATCATGCAGTGTCTACAACAATCAAGACTATCCTCTACCGATAGCCCAAAACAGTTATTTCTAAACAGATAATAAATTATCAAACAGATAAATTATCTACAATTTCAAAGGTGAGTGATTTGTCAATCCAACTACACCATTCCATCTCTTAACTTCCCAATTTCATGATTTTCACCTCAATTTCACATTCTCATACTTTCCCAAATTAATTGTACAAATTAATTAATCACATAAAATTAGGGCTTTTTCCCCCTTGTTCCCAAGTTTGGTCCTAAGGCTCATTTATCATCAATAAACATCAATAACCTCATTTTAAGACCCAAATACACGTGTGTAATTCAAAAGGAACAAAACCTCTCTTTATACATTTCAAGTTTTGAAACCCTAACACCCAAAATTTCCCAACTTTAACATTAAATCAAAATGACTACATGTTTATGTCAAATGCCATAAATATGAGTAGTTATCCCTATCTCAAGTGAAGAGACCCAAAGGAGATGATGAACAAACTCGAAAGTACACCAAACTAACAACTTTTTAGATCAAAATGGAGGTCTTGAAAAGCTCTAACGCTTTAATAAAGACACAAGGTTTGGGTCTCACTAAACCAAGATCAAAATGTAGAGAGAGAGAGAGAGTGTTCTAGAGAGAAAAGCTCTCAAATTAGGGTTTTGAAGAGCTAGAGAGAGAGAGTGGGTCGAAAAAGTGATTCAAAAATGGTTTCTCTCGGATTGATATACATCACAGTTCGCTCGAGCGTGGAACGCCTCGTTCAAGCGTCAGACACAGACTCCTGCTCGAGCGTGAAAAGCGACGCTCGAGCGTCGAATGCACACTTCCAGAAGTTCTGCAGATGAAGGTCCCCGCTCGAGCATGAAAGTGGACGCTCGAGCGTCCGATGACCTGCAGGAAAAGTACTGAAGGTGGAATAATTCCGCTCGAGCGTCAAACTGCCCGCTCGAGCGGAGGAGCAAATGTAAAAGGGTCCGCTCGAGCGTGAAAAGCCCCGCTCGAGCGTGGAGGCCAAAATTTGGGCATCAACTCTATGTTTCTAAACACAACCAATCTGTTCCAAACCTTCCTAACACAACCCAAAACTCAAATACAAATAATCGAAGGACGGAAATATAACATAAACAACAACAACACTCAACCACGGACCGAGTCCGGAATATAATAGACAATGGAGGGAAAATCGGGATCGCTATAACCTTCCCCCCTTAAAGAATTTCGCCCCCGAAATTAGATACATAAGTTTCAAAAACATGATTTCTCAATTCTCAACAATAATACAATTCAATATTTACCATCCTGACCCATTACTGGCCATTCCATCTCTTTTCAAGAGGCAACTTACTATATATCTTTCAACATGCATTATCAATATGCATTCCTTTGAAATTCACCAATTTCAACACACATATTCCATAATTCAACAACATATTTAGTGTTAATGATACATTTGCACTTCTATAACACATTCAACATATACAATGTTAAATTAAACTTCCATTTTCAAGGCATATTCAACAATACTTCTATAAATCAAAACATCTACAATGTTTTACAACTCAAAACATATACAATGTTTTTAGATTTCATAAAGACATAAAATTTCCAATACATAGTTAAAGATTAACAAACAAGTCCGGATATTTCTCACGGACCTCCAACTCACGTTCCCAAGTGGCTTTTTCTATTCCGTGATGCTTCCACAAAACCTTCACCAAGGGTATCGTCTTCTTTGCAAGACTTGGTCCTGCCTATCCAAGACCCACACTGGTCTCTCCTCATATGAGGCATCCTCATCTACCTCTAAGTCGGTCCAATCCAATACATGTGACGGATCCGGCTCGTACTTCCGAAGCATACTAACATGAAACACGTCATGCACTCCGGACAACTACGGCGGTAAAGCTAAACGGTATGCGACCTCTCCAATCCGCTCAAGGATCTCAAAAGGACCAATAAATCGAGGGGACAACTTTCCACTCTTCCCAAACCTCATCAAACCCCGCCTAGGTGATATTTTCAGAAAGACATGATCATCCACCTCAAATGACAAAGGCCTCCTCCTACGGTCGGCATAACTCTTTTGGCGACTCTGGGTTGTAACAAGCCTCTTACGGATAAGTTTAACTTTCTCTGTTGTTTCCCACACCAACTCCGGGCCCAACAAAGGTGCATTACCCACCTCGGCTCAACACACTGGAGACCTACACAATCGGCCATACAAGGTCTCAAACGGTGCCATGCCAATACTCGATTGGAAACTATTGTTGTAGGCAAACTCCACCAAGGGCAGGTGTCTCTCCTACGACCCACTAAAGTCAAGGACACAGCCTCGAAGCATATCCTCTAGTATCTGAATTGTACGTTCGGACTGCCCATCAGTCTGAAGATGATAAGTCGTTCTAAAGGTCAGTCTAGTGTTCAAGGCACTCTGCAAACTCTGCCACAACCTAGCAGTAAAATGTGGATCTCTATCTGAGACGATCGCCACTGGGACCCCGTGCAACCTCACTATGTCCCGGATATACAAGTCGGCAAGATGGTCTACCGAATCTCTCACGCGCATGGGAATAAAGTGCGCCGACTTAGTCAACCGGTCCATTACCACCCAAATAGCATCACTACCCCGTTGCGTCCTCGGAAAACCTACAACGAAGTCCATCGTGACATGCTCCCACTTCCACTCGGCTATAAGCAAGGGTTGCAACAAACCCGCTGGCCTCTGATGCTTGACCTTCACTTGCTGACAAGTAAGGCACTTAAACACAAAAACTGCCACATCTTTCTTCATACCTCTTCACCAAAACTGGCGGCTCAAATCACGTTACATCTTAGTGCCTCCCGGATGCACCGCAACTCGTGAATGGTGAAACTCTCGGAGTACTTTCTCTCGGCAAGACTCCGGCACAAACAAGTGGTCTCGGTACCTCACACTCAGGTCAAGATACGCAGTCAAACCCTTCTCAACCTTCCCACTGGAGATCTTCTCCTGGAGGGATTCTACCTCAAGGTCACTTCTCTGTGCCTCTAACACTCGATTTACAAGTGTAGGCTGCGCAACTACAGAAAACAAGGCCGCAGACTCAACAGATTCGCCCAGAAGCAAATCAAACTCGCCAAGTGCACCCAACATTTCCCATTCTCGGATGGCTATACAAACTACATCACTAATGAATTTTCTACTAAGGGCATCAGCCACAACATTGGCCTTTCCCGGGTGATAGTGCAACTCAAAGTCATAATCCTCAATGAACTCCATCCATCTCCTCTGCCTCAAATTCAAGTCTCTTTGTGTAAACAGATACTTCAGACTCTTATGATCCGAAAACACCTCGAACCTCTCACCATAAAGGTAGTGCCTCCAAATTTTCAAGGCAAAAATCATAGCTGCTAACTCTAGGTCATGTGTAGGGTAGTTTCTCTCATGTGTTTTTAACTGCCGCGAGCCATAGCCTACCACTTTCCCCTCTTGCATCAATACACAGCCCAAACCCTCTCGTGAGGCATCACAATAGACAGCATAACCCAAACCCCTCTCCGGAATAACCAAAACTGGAACGGTGGTAAGTCTAACTTTAAGCTCTTGGAACGACTTCTCACAAGTCTCACTCCATACAAATTTGACCCATTTCCGCGTCAATCTAGTCAACGGTGAAGCTAGCTTGGAGAAATCTTTCACAAACCGATGGTAATAACCGGCCAATCCCAGAAAACTATGGATCTCAAAAACACTCTTAGGCTGTGCCCAATCTTGCACTGCCTCTATCTTGGATGTATCTACAGACACCCCTTCCCCGGAGACCACATTGCCTAAGAATTTAACCTCTCTTAGCCAGAACTCACACTTTCCAAACTTAGCATATAGCTTATGGGCTCTAAGCAACTCAAGCACCACTCTCAAGTGTTCCTCGTGCTCCTCCTTAGAAGGTGAATAGATCAGAATGTCGTTCACAAAACAATCTAAGAACTCCCAGAATATCCAGTTCATCAAGTCCATAAACACTGCCGGTGCATTGGTGAGCCCAAAAGGCATCACCAGGAACTCATAATGGCCATACCACGTACGGAATGCCGTCTTCGGGATATCCTCCTCCCTGACCCTCAACTGATGGTAACCCGATCTCAAGTCTATCTTAGAGAAACAATGGGACCCTTTCAACTGGTCAAACAGATCATCTATACGAGGCATAGGGTACTTGTTCTTAACCGTAGCCCGATTCAATTTCCGGTAATCTATACAGAGTCTCAAAGCCCCATCTTTCTTTTTAGCAAAGAGAGCCGGTGCTCCCCACGGCGAAGTACTAGGCAGATAAAGCCCTTATCTAGCAACTTCTGGAATTGAATCTTCAACTCACTCAATTCGGCTGGGGCAAAACGATACGGTGCCATGGAAATCGGTACCGTGCCAGGCACTAAGTCAATAGAGAACTCAATCTCTTGATGTGGTGGCAAACTAACAAGATCCTCGGGAAAAACGTCTGAGTACTCACAAACCACTCTTGGCAACTCGGCTTGGGTCTCATCACACTAACTACTTATACAGCTAGCGAGAAGATAACTAAGCTCACTCCGCCCTCGCGGATCATACACTGGTGGCAAGACTCTACTAACCCGATCTCCCAAGAAATGGAAACAATCCCTGCTCAAGATATATACAGTAACCCTCTAGCGATAGCAATCAATAACAGCCCGATATGACGATAACCAGTCCATACCCAAAATCACATCAAAACCCAATATAGCCATAACTACAAAAGAAAATGGAAGCCGGCGGTTGGCGACCTCAATATCGCAACCTCTACACCTGTCACGACCCAAACCCGCCCCTATGGGTTTAGCACCGTAACCGGCCAGTAATCCGTGATTACCGAAGGCCTGCTTAACAATAATAACAGTAATATAGAGTACAGCGGCTGGCAGAAGCCAAAACAGTAATAAAAGATGTCCAATGAGTTGTGACAGTCTGTATGCAAAAAAGGACTTTTCATACATATTCACATTCAGAACCAAAACAGTATATACATACATATACAATCATCCAGGACAGGGACCTAATCCCTACTAGAACAGTACAGTACAGGTACAATCAGTCTATACAAAAACAGAGACAGAAAGGATGAATCTAAAACACCCCAAAAAGCCCTAGCTAGAAGGACTTGGAACCTCTTAGTGAGGCACAGTGGTTGGCTTGACAAAAAGGGAGTTAAACCCAACGCTCCTAGCTCCGATCCGGTGCCTGGATACCTATATATATATATATATATATAAACAGTGAGCTAAAGCCCAGTGAATAACATATGCGTAAAGAGGTTAAGAATGAATGTCCTTTCAGTATTTAAAACAGTCAGTTATAACAGTATATCAGTCATTCAGTCATAGCAGTCATATGTGGTACATCCCATAGCAAAACAGTACAGTAGGTCTTAACAGACCGAACAGTCAGTTGATGGCCATCATATCAGTAAACAGTAGTGGTTCCAACATGGGAACCGACAGAGATCTCTGTAACAGTAGCAGTAACAGTACAGTAACAGTAAATTGCTATGGATGCCACGAATACAGTTCGCAAATAGGACAAACATTCATTCAGTAAGAAATATCATTTCAGAAAGCAGTACAGTTGGTCATTCAGAAAATATTCATGATTGAATATATCTTTACAACATTGTTACTCACAGAGTTCTGGGCTACAGATAGGCTAGTGAGCGTCCTCGGATGCCAACCCTACACAGTTACAGGATGAACACACACTAAGTTGCACGTTTGGGAAACAATAACTTAGTCCCTATCTTGACTCGGTGTGGTTCTATAGCATTATCCTCATTAAGATGCCTTAAACTAGGCCTAGGAATGCCTAGGATGGAATGAGGATGCAAAGATGCACTTTAAAACACTTTTCAAATTTTTGCTGAAACAGGGGTCCCGCTCGAGCGTGGATTTATCCGCTCGAGCGGACATGCAGACAAAAGAGCTACGCTCGAGCGTGACTTTCATCGCTCGAGCGGACTGCAAAAGTACTGGATGCATGAAATTCACGCTCGACGGGCGCTCGACCCCCGCTCGAGCGTGAGACACAAGTCCTCGCTCGAGCGTGCATTCCCTCGCTCGAGCGGACTGTAAACACATGCAAAGTACTGGATACACGCATTTCACGCTCGAGCGTTACTTTCCCCGCTCGAGCGGACTGCATGAACTCAGAGTGTACGCTCGAGCGTGGAGTTCCCTGCTCGAGCGTGGATCCAAAATCTGGAATTTCCAGATTTGTCTCCAAGCATGAAACTCAACATTTAAAGCATCAAATTCGATCCTTTTGGGCTAATTTTCTGGAAAACACTTTAAAACTCATAATATGACATGTTTCAAAGATCAATTTGCAAAATCAAAGCCCAAAGGTAGTTCAATTGAACCCATTTCCAAACAAAACTTCAAGAACATGATGTACATGCAACATGCATGAATTTAATCAACTTCAAAGCTTCTAATACAAGAACAAATGAGTCAATCCCTCCAAAAACATGCTGAATTCATGGACCAAAGCTAGAATATGGACATGCATGTGAGGATTTCCATGAAATCAACCTCAAAACTCAACAATGTACACATGCATGCATGAATTCCTACTCAATTCAACATATTAAGCTAATTCATGCCTTAAATCACTAACCTTACCATGAATCATGCAAGAACAACTAGAATTCAAGTTCAAGAAGATGATTCTCCTACCTTAGGTCTTCAATTCCAAGTCTAGAAGCTCAATTATGCAATCTACTCTTCAATTCTTCTAATTCTCAAGCAAATATTGATAAACACAAGCTTACTTCCAACTCTCTAGCTCTCTCTCATGTTTTGGTCTCTAGAGGAAATGAATGGCATATCAAACATGAGGGAAGTAGACAAAGAATGGTCTAGGATTGTCTACCAAATGGCAATTTAGTAAATAAGCCAAACTAATGTAATTTAACATTATTTAATCTAATTTAATTGCTTCAAATCACATTTTAATTAAACATACCATAAAATCACATAAATTCTAATTAGCATGAAACACTAATCAATTTCTGATTCGGCCGCCGATAAGGCCTTCAATTTGCAGTTCAAAACATAAAGCATGAACAGATCAATTAACAGTCAAACAGATAGAAATGCGTTTAAACTAATACACTCAATCAATCAGTCAGAATTTCAGTCAATCAGTCACTTAATATGCTTAATCATATATTAGCACTAATCAGTGGTGAGGGTTGTCACAGTCTCCCCTCCTTACAAAGAGTTTGGTCCTCCAAACTCGAATTACCTTCATTTTGGAAGAACACTGGATCCAGAGGGAACAGTTCAGGATATCTCTTGATCATATCGTCTTCCCTTTCCCAAGTGGCATATACGCCACCATGGTTTTGCCAATCAACTTTCACTAACGGAATCTCTTTGTTCCTTAACTTCTTGATCCGTCTGTTTACAATCTGAATAGGCCGTTCTTCATAAGTGTAGTAGGCTCAATAACATGAAAGGGATCCCGAAGATAATCACTCAACATTGAAATATGGAAGACATTATGCATATGCTCCATTTCAGGAGGAAGCGCTACTTGATACGCCACCGGATTAATCTTCTCAATGATTTCATACGGTCCGACATATCTCGGTGCTAGCTTGCCTTTAACCCCAAAACGGGTTTGCCTTTTCATCGGTGTCACTTTAACAAAAACATGATCACTTACTTCGTACTCTCTGTCTCACCTTCGGACATCTGCATAACTTTTCTGTCGGCTTTGTGCGGTTTTCAGTCTTTGTTGAATCAGTTTCACTTTTTCAGTGGTTTCATGTACAATTTCGGGTCCAAGCAAAGGCCCATCTCCAACTTCTGTCCAGCAAATCGGAGATTGACATTTCCTGCCATACAAAGCCTCGAAAGGCGCCATACCAATACTCGAGTGAATGCTGTTGTTGTAGGCAAATTCAGCTAAATGTAGATGACTTTCCCAATTTCCTTGGAAATCAAGAACACACATCCGCAGTAAATCTTCCAGAGTCTAAATGGTTCTTTTTGACTGGCCATCTGTCTGAGGATGATATGCACTACTCAGTCTCAGTTCAGTACCCAATGCAGTTTGTAGACTTTGCCAAAATCTCGAGGTAAACTTCGAGTCCCTATCAGAAACAATAGATACAGGCACTCCATGTAATCTAACAATCTCATCAATATAAATTATGGCCAATTTGTCCGCATTATAAATTGTTTTGATAGGTAAGAAGTGAGCAGATTTAGTCAGTCTATCAACAATAACCCAAATTGAGTCCATACCTTTACTGGAGCGAGGTAAACCAACAATGAAATCCATAGTGATATGTTCCCATTTCCACTCCGGTATTGGTAAGGGTTGCAGTAAACCTGTGGGTCGTTGATGTTCAGCTTTAACTTGTTGGCAATGAAGACATTTCGATACAAAGTCAGCAATCTCTTTCTTCATTCCCGGCCACCAGAAATTCAGTTTCAAGTCTTGATACATTTTCGTATTTCCTGGATGGATAGACAGTTTCGAATTGTGGCCCTCTTGCAGAATTTGTCTTTTCAGTTCAGAATCATTCGGTACACACAACCTTCCCTGAAATTTCAATACATTGTTCTCAAATTTAAAGTCCGGCCTCGGTTTAGATTCTCGTTCATCAATGATCTTTTTCAAAAAGTCATCCTGTTGCTGTTTTTTTTAATTTCCTCAATCAGTGCCGGTTGAGCAGAAATAGCGGCTAAGGTTCCACCTTGTTCACGTAAAACAATTTCAATCTCAAATTTTTCAAGGTCACATAGCAATTCTTTCTGCCCGGTGAGTAAACAGGCTAAATTTCCAACTGATTTCCGACTCAGTGCATCGGCAACGGTGTTAGCTTTTCTCAGATAGTACAAAATTTGCAAATCATAATCCTTTATCAGTTCTAACCATCTCCGTTGCCTCATGTTCAGTTCTTTCTGTGTGAAGAAGTATTTCAAACTCTTGTGGTCTGTATACACCTCACATGTTGCCCCATAAAGGTAGTGACGCCAGATTTTCAATGCAAACACTACTGCAGCAAGTTCCAAATCATGGGTCGGGTAGTTCTTTTCATGTGGTCTAAATTGTCGGGAAGCATACGCAATAACTTTACCATTCTGCATTAAAACACATCCCAAACCCTTATAAGAAGCATCACTAAATATAGTATAACCATCCGTACCTGAGGGTAGGGTAAGAATCGGTGTAGTCATAAGTCGAGTCTTTAACTCTTGAAAGGCTGATTCTCTCTGATCGGTCCAGGCAAATGATATCCCCTTTTGAGTCAATTGAGTCAGTGGTAGGGCAATTTTAGAGAAATCTTTGACAAACCTTCTGTAATACCCGGCTAAGCCTAGAAAACTTTGGATTTCGGTAACATTTGTCGGTCTAGGCCAATTCACTACTGCTTCAATTTTCTGCAGATCAACTGAAATTCCATCCTTACTGATTACATGTCCCAAAAACATAACATTGTCATGCCAAGATTCACATTTTGTCAGTTTAGCATACAGTTTCTGTTCTCTTAGGGTCTGTAGGGCAATTCTCAAATGATGTTCATGTTCTTCCGTGCTTTTGGAATAAATTAAAATGTCATCTATGAAAACAACTACAAATTCATCAAGGTATGGTTTGAAAATTCTGTTCATAAGGTCCATAAATGCAGCAGGTGCATTAGTAACTCCGAAAGGCATAACAAGGAATTCGTAATGTCCATACCTCGTTCGAAAGACAGTCTTTTCAATGTCCTCTGGTTTGACTTTCAACTGGTGGTATCCGGATCTAAGGTCAATTTTAGAGAAAACTTGGGCACCCTGTAACTGGTCAAACAAATCATCAATTCGAGGCAATGGATATTTGTTTTTCACTGTTACCTTGTTCAGTTCATGGTAGTCAATGCAGAGTCTCAATGAGCCGTCTTTCTTTTTCACAAACAAAACTGGAGCGCCCCACGGTGAAGTACTGGGCTTGATGAACTTCTTATCTAACAGTTCCTGCAGCTGAATTTTTAATTCTTTCAGTTCGGTAGGTGCCATTCTGTAAGGAGCTTTAGATACTAGCTGTGTACCTAGAATCACATCAATGGTGAACTCAATCTCCCTATCAATCAAATCCCCTGGCAAATCATCTGGGAATTCTCTGACTATAGGAATACTGTTCACATCAGTTTTAGCATCAGTAGGTACAGTCAATACAAAACACAGATACCCTTTACACCCCTTTTTAATCAGTTTAAAAGCTTTCATGGATGAAATCAGATACGGGGGAGGTACTACTCTAACTCCGTTAAACACAAATTCAGGCAGTCCAGGTGGACGGAAAACAACTTGTTTTGTTACACAGTCTATGGTAGCATGATATTTTGTTAACAGTCCATTCCCAATATCACATCAAAGTGATCAATATTCAGAGGCAGTAAATCAATATACAAATGAACATCCCTAACAATAATTTCACATGCAGGGTATATATAAGCACATGTCATGGATCCCCCAACGGGTGAAGATACAGCTAACAAATAGTTCATGGGTTCCAGTGGTCTATTTAATTTTCGCGAAAAAGCATGCGATACATATGAATGTGTAGACCCCGAATCAATCAGAACATAAGCATTTTGAGTACAGATTGAGAGTATACCTGACACAACGGTCTCGGTATTCTGTACATCTCCCGGTACGAGTGCGAACACTCGGCCTTGCCTCATAGGCTCTTTTCCAGTAGCTTTGGGATTAGGTTTTGGTGCAACAGTTGATGCTGCGGCGCTGGTTGCAACTTTACTATTGCCCTGAGGAGCAGAAGGGCAATCTTTGACCATGTGGCCCACCTTGCCACACCTGTAACAAGCACCAGATATTTTATAGCAAACCTTTTTATGTTTCTTACCACATTCAGAACAGGGCTGTATGGAACCACTTCCCTGACTGGAATTGGTTGTTGACCCTGTATTTTGCTTTTTATTTAATGAACTGTTCCGGCCTTTCTTAAACTTGAAGCCTCGTCTCTTACCACGCCACTTGGTCGCTGGTGTTTCAGTCTGTTTCAGTGCCTCGATGTTTGACTCAGCCATTATTGCTCGGTCAAGAACATCTAAATATTTCAGTAGTTTCAGAACATTGATTCTGTCAAGGATTTTAACATTAAGGCCGCCTTCAAACTTCTTGGCCTTTTTGTAATCGGTATCCACCATGTGTGGTGCATATCTGGCGAGTTCAGTGAATTTCGATTCGTACTCAGCTACGGACATAGTGCTTTGTTTCAATTGTTCAAATTCAGTCACTTTTCGGTCCCTGACACACTGTGGAAAGTATTTCTCAAAGAAGGCTCCCATAAACTAAGCCCAAGTCATAGCAGTATTGGTGTCACGGACAAGCATCCACCACCTTCTGGCCTCTTCTTGTAAGGTGAAGGTAGCCAGTAGCACTTTGTGTGCTTCAGAACACGGAAAGACTTCAAACAATTTCTCGGTCTCTAGGACCCATGCTTCGGCCTTTAGTGGTTCGAGGCCTCCTTAGAATGACGGTGGTTTTATTTTACTGAACTTCTGCGTTAGAGCAATTATATCATCATTCATATTCGGTTCCGGCTGTACCGGAGGAGGTGGGGACTATTGGTTCTGTTGTTGCCTTCAGGCCTCAGTTAGCAGTTCAACTGTTCTTTCTAGCCTTGCCATTCTGGCCTCAGATGATTCAGATTCATCAGCATTCCTTGCGTTATCCATTTCACTATAGACAATTATGGCAATTATAAACATAGACAGTTGCATACTTAACATATTAACACATTAGCACATATATTCATGTCATGGCCACACACACTTTTTCAATGCTCATGCAATGCCCTATTCACTTTTCTAGGACATCCTATAGCTCATTTGGACACGTGTGTGCGGTATAACTCGTGGTTTGATATCGCTCTGATACCACTCTGTCACGACCCAAACCCGCCCCTATGGGTTTAGCACCATAACCGGCCAGTAATCCGTGATTACCGAAGGCCTGCTTAACAGTAATAACAGTAATACAGAGTATAGGGGCTGGCGGAAGACAAAACAGTAATAAAAGATGTCCAATGAGCTGTGATAGTCTGTATGCAAAAAAGGACTTTTCATACATATTCACATTCAGAACCAAAACAGTATATACATACATATACAATCATCCAGGACAGGGACCTAATCCCTACTAGAACAGTACAGTACAGGTACAGTCAGTCTATACAAAAACAGAGACAGAAAGGATGAATCTAAAACACCCCAAAAAGCCCTAGCTAGAAGGACTTGGAACCTCTAGTGAGGCACAGTGGTTGGCTTGACAAAAAGGGAGTTAAACCCAACGCTCCTAGCTCCGATCCGGTGCCTAGATACCTATATATATATATAAATAGTGAGTTAAAGCCCAGTGAATAACATATGCGTAAAAAGGTTAAGGATGAATGTCCTTTCAGTATTTAAAACAGTCAGTTATAACAGCATATCAGTCATTCAGTCATAGCAGTCATATGTGGTACATCCCTTAGCAAAACAGTACAGTAGGTCTTAACAGACCGAACAGTCAGTTGATGGCCATCATATCAGTAAACAGTAGTGGTTCCAATATGGGAACTGACAGAAATCTCTGTAACAGTAGCAGTAACAGTACAGTAACAGTAAATTGCTATGGATGCCACGAATACAATTCGCAAATAGGACAAACATTCATTCAGTAAGAAGTATCATTTCAGAAAGCAGTACAGTTGGTCATTCAGAAAATATTCATGATTGAATATATCTTTACAACATTGTTACTCACAGAGTTCTGGGCTACAGATAGGCTAGTGAGCGTCCTCGGATGCCAACCCTGCACAGTTACAGGATGAACACGCACTAAGTTGCACGTTTGGGAAACAATAACTTAGTCCCTATCTTGACTCGGTGTGGTTCTATAGCATTATCCTCATTAAGATGCCTTAAACTAGGCCTAGGAATGCCTAGGATGGAATGAGGATGCAAAGATGCACTTTAAAACACTTTTCAAATTTTTGTTGAAATAGGGGTCCCGCTCGAGCGTGGATTTATCTGCTCGAGCGGACATGCAGACAAAAGAGCTACGCTCGAGTGTGACTTTCATCGCTCGAGCAGACTGCAAAAGTACTGGATGCATGAAATTCACGTTCGACGGGCGCTCGACCCCTGCTCGAGCGTGAGACACAAGTCCTCGCTCGAGTGTGCATTCTCTCGCTCGAGCGGACTGTAAACACATGCAAAGTACTAGATACACGCATTTCACGCTCGAGCGTTACTTTCCCCGCTCGAGCGGACTGCATGAACTCAGAGTGTACGCTCGAGCGTGGAGTTCCCCGCTCGAGCGTGGATCCAAAATCTAGAATTTCCAGATTTGTCTCCAAGCATGAAACTCAACATTTAAAGCATCAAATTCGATCCTTTTGGACTAATTTTCTGGAAAACACTTTAAAACTCATAATATGACATGTTTCAAAGATCAATTTGCAAAATCAAAGCCCAAAGGTAGTTCAATTGAACCCATTTCCAAACAAAACTTCAAGAACATGATGTACATGCAACATGCATGAATTTAATCAACTTTAAAGCTTCTAATACAAGAACAAATGAGTCAATCCCTCCAAAAACATGCTGAATTCATGGACCAATGCTAGAATATGAACATGCATATGAGGATTTCCATGAAATCAAACGCAAAACTCAACAATGTACACACACATGCATGAATTCCTACTCAATTCAACATATTAAGCTAATTCATGCCTTAAATCACTAACCTTACCATGAATCATGCAAGAACAACTAGAATTCAAGTTCAAGAAGATGATTCTCCTACCTTAGGTCTTCAATTCCAAGTCTAGAAGCTCAATTATGCAATCTACTCTTCAATTCTTCTAATTCTCAAGCAAATATTGATGAACACAAGCTTACTTCCAACTCTCTAGCTCTCTCTTACGTTTTGGTCTCTAGAGGAAATGAATGGCATATCAAACATGAGGGAAGTAGACAAAGAATGGTCTAGGATTGTCCACTAAGTGGCAATTTGGTAAATAAGCCAAACTAATGTAATTTAACATTATTTAATCCAATTTAATCGTTCCAAATCACATTTTAATTAAACATACCATAAAATCACATAAATTCTAATTAGCATGAAACACTAATCAATTTCTGATTCAGCCGCCGATAAGGCTTTCAATTTGCAGTTCAAAACATAAAGCATAAACATATCAATTAACAGTCAAACAGATAGAAATGCGTTTAAACTAATACACTCAATCAATCAGTCAGAATTTCAGTCAATCAGTCACTTAACATGCTTAATAATAGATTAGCACTAATCAGTGGTGAGGGTTGTTACAACACCCTTGTTTCAAAATCAACTCACCCCCAACAGGTGATACAACACAAAGGAGATGCTAACTGTGCCAACTCCAAACCCAAAACAGATGCAAATGCAGCAGATATAAAGGAATGAGATGCACCCGTATTAATCAACACATTAGCAACCGAGTTGCAAAACAAAAAGGTACCTCTCACAACAGATGGAGCTGGTACAAGATCCTGCGCGGTAACAACATACATACGCCCTGAAGGTCTCTAATCTACCTGCTCACCTCTCGGAGCATAAGACTGCTGCACCGACTGAGCCGAAGAGGCTCCCTGATTGGCCTTCGAGGCTTGAACTGACTGAGTTGGCTGATAACTCTACCTCGACCCAGATGCACCAGATGTGCCACTCAACTGCGGGCAAAACCTTTTCAGGTGCCCCGCCTGACCACACTGGTAACAAGAGAGCGGCTGGCCTCTGTCCTGACTCTGGCTCTACGGACGAGCCGAAGATGAAGCTACTCTCTGCCCTCTTCCCCTTTGCGGGCAAGCTGGAGACTTGTGGCCCAACTGACCACACTTGTAACAGGTAAAGTCTCCCTAATTGCCTCTCCTAGAGCCTGAACTCGGCACTGGAAAGGTAGATCTCACAAACGTACCCTGGGACTGCTGAGGGCTAGGACCTCTCTGCCTCCTACCGTCTCCCTGACTATCCTGACTCCTCTTGGAGCCCCTCATCCTATCCTCCTTCTCATGCATAATAATCTCAAGATGGGCCGCAGCATGCACAAGGCGTCCATACTCCCGAGTCATAGACCCCGCAACCCTAAGCTTAAGCCCGGTCCTTAACTTCTTTTCGAACTTAAGGCAACGGCGTTCCTCAGACGCCACTAGCTCAGGTGCAAACCTCGATAAACTGGTAAATGCGGCCTCAAACTCGGCCACTGGTGTATTCAGCTGCTTGAGCTGACAGAATTGATCCCTCAACTTCTCCTTAACAGCGGGAGGCAAAAACTTCTCTTGGAAGGCATCAACGAAAGCCTTCCAAGTCCCTCCAATACGACCTCGAACAAACTTCCACCACTGACCCGCGTCTCCCTTCAGCTGGAAGGACGCCAAGGTCACTCTCAAGCCTCCGTCTTCGATGCCAAGCATCTCAAACGTCTTCGTTATCTGCTCAAGCCACTCGTCAGCCTTAAGTGACTCTTTAGGATCACGTGTGTAATTCAAAAGGAACAAAACCCCTCTTTATACATTTCAAGTTTTGAAACCCTAACACCCAAAATTTCCCAACTTTAACATTAAATCAAAATGACTACATGTTTATGTCAAATGCCATAAATATGAGTAGTTATCCCTACCTCAAGTGAAGAGACCCAAAGAAGATGATGAACAAACTCGAAAGTGCTCCAAACTCATAACTTTTCGGATCAAAATGGAGGTCTTGAAAAGCTCTAATACTTTAATGAAGACACAAGGTTTGGGTCTCACTAAACCAAGATCAAAATGTAGAAAGAGAGAGAGTGTTCTAGAGAGAAGAGCTCTCAAATTAGGGTTTTGAAGAGCTAGAGAGAGAGAGTGGGTCGAAAAAGTGATTCAAAAATGGCTTCTCTCGGACTGATATACATCACAGTCCGCTCGAGCGTGGAACGCCCTGCTCGAGCATCAGACACAGACTCCCGCTCGAGTGTGAAAAGCAACGCTCGAGCGTCGAATGGACACTTCCAGAAGTTCTGCAGACGAAGGTCCTCGCTCGAGCGTGAAAGTGGACGCTCGAGCGTCCAATGACCTGCAGGAAAAGTACTGAAGGTGGAATAATCCCGCTCGAGCGTCAAACTGCCCGCTTGAGCGGAGGAGCAAATGCAAAAGGGTCCGCTCGAGCGTGAAAAGCCCCGCTCGAGAGTGGAGGCCAAAATTTGGGCATCAACTCTATGTTTCTAAACACAACCAACCTATTTCAAACCTGCTCAACACAACCCAAAACTCAAATACAAAGAATCGAAGGACGGAAATATAACATAGACAACAGTAACACTCAACCACGGACCGAGTCCGGAATATAATAGACAATGGAGGGAAAACCGGGATCGTTATAGGCGTTGTTTGGCTCTGGGGATTCTTCCTTCTCCCCCTCATCTTGAAGCAACTTTTGTTGAATGGCATTAGTGTAGTCCGCCATATAACTTGGAATGAAGTGGGAATGAGGGTTCTGAAAAACCTCGGTTTCTTCGCCATAATCGAGCCTTGTTGCAGCTGCCTTCCATCCGCATTTTAAAAAAGATGTCTTTTGCAGCTTCGCACTACAAGACATACGTGGCCTCTCCTTCCTTGTAGCCGCGGTCTTCAGCATCTTTCGCGCTCTTTTTTAGCTCGGCTATCTCAACATCTTTTTTTTTTCAAGCTTGGCCAGCTTGCGCATATAGCGGTCTTTTCTTTCTGCCAAAGCCTTCTGCTTGTCCACTTTCGCCGAGTTGACCAGCTCGGCGAGTCGTGCGTTTTCAGTTTCGAGCTAGGTCGATTTTTGTTTGGCTTCGTTGAGCTCGGCCGTCTTAGCATTGGCGTCTGCCACAGCCAGCCGCGATATTTTTCAGAGCTCCAGCATGCGCTTATGAGCAATGTGGCTCTTCTACATGGCCTGTAGAAGGAGAAGTAGCGATTATGACAAAAACGAGCAAACAGATTGTGCAAAATGGAAAACAAATAGAGTGGAGCACTTACAAGCACCATTGACTTAGTGGCCGAGCGTATGGCTTTGAGCTCGGTCAAGTGGTCATGATGCTCCATGTCGGTGTAAAAAGCATGCATGAGGTGACTCAACCAAGCCAAAACAGAGTTATACCATGCTAAAATAAGGCCGAAAATAGGCTGAGAACAAGCCAACACATGCTAGAAAAACATGCTCAATCATTAAGCAAACAAGACAAAAGGAGAGGGGACCACCCCCTCTCATTTTGGGCCTCAAAACCACATTTCTACCACTGAAAATCCACTGGATTTCAATGGCTAAAAGGCCAAACAAAGATGAACTCAAAGGCCTTAAAGGATGACTCCAAACCTAAGCAAATAAGGCACACAAGAAGATAGAACACCCTCAATACCAAAGAGGCCTCAGACAACCATCTAAAACACTTGAAAACAAAGCTTTTTGTAGTTGAAATCAAGACCTAAAACAATATGCAAGGATGGCCAAATAAGCAATGAAAATAAAGCTTTAAAGAGGATATGAGACTCACCCTTGAAGCACAGCAATAACAGCAAGTTTCTGAGACAAAACCAAGCTAAAACCACTCAAATACAACCTCTAAGAACCTCAGCTCAAGAGTGAAGGTGTTTAACTAGGTGTTGTAGTGCAAAAGTGAAGAGAAAATATACTTTAAGGCACAAACTAGTACAAATATAGAGAGAGAGGGATATGTTTAGCCCTAAAATTGCTGAACCCCTGGAAAGGGGGAGGAGCCTCCTCTTATATAGAGAAATGCCATGCAAAGCTTGCTTGACAAGCTTGAAATGGCCTCCATCCCTCCATACATGGAGGATGGCTCAGTGAAAAACAGCTGACTCAAAAGATCTAACATAATATCTGCTGAAACAAGGTGTCTTGCCGGCCATTAGTGGTGGCCGGCAGTGCCTCATTGATGGCTGGCAGGCCTTATCAATGGCCGGCAGGTCTAAATACATGGCCGGCAGTGCCAAAAAGTGGTCGGCAGTGCACCACAAGAAGCATGCTGAAAGGACCAACACATGGTCCAAAAAATGGGACAGAAAGGATACAGGGTTTGGAAAGCTTAAACCTGTGACGTTCCGCCGCGAAATTCGAGTACTCGACGAGCAATCGAACTTGTCATTGGATGTACCTGCAAGCATATCCAAGTCTTGAGGACGGTCAAAAATGGGGTGTCTACAGCTAGCAGACACACGCTCTTGGCAAGGTTGAAGGCAAGCGTGTGGTCCTTGTCTGCAACCACCAATCTATGTTCGAGATAGCACGGTTCTTGTAAGTCATTTTTGGTGCCCATTCCGAAGGGCTTGCCCGGTCAGAGCGCACGGGCTCAGGGCTCGGCATCGTGGTTTCCGGAAGCACGGCGTCCTCATCGACCAAGTGTTGAGGTTCGGTCGAAATAGTACATGCACGCTTACTCGGCCGAGATGTTAAGGCCCTTGCGGTTAGAAGAGCTACCACGGTTTCGCGCTGTTGACGAGACGGATCTAGCAAGGCCTGCGCTTCAGCGAAAGTCTGCTCGGTGATAAGTGCTTGCACTGCCCTCTTCTTCGCCATTTCTTGTTCTTCGGTTAGAGGGATCAGGTTGATTTATGGAATGGTGGGATCTGGCTCGGGAGAAAGCTCCAGAAGAAAGTCGGTGACTCTAGTCTTCCTCTTACCGCTGTATCGGTAGGTCGGCTCGAAGTTTAACAACTCGGTCTACTCACAGTGACGGTACCAGAGTGCGGCTCGGAGGGCGTCCTGGTTGGTGTAAGTATATTGCGATTTTAAAAAACGTTCCTCTCTCTCTCTAAAAAACCTCATTCCCAAGCCTTATCTTGGGGCCGGTCGGCCGCCGCCTTTGGCTATGGAGGTCGGCTGGCCCAGCTTTTTTATTATGTATGGTTGTTGATTTCCGTTCAATAAACTTGATTCCTCCATTTTTTTCCCACCGGTGATAAGCGGGCTGCCGTAGATTCGGCTTGGTTTTTTGGGGTGTTTTGGTGAACGTTTTGGTTGTTCACTGGGTCGGCTAAGAGGACGACCCAGATCTGGTTAGGTGGTTCACTCGGGCGCTTCTGTGCGAATAGAGGTTTGAGGGGTGTTCTCAGTTCAGATCTTTGGAGGTGTACGCTGTCCAGTTGTGTCTGTAGATGATTTCATTCGAGCGCTTCTATGCGTATGGGAGTTTTGAGGGGTGAACGTCGTCCAGTTGTGTGGTGTGTTTTCGGTGTTTGGGTTGTTTCGACCATAGGTGTGGAGAGATGGAGATGGCAGTGTTTTCGACCATAGGAGTGTGTGCGTGTGTTCGGATGCTTTGAGTGCTCGGTCGGTTCAGCAGCTTGGAGTGGGTGTGTTCGGATGCTTGGAGATGTGGTTGGGCGGGGCTGGGTGAGGTCGTGGCTGGCCTTTGGGTGGGTTTGTAGCAGGTTAGATGAGGAGGGTGAAGTCAGAAGAAGAGAGTGAATGGAGCAAGAGGGAGCTGTGTATGGAAGTTGAGTGTTTGGAGCTGTGTATGGAGGTTGTTGACGGCAATGGTGTCTGTGTGGAGGTTGTTGACGGCAAGCAGTGTAGCTATCAGTGAAGGAGGTTCGGAGCAGGAGAAGGAGAAGGAGGTTCGGTGCAGCAAGAAGGAGGTTCGGTGGTTGAGTGTAGCTGTGCATGATGGTTGAGTGTAGCACAGGTGATTAGCCTCAGAGGAGCATGCAGCACAGGTGGAAAGCATAGGTGAATATCAGTGTAGCTGTGTATGTTGTCAGGCGTGGAAAGCTTTAGTTTGAAAAATTGCAAGTGGGCGGGAAAACTTTGGTGTTTGGTGTTGGGTTTTGTTTTGGCTTGGTTTTTGTGGGTAGATTTTGTGGGGTTTCTTGTATTTTTTTGTTTAGTTAAATCCTTCTTAACTTTTTTTTTTTTTTTTTTTTTGTTGTTTTTGTTTTAAAAAAAAAAAATCGTGAGGTTGAGGGGTTGGTTGTATGGGTGTGAGTAGCAGTAGTAGGGATACTTTGTATTTTCCGAATCTCTCTCGATGCATGCCATTTTTCTGTACCTTTAATTTCATGTTGTTAATGAAATTTTTACTTTGCCGATCAAAAAAAAAAGTATATTGCGATTTTAGCTGGTTTAACTCTGCATAATAAGAAAGGCAACGGTTAGCACGATGTAAAATTATAGCCTGGATAATCAAAATAGAACTAAACCGAGGTATTCATACCGGCTGTCTCTTTATTCCAGTTGATATTATAGCCCGGTATCTGGGCTTCCTGGTCTTTGAAATTGCTAGAGACCTAGAAGAAGTCGTCATCATTAACGTCTTTATCTGAGGTGTTTTTTTATAAATTTCTTTCGGCCTCTCCTTACTCTTAAATAATACACCCAACCGTCATCATTTTGGCCGAGCGAATATTAGTGGAATAGCTCGGCCAATCCGAGGTTGAGGCCGAGCCGGCGGTTTAGCTCGACGATGCCATTTATTATCCTATAAGTATTAGTGCTGAGTTGGGTTGGACATAGTCTTGTCTACTTGAGGAACTCGCATATCAGCGGCTGCACAGGGAATCGGAGACCGGCCTCTACTATTAATATTACGGTGAAGGGAACAAAGCCCGATTTTTCCCATGGCGTGGTATCTAGTTCAGCTAAAGATAGGTGGACGTCTTCTGGAATTTGGTAGTCATTTCGGAACTCGGCTATGACCCCAGGGGAGTAAACTAGAAATCGATATTTACCCATGTTAACTTAAAAAGTTTTAAATAGAGTTCACAAATTGCCTAGCTCGGCACGGTTGAGGCTTTGGTCGGCTCGGTTGAGCAAAGCCGCCTAGGGGCAGGGTGCAAAGGTGTGCTTGACCAACCTAGTCAAGTCTACAAAGGGGAAATAAGAAGTGTTATGCCCAGACAGTTGGACCGAGCTAAGAAAATAGTCAATTTATAGAAGAATAGTAAAAGCTTAGCTCGGCTACAAATGGGTAACGGGGATTTCTTAGTTCGGTCATGAAGAAGGGCCAACTCAGGGCCTATAGCTCGGTTAAAGGTTTGTGTGCAAGGTTATAGCCGGTTTCTTAGTTCAGTCGTGTTCAAACCTAAAAGTTGCCTAAACAAATATCTAGTTTGGTTACAGCACGATTTTGGATTAAACGTTATGTTTTTTAAATTAAAAAAAAAACACAGTTGGTGTGCTTCTGAGCTTGAGCATGAAGTTTTGGGTTTATGTTACTTATTCAACACTCTAGTGTATGTAAACACGCGTACAATGAAGTTTAAGGACTGAAAGTGTAGAAATAAATGAAAAGGAAACATTAGAAGGAGGTACTGAACAAACTTACTAGTCTGAGCGTGTGTAAAACTTCCAGCAATGGAGCAAATGTTGCGTTAAAAGCTGGAGCACAAAGGGATACAAAAGTAGGGGCAGGTCACAGAAGCACAAAAGTGAGAGAAGATGAACAGTGGAGTGTTTGGTTAAAAAAAAAGCGGGTTTTTGTATAAAGCACAAGAATTGGCGGGACTGTTCAAAATTTTTGAGGTACGAAGACGGTTGTGACAGTTGTACTTGACCAGTGGGAGCAAGCCACGTGTCCAGGGGAATAAATAATGATTCAGACGTGCTTGAGAGGTAAAATGACGTGCAGAGCAATTGACAAGACGTTTATTGACCGGGCAAATCGGCAGCCTGGCAACAGATGAGCTTGGTTGAGGGCTTGGGCATTTAGCTCGGCTGGTAACAAGTAATCCCAAATCATGCATTGCAGATGGAATTAAGGGGCAATTGAGAGGGTAATTTATGCTTAAATTGGGCCGAGGTAAGAAAGCCCGTGGTAATGGGCCGAGGTAAATAAATTCTTGGGCCGAGCCACGAACCGAGGTAATTATCTCGGTAGCCTTGGTCGCATTAGACCTGTCAGAGCTGGGGTTCTCTGTATCTGGTCTAGCTATAGCGACCGAGGTAGCTGTTTGATTTGAACCGAGCTAAAAAATAACTCGGCTGAGGCGACTCCAAAGACTAGGTTGACTGAGTTGGCTTATTCTGCACCGAGTTGTGTGAGCGCGGTTATGCTTTGTGCCAACTAGAGGAAGAGTTGCAATTATCTCACTTTGATAAGCAGTGGGTAAGGAGTTATTAGGATACGCTTTATCCTTGGGCTTGAGACTCCTAGTAGTACTCTGTTAAGGAGAATAGAGTCTTACTGGGATCATGCAAACCATCTCACTTGGTTGGTAGTGAGTAGGGTGTGTAATTTCTAGGAGGATTCTTATAAGGAAAGCTGGAATCTCACTAGGATTATGCCAGGCAAAATATATAAAAGCCCGTAGTAGGACTTATGTATAGATATCACAATTTTGACTCTCAAATACACAGGGCTTTTGTCTATTGCCCATTTGTTGACTTAGGTATCGAAGAGGTATCCGGCGCACACTTGCCGGCTAGCTCACGTTTGTGTTTTTAGGAAATAAAACGACGACGTTTGAAGGAAGCGCAAACTTAATCAACATGATTACACGAGAAGATTATTTCGTGTTCATACATTATTTAACATAATTAACTAAAAAAATAAAATTCATAATTACTCTCCTATACAATAATAAAATTACCTAAATTATTAATTGAAATATATTTTTAATATCATTAAAAACTGTTAATTGACTTAATGATTTATTAATAAAATATATAATTTATTATGAAATTAAAAATCTCAAGAAGTGAAATATAATTTTTAAAATCACAGAAAATGATTCGTATTTTAATTAAATTTGCAGAGGTGTATTTATAATTTACCCTTTAACTATTATATTTTTCAATCTTTTATCCCTTTTTTGGTGGGGTTCAATCTTTTAACCTCAGACATCATCAGCCCACCTTTTTAACCATGGTTAGAAACACACCTACGATCACATAAACCATGGTTAGTTCCACCACAGCATATTCAGGTCGGGTTCTCCACCTCTCGCGTACCTGCACAGAACTAGGGTTTCCGAAAACGAATATCCATGGATTTTCTCACCGAATTCTGTAATTTTCCCTTCGAAAATCCAAATTTTCTTACTTGATGTGTTGTCGTCGATTTCTGTCTCCGTTGAATTCGTAAATGGAGACTCAGAGGATCATAGATTTCCCTCACGAAAACATGGATAAACGCCCCAGGAAGAGACCTCGTCTGACTTGGGACATGCCCCCTCTTGTTCCCCCACCTCCCAAGGTATATATATATGTGTGTGTGTGTGTGTGCCT
This sequence comes from Camellia japonica, assembly GCA_030407325.1. NCBI lineage: Eukaryota > Viridiplantae > Streptophyta > Magnoliopsida > Ericales > Theaceae > Camellia > Camellia japonica. The sequence goes on from JAPPVO010000017.1 coordinate 55,902,978, forward strand.
ATATCTTCATGTATCTATCTTTTTATGTATTGATGAATCTTGAATTTTGTTGAATGATACAAGTACTGTGAAAGTGGATCTTGCTTTGTGTATGGGATATATTGTTATAGTCATTATGAACTTTTCTTGTTTATGTTGTTTGTAAAGAAAAAGTTTTTAATTGAAAAGGAAGGAGCAAATAAAATATTGATTCCATTGATTTGAGGTAAATGCTATGTTATATATGTTCTAACTTCTGCTTTCATTCTATTTTATTTTTTTCTAAAATTTTTAAGAAGATTAGTATTTGCAAGACAATTTTAATTTGTATCTATAGTGGTAAGGTTGCGTACATCTGACCCTCATGCACTGCGGCTGCCCTTTCTAAAATTGAATAATTACTAAGCTATGAAGTATATTCGCCTTGAAAAGAGGTTTCGAAAATTAAAAAATCTGACAAGGCATTGAAGAAAGGGGACAAGACAACTAGGTTATTGTTGCATATTTGAACTGTATATGCCTTGGGTTGGGTTAACTCTAATAGGTTCTTGTATGATGTCTGTTAATATTCACAATATTTTGAATTAAAGAAATAAAAATTGTAAAACAATGCGAGATTAGAGGATGACACCATAATTTCATAGAAAAGATGTGGATAAAGAACAATTACTTTTTATAAAGCTTAGGTTGTTTCCATAGGATGACACCATAATCTCATTTTCTCTCTGTTATCTCCTGCAACAACTCTTTTCTCTCTCCAAGAATTACAATACAAGCATCATGCATACACCACCTTTATTTGCAAGCATATAACATCATCTGTTATGGTTCAAGAAAGTCAAAATGTAGTGAACAATTCTTCTATAGGCATATGATGTTGGTTGAAGGAGAGTTTGGCTATAAAGCTAGTGTTGTGACATGTCAATTGTGTTTTTGTTTAGCTAGACCCACACCAGGTCTCTTCTCTTCTTGATAGTTCTCAAAATTTGGGCTCCACTTGATTATAGGTTGCAATTGTGACTACAAGGCATCGCACATCTCACTTTCCCATCTCCCGAGCTGGCCTCTTTTGCCAAAAATATAATATGCACATAACATTTTCATTCTTCTCTCTCTCTTTGTTTTTTTTTTTTTTTTTGGGGGGGGGGGGGGGGGGGGGGGGGGCATAGGGCATGCTATTTTTGAAAATTTTGCAAAGTTTTTGAAGTTTTAATTATTCTTGCTATGAAAGTTACTTCTGTTTTATTGACACGTGCTAATTATTTTAACTGTGATGTAGGTCCTTCCGACAATATATTGTGGGCACGAGTTTGCGAACGGAGCAGTTCCCAATTATGCTTGTTCTTCGATATATTACAAGGGAGTGCCCCACAATGGATGCCCTCCATGGAGACCAGATGATAAAGATGGCCACTATGTTTTTGCCATTGGAGAGAACTTATCTCCTCGTTGTATGTGTATTCTGACTGCCTTCAATTATTATATGTTTGAGATGCCCTAGCTATGCTACGATTTATCATTCATTGTGTCATGGTATTCATAATGTTTAGGATGATTGTGTGGAATTTGAGTACTGTTTCAAAACATAGATTAACCATAACTGAAACAGTTTTGGACTATTGGTAAAATTAAATTTAAATCCAGTAAGTGGAGTTGTTTTTATCATGGACTGAAGGAGAAGAAACACATAAAATTTTTAGTTGAGGCAATGCTTACTTTTCATACTTCTTCTATTTAGAAAAAATTAAACATAAGATGCTCTCATGGACCATTTCATCTGATAATATGGATTGATTTGATTGGTCATGTGATCATGTGTTATAAATTAGATTTTTGAGAGGAAAAGTTTAAGGATCTTATGGCTTTTGCTATGTCCATCCCTTCGTTGACACTTTTTAATAAGAATTTGGTACTTTTAAGTAGTTTTCTTTCTATTCTTAATTTCTTGGAAGATTTTGTTAGAAAACATGTTTTTTTGTGTGTGTGCGCGCGCGCACGTGCGCGCTTTATAATTTATATAAATATTCCCAGTGTTAACTCATCTAATTCTCAAATTTTAATACATGAGTTTCCAATGGGATTATGGACTCCCTGATATTTGTTTCACAATGCAAATGAGTATATTGATCAGAATGTGTAATTCCTATATGTGACACTTACTCATTTTGATATGCGCCTTTAGTACCTTATCCTAAGCCAGTATATCCTTGAATAGGGCTGTTAAACAAACTAAGCTACTTGAGGTCGACTCCTGTCTTAATAAAATCTCATTCAAGATTGGCTTACTATATAAACAAGTCAAGTTTGAACGCATTTTAAAGCCCGTTAAGTTTTCATCCAAGCTTGAAAAACCTACTGACTTAGATGCACTATAAAAAACAAGGTACTCAAGCTTGGCTCGGTTAAAACTCATTTGAGATGGGCTCGAAAGGTAAAGAAGCCAAGCTTGATCATATTTTGAAGCTCATTAATTTTTCAAGCCAACCTTGAACAACCTACTAAGCTCGACTCGACTTGTTTACAACCCTATCATTGGGGACTTTAAGTTTGTCTTCTATTCCCTTGTTTGACATGCCTATGTGTCTTCTATTCCATGTAAATACGTCTCTCTCAAGCTCCTTCATTTGCACCCAATCTTTTCTCATTAAAAAGGAGTAAACTTTATTATTTGTACAAAAAATAGAAAATAGGAATTACAAAATGAAGTCGAGTTTCCTGCTCAACTTGATAAACATATGCTTTGGTTTTATGGCCTTAGTGTGAAAAGGGAAAACAAAATTTTTCTTGCTAATCAATCTTAGTTAGTTGGAATGTAATTTCCTTATCCTCACAAGAATGGTGGCAAGTGCAAATCCAAGCTGCTGATTGGTATGTTAGGAGATGAATATCTGATCATCCTCCATTGATTTGCACAAATTTATGGTGTGCAGCTCTCATAGTCTTGCAAGTTGCCACACTTTTAATATTTTCTCATTTTGGAAATAAACTTGGAGTGATACTGTGTTTATAGAATTGTGTACTTCCTTTGTCCCATTTTGTGTGGCATGATTGATCTCGCACACAGTTTTAAGGAAAGTTAAGAACAAAAGTACACATCAGCTAATTAACAACAGGTTTCCAATATGGCCTCACATAAACTAGGATGAAATTCACAAGTTTGGAGCGTACTTCTTTGGGAATTGGGGGTTGTATTTAAATATATATTTAAAGAAAGGTGATATGGAAAAGTGATGGTTACATTTTTTGACTTTTCAAACTTTGACACTTAAAATGGGACTACCAAAAAATAACAGACACATGAAATGGGACTGAGGGAGTAGACTTTGTTCAACCTCTTATGTGTAAATGAATCCACGTCTAGATATGTTCTTTTTATTATTTGTGGATTGGCTTTTTCTTTGATCCAAGAGTGATATTTGTAATCTTTTCTCCAATAACATTTTTTATTTATTTGTACTTGCAGACAGGATTTTGAGCAAAATGGGTGAAGGTTAGTTCTTTCTTTAGCTTCTTATTTCTTATTTGTTTCTCTCAGATTCTCTGTTTTCTTAGGTTCCATGGATCTTACTATTTTTGGTTATTCTTTGTTCAGATCTCTTCTTACTATTTTTGGTTATCCTTTGTTCAGATCTCTTCCTTCCTTCCCTCTTTCCTTCCTATCTTCTTCCCCCCCCCCCCCCCCCTTTTTATGTTTTTTTTTTTGAGAGGGAGGGATGGGGCAGTTCTTCCTAGTCACTGGTGTTAATATGAAACACTCATGTGTAGGGTGCCATTAAAATCCAAACTAGTGTTTCATATTTGAATTTATCTGGTCATTAATAATATCAGCTCAATCCCTTGGGTAAAATAATTACAGGGACTTTTGGGAAAGTCTTGGAATGTTTGGACAATGAAAAGAAAGAGATCGTGGCAATTAAAATTGTTCGTTCCTTGCACAAATACCGCGAAGCTGCTATGATTGAAATTGATGTACTACAAAAGCTTGCCAGGCATGACATTGGTGCCACACGGTAGGCATCTGTTTTTCTTCATGCTTCCATTTTTCATTGTAAACAAAATTAAAGTGATTGGGTATAAGTTGTTTTATTCTTTGCAGTTGTGTGCAAATACGGAATTGGTTTGACTATCGTAATCATATTTGTATTGTAAGTATTTATTGGTACTTGTTTGATTGATTTGAAAGGGCAATGATGTTCCTTCATGCTGAATATTCTGTGAGTTAAAGCTTGCAAATGGATTTAAATGGTTTTCACAGGTATTTGAGAAGCTTGGACCAAGCTTATATGATTTTCTCCGCAAAAACAGCTATCGTTCATTTCCCATTGATCTTGTGCGGGAGTTCGGCAGACAACTTTTGGAATCTGTAGCATGTGTGTGCACACATCTTGCATCGCTTTTTCTATGTTGTTCTGTCTTGATGGTCACTTCCTTTTAAATTAAGCTCAGATTTGGGCATATCTAGATCTTTATTTCCATCTCTGATATATTTAGCATTAGATTGGAACCTGGAGTAATATTTGTTTGGACAAGCATGAGTTTTGAATTGATGATTAATCTGCTACTGGTTCTCATTCATTTTGCTTGCTTACTTTTGCAGTTATGCATGATTTACGCCTAATTCACACCGATCTGAAACCAGAAAATATTCTTCTTGTTTCACCAGAGTATGTTAAAGTGCCGGATTATAAGGTATTGCTTCATGTAGCATGTTCTTATCATTTGTTTATCTTTTATAGTGGTTTGCATGTGTGCCTGACCTTGCAACTTATCAGATTTATCTAAATTAGGGTGTGCTCTGGTCCAATTCACCAGGAATTTATATTTAACAATTGATATGCTGGCCTTTTTTTTGGGGGTGGGGAGGTGTACGAGGAGGCAATTGATATTGAATACCCTTTTTCGGTGTTCTTTGTGAGTTACTGAAAATAAGAATCTTGGGTCCAATTTTAATTTAATCTATTACGATGTTTATCTCTTACTCGATATGTTAAACTGTAGATACAGTTGCTAGGTTGGTGCTTATGAGTTTGATAATCTTATTTCAACTTCAAAATGCTGATATTTGATTTTATTTTGCCTTCATTCGAGTGTCTACCACGATCCACGAAAGATGGTTCATATTTCAAGAATCTGCCAAAGTCAAGTGCAATTAAGCTAATTGATTTTGGGAGTACTACGTTTGAACATCAGGACCACAGCTATGTGGTGTCAACGCGTCATTACCGTGCACCAGAGGTTATTCTTGGTAATTGCCATCTGTTATCTGGTTTTGTGGTCAGTATTTTGATGTTTGTCTTTTAATGTTGAAGTCTTAACATTATTTGCTATGTTGTTTTCTGTAGGTCTTGGATGGAACTATCCTTGTGATTTGTGGAGCATAGGTTGTATACTCGTTGAACTTTGCTCTGTAAGTAAGATTATGCCTTTTCTGGTTTACTTTACATTTTCTTGTTTGTTTCTATTATATACAACATTGATTTTAGTTTGTCTTTCATCTGCTGATAATATTGTTAAGATGAATTTTTGAAGATTCATTGGAAAGTCCAATTTTCAATGTGATGAGCGATCACTTATAAGATAGCAGCGCCCTTTAAAAGTGAAGTTTTATCAAGTTAAAGAATTATGAAGGAAACTAGTCCCTTTCTAGAATGTCAAGTACTTTTGATTGATCTGGCAAGTTTTACTGGTTTTGCTCATACATTATTGAATGCTTCAATCAATCATTCACTTTGAAGTTTCTATTTATGTTTTGGAAAATGATTTACAAATAAAATTTCTTATAAAAAAGAATGATGTGGCAGTGGCAATTTTGAAATTACAAGTCATCTTTTTATATGAAAATTTTGTATAGAATTTCTGTTTGTATATTGTTATCCTTGCGTTTCTTTGTGTTTACGTTTTTCATGAACAGGGCGATGCCCTTTTTCAAACACACGAGAACTTGGAACATCTGGCTATGATGGAGAGGGTGTTAGGGCCACTGCCACAACATATGATTGTTAGAGCTGAGTAAGATCAGTTATTTCTATTTGTTCAATTCATACTATTTTTGTGCTTCATAGCGTGGAGAAAGCTCATGTTTAAGTTTTTCAGCAATCGTGCTGAGAAATATTTCAAGAGGGGTGCACAATTGGATTGGCCTGAGAGTGCAACCTCAAGACAAAGTATGCGGGCAGTATGGAAATTACCCCGTCTACAGGTAATTTTTAGATTTTGTTTGTTCTGAACTGTTATCAGAATCATTGGGTACTTCCAACACATCATCATCTTTGGTTTGATGGATAAAGGTTTGTAAGGGAAACGTGTGTTATTTGCTCCCTCTGGGTGTGCAACGTTCCCTGCCAAATTAAACTCTAAATTTTTAGCAAGATTTTGGTTTGCCATTTTGTTCTGCTCACTGGAAAGCTGCTACCAATGTTGTGAAGATATGGCATGTATATCATTACGCATTTTTTCATTCTTGAAAATTTGATCTTTTGTGTGTATGTCTTGTTGCCAAAAGTGCTCAATTTTTCTTCTACCATAACCTAGTGTGAGACGATTACTGAGTAGCATTGCCTAACATGGATTCACTTTTTGCAGTAGCCATTTTTCACAGGAATTAGTGTCTGGATGGTTAAAGGGTCACACATTAATTGATGGGCGTTTAGCCATGTATTGTGACCATACTACTCTTTGGTCACTATTCTCACTCAAACATGAAGTAGTTTGTGATTTATAGTTTTGAAAGCTTCGGTTTTCATTTGCAACTAGGTATAAACTTACCAAGATATATAGAGCTTTTCTGGCTCGTCTCCTCTCCTCACACAAAAGATTTGGTATTCTTTTTCTTCTTTAAACTCATAAGATTTGGTATGAACTCCTAGTTTCTGGGTAAGGGTCATTTTTGTGAGATACTACTATTACCTCTGTCTCTGTCTCAGTATCTGTCTCTCTCTCTCTCTCTCTCTCTCTCTTCTCACACACACACACACACACACACACACACACACACACACACACACACACAAGAGGCTCTCTAACATTTTCTTACAAGACTTGTCCTCGCATTCTTGCATGCTACAACATATTGCATAATTTATTCTTTCTATTTCTCATGTTGGACAACCAGTTGCCTTGAAAGTGCAAGCAGTTAGAAAGGGTGTAAATTGAGTATCTATTTTATCGTCAAAATGCTTCTTTGTGTGGCCAAACTCCTGCGCCATGCCTTTCACATCCTTACTCTCATGCGATCCCCTTGGGCATATGGAGAGATGCAACTATTTAAAATGGGATGCACATAATTACATAAAACACATTGCACACTTGCAAACATAACGAGGGACAAGCAAATACAAGAAGACTTGAACCAAAACCAAAGATTTGATTTCACATTCGACAACCAATTGCCCCCAAAGCTTACATCATCAACATATCATTTTGAACAACTGTCCTATTGATTATGCAGGCCATAAAATGTCTTGTATGTTTCCCACTTGTTTTGTAGGTTTTCCATGTCTTTTGCCTTTCCAATATTGATAAATGATGCCTGGTTTATGATAATGTAAATACATCTTCAGAGACCATCATCTTTATTTCCGATGTAACCAAAAAAAATAAAGAGACCGTCATCTTGTTCTTATAATATTTTCCCTTGTCTTCTTTATGTATTAATTTCTTCTTCTTCTTCTCTTCTTCTTCTCTTCTCTCTCTCTCTCTCCTTTTTTTATTATTTTATTTTTTATAATACTTGCAGAACCTGATAATGCGGCATGTGGATCACTCTGCTGGTGATCTGATTGATCTCTTACAAGGGCTTCTGCGATATGACCCAGCAGAGCGGCTCAAAGCAAGGGAAGCTCTTAGACATCCCTTCTTCACAAGAGACCTGAGAAGGTGTGACTATCCCTTGTAACTAGATCTCACATATGCTTTTACAAGCGCAAGTGATATTTCTCAAGCAAAAAGTATATATATAAAAATAAAATAAAATTGAAGCCTTGCATAGTTGTGCCTGATATCATTACTTCTGGCATACTGCTTGTATTGCTGTTGCTGTAGAGTAGTGTCTACCTTCCTCCTTTCTCCCTATTTTCTGCCTTTTTTTTGGTTTTCTTTTCTACTACTACTATATTTGGAGTGAATTACCTTAGAAGTTCTGGTTTGTTGCATTCCATTGTTGAAGTTGTTATTTGGTCAGTAATTTGTTAAAATATGTCCTGATATTGCTCCTTCTCTTCTTGATTTAATCTCTCTCTCTCTCTCTCTCTCTCTCGGAAAGTTTTCAATTAAGGAGTGAATCAAAACCCAAAACAAAGAAAACAGATTGCGGAATGATCATACTATGATAAGCCACATTGGTATTAAAGGTGCTTTGGCGAAATGGGATTTCTTTTCAGCTCAGTGCATGCACTGATATCTTCTGATTTCTGATACGCTGCAAATTCTGGGGCGATCTGGATTTGGGAACGTTCATTTGTTCATTATTAGGCCTCGATAGCCACTGTTTGAATTGCAAGGGCAAAGTTGCTAATATCTAGCAATCTGCAAAGCTCTGCAGCAAAACAGGAGTACTAGGTCTTGCATTTTGCAACTTGTGAAAATGCTGCTTTGAAAGCGTACAATTGAAATTTGCTGATGTTTCAGGGTTGTTGAAGACGCATGAATAATGGGGTGGTGAGGCCACTCTGCAACTTGCTTTAGCTGATGGTTGTGTCTGGTAAAGTTGGTGGAATCATAGGTAAAGTTGGTGGAATCATTGAATGATTGAAACCGGTTTCACTACTTCCTCTACATTCATCAGAGAAAAATTGCCAACGGTCTTTGATGCCTTTCAAGGGGAGGATCGGGTTTGATCATATTCTGTTCGTTTCAGTAAAAAATATTTTTGGTAAAAAAAAATGTTTTTTTATGCTTGGTTGCAATTTTGAAACATGTGTTCGTGATGATGTAGAGGTTTAGTGATGGGGTGGTGGCGGCACATTGGTAAGATTTTATTTCAAAAAATATCTCACATTCCAAAAAAAAAATGGAAAATAACTTTTAAGGTACTAAAATTTGTAATTTTTGTTGATTAGGGTGAAGGCAAAGCCTGCTTCAGATTGTTTCATCGACCACTTAAATTGTGCAAGGGAAACAGAAAGAAAATAAAATGTTTTCATTTTTAGTTCTTAAAGCATCTCCAACCCTGAACCAAAGTTTTTATCAAATCTGAGTTAAAAAATGACTTTTTCCTCAATCTGATATCGAGTGTTCCAACGGTTGATATTCATCAAATTTTCATCAAATCTGTACCGGAATAACCGGTTGGTCGGCTGGTTAAGCTAAATTTTGATTTTTTTTGATTTTTGTTTTTTGAACTTTTTAAACCTTTTAGTGGTTGACCGGCCGGTCGACCGGTAAGGTAATTTTTTTTTTTTTTTTTTTTTCAACTGTTTGACCTTTTTTTTGAAACTGTTTGAACCTTTTGGTGGTCGACCGGTTGGTCAACCGGCCGGTCAACCGGCTGGTCGATCGGTTGGTCTCCCCCAACGGTCATGCACAGTGTTTTGATGAAATGCGGAACCTGTCCTCATTTTGGTGAAACGTTTGGTGAAATCTCGATTTGAATCAATTTGGTGAAACCGTTGGAGCATGAAAAAATATTTTTTTCACCAAATTTTAAATTTGATGCCAAATTTGGTTCAGGGTTGGAGATGGTCTTACATGCATAATTGTATGAAAGTACAAGTCTTATTATAATTATTTCCAGAAGTAAATGTTTTCTCTCAATGTTATTTTTTTTAACATAATTAATGAAAATAAAATTATTTGTATATTTTCTTTCACTTGAAAAAAAAATCTCTGAAAATATTTTTCTATAGTGGAATAATATGGCAAACTTTTAAATAAATAGGAAGAACAAAAATAATTAAAATGGGTTGGGGAATCAAAAAAATAATTTCAAGGGACATGAAAGATTGTACTGATTGTAAAATAATTGTTGAGAAAAATTATCAAATTACCTTCGTTTCTCTAGCCAATCTTCTCGTTGCTTTTTTATTTGCAAACCCTAATTTACGCGTAGGCGACTGAACCCCTCCCCACCTTTCCTTGGCAGTTCTTCCCATCCTCTCCCGCGGTCGCAACCACCCCACATTTCTCTACGCTCCTCCCTCTCTCCATTCCTCTCTCCTCTCATCTTTCCTAGCCGTCTCTCCCGTCATGATTATTGCGAATTGTGATCATGATTTAGATAAAAAATTTCATGCAAACTCTAACTCGATTTACAAATCACCATCACCATCACGAGCTCTTGATTTGGAGAGTTGAGGGGTTGGGCTTCAAATCATGATCCCTGGAGAATCTTCGTGAACAAATTTATTTACTTTAAACTTAAAGTAAATAAGAAAAATAATTAGTTCTTATCAAACAAAGTAGCCCAGTGAAAAGGAAGGAAGAGAGGGTGAAGACATAACGGTGTCCATGGGGGCCCATGTTTCATGCATTTGTCATAACTTTTGGGCCCTGGTGTGGTGGTCCACTCCAAAAAAAATTATAATAATTGGAGGATCAGCCACCTTCCAAGAAATAAAGATCGAACGAGTTGTTTTTTTTTTTTTTTTGGAGCTAGGATCCAAGGGCAGTTGATAGGCACAAAAAAAAAAAAAAAAAAAAAAAAAAAAAATAATTTACACTTGCTAATAAAATCTTCTGTCATCCCCACCACATCAATCATGTTACTCCTCCTACATGAATGTTCTAACCCCACCACCACGATATCATTGCCAAGCACCACCATATTTTTATCATAGAATTTTAAAAAAGATTTGTTTTTTCTTAAATTACCATCTCAATAATAATATTAGAGATTCATATTTTGCATGTACAGATGCATTCATAATGATGTGGTAATGGTGATAAGTCTTATATCATTGAGTATATAATCAATTAAAAATTAACACTTGTGAGATCATATTATTGTGAGCTGAATTGTGAAAGATTTATGAGAGTTTCAAATATTTTTTATTGTCATCTCAACTTGAGAAAGCATTTGGATTTACTAAACTCATTTTAGAACTGATTTTGATGATCCAAACTGTTTAATTTTTGAGATTCGTTAAAAAAATATATTTATGTAAAAAATAAAGATGATTGGACACTGATAATATATGTTTGAGTTATATTTATTTTAAAAAGATAGACGGTAAATATAATTTTAAGAATAATTATTCATTTTTTGTAATACGAATTTGATTCAAACATATAACTATCGATATCTGATTATCTTTATTTTTTGTATGAATATTCTATTTGATGAGTCCTAAAAAGTATATGGTTCGAATAATTGAAATTAGTATCAAAGTAGGTCTATCTAAACACACTCTCAAATTGAGATGGTCAACCAAAAAAAAACTCGATCCTTTTAAAAATATCCATCTTGGGACAACTTATTCTGAATTGTAATTTCAAGATAATTGATCTCACACTATTACTCTCTACAAGGAGTGGCCATCGGTGTAATAGCCGGCACCAGTCCAATATTTTTAAAATTTTAAAAAGTATTTAGCTCATAAAGTAGGGCTAACCAAAATTTTGGAGTCTATTTAATTTGTAGACGGACTTGTGATAAAGAATTTTAACCCGGCCAGCCTAGCCCGCTTATTTGAAAATATTAATTTTTATATTATTTAATTACAAAATAAATTGAAAAAATAATACAAGAATATATATATATATATATATATGCTTTTCTATATCTTAGATTAAAGCATTTCTTACAAAATCATATTTATTTTGTAATTAAAATTTATTAATATTTTGAATTTAAATAGTTATTAGAAACGATTAAAAAATTTAATAGTCCTTTAACGTGAAAAAAAAAAAACATATATGTATTGGGTTAAGTGAATGAATTTGAAATTTAAACATTATTTTATAATAGAACTTAGAGTGGTGAGGTTAGGTTTAATGTCGGGCCAAGCCAGGCCGGGATTGAGATGACATACATATTCTTAGTATATAATGTCGGCCTGGCCAACCCAATGCTTATATATCCTTACTCTCCACAAAAAGAATATGATAAGATAATCACATTTAAGTATTATATTTGAAAAGTAAAATGACTTGCAAGCAAAATCCTTTTACAAAAAAAATTCAATTAGAATGATGTTAGACTTATTTATTTTGAAGATTTATTTAATTATGTTTTAATTTATTTGAAAAAGAAAAATCGAATCCAAAATTTATTTTGATGAATTATTTAATTATATTTTAATTTATTTGAAAAAGAAAAATAAAATCAAAATTTATTTTGTCCCATTATTTCTCACATAAACCTTTATCCTAAATGTTGTTAGAATGTATTTAATATTTGATTAAATCAAGAGTTCAAACAGCCCAAAACAGAGGTTCAAACAACTCAGCACAACAACAGTTCAAAAGGTTCAGAAGGTTCAAGTGGAAGATATTCAAATTTATAATGATGGAGTGGAATATATTCAAATTGGTAATGATGGAAGTACAACAGCTATAAATTCAAATGACTACAATGGCTATAATTTTCATTATGTATACCAAAGTCTCTAATGTAAACAAGTGACAAAAAACCTGAAAATATTTTTTGATCTATAATTACTCACATCTATTCTCAGAAATTATACACTGAGCCTTATAACTTTAAGCCCATTTTTCCTGTGTGAGGTTTACAGAAAAACCAAAGCTTCATTTTTATATTTATCTTTGAGAGATAATTCTTGTAACTTTCTGTGAAAGCAAAAATACATTCTTTTCAACCTTGTAAGAGTGTAGTACACTCAGTATTCTTGACTTAGAAAGTCTGTGTAAAATTCGTGGAGGATTGCTCCATTTGTAAAGAGGTTGCTAGCACCCCCGTGAAGCTAGAGCATAGTGAAAAATCTCAAGTGAAGCTTGAGGAGTAGACATAGACCGAGTTGAAGGCGAACCACTGTAAATTTGTTTGCCTCTCTCTCCCTTATCTCTTTATTTTATTTAAATTGCTGTAGCTATATTTCACATTTTCATTGTGCTAAAATCATTAACTGACATAGTTGTTAGAAAACTTGTTTTAATTATTTTTATTTCATTAACTATATTTATCTATTGTGCTAGTCATAATTTTTATTAGGGAATTATTACTTTTTAATTGTAAAAACCTAATTCACCTCCCCTCTTAGGTTGTCTTTTGGGTAACAATTGGTATCAGAGCCTAGACTCTTGTTTTAGATTTAACCATCTAGGAGTTTCGATCCATGGCAACCTTAGCTGAAGGACAAGCCACAAATAGGCCACCATTGTTTGACGGAAACAGCTATAGTCATTGGAAGGATATGATGACCCTATACCTACAAGCCACTGATTATGCCATGTGGATTATTGTCACCAAAGGTCCGAAAATTCCTACCAAATTAGTAGACAATATTAGTGTACCTAAAACTGAAGATGAATGTGATAAGAGAGATCATAAATTATTGCAAGCCAATGCTAAAGCCAAACTCACCCTTGTTTGTGGATTGGACTCTAAGGAGTATAATAGAATTTCAAGTTGTGATTTGGCAAAAGAAATTTGGGACAAACTTGAGATAACGTATGAATGTACAAACCAAGTGACGGAATCTCGTAGTGATATGCTTGTTCATAATTATGAATTGTTTAAAATGAACTTTGATGAATCTATTTCAAGTATGTTTACTAGATTTACTGAAATTGTAAACTCTTTGAAATCTCTTGGCAAAACTTATACTAACAGTGAGTTGGTAAGAAAAATTCTTAGGTGTTTACCAAAGAATTGAGAAGTAAAGGTCGCGACCATTATAGAAGCCAAAAATCTCTCAACATTTGGATTGGATGAGCTTATGGGTTCCCTTATGACTCATGAGATCACCATGAAAGGACATGAGGATGTTGAAAACAAAAAGAAAAGTGGAATTGCATTCAAAGCCTCATCAAATGAAGAAGAACATGAAAACTCCAGTGAGGATGACAGCTATGCCATGTTTAGTAGAAATCTCAAAAAGCACTTCAAGAAAAACAATTATGGAGGAAGAAAACCTTTTAAGAAAGAGTATAACAAAGATAACAAGAAAGAGCCTATAATTTGCTATGAGTGCAAAAGTCCTGGACATATGAAGATGGATTGTCTAAAATTGAAGAATCATGGAAAAGACTCAAAAGAAACAAAAAGGCCATGGTAGCAGCTTGGGGAGAAAGTGAAGATGAAAGCTCAAGTGATGAAATTGAAAATGAAGTAGCCAACTTATGTCTCATGACTCTTGAAGATGAAGACTCTACTCAAGATGAGGTAACTACTCTTTATGAAGAACTTGAAAGTGCATTCCATGAACTACAAGATGAATTTAGAAAAGTTTGTGCCAAAAATAATGTGTTGAAGAAATCTGTTGCATCTTTATCTATTAATGTAAAAGAATTAAAGAAAGAAAAAATTGTTTTGAAAAATGATTTTGACACCATCTCTAATGAGAAAACTGCTTTACAAAACAATTTGATAATTTAACAAAAACACTTGAAAATTTTGTAAAAGGTAGAGACAATCTTAACATGTTTTTTGGAAATTAAAGATGTGTTTTCGATAAGGCGGGCATTGGATATGACTCTATTAAAAAACAAAAGAATCTCAATACAATTTTTGAAAAGGCACCTCTCATGACTCACCCTCATATTGCTTGTCATTATTGTAGAAAGAAAGACCATTATATATCTTCTTGTCCATTCAAAAATAATATAAACATGGGAATTAAAAAGATTTGGACTGTTAAGGGATCTAACAAAACTAACTAAGAAGGACCCAAGAAACTATGAGTACCAAAAACCAACACTTGATTGTCATTTTGTAGGTTTGTTTTAAGTCCAAAGCTAAAGAAGGGAAGTGGTACCTTGATAGTGGATGTTTCAGACACATGACCGGAGATAAATCATTCTTTATTAAACTATCATCGAAAGATGGAAGATTTGTTACTTTTGGAGATAACAAAAAAAGAAAAATCATCGGTATTGGTAGCATCGGTATTTCTCCTAACCCTTCTATTGAAAATGTTTTACTTGTTGATGGACTTAAGCATAACCTACTTAGTATTAGTCAACTATGTGATAAAGGTAATTGAGTTATTTTTGATAAATCACATTGCACAATTGAAAGCACAAATGATCATAAAGCTTTATTCGTTGGTAATCTCCATGATAATGTTTATATTTTTCATCTTAATGATCTCTATGCTAGTGATGTTAAATGTTTATATGTTAATAATGAAAATAGTTGGTTATGGAATAGAAGACTTGGTCATGTTCATATGGATTTAATTGCTAAACTTTTGAGAAAGGATTTGGTCATTGGACTTCCAAAAATTAAATTTGAAAAAGATCATCTTTGTAGTGCTTGTCAACAAGGAAAACAAACTAAAACATCATTTAAATCAAAATCTCATATTTCCACAACTAGACCTTTACAACTATTGCATATGGATTTATTTGGTCCCTCAAGGACATCTAGTCTAGGTGGTAATCATTATTGTCTTGTTATTGTTGATGATTATTCAAGATTTACATGGGTTATGTTTTTAGCACGCAAAGATGAAACATTTTCTTCTTTCACAAAACTCTGTCGTAGAATTCAAAATGAAAAAGGCTTTCTTATTACTAATATTCGAACCGACCATGGTAGATAACTTGAAAATGAGAAATTTGAATTGTTTTGTGATGAGCATAGTATTGGACATAATTTTTTAGCACCTAAAACCCCTCAACAAAATGATGTAGTAGAAAAGAAGAATAGAACTTTAGAAGAGATGAGTAAAACAATGCTTTGTGAAAATAATCTTCCTAAATATTTTTGGGCTGAAACCGTTCACACCGCATACTATATTTTAAATCGTGCATTAATTAGACCTATTCTAAAAAAAACTCCTTATGAATTTTGGCATGATAGAAAGCCCAACATTAGTCACTTGCATGTTTTTGGTTGTAAATGTTTTGTGCATAATAATAGTAAGGATAACTTAGGAAAATTTGATTCAAAATCTGATGAAGCAATTTTTCTTGGCTATTCCTTAACTAGTAAAGCTTATCGTGTTTTTAATAAAAGAACTCTTGTTGTGGAAGAATCTATACATGTGGCATTTGATGAAACTAACATCTCTGTTCAAAAGCAAATTGTTAGTGATAATATAGATTTGGAACAAAATGTAGAAGATTCAAGTATCTACAAAGAAGAGAACCAACCATGTAAGTTGAACAAAGAGATTGAATAACATATTCTCCCACCTCAAGAAGAATGAGGAAACAATGATGATTTGCCAAGAGAATGGAAGTTTGTTCATAATCACCCTAAGGATTTAATTCTAGGTGACCCTACAAAAGGTATTGAAACTGGCTCTTCACTTAGAAATATTTGTAGTAACTTGGCTTTTCTCTCACAGATTGAGCCTAAAAACTTTCAAGAAGTCGAATTCGATGAACATTGGATGATAGCTATGCATGAAGAGCTTAACCAATTTGAGAGAAACAAAGTGTGGGAACTTGTGCCAAAACCTAAAGATCATACCATTATCTGTACCAAATGGATTTTTCGAAACAAACTTGATGAATCCGACACAATTATAAGAAACAAGGCTACACTTATTGCACAAGGATACAATCAAGAAGAAGGTATTGATTTCGATGAAACATTTGCTCCGGTTGCTAGATTAGAAGCTGTCACAGCCCAAACCCGCCCCTATGGGTTTATCACCGTAACCGGCCAGTAATCCGAGATTACCGAAGGCCTGCTTAACAGTAATACAGTAAAACAGAGTACAGGGGTATGGCGGAAGCCAATACGGTAATAAAATAGTGTCCAATGAGCTATGATAGTCTGTATGCAAAAAGACTTTCCATACATAATTACATTCGGTACAGAAACAGTATATACATACATGTACAATCATTCAGGAGACAGGGACCTAATCCCTATTAACAGTACAGTACTATCAGTCTATACAGTATTACAAAAACAGTACAGAGACAGGCGGGGAAATAAAAACACCTCTAAGCCATAGCTAGACAGGCTCGAAACCTCGCAGTGAGGCACAGTGGTTGGCTTGACAAAACTGGGAGTCTACACCGACGCTCCTAGCTCCGGTCTGGTGCCTGTACACCTACATATATATATGAGCAGTGAGCTAAAACCCAGTGAATAACATAATGCGTAAAGGGGTTTAGAATGAATGTCCTTACAGTAATGAAAACAGTTCATTGATTCAGTATATCAGTCATTCAGTCATATGTGGTATATCCATTAGTATAACAGTACAGTAAACAGTAGGTTTTAAAAGACCGAACAGTAGATGATCGCCATCAATCAGTAAACAGTAGTGGTTCCAACGAGAGAACTGACAGAGATCTCTGTAACAGTAACAGTTAGTAACAGTAGTTGCTAAGGATGCCACAATACAGTTCAGAATACAGGACATACATTCATTCAGTTAACAGTAACAGTTTAGAAAACAGTACAGTTCAGTATTCAAAAGATAATCATTTTGAACATATCTTTACACAATTGTTACTCATAGAGTTCTGGGCTACGGTAAGCTAGAGCGTCTCCTCGAAATGCCAACCCTAAACAGTACAGAATGAACACACACTAAGCTACACAGTTGGGAAGGATAAAAATAGTTTAATCCCTAATTGCCTCGGTGTGTTCTACATCTATATCCTCATTAATATGTCTTAAACTAGGCCTAAGAGTGCCTAGGATGGGATGAGGATGCAAAGATGCACTTAGAAAACATTTTCAGAATTTCAGTGAAGCAGGATCCCGCTCGAGCGCAGATTTCCCCGCTCGAGCGGACATGCAGACAACAGTTCCCGCTCGAGCGTCAACTTACCCGCTCGAGCGGACCAAAAAGTACTGGATAGGTGAAATTCACGCTCGATCGGGCGCTCGATAGCCGCTCGAGCGTAAGACACAAGGTCCCGCTCGAGCGTCAATCCTTCTACTCGAGCGGACTTCAACACAGTGCAAAGTACTGGGAGCACTAATTTCCCGCTCGAGCGCCACTTTCCTCGCTCGAGCGGGAGTCCAAAATCTGGAATTTCCAGATTTGAACTTCCAAGCTCAAATCAAGTTTAAATGCATCAAAATCGATTTCTTTGGGCTAATTTTCTGGAAAACACTTCAAAACTCATAATATCACATGTTTCAAAGATCAATTTGGTAAATCAAAGCCCAAGGGTGTTTCAATTAAATCCATTTTCAAACCCAAATTTCATGAACACGCTACAACATGACATGCATGAGTTTAAATAATTTCAAGGCTTTAAACACAAGCTCAAATGAGCTAATATCTTCAAAAACATGGTGAAATCATGGTCCATTGTAAAAATATGAACATGCATGTGCAATTTCATAAAGGAACAACTTCAAAACTTCAAGATGAAGGCATGCATGCATGAATTAAGCTATACATCAACACCATTGAATCAATTCAAGCCTTAGGTCACTAAAGGCCCACTAATCATGCAAGAATAAGCTCAATTACACAATAAAGAAGGTGAAATTCATACCTAGGTTCTTCAAATGCAAGTCTAGAGGTTCAGTTAAATAATTATCTTCTAAAATCTCCAAGTCTTCAAGCAATTTCCTCAAGAACAAGTCAATTCTCACCCTCTCACTCTCTTGGACGGCAAGAACAAGAAAAATGGCTGAGCTCAATGTTTGTGTGAGTGTATACAAGTCTCAAAATGTCTAGAGTAGTGGTCCACTAAGGGTTAGTTTGGTAAATAAGTCCAAGAATGCAATTTAGCTTATTTTAATCTAATTTAATCATACCAAATCACTTTTCAGATAATTACACCATGAAATCACATAAATTATGACGATCATAAAACACTAATCGATTTCTGGTTCGGGCGCCAATAAGGCCTTCAATTAGCAGTTTAAACACAAAGACATGAACAGATAATTTGGCAAGCAAACAGATAAAATACAATTTAACTAACATATACTCAGTCAATCAGTTTCTGATTTCAGTCAGTCAGTTCAGTATTTCGATTATTTCAGTTATCAATCATAATCAGTCTCAGTTTAGCAGTAGCAACAGTTTATCGGTAAACAGTGGTGAGAGTCATTACAGAAGCCATTCACATGTTATTTGCATTTGCATGTTTTAGAGATTTCAAACTTTATCAAATGGATGTAAAAAGTGCCTTTCTTAATGGTTTTATAAATGAGGAAGTTTATGTTAAACAACCCTCAGGTTTTGAAGATCATACTTTTCCAAATAATGTTTTTAAACTATCAAAAGCTTCATATGGTTTGAAACAAGCACCTCGTGCATGGTATGAACGATTAAGTAAATTTTTGATTGAAAATAATTTTTCTAGAGGAACGATTGACACCACACTTTTTGTTAAAACTAAAAATGATGATTTACTTATTGTGTAAATATATGTGGATGACATTATATTTAGTGCTACTAATGAAACATTGTGTAAGGAATTTGCTAAGTGTATGCAAGGTGAGTTTGAGATGAGCATGATAGGAGAGCTAAATTATTTCCTTGGGCTTCAAATCAAACAATGTAATGAAGGAATTTTTATTAACCAAGCTAAGTACACAAAAGAACTACTCAAAAAGTTTGGTATGTATGACTCAAAAATAGCTAGAACACCTATGAGCACATCCATTAAGCTAGACAAGGATGAAAAAGGTAAGTCCATTGATCAAACAAAATATCAAGGTATGATCGGCTCACTTCTTTATTTAACTGTAAGTAGACCCGATATTATGTTTAGTATTTGTATGTGTGCTAGATATCAATCAAATCTTAAGGAATCACATCTCAGTGTTGTTAAAAGAATTTTTAGATATCTTATTGGCACTCAAAATTTGGGATTGTTTTATCCTAGAGGTGTTGTATTTGATTTAATTAGTTACTCGGATGCCGACTTTGCCGGATGCAAACTTGATAGAAAAAGCACCAGTGACACTTGTCACTTTCTTGGTAACTCATTAGTATCTTGGTTTAGCAAAAAGCAAAATTTTGTTGTTTTATCAACGGCCGAAGCTGAATATATAGTTTCTGGAAGTTGTTGTGCCCAAATACTTTGGATGAAACAACAATTGGAGGACTTTGATTTGCATTATGATCATATCCCTATTAAATGTGATAATACTAGTGCCATCAATTTAAGCAAAAATCCGGTTTAACATTCACGGACAAAACATATTGAAATTCGACATCATTTTTTAAGAGATCATGTTCAAAAAGGGGATATTGTACTTGAATTTGTAAACACCGATAAGCAATTGACAGATATTTTCACAAAACCCCCAAGTAAGGATCGCTTCAATTTTATTCGTGGCGAGTTTGGAATGTCGATTTTTACTTAAAAAGTTTTGTTATGACTGTGAAACTTGAATTTTTGTTAAAATGATATATGTGTATTGCTACATTGATATAGAAACATTTATATCAGTTGAATGTTCTCAAGTCCTTCATACATTTATTCTCCTTGACAGTTTGCTATTCTCAATTGTGTAATTTTTTTTTTTGGTTCTGCATCTTGAGGTAAAGTTAGCTTTGCATACATTGATTCTTTTTAAACCCTCATGGTATTTTTTTTGCATTACCATTCCAGCAATACCAACATCCTATTAAGTTTAATTTCTGCTGGTATTATTTTATTTTAATTTAATTTTTTTTATTTTGCTATTAGGCTTAATTTCTTTTATTTTTATTTTTTTTTCTCATTATTATTTTTTGTTTGGACTTAATTTTCTTATTTTTTTTTTCTGCTTTTTAATTTCATTTTTCAGTACTTAAACATAAAAATAAAAACAAATCAAAATACAAATATTTACATTAAAAAAAACACCCTTCATTTTTTTTAGGGCCACACGCCGATCAAAATAAACATACCAAAAAAACAAAACCTTTATTTTTTTCCGGCCATACGCCGATCTTACTTACTCGCTTCTTCCATCGTTTTCTTCTTCTTTTTATCACCTTAGGTGACCCTTGACGCCCCTACCCCCGTTGTTTCGTCGGGAGCGACGACTCCCCGTTGACTATCAAAGGCCAAGAACGATGTTGCTCTAAATCGGGCCATGGAGGTGGTCTTCTGTTTAAACTCTTTATTTCGGCCTTCAGTGCGCCTATTTCTACTCGTGCATCCTTGTATATGCGCTAGAGCAGAGCGAGTTAGGCGTTGACTTGGTGGAGCTCACTCGTTCTGTTCTGCAGTCGATGTGCCAATTTTGTGACTACAGTCACCGTCTCCATACAGGACGTCAGTGTGAAATGATTGGCTTCAATGCTGATTGAGCTGCCATTATTTGCTCAATCGACATCATAGGAAGGTTGGGATTAGTAGGAGTCGGGGCACTCGGCCCAGCAGCGCTTATAAGGTCAGTCAGATCCGGAAAGAGAGTAAGGGGACGGGATGAGGCCATGTAGTAGGAGAGAGAGATGTACTCGAAAGGAGGGTCATTTTTGGCAGCCTTTCTGCTTTGCTCAGTCTCTCTGTTCTGTCTCTCGAGAAAGAAGAAGATCGAAGAGAGTGATGCAGAAGAGATAGAAGAAAGTGTGGTGAAGAAGAAGAAGCAGACGAGTGTGATTAAGAAGAAGGATGAAGAGAAGAGGCTAAAGAGAAGAAGACAAGGAGGGAGAGAGAGCCCAGGTAGCTGATTGACTGATTGACCCGTCTCGCTTTTGTCGGTCAGTTGACGCAAAAGCGAGGACGCATGTCCGACGCAATTTTCGACGAAAAAAAAAAAACGAGATGCGGGCGAATCATATATATATATATATATATATGAATGTATATATATGTTTTGCTTCTCTATTTTTTGATGCCATTTATTACTATCATTTTCCTCCTTCTCCTTCTTCAGATTCTGACCCATGATTTCTTTTTGATAATGTCACAGGGGAGAAATTATATGATGTTATGTATTATGGTATTATTTGAAAACTAATCTGATGATTATGTATTTATAGTTTGATATCTTAGTCTCATATCATGTGTCTAATTAAAACTTATTTATTACACATGTGCTAACCTATGTATTTAGAAATGAATTTAGGGGGCATGACTTGAAGGGGAGCATTTCTTACTTCCAAATCAAATCAAAACATCATTGTGTGCCATCATCAAAAAGGGGGAGATTGTTAGACTTATTTATTTTGATGATTTATTTAATTATGTTTTAATTTATTTGAAAGAGAAAAATAGAATCCAAAATTTATTTTGATGATTTATTTAATTATATTTTAATTTATTTGAAAAAGAAAATAGAATTAAAATTTATTTTGTCCCATTATTTCTCACATAAACCTTTATCCTAAATGTTGTTAGAATTTATTTAATATTTGATTAAATCAGGAGTTCAAACAGCCCAAAACAGAGGTTCAAACAGCTCAACACAACAGCAGTTCAAAAGGTTCAGAAGGTTCAAGTGGAAGATATTTAAATTTGTAATGATGAAGTGGAAGATATTCAAATTGGTAATGATGGAAGTACAACGGCTATAAATTCAAATGACTACAACGGCTATAATTTTCATTATGTATACCAAAGTCTCTAATGTAAACAAGTGACAAAAAACCTGAAAATATTCTTTGATCTATAATCACTCACATCTATTCTCAGAAATTATACACTGAGCTTTATAGCTTTAAGCTCATCTTTCCTGTGTGAGGTTTACAGAAAAACTAAAGTTTCATTTTTATATCTATTTTTGAGAAATAATTCTTGTAACTTTTTGTGAAAGTAAAAACACATTCTTTTCAACCTTGTAAGAGTGTAGTACACTCAGTATTCTTGACTTAGAAAGTCTGTGTAAAACTCGTAGAGGATTGCTCCATTTGTAAAGATGTTGCTAGCACCCCCGTGAAGCTAGAGCATAGTGAAAAATCTCAAGTGAAGCTTGAAGAGTGGACGTAGGCTGAGTTGAAGCCGAACCACTATAAATTTGTTTGTCTCTCTCTCTCTTATCTCTTTATTTTATTTAAATTGTTGTAACTATATTTTACATTTTCACTGTGCTAAAATCATTAACTCATATAGTTGTTAGAATACTTGTTTTAATTATTTTTATTTCATTAACTATATTTATCTATTGTGTTAGTCATAATTTTTATTAGGGTATTATTACTTTTTAATTGTAAAAATCTAATTCACCCCTCTTCTTAGGTTGTCTTTTGGATAACAAATGACGTGACAATGGTAATGTTAAAATTATAAATCATAATGAAAGATATTTAATTGGAAATGAAAGAAGAATAAAGCATCACATTTTTCTGTATGAAAATTTTGTATAAAATTATATTTATATATCATTACTTATTTAAACATTATATCTTATATGTTAATGGACATCATATAACACGAATATGAACCTACTAAATTTTGGAGTTATAATTTCGAAGTAGAAATTGAAGAAATCTCATTTGTTCAATTAAACATTGAAAGTTTGGATTGTGCGGACTTGTAAAATAATTACCTATTACCCTTAATAATTGTCAATTCTCTCCATTTATTTTTCTCTTAAGAAATTTCTATCTGTCTTTCATCTCGACCTTTCACTTTTTAAATTTGTCGGATTTTGTGTTTTCTAACTTTATAATTAAAATTAAAACTCTAAATTCAAGTAATTCAAACTCGTGTAACACATGGAATCATTCATGTCCTATAAAAAATCAAATTAAGGTTATGTTTGTTGGGAAAGTCTATGGTGTGCACTTTTTAGGGGTGTATACCATATGCATCTTATCATAATTTGGCGTAATTTTATCATAAAATTTTGTAATATTAATCACAAAATGCGTAATTTCACCACAAATTAGCGTAACAAATTGTTTACAATTTGGTGTAATTTTATCATAAAATTTCATAACATCAATCACAAAATGCGTAATTTGATCACAAATTAACATAACAAAATATTCACAATTTTATAGTTAATGTTACGGAAATTTGTGACTTGGTAACGACATTTTTTGTTATGTCAATTTGTGGCGAAATTACATATTTTCTAGTTAATGTTATAAAATTTTGTGGTAAAGTTACACTAATTTGTAGTAGGGTATAGGGATGGCAATTTGAACCTGACCCGACGGGGACTTGACCCCCTATTACCGATAAGAGTGGTTTTTTCCTGAAAAATACCCCCGACGGGCAGGGGATGGTATTCAAAAATAAATCCCCAGTGACATTTGGGCCGGGGACGGTGATACGCATTTCATCCCCGCCCCGGTTAGCCCCGATTTATATATTATATATATATGTATATATATGTTTATGGTTTGGTTTGGTTGAACACAGCAGCTCCTCTCTCTTTAAATATTATATATTATATATATATATATACGTTTAGGATGGTCTACACTCTTTTACACTCTCTCTCTCTCTCTCATCTTCTCTCACTCTCTCTTCTCTCCACACAGACGCAGTCAGCTCTTCCAGGTCACCATCGCCTCCTCCTCCTCCAGGCCACTGCCGCCTCCTCCTCCTCTCCTCCTCCGTCGCCTTTCGCGGCCTCCTCCCGTCGCCTCTCGCGGCCTCGTCCTCCGTTGTCCTCCGTCGGCTCCTTTTCCTTCGTCGTCGCCTTTCGCCTCCTCCTCCTTCTGCTACGGCAGATCTGAGAAGATCCACTGCCAGATCTGTCTCTATTTATATATATATATATTTTTTATGATGTTGCCGTTGATGATGTTCTTATTGATGAAAATGATGTTGATGATCGATGATGTTGCTGTTTGATGATCGATGATGTTGTTGATGATGATTTGTTATCGAGAGAGAAAGCTAAACAGAGAGAGAGAGAGTTACGGGGATTTTCTGGGGTCGGGGAAACCCAATCCCCGTTGGGGGCGGGGCCGGGGGGGTGAGGGGTTCCCCGTCGGGGATCGGGGCCGGGGACCGGGAAGCTTGTAGCGTCGGGGATCGGGGACGGGGAGGGTGATCCCTGGCCCCGCTCCGCTCCGCCCCGCCCCGTCCCGCCCCGTTGCCATTCCTAGTAGGGTGCATATACCATAGGGTTTTCCGTGTTTGTATCATAAAATTGGATAGAGATTTAAAATATATATATACTAGCGTATGCCCGTGCCTGAAGGCAAGATGTAAATAATATTAGGATTAGAATATAATTGTAATCCTAACACTATTTAAATTTATTTTTTAA
The DNA here is from genome assembly GCA_030407325.1 of Camellia japonica. Classification (NCBI taxonomy): domain Eukaryota; kingdom Viridiplantae; phylum Streptophyta; class Magnoliopsida; order Ericales; family Theaceae; genus Camellia; species Camellia japonica. The sequence continues at coordinate 55,928,113 of JAPPVO010000017.1, forward strand.
TTTGATAAAATCACAAATTCATTATAAAATTTTGGAGTTCTCACAAAACTTCTAACGAAAACTCGCTTTTGTTTATGTAATATATAACTAGATAGATAGATGTGCCTAGCATACATACAATTTCAACAGGCATACATATAATGCTGCTTTTGTTTATATAATTATATAGAAATTATATGTATGCCCGTGATGTCCTAGTGTATTACGGACATACATACATTTGTATGGAAATATGTGTAAAATATATTGAACAAAAAGGAGAAAATTTAAAAAATAAACAAATAGAGAGAAAAATAAAAACGGGAGAAAATAAAAAAAAATAAAAAGAAAAGAGAGAGGAAGGCGGGATCATGGGGTCATGGAAGGAGGGGTGTGAGAAAAGGAAAAAGAAAGAGAGGGAGAGAAGCAGGAAAGTAAAAAATTTATATGTAGAACATTTTTGGAAAAATATATCTCAACCATTATTTTATAATTTGAACAGATCTGAACCATCAATATGTTCTAATAGGACAAAAATATGTTGAAGATTCAAAAATCGTCCTACTTTATTAAAATATGTTGAAGATTCATATGAGGTCTAAATTTACGAAGTCTATCAGGTATTCAATATATTTAAAAATAATAATTAATTGTTCAAATTCATTTAATTTGTGGACTAAAAAATTCATTAATATAATCTCCACTACACACAGTAAAATTTGGCTCCTAATTATGAGATCGCAAACTTTTCCAAATATTATGAATAAAAATAAGTGAACGAAAAGGAGAAAAAAAAAAAAAAAACAAATAGAGAGAAAAATAAAAATGAGAGAAAATAAAAATAAAAGAGTGAGGAAGGTGGGATCATGGGATCATAGAAGGATAGGAGAGAAGGAAAAAGTAAAAGAGAGAAAAAGGAAAATATAAAATGTACATGTAAGATATTTTTTGAAAAATATATCTCAGCCGTTGTTTTATAATTTCTATCTCAGCCGTTGTTTTATAATTTGAATAGATCTAAGCTGTCCAAATGTCCTAGTAGGACAAATGTGTGTAAGATAAATTCAAAAACCATCCTGCTCTATTATATAGATGTTAAAGATTCATATGAGGTCTAAATTTACGAAATCTATCAGGTATTTAATATATTTAAAAATAATAATTAATTGTTCAAATTCATTTAATTTGTGGACTAAAAAATTCATTAATATAATCTCCACTGCACACAGTAAAATCTGGCTACTAATTCTGGGATCGCAGACTTTTCTATATAATATGAATAAAAATAAGTGAACAAAAAAGAGAAAATAAAAAAAATAAACAAATAGAGAGAAAAATAAAAATGGGAGAAAATAAAAAAATAAAATAAAAAGAATGAGGAAGGTGGGATCGCGAGATCATAGAAGGATGGGAGAGAAAATGAAAAAGTAAGAGAGAGAAACGGGAAAATAGAAAATATACATGTAGGATATTTTTTGGAAAATATATCTTAGCCGTTGTTTTATCGTTTGAATAGATCTGAACCGTCCCAATGTCCTAGTAGGACAAATGTGTGTAGAATAAATTCAAAAATCATCCTACTTTATTATATAGATGTTTGATTTAGTTGATCAAGTTGATTGAAAAAAATGTAAACATTATAATGTTGATTTTAGGCTTATATTTTTATGAAAAACTTACACCTCCATTGTTTAACTGTCCACGTCTTGGACAGTCACCTTTAATTGCTTCACACCTACAACTTCTCTCATTTAACTACCCGATTACATATATATATTTTTTTAAAAAATACTTCGTCCGTGCACCTACATACATGTTCTATTCCCTTGCTTTTATTTCATTGTTCCACAAAGTCGTCAAAAATTTTCTTCCTATTGACAGGTTTGCACATTTCTGTTGTCTTTTTTTTTTTGACTAAAGTTGCTCACTGTAATTTTCTTAATCAAACTATTGTTGTTTTTAGGTTTAACCTCAACCATATTGTTAATTTTGAAAGCGACTGTTCCTCACGTAAAAATAAAAATAAGCATTATTAGATATGTTTTTTCATACAATTTATTTTTATATTATTGGTATGTAAAGTACCGATTGAGTATTGTAAAGCTTTTTTTTCTTCTTCCAGTTCTTTCTAAATTTCTTTTTCTTTCTTTTTTAAAAAAATGTTTCAACTATATAAAATATCCTAGTAGGATAATTGTCTCTGGGATAAATTCAAAAACCCTCTTCCCTTATTATATAAATATATATGAATTAAATATATGTTAAATTTTTTCTTAATTTTATTTTATCTTTTTTCAAATCCCTGTTGAAATCTAATAATCCAAACACAACATAAATAGAACTCAAACGTGTGTTCTGAGAGCTGCATGCGACCTTTACAAATTGTCTCCTTGTGATTGTGAATTGCAGACCTCAACATGTGTGGTATAAGGACATTTCAATGTCAAATGGTGACACTTTTGATAAATCATTGTCAAATGGTGACACATTTGATAATTGGTACTGGTTTTTCAAGTGTAGTTTTCTAACCAACACATCCTTCCAATGATATTTGAAATAAATTGTTTTTTTTTGAAATCATTTTCTAATACTCTAATCTAATCATTAAAGGTTTGTTGAAGTAAAGTATGAGATACTACCAATAAGTGGAAGTTCCTGTAATGCAATATAAAATTTTGATTTTTTTTCTTTTCTTTTGCAATAGTGGAGATTAAAGAAAAATCCTATGGATCTTAAATAATTTATTAAATTTTTTAACAAATTTGTGATATAGGTGTAAGATATACACAAACCCACGTGTGTGTAAGACTTATTCCCATATGAAATATTTGATAAATTATTTGAGATCCCTACATCAGTCAGAGATTAAATGATTGAGTTAATAGGAGAGAGAGTCTACCTAATTCATTTACCATTTATTATTAGAACTGAGCTTCTCTCCCGTGTTTTGTGGGCTCACTACGATCTCCACTTCAATGATCATATTTATTGATTTTATAGGTTTTTGATGCATGAATTATTCATAAAAAAAAGAAATAGATTGATCCAATAATTGTAACCATATACTCTGAGTATATTTGTTTTCAAAAAAGATCGATAAGAATAGATCGTTTATTTCTTGAGAAAAAAAAATGCGATGAAATTGTATGGTTATAACTAAGAATGAATTACACTAACAGTCTTATAGTTTGAGACTGTCACTTTGGTATCTGGCTTTCCAATTGTGATACATTTAATTTTAAATTTTGAATCTTGTTTCAAATAAGAACAATTGAAGACATTCTTACTCCATTTCAAGGCCAAGTCGTCAATTTAATAAAATATAAACTAGTTTGATAAAAATAAATGTCAAAAAATTATTTTTAAATTTTTAAAAATTATTTCTACTCACCAAAGATAAAATTTTATAAAAATGATAAATCTTTTACATTTTTATTTTTTTACCAAATTAATTTTTAGTATGTGTTTGGATTATGATCATGTAATGGGTAATTATTTTTGTTGATATCTTTGGATGGTTATCATGTAATAAATTGTTGTATTTGTTATTAACAAAGATTTTTAGAGGGTTATGTAATGGATGGTTATTAGGTTTTTAATGTATAATTGATATGTTTAATATATGAAATGTTTTTAGTTTTGAATTTATTAGATTCGTTTAATAATGACATTAAAATTGTTGCCATGTTTGACTTTTGAAAAAAATAAAAACTAATTTAACGAAAATAAATATAAAAAAAAAATATTTTAAAAAGTTATTTCTACCCTCCCAAAATATAAAATTTTATAAAAATAATGCGTTTTTAATTTTTTTCAACAATTTAATTTTTAGTTTCTTAGAAATTTTTTTCTGAAACCAAACTAAACGGAATTTTATAACAAAAAAAATTACAACATTATTCATTTAGAAAAATACCATTATATTTCAAACAATATATAAGTTAACTGACACAAAATAAGTTATATGACGATTTTGCCCTTCAAATGGAGCAACAATGTCTTCAATTGTCTTTATTTGGATCAAATGTATGACAATTAAAAAGTCAGGGACCAAAATGATACTCCAAACTATAGAGATAATTAATGTAATTCACCCTATAACTAATTTAATTTCGTTTATAAACAAGGTTTCAAAAAAGGGTTGAGGTAGCAAGGTTGCGGGTGGGGGGTATAAAGGTCGTAGTATAACAGTTGCGGTAACCGGAATAGTAAATTTTTTTCCCCCCCACAATTTGAAGAATACTTACCGATACGCATATTTTTTTTCTTTCTAGAATCACATTTATTAGTGTTTAAGATAGATTTTGATCAATTTTTGTTAATTTTTAAGTATGATCCAATATATTTCATATTTTCAAATCACTATAAGAGGAGTTTTTTTACATTTTATTTCAATAGTTAATGACTTTAAGAATAATTGATTTTAAATGTTTATAAATTATTTTTGACCAATACCTGAACTAATTGAATAAAAAATATTCACAATTATTAAATGAAATGATTATAAAAATAAAAATTGTGCCATAAACAAAAATTATTTTTGAGACATTTTTTTAGATAACACTTTACAGATAACTAAATAAAATTATTTACAATTAAGTATTAAATGAAATGATTATAAAAATAAAATTTGTGCCATAAACAAAAAATATTTTTGAGTTTTTTAAAGACATTTTTTAGACAACACATTACAGTAACAAAATAAAAATATTTATAATTAAATATTGAATAAAATGATTATAAAAACAAATACAACTATTGGTTATATATTTTTTATTTTACATGCTAATGTAATGAAATAAAAATTTGAAAAAAATTATAAAGAAAATAAGATTTTTTTTTCTTTGGACTTGAATCACTTGAGTATTCGTTCTTTTTTGTAAGCTTTTATTTGTTTATTTTTTAGGAAAAGAAGTTATTCAGAATATTATAAAAATATATAACAGTGTGTAACGAACCGTTACAACCATTATGGTACCGCTACGGTCATTACGTAACACTGAAACGGCCGTTATACATATGAATTTTCGTCACATCGTTATAGCAGCCGTAACGGGTAGCGGCAACCACCGCAACCGTTACATAATGACGTTACGTAATAGTTGCTATCGCTTTTTAAAACCTTGTTTATAAATGATATACGCACAATGACCTAAAAAAGTAAGATGCCATATTATTGAAATGAAATCCACTGTGATTGGCTTATGGGTCTAGACTAGACCATTGAACTCTATTGGAAATTAAGTCAAAGATATGCCGTGATTCTTGGAAGATATTGTTATCAGTTATCCCATAATTAGGAGATATACCATAACTAGGAGATTAGATCAATATTCAATATACCATGTGTAGATTACACAGTGTATATATTGTACATCAACGATTGAATAAGATATTATGAGAGAATCATTCTCAAACGTGTGTTCTTTGTCAAACTCACTTTAATAAATTGGAGAAGAGTTTGTTTCTTTTCAGAGAAATGTTAGAGATTTCAAAAATTTTACTAAAATTTTTATCAAATGTCTCAGAGATTCACACAATGTGAGTCCCATGTGAATTCCACGTAAGACATTCGGTAAATTTTTTAAGATCTATAGTATTTTTATTCTTTTTATTAGTAGATAATACGACAATAGTCGAAACGATTCCTCTGCTTGCTCAATTCTTTTATTTCTCTCTTTAGTATTATTTTGCTCGTCTTTTTTATTCCACGTCATCCTTAACTTTCTTTTTGCAACACTAAAACCTCTCGGCTCTTCTACTTCTCAACTCTTCTCATTGATCATATTTTGGATTCCAAACAGGGTTTTGTAGATAATATTTATATATTAGAGTTTGTATCTCAAAAACAAAGAGAGCTCATCATGGGTGAATCTTCTACTTCCTATATCCGTATGGTAATAACTACAATCTTTGCTTTGGTTATTAGTTGTTTTTTTGTTTTTGTTTTTGTTTTTTGATTTGTTGTTATTGTTATTGATGTAGTAATATATTGATGATGATGATGATGATGATGATGATGAGATGAGTAATTGAAACAGGTACAACGCCTGATAGAAGAGTGCATCATATTCAAGATGAGCAAAGAAGAGTGCATGGAAGCTCTCTCCAACCACGCAAATATCCAACCAATCATTACTTCCACAGGTTATCTTTATTTACCCACCAAGGATCCTCTAGAGTGTTTTTTTCCTAAAGTTTCCTAAAGTGGTGTATTGTGTGGTTGAGATTTAAAGTTGAAAAATTGATGTGACTTGTCATTAAATCTCAACCACACAATGCACCACTCTAGGAAACTTTAGGAAAAAAAACTCTAGAGGATCCTTTCTCGCCTTCCATATTTTACACTGACAAGAGGTTTTATTTATTTATTTATTTATTTTTATTTATCTTTTTTATGTGCACAAAATTCTATCACAAAATTGAATTAGACTCTATGCATTAGAATTTTTAGATCAGAAGTTCACACATCTGCCTAAGAATTTTTTTCAAGTCGTGTTACAAACACACTATTTTTCTATCTCCCAGTAACAATAAGAACGGGTCTCTCATCAACACATGGTGTGAGCCCTGCTCCTATTGTAAGTAGATGACAAAATTCTCTGACAAAATTGAATTGGACTCTATGCATTAGAATTTTTAGATTAGAAGTTCACACATCTGCCTACAAATTTTTTTCGAGTCGTGCTACAAATACACTATTTTTCTATCTCCTAGTAACAATAAGAACACATCTCCTATCATCACATGTTGTGAGACTTGCTCCTATTGTTAGTAGACGATAAAAAATGATGTGTCCTAATTTTATTCAATTTTTTTTTAGTCATACAATAATAGAACTTTGAAAATTGCAACAATATTCATTTTAATAATATGGTCTATAACTAAGACAAGTTTGTAACAGTATGTGTATATTAACACCAATTCTTATTATTTTGATTTCCGATTTATAATACTAACACTTTGTGATGTTAGTTAAGAACTATGCAAATATAAATGCTTAAGGCACTTTAATTTATTATACCTAAAAATCACTCTAATGATGTGTCTGACAAGTATCAAATTTTGATTTGTCAAACATTTCATTATGAGTCTAACTTCAATATCACATCATTAGGGATCATTTAGGTGTGATAAATTAAGTGGATGTAGCATCGTGGCTCTGTTTGGTAGATATTTTTTTAAGTTAAAATTTGATAATCAGAAAGCAAAAACTAAAAGTACTCCTTTAGTTTCTAAATAATCAAAAATTTTTTTTCTAACTTATTGAAGTTGTTTCTGTTTAATAAATTATAAGTAGAAACTATATCAAATAATTTATCACAAACTCTCAAATTAACATAAGTTATAAACACTTCTTAGAATTTATACGAAACGGTCCGTGTATAGTGGTTGTTAATTATGTCATGTAATATGTGTTTTAGTGTGGAAGGAGCTGGAGAAAGAAAACAAAGAGTTCTTTGAGGCCTATGCAAAAAGCAGAGAGGAGAGAGGTAGTGAATTGGAGACAAGGCAAGGAATCCAAAAGTTGTTATTGGATTCTTCCAAAAAAGATACCGCTGCCTCGGCTGCTGATTGTGATAATAACTAGCAGTGGTGATACATACCACTAAAAAAAGAGCTATTAGAACAAAATAAGAGTAAAACATCAAATCAATTGAAATTACAGTGTATTTAGAGCTATTAGAACTCATTGTTTTAGAGCTTTTAAATAATTTTCTAATAATTAGTTCACCTCAGATAGCCATGTTGTAATGCTAGAAATTTAGAATTTAAACATACAAAAATATCAAATATATATATATATATATTATTTAAGCCCCGGCCTCCCAAAAGCACATATTTTACATTTTGTGAATGTAAAATGTGTAATGTAAAATGTGTGTTTAGGTGACTATTGGTGTAGTTTTTAGCTACATGACTAAGAGATGGTATTCAGTGCATTAGATTCTTCTTGAGCAACACACACACACACACACACACACACACACACACACACACAAAAAAAACTATTAAGTTATATTATTTGGTCTTGTGGAACCTACTAATCCAACGGTCCACGCTCAAATAATACACAAGAAATACTCTTAACAAAAGGAAAAGTTCTAGGGAAAATCTAAGGTGTCTACACTCTATATGTATCTTATTATAAATTGACGTTAATTTATCACAAAATTATATAACATTAAGTACAAAATACTTAACCTCACTACAAATTAGTGTAATAAAATATCCATAATTTTGTGATTAATGTTACAAAAATTTGTAATTTGGTCACAACATTTTTTATTACATTAATTTATGACTAAATTATGTATTTTGTGGTTGTTGTTACAAAATTTTATAGTAAAATTATATCAATTTACATTACGATGCATATGACATACACTTAAAAAGGTGCACACCATAGAATTTTCCAAAATTCTAAAGTTTTAACATACATATAAATTTTATACAAATGTCCATTCAAAATGATTTGATTGTAGTTTTTCAAAATTAAAGGGTGTTGCAATATACATGTGTTTGAAATTTTGTAACTAATCTAATTAATTTATTACTAAATAGGCTAATTTTAAGATAGCTAAATTTCATTTTTGAGACAACAAATGAGCCCTAACTCTGTTTTTATTTATTTATTTATTTATTTTATTTCTTAAGTTTGTAATTATGAGCTTTAACTCTATTTTGTGTGTTTGGTTTCAGTTTTCTAAATTTAATTTTCTAAAAATTGAGTTTTTTTTTTCGTGTTTTTTTGTTATTAGTGAATTTTTTTAAATTTTAAGTAATTTTTTTTTTACTTTTTTATATGTACCTTACTTAAATGTATCTAAATAGTAAATTATTTGTGAAAAAATATTTTAAAAAATCAATAAATACACAAAAATACAGAAAATGTATTGAATTTTCATATATATATATATATATATTGTATTTTTGGTATTTAGTGAATTTTTTAAAGTTTTTTTTTTTACAAATATTATAGTGTATTTATATTAGGTGTGTTTAAAAATTTAAAAAATTACTTAAAATATTAAAAAAATTAGTGAAAATAAAAAAATACAAAAAATGAAAAAATATAATTTTTTAAAAAGTAAATTCTGAAAATTAGAAACAAACAGAGTGTGGAATTGGTAAATGGGACACAACCACATCGAAACAATGAACATAAAATTCATAAAGCCCATCAAAAAAAGGTTTCATGGGTCCAGATCATGGGCCTGTGCCCAAAAGACAGGGCCACATGGCTACATTATCTTTATTTATTTTTCTTTCTTCAATTGGCCATTTTGTTATTTGGCAAACATTAGTACTGCAAAATGAATTAAATTATTTAATTTTAATTTATATTTTATTCGTTAAAAATTTATTAGAGATGTTATATAAATAAGTCAAATTTAAATATATTTTAAAATTATTTATATTTTCTAATCAAGTTCGAACAACCATTTACTTTCCTGATAAGTTTATGGGTAAATTATAGTTTTAACTTCTATAGTTTAATTTAAATTTTACTTTGATCTCTATTATTTTAAATTAAACAATTTAGTCACTACACTCTAAGTATTTTTTTTCAAAATTTTCATTATGTTCAAGTTGAAAGTTAAAATTAATGATTTTTGGGATACTTATCAGTCTTCTAAGATTTACACGTAGAAAAAAAATAATATAAAATTTGAACAAAATGACCAAATCAAAAATAAATTTAAAATATAGAGATTAAATTATTCAAATTAAAATAATAAAATAAAAATAAAATTTAAATCAAACACTGATAAAAAATATAACGAAAATGATCCGTATCTCGAATGGCTCGAATGGTACGGAAAATATTATCTTACCGGTAAGAGAATAAAAAAAAATCTTAAAACGACGTCGTTTTAGGATTTCGAGCCATTTGAGCCTTTGATATTTCGAGCTACGTAGCGGAGTTGAAAATATAATTTACCCTAAATTTATATAAGTACCAAAAGAAAAAGATAGACAAACTTTGCAATCAAACTATTCAAACTTTACTTCATTAAAATTTGTTTCAAATAAGTGAAATTTAAAAATAATTTAAAACTCATTAAAAATTTTAAATCAAGTTTGCATACGGTTCTAATGAACACACGGTCATCAGTGTTCCGGAATCATGAGATAATTCCTCCCAAAACCCTAGCCACTTTGCATACAGTTCAAAAAAACCCTAGACACTTCTAGGTCAATCTTTTCTAATCATTGGCCTTTCTAAGTTAGTCCCTCAATTAAGGGGCATCGAACCACATACACTTTCCACAGTTAAAATTCATCTAATTTCAAAATAAATGCTTATATTAATTAGGTTTATATATTTTTAAATTTAACGACGTTACACATTTCAGCATCATCAGATTTCGTCAGACTTTTTTTAGACAGTTACCGAAGGCTCACCTGAATGTTCAACATTATCAGAAAATCATTCGAGTATTGCCAAAAATTTGTCAAAGTATCGTCGAAGTCTTCTGAATTTCATCGGAGATTGCTAAAATGCCCAGAACGTCATTGGACGTTAAGAATATTGCCAGAGACTCACCAAAATGTCTATAACATTATTGAAAAAAGGAAAAGGAATAAAGGGCGAATTACACTAATGGTCTCTGTAATTTGGGACTTGTGTCACTTTGATCCTTAATATTTCAATTGTGATACATTAGACTTTCAATTTTGAATCTCATTCCAAATAAGAACAGTTGAAGACACTATTGTTCCATTTTAAGGCAAAATTGTCAATTTGATAAAAATATAAATTAGTTTGACAAAAATAAATGTCAAAAAATTATTTCTAGGATAAAGCACCATTAAATCCTGATTTTGGAAATATTAGACCATTTAGTCTTGTATCTTTTTTTGAAGACAAATAGATCCCATATCAATGTTAAAGACTTCGGAGCCCATGGTATTATGAGGTACGTGTCTAAAATTAAGGGTAAATAGGGGTTTTTGTTGGTGTTAAATTTACCAAAGTTTCCAACATTGAAATGCATTGTTCCGATGTTGTCCCTCTACCGCAGGTGAATGTGGAAGGTTGTTTCTGGGTTGTGGATTGTGATTCTGACGTTGCAGCGATTCTGGTCACGTGATTCCTATGATTTTGTTGTTGTTGGTTTGGTAATGTTGATGTAAATTAGAAATTTCATATTTGTTTGCCACCGAAAACCCTAGTTAGCTCAAACCCTCGTTTGTAGAAATACGTTGCAACGTCGTCAAGTTGGGTCTCAGCACCGTTTCGTCCATCAATTGGCGTTGAATCAGACATCAAGACATTGTTGGCGCCGGCGATCGTCGTGGGAACACATGGCAGCAAGTATGTATTGTTTGTTTTTGTGATGTGTGAATGTGATTTCTCATTGGGGATTGTTGAAACGGAGTTGTTACGTTGTAACCCCTCGTCGATTGTTGATATTGTGTACGATAATATGTTGAGATGATGTTGTGTACTGTGTTATACCTTGGTGTGTTAATGGCAGGACTTCTATTTCGGGTTTAATGGTTGCGGCTGTTGTGTCCTTTATTATGATATAGTTGTGATGTAATGTGGATTTGTGTCTTTGTTTGAGTAAGCCATTGACGTGGTTCTTTTGTTTTGTGATGGTCTATTTGTGTGTTTGTTTACGTGGGTGAGGGACCACTGGTTTTGGGTGATGTGTTCGTGAGTGATAAAAAATGAGGAGGTGGACATTGGAAATGGTTGTTTTTGTTTCTTTGTGGGTTGTGGCCCCTTGTTTGTGTAGGGTACATGAATAAGTTAATAGTTGAAGTGGTGTTGTTAAAATTTCAATGTTCATGTTAAGTTGTAAAGTCCTTAAATTTTAGTGAGGTTCGTACCGATGATGTTGTGGTGTTGATATAGTTACTTGGCTAACAAACGTCGTACACACCGGTGTTTTTTTGAAACGTTAGTCGAAAAGTGTTTTGATTACAAATGTATGATAATGGTAGTTAGTTGCAGATGCAGTGTTGAAATGTGGACAACATTGTCGCAGACACGTTGGGGCAAGCAGTTCAATGGTGAATGAAGGATTTTGTAATGGAAGTTTGTGCTAGGATAGTAGTGTTAGGCTTGGTTTGGCAAAATAAAAAAAAGTCAAAAAGTCACTATCCTATTTAAGTCACATCATCTCTCTATTACATCACTTCAAATCCAACTCATACCCAACCCATATTTCATAAAAAGTCAAAAAGTGCACTTATTTAGTTTATCCCAAACAACCCCTTAGTGTGCATTGTTATTATGGCATTGTCCTATTGTTTGTCATTGTTTTTGTTGTTTAGTTGGGTGTTCGTTGTGTTGATTTGGTAATGTTAATATTGTTGTGATAGTGCAAGCCGGCAGAGTGAGAGACGCAAGGCGGAATGTAGAACTCCGGAGTCACGTTATTCAGTTCAGACTTCGACCGGATTGGCAACGAGGAGACAAGCACAGCTGCCATTCAAAAAAACAATAACAGTTACAGGATATGTGAAGAAAGTTACTATGGACACAACAAAGTTAATGTACCGGTCGAACATTGTGTATACATACCAATCACAAATCAACATTGAAATACACATTACAAACACCAATTCCCACACAAGAACACCAAATAGAAAACCAAACTGTGCATGGTTAAGCCATGTTACAATAACATAACACTACCCACCAAATGCAAATCTTCGAAAAGGGAACCGTCATATGTTAAAATTGCAATAGCATATGTCAATAAACTCCTGCTCCATCGACATAAACATCAATATGGAAAATTCCTACAAAACACTCGCCGTCGGCACACCGTGTATACATATCAACCATAATCCAATACCAAAAGACACATTACAAACAAACAAATCCCAGGCAAAGAACACCAAATACAAATCCGGAACTATCACGATCCAAACCCGCCCTTATAGGTTTAGCATCATAACCGGCCAGTAATCCTTAGATTACCAAAGGCCTCTTAACAGAATAACATATAATTAGGGGCTGCGGAAGCAAATATATAAAATATACATAGTCCATCGAGCTGTGGAGACATACACGGGACAAATAATCTTACACTTTTATAAACATACGAGTGACGTCAAAAGATACAGTATTTGCACGTCACTCCATATACATATAAGCAGAAAACTTATCCGTAAATCAAAAGAAACAAAGTCTTATGCATTCACAAAAACATAGCCACTAAACTTGACTTAATCTGGAACCTCCTCGGGAGACACAAAGGTTGGTTGACAAAAACTGAAACGCCAAGGCCTCAACTTTGAGCCTGGTCACGTGTCTGATCACCTACATACATAATATAAATAGTGAGCAGGAGCCCAGTGGATAATAACAGAGTAAAGAGTTTGAATGAATGAAGTCCATACCAAATTCAGAAATCAGAATTCAGATTCATGAACAGATTCATATACATATTCATATTCATATTCTTGTTCATATTACATACATAAAACAGAGTTCATCTTTGATCATACGTGGTACATCCGTTAGCGCTAACAGAGCAGATACAGAATAGCTGCAGAACAGATGGTGGTTATGAGTAACCAATTCCATAAAGGAACCTCTAGATCTGGGTAATAGATAACAGATATGCTGAGCTCCATGATGGAGCCTCTGGTACGGGTAACAGAGTGCAGACATAATAAGTTCCATAATGGAACCTCCAATACCGGGTAACAGCTAACAGATATCACATGATGCTAAGGATGCCATGAATACATTGTCAGAAATTGGACAATCATTTATTATACAGAACATAACATTTCAGAAAACATATCTTATTTCATCATACAGAAAATAAATAAAGTTGAATATAATTTTACTAAGTTATTACTCACAGATGGCTCCGGGTGCAGACAGACAGAGTAGACTAATCAAACTGTTTATGGCACGTGACCTACATCAACACATAACAAATACACATTTAAAACACACGTTGGAATATACTTAACTCATTACATTATGTTTTTAGTGTGTTTCTACATTTTACCCTCATTATTATATCTTAATATTGGCCTAGGAATGCCTAGGATGCAATGAGGATGCCAAAATGTACTTGAATACATTTAACAAAACTTGCTGAAAAAAGGGGTCTCGTTCGAGCACAACTTCCTCGCTCGAGCGGACATGCAAACATGTGAGGGGATGCTCGAGCGCAACTTTTCCCGCTTGAGCGGTCTGTAAACTTCGCAAAAGTACTGGTTATGAGAAATCTCCGTTCGATGGCCGCTTAACTCTCGCTTGAGCGTGAGACTCATGCCCTGCTCGAGCACAACTATTGCCGCTCGAGCGGTCTACAAAACATGCAAACTTCTGGGAGCATGCATTTCACGCTCGAGCAAACTTAAGGTCACTTGAGCAGATGTGCAAAACAAAGGTGGCCGCTCGAGGGCAGAATATGTCGCTTGAGTGGAAGTGCAGAATTTGGAATTTCCAGATTGCACTCCCAAGCTCCAAACTCGAATTCCACACCTCAAAACTCATCTTCTTAGGCCAAAATTTTGAAAAACATCTAGGAACTTGTAAGATATCATGGTTCGAAGATCATTTCATGAAATCAAGGCCCAAAAGTATGTCGATTGTGCAAAACCAAACTCAAACCTTTGAAAACATAACATGCATGAAGTATCTTGGTTCCAAAGCTTTCAAAACTTGATCACATGAGGTGTTTAACTCAAAAACTTGTTGAATTCTTAGGACAAGACTAAAATGATGACATGCAAGAGGGATTTCTTTGAATTAACTACAAAATCATGAGAATTATGCATTTATGCAAGATGTGGCTCAATTTCATCAATTTTAACTTAATTCTTGTGTCAACCAACTTAATTCTCTAGAGTTCATGTTCTACACATCATGATTATACAATCTAAGTGTTGAATTCTTACCTAGGCTTGTCAAGGTGAGAGCTAGAAGTTTGATTCTTGTGTGTGTAAGTCCAATTCCCTCAATTTCTAGCAAATTCTTCCAAACTCAAGTGTGAACATCAAACTCTCACTCTTGGTCTCTTTCTTCTACTCTCTCTCACGGTTGGTATCAACAAAATGATGAAGAAAGGTGAGTTGAGATGCATATAGAAGCCTTATATAGGCTTGGTTAGTAGACTAATTAATTAGGCTTACCACTAATCAAATGAGCATTAATTATTCTAATTATTTCGTTCCAAATCGAATTTCAATTGAACCTACCATAAAATTTTAAAAATTCTAATTAACACATAAATCAAGTCAATTTCTGAATTGGATGCCGATAAGGCCTTTAATTCGCAAACCGAAACGAAAACATGAATAGATCTTTCTACGCTAAACAGATATAAACACAAATAAGGCAACATATGATGCAAAACTTCACTTTAATTTCTTATTAGGCATAATTAAGCATGGATTAACCTTAATCATGGGTCGGAGTTATTACAGGAACCCCCATACAAACCGCAGAAAATGCAAAAAAATAAAATAAAAAATTAAACATCCAAGACAACCTAGAACCATAACAACCATCATAAACACAGCAGTCCAATAAACACAACAAAACACCATTAGAAAACCCATCACAAATACAAAACATAAAATTGAAATAAAACTAACCTGAAATAAATTCACATAGCACGTCAATCACATAAAACCTCGTTGAATCAAACAGCAGCACGCAAACACCCAACCCAGAAAATGAACATCAACACACCCCAAAACAACGTCAACACCACGATCACCAACTGGGAAACATTATATGCTTCCATATGAGTCCATGAAATCCCCTCCTAAAAAAGTGTAATGTTACAGTATATCCTTAAACCCACACACCAGGAAAAAATTAAAAACAAATCATAATATGGGCAAAAAAGTAAACCTCATATAGAATAAATCAAAAAAATATATTATACCAAAAATAGAAAGGACTAAATGGTTTAAGAAAAAACACTCAGGACTAAGTAGTGAAACGTTTACCAAAGTGGGATTTATGAGTAATTTTTCCTTATTTCTACTCACCAAAGATAAAATTATCCGAAACCTATGTAATACCATTGTGTTCTTAAAACAGATTAGCCATCTCACTGTGGGTGCTGGAGGTATGTCAACTTCTATCCCCAGGATACAATGGTTTAGACCGGCTAATGCAGAAGCACCTTCTGTTAGCTTTGGCGAACCGACAATGGCAGCACTCTCTCACACATGAAGAATAAAAATTCTAGAGCAAAACTTTGAACACAAAAGGGAGAGCAAACTTTCTGATGTACAAGAATGAAGGAGAAGGTCTCCTTTTATACACATGGAGAGAGAGAGAGAGGAAAATGCTCCTGCAACAAATGCAGGTTTTAATTTTGCAAAACTCCCAAGACATAAATTGCAAAATTGATGGCTTTAATCCATCATGAATACAAAGGAGTTACCAGGTTTTATACACATGTATATTGTGTATAATCCTGCAGCCACCTTTCCCAACACCTCTTTCATGAGGCCAACTTAATGAGTTAATTTTTCATTCAAATCTTAATGGTTTTTGGTTATTCTTTTTATGGTGTAAAAATCTTGTTACAAAGAATCTAAACCCATTTAATCTCACCTTAACCAATGGTTGGGACCTACTTAATTTGACATTAAAGTTACCAAAAACTCTTTTTTTTTTTTTTTCCAACAATCCTTCATATGAATAAAAATTGACCGAATAAAGAAAATAGACAATGTTTACAACAGAGACTCAGAGAGAGAGTACACAGACTAACAATGCATTAGAAAAGGTAGTTGTTGGCCTTGAACCTTTCGTAGTGAAAGCCCATCGAATTTACTGGCTGACCAGTGAATGTGATGTCTTGAACTATTCTGCCTTTTGCATAAAACGAGACAATAGACCTCACACAGGAGTTAGTCCAACCATTGTTCTTGTTCTCACTTATGTGTCCGGTATGGCCCTAGAACACTAGCCTGGTTCAGTGAGTGTATTTAAAGAATTCAGCCTTACCAATTCTTAAAAAAGTGGCCCCACTTCGCACTCACATAGGTGACCTATATAAGGTATCTCATTATACCACGGTTGATTATTCATATCACTTAGGTCATTAAAAGCATTAGCTTAAGCTTCCACCCCTACAGGGTATTGTAGACACCTCATTTTTGACGTCCCTTACAACTTGGATATCCTTGCAGGTACATTCGATAATGAGCCTATTTGCTCGCCAAATGCTCGAAGTTCTCAGTGGAATGCTATAACTTTGAGCCTTTCTCATCCTCCTTCCTTTTTGTCCTATTTTTGGACCATGCCTTGGTCTTTCCAGCCTGCAACCTCTGGTGGCCTGCCGGCCGTCCCTAGAGGTTGCCGGCCATCACTTTTGGTTTGCCGGCCACTGATGTGGCATGTTGGCCACCATTGATGGCTAGCCGGCCACCACTAATGGCCGGCCGGTCACCAGTGTTTTCTGTAGATATTTTATGCCAGCTGTGCCAACTGTTTGCACAGATGCATGCATTTGTCCACATGTAGAGCGCTAGATCTCCTTGTAGGAATTTCATGTTTTCTATATATAGAGACCCCCTCTTCCTTGTAGCAAGGTTAGAAAATTTTAGACTCAAGAATTTTTCTCTCTCTGCAATTCTCTCTCTCTCTCTACAAATTCTCTACACCTTTGCCTATACACCCTTAACCAAATCCTCTCATCTTTGAGCTGAGGTGTTCTTGAGCTTGGTTTGAGCTCTAGAGAGTATACTTGCTTGGTTTTGTTGCTTGGAGTTACTCTTCTCTTCAAGAGGTATAAAACTTGCTTTATTAGCTTGTTTTGCATACTTGTTTTCCTATCTTTTTTCCACTGTTTTGGGCTGTTTTGGGGCTATAAAAAACTCTGTTTTTGTGGGCTAAAATTAGTGTTTTAGGCCATCTAAGGTTAGGAGGTGGTTCACCCTTCTTTATTCTTTGTTGGTAAGGCCTTTTCACTTTTATTTCCCACTTTCAAACCATCTTTTTTTGGGCCTTTAAATAATGAATTTTAGAGTATTTTTAGTGGTGAAAATCATGTTTTAAAGTCCAAATTTGGAGGGGTTATCCTCCCCTCCTTGTGCCTTGTTTGCTAGCCTAGTTGGTGCCATGCTTTAGCCTATTTTTCTAGCTTGTTCTAGCTTAATTCTAGCATATTTTAGTATCTGATTTGAGCTATTTTAACTCTATTTTGGGTTGGTTATTCCATTTGAGCTTTGTTTTGCATGTTTGTAGTGTAATAGTCCTCACAAGCTTGTGTTTTAAGCCTCTAGATATCACTTGTTTGAGTTGATTGCATTGTTTTAATGCTTTTCACACTTAATTTTAGCAAGCATAATCTCTGTAACCTCCCTCGTTTCTTGGCTTTTAATTTTGCTTTGAAAGTGTTTTCAAGTCACTTGCTTGCCTAAGTGTGAAATTGAGGTTTCATACTTAATGGTTTAATCTCTTAGGGATTCATTACCAACGGTATGATACTTCTTTCATACCTAAAGCAACTTGTGTTTTGAGCCCTCTTTTCATTAGAGGGCTTTAATTCACCCAATGGACCTAATTGAATTAAAGAATAATTGGTAAGTTAAAATGAGTAACTAAAATTTGGGACTAAAAATGAGCAAGATAATAACTTGGTGTGTTCAATCGGACGTTAATTGAACACATGGAACTTGGACCATTTCATACTTGCTAGTGATGAAATGATCCAAGTCTCCAACGTCTACTCTTTTCCTTGATCATTCATGAAAAAGAGGAGGCTTGTGTCTTGTTTTGCATTTATTAAGCTTGCACATCTTAAGTCACAAGCCATCATGCAATGAAATTGCTTGAATTGGTGGTTTGTAACTTAAGATTCACCATTCCTTGGATTTGCTCATGAAAAGGAGGGGTGAGTTATGTAGACAACACTTGAAAATACCCTGTATATGCTCTGTTTGTCCTCTGTTGCAGTAAGATGAACATATGCATCAGTGGCCGGCATGCCACTTTCCATGGCCGGCAGGTGGCCAGCAATCTTCCCTAGTGGCCGGTTGGCCACTGATGCAAATCTCAGTAGAGTGTTGGTAAGGTGGAGCAAAATGGTTCTGGGAATGTTCAACTGTGCAAATAGAGGCTTTCGGGAGCAAAACGGAGGTCTTTTCGGGTGGAAACCGAGCATGCGCGTGAACATCTTTTATTTCCCGAAGCGGAATAGTTAATTACTTAGTTTCATTATTAGTTGCAATTGTCTTGTAATTATTTAATTAATTAGTTTATTAGCTAGTTAATTCCAGTGTTGTAATAATTAGTTAATTAGTTTAGCAGTTTATTCAGTTTGTAATAATTAGCTTAATTAGCTTAGCTTTATTCATTCGGGCTCTCCTTCATGAGAGCGTAATGTAATAATGTGCATGTCTTCCAACCTCATGTCTTTCTCCCTTTTATTTACCCGTTTTTGATGGTTACATTAGGGACATGTTTCAATTAGCATACCTTATGCTTGCATCCATTCATCTTGTATTGTATGCACCGAGTCTCGGCGCATCATTCAAACTGCATTATCATTTCAATACTTCTTTGAATACGTGCTTAGATCGCATGTTGTTTAATTTAATTGATCCATATGTCATATTAGTAGCCGAGCCTATTAGTTACATATCGCATGTGTTGCATTAGTCATAATTGTATAGTTAGAATCATGCATTTTTTCTAACTTTGTTTTATTTTGGCTTGGAGTACTAAGTGAGTTTTTAGTGCTTTAGCATACTTGCATGAGTGTGAGTGATTGTCATGTCTAGCATGCTTGCCATGAGGCTAAGTGCTTAATTGCTATAGCTGTTTGAATGCCTGTAAATGAAGGCTTGTTGCTTGAATTGGAACGATTCAATAAATGTAAGTTTAAGCCTACTATGTCTAGTGGCAAATTTGCAACTTTAAGCCCACTTGAGGTGGTAAATTCAAAACCTTTTCGAAAAATAAACATGAAATTGAATTGTTCCAATTTGAGTAAACTAGTCTATATCTTGTGTGCGCACATCACATAGTAAATGCTAGCCTAATAAACCAGAACAAGAACATATAATGTTGATAAAAATCATATCATGATTAGTAGAGGCCGATCTTTGATCGGGCGAGCGGGGGTGCTCAATTCATGACCTTCTCCTCTCGTACCTAAGTTCCCGAGCTGAGGCAACTTTGGTGATGACAGACACGTGGCTTTGGCACGAGTCATGGGTTTCCTAAATTTCCCCAAAAATAAAATATTTAGGTGGCGACTCTGTATCAGGCTAAGCAGTCCAATTTTGAAATTTTTTTTTTATTCAAAATCAATTTTCCAAACGATTAGCCGGATTTGGACTCTTTAGTGTTTATCAATTTCATATTGCACTTGTGAGATTAGATTCAGAACCGCGGATTCCAAACTGTAAGGCTTTCTTTCAAACCTCCGAAAAGGGGCGCGAAAAAAGTCAAGCTACAGTTTCTAGCGACTCTGTTGGAGATTTAGAGAACTTGACTCGAACTCATGATATGAAATTTTATCTACACTTATATATTTCTTTACATTTGCATTTGCATTGGTGCGCCTAAGTCACTGTGTTTGCCATTTGTTATTTCTGGACGGTTTGCCGGAGGCTTGCTTGGAAAAGCTTGCCAAAAGGCTGACCGGTCGCGGGCTCTACCACGATGGGAACACAACCCTTGGATCTGGACTATCGTTGTACCGCTTGATCCTCATTTCACTTCTCGGTATTAGGTGTGATATGTATATTAGGTAGTCTTGCTGAGGTATCCTTTTTGACCATTCGGTCTAGTTGCATATCGAATGCCATAGAGACTGTTCCAAACTAGGATAGGTTGCTCACCCAAATCCAGGATTGTGTGAAACTACTTTGCTTGAATAGTGAACCTTAGCTCCTGACGAAACTAGGAAGGGTAACCTTACCCCCTCATAGGGGTGTTTTGGTTTTCACTTAAATGTTATGTGCTTTTAGAGTGAAACTCTACAGGGACGTACATTTCAGTTACAAGTTTGGGTATCAGATTTGGGGGCAGAAGTCGGTGTTGAGTGCAGTTCTATAGCTTTTTTATTACAATTGTGTGTTGTTCACATCTGAGCTGAGGTGCTGTGCAGTTTTTTATTTTTGCTTCATTTCTTTTTGCAAGGTAGTTTATCACAATTGCTTCAGACAGTTCGGTTACCCCCCAAGCACTCTGGACCCATATGAGGAGGCTTTACTGATCCAGAGATCTTGTTAGGGAGACAACCTGTGTTTGCTTCGCTCCCACCGGTTACCAAACGGAGGAGGGTTAGACATAATTCACCAGTCCAGCAGACACCCTTTACTTCACCTGCATCCAGTCAGGGACAATTTCTACACCTAGGCCAGCAAGAGATTACTCGTCTATTCAAATGACTCAGTACCCTGCAGCCAGTATGAAGGACTTGATTCGTCATCTCCAACAAACAGTGGAAACCATGCTACAAGATGCTGCCCGCCAAGCTGAAGTTACAGCCCACCAAGCTGAAGTGATAAACAAGTTGTAATAACAACAACCCCAACCGACAGTGGCTTCTGCTTCTTATGCATCTCCCGTGGGTATCCCAGCACCTGGAATTACTGTTAATGTCTAGGCTGAGAATCAGGGCAATCCAGTAGACCCTATTCCACAGCAAGCCTCCAAGGCACCAGTGTACCAAACTGAGGCACCGTTTGAATTTGAAGTTGACCCGACTGTACTGAAGGTCAATAAGCTGGAGAAGCTTTTCAAGCGAGCATAGGGTATGAACTCAATCCATGACATCGAAGATGGATACACCGACTCCACAGTAACCCTGCTAGACCAATTCAAAATGCCACACATAGATTGGTTTGATGGCTCTGGAGACCCCATGGTCCATCTTCGGCTATTCTCAGATATTCTGCGGCCGATGGGCCTCATCAGACTTCAAAAGCTGTCCTTTTTTGGCCAAACCCTGTCGGGTATAGCAGTTGTTTGGTATGCAAAGCTGGAGGACTCTGTGAAGCAGAGCTCGAAGGATATGACTGAGGCCTTCATCGCACAGTACTCCTATAATACCTAGATCGAGGTTGCAACTCGAGATCTTGAAGCAACCCGTCAGAAGCCAAATGAGGGCTTCTCAGATTTTGTAACAAGGTAGAGGGCCAAGGCTTCGATGATGACTACCAGGCCATCGAGAAGGATCAAATCAGGATGGTGGTCCACAATTTACAAGGGAAATTATTACAGAAGATGATTGTCTTGTCGTTGTTCACATTCATTGAGCTCCATGAGATAGGGGTTCAGATTGAAGATGCAATGAAACAGGGGTTGATAACCAATGAGAAGGAGTAGCCCAAGAGGCTTTTTTCACGCAGTTCCAATGCAACCGCTAGTGGAAGCACAACTGCACGACCATTTGATGTAAGTGTCGTCACCATTACAGCCAAGACCGCCAACCCTTTCATCAGCACAACTCCACGAACCTTAAACAACCAGGCCTGATCTCAAAGGGTCTTTACCCCACTCTATATGTCTTTATCCTAAACCCTGAGGGTGCTGATCAAAAAGGGACATCTTAAGCCGTTGGAGCAACGCCCACTACCCAATCATCTCCCACCTATACACAACCCAACCAAATACTGTGCTTTTTACCAACAGCATGGTCACGACACCAACCAATGCTACATGCTATGTCATGAGATTCAAGATCTCATCGACAACAAGGTGATAGCACCACCCTAAAAGCCAAATGTAACCACTAATCCTCTCCCAGCCCACAACCAAGTTTCCCCACCTCAGAACCTAAACCTAATACATACATTGGCCATCCCATATGATCCCAGCGTGTACATTACCTCTTCCCACCTACCCAAATCGGCCATGTTCATTCTTGAAAGCACGGACTTGTGCATGATGAACACGTCTACACTTCAACCTGAACTTGTGGTGGTGACATTGGCAGAAGGAGGGAAGTTAGCCTTGGAAGAGAATGTCAGTCCATTGCCTGAGAGCTTTACGGACTTATCTGAGGGGGTGTATGACCCGTGCTGTTACATTGTGCCAGTTGACCAAGCCAAGCCCAAAGTGGTATTGTCAACATCAGTGGAGGTCAATGTGGTCAGAGAGGATGACACAAGTCAGGGATTGGATAATCTAGTGAAGCTAGAAGAGGACCTAGACAATCTGTAGTTCTACGATGAACAAGATTAGGGGGACGTGCAGATTGACTGGTTTGATCTAAATGGGTCGATGGACAATTTAGGGTGGTTAAGTGATGAACTTGACTAGGAGGAAGAAACTGAAACAAAACCTGAGGAATAAGGAGCAAGAATACTTGCAGTGGCCGGAATGGCCGAGGAAAAGGAGAAACTGCCGGAGAGCACCGGTATCAAGAATTTGGCTCAAGAATTGGGCGTCGTGAGTACTACTAATACAGAGCAAGAAGCCGCATTGAAGCGGTTTGAAAAAGAGAGGGATCAAAGCAAACATGAAGTTGGAATAACTTAACACCCTTTGGGGGATACTTCTGATGAGGGAATGATTAGAACGGAATCGAACAATTGCTTATCTATTGCCGGAGGTATATGGTGGGAAGATAATGATCTACATCTGGCCCACACTGACGAGGATTGGGGTGAAGACCTGCTAGACAACACTTGGTACTCTGAAGAGGTTGATCATATGACTAGAAGTGGGCGGTATTTCAAGCCCCCGCACTTGGACCAAGTTGAAGCCTCTGGGAAAGATAAAGAGGTTGAGAAGCAGAAGGAAAAGCAGTTGGAAGAAGAGGCGATGCTGAAGCAGCTGAAGAAAATTTAGGCTAACATTTCAATATGGGGTCTGCTTATGGCTTCTCGAGTACATCGACAGGCTGTGCTATCAGTGATGGACAGGGCCAAATTGTCCATTGACACGACTCCTGAACAGCTTGTGGGGTTGGTCTTCCCCGAAGGTGTTGCGCCAACTTTAACCTTCTCAGACAAGGAACTGCCACCGGAGGGCTCAACACAGAACAAACCTCTGTACATATCAGTCGAGTGCAGAGAAAAGTGGGTGCCAATGGTATTGGTTGATACTGGGTCGGCTATCAATGTCTGTCCGTCGCGCACAGCTTATGCCATCGTCCTGAAACTGGCAGATTTCGTGCCTACAGCGCAGGTGATTTGAGCGTATGACAATACGAGTAGAGAGGTTATAGGCATGGTACAAATTAGAGTTCAAGTAAGCTCAGCTCAACAGGATATTGAGTTTTATGTCCTAGACGTGCCATCCATTTTTAATCTACTGTTGGGGAGGCCTTGGTTGCACCAGGTTAAAGTAGTCTCTTCTACTCTCCATTAAATGCTGAAATACCCCCGCGGGAAGGGGGTAGCTATTGTGTTCGGGAATTCATCTATACATCCTCCGCCAGAGGTAACTACGCCCATGTTGGAAATTATTTATGGCGAAGAGGATGTTTTCCTTTTTGGGTTCACTCTAGCTGAGGCTCGAATAGTGCAAACCATCTTGGCAGCTGATGAGGGCTTGTATGTCAGCGCCCAATCAATCTATTTCATGAACAAGCTCCAACATGTACTAAGAATGGGGTTGGGGAGAAGTGGCCGGAAGGGCGTCACAGTATTGGTCGATGTGCCACATAATCCGCATACCTTTAGTCTTGGCTATACGCCCACCAAAGAGGATTGGGTTAGGAAAGGAAAAGAGATGGTAGACAGAGCCAGAGCTAAGCAGACCGGGAAGCACTATGAGCTTGTGCACAGACCAATCTGGGGAACCTTGAATGGTCATTTTGTTCAGGAGGGAGAAGACTTCCCATTTTGTGGTTTCCCCGAACCTTGGTTGAATTCTGAGAAGCAACATGTTCCTGGCTTTGAAATTTTCTTTGACTTGCAGCTGCAAGACAGTGATATAGAGGAAAATGCTGAACTGACTGCTGAAGTTGAGAAGAGCATAGAACATGACTCAGACAACAGCGAATTCGAAGTAGGGACAGCACTGGCATGTTTCCTTTCAAATCTTCTAGCCAACTTAGAGAACTTGGGAGATAACCTGACTGTCTCCATGATAAGGGACTAACCGGGTGTGAACCCTTCTAGCAGCATTTTGGATGCATCTAAAGCACCATCTCTCGTCTGGCAGTTGGAGGAGGGCTATATGTCTAGTAGTTCTGAGTCGGGTAGTGAACCAGAATCTGATTCCACAGAGTCTGTGGGGTCGGAATCAGATTTCAGTGCTTCGAGTTTGAGTCCGGTATTCTTGGGGGTGATAACCCGGATGCCAAGGTCTTGTCCAAGTCGTCCTTTTCTTTTGCTTTTGAGTAGATTGTAATCGAGGAGCTGGATGAGCTAGACCTTTTGAATGAAAATACTGTTGCAGACTTTGAGTATTTCTCTGTACTGCTTGTTTATTGCATTGATCAGGATTTTCAAAATTTTAATAAAAATGATGATGAAAGAATTCCTCTAATTTTGAAAATTTTGATTAATCGAGAGAAGGAGAGATTTGCAAAACCCCTCGCTGATGAAATCATTGCTTTTAATGTGGGTACTGAAAAGGATCCGTGTCTGGTCCAGATCGAGTCCACGTTGTCTTCGGAGGAGCGTGAGCGCTTAGTCGATTTATTAAAAGATTTCAAAGATGTTTTTGCGTGGTCTTACGAAGACATGCCTGTAATCGATCCTGAGATTGTACAGCATCAGATCCCTCTCGACCCTAAGGC
Source organism: Camellia japonica (assembly GCA_030407325.1). Classification (NCBI taxonomy): domain Eukaryota; kingdom Viridiplantae; phylum Streptophyta; class Magnoliopsida; order Ericales; family Theaceae; genus Camellia; species Camellia japonica. The sequence continues at coordinate 55,953,753 of JAPPVO010000017.1, forward strand.
CTGTCCCGTCAAACAGAAGTTACGGAGAATACGCCCGGATTGGGCTTTAAAGATTAAGGAGGAGGTCACCAAGTAGATAGACACAGGGTTTTTGCTAGTATCTGAGTATCCCACTTGGTTGGCCAATATCATCCCAGTGCCAAAGAAAGACGGCAGAATTCGGGTGTGTGTGGACTTCAGAGATCTGAATAAGGCTAGTCCGAAGGACGACTTTCCCTTGCTGCACATCGATGAATTAGTGGACTTCACCGCGGGTCATGCATTGCTCTCCTTTATGGATGGATTTTCCGGGTATAACCAGATTCTGATGGCGCCCAAGGACAGAGAGAAAACTACTTTTACTATGTCGTGGGGAACTAACTACTATCGGGTGATGTTACTTGGGCTGAAGAATGCCAGGGCTACCCATCAAAGGGCAGCAACCACAATTCTGCATGATATGATCCACAAAAAGGTCGATGTGTACGTGGATGACATGATTGTCAAGTCCAAGGAAAGAGAGGGCCACTACATCGCCTTGAAAAAATTCTTTTAACGGATCAGAGAATACAGACTAAGGTTGAATCCGCAAAAATGTATTAGTGGACTTCACCGCGGGTCATGCATTGCTCTCCTTTATGGATGGATTTTCCGGGTATAACCAGATTCTGATGGCGCCCAAGGACAGAGAGAAAACTACTTTTACTATGTCATGGGGAACTAACTACTATCGGGTGATGTTGCTTGGGCTGAAAAATGCCAGGGCTACCTATCAAAGGGCTGCAACCACAATTCTGCATGATATGATCCACAAAAAGGTCGATGTGTACGTGGATGACATGATTGTCAAGTCCAAGGAAAGAGAGGGCCACTACATCGCCTTGAAAAAATTCTTTTAACGGATCAGAGAATACAGACTAAGGTTGAATCCGCAGAAATGTACTTTTGGTGTAACAGCAGGGAAAATGCTAGGTTTCTTGATCACATAGAGGGGCATCAAGGTAGATCCTTCAAAAATCAAGGCCATTCTAGAAATGCCACCACCAAGGACTAAAAAGGAGGTGCGATGCTTTCTGGGTAAAGTGCAATTCATAAGACGGTTTATTTCAAAATTAACCGTGACTTATGAACCACTATTTGGTCTCCTAGAGAAAGGAAAGAAATTTCAATGGGATGATCGATGTCAATTTGCTTTTGAGCAGATCAAACAGTACTTTCAGAATCCACCTGTGTTGTCGCCGCTAGAGCTGGGGAAACCTTTGATTTTGTATCTGTCAGTAACGGACACAACAATAGGATGCATGCTTGCTCAGGAATCTGAGGATAGGGTGGAGAAAGCCATCTATTATTTAAGCAAGAAAATGCTGGAATACGAGACCCGTTACACCCCGCTGGAGAAAGCTTGCTTAGCCTTAGTATGGGCTACCAGGAAGTTGAGGCACTACTTGTTAGCTCACTCGGTAATTCTGGTTTCGAGATTAGATCCCATAAAATATCTCTTTGAGAAACCAGCGATTACAGGTAGGCTAGCCCATTGGTTGCTTCTCCTTTCCGAATTTGATCTGAAGTATGTCATTCGCAAGTCGGTCAAAGGGAGTGCAGTAGCGGAGTTCCTGGCAGATCACCCAGTGGAAGGGGATGAAGCGGTAGAATACCTATTCCTAGATTAAGCCATTTGCAAGTCGAGGAAGAGATTTGGACAATGTACTTTGACAGAGCGTCTAATCAGTACGGTTATGGAATAGGTATGTTGCTAAAAGCACCCGACAATTCCCATAAACCTTTAGCCTTCAAACTCTGGTTCAAGTTATCCAATAATGAAGCAGAATATGAGGCGTGTATCGCTGGTTTGGAAGCCGCCCTGGAAGTAGGAGCAAAAAGGTTGGACGTAATCGGGGACTCGAACCTAGTTGTGTCTCAAGCGAACGGAGACTGGAAGGTCAAAGAAGAAAAGATTGAAAAAGTGATCTCATATATATATATACATTAATCAAAGTATCCCAATTTCAGTGAATAGCCTTCATCTACAGGCATTCAAATAGGTATATCAAGTAAGTATTTAGCCTCATGGTAGTATGTTTGATATGGTAGCAATCACACTCATGCAATATGCTAAAGCAAAAATGCTTACCTTATGTCCGAAGGCGAGTCAAAAGAAAGCAAATAGTTAGAAAAAATACATGATCCTAACTAATTCAATATGACTAATGCAACACATACAACGTGCAAGTAATAAGCTCGGCCACTAGTATAGCATGCGAGTCAATTTCGAGGCATGTGATAGCGCACGTATTCAAGTAAAGGGTTGAAATTGACATTCGAATAATATGATGAGCTGAACTTTAATGCATGCAAAACGAATGGATGCAAGTCATGAAAATGCTAATTTGAAAAAATGATGTCTCTATGCTAACCATCATAAGCAGATAAATAAAAGAGAGAAAGAATAGGGGTTAGAAGACATACAACTTATTATATATTTGTCCCCGCGAAGGAGGGTCCGAATGTCCAAGCGTCCGAATAAATAATTATTACAAATTGGAATGAATAATAACTAAAAGGGGCCTTCTAATTTATTACAATAATAATATGCAATGATTGCTTGATGCTTCTCAGGAATTATTGTGTCTGCCTTGTTGGGATTTGTTCTGTTTCACCCTATCATTGCTTTCAACCAAAAGTGTATTGTTTGTAATTTATTGAAGCCTTGCCGACCCAAAACGCGACTCAATCAAGCCCCAAATAAATCCAATCATACCTTGTTTTCTTGCGGAAAGCTATTTTTTGTGCTTGACGTGAAACAATGCAGACAGGGTATTCCTAGCAATGTTTGTCTAATCTACCCTTCTCTATCATAGAAAATACTCAAGAGAGGAGCAGGTGGCAAATTTGGGCAGCCGGCAGATTGCTGCTGAAAATACTCAATAGCAGTTTGAACCTTGTTATGTATAGGCCTCGAGCAGGTTTGACCAAAATATCAACAAATTTGGATAGCTGGCAGATTACTGCTGAAACTCTTTGAAAAGTCAAGAGGTCCAGCCGGACCTTGGTGTCTCCGGCCGGATGTCACTGAGGTCCAGCCAGACTTCAGTGTATCCCCACTGTTCTACACTTTCAGGTTCAATACAGGTTGGTATAAGGTGCAATATTGAAATTCTGGGGTAGAAATACAGTGGGTATGGCAGGTTGGAATTGTTTAGAGCTCGAACTCGGATTCCTTTATTGAGAATTCAAACCACTTACCCAATGTAATCGTCATCATCGAGTGCTCGGAAGAAAGCGCTTAAGTCTTACGAGTCGTCAAAATTGGGGTGTCTACAGTTGCCCCTCTTTGACAGAGCTCAAAGTTATTTCACGACGTGAGTGAAAGTCAAAGCCCGAAGACGACCCATTTGACAAGATCGAAAGACTTTGGCAAAAATAAACAAATGCACACACAATTGGTTGAACCGGAGGGTTGCCTACGTATCCCGTTGCAAGGAGTCAAACCTGCGTAGTTCAGGGGCAAAATGCAAAATGATATGTAAAACATAACTTATGATCATGCAATGAAATACAAAACATAACTTATAATCATGCAATGAAATGCAATCAAGACAATGATGTGACAGTGAACGAAAGCATAAATCAGAGCAAAACAACTCCAGTCGTGTCTCACACGAAAGGAGGAAAGGTGAACTTGAGATCCAAATGCGTCGTATGCGAGAGGAGGTATAGTGAACTTCGAGATCCAAACGCGTCTTACGCGAGAGGAGGAATGGTGAACTTGAGATCCAAACACATCTTGCGCGAGAGGAGGAATAGTGAACTTGAGATCCAAATGCGTCTTTACGCGAAAGGAGGAATGGTGAACTTGAGATCTAAACGCGTCTTACGCGAGAGGAGGAATAGTGAACTTGAGATCCAAACGCGTCTTACGTGAGAGGAGGAATGGTGAACTTGAGATCCAAACGCGTTTTACGCGAGAGGAGGAATGTTGAACTTGAGATCCAAACGCGTTTTACGCGAGAGGAGGAATGGTGAACTTGAGATCCAAATGCGTCTTACGCAAGAGAAGGAATAGTGAACTTTGAGATCCAAACGCGTCTTACGTGAGAGGAGGAATGGTGAACTTTGGATCCAAACGTGTCTTATGCGAGAGGAGGAATGGTGAACTTGAGATCTAAACGCGCCTTACGCGAAAGGAGGAATAGTGAACTTAAGATCCAAACGCGTCTTACACGAGAGGAGGAATAGTGAACTTTGAATCCAGATGCGTCTTATGCGAGAGGATGAATGGTGAACTTGAGATCCAAATGCATCTTACGCTAGAGGAGGAATAGTGAACTTTGAGATCTAAACGAGTCTTATGCGAGAGGAGGAATCGTGAACTTTGGATCCAAACGCGTCTTACGCGAGAGGAGGAATGGTGAACTTAAGATCCAAACGCGTCTTACGCGAGAGGAGGAATAGTGAACTTGAGATCCAAACGCGTCTTACGCGAGAGGAGGAATAGTGAACTTTGGATCCAAACGCATCTTACGCGAGAGGAGGAATAGTGAACTTTGGATCCAAACGCATCTTACGCGAGAGGATGAATGGTGAACTTTGGATCCTAATGCGTCTTACGCGAGAGGAGGAATAGTGAACTTGAGATCCAAACGCGTCTTACGCGAGAGGAGGAATGGTGAACTTGAGATTCATGATCTTTTAACTGGATAAACATAAAATTCTAAATTTGATGTCCAAATGTGTCTTACGCGATTAGAAGAAGGTATGGTAGAACGATTTTTTGTTTTTATTTTTGAAAATATCAAAAAAAAATTTCTTTTTTCGTCTTTGTTTTTTTTGTATATACACCACTCATCGGAAAAACATCGCCGGCGATAATTACTGTGCATTTTTCGGCGATAAAAACTCGATAGTGGAACAAAAACCAACTTACGGATTGTTGAAACAAAACAAAACAACAAAGTTCCTCCTCATTTTTTGGTTTTAAGACTTCTTCCTTCATCTTGCGCTTCGAAACCAAGGTACTACTTTTCTCCCTGGCTATGTTTGCAACATTCCCTATTCTCCAACAGAGTGACAGGCTAGGTTGGTTCAATATCGAGAATTGAGGTGCATACAAACTACCTTAACCGGTGGGGTTGCTATACAGATTTCAAGCCGAGGATACACCTCTAGGTATTTAAACCAGACTTTAGTCTCGGAAATTCCAAACCTTTGTGTTCTGGGCATCGCCATTCGAACTCTAATTTCCACCGTCTCAGTTGATCTCCTAGAAACTCACTACAAACACAGTCAGGTGGCTATACCAAACGGCCTAAAGTCGTTCGGGCACGACAAATACCAAACGAATAGCACCTTTAGAGGGTTTAAGGTCTCCTAGACCCAGAAGTGTACAAGACAGCGCGATCAGGTACAAAAATACAAGGTGCACAAGACAATGTGAGTGAGGGTGAATGAATGCACAAAATAGTGCTATACAAAATGCAATGCACAAAATAGTGCGACGTAAAATGAAATGCACAAGATAGTGAATGTTAAATGCACAAGACAATGCTATGCAATGCACAAAATAGTGCGATGTAAGATAAAATGCACAAGACAATGCGATGAAATGTGAAATGCACAAGACAGTGCTATGCAATGCACAAAATAGTGCGATGTAAAATGAAATACACAAAACAGTGCTATGAATGTGAAATGCACAAGACAGTGCTATGTAATACACAAAATAGTGCGATGTAAGATGAAATGCACAAGACAGTGCGATGAAATGTGAAATGCACAAGACAGTGCTATGCAATGCACAAAATAGTGCGATGTAAATGAAATGCACAAGACAGTGTGATGAAATATGAAATGCATAAGACAGTGCTATGCAATGCACAAAATAGTGCGATGTAGGTGAGCGATGCATGGTATGTAGAGGGAAATGAGCAGTACTCAGCGTAATGCGTCATGTACCTTATGAAATGAGTATAGGGCAGCTCGCCACAACTCATTGAAATATAACACGAAGGAAGGCAACTCGACAAAACTCTGTTTAAGTGCAGAACAAAGTAAAGAGTAAGAGCAACGAATCACGTAATTCAAAACAACCGGAGTGTATAAACATGCAGGCATAATACAAAGCACATGTATTAATCAGAAGGAAGATGACAATCCCAAGAGAGTCTCGACATGGTTGAAGACAACTTTCAAAAGCTGAATCATATCAGAATCATCATAGGGGTGAGCCCACTCTAATCCAAGGAAAAGTGCCCAACAAATGGCTCTGAGCGGATGGAGAGAAAGGTAGGTTCATGTCCCTTGTTCAATTGATGGCCTGATCAAATACACTGAAAATTGCCCCTAGTGTCCAGCCATTGGCCACTGTTTTCAAGATTATGTAGGCACATGCGGTAGGGATCATCAGATCCTGGAATAGCTGCCAACCAATAAGACTCATACTTCTCTTCTAACATATGAGAACTTACTCCAGTCCCCTCCGAAGCAGTGACAAATTCCTCATATACATTGATCATGAATGCGTTGCCCCTTGTATGGGCACTCTCAGTTTGTTTATGAATTCCACACATGGACTTATTTTCGAGTTTGGAGCGAACACTAGTGTATGGAATTTTGACCATGCCATTTTATTGAACTTTTGAGCGACAAACTCGCTAGGGTGACTCGATGAAGAGCGTTTTTGAGCGACAGACACGTTATGGTGACTCAATAAAGAGCGCATACTGAGACAAACACCGGGCACGACACAACTAAATTCACAACTGACCCAAAAGCATAAAAAGACTCAAGGTAACTGATCATTTATAATGCCCCTAGTTTTACTTATGCTCCCTGTAAAACTCAATTTTGATTCTTATTTTGCTCAAGATAGAGATTCTACTGATAAGTTCAAGTATCAAAAATTGCTCCACTTGTTGATTCAAGTTAGTTCTTTCTTACCCAGCGCAAGTATATGATATGCACAGCAATCGGTGTAGCTCATGGATTGATGCGAAGCTGACAGCGTGAATCGGTCAAGATGATTAGGTTAAGATGAATGAGATAGATATGGTTAAAACCGAACTTCAAGATGAAGTTGCTTACATATCCCAAAAATGGAAATCAGGTCAACGTAGTTCATTTCTGAGGTTCACTCGGGTGTTAACACTCTCCTTTTGTGCTCTAACTTTTGCCAGAGTCGCCCCTTTAGGATTTTTCAACCTTGCGAGCTATATTTTTGATTTCTCATTTTTCATGCTTTAACTTTTGCCTAGGTTTCCTTTCGGGTTTTGCGCCTAGCGAGCCTCTCAAGGGTAGCATTACAACACTTGTGGTGAAATTTGATCAATAGTCATCCTTGCCCTAACACTGGAACTGGCTTAGCCTTGATTTGAGCTTGGTTCTCCATTCTCTTATGCACGCCTTCTTCCTTTCTTTTTGCTCCATTTTCAGAGTTGGTTCTTCTCGCAATGTGGTACCTTCTTGCATTGGCTTCCCCAAATTCAGACAGAAGTTCCCTTCTTACAATTGCTTGGATTTCATTCCAATGAATGCCCCTGGTTTGATGGTTGACTCCCCCATCTTTTTTTTTCTTTCTCTTTTCCTTTCCTTTTTTCTTTTTTTTTTTTATTTCTCTTTCTTTTTGGTTTCTTTTTATCCTTTTCTCTTTAAAATAATGAAAACACTAGGGGAGAAATTCTATGATTTGTGAGGTCTGAAAGTCTCCTTGTACTTGCCAACATGATTGCCTAACGGCGAAAATAATCCCTAGGTCAATGTAAAATACCGCACAATCTTGAACTTATCTTTGCAAACAGCTTAAAGTTTCTGAAATTATGAATGACTTTGCGCTTGATAAGTCAGAATTCACTCAAACCATTTAGGGGATCCTTCTTAACATTTAACAGAATCTCATTCTCAAAACAAATTGAAAGCTTTTTTTTTTTTTTTTTTTAAAAAATTTCAAAAGGTCACACATGAGTTACTATAGGCATAATAAAATGATCAGAAACTTGACTCCCACTTTCTTATAAAGATAAAGACCTGAGGGTACATGAGAGCAACTCAAAGGAAAAGACTCAACTAACACAACAACGTAAGAAAAGATGAAGAAAATAAAACTCACAACGTAACTCAAAACAAAATAAGAATTTTTGAGACAAAAGGAGGTTTTCCTTCTCCAAGTTCATCATAGAATTTCAAAAACAACTTCAAGTAACCCACGAGAAGGTCTAGACCTGCCTTCAATTCAGCAACACTAACATCCACACCCAGCATGATTGATTTCAGACTTTCAAATTGGGTCTCACAGATTGAACCTCACAATTGTCCTAGTTGTCCCCACACATCTCCTTGGCCGTGCTGGCTGGGGTCAATGTTGGTTGTTAGCAAACCATGGATAGGATTTATGCCATTGGGTGGCAATCTATTGCAGTTAGGGAGATGTTTATTGACAGCTTTGGGATTTTCAAGTGGGGTGGTGACCTTTTTGTCAATCAGGTCTTGAATTGCATGGCGAAGGCAAAAGCAACGGTCAGTATGGTGACCGTGCTGCTGACGGAATGTGCAATATTGGGTAGAGTCATGTGTAAGTGGGAGAGGATTAGGGAGAGGTCGAGGATTGAGCGGTTTGAGATACCCTTCCTCCATCAGTACCTTCAAGGCAAGGGTTGGGCTCATATAGAGTTGGGTGAAGGTTTGTTTCGGGGAGGAAGAAGCACTAGGTTTAGAAATATTGGCAAATGGAGTGGCGGATGTTGGTCGAGTATTCATAGGCTTAGGACTAGAATTAGGATGGGTGTTTCGAGTAAAGCATCACTTTTCATTGTTTACCCCCGATTCAAAATGCTCTCATCTTGAGCGACAAAAGTGTAATCCACAGTTTTTGTAACAACTGCAAGCACTTGCTGTTTGTTCAACCCTTTGACCTTCAAAGTCTTAATAGCCCACCGAAGTTGTGCATAGGGATCCATACTTGTCCCGGCTTTGTTCTTGCCACTTGCTTCTGCTTAGCCAAGGGTTTGGGTGGCTATATCGAAGCGAGGCCCATTTGTTATTGATCTGTCATCATCCAAACTTGAGATAGTTTCAGGTTGGCTCTTTTCAACTGTGGCTCGCCCCAAGATTGGAAAATTTTTTGACGGAATCGAAACCCCAAATGTTAAATCTGCCACTGTTCCTTGAAGATTTTCAATCATTCCCAACATCTCAGCAGTAGTGGGTTCACCCATTTGGCGCCCTTGGCGTACCTGAACCGGATTAGGTGCATCTATCATACACAAATCAGTACTTTCTGGAACGAACACCTCAGGCTTGGGTAAATGGGCTGGGGTGATGTATATGCTAGGTTTGTAGGTAGATGAGAGTATATAGATGAGGTTAAGGTAGAGAGGAGATACTTGGTCATGGATGGGAAGTGGGTTAGTGGTAACATTGGGGTCTTGAGGTGGAGCTATTATCTGGTTGTCGATGAGATTTTGAATCTCATGACGAATGTGGTAGCAACGATCGGTGCCATGACCGCATTGCTGATGATACACACAGTATTTGGTGGGATTATGTCTAGCAGGGAGTGGGTCAGGCAGAGGTTGGGGATCAAGGGGTTTAAGACACCCTCTTTCCATCAGGATTTTTAGTGCGTTGGTTAAGCTCATATGGAGGGGGGGTGAAAGTTCTGCCTTGAGCTCGGGTCGGTTGGGCTGGTTGTTTGTGGGTTAGATTTGGCAAAAGGGTTGGCAGTTTTTGGATAAGTGCTGATGGTATTGACTTCAGTGGGTTTGGGAATAGTGCTATTGCCAGCATTGGTATTCCCAGAAAACACCATCTTTGTTGGTTTGCCTGTTCTAGGAATAATCCCCTTGTTAAACGCACTCTCAATTTGAACTCCTAATTCATGCAAAGTTTTGAAAGTGAATAGTGGAGCAACTATAAACTTTTGTAACATATTAGGCTCAAGGTTCTGCACCACTATCCGCACTTGGTCCCTTTCAAAAGGGAGATCTGTCATTTGTGCAGCCTTTGCTCTCCACCTTGCAACAAATTCCACAAAAGGTTCTCTAGGATTCTAGTGGGTTGCTTTAAGCTCTTGAATAGTCATTTTAAGTTGGGTATTATAAGAGTACTGATTGACAAACGCTTCAGCCAACTCTTTCTAGTTCTGCTTTACTGTATCCTCCAACTTGGCGTACCAAGTGGCTGCTATACTTGACAGGGTTCTTCCATAGAGAGAGAGTTTCTGAGGCTTAGTCAGACCCATCGATTTCAGGACGTCCAAGAAAAGCCAGATATGTACCATAGGATCTCCAGACCCGTCGAAACGGTCAATGTGTGGCATTTTGAATCTGTCTGGAAGCTTTATGGCTGCCTCGGTGTACCCATCCTCAATGTCGGGAACGGAGTTAATTCCTTGTGCCTTTTTGAACTGCTTCTCAAGGCTAGCAATTTTTAACAAGGTTGGGTCGAGCTCATTAATATCAAGGGGATAAAGCCCCTCATTAGTATGCACCAAGGGTCTGAAAACTCGAGCTTGAGCTAACCCTTCTCGCGGATCTGGACTCTGCAAATCTTCACCTGGCGGAGGTGGGCCAAAGTTCAGCTGGGGGCCCAGGATTGGATGTGTAGTGGATGCCCCAGATGGGCGTTGCATTTCAGCATTGGTCTCATCTTGCATGGCAATTCCCTGGTTTGACGCTGCTATCATGGCCACAACTTCTTCCGGACTCTGAGCCATCATGGGTCTGCTGAGTTGGCGATCAGGGGAAATGGATGGGTGTAAACTGAGAGTTGACTAACAAGGATTTTGACCCGGTTATACTTGATGTATCTAAACTGGATTAGTTTAGATAGGTTTGACTGGATTGGGTTTTTTAGAATTGGTCTTTTGGCATTGGTTGGATCTTTTCTGAGCTGGCCTTTTGGGGGTCAGATGGACTGGACCTTTGCTGAGTGGATTTTTTTTGGAATTAGATGGATTATGATGGGTTAAGGCTTTCCGGGTTGGATTGGGTTTGGCCTTTACTAAGTTGGGTACTGTTCTTTCTCTGGCTCAGACAAAACCTGGCATTAAAAACAAATGCCTCATCAAATCGGGATACCGGGTGTGCTGGTCAAAACAAAGCAAGATACAATTTGGCCCTGGCTCTGGTTTTGCTGAAAATTCGCCCATATCAAACACAAACCCTTGAATTTTGACCCAAATATGATTCTGATATGATCCTCAAGTTTAAAAGGAATCGCCTCAAGATTAAGACTCTCAGGATTGCATCACGCATTTCCAAAGATTTCACATTTTTGCACAAAAGCATTCAAAACACCCCTATGAAAGGTTAGGGTTTCCCTATCCTAACTTTTGGAGTGATCTACAGCTTTACTACTCAAACAAAAGGTATCACAACACCCTACATATGGAAGAGTATCATGTCCTAATTTGGAATAGTCACTAAAGTGTACTATATGCATTAGGTCAAATAATCACAGAGGGTACTTCAGCAAGACTACCTAATATACCTCTCATACCTAACACCGAGAAGTGAAAGGAGGATCAAACGGTAAGGCGGTAATCCAAATCCAAGGGTTGTGTTCCCAACATGGCAGAGCCCATGACCAGTTAGCCTTTTGGCAAGCTTTGTAGGCAAGCCTCCGGCAAACACAGGGACTTAAGCGCACCAATGCAAAGAACATATAAATGTAGATAAAAATTCACATCATAAATTTCAATTCAAGTTCTCTAAATTGCCAGCAGAGTCACAAGAAACTGTAGCTCTACTTTTCCGCGCTCCTTTCGGAAGGCAAATAGGTATTACAGTTCGGACTCCACTTGTGTGGTTCTGAATCTAATTTCACAAGTGCAATGTGAAACAGTGGAAACACAAAAAGAGTCCAAATCCGGCAATTTCGTTTGAAAAATCGATGTTTTGAATCAAATGCAAAAAATGGACTGCTTTGCCAGATATCAGAGTCGCCACCTAAATATTTATTTTGGGAAATTTAGGAAACCCGTGATTTGTGCCAAAGGCTATTAGTCCGTCGTTACCAAAGTGTTTTCGTTCGGGAACTTAGGTATGAGAGGGAAATGTCATTAATTGAGCACCCTACTCACCCGATCAAAGATCGGCCTCTGCTAGTCATGATATGATTCTTATGTACAATATATGTTCTTATTTTATTTTTAACATACAAGTATAGACTAATTTCACTAGAAGTTGGAACGTTTGATTTCATGTTTATTTTGAAAAATTGTTTTGAATATGTATCATTTGAAAAAATGATCTCATATATATATACATTAATCAAAGTATCCCAATTTCAGTGAATAGCCTTCATCCACAGACATTCAAACAGGTACATCAAGTAAGCATTTAGCCTCATGGTAGTATGTTTGATATGGCAGCAATCACACTCATGCAATATACTAAAGCAAAAATGCTTACCTTATGTCCGAAGGTGAGTCAAAAGAAAGCAAATAGTTAGAAAAAATACATTATCCTAATTAATGCAATATGACTAATGCAACACATACAACGTGCAAGTAATAAGCTCGGCTACTAGTATGGCATGCGAGTCAATTTCAAGGCATGCGATAGCGCACGTATTCAAGTAAAGGGGTTGAAATTGACATTTGAATAATATGATGAGCCGAACTTTTATGCATGCAAAACGAATAGATGCAAGTCATGGAAATGCTAATTTAAAAATATGATGTCCCTATGCTAATCATCATAAGCAGATAAATAAAAGGGAAAAAGAATGGGGGTTGGAAGACATACAACTTATTACATATTTGTCCCCGCGAAGGCGAGTCCGAATGTCCAAGTGTCCGAATAAATAATTATTACAAATTGGAATGAATAATAACTAAAAGGGGCCGTCTAATTTATTACAATAATAATATGCAATGATTGCTCGATGCTTCTTAGGAATTACTGTGTTTGCCTTGTTGGGATTTGTTCTGTTTCACCCTATCATTGCTTTTAACCAAAAGTGTATTGTTTGGAATTTATTGGAGCCTTGCCGACCCAAAACGCGACTCAGTCGAGCCCCAAATAAATCCAATCATACCTTGTTTTCTTGCGGAAATCTATTTTTTGTGCTTGAGGTGAAACAGTGCAAACAGGGTATTCCTAGCCATGTTTGTCTCTTCTACCCTTCTCTATCATAGAAAATACTCAAGAGAAGAGCGAATTCGGTTCCCAAACCATCTATGGTTGCAATTTGATTTGCAAGATGATTTTGGACACGATAGGACAAAGATCAATAAATGCAATACATAACAACCACCCCTCCCTCTTATCATGAAGTGAATTCAAGAAGGGAAGTAAAGACACTTCAAGGTTCATCAAAATATCATGAATTGATGTAAGACAAGCCTTGACACAATAGACTCCGGCATAATGTCTGGCCATAAAGATGCTTCAAGATTCATCAAAACATCATGAATTGATGTAAGACAAACCTTGACACAACAAACTCGGTATAACATCCGACTGAATTCAATCAATCATATTGGTTCTTTATGTCGGTTGATTCATTTTAAACTTAATTTTATTAGCCTCTTTTATATTACCTTTCCTTTTCTTTAATCCATTAAGTCCAAGGTGATATTTACGTCCACTAAGTCCAAAACATGATAAAGAGAAACAAGCATCAACTTAACCCAAGAAACAAACCTTGTCTTTCTTCGGGGGAAATTACAAAGGAAGAACCAAACTTATTTACAAGTTAGGGATTTCAAGTCAAACCCAAGATGCGCAACAAGGACTAGTCAAACTCAAAAGAGTGATAATGACGTAGAAAAACCCAAAGTGAGCGATAATGACTTGAAATCCAAGCTTGATAATAAGTGATAATGACACTTTCCTTGGTGATTTCCAAGGGTCAATTAGTCCCTTAAAAGTAGACACACTGATGATAAAGAGAAATGAAAAATAAAAATTGTGCGTTATAAGAAAGATGTATGCCTTTGGTAATGAACCTCTGAAGAGATTAAACCATTAAGCATGGGAAAGTTTTATGCCTTTGGTAATGAATCTCCGAAGATATTAAACCATTAAGCATGGAAAAATTTCTTTCTTATACTTGAATAACAATCTTCATTTTTCACAACTTTTTAATCGAAATAATCGAAGAATGGAGGGAGATTGCAGAGATGATTATGTGAAGTTGATTAATTGGTAAATACAATACACACATAATATTAAAAGAATAATTATTGACATAAATAAAACAGCCCCTAATAGCATAATTTATGCTAGAAAATGTGAATAAAACAAAATAGGATAATGTTAGTAAACAAGTATAAGGATGGGTGACTAACCCCTCCACTTTTACAACTTCAAATAACATATTTTAGATGTTAAAAAATAGCCCCAAATCAGTCCCAAAATCATCCCCAAAATAGTGGTAAAAATTAGAGAAAACAAGTGGGAAACACAAGGATAAAAGCTTGGAATAAGGTTCAAGCAAGGGTGATTAACCCCCCCACTTTTGGGTAGCTTTTAATCACAAGTTTCAGCCCTTAAAACAATCCTAAAACAGTATGAAAACACAAGAAAAAGATGAACAAAGATTGAAATAAAACAAATGAAGTGTTACCTCTTGTAGGGAAGGTGTTCTTGTTGTAAATCAAACGTGATTCTAAAGCACCCTCAAGTTTGAGTTATGATCTTCAAGTCTCAAATCAAGTTCCAAGTTCAAGCTCTTGTATGGTATGTATGGATCATATGAGAGCTTATGGAAGAACAAAGATGAGTTATAACTTTGATTATTCTACTCTTGGATATTTCTAAACTCTTTGATATTTCTAACTCTTAATATTATTTTCTAACCTTCTTCACAACAGTTTGAACCCTACTATTTATAGGCCTCAAGCAAGTTTGATCAAAATATCAACAAATTTGGGCAGCTAGCAAATTACTGTTGAAACTGCATGAAAAGTCAAGAGGTCCGATCAGACCTTGGTGTCTTCGGCCGGATGTCACTGAGGTCCCACCGGACTTCAGTGCATCCCCATTGTTCTACACTTTCAGGTTCAATACAAGTTGGTACAAGGTGCAATACTGAAATTTTGGGGTAAAAATACAGTGGGTATGGCAGGTTAGAATTGTTTAGAGCTCGAACTCGGATTCCTTTATTAAGAATTCAAACCACTTACTCAATGTAATCGTCATCATTGAGTGCTCGGAATAAAGCGCCTAAGTCTTACGAGTGGTCAAAATTTGGGTGTCTACACATGGAAGAGGATTGTATCGGTTTTGTTCGAAGATGCCACGAATGCCAAATTCATGCAAATCGCATGAACATCCCATCGTCGAAACTGTACAACATAACTTCACCATGGCCTTTCTTAGTCTGGGGAATTGATGTCATTGGGGCAGTCACACCAAAAGGGTCGAATGAGCATGAATACATTCTGGTGGCAATTGATTACTTCACAAAGTGGGTGGAAGCTCAGTCTTACGCAGTGTTGAAAGCAACGCATGTGGCTAAGTTCATCCGAAAAAATATCATTTGCCGTTATGGGGTCCCAAACGAGATCATTTCAGATAATGGCTCCCATTTCAAGAAAGAAGTGATAGACTTGTTGGAGAAATACAACATGGCTTTCCATAAGTCATCTACATACCCGCCGCAAACCAACGGAGCTATTAAGGCTACCAACAAGAACATCAAGCATATTCTGCAGAAGATGGTTGGGACTTACAGGGATTGGCCAGACAAATTGCCATTCACACTTTGGGGTTATAGAACTTCAATCCGGACGTCTACAGAGGCGACTTCTTATTCTCTTGTCTATGGGATGGAAGCTGTTCTGCCAATCGAAATATAAGTCACGTCGCTGCAAGTTATGGCTAAGTGTCAAATAATAAAGGCAGACTGGGAACAAAGCAGGTTTGAAGAATTGATATTGTTTGATGAGAGAAGGCTGAAAGCATTATACCATGTTCAGGGTTATCAACGCAGGATTGCTAAGGCTTTTAACAAGAAAGTTAAGACTCGGAATCTCAAAGAAGGGGATTTGGTGCTGAAAGACAACCGAGCTCCCATTCATGACCCTAGGGGCAAGTTTAGACCCAATTGGACTGGTCCTTACATCATCAAAGCTATCTGGTCGGGTGAAGCTGTTATTCTCATGGACCTGGATGGCCTAGAATTTTCCCAATCGATTAACATGGACAAGTTAAAGAAATACTATCCCTGAGAGGCTCGCTAGGCCGAAAACCCAGAAGGGCAACCTAGGCAAAAGTTAGAGCACTAAAAAATTAGAAATAAAGAAAAACTGAGCTTGCAAAGTTGAAAACCCTAAAGGACAGCCTTGGCCAAAGTTAGTGCACAAAAGGAGAGTGTTAATACTCGAGTGAACCCGCACCGAACTACGTAAGGCTTGATTCCTATCTTCGGGATACGTAGACAACTTCATCCTGAAGTCCGACTGTAAACACCCCTAACTCAACTGTCCTGTCCATGTGTCTGATTAGGTCATCTTTGTCTGTTCTTTATCTGAAAGTTCGGTTGTGATCCTTACTCTGAGAGAAGAGCTGGTTACAATGCTGAGTAGTGTGGTATTCAGTCAAGAGGAAATTTCTGATCTTTGGATTTGAGGTTGTACCTCTCGAGGATAGATTCCATGCGTGTCAAGTGTTAATCCTTTTTGAAAATGGTTTTGAAAAGTTTTGATAAAAATTGATTTTTGCTCAAATTTTGCCTTTTACAACTTAGACCATTTTTGGACCAAAAGGAAAATTTCAGTGCTCACAACTTTAATTTCATTAATTTCAATACAAAGTTCTCCAACTCTCGATGCAAATCAAATTTGCTTTTATTACACTCAAAAAACTTGAAAAGTAAGATCAAAGCAATAAACTAGGGGCATAGATGAGTCAGGTGCTCCCGCGTCCCATGCTCGTGCTCATGGAGGCTTCTAATGCCAAAGTGGGCCCGGTTCGTGCCTCATCCTCGAGCCAAGCCAGACACTCGCCAGAAAGGGCACAGCTAAAACTAGGGGCAGGGGCCAGAAGCTCTCTTGTCATCCAAGCAGTGAAGTACCTAGCTAAATATGAACCTTGAATGGGGAATGAAACCGGGTACTCTACCCCCTCTTCTAGGCAGGTCTGGTCATGTCCAAACTGATGTCTGAACCTGCGCGGAAAGTAGAATGCATAGTGTGTCAAGCCAATCAACTGAATCCCAGGTTACCGAGTCATGCTGTAGCTCATTTCGGTTAGATTAAGCCAAGAGCAACGCCAAGCAATGTCAACAGCAGATCTGTTGCACATCCAGTGGCACCACCATCCCTCATTCGGGAAATCCACTAGCTATTGGGGGAAGAAATAGCCTCGAGCTGAGTACTCAGGGCAAGAATCCACTACCTTCAGCTTATCCATAAGCCACACCTGGAGAGGGATGAAAGAAAAGAGAGATTAAAGAATAGAGAGATGTATGCTGAGAGAAAAAGTGAGAAGAGGGCTGTGATAGAAAAACAGAGCATGAGTGCTGAGTGATATGAGAAACACATATGAGAAAGGGTAGGAAACATTACCTGAAGAAGTAGTGGACTCTCTGCCAATTTGGTAGTCTCTCGCCAATGGAAGGCATCTAAGCCCATCAAAGTCTCGGCTAGCACCAAGCCAATGCAACTCTTGCCTTCTTTCAGACCTTGGGCCACTTCAATTAGCCAAATGCTAGACCCGCCGAAACTAAGGACAAGAAGGAAATGAGCCAACATGCATAATCAAAGGGCGTGTTGCCAAAAACCCTGCCAAAGGAGGTTACCTCAGTCGTCGATGTCAGAAAATCGATGAATCAGATTGAGAATGTCTAGCTCTCCGTTGTGAACTAAGGATCGAGCCTCATGAAGAGTGAGCCCACACATCTGTCCCAAAACTTGGATGTGGCCGAAACAAGGCTGAGGTATGATTTCCTCATTATGCTAAGATTCCATTAATGCCTGAAATTCTTCGATTGTCGGGGCATATCTTTTGTCCCCTGAAGCTAAAGACATGTGTAATCGGATTCCAATATCTAGCCGCGGCATGAAGGAACGGAAAACAAAGCAGAGAACAGCTCAGCAGGAAAAGTGCATTTATGCCGAAAACCCAGAAATTCACCTTTTTCGAGCAGTCTAAAGTCGCAATCCAATTCGAGAGTTTTTCGGCAAAAAATGGCTCCATTTGTGAAGAATTGAAATGAAGAAACCACGAAGCTTAAACCTTTTATGGAAGATAAGGCAGTGAGTGGAGGCCAGGTGTCAACAATCTGGAGGTCCTGCACATTGATGGCTGGCAGGTAACCGACAAGCCTCATTGGTGGCCGGCAGACCACCTATCATGGCCGGCATGTGGCCGGTAACCTCTATTTATGGCCGGTAGCCTTCTCCTTTGTGCTGAACAATGCTGAAAGCATGTGTTTTGTTCTGCTCTTTGTGTGTCTTAAGGTCTTGTTTTGAGTCCTTTTTTGTTTTTAGCAAGTGTGTTGTTTTGTTTATCGAGTTATATGTTATTGTGTTTATTGAGTTGTATGTTGTTTTTTTATGTCAGTTGTTGGTCGGTTCATTACCCAATTAAAATTTTGTTTCAATCAAGAGTGCTCTTGGCCATTTCATTTCCATGTCCATTTCATGCTATATGGTGTTCATGATGCAAAATACAACACTTTTTCATAAAAATTGTTTTTTATTTCCGATCATGGTTGTTTTTACAAAAGAGGGGTACAAGTTTTTAAAGCAACTAAAACCTATCTGAAGTTATACAATGTGCTAATGCTGCCAACGAAAAAAAAAAAAAAACAAGCAAAAGTACAAAAAATCAGCGCTAGTCGCCTCAGGCTCGAGAGGCCCTCTTCGTCCTCTTCCTCAGAGGAGAGGACTTTGGGGCATTGTCTCCATCAACATCGCTGTCTAAATCTATCCCAGAACTCGAGCTGGCATTATCTCCGCTCTCCTCCTGAGAGCTCGCCTCGACATCGCCTCTACTCTTGGAACCCGAGCCTGTGTCATCATTTCTACTCTCAGATGACTCCGAATGCTAACTCGCAACCTCCTCATAGTCACTCGTCTCAGCATCATCATCACTCAGAATGGGCTCTAAAGGACCGCTCTAGGCTCGGATGCCCCTAGCTCTGCCTCAACCGTGTGTCAGAGCCTGTCTCTCTCTCTCCTCCCTGCTGTTAGAGAAGGTACTGCTGGTGCAGGTGCTGCAACTGCCGCTGGCGCCATCGGTAAAGGTGGGATCTTAAAAGATAGTTGTCACATGTCAGTTACAGTATGTGTATTAGATGCAAGCATGATGTGCAGCATGAGTATATCCAGAAGTCAGATACAGTGTATAAATACAGTATGTGAGTGTAGTGTGCCGGATGCAGTATATCGATGCAGTGTATCAGTGCAGTTTGGGAAGTTTTCAGTTGAAATATCAGTGTAAATGTGTCAGTGGAAATTTGATGCCTAGAGTGTAAACCGGAGAAATTACCTGAATACCGTAGAAGCTGAGCAGTGTCTCTCTCCTCTATACCATACCCATCAGGGAGGCTCTCAGCTTAAGGGCGCCTCTTGTGTACTCGATGGGTGCCTGCAAATGCATTTGGATGATTAGTATCTACAATGAACATATCTGAAATGAAATGTGGGGTGCAAAATGTAAAGTGTGGTTCATACTTGAGTCGGGCCTCGAACCCCGACAAGCTCATGACCAGCTGTTGCAGGCTCAATCAGAATCTAGTAAGCATCTCCAGTATGCTGCCAACATGTTAACGCAATTAGAAGCTCTGGTCAGCCGGTCCTCTACCCTGCCCAGAACATCCCTCTACCACGAGCCCTGGTCACCGGGTCGTTCTCGGCACCTCTTGCGCAGCAGGAGCTATCGCCTCCACACCTCCACGAACACCGGTCAGGGGTGGCATCCGAGCCGACCATAAACTGAATGACCTCCTCAATGGATAAGCCATCTGCGGATCTGGCGAAGCCATCAGGAAGATCGGGTTAGGTAGGCCCATAACCTGGCGCACGAAGCGCTTGCCTAAGAACTAGGCCCGGCAAACTGGGCCCTCGAGTAGAATGCGGTGGCGGGAGGTGGCCTAAGCTCTAGCATACTGGTCCCGAATCCCCACTAGCATCGTGGCCCATGGCTGCCACATGATCTACAAATAGAAATCGTGCAGATCATTAGTTGCTGTCAGTTGCTAAATGTGTGAATCAGAATAGTTTCAAAGCAAAAATAACTGTGTTTCGGATTACCTCATGGGCAGTTACCATGTCGAAGTAATGCCTGAAGAATGTAAAGGGCTCACGGGTCCTATGGTGGAACCGATCATCATATCTCCACGAGTAGGGGACTACCAGTGAAAGCTCCTCTACAGGCTCTGGGGAGAGAGTTGGAAAGTATGCATACACCCATAGCTACGGAAAAAATGCAGTGATATGTGATCAGTACAGTATGAGCAGATATAGAAGTGCAAAGCAGAAAGCATACAGCATGAGCAGATACAGAAGTGCAAAAACAGAAAGCATACAGTATGAACAAATGCAGAAAGTGCAAAGCAGAAAGCACAGGTATTGAATAGATGTAAAGCAGCAATTGTAAAGCAGAAAATGTAAAGTGCGAAGAGGGAACTGAGATGTGTACCTCCCAAGCTCGCCAGTAGCCTCTGATCAAATCTCCTCTCAGACAGGAAGTCGAGCTCATATATCTGTATAGTGTGGCGAGGCCGGCTCCACCCCAATCGTAAAAGTAAACTTGTGGAAGGGTCACCAGGGCGCTCAGCAAATGTAGGCCTACGATGTTCCACCTATTCAAAAACAAGGTGGTACTGAAGACGAACATCAGGAAACCCTTGGTGTACTACTCAATCTCCTCTATCGTCTCGGGCACAGTCCCTCTGAATTGCTTGGCAAACTAGGTGTATCTGACCATGCCCATACGATATATAGGTGGATACGCCCTCAGTAGCTCGAACCAGGCCGCCTCCCACTCTTCTATATCTGTATCGAGAGGGATCGAATCGCCCCCTATGTCTAAGCTGGTGATCATGGCAAAGTCGTAGGGAGTCATCGTCATCTCCTATGTGGTGGAAAAGTGGAAGGAGTTGATTGTGTCCCACCACCTCTCCACGAGCGCTCCTAGGAGAGGATGACTCGCGACGACCCGAGTCAGGCCAGAGCAGAAAAGGCTAAAGCCAGCCTCGTCAATGATGTCACGAACTCTAGCGGGGAGCCCGTAATACTAGTCTCGAGCGGTCATAACACCGTAGCTTCTAAAGGCGCGAGACTCGCCTTGTGGCAGAGAACAGATGCAACAGATAAATGACAGATGAATTATATAAAGTAGTGATAATAGAATAGTCAAATGAAAGGCAATGCAAGAAATGCAAGAAATGCAAGTAAAGAAAGGTAGAAATGCATGAAAACAGAGTTCATACATTAACGACAATCGCTAACAAGTGAGAAGCTAGCTCCCTCAGCAGGAGGTCCTCCGGGGCACCGCAAGCAAACTCAGTGAAGTATCTGATGCCTCCGGCAGTAGGCAATATATGTGTCTGGGAGTGGTATCTCTCTGGATAAAAAGGCCATACCCTCAGCGGTAGTGGGTCTGGCTCAGCCTCGGGCTCGAACTCTGCCTCCAGGTCGGCCTCAAGGTCAGTTGCTGGCTCTACTACCTCGAGAACGGGTGAAGATGTAAGTGGAACCTCTAGAGGAGCTCCGTTATGAAGAATCTCGTCCGCCATCTGAAAATGGGTGCAAAGTAGGTGAAAAGTGAAGAAAAATGCCAAAAAGAGGGTAAACTTGGAAAAAGTCAACCCTAAGAGAGAGAGAAAATGGAAGAAAAAGTCAAAGTCGGGAAAAGTCTACAAAACTCGAGAGAACTCGAGCGGAACAAGCCTAGAATGGTGAAAGTGAAGGAAAAGGCATCGAAACCAAGTTTCAATCGGTTCAAAGTGAAGGAAACAAAGAGGGTTTAGTGATTAAAGTTTACGTGGGGCATTGGAAAATGCATAGAAAGCGCAAATCTAAAGAGAAGGAATGTCTAGAGAGAGAGAGAGAGAGAGAGGATTTTCGGGTACAAGGTTGTGAGGAAATGAAGAGTTGTGGCCTATATTTAAAGACCCAAGGCTAAAAGACCAAAAAGCCCCGAATCTGCCATCGATGGCCGGCATGGGGCCGCCAAGGCCCATCGGTGGCCGGCAAGGCTCACCAGTGGCCAGCACCTAGCCGGCAGCCTCCTCTTGTGGCCGGCAGGTGTCCTATGGCCTCCCCTGTGGTCTTGATGTTGTTTTGTGTCCTTGGTTTCCAAGAAGTGTAGGGACAGTTTACTGTATGGTTCAATTTGTCTCTACGGAAGCTCAAAACTGTGTTTTCGGTGCACGATGTTCGTCACTTGTCAACATGTACAAGGTGTATCCTTTAAACATATTGCAACTCTTCCGAGAGGTAAATCAGAAGTTACCTTGCATGAATACGCATTTCATGTTGTTGCATGAATATGTATTTCACGTTGTTGCATGGAACATGCATTTCACTTTGTGGCATGGAATATGCATTTCACAGATATGCATTTCACACATATTACATGCACGTCTAGCATCTGTTATGAATCACGCATAGAATATGCTTTCGGTCTTGAATCACGCATAGAATATGCTTTCACTCTTGAATCACGCATGGAATATGCATTCGCTCTTGAATCACTCATAGAATATGCATTCGCTCTTGAATCACGCATAGAATATGCTTCTGTTTTGTTTCTCGCATAGAACATGCCATTAACATTGTATCTCAATTGTTTTTTGCATAGAACATGCCATTAACATTTTATCTCGATTGTTTATCTCGCATAGAGCATTCCATTAACATTGTATCTCAGTTGTTCGTTTTGCATAGAACATCCATTCTTACTGTATTGCAACTTGTTAAGTTTCTTTCTTATACAGGCAAACGATATTGCATGCACGGTTCATTCAGGGGAGTTCCAGTTAAAATCATTCGTGTCATATTCGGATCGCATCCTTTTCACAAATCGGTTAAAAACATTCGGGTGCGCTAGGTGTTCACATCACCTCTCCTTCTATCGCGTGTAACGCGTTAGGATTTCAAATTGGTTAAAAACATTCAGGTGCGCCCAGTGTTCACATCACCTCTCCTCCTATCGCGTGCAACACGTTAGGATTTCAAATTGATTAAAAACATTCCGGTGTACCCAGTGTTCACACCACCTCTCCTCCTATCGAGTGGAACGCGTTAGGATTTCAAATCGGTTAAAAACATTCGGGTGCGCCTAGTGTTCACACCACCTCTCCTCCTATCGCGTGCAACGCGTTAGGATTTCAAATCAGTTAAAAACATTCGGGCGCGCACGGTGTTCACACCACCTCTCCTTCTATCGCATGTAGCGCGTTAGGATTTTAAACTAGTTAAAAACATTCGGGTGCGCCCAGTGTTCAAACCACCTCTCCTCCTATCGCGTGCAACGCGTTAGGATTTCAAATTGGTTAAAAACATTTGGGTGCACCCGGTGTTCACACCACCCTTCCTCCTCTCGCGTGCAATGCGTTAGGATTTCAAGTTGGTTAAAAACATTCGGGTGCGCCCGGTGTTCACACCACCCTTCCTCTTCTCGCATGCAACACGTTAGGATTTCAAGTCAAGTAAAAATATTCGGGTGCACCCAGTGTTCACACCACCTCTCCTCTATTGCGTGAGACGCGTTAGGATTGTTTGCGTCGGTTAAAAAACATTCGGGTGCACCCGGTGTTCACACCACCTTTTTCTCCTCACGCGTGCAACGCGTTAGGATCTCGGTTGAGACCTCGGGTGTGCCCGATGGTTACGTCACCCTTCGCCTTTCCTGCACGCGCGTAGTTAAGTTTGCATAATTTTCTTACATCTTTTCTGCATGAAATGTGGTTTGGCTCGTGAGTCCCACACGAGGTATGTTTATTTACTTACTTCTTTTCATGATTGGAATTGCTATGCCTTGTTTCAATTTATTTAACTGTGGCATTTTCTTTACATTGCATTTGCATTCAAATGTTTCATTGCACAGCCTCATTGCATGATCATAAGTTATGTTCTTGCATTATGAATATCATTTGCATTTTGTCCCAAAACTACACTGGTTTGATTCCTTGCAAAGGGATACGTAGGCAGCCTGCAGACGCAACCATTTTGTTTTCTGTCTTGATTGTTTGTCTAAGTCTTACGGCCTTGTCAAAATGGGTCGTCTCTGGGCTTTGACATTCACTCATGTCATTTCATAACTCCAAGTTCTGTCAAAGAGGGGCAACTGTAGACACCCCATTTTTGACGGCCCTTACGACTTGGATGTCCTTGCAGGTACATCCGATGATGAGCCTGTTTGCTCGCCAAATACTCGAAGTCCTCAGTGGAATGCTATAACTTTGAGCTTTCCACTGAGGACTTCGAGCATTTGGCGAGCAAACAGGCTCATCATCGGATGTACCTGCAAGGACATCCAAGTCGTAAGGCCGTCAAAAATGGAGTGTCTACAGTTGCCCCTCTTTGACAGAACTTGGAGTTATGAAATGACATGAGTGAATGTCAAAGCCCAGAGACGACCCATTTTGACAAGGCCGTAAGACTTAGACAAACAATCAAGACAGAAAACAAAATGGTTGTGTCCGCAAGCTGCCTACGTATCCCTTTGCAAGGAATCAAACCAGTGTAGTTTTGGGACAAAATGCAAATGATATGCATAATGCAGGAACATAACTTATGATCATGCAATGAGGCTGTGCAATGAAACATTTGAATGCAAATGCAATGCAAAGAAAATGCCACAATTAAATAAATTGAAACAAGGCATAGCAATTCCAATCATGAAAAGAAGTAAGTAAATAAACATACCTCGCGCGGGACTCACGAGCCAAACCACATTTCATGCAGAAAAGATGTAAGAAAATTATGCAAACTTAACTACGCGTGTAACAACCCAGATTTTTAATTATTCTGTAGAATTTATACTAATATTATTTAATCTCAGTTTGGAAAATATATAATTTATTATATATTATTATGTGTAATTTTGTATAATAATATAATTATTAAAAGTTTAGGGGTCAAAATATAAATAATAATAATATAGATAATATAATAATAATAATAATGGGTGTGGTAGTAAAATAAATAATTTATTTTCTATTGATATATGATAAAGTGTAATTTAATTAAGAATTAAATTATTTATATAATTATATTAAAAAGTTGGGTCAAAAGGTAATTATCTTAAATATCTATTAAGGATAAGAATGAATCTATATAATTATAAATTAAATCTTTGCGAAAGTGACGTTTCGCCACGTGTTGTGTCGCGTATGGCCTCACCTCCCTATAAATAGGGAGGGTTGATCGACCTGGAGAGGAGGAAAAAAAGAAAGAAAGGAAAAGAGAAAAGAAAGAAGGAAGAAAAGAGGAAAGAAAGAGAGGAGAGAAAGAAAGGAAAAATAATGGAAGTTAAAAGGGTCTTTGATAGTGAAAAGAAAGAGTAATATTAAAGTTAAGGTGAGTTATATTATACCTTGAGTTACCAAAATGTATTTTATGTATGTTTTGACTTACCAAAATCTATTTTATACAAGTATCTTTTATTAGTATATTAATAAAAGTTATGTTTTATAAAGATTTCAGTTACGTGGTTTTATTTCTGAACCCTATTCACTTAAAAAGAAACCCATGGGTATGTTTGTTTATATTTTAAAGAATATTTGGCTTTTACCTTATATACAATTATGTTTCGTAAGTACCACCACGGGAGTCCCACGCCTTGGGGGACTTAAATAACCATTGGCCTCTGTTTGGTTACTTTGTGGCCCTCTGATCCATTGACCTCTGTTTTGTGCGGACCAAAGTGCTGTGCAGAGCTAAGTGCTACACTATTGTGGGAGCCACCTCTTGAATCCGTACCTCTGTTTTGTGCGGACCAAAGTGCTGTGCGGAACTAAGTGCTACACTGTTGTGGGAGCCACCTCTAGAATCCGTACGAGCCACCTCTTGAATCCGTACCTCTGTTCTGACTGTCACTTCTGTGACCTCTGTTCTGTTCTGTTCTGTACCGTGGTTATGGTCATTTACTTACATAATTTCTGTATTTCAGCTTCTGCCACTTAAATGATTTGTTTACATAATCTCAGTTTTGCTACTTAAAGGATTATTTGTTCCAACTAAGTTATCTTAAATGTTTTGGCCTAACTAACTATCCATGGTTCTTTCGTGTCTCTTATACTCTTGGTATAATATTTCTCACTCTGCCATGTGCTTA
The DNA here is from genome assembly GCA_030407325.1 of Camellia japonica. Classification (NCBI taxonomy): domain Eukaryota; kingdom Viridiplantae; phylum Streptophyta; class Magnoliopsida; order Ericales; family Theaceae; genus Camellia; species Camellia japonica. The sequence goes on from JAPPVO010000017.1 coordinate 55,979,966, forward strand.
TAGTTGTTTATCAATTTTCAGGAAATATGCAATTCAGAAATAGCTTTTGGAAAGTCTTAGATACGAGGCTGCGGAATAGACACACACAGCACTTTTATAATATTTTTATATGTAAATATCGGCATTTTTTGTCAATAAATTTTGTAATAAAAATAGAAGCTCCAATGATTATTTTGGTACCCTTATTTAAATATTACTTCCGCTCGCGTTTATTAATTTGTTTATGATTTGGCCGGAGGTAACCTCAGTTACTGGCCATCATGATACTTAATCCTTGGGTACGGGGAGCGGGTCGTGACAACGCGCGTGCAGGAAAGGCGAAGGATGACGTAACCATCGGGCGCACCCGAGGTTTCAACCGAGATCCTAACGCGTTGAACGCGTGAGGAGAAAAAGGTGGTGTGAACACCGGAATGTTTTTTAACCGACGCAAACAATCCTAACGTGTCTCACGCAATAGAGGAGAGGTGGTGTGAACACTGGGCGCACTCGAATATTTTTAATTGACTTGAAATCCTAATGTGTTGCATGCGAGAAGAGGAAGGGTGGTGTGAACACCGGGCGCACCCGAATGTTTTTAACCAACTTGAGATCCTAACGCGTTGCACGCGAAAGGAGGAAGGGTGGTGTGAACACCGGGCGCACCCAAATGTTTTTAACCAATTTGAAATCATAACGCGTTGCACGCGATAGGAGGAGAGGTGGTTTGAACACTGGGCGCACCCGAATGTTTTTAACTGGTTTAAAATCCTAACGCGCTACATGCGATAGAAGGAGAGGTGGTGTGAACACCGTGCGCACCCGAATGTTTTTAACTGATTTGAAATCCTAACGCGTTGCACGCGATAGGAGGAGAGGTGGTGTGAACACTAGGCGCACCCGAATGTTTTTAACCGATTTGAAATCCTAACGCGTTCCACTCGATAGGAGGAGAGGTGGTGTGAACACCGGGTACACCGGAATGTTTTTAATCAATTTGAAATCCTAACGTGTTGCACACGATAGGAGGAGAGGTGATGTGAACACTGGGCGCACCCGAATGTTTTTAACCGATTTGAAATCCTAATGCGTTACACGCGATAGAAGGAGAGGTGATGTGAACACCTAGCGCACCCGAATGTTTTTAACCGATTTGTGAAAAGGATGCGATCCGAATATGACACGAATGATTTTAACTGGAACTCCCCTGAATGAACCGTGCATGCAATATCGTTTGCCTGTATAAGAAAGAAACTTAACAAGTTGCAATACAGTAAGAATGAATGTTCTATGCAAAACGAACAACTAAGATACAATGTTAATGGAATGTTCTATGCGAGATAAACAATCAAGATAAAATGTTAATGGCATGTTCTATGCAAAAAACAATTGAGATACAATGTTAATGGCATGTTCTATGCGAGAAACAAAACAGAAGCATATTCTATGCGTGATTCAAGAGCGAATGCATATTCTATGAGTGATTCAAGAGCGAATGCATATTCCATGCGTGATTCAAGAGTGAAAGCATATTCTATGTGTGATTCAAGACCGAAAGCATATTCTATGCGTGATTCATAATGGATGCTAGACGTGCATGTAATATGTGTGAAATGCATATCTGTGAAATGCATATTCCATGCCACAAAGTGAAATGCATGTTCCATGCAACAACGTGAAATACATATTCATGCAACAACATGAAATGCGTATTCATGCAAGGTAACTTCCGATTTACCTCTCGGAAGAGTTACAATATGTTTAAAGGATACACCTTGTACATGTTGACAAGTGACGAACATCGTGCACCGAAAACACAGTTTTGAGCTTCCGTAGAGAAAAATTGAACCATACAGTGAACTGTCCCTACACTTCTTGGAAACCAAGGACACAAAACAACATCAAGACCACAGGGGAGGCCATAGGACACCTATCGGCCACAAGAGGAGGCTGCCGGCTAGGTGCTGGCCACTGGTGAGCCTTGGCGGCCACCGATGGGCCTTGGCGGCCCCATGCCGGCCATCGATGGCAGATTCGGGGCTTTTTGGTCTTTTAGCCTTGGGTCTTTAAATATAGGCCACAACTCTTCATTTCCTCACAACCTTATACCCGAAAATCCTCTCTCTCTCTCTCTCTCTAGACATTCCTTCTCTTTAGATTTGCGCTTTCTATGCATTTTCCAACGCCCCACGTAAACTTTAATCACTAAACCCTCTTTGTTTCCTTCACTTTGAACCGATTGAAACTTGGTTTCGATGCCTTTTCCTTCACTTTCACCATTCTAGGCTTGTTCCGCTCGAGTTCTCTCGAGTTTTGTAGACTTTTCCCGACTTTGACTTTTTCTTCCATTTTCTCTCTCTCCTAGGGTTGACTTTTTCCAAGTTTACCCTCTTTTTGGCATTTTTCTTCACTTTTCACCTACTTTGCACCCATTTTCAGATGGCGGACGAGATTCTTCATAACGGAGCTCCTCTAGAGGTTCCACTTACATCTTCACCCGTTCTCGAGGTAGTAGAGCCAGCAACTGACCTTGAGGCCGACCTGGAGGCAGAGTTCGAGCCCGAGGCTGAGCCAGACCCACTACCGCTGAGGGTATGGCCTTTTTATCCGGAGAGATACCACTCCCAGACACATATATTGCCTACTGCCGGAGGCATCAGATACTTCACTGAGTTTGCTCGCGGTGCCCCGGAGGACCTCCTGCTGAGGGAGCTAGCTTCTCACTTGTTAGCGATTGTCGTTAAGGTATGAACTCTGTTTTCATGCATTTCTACCTTTCTTTACTTGCATTTCTTGCATTGCCTTTCATTTGACTATTCTATTATCACTACTTTATATAATTCATCTGTCTTTTATCTGTTGCATTTGTTCTCTGCCACAAGGCGAGTCTCGCGCCTTTAGAGGCTACGGTGTTATGACTGCTCAAGACTAGTATGACGAGCTCCCCGCTGGAGTTCGTGACATCATTGACGAGGCTAGCTTTGGCCTTTTCTGCTCTGGCCTGACTCGGGTCGTTGCGAGTCATTCTCTTCTAGGAGCGCTCGTGGAGAGGTGGTGGGACACTATCAACTCCTTCCACTTTTCCACCACATAGGAGATGACGATGACTCCCTACGACTTTGCCATGATCACCGGCTTAGACGTAGAGGGCAATTCAATCCCTCTCGATACAGATATGGAAGAGTGGGAGGCAGCCTGGTTCGAGCTACTGAGGGCGTATCCACCTATATATCGTACAGGCATGGTCAGATACACCTAGTTTGCCAAGCAATTCAGAGGGATTGAGCCCGAGACGATAGAGGAGATTGAGTAGTACACCAGGGGTTTCCTGATGTTCGTCTTCGGTACCACCTTGTTTTTTAACAGGTGGAACACCGTAGGCCTACATTTGCTGAGCGCCTTGGTGACCCTTCCACGAGTTTACTTCTACGATTGGGGTGGAGCCGGCCTCGCCACACTATACGGATATATGAGCTCGACTTCCTGTCTGAGAGGAGATTTGATCAAAGGTTACTGGCGAGCCTGGGAGGTACACATCTCAGTTCCCTCTTAGCACTTTACATTTTCTGCTTTACAATTGCTGCTTTACATCTATTCAATACTTGTGCTTTCTGCTTTGCACTTTCTGCATTTGTTCATACTATATGCTTTCTGTTTTTGCACTTCTGTATCTGCTCATGCTTTATGCTTTCTGCTTTGCACTTCTATATCTGCTCATACTGTACTGATCACATATCACTGCATTTTTCTCGTAGCTATGGGTGTATGCATACTTTCCAACTCTCTCCCCAGAGCCTGTAGAGGAGCTTTCACTGGTAGTCCCCTACTCGTGGAGATATGATGGTCGGTTCCACCGTAGGACCCGTGAGCCCTTTACATTCTTCAGGCATTACTTCGACACGGTAACTGCCCATGAGGTAATCCGAAACACAGTTATTTTTGCTTTGAAACTATTCTGATTCACACATTTAGCAACTGACAGCAACTAATGATCTGCACGATTTCTATTTGTAGATCATGTGGCAGCCATGGGCCACGATGCTAGTGGGGGTTCGGGACCAGTATACTAGAGCTTGGGCCACCTCCCGCCACCGCATTCTACTCGAGGGCCCAGTTTGCCAGGCCTGGTTCTTAGGCAAGCGCTTCGTGTGCCAGGTTATGGGCCTGCCTAACCCGATCTTCCTGATGGCTTCGCCAGATCCGCAGATGGCTTATCCATTGAGGAGGTCATTCAGTTTATAGTGGACTCGGATGCCAACTACTTCTCTTCAAAAGGTATAATACTTGCTTTATTAGCTTATTTTGCATACTTGTTTTCCTAACTTTTCCCCACTGTTTTGGGCTGTTTTTGGGCTATAAAAAACTCTGTTTTTGTGGGCTAAAATTAGTGTTTTAGGCCATCTAAGGTTAGGGGGTGGTTCACCCTTCTTTATTCCTTGTTGGTAAGGCCTTTTCACTTTTGTTTCCCACTTTCAAACCATCTTTTTTTGGGCCTTTAAATACTGAATTTTAGAGTATTTTCAGTGGTGAAAATTATGTTTTGAGGTTCAAATTTGGAGGGGTTATCCTCCCCCCCTTGTGCCTTGTTTGCTAGCCTAGTTGGTGCCATGCTTTAGCTTATTTTTCTAGCTTGTTCTAGCTTAATTCTAGCATGTTTTAGTCTCTGATTTGAACTATTTTAACTCTATTTTGGGTTGGTTACTGCATTTGAGCTTTGTTTTGCATGTTTGTAGTATAATAGTCCTCACAAGCTTGGTATTTTAGGCCTCTAGACGTCACTTGTTTGAGTTGATTGCATTGTTTTAGTGCTTTTCATACTTAATTTTAGCAAGCATAATCTCTGCAACCTCCCTCCTTTCTTGGCTTTTAATTTTCTTTGAAAGTGGTTTCAAGTCACTTGCTTGCCTAAGTGTGAAATTGAGGTTTCATACTTAATGGTTTAATCTCTTAGGGCATTCATTACCAACGGTATGATATTTCTATCATACCTAAAGCAACTTATGTTTTGAGCCCTCTTTCCATTAGAGGACTTTAATTCACCCAATGGACCTAATTGAATTAAAGAATGATTGGTAAGTTAAAATGAGTAACTAAAACTTGGGGCTAAAAATGAGCAAGATAATAACTTTGTGTGTTCAATCGAACGTTAATTGAACACATGGAACTTGGACCATTTCATATTTGCTAGTGATGTAATGATCCAAGTCTCCAATGTCTACTCTTTCCCTTGATTATTCATGAAAGGGAGGGGGCTTGTGTCTTGTTTTGCATTTATTAAGCTTGCACATCTTAAGTCACAAGCCATCATGTAATAAAATTGCTTGAATTGGTGGTTTGTAACTTAAGATTCACTATTCCTTAGATTTGTTCATGAAAAGAAGGGGTGAGTTGTACATACAACACTTGGAAATACCCTGTATATGCTCTATGTGTCCTCTGTTGCAGCAAGATGAACATATGCATCAGTGGCCGACATGCGACTTTCCATGGCCGGCAGACCATCATCCATGGCTGGCAGGTGGCCGGCAATCTTCACCAATGGCTGGTTGGCCACCGATGCAAATCTCAACAAAGTGTTAATAAGGTGGAGCAAAATGGTTCTGAGAATGTTCAACTGTGCAAACAAAAGCTTTCGGGAGCAAAACGGAGGTCTTTTCGAGTGGAAACCAAGCATGCGCATGCACATCTTTCATTTCCCAAGGCGGAATAGTTAATTACTTAGTTTCATTATTAGTTGCAATTGTCTTGTAATTATTTAATTAATTAGTTCATTAGCTAGTTAATTCAAGTGTTGTAATAGTTAGTTAATTAGTTTAGCAATTTATTCGGTTTGTAATAATTAGCTTAATTAGCTTAGCTTTATTCATTCGGACTCTCCTTCGTAAGAGCATAATGTAACAATGTGCATGTCTTCCAACCTTACGTCTTTCTCCCTTTTATTTACCCGCTTTTGATGGTTAGATTAGGGACATGTTTCAATTAGCATACCTTATGCTTGCATCCATTCATCTTGTATTGCATGCACCGAGGCTCGGTGCATCATTCAAACTGCATTATCATTTCAATACTTCTTTGAATATGTGCTTAGACCGCATGTTATTTAATTTAATTGATCTATATGTCATACTAGTAGCCGAGCCTATTAGTTACATATCGTATGTGTTGCATTAGTCATAATTGTATAATTAGAATCATGCATTTTTTCTAACTTTGATTTCTTTTGGCTTGGAGTACTAAGTGAGTTTTTAGTGCTTTAGCAGACTTGCATGAGTGTGTGTGATTGCCATATCTAGCATGCTTGCCATGAGGCTAAGTGCTTAATTGATATAGCTGTTTGAATACTTGTGGATGAAGGCTTGTTGCTTGAATTGGAATGATTCAATAAATGTAAGTTTAAGCCCACTATGTCTAGTGACAAATTTGCAACTTTAAGCCCACTTGAGGTGACAAATTCAAAACCCTTTCGAAAAACAAACATGAAATTGAATTGTTCCAATTTGAGCAAACTAGTCTATATCTTGTATGCGCACATCACATAGTAAATGCCAGCCTAATAAACCGGAATAAGAGTATATAATGTTGATAAAAATCATATCATGATTAGTAGAAGCCGATCTTTGATTGGGCAAGCGAGGGTGCTCAATTCATGACCTTCCTCTCTCGTACCTAAGTTCCCCAGCCGAGGCAACTTTGGTGATGATGGATACGTGGCCTTTGGCATGAGTCATGGGTTTTCTAAATTTTTCCAAAAATAAAATATTTAGATGTAGACTTTGTATCTAGCAAAGCAGTCCAATTTTGGCATTTTTTTATTCAAAATCAATTTTCTAAAACGATTTGTCGGATTTGGACTCTTTGGTGTTTATCAATTTCACATTGCACTTGTGAGATTAGATTCAGAACCGCAGGAGTCCGAATTGTAGGGCTTTTTTTCAAACCTTCGAAAAAGTCAAGCTACAGGTATCACTGTACAAAGGAATGGGCTAAAGGATTTACCTCTTCAATGACTCACCCGTTACATGAAATTAGGTTGTCCTTTTGAACCTAGATCTTAGGATCTCTAGTCAACTAGGTTGGGTTTTCCGTTCTGGTAACATTACTAAAGGCCTTAACCCCATTCCTCTTGATGACGTTTCTACTAACTCTCGAGTTAACCCTTTGGTTAGCGGATCCGCAATGTTGTCCTTAGACTTTACATAGTCTAGAGAGACAACTCCATTAGAGAGTAGTTGTCATATGGAATTATGTCTACGACGGATATGTCTAAACTTTCCATTATACATATGACTCTGTGCCGGTCCAATCGCCAATTGGCTATCACAATAAATACAGATAGCAGGCACAGGTCTCGGCCAACGTAGAATATCCTCAACGAACTAGCGAAGCCATTCAGTTTCTTCAGTTGCTTTATCCAAAGCAATAAACTCAGATTCCATCGTTGATCTCGATATGCACGTTTGCTTAGAAGATTTCCAAGACACGACTGCCCCTCCGAGGGTAAACACATAACCACTAGTGGATTTGGAGTCCTTTATATTAGATATCCAATTAGCGTCACTATACCCTTCTAGTACCGTTGGATATGTAGTATAATACAGCCCACAATCCTGGGTGTAGCATAGATAACCTAACATCCACATAATGCCTCTCCAATGAGTGGCATTCGGATTACTCGTGTATCGACTAAGTCTGCTAACAAAGTAAGCTATATCCGGCTTTGTACAACTCATCAGATACATCAAACTTCCAATGACCAGAGAATATTCTAGCTGAGAGTCACTCTCACTATGATTCTTGGTCAAATGTAGACTTACGTCTACTGGTATCCTAGACACACTTGTATCTGATTTATCAAATTTCTTAAGTATTTTCTTAACATAATGAGACTGAGAAAGTACAATACCACTAGATGTTCTAGTAATCTTGATACCCAGAATGACATCTACAAGACCCATATCTTTTATGCCAAACTTAGAGTTTAATAATCTCTTGGTAGTTCTAATCATCTCATCATTACTACCAACAATGAGTATGTCATCAACATATAGATACAAAATGACATAACCTCTGTCAGTGTCATTGACATTACGCATTTGTCACATTCTTTGATTTTGAACCCATTTGACAACATAGCATTGTCGAACTTCTCATGCCATTATTTAGGAGCTTGCTTCAAACCATACAATGATTTGACAAGCTTACAGACTTTCTTATTTTGTCCTGGAACTGAAAACCCCTCGGTTTGCTCCATGTAGATTTCTTCATTCAAATCTCCATTTAAGAAAGTTGTCTTTACATCCATCTAATATATCTCCAGACCACGTAAAGATGCTATCGCAATCACCATGTGAATGGATGTTATCCTTGTCATAGATAAATGCGTATCAAAGTAATCTAGGCCTTCTCGCTGCATGTATCCTTTGATAACTAGCCTAGCTTTATACTCATCAATTGATCCACATTTTTCTTCTAAAGATCCATTTGCTCCCAAAGGCCTTACTGCATGGAGGTAAATCAACCAACTCTCATGGTTCTGTAAGACAGGGTCAATCTCACTCTTAATTGCTTTTTTCCACAAAGGACTTTCAGATAAAGTCATAGCTTCATGGAAAGTTCAAAGTTCTCCCACTAACATATAAGTCAAAAAATCCGGACCAAAAGACTTTGCGATCCTAGCCCTTTTACTCCTTCTTGGCCCATCTACTTTCTCAACTTGATCATCTACTTGATCATCTATGTGATCTTTGTCACCTTTATCCTCTTTCATGAAACTCGGAACCCCTTCTTGGATACGACAAAGAAATACATTTTCAAAGAAAGATACATTTTTGGATTCCATGATAGTATTCTTATGTATATCTGGAATAGCAGACTTAAACACAAAAAATGAATATGCACTGCTATATTGTGCATAACCGTTGAATACAAAGTCAACCAGTATTTAGGCTTATCTTAACCCTCTTGGGTTTAGGTAGCATTATCACCTTTTGCATAGCACCCTCACATTTGTAGAATTTACACAAAGGCTTTTGGCTTTTTCCAAAAATTCATACAGAGTCTTTAAATAATTCATTGTGTCACAATGATTATGAAACTCTCAAAATCATATCACAGTAAATACATTCCCAAAATGTCATCAACCAAATTAGGCAACCAAGCATATTTGGTCCAACCTATCACTCTGAAGCCAATAGTCTTACTATTAGGAAACACAAATCCAATGTTCAATAGTCTACTATTTGGAATTTCGTAAAATGGTCAGTAGACTTTCTACTGCTAGGAATCACAATGTTTTAACTTGTGATCAATAGTCACTCTACTACTAGGAATCACAACTTCCTAACATAGGATCAATAGACTCTTTCATTACTAGGAATCATCATGTCTTGACATATGATCAGTAGCCCCTCCACTACTAGGAATCATCATGTTTTGACATGTGATCAGTAATCTGTTCACAATCTCATAACTATGTAGCTAGTGGTCTAACACCTCCTAGGAACCACTAGTTTTCTATCTCTGTGATTAGTGATCTTGTACTCATTAGGAGCCACCAATTTAAGAATATATTTAGAATTTAAAAATTCAAAAATATATTCACCCACCCTAACGGGTTGTCTCATCTTTACTTTCAAGCAAAGTCACATAGCAATCATATATGCTATAATTGACACAAGGATAACATACTATTTACCTCTGATTAATTCAAAGATATTATCATGCAATCTTATGATTTCCTTTAATCACACTTGATCTCTCTAGATCTTCCTTTAAGAACCTCACAAGGCTTAAGGTTGTCAGGTCGAACAATATTTCTGTTGTCACCTCTTGAAACCATTTCTGAAAAATCACAACAGAATTTCACTATTTTGTTTTTCCAGAAACTAAACTTAACACTAGAAAATCCAAAGTTTGAAATTTAATTCAAAACTGATCTCACCACTTACCCTAGAATCGAACATGGTCCGGAAAGTTTCTAGGAAGACTAGAGGGTCACACCGGTCCCACTTAAGACCCAGTTAACCTTAGACAAAACTTTCAAGGGCATGTTGACTCCTAGTCCATGCGAAAGAAATTTAGAATTAAGTTTTTCAAGGGATAAACCAGGTTAAAACAAACCAATTCCCAAGCAAATAAAATTTGTTACCAGAATTACACCACTCATAAAAGTTAACCGGTGCTCCCGAAACTAAGCCCATTATTTCTGAATAAAAATCAGAAATATTTTAGCTAATGCAAAAATTTGGTTTCTTTTCTCAAAACCAAAACACTTTGGAAATAATCAAATTATAAACCAAAGCACTTTTGAAATAATCAGATTATAACCAAAGACTTTTTCCAAAGTTGGTTTTCCAACACTTTGGGAATAAAATGATTAAACCCAAAGACTTCCACAAATCCCAAAGGTTTGAAACCAAATCCATCGTAATTGTCATTTCTGAACAAATAAGAACTACTCTTTAGCCAAGGCTAAACACTTTTGGTTCTATTACAAAAAATCAAACCAAATTCCAAACTTACATGCAATTTAAAAATTGCTAATCAAATTACAAACAATGTAAAAAATTGCTACACAATTACATGCATATAAAATGCCTCCAACATGCCAAGCAAACAACCTTGCTAGAAAATAAAATTTGCAATTAACTACTACTAAATCACAAGCAAAAAATTGCTTCAATTATAAAGAGAGTAACCAATCCATAAGGATTTTATATAGTCCAAAATCCTTTCTACGATTAGTTATTCCAGTTCATCATAAAGGTTAGTCATCCATACTTTTTGTTTGTACATCCCAAAGACTATTCATTTGGTTTTGTATTTGTTTTCCCAATCCCTTTCGCATAAGTATTCCTATAAAGAAAGTTAGCAGAAAACCACAAAAAAATACAAGCCAAACAATCTAAAGAAACTTGAAATATAATAAATTAATTAAAACAATCTAGCCAACTATTGAATAATAAAATTAACCAATTAATTAAAATGCTAGATGAGTTACAAAATTAAAATTTATGATTTCACAATTAAAATTAAAACTTTTAATTAGCAAGAATTATATATGAACTTATTACACATTAAACATGCACATAATTATTTTAATTGGCAAGAGTTATATGTAAACTTATGACACATTAAACATGTACATAAATATAGACAAGTTACACAATTAAAATTTATAGCTACACAGTTAAATTAAAACATAAATAGGCAAGAGTTATAACATCTTTGGTAAAGCTGTGGGAAAGTGCTTATAACTATGCCTAAACAGCTTATAGCTTATAACTATGAACATAAGCTGATTTCTGACTTATAAATTAAGCATCTCTTGCCCCACTCAAAGAATAAGCTGATTTCTAACTTCCAAAAAGCTATAAGTTATAAGTTATAAGCTAAACCAAACACATCAAAATAGCTTAAATTAAGCTGAAAGTTGAAATAAGCAGCTTTTAAGCTGCACCAAACAGGCACAAAATAAACCTATAACTCTAAGCATTGAATTAAAATTTAATAGTCATGATTATGTATGTAATTATTACAAACAATAACCATGTAAATAATTTAAGAAAACTAAAATCAACACCCTTAAGCATGCAAATAAGGATAAAACAAATTGAATTTATAACCAAAACAGTTCATAGTGACATCCTGGGAATAAAAAACTAATTGAATTTATATAAAGCAACATTATGCACATATGTATTTAAATATATGGAAACAGTAGCCTACTCATACAAAGAAATTGAGGAGACTTTAACTAACACTGCTCATGAATCTAAGAACACGGGTAAACAGCAATATAAACTATATATTCAGAATGAATGAACAATTGTAAAAACAAAATAAATTTCCATACATTAATCTAAGCGATAGCACTATGCTACAGGTGCTTTGGTTGTTAGGAATAAAAGTAGCATGCAAAGCTATGTATATATTTATTATTATGTGACAGTCACACAAACATATATATATATATATACACATAAAGTAATTTCCTAAACATGACTTCCATATACAAACAGTGGTGTAGACACATTCTGCAAAGATGCTACTTATTCACGGAAACCAAAACAATATTTCTGGGCAAATTATTATGAAACACTAGTAAAACCAGTGTATACACCTAATTCCAAATGAAACTATTTGTTTAATTTGATAAAACAAAATATCTAATCTGTTTTAAGATTGTTATATAAATTATGCACTTAAATAAAACAAATAGATTCATATTTAATCAGTTAAATTATAGAACATGAAACATGATTAACAGAAATACATATGGAACCAAAATAATGAAAGACAATGAATCAAACTGAAACCTGTGTGATACCACAGTATCCTTAAAACAGATTAGCCACCTCATTGTGGGTGCTAGAGGTACATCGATTTCTGTCTCCTAAGATACGACGGTTTAGACTGGCTAACGCAGAAGCACCTTCTGTTAGCTTTAGCGAACCAACAATAGCAGCACTTTCTCACACAGGAAGAATAAAAATTCTAGAGCAAAACTTTGAACACAAAGGGAGAGCAAACTTTCTGGTGTACAAGAATGAAGGAGAGGGTCTCCTTTTATACACATAGAGGAAGAGAGGAAAATACACCTGCAACAAATGCAAGTTTTAATTTTGCAAAACTTCCAAGATATAAATTGCAAAATTGATGGTTTTAATCCATCATGAATACAAAGGAGTTACCAGGTTTCATACACATGTATATTGTGTATAATCCTGTAGTCACCTTTCCCAACACCTCTTTCATGAGGCCAAATTAATGAATCAATTTTTCATTCTAATCTTAATGGTTTTTTGTCATTCTTTTTATGGTATAAAGATCTTATTACAAAGAATCTAAACCCATTTAATCCCACATCAACCAATAGTTGGGACCTACTTTAATTTCACATTAAAGTTACCAAAAACCCATTTTTTTCCAACAATTTTTAGTATGTGTTTGGATAGTTATCACGTAATAGATGGTTATATTTATTGTTAACATATATTTTTGGATAATTACCATGTAATAGATGTTTATTAGGTTTTTAATGTTTAACCAATATGTTTAATATATTAAATATTTTAAGTTTTGATTTTTTTTATTTAATGGATTGATTTAATAATGACATTAAAATTGTTGCCATGTTTGATTTTTGAAAAAAATAAAAACTAATTTAACGAAAATAAATATAAAAAAAAACTTTATTTTAAAAAATTACTTCTACCCTTCCAAAAAATAAAATTATATAAAAATGATGTGCTTTTAATTTTTTTTCACTAATTTAATTTTTAGTTTCTTAGATTTTTTTTTTAAAAAAAAAATAGCTGAAGAAAACCAAACCAAAGAGAACTTTATAACCAAGAAAATTACAACATTATTTATTAAAAAAAATGCCATTACATTTCAAATAATATACAAGTTAACCAACATAAAATAAATTATATGATGACTTTGCCCTTGAAATAGATCATTTGCAAATGAAACATCTTTGATTATCCTTGTTTGGAATAAGATTTAAAATTTATAGTCAAATATATCACAATTGAAAAATTAGGGACCAAAGTGACACAAATCTCAAACTACAAGAACTGTTAGTGTAATTCATCCAAGAATAAATGGATAAATTATAGCGAAAATGTTGACAATCTTCACTGTATTTAAATAAATAAACTCTGTTTGTGTACTAAACAACAAACATAATACAAAAGAAAAATAGGAAATGAGAGAGATTGTTTGATTACAAAAATCAAACCAATAAAATTAAATAAATAAAAATAGATTTTATTTTGTTACAAAAACAAAATCAAAATCAAAATCTGATATAAATAAATAAAAACAGAAAATATATAAACAACTTACTTGATTAAATTCTTGAACAATATTCTGATCAAGTCCAGTGTTAGACACTGTGTCCTTAAGACAGATTCGTTCTCTCCACGATACTTTCAGAATATGGATATTTATCTCCCAGGATAAAATGATCAATCAACGAAAAATAGCAACACTACAAATTTTTCGTACAACGAATACACTAAGTGTTTATACTCTATTTCACAGAAATTTAAATACAGCAAAATGCAGAGAGCAGTAGCAGATTTAAGGACGAAATTGGAGTAAATATCCAAATGAGGGACTGCCTTTATATAGATGGAGTGGTGGCTGTTAATTTTGAATTAAATAGGTGCAAAACCTGTTTGAACAAGTATGGTTTGAATTAAACAGGTAAGGCACTATTTCAACAGATAAACAGTTTGGGTTTGAAATTTAAACAGATTTGAAATCTGTTTGGGTGGAACAGATTTGAATATGTCCGAACTTGTATAAAATTCTGAAGAGGTACAACAGTTGAATTTAAATTTGAAATTAAAATTTTAGACATATTTTATTTTACTAAAAAAAATTAAATTAAATTCAAACATTTTTGGCCCAAAAAGATAAGTATTGGGCCGGACAAGCCTAACCCAACCTCACACCCGCCCCCAGCCCAATCCGCCCGGACGGACGGCGGCGGCGGCGCGCCCGTGTGTGGTGATTTTTGGGTTCAATGGGTCTAGCCCATTTTGCCCATAACCTCCCTCTCAACAAAACTTGGGTGCCGCTTGGGGCCTACCCCAAATTCCAACTCCAAGCCTTATAAACTGTGACAACCCTCACCACTGTTGACTGATAATACCACTGATTACTGCTAAACTGTGATTAAGCATGTTAAGTGACTGATTGACTGAAATTCTGACTGATTGACTGAGTGTATTAGTTTTAAACGCATTTCTATCTGTTTGACTGTTAATTGATCTGTTCATGCTTTAAGTGTCGAATTGTGGATTGAAGGCCTTATCGGCGGCCGAATCTGAAATTGATTAGTGTTTCATGTTAATTAGAATTTATGTGGTTTTATGGTAAATTTAGTTGAAATTTGATTTGGTATGATTAAATTGGATTAAATTAAGTTAAATTACATTAGTTCAAGCTTATTACCAAATTGCCATTAGTGGACAATGCTAGGCCATTTATTTAGTCTTGATTTATATATGCTTGGCTTCACTCTTCATCATTTTTCCTAGACCATAACCGAAATAGAGAGAGAGAGAGAGAGTTAGGGGAAGCTTGATTTCATTTGAGAATTGCTTGGAGACTTAGAAGATTTGAAGAATTCATTGCATAATTGAGCTTGTATACCTTGAATTCAAGACCTAAGGTAGGATATTTACCTTCTTGTTTGTGAATTTAAGTTAGTTCTTGCATGATTCATGGAAGATTAGAGTTTTAAAGTCAAGAATTGGTTTAAATGTTGAATTGAGTAGTAAATCATGCATGCATGCATGTACACATTGTTGAGTTTTAAGGTTGTTTTCATGGAAATTGCTACATGCATGTCCACATCTTGATTATAGTTCATGAATTCAGCATGTTTTTGGAAGGATTGGCTCATTTGTTCTTGTATTAGAAGCTTTGAAGTTGATTAAATTCATGCATGTTGCATGTACATCATGTTCTTGAAGTTTGGTTTGGAAATGGGTTCAATTGAACTACCTTTGGGCTTTGATTTTGCAAATTGATCTTTGAAACATGTCATATTATGAGTTTTAAAGTGTTTTCGGAAAATTAGCCCAAAAGGATCGCATTTGATGCTTTAAATGTTGAATTTCATGCTTGGAGACAAATCTGGAAATTCCAGATTTTGGATCCACGCTCGAGCGTACACTCTGAGTTCACGCAGTCCGCTCGAGCGGGGAAAGTAACGCTCGAGCGTGAAATGCGTGTATCCAGTACTTTGCATGTATTTACAGTCCGCTCGAGCGGAGGAATGCACGCTCAAGCGAGGACCTGTGTCTCACGCTCGAGCAGGGGTCGAGCGCCCGTCGAGCGTGAATTTCATGCATCCAGTATTTTTGCAGTCCGCTCGAGCGAGTAAAGTCACGCTCGAGCATAGATCTTTTGTCTGCATATCCGATCGAGTGGAGAAAGCCACGCTCGAGCGGGAACCCTGTTTCAGCAAAAATTTGAAAAGTGCTTTAAAGTGCATATTTGCATCCTCATTTCATCCTAGGCATTCCTAGGCCTAGTTTAAGGCATATTAATGAGGATATTGATGTAGAACCACACCGAGTCAAGATAGGGACTAAGTCATTAATTCCCAAGTGTGTAACTTAGTGTGTGTTCATTCTGTAACTGTAGGCTTGGCATCTGAGGACGCTCATTAGCCTATCTTTAGCCTAGAACTCTATGAGTAACAATGTTGTAAAGATATATTCAATCATGAATATTTTCTGAATGACCAACTGTACTGCTTTCTGAAATGATATTTCTTATTGAATGAATGTTTGTCCTATTTGCGAACTGTATTCGTGACATCCATGGCAATTTACTGTTACTGCTACTGTTACAGAGATCTCTGTCGGTTCCCATGTTGGAACCACTACTGTTTACTGATATGATGGCCATCAACTGACTGTTCGGTCTGTTAAGACCTACTGTACTGTTTTGCTATGGGATGTACCACTTATGACTGCTATGACTGGATGACTGATATACTGTTATAACCGACTGTTTTAAATACTGAAAGCACATTCATTCTTAACCTCTTTACGCATATGTTATTCACTGGGTTTTACCTCACTGTTTATGTATATATGTAGGTGTCCAGGCACCGGATCGGAGCTAGGAGCATTGGGTTAAACTCCCTTTTTGTCAAGCCAACCATTGTGCCTCACTGCGAGGTTCCAAGTGTTGCCAAGCCAAGGCTGCTTTGGGGTGTTTTAGATTTCCCCTTTTCTGTTTCTGTTTGGTATAGACTGTTTGAGGCTTGTACTGTACTGTTATGGTAGGGATTTGGTCCCTAACCTGAATGTCTGTATATGTTGTATGTACATACTATTTTGTTTCTCAATGTGAATATGTTCTTAAAAGTCTTTTTGCATACAGACTGTCACAGCTCATTGGACATCTTTCATTTACTGTTTTGGCTTCCGCCAGCCCCGGTACTATCTATTACTGTTATTACTGTTAAGCAGGCCTTCGGTAATCACGGATTACTGGCCGATTACGGTGCTAAACCCATAGGGGCAGGTTTGGGTCGTGACATAAACCCATTCAAGGTTTCCCACCAAATCAATATGGGACAAGCCATTTAACAAACCTTAAGGAATTTTCACCAAAAACTCTATTTCCATGGAGCTCACTTTGGCTTCAATTTCCCATTCACCCGATAATGGTTTTGAGCAACCAAATATACCACGTGAATCACAACGCGGCATAGAACGCGTTACCACGTAGACCCGCCAACTTTGGCGCACGGGTCCCACCTAAAAATTAGACCAAAGTTTAAGAAAAAATCTGTTTTTCCAGAATTTTCAAAACCATTTCTAACAATCCCCCACATGAATAGAATTTGATGACAATGGAAATGCAACAATATGCAGAATTTGTCGAAAGAGTATAAATCGAAAATATCTTGCATCAAGATAGGTAGCTTTCGGCCTTGATCCTTCCCTAGTGATAACCTATCAGACTTACTAGCTAACCAATGGACGCGATGCCTTGAATTGTTCAGCCGTTTGTGTAAGCCAAGACAATAAATTTCACACAAAATATTTTCTAACACATCGTGGTTCTCACTGTTGTGTTCATTTTGGCCTTGAACGCCCCTGGTTTTTCATGAGTACTTTCTAGAGACTTTAGCCTCTTCATTCTCATAGAACCAGCCCCAGTTCGACACTCATATAGGTGATTCTTATTGTAAGTATCTCCTTATACTCGTCTTGATTTTTTTGCCTAAATCAAGATATAAGTAATTATTAAAAGCTAAGTTTATCCTTAGATCCTTGCATACAACACATGTTGCAGATATCACTCTTACCATAGGAATGGGTAGGTAATTTTAATCCCTTGGTGATTTTTGGCGAGCCACACATAACTTAATTGTCCCTTGGAACTTAGTTCTTGGGATCTCTAGTCATATAAGTAGGGTTACCATTATGATGACTCTTATGTAATAGGCTTTAATCCCATCCCCTTCGATGAACTATACACTTGCTCTTTAGTCAAACCTTTTGTTAACGGATCCGCAATATTCTCTTTAGATTTTATATAATCTATTGAGGGTATTCCATTTTTTAGAGAAATTGCCTTACAGTATTATGTCGATGACGAATATGTCGTGTCTTACCATTATACATATGATTCAATGCCCTGCCTATTGCAGATTGAATATCACAATGAATGCAAATAGCTGGCATAGGTTTTGGCCACATTGAAATGTCTTCTAAGAAGTGACGAAGCCATTCTGCTTATTCTCTTGCTTTGTCTAAAGCAATGAACTCAGATTCCATTGTTGATCGTGCGATGCATGTTTGTTTCGTAGATTTCCAAGAAACAGCAGCGCCTCCCAGAGTAAAGACATATCCACTAGTGAATTTTGAATCTTTAGTATCCGATATCAATTGGCATCACAATAACCTTCGAGTACTACTGGATATCAAGTAAAGTTCAAACCATGATCACGGGTAAATCTTAAATATCTAAGAACCCGAATGATTGCTTTCCAATGGTCTTCTCCGGGATTACTAGTGTACCTACTCAATTTACTGACTACATAAGCTATGTCAGGATAA
Source organism: Camellia japonica (assembly GCA_030407325.1). NCBI lineage: Eukaryota > Viridiplantae > Streptophyta > Magnoliopsida > Ericales > Theaceae > Camellia > Camellia japonica. The sequence goes on from JAPPVO010000017.1 coordinate 55,998,547, forward strand.
GTACAATTCATTAGGTACATTAGGCTTCCAATGATCTGGGAGTATTTTAACTGAGACACCTCATTACCTTTATTTTTCAATAAATAAAGACTGATGTCTACAAATGTTCTAACTACATTCATATCATCCTTGATAAATTTATCAAGAATTTTCTCAATATATTGTGATTGAGATAATGCATATCCGTCAGATGTTTTAGTAACTTTCATTCCTAATATAACATCTACGACCCCCATATCTTTCATATCAAATCTTTTATTTAGCATTTGCTTAGTTGATTTGATCATGTTTTGACTGCTTCCAATGATAAGCATGTCATCCACATAAAGACAAACTATGACATATCCTTGGTCAGTGTTTTTAACATAGACGCACTTGTCACGTTCGTTTATCTCAAACCTATTAGTAAGCATTGCACAATCAAATTTTTCATGCCATTGCTTAGGTGCTTGTTTTAATCCATAAAGAGATTTTACAAGCCGACAAACTTTCTTTTCTTGCCCCGATACTACAAACCCTTCAGGTTGCTCCATATAGATCTCTTCATTTAGATCACCGTTTAAGAAAGCTGTCTTAACATCCATTTGATGTATTTCTAAATTAAACAACGCTGCTATAGAAATAAGCATGCGAATGGATGTTATTCTTGTCACAGGGGAATATGTGTCAAAATAGTCCAGACCTTCCTTTTGTCTATAACCTTTTACTATAAGTCTTGCTTTATCCTTGTCTATTGAACCATCTGCTTTCATTTTTCTCTTGAATATCCATTTATATCCAAGAGGTTTAGATCCAGGTGGAAGATCCACCAATTTCCAAGTATGATTTTGCATAATGAATTTAATTTCATAATTAATAGCCTATTTCCACAAAGGTACTTCAAAATCTGTCATTACTTCCTTAAAGCTTTGAGGTTCATTTTCTAACAGGTATGTCAAAAAATCTGGACCAAAGGATTTTGATGTTCTTACTCTCTTACTTCGTCTTGGTTCATCATCAGTTAAATCATGTTGGTCGAGACCATTACTAGTCTCTTGTGTTTGATTGTCATTAGTCTCTTGACTTTGTGTACAACCATAAGTTCTTTTCTGTGAACTTAATTCGTGTCCTTTCTTGTAAGGAAAGACATGTTCAAAAAACACAGCATTCCTTGACTCTATAATAGTGTTCACATTTATATCAGGTATTTCTGATTTATAAGTCAGAAACCGATATGCACTACTATTCTGAGCATAACCAATAAACACACAAGCCACTGTTTTTGGTCCTGTCTTTGTCTTTTTCGGAACAGGAACTTCAACTTTTGCCAAACACCCCCACACTTTTAAGTATTTGAAGGAAGGCGGTCGACCTTTCCACAATTCATAAGGAGTGTTATTAGTTTTCTTGTGGGGTATTCTGTTAAGAACATAATTAGTAGACAATATTGCTTCCCCCCACAAGTTCTGCGGTAAGCCCGAACTTAGTAACATGGCATTCATCATTTTTTTTAGGGTTCTATTCTTCCTTTCCGCAATTCCATTTTGCTGTGGAGAATAAGGTGCTGTAGTTTGATAAATAATGCCATGTTGTGCACAAAATTCATTTAATGATGCATCATATTCACCACCCCTATCACTTCTAACTATTTTAATGGTTTTTCCAAGTTGATTTTCAACTTCTGTTTTGTAGAGTTTAAACATTTCTAAGCCTTCATCTTTACTTCTAAGTAAATAAATATAACAATATCTTGTGTAATCATCAATAAAAGTTATAAAATACTTTTTGCCTCCTCTAGTTTGATTAAATTTAAGATCACATACATCAGTATGAATTTATTCTAGAGGTTCGGTTTTTCTTTCAACCGATTTAAATGGAGCCTTAGTTAGTTTCGCTTCTACACATATTTCACATTTATGATTAGGATCAATTTCAAACTTTGGTATATAATCCAAACCAATTAATCTACGCAAAGCATCAAAATTCACATGTCCTAATCTACCATGCCATAAATTCGACTCAAGAATATAAACAAAAGATGTGTTATTCTTATTAATAGTAACTTTTGGTACAACCGTCATTACATTTAATTTGAAAAGACCATCACTCATATATCCCTTACCAACATACATACCACTCTTTGTTAATACAAATTTATCAGACTCAAAAACAAGCCTAAAACCATTTTTACTTAACAAAGAACCAAAAACTAAATTTTTCTGAATGTCTGGTACATACAGTACGTTGTTGAGGGTCAGTTCCTTCCCTGATGTCATCTTCAAGATCACCTTTCCTTGTCCAGCCACAGTAGAAGTAGAAGAATTTCCCACGAAAAGTTGTTCACCATTTGCAGCCTCATTGTAGGTAGTGAACATCTTCTTGTCCGCACAAATATGACGAGTTACCCCAGTGTCAACCCACCACTCCTTAGGATTTCCAACCAAATTAGCCTCAGATACCACAGTAAAGTGGTTGATATCATTTACCCCATCAGAGATGTAATCTAATTCTATCACATTGGCTTGATTGGTGGTCTTCTTGCTTGTACTTCCGCGATCCTTCTTAGGGCGGCGACAGTCAGAAGCTCGATGTCCAGTCTTGCCACAGTTATAGCATTTTCCTTTGCGCTTCTTGTTGCTATTGTTGTCGCCTTGTTTAGGACCATCTCCAGTAAACTTCCTCTTTTTGTTATGTGGTTTGTGAACTTGTTCAACCACATTAGCCTTGGACTCAATGGGATTTTTCCCATTCCTCTTTTCAGCCTTTCGGTTATCTTCCTCAATTCTCAATCTTACAATTAACTCATCCATGGTCATCTCTTTGCGTTTATGTTTTAAATAATTTTTGAAATCTTTCAAAGCCGGTGGTAACTTTTCCACTAAAGCAGAGACTTGGAAAGACTCACTAAGAGACATACCTTCATAATGAATATCATGCAAAATTATTTGAAAATTTTGAACTTGAGAAATTATTGTTTGGGAGTCTACCATAACGAAATCCAGAAATTTACCAACAACAAATTTCTTTGTGCCGGCATCCTCTGTCTTGTATTTCTTCTCCAAAGAATCCCACAATTCTTTTGCTGATTTCAGAGGGCTGTAAACATTATACGGCATGTTGTCAAGGCAATTGAGGATATAGTTTTTGTGCAAGAAATCTGAATGTTTCCAAGCATCTACAGCGGCAACAACTTGCCGATCACTTTCATCCTCTCTCAGAACTGGAGCCTCTTCACGGAAAAACCGGGCCAAATTTAGAGTTGTAAGATAGAACAACATTTTCTGCTGCCATCTCTTAAACTCAGTACTATTAAAATTTTTCAATTTTTCTCCATGATTTATTGGAACTTGAACATGGTTCTAGATAAGGACCGGAGTCGGTGTAACAATTGGAGTACCACTTCCCGTTGCAGTAGCCATAATATTTGATTACAAAAATCAGAAAAAATCAAAACACAAATTAATTTTCTAGTTACTAAAACCAGAAAATAAATTATAACACAAAATAAATTTATTTTCCTTGTTACTAAAACTAGAAAAATAAAATGCCACAATAATTTTCTGTAACACAAATTAATATTCTATAATTGTTAATAACACCAGTATATTACTACTAGTTGTCAAAAAAAAATAGACAGTATATTACTACTATCTGTCAAACAGTATATTACTACTATTTGTTTTCCAACCAGAATATCACTTTTGTGAAAACACAGAAAATTAAATACAATGAAGACCATCGTTCTCAGACCCGGACCGGACTGGCCGGTCAGACCGGGAACCGGGCCTTGTTCCGGTCCGGTCAACCCCCTAAACCTGGATTGGGGCCAAAACCGAGAAAAACCGGTGACCCACTGGTCGAACCGGCCAAAATCGATCCTTTTTTTTTTTTTTTTTTTTTTTGGTTTTACTTTTTTTTTTCTTTTCTTTCTTTCTTATATATTTATATATATATATATAAATATATTTCAAAATTTTGACTAAAAATTCTTATTTCAAGAGTCTCCTCTCATAAGGAAGAGTCTCATTGAAACTTGAAAGCTTGAGGAGATTATGAAAGTCTATTCCTATTTATAGGAAAAGATTTTTCAAAGAGAACCTACAAAATTCTATGTGGGATTCAATCAAATTATTTGAAACATATTAATTGGAGGGAGAGTTGAAAATTTTATTTCCCTCCAAAATTAAATCTAGCAATCAATCAATTTATTTGGAGGGAATGTTTAAAAAAATTAATTTCTTTGAAATAAGTGACTTTTTTTTATCAATTATGACTTTATTAAATATTATTAATAAATACTATACAACAATTTTTATTTTTATTTGATTATTTATATATATTTTTATTTATTTATAATTTATAATTATATTTTTTAATTATATAATATTAATTATGACGTCACGGTTCGACCGCTTTGACCCGACGGTTGAACCGGTGACCCGTCCACCCGGTCCCTTTTCCGGTTCGCTCACCGGTCCAGTTTTGAAAACATTGATGAAGACACCAAAAATTGGTCTGTCTTAAGATTGTTGGACAATCTTCACTGTATTTAAATAAATAAACTCTGTTTGTGTACCAAACAACAAACATGATACAAAAGAAAAATAGGAAAGGAGAGAGATTGTTTGATTACAAAAGTCAAACCAATAAAATTAAATAAATAAAAACATATTTTATTTTGTTACAAAAATAAAATCAAAATCTGATATAAATAAATAAAAACAGAAAATAATTAAACAACTTACTTGATTGAATTCTTGAACAATATTCTGATCAAGTCCAGTGTTAGACACTGTGTCCTTGAGACAGATTCGTCCTCTCCACGGTACTTTCAGAATATGGACGTCTATCTCCCAAGATAAAATGATCAATCAACGAAAAATAGCAGCACTACAAATTTTTTGTACAATGAATACACTAAGTATTTATACTCTATCTCACAGAAATTTAGATGCAGCAAAATGCAAAGAGCAGTAACAGATTTAAGGACGAAATTGGAGTGAATATCCAAATGAGGGACTGTCTTTATATAGATGGAAAGGTGGCTGTTAATTTTGAATTAAACAGGTGCAAAACCTGTTTGAATAGGTATGGTTTGAATTAAACAGGTAAGGCGCTGTTTCAATAGATAAACTGTTTGGGTTTGAAATTTAAACAGATTTGAAATCTGTTCGGGTGGAACAGATTTGAATATGTCCGAACCTGTACAAAATTCTGAAGAGGTGCAACAGTTGAATTTGAATTTGAAATTAAAATTTTGGACAAATTTTATTTTACTAAAAAAAAATTAAATTAAATTCAAATGTTTTTTGCCCAAAAAGATAAATATTGGGCCGGACAAGCCCAACCCAACCTCACACCCGCGCCCAGCTCAGTCCGCCCGGACAAACGGCAGCGCGCGCGTGTGTGGTAATTTTTGGGTCCAATGGGTCTAGCCCATTTTGCCCGAAACCTCCCTCTCTACAAAACTTGGGTGCCCCTTGGGGCCTACCCTAAGTTCTAACTCCAAGCCTTATAAACCCATTCAAAGTTTCCCACCAAATCAATGTGGGACAAGCCATTTAACAAACCTTAAAGAATTTTCACCAAAAACTCCATTTCCATGGAGCTCACTTTGGCTTCAATTTCTCATTCACCCGATAATGGTTTTGAGCAACCAAATATACTACGTGAATCACAACACGGCATAGAACACATTACCACTTAGACCCGCCAACTTTGGCGCAGGGGTCCTACCTAAAAATTAGACCAAAGTTTAAGAAAAATTATGTTTTTCCAGAATTTTCAAAACCATTTCTAACAAAAAAACATAGCAAAATTTGGTAATATTGACAAACTAAAGGGACAAAAAGAAAAAACAAAAAAAGCCTTAACTACAAGAAACAATTTTTTTTTTGATCAGCGAAGAAAAGGGAACTTTATTGATGAAGACCGAAAGGAAATACATCAGTAAAGAAGAAGGGGAAGGGGAAGGGGAAGGAGTGTGCCTGGAGATGGTGAGTTGGTGAGTAACCAACCACAATCAACAGACCCAAACCAAAATACAACCAAAATGTAAAACAAAGACAGCAATTACGCCCTCTGCTGGAGCATCCAGACAGCAGACGACACAACAGATCAGCAGCAGGAGGACAATTCAAACCATAAGCCATAAGCCCAGTACACCATTATTCTTGCAGCAGCTACCAGCAGAGGATGCACTGCCTTCACAGACCAAATCCAGATCAGCAGCAGGACACCATTATTCTTGCAGCAGCTACCAGCAGAGGATGGAGAAGCTACCAACCAGCAGAGGATGCACTGCCTTCACAGCCCAAGCCCCGCTGATACTTAAACCAATCTGCGTCAAACCCATCTGCTACAAACCAGACCAGACTACTGGAGCCAGAGGAGGAGCTACAGACCAGACTACTACAAACCAATCTGCTACTTACCACACTGCTACCAAACTACATACTGACTGAACATCCAAACACCTATGAGATACAACCTCTCACCTGCTTCAAATTTGCGACAATATCCTGCACTGTGTAATTGACCCCTTTCACATATGCCTTGATCCATAGTGCAATTCTAACTTTCAATAGCTCTACTACCTGTGCAAAATCTACATTACCATTGTTAAATAAGCAGTCATTCCTCAATTTCCATAGTGACCAAAGCATGGCCAAAGGGACCACCTTCCAGATATTGAACTCCTGCTTCCTTAATCTCATACCAAACCACCAGTTAAGCAATATAACCACAGATCCTGGTGTTACCCACTGCACTTCCCACCAATTTACCAACTCTGACCATAACTTCCATACCAATGGGCATAAAAGCAACACATGATTTATGGTTTCTACCTCTGCTTTGCAAAATACACATAGGGGGCTGACATTGACAGGTATAGCTCCAATCCTTTGCATAAAGTCTGCTGTTTTGAGTCTCCCTTTCCAAGCTAACCAGCTGAAGAACTGAGCCTTCGGGGGTGCTGCATTTTTCCACAGGAACTTTGAAATGGGAACCATGGATCCATTAACTATTTCCAACCTTTTCCACACTGAGGCCACAGAGAATACTCCAGTATTACTTGCTCTCCACAAACAGTTATCCTCAGTTAGAGGATTTAGATTAGGTACCTCTGCTAGTAATACATTTAGCCTATGAACTTCCTCCTCCTCCCAAGCTAAAAGTGATCGTCTAAATGCCAACCTCCAATCACTGCCCGGCCCTTTCCGGTGATAAAAAGACTGCAAGGAACCTTCCTTCTCCTCTAATAAACTAAACAGTCTAGGAAATTCACTCCTAAGACTCATACCATTGAACCATCTATCCGTCCAGAAATGAATCCTCTCCCCATTTCCCGAAATAATCCTGAAATTTTGTGAGAAAAACTCTGCCACTACACTGTTTGCTGAAGCTAATGGTGCAATGTCCTTCCACACTGTAGATGCCATTGCAGCTGGCACTGGATCTGGATTCCACCTGCCCCCTATCCCTCCATATCTACTACACACCACCATTTTCCATAGTGAATGATGTTGATGTCCATACCTCCACCACCATTTTATCATTAAACAGACGTTAACATCACTGAGGCTTCTCACACCCAACCCCCCTTGGGCTTTACTTTTACAGACATCCTTCCATTGAACTAAGTGAATTTTCCTTTGTACTTCAGAACCGCCCCACAAGAAGTTCGATTGAATCCTATCAATTGTTTTAGCAACACCAACAGGCAATTTGAAAATAGATAGAAAATACACTGGAAGATTTGACAATCCAGACTTTATTAGGGTCACTCTACCGGCAAAGGACAAGAATCTCCTCTTCCAAGATGCTAATTTCTTTTTAAACTTCTCCACCACTGGTTTCCAAGTACTCTTTATCCTTGGATTGGCCCCTAAAGGTAAGCCAAGATATGACAAAGGTAGACTCTGGCTGAGGCAATTCAGGTTGTTAGCAAACTCCTTAACTAGCTCCTCTTCCACTCCAATTCCACAGACAATACTTTTATGAAAATTAATCTTGAGGCCTGACATGACTTCAAAACACCTCAAAATTCTTTTAAGCACCCTGATCTCATCCCAATTGGCTTCACAAAAAATAATAGTGTCATCTGCAAATTGTAAATGGGAGATTTTCAATTCTTGATGGCCCACTGAAGCTCCTTTGATCATCCCCTTTTCTTTGGCTCTCACTAACAGAATGTTTAGTCCTTCTGCAACTATAGTAAAGAGGAAAGGCGATAGTGGATCTCCTTGCCTTAAACCCCTCTGAGGAGAAAACTCTGCTGTGGGTGACCCATTCACAAGCACTGAGATCCTTGACGTAGAAATGCAGGACCTAATCCAACCCACCCATTTAGCTCCAAACCCAAAATTTTCCATCATTGACAACAAAAACTCCCAGTTAACTGAATCATAGGCCTTCTCAAAATCCAATTTAAGAATGATTCCTTTTTTCTTGGCCTTTCTCCACCAATCCACCACTTCATTTGCTATTAAGACCCCATCAAGGATGCATCTACCAGAAAGAAAAGCAGTTTGAACCTCTCCTATGATTTTTGGGAGCACTAGTCTTATTCTTCTGGATAACACTTTAGCCAGCACTTTATAAATTGAGCTAACCAAGCTTATAGGCCTAAAATCACTCAAGTCTATAGGGTTCTTCTTTTTAGGAATCAAGGTAATGAAAGAGCTGTTTACCCCTTTAGCCAACTTCCCATTACGATGAAACTCTTGGAACAACTGCATGAACTCACCTTTCATTATAAACCAGCACTTTTGAATGCAATACAGATTGAAACCATCAGGTCCAGGGGATTTATTCCCATCGCAATCTTGAATGGCTTCCCAAATTTCTGCTTCACTAAAATCAGCCTCCAGCACTTCCTTTGAATCTACAACAGTAATGGACTGAAAGGACCCTGCCAACTTAGGCTGACTCTCCCAACTTTCAGCAAAAACCCTTCTAAAATAATTCTCCACTGCTTGCTTCACTATGCTTGGGTCTTCCACCACAACACCATTTACCTGAACGGAGTCCAATAAATTTTTCCTCTGCCTATTACTTGTCATCAAGTGAAATAGTCTAGTATTTTTATCCCCATTTTGTGCCCATGACAATCTAGATTTTTGTTACCACAACCTCTCCTTACTTCTACTTAGCTGCCAAACTTGATTTTTGATCTCACGTCTTCTATTCACCTCTGATTCCAACAAGGATCTAGATTCCGCCTTCAAGTCCCACTCATGAAGTTCATCTTCAGCTTGTTTAAGTAGATCATCAATATTACCAAAGACCTCCATATTCCACCTACGCAGATATGCTCTTAGTCTTTTGAGCTTAATCATGATTCTAAAACTAGCCCATCCCTGAGTCTGTACCTCCTCCCAGACCTTTGCCACTTCCTTCTTAAACTGAGGATGAGATGTCCAAGCATTAATAAACCAAAAAGGTTTTGGCCCCCAATCCCTTCCATCCTCCATAAGCAAAACTGGACAGTGATCTGAAATGACTCTAGGCAATCCCCATTGTTTAAATTTATACCTCTCTAGCCAAACAGGATCAAGCAAAAACCTATCAATCCTACTCCACCTCTCCCCATCCAATGCATTACACCATGTGAATAATCTCCCATGCATGTTCAGATCAATTAATTCCAATCTCTCTATAAAATTATTAAAGTCTTTCATACCCCTTTCCCTTCTTGAGCAACCTTTCCTCTCACTCAAAACTCTAATCTCATTAAAATCACCACCCAGACACCAAGGGTTAGGATAAGAGACTTTAAGATTTAGAAGACTAGCCCAAAGTTCCCTCATATTCAATGCATCAGTCGGGGCATAAATATTGCAAATAACACAATGAAATGACTGAGCTAAGATACCTGAGAGAAGAATGAAGTTCCTGGAACTGCAGCAATCTATCAATTGAAAACTTCGGGTGTTCCAAATGCAAAGGAGACCACCAGCACTTCCATTTGAACCCACCTCCATAAAACCCATGTCGTCCTCAGGCCATAATGACTTAACAAAACTACCATCAACAGCTTCTCTCTTAGTCTCCTGCAGCATCAAGACATCTAGTAATTTTGCTCTCACCAATGCCTTAATTCTACTCCTTTTTTCAGGTCGTCTAAGACCCCTAACATTCCAAGACATGATCTTCATAAAAACCTTCAACACAGCATCGAGCCTCCCTCATGATTCCAGCAGCTTAATCAACCTCTGCCCTTCCTTCTACTCTTTCTAAATCTTTCTCCTCCAGCTCCATTATTCTGGCCACCACTTCCTCTTCCTTCCCTTTACAGTTTAGCCCTAATGCCTTCCCGACCACAATCGTATCGTGGGCCTCTTTAAGTATCTTCCTTCTCCTTTGGGAGCTGCTGCTTTGTGACGCTTGGAGGGACATAGCAACTGCTGCCGCTCGAAGGATCACGCCACTTCTGAGACCGTTGCTGAATAGGATCCCTTTCTGTTTTGGTTGGCCACCCTGCTTCGTTCTATCTTTCCCCTGTTCACTGCCTTTCCTCTTCTGGTCAGCCTTCCTTTTTGATCTAACATGAACTTGCTGAGAAGAGCCCCCCTTCTCGTGATTAACTTTCTGGGCTACGGCTTCCCCTACAGCCATAAACTGTGACTGGGCTATACAGTCACTTAAATTAGAATTAACTTCCCATCCTGGCCCATTATTTATAGGCTGAACTTGGGCTCCATGTAAGACAACTTCTAAATTTATGTTGGGCCTGCCACACTCCAACCCAGTTGAACTATACATAACACCTTTATTACATTCTAGCTCTTCAACCCGTTGCTTTATCCCGTTCTCCCCATACCTTGAGCAGACCGCCTGCACCACCCTTCCTTTCCCAAGAGCACGCTCAGTTACTTTATCAGCTGCTCCAGACATACAAAGGTGGCCTCCATCCACAGCTGCTGCAGCTCTGTCGGCTGTGTGTGTTCCATTAATTGACACGTCATCAGTTTGTGCCACATCAGCATCATCGTCCTCCTCTGCAACTGAACCGACTTCACCTTCATCCCCACCTTCAGCACCATTGACAGCTACCTCTGGATGACCATGATCAACTTGACGCCTGCATTTGGACAAGTGTTCACTCTCAATGTGCATATTGGATTCCAATACTTCATTTTTATGGCAGCTATAGTCACCATTGCATTGGCAGATGCTGACTACGGGCTCTTCAAACACTCGCACTTGATAGTCCTTCGCATTTCCTACTAGATTAAGTACCGTATTAATGGGCTCCATCCTGTTTGTACTAATCCTTACTTTGCCGAACATAAAGTGTTTACCTCCCACTGTATCTTCATCATACTGAACCACTTCTCCCCATACCTTGCCAATGGCTTCGAAAGTTTTGATACTCCAGAGATTGAGAGGAACTCCCACACAAGTGAGCCAAATACATCTATTACAGTCCAAAAACTTCCCTTCTTCCCATTCAAATACTTCATCACTCCAGTCATGAATCCACTCCTCCATTGTCGCTCTTTCTTCCGTCATCTGTTGGTTGGAGCTGAATGATATAATTGCTACCTTACCTCCTGCTTGTCTAACTACTACTTCCTTAACAGTCCTCTTAAAGATCTCCTTGCGAAAGTCATAGAAGGAAAAAAATGCTTTGAGCTTGACCAGAACACTATTATATAACCACCATTCCCAGCCTCAACAGCTCTAACTGAGACCTTTTGTTTGCCATTTTCTCCACCATTTTTACCTCCAGTTTGAAGTACTTCCGCATATGACTTTCCTTTGATTCCAATCATAGGTTGGATGGGCATCCACTGCTTCTTCTGCACCATACCTCCCTGCTTAGCCTTTGTTAGTATCTGTCTACTTTGATTGGACTTGCTGTACTCAGCCATCTTTACTCTCAAGGCCCTGTTATGACACCATAAGCCATCAGTTTTTCTCACTGCCACCTCTGCAGCCACCTTGCAATCGTACCTAACAAAACCAAATCTTGATCATGTAGTTCTCCTCCTTTTCAATGGTATGAAGACATCCTTCACAACTCCAAACTTACTGAACAGATTAAATAGATCTCTAGTGGTCATAGCCTCTGGTACTTCATCAACAAAAAGAGAGACCAAGTCATTCAACCCTGGTCGACCAGTTTGCAGACCCATCCTCCATTTTCTGATTACCGAAGTCCACCCTCCTTCACTTCCCTCCCAAGACATTCCACTTACAATAACAGTATACTATTATATCTTTGTTTGATTTGACTTAACTACAAGAAACAATAACAATGGAGAAAAAATATAAATTGTTTTTCAATTTTTATAGGGCATAAGTAAATAGTTTCCTATATTGATCAAACTAAAAAATATGTTTACAGATTTAATGTATGATTCTATTAAGCATTTCTCTTTTTTAATAAAGCTAAAAATATGTTATGAAACGGTAAAATTTTACAATTTTAAAGCATATTAGTGTAAAAATTTTACAGCTTTAAAGTATAATTCCTTTCAGTACTTGAAAAAATGAAACTGAAAATTTTTGCAATTTTCATTGCCTATAATTAAAACTCGAAAAATATTTATTCAGAATTTAAAATTTTTCTCCATTAAAACAAAAAAAAGAGAAATGTGTAGTAGAGAAAAAAAAGAAAAACTAAGTGATCGAAGTAGACAGACAGACATAAAGAAAGTATTGTACTCCGGTAACTATTTTTTGTTTAGATTTGACTAAATCTGATGTAGATCTACTCATATCTACTTTAAATCTAAATATTCCAGTGAATCTTGTCTTGTGATTTTGGTTATGTTTGAGTAGATCTATATCAAGAATATCGTAAAAAACTCATTTCATTCACCGTTAGTGAGGGTAAATTAATAAATTAGCGGTTGGTGGTTGCCGTAAACCCCAATCGATAGTAGTCATCAGCTACCAATAAGTGCAGATTAGAAAGAGAAAGAGGAAAAAGACGGAGCCTTAGGATTTTGAGTCTACACAAAAAGTTATGAGACTTATGGAAGTAATTCTATTTCCACTAAAAAAATCATAAAGTACTAATAATTTCTTAGTATTCTCTATTAAATTATTTAAAATAATAATTTATTCTCAATACATTATATGTTTTTTCACCAATTACCCTTATAATTTATAATACACCTAAATAATAAATAAACCAATTTATAATACATCTAAGTCTCGTTTGTTAACTATACATTTTCGTCAAAAAGTTAAAAAGTTACTATAAATTGTCACACCAGTCTCTCTACTTTTCTGCATATCTTTTTATAAAAAAATTAAAAAATTAATAAAATAATCTATTCGCAAACGATGGGCACACAACAAGAAAACAACAAATACTCCATCTTCACACAAATTAAGCATTCCCGATTATAACCCACTTCTTTATTTGAAGAATCTTCCAATTTATCCAACTTAAAGTTGTTTGAAATGATCTAAATAAGTACACTTTGTGACTTTTTATAAAATTAAAAAAAATGTATATGCAAAAAAATAAAGATATAAAATATAATCTAAAAAAGATTAAAAAAAAATGTACTTATATAATTCACCACAAACCATAGTTTCTCCTTGGGGCTTACCATTAATACACTAGGCCATGTTTGTTTGAGCGGACTGGATTAGCATTCCCATGACTAATAGTCCTAGGACTACGAATTTGTTGGATTATGTATCCTATCTTAACTAATAATCAAGTTTAAAATAATTAATCCGTACTTCAATTGTTTAATCAAACATCGGATTAATAATTTTATTGGACTATTAGTCCAATCCCAAGCTCATATCCACCCAAACAAACATGACCTATTAGATTTATGATGTAGCTTGGTGGATTCAACAGATGCTTCAAGCCGCGAATATTCTTGCTCCAGTCTTCGAAGTTCATCTTTGTGACGGTGGAAGTCTATCTCTATCTTTAAGCACAGAGAAATTTTTTTCCTAAGATAGTAAATTTTTGTCCTGAGAAAAAAATAATATTTTATTTTAAAATTTAATGTATATTATCTTTATTAGTAAATTTATATTAGAGTATAATAGGAATTAAAATTTCAAAATTTTAATTGGACGTACTGAATTATTATTTAGTTGCAAATAGAATCACCTGACTTATGGGTAATTTGCCCCTCAATCAATTATAAAAGAATAAACTACCAATAGGTCCTAATAGTTGAACTTAATTATGATGAAGTCCTATTGAAAATAAATCCTAACAAAATCGTTGCTAAAAATAATTTTTTTTGATGATTTTTTGTATATGTCATTAAAAATTGCTAATTAGTGACTTTTTTTGTCACAATTTTTATAAATTGTCATTAAAATTTACAATTAGTGACGTTTTTCTCTAACGAATTTTTTAAACTGTTACTTAAAGTTGAAAATTAGTGATGATTTTTTTAAATTATAATTAAAACTTATAATTAATGATATTTTTTCTGACAAAATTTTAAAATTGACGAAGAAAATTAACAATTAGTAATATTTTTTATTAGTATTTGATGAAAAATATCATTAATTATCACATGACTTATTAGATAGTAAATCCATCTATTAGTACCTACATGTAAGAGCATCTCCAGCAGTATAGCCATTCTCTCTTTTCAACCATAGAAGCGATCATGGAAGGGTGAAAGACTACTCCAGTAGACTCGCTCAAATGTCACTGAGATGGTTGTGAGCTACAGTACTACGCCTACTATTCATGGGCCTTTCAATTTTTTATTTGTTTTTGCTTCTTGAGTTCTGTTTTTAGTCGTAAAGTTTTTCCCTCATTTTGGTGCTAAAAGTTCTATCAGTACTTCTCCAACAAATCCATAGAGAAGGCATTCCAAAACTCACAAACTCTCTCATTCTCTCTATCTTTTTCTCAAACTTTCTGCTCAATGGAGGTAATAAATTTTGTCATTTCTGTTTGTTTATGCCATGAATAGTGGATAAGAAATTGGAGAATATGAAAGCAAATGTTCAGATTGTTGCATCCTTATTTCAATATTTGTTGATTTTGGCAAAAATATTACACATTGCTTTGTCATTTGTGATTATAGAAGGAAATTTATGTGAATGTATATTTTCTCATTCGCTTTGTGGCTTTCCTTGTTTTTAATCTCATCTCACAAATGGTTGCGACAAGTTATGGCTCCATGTTCTTAATCAATAGGTCATGATTTTACTGCTTGCAAAAAAGGAAATACTATGTATTTGTATTGCACACCATATATTTGTTGTAATTTCTGTTAGAATAGAAATTGTTAATTGTACCTAATTATTTTATCCCATTAGATGAGTTTCATATAGACAGAACACTTTAAATTTCTGCTCCATTGAATGAGTTTCAAATTGTTATAGCTTGCTATAAGCTCTGTTTTTTAAATTTTTGTTATCTTAGGTAGGCAACCCAAAAGGGGGGTGAATTGGGTTATTAAAAAAATTTACAATACTTAGAATTTTAACAAATAAAAAACAGAATAATAATTATCAATATAAAAGTAAGAAAGATAGGAAGAGAAAATCAAACACTGAGATTTATAGTAGTTCGGCACGCCAGGCCTAAGTCCACTCCCCAAGGAACCTCCTTGAGAATTTCTTTACTATCAAACTGAATTAATACACCACCAAGTCTTCACTAAGCTTGTGCATTTTGCACATGACTTACTCTTATCTATTAAGCCTCACTCAACAATAAATGCCTTACCCTTACAAAAATCTCTCACAAAAATAATGAATAAAAATAAGTGGTACTTAAACCCTCTTTTACAATAATTCTCTCACAAATAGGAGATATGAAAGTGTAAGAACAAAGGCTACACTTAGATCTAAAAGTGAAAGAGCAGAATACAATATACTCAAAATTTTGGAGCACACAGAAATTTTTTTCTCTTTAAGTTCTTGATTTTTCTCTATACAAAACACTTCTATTTATACACTAAAATATACTCGTTAGGAAGGAGAGACGCTCCTTGTTGACGCAAGACCCACGCTCCTCTTTGACAGCTTAAATCACTCCAAATCATCTTAGGTAGGCACATGTAGGGTGGTGCATAATACCGCTTAAACCGCCGAAACCGCCAAAACCGCACCGAGCCGCACCGCCAAGGCAAATTTGTTATTATTTGCCAATCGAACCGCCGGTTTTTGGTAAGAAAAATGGCAAATTCTAGTGACACTTTTATCAATCCGCCGGTTTCTATTTTTCTTCTAAACCGCACCGACCCGCACCGCTATTAAATCATGTTTGATAAGATTCTAAACATTCTTTTTTACTTAAGTTTGCTTGTTGTTCTATACCTTAGAATATAGTATTACATTACTGCTCGAGGGGAATTCAGGATGTCAGTAATCCAAAATAAAGTTGGATTCCAATTCACTTTTCAATCCTTTTTTTTTTTTTTCTGGCCATGTTGCAAACTTAAATCAGCTCACTTTTCAATCTAAATACTTTTCAACAGTAAATATTTTCAATATATTGTAAACCCTGAATGATATTAATTTTATGTATTGTATTTGATTATTGTAGCTTCCACAGATGCTTGTAATGAACTGATAGCATAGTCCTTGATATTATCATGTTGTTGCTACACTTACTACATCAGAAGAAAGCTTCGCAAGATGCTTAACATCACGGTATCTCTCATCTTTTTTTTACTCTTTGATTTAAGTTTTGTAATTTGAATTATATTTTTTATAAACCGCCAATCCGCCCGAACCGCCAAGGCAAATCCGCCATTATTTGCCAACCGAACCGCCGGTTTTTGATAAGGAAAATGGCAAATTCTAGTGACACTTTTATCAATCCGCCACCCGCCATACGGTTTCTATTTTTCTCTCAAACCGCACCGACCCGCACCGCGCACACCCCTAGGCACATGGCTACAAAATGATGAATGCAAATTTCTTTTCAAAACTAGCACAATACTTTTTAATCCAAATCATCTCAGATAGGCACATGGCTACAAAATGATGAATGCAAACTTCTTTTTCAAAACTAGCACAATACTTTTTAATAAAATATTTGAATGAATAGTAAAATATCTTTATTTAAAAATATATATATGTATATATATATACTCCATTTAAAATTTTTGTGGCTATTGTAGAGATTTTGGATGAAAATAACCCACGACCCCATGTGGGTATATCAATTTTGTCAAAAGAAGACAACTCACTAAAATCACATTTGTCAAAATGATATAACTAATCAATTTTAATTTTGTCAAAAAGTGAATAGTGACCAACCAACCAATTAATCAATTTTGTCAAAATAATACAACTAATCAATTTTAAATTTGTCAAAAAGTGAATAGTGATTAGCTGAATTTTTTCAAAATCATGAATAGTAATATTTTCAAAATATTTCCATTTAAATAAAATTTATAACAAATATATCATACAACTTATATTTTAAACAGATAATATTTTGTGTCAAATAATATAGAATATGTATATTAAAAAATTCAAAATTTTCAAATAATATTTTAGACATCATCAAAATTAAACAATATGATTAACAATCTCCCTCTTTTTAATGATGGCAATATTTGTATGGATTTGACACAAAATAAAAATCAACACGTTATTTGATGATAATTTAAAGCATATTCATGCACAACAATTCAAAATCATATGTGTTCTCTCCTTTTGATATCATCAAAATAAAATATGGATATAGGAAACAAACACATTTGATAAAATAATCTGAGATGCCAAAAATATAATAGTGGTCCTTAGGTCTTGTCGAGATCATTGTGCGGATTTTGGAGCATTTCTGGCGCACAAAATGTTGACAAACAAAAGATTTGAGCAGATATGCATTGAGTATTGGATTGACGGAGTGTATAAAAAGGGACAAGGATGATAGGCAAAGATCCGAAAGTATCAAGTATTGGAGAGAAAAATTTGTTGTACCTTCTTGTGTAATCATGTCATTCCTTACCTTATCCATTAATGGTTTGGATATACATAAGGTGCCTGTAATGCAAGCAAATGAGAGTGTACCAATGGTATAGGCATACGCAATTCCTGTAAATGAAGGTCCTAGTGTTACTGGTAATCGGAATGATATCGAAGCTATTAATAACACTATGGCTCTGAGTACATAGGCAATGACTGCAGTTTCCAATATGGCACGAAGATTACAAGCAAGAAAATCAGCAATAGAGAGATGAGGTGTGCTTGTTAAAACAACAATTGGCTAATATTCATAAGGAGAAAAGAGAGCTAGAAAAGAAAAATATGAAGTTGGGGAATGCGGTGCAATATTATGCAACGGTTATAATGCCAAGACTCACAGAAGTCGAAAATAGAGAGAGGCATGTAAAAGAGGCTCATGAAAAATTGTTGAGAGAAGTGAAACAAAAAAAATCTGTGAAGCCTTCTGAAAACTTACATGTAATCGAGTAATATTTTCTCCTTCTGAAATAAAATTGCAAGCATTTCTCATTCTTCCTTTCTTTTTTTTCTTTTGTTTTTTTTTATATAAATTCTGTCTTTGCAAAAAAAAATTTGTTGGTGCAGATACGAAGTAGTGCAGATAAGGAGTAAAAAAAAAAAAAGGGTATATATACTCCCCCTAAAATTGTGCACAAAATATACAAATGCCTCCTTTTTATTATTATTATTATTATTATTATTATTATTATTATTATTATTTTATAATAATTGTTAATCTCAAAATATATGAGTCTCCTCCTAAATTAATACACTAAAAATTACATAAATTTGAAGAAACAAATTACCAATCTATAATACCAAGGGCCATTAAGATCCGGCAACAAACAATTACACCAAGTGCACTAGCATTGTTAGAAATGGGCGCCCATGTGGCATGACCATTTGAATGCTTTTAACCTTATCCAAATAGGTTTTGAGTTTGAATTCAAACCTATTTGGATAACCACTCAGGATACATATATTATCTCCATTAACTGATATGGATAGATAATAAAAACATATTATATATCTGATATATGGGATATGGGTGATTAAGAAAAACAACGTATGTTTGAGTTTTTCCCATTTACTGACTCTCTCCCAAAAAACAACGATCAAGTCATTTTGCACTGTGATTTGTGTGGGTGATATTCACTATTGTAATATCACCCCATTGCTGGGATGATTGACCAGATTCAGGAAGCACGTGATTTACCCACGACGTTCTTCGCTAAAAGGTATGATCTAAACATTTTATCCGCTGCGTTATAATGCTTTATGATTTACATTGGTATCAGAGCCTTGTATGGGTTTTTTCGTGCTTTCTTTTATCGTGTGTATATTTATAAAAGAGGAAGAGATCCAAAATATTTCATTTTTTATGATCATTAATGTCATTTTTAAGACCATAAATGATTTTATTTTGGAAAATGGAGTCCGGAAGTACCGAAATCGGACCAGAAAACACCGTGGAAGGCGGCGCGTGGGCTACACGCGCCATCTGACGCCGGCAGTGATCTCCACGCGCCTCCACGCGCTCTCACGCGCTCCACGCGCGCGCTGTCCGCGCCCTTCACGCGTGCGCGCCCTCCGCGCCACGTGCTGAGCCGCGTTCTGAGCAGCGCGCCGAGCCGTGTTCTGAGCCGCGCTGAGCCGCGTGTTGAGCCGCGAGCCGAGCCGTTTCCCCAGCTGGCTTGGCTGTAAGGCTCTGTTTGTTTTTTTTTTTAATTCTGAATCGCGTTAAATGGTCATTATTAATTCATTACATATTTGTTTTATGCATGGTTTATACTGTTAGACTCAGAATTAATTTTTCTATATTCTGTAAAATTTTGAAAATTTTACGAAAATAAAAAATATTTTTTCTGTGTTAATAATTCATTTTTTATGCTTCAAAATGATTCTGGTATTGCATAAATAATTTTCTGGGGTTGAAACTTTTATTGTGGACTTCTGAAATGTTTTACTATTTACTGGTATAATTGTTTCAGTTTATCAGTTTCTGGATTTTTTATTTCTAATTTTATGTGTGTTTATTAGTTATTTAAAAATCTAGAAAATTTCAGAAATATTCCAGAAAATTTCAGAATGATATACATTTTTAATTATGGCATAATCTGAATATTGTTTCAGTTTATCAGTTTCTGGATTTTTTATTTCTAATTTTATGTGTGTTTATTAGTTATTTAAAATTCCAGAAAATACCAGAAAATTTCAGAGTGATATAGTTTCTGTTATGGCATAATTTGAATATTAAATACAGCATATTATTTTTTTTGGGTTTGTAATATGTTGTGATTAGAATAGCATGATTAATTATTTTTTATTTTAATTCCATTATTAAATGTAACATAGCATGTATTGATTGTGAATCTACATTATGATGCTGTTGTATGGAATTATAATTTTTTATCATGCTTTTAGACATGTCATAGTTAGTGGGAGGTTGTTCGGTTGAGAGAAATCTTTGTAGATTTACTCCCGAAAACCAATATTTTGCGCATGAATTAAATTAAATTTTGGATAATTGTCACCAGTGGCGCAAGAGATGATTACGAGCATATCGGATTTTCGATCTTGCGACGTGTGTAATATTGTCACTATTTAATTTAGATTTTTGCGGTAAAATTAAATTATGCTAATCAAATTAATCCCAATGCGAATTTCTCTCTAAATTGACTTAGCTTATGGAAGTTAATTGGTTGACCTAGACTTAGTAGAGATGTTCAAATGTGAACAATGTAATCCTATTCTTTAGATGAGTAAAAGTCTTGGAGATTTTAGGTCAGACCTTTATTGAGCCAAAGTAAGGAAACATGACTCAAAGTCGCCCTGTTTTTGTTGCCTTGTTTGGCACAACAAAATTTGATGTGTGCGCTATGGTTAGCGGCACACTATGTAGTTTTGATTGGCGAGTTTTGGAGTTATGAAATTAGTAAGCCCTCAATATGATCTTGACTATTGAGCTGCGTGGATTGACTTTGTAATTTGACTTGTAAATAATGTTACATCATTGGATGAAGTAACATTCAAGAGTCACGTCATCCAAGAAATGCGAGCTTAAATAAATTAGTCATTAAGTGTAAGACGAGTAGCCAGTATGAGCAGTGTTTTGCTCTCTACCAAATTATTGGGAGTGGATGGAGCAAAATTTCATGCACTATTATAATGTGTGTTGAAATATCACAAGAAGTTAAAAGATTAGCGCTTAGAAGCTGCAAAATCTATTAAGGCCTCGTTTGGGAATAGGCTAATTTAGTAATTTTTTGGCTATTTGGCTAAAATATGAGCTAAAAAAAACTAGTACGTTTGGGATGACTTTTTGACTTTTTACGAAAAGATGTGCAAAAAGTAGAAAGAAAAGAGAATCTTTGACTTTTTGGTATGGGTTGTTGGCTTTTTGGCTAATTTAGTAACTTTTTGGCTTTTTGGCTAGAAGGGAGGGTTCCCAAACGAGGCCTAACACTAAGTGAAAAGATTAGCACTTAGTGGCTACCAACTTGTCTAAGTCTGGACACTTATTGTTTCCACACTTGAGTGTGAGACATGAGGAAGGGCTTCTTTGTATGATTCCTTAGCTAGACTAACGTTTTTTAATAACGTTTACCACTAAGCGCAAACGTTGCAGCATAGTAATGAAAAGGTCAAGGCTGACAAGGTTGTTATGACTCTAAGAATTTGACGCATCGCTTGTGAGAGCATTGTGTTGAATTAGACTCTTTAGCCTAATTCGCGCTTAAGTTACTTCAGGAGCTGTCAAAGATTGATAGCTTATTCTCTTCTTCTTGTGGATGGTAGAATTAATTGCAAGTAACTATGAAGCGAGAAACAGAGATGGCAAGAGGAGTATCGTCATCTTTCAACTAGATGCATTAAAGTGTATGGAGAATAAAATTGACTTGAAAGTGCAGGGGATTAGCACTTACTGGTTAAATTTGCGACTTAGGCGCACTTGATATCTCCATGACATCCTTTTATGATCTAGTGAATATGAATTAGTCGTGAGTCATTACCTAGTTGGGCCTAAACCTTTGAAACTTGTCTTCAAGAACTCACACATTAGAATGATTGGAATTAGTTTATGACATTGGTCATAAACCCGTGGTTTGTTATACTTAATCACATTAATGAGATGATGACACGATGGTTTGAGTAGGCCTTCTCGGGCCCACTCGCTTGTGACATCCTGCTCTCATGTGAATGTGTAACTTTGTTCGCAATAGGTGCGCACAAGTAAGTAGGAAAGCCATAGAAGGTCATTTGTTTTGGCGCATTTAGTCCACTATGATATTTTGTGACTAGATATGTGTAAGGGTATGAAAAGCTAAGCCTCAATCTCGACACATTTATAGATTACGATACGCATCTGAGTCAAGACTATTTGATCTCCCATAAGTCAAAAGTTTTGAGATATTTTTTGACATTGCACATATGAGGTCGAGATCAATTAGATAAGAGCTTTTGTGCTTTTAGTTTTGACCAAGGTGGCGAGTATCTATTTGAGCTATTTTTTAGAAAGCTCTGTGAAGAGAGATGGATGCTTAGAAAATTGATTATTCCTAATACTCAACAACACAATGGTGTAGTAGAGATAAGGAATTAAATATTGTTAATGTTAGGTGGATAATGGCGCAAAATGTTTCCCAATTGGGAATTGCACTAGTTTGTTGCCTATATCCCTAACTAAGTGCCCTCCATATTAGATTTTACACTCCATTTGAGTAATGGGTTAGCGGAGAGCCATCTATGGGCGATCTGTAACCGTTAAGCAGCTTATCTTTATTTTACTTCTCATAAGATTGCGAAGTTAAGACCTAGGGTTCTATAGCGCATTATTGTATGCTGTCTTGTAAACACATAGGGTTGTGTGGCGCATTATTGTATGCGGTCATGTAAACCCTCCGGGTCATGTGCATATAGGTAAGCAGCTTTGTGGTAGTGTAACTAAGTCACATAAAGTTTTCTTAGTAAAGGTGACGTGTATAGAGTTTTGGAACTCTATAAGATAGAGAATTCTAAGCATAGCGCTTTTATGTAGCCTAGTTGAGAATGGAAAGAAATTTCCAATATCCTAGGGACAGTGGGAGCGATGTGCCTACTAATGGATTACTTCATTAGAGAAGAATACTCTACATTCTTAGTTGCGTGGTAGCAAATGTGAAAATTTTCCACGTCATCACTGGGTGATTGAGAAGGAAACATTCATGATTGCTCCGCAAGATGATAAAGAGCCTAGGATAATGCCAAAGGCTCTAGTCCCCTGTTTTTAGAAAGTGGATCAATGTTGCGCAGTTTAAGACAAAGTCTTTGAGGATTAACCATTTCTATAATTTGGTTGACTTTCCATTATGACGCGAAACTGTTCTAAAGTTATGCATAATTTGGATAGTCATTGTTGAGGTATAAGGCTCGCTAGATACCGAAAAGTCGCACCATTGAGGAAAGTGTAGACCATGAGAAGACTTCCTCCTGGGGAGTGAGGTTATTGTGACTTAGGCTATGATTGGCATAAGTTCGGAACATTGATTTGTGGACATTGTGACCCAACTTTCTCGTTAGAGAATTGGATAAGTAGATCCGTAGGGATTTACCTTCTGCTTTTATGGTGAAAAGTTAGGAGCGCAAAAAGGTTGCTAGTTCCAATAAATCTTTTACAGCCTAAAACGGTTATCCAAATAGTGGTTCTTAGATTTCGTCAAGCCATGATAGGCCAACGATGATCGATGAAGACCACTGAGGCATGATCAATGGTCCAAAAAGAAGTTTTTCCTTACTTAGTCATTATGAGCCAGGAATTTATAAGGATGTCGCCACCTAGGGTGGGCAGTCCTCTATTTTAGATATGATGGACATGGGTGATGTAATTTATATGCTCGGATGTACGATCCTTAGGGATTGTTTTGGGAAAATTCTCGGTTTGTCTTCGATGACTTACATAAGGAATATCCTAGAATAATTCTAGATGCAAAATTGCAAACCCATTGACTTATCTATCGGTAAAAGCCAGAGCCTTAGCTATTGAGTGTATCCTCGGATTGTCTTTGGGAGAAACAGATGATCTATATTCCTTGATCTTTTCTTTGTTGTGGGAGCCTAAAGTACGCTATGTGGGCGTATTCGGCATGATAAGTGTTATCTTTGGTAAATGGTCAACTGAGTTGTTTAGACATTGACCTTGCTCATTAGATTGTAGATAAAATGCTTTACTAGTAGTATATTAATTTGCTCCTTGTAAGATTCAATGCGCTAGTTGGGCGCATCTGTGCTAGTTTGGCGCATTAAGAATGAATGCAAATTGGTCACCAAAATATCTTTAGAGAGGTTATTGTGCAAGAGGTAGTGATCTTGAATCACTTCATGTGAGGCGCACATGGTGGATTCCGTTGTATATACTTATCGCAAGAGGTGCTGATAAGGCTTATGTTTGGAATCTAGAATTGTGATCTTGAATCACTTCATGTGAGGCACACATGGTGGATTCCATTGTATATACTTATCGCAAGAGGTGCTGATAAGGCTTATGTTTGGAATTTAGAATTGCGCAAGCTGTGGTCATTTTTTTTAAAATCGATCACTTATTTGTTATGAGATGATGGGATGTTGACACTATTATGGTTTGTGTCATAATGATTAGCAGATGATGATGTCAACAGGCAAGATTAGCTCACTCACACGAGCAATCGCCCTTGGCGCTTGGGAGCGAGCAAGGATGAGACCAGTGGTTTATTTTTATTTGGAGCCAAGAGAGGCTTAAATCATCCACTATGTATGTCGCCTTGGTTACAACCAAGATGAGGTCGTGTTAAGGACCAAACATGGATGTTAGTACCCACTTTCCATGTTGTGCCTGTTATGATTAGTCAGATGCGAGATCTCATTTGGCGCTTGGAAAGTGAGCAAATAGAGAATTCGAGTTAGGCACTAGAAAGCGACTAGACTAAGATCTGTACGGTGTATCGAGTATGACATCACTCTTTTTGGAAGAGTTACTCCACCGTAGCATGTAATCATACTATATGTGCTTGGCGACCGAGTAATGAGGTGAGAGAATGGATCCCTGTTTCCTCACCGTGTGAGTCTTACATGTCATTATTGAAATGACTTTCATTTATGTACCCTTTTGTGACTTTTGACTATGTCATAAGGTAAAGGGTTGATGTTCTGCTACTTTGGTATGTTGCCTGCGGTCATGTATGATTCGGCTTTAAGGGACATCACTGGGAAAGCGGTCAATCCTAAACTAAATGGCATGAGGGCAAAGGGAAGATCATCTAGTATTACATCACGGTTGTATATTCACTGCCGGCAACTCACATCGCTCTGTATGAGAGGCGGATTGAGTGTGAATATATTGCAAGAATTGAGAGGGTCAAACATGCTCTTTTTGAGGGATTAGAGATGTTTTTTGGACCGGTGTAATTAGATGGGTCTGGGGTATATGAGACACTATTTCTGTTCTTTTTGGGTTGATGTCTCTATGCTGGCTCATTTTGAGTTTCTAGTATAGAGCTCCCACATGCAGGTGTTCTCAGCAGTCGCACGGTGCAGTGGCTAGTATGAGATTGTTCATTTTTTGGGAGATTGAGATAGAGATGTGGCAGTGTCATGCCAACTCATGTCCGAGTGGGAGATGTTAGAAATGGGCGCCCATGTGGCATGACCATTTGAATGCTTTGAACCTTATCCAAATAGGTTTTGAGTTTGAATTCAAACCTATTTGGATAACCACTCAGGATACATATATTATCTCGATTAACTGATATGGATAGATAATAAAAACATATTATATATCTGATATATGGGATATGGGTGATTAAGAAAAACAACGTATGTTTGAGTTTTTCCCATATACTGACTCTCTCCCAAAAAACAACGATCAAGCCATTTTGCACTGTGATTTGTGTGGGTGATATTCACTATTGTAATATCACCCCATTGCTGGGATGATTGACCAGATTCAGGAAGCACGTGATTTACCCACGAGGTTCTTCGCTAAAAGGTACGATCTAAACATTTTATCCGCTGCGTTATAATGCTTTATGATTTACATAAAAAGAGAAAATACAAATAAAAATAATTTCTTCAGACAAGGTAAAAGTAATCATTATCAAATTCAAGAGAGTTTGGAGCACATACAACAAAATAAAAAAATATAACACAGTGCAAAAATAGTTTTAACATGTTGATCGGTGATGACCTTGATGATCGGAAAGAATGGAGAAGATTGTGTAGATCAGTGATATTTTTTGTAGATCGGTGACGGATCTTGGTAGATCAGTAACTGATCTTGATGGATCGGTAATTGATTTGAATGAATCGGAAATGATGTTGAAGATTGGTGATGGAAGTAAAGCCATGATGGATCTTGGTAAGTTGATGAAGAATTTGAGTGGAAGATGGTAGTGATGAAGGTAATGGATGATGTTGTGGATGGTGAAGCTGGTTGTGGACGATGGTGAGGATGAAAGTGGTGTCGTCTGAGAATGAGAGGAAGAAAGGGAAAGCGAGAGAGCGAGAAATTGAGAAAACAAAGAGTGGGAGAAAGAGCAGGTGAGAGATAGAGACAGGGTGGGTCAGAGAGAAAGAGAATATATATATATGTATATAATTTATTATTATTATTATAGTTATTTTATTTAATTATTTTTTATTTATTTATAAAAAAATTATTTTTAATATAAACATTATATTGAAATATTCATCATACCAAGTTCAGTTCTAATGTAACAAAATTGTTCTTCATTTAAAGACTTGGTAAATATATTAATTAATTGACGATTTGTAGGCATAAATTCGAGTTCAATGTCACCTTTGAGTACATGATCTCTTAGAAAATGATGCCTTATTTCAATGTGTTTAGTGCGTGAGTGCTGAATAGGATTTTTTGAAAGGTTAATAACACTTGTATTGTCACATTTTATAGGAATATGATCATAGTGAAGTCCAACATCTTGAAATTATTGTTTCATCCAAAGCAATTGGGCACAACACCCAGCGGCAGCAATGTATTCTGCTTCAGCAGTTGACAGAGCCACTGAGTTTTGTTTTTTGCAAAACCAAGAAATGAGAGAGTGTCCAGGAAAATGACAAGTGCCACTAGTGCTTTTTCGGTCAAGTCTACATCCCGCAAAGTCGGCATTTGAGTAACCAAAAAATTCAAAAGTGATTCCCTTAGGATACCATAATTCCAAATTTGGAGTGCCAACAAGATATCTAAAAATACATTTGACTGCGGTGATGTGTGACTCTTTCTGTGCGGATTGAAAGCGTGCACACATACAAACACTAAACATTATATTAGGTCTACTTGCAGTAAGATAGAGTAGGGAATCAATCATACCTCGGTATTTTTTTTCATCTACCGGTTTACCTTGCTCATCTTTGTCTATTTTTATTGATGTGCTCATTGGAGTTGCTACAAGCTTTGATGATTCCATTTCAAACCTTTTAAGTAGATCCTCGATATATTTCGTTTAATTTAAATGGATTCCATCATTAGTTTGTTTAATTTGTAGACTAAGAAAGTAATTTAACTCTCTCATCATACTCATTTCAAATTCACCCTACATATTTTTTGCAAACTCTTTGCACAAATTTTCATTAGTAGCACCAAAAATGATGTCATCAACATAAATTTGAACAATTAGCATATCTTCCTTTTTTATTTTTATAAAAAGTGTTGTATCAATTTTTCCTCTAGAAAAACCTTTGTCAAGTAGAAAATTACTCAATCTTTCATACCAAGCTCTAGGAGCTTATTTTAAGCTATATAAGGCTTTTGAAAGTTTGAAAACATGATCCAAGTATTCATGATTTTCAAAGTCGGGAGGTTGTTCAACATAAACTTCCTCCGAAATGTATCCATTTAAAAAAGCACTTTTAATATCCATTTCATATAATTTAAAATCTTTAAAACATGCAAAAGCAAGTAAAATTCTAATAGTTTCAAGTCTAGCAACTGGTGCAAAAGTTTCATCAAAATCAATGCCCTCTTCTTCATTATAACCTTGAGCTACTAATCTAACTTTATTTCTAGTAACAACTCCGGATTCATTCATTTTATTTCAAAAAATCCATTTTTTACCAATAATGGGATGATCCTTAGGTCAAGAAGTTAAAAACCAAACTTCATTCCTTTCAAATTGATTTAATTCTTCTTATATTGCTAAAATTCAGTTTTCATCATTTTCAACTTCTAAAAACGATTTTGGTTCAATTTATGAAACAAACGCTAAGTTACCACAAACATTTTTAACAAATGAACGAGTTTTTATACCTTCCTCCGCATCACCTATGATGAGGTCTTTGGGGTGGCCATGAGCATACTTCCATTCTTTTGGTAGATTTGAGTCGTTTTCTAGAAAAACATATATTTCTTGAAGTTTCTCCATTGTCATTTCTTCTTCATGTTCGCATAATGGATTTTCTTCATTTATTTTTATGTAAATGCTCTCCATGCTTGGTTAATTTTCTACAATATCATTACTTGCAAGATTCTTGAAAATAATGTTACTAGATTCATCAAAAACAATATGCATAAATTTTTCAATAAGTAGAGCTCTTTTATTGAATACTCTATAAGCTTTACAGGAAATTGAATAACATCAAATTTTCCTAAGTTATCTTTATTATTATTCAATACAAAGCATTTACAACCAAATGCACGCAAGTGACTAATATCAATGTGTTTGGTTTGAGTTTTTTGGATTAAGTTTTTTGAAAACTGACTTTTTTGGTTTTCGTGTTTTTTTGTTTTTAGTGAATATTTTTTAAATTTTAAACATTTTTTTTACTTTTTTAGATGCACCTTACTTAGATGTATCTAAAAAGTAAAAAATTTGTGAAAAAATATTTTAAAAAATTAATAAATACATAAAAATACAAAAAATGTATTGAATTCTTGTATTTTTTTTTTTTTTTTGTATTTTTGGTATTTAGTGAATTTTTAAAAGATTTTTTTTACAATTTTTTTACTTTTTAGGTGTATTTATGTTAGGTGTGTCTAAAAAGTAAAAAAACTACTTAAAATATTAAAAAAATTCAGTAAAAACAAAAAAAACACGAAAAATAAGAAAGTAAAATATTCTGAAAAGTGTTTTTTGAAAAGTGAAAACAAGCAAGGTGAGGTTTTCTACATTTTTAAATTTCATAAGAGGTTTTCTTAAGAATAGGTCTAATCATAGTTCGGTTTACAACATAGCATGCAGTGTTAACGGCTTCCGTCCAAAAATATTTAAGCAAATTATTTTCACAAAGCATAGTACGAGTCATTTCTTCAAGAGTACTATTTTTCTTTCAACTACATCATTTTGTTGAGGAGTTTTAGAGGTAGAAAAATTATGATCAATTCCAAACTCATAACAAAATATAATAAAATCATTATTTTCAAATTCTCTACCATGATCACTTCTAATACTACAAATATTAAGATTTTTTTTCATTTTGAATTCTTTTACAAAGTCTTGAGAAATTATAAAAAGCTTCATTTTTGTGTGCTAAAAATAATACCCATGTATATCTAGTATAATCATCAACACAAACAAGAGTATACGATTTTCCTCATAAACTTAATGTTCTAGATGGTCCGAATAAATCAATATGCAAGAGTTAAAGCGGTTTAGTAGTTGAAACGATATTTTTGCATTTAAAAGAAATTCTAGTTTGTTTTCCAAATTGACATGCATCACAAAGTTTGTTTTTTTCAAAAACAATTTTTGGTAAACCAATGACTAACGCATTTTTTGAAAGTTTGGAAATTAAATCAAAATAAGCTTGTCCTAATCTTCTATGCCAAAGCCAACCATTATCATTTATAGCAGATAAACATTTAATATTAAAATAATAAAAACAAATTATTCAAATCAAACACATATACATTCTCATGTCTATAACATACAAATAAAGTTTTATCTTCTAGGGTGTTCTTAATAGTGCAATGAGTTTTCTCAAAAATAACTCTATACCCTTTATCACATAATTGACTAATGCTAAGCAAGTTATGTTTTAAACCTTCAATAAATAAAACATTTTCAATAATAGGAGAAGGATTTTTACTAATACTTTCTACAACAATGATTTACCCTTGCTATTGTCGCCGAAAGTGGCATATCCGCCATCATTTGGTTGGAGTGTGATGAACATAACTTTATTTCCAGTCATGTGCCTCGAACATGCACTGTCGAGATACCATCTATCATTACTGGATTTTGTCTTGAAACATACATACAAAAATTTGATTTTTCTATTAATACCCATATTTTCTTGAGTTCATAAAAGTTAGAATTTGACGCTCTTGAAATGTCTTTACAGATCCACATCTTTTTTATTTTAGTAAAATGATTTCTTTTAACAGGACATGAAAGTGAAATATGACCTTTTGTACCACAAAAATGACATGTGAGATGAGAGTGACTAGAAGATGCATGCACAAAATCATTTTTGGGAGTCTTTACTTTTGAAAAAAGTTTATAACCAATTCCGATTCTATCAAAAGTACGATTTTGATTTTTAAGAATTTTATCTAAAGTCTCTCTACCTTAAGTGAATTTTGAGAGAGTATTTTTTAAGTCTTCAATATTTTGTTTCAAAACAATTTGCTCTTTTTTTAAAGACTCATTTTCTTCTTGTAATACAACTAATTGTTTCTCAGAAATTCAAAACTCTTTTCGAGTTAAAATCTCATTTTCCTTTTTCATTTTTATGACTTCATTTTCTAAAGTATTTATCTTGGAAGTTAAGGATTCATTTTCTTTTGATAAATTTGAAATCACTTTCTTTTGACAGTTACTTTTCAAACTAAGTTTCATAAATTTAGCATGTAATTCATCAAAAGTTGATTGCAATTCATTAAACATAAAAGATTCGTCATTTACCTCATCTTCGTTTCCAAGTGCATAGGTTATCAACCTCATTTTTGCAAACTTCGGTTTCTGAGTCGCTTTCATCACTATCTTCTCCCTATGCTGCAATCATGGCTTTCTTCTTGTCTTTCTTAAATTGTTTCTTAAGTTCCGGACATTCTGATTTGTAGTGTCCAGGTTTGTTGCATTCGTAGCAAATAACTTCAGATTTTTTGTGATTTTCTCTCCTTTGAAAATCTCTATTGTTGAAATCTTTTCTGAAAAATTTTTGCACACCTTGTTTCTTTTTCACAACCTTTTGAACTTCCTAGTGATGAATGTCATTTCCTCATCATCTTCTGAATCATCTTCCTCATTCTCTTAATGTTTCGAGGTGGATTTGAAGGCTATTCATTTCTTCTTCTTGTTGTCCTCCTCTTCTTTTCCTTCTTGCATTATGAGCTCATGAGTTAAGAGAGATCACATTAACTCATCTAGACTTAGCTTTGATAAATCCTTGGCTTCGGTAATGGCAATAACTTTTGTCTTCCAACTTTTTGGCAATGACCTAAGCACTTTTCTTACAATTTCAGCATTAGTATATATTTTGCTAAGAGAAATTAAACCATTAATAATATCAGTAAAGCGAGTAAATATTTGAGGAATAGTTTCATCATGCTTCATTTTAAAGAGTTCATAATTATGGACTAGCAAACTGACTCTAGATTCTTTAACTTGTTCGATTCCCTCATGAGTCATTATAAGCTTATCCCAAATTTCTTTTGCAGTTTTACATGTGGAAATTCTATTGAATTCATTGGCATCTAGGGCGCAACACAACATGTTTGTGGCTCTGACATTAATTTGAGCCATTCTAGTATCTGATTCATTCCACTCATCTTCAGGTTTTGGTACCTTAAGGCCATCTATAATTTTGGTAGGAATTTTTGGACCATTACAACATTAGATTGAACATGTATGATCATCCTAGTTTTCCAATAGCTAAAATTTGTGCCGCTAAACAGTGGTGGCCTATTGGATGCTTGTCCATCAGGTAAAGAATAACTAGGGGTTGCCATGATCTACTCTAAGACGGTTAAGTCACACAAACTAAAGTCTAAGCTCGGATACCAATTGTTATCTCAAGTAGGCAACCCAAGAGGGGGGTGAATTGGGTTATTAAAAAATTTTACAATATTAAAATTTATAAACACAATATTCAGAATGTTAACAAATAAAAAATAGAATAATAATTATCAATATAAAAGTAAGAGAGATAGGGAGAGAAAATCAAACACCGAGATTTATAATGGTTCGGCACGCAGGCCTACGTCCACTACCCAAGGAACCTCCTTGAGAATTTCTTTACTATCAAATTGAATTAATACACCACTAAGTCTTCACTAAGCTTGTGGATTTTGCACAGGACTTACTCTTATCTATTGAAGCTCACTCAACAATAAATGCCTTACCCTTACAAAAATCTCTCACAAAAATAATGAATAAAAATAAGTGGTACTTAAACCCTCTTTTACAATAATTCTCTCACAAAGAGTAGACATGAAAGTGTAAGAACAAAGGCTACACTTAGATCTGAAAATGAAATAGCAGAATACAATATACTCAAAATTTTGGAGCACACAGAAATTTTTTTCTCTTTAAGTTCTTGATTTTTCTCTATACAAAACACTTCTATTTATACACCAAAATATACTCGTTAGGAAGGAGAGACGCTCCTTGCTGACGCAAGACCCACGCTCCTCTTTGATCGCTTAAATCACTCCAAATCATCTTAGGTAGGCACATGGCTACAAAATGATGAATGCAAACTTCTTTTTCAAAACTAGCACAATACTTTTTAATCCAAATCATCTCAAGTAGGCACATGGCTACAAAATGATGAATGCGAACTTCTTTTTCAAAACTAGCACAATACTTTTTAATAAAATATTTGAATGAATAGTAAAATATCTTTATTTAAAAATATATATATACTCCATTTAAAAATTTTGTGGCTATTGTAGAGATTTTGGATGAAAATAACCTACGACCCCATGTGGGTATATCAATTTTGTCAAAAGAAGACAATTCACTAAAATCACATTTGTCAAAATGATATAACTAATCAATTTTAATTTTGTCAAAAAGTGAATAGTGACCAACCAACCAATTAATCGATTTTATCAAAATAATACAACTAATCAATTTTAAATTTGTCAAAAAGTGAATAGTGATTGGTCAAATTTTTTCAAAATCATGAATAGTAATATTTTCAAAATATTTCAATTTAAATTAAATTTATAACAAATATATCATACAACTTATATTTTAAACAGATAATATTTTGTGTCAAATAATATAGAATACGTATATTAAAAATCCAAAATTTTCAAATAATATTTTAGACCTCATCAAAATTAAACAATATGATTAACAATTTTAATTCTTATATATTATTCAATCATAGGTACGGATTCACAACAAGATGGTTACTTTACCAATTTTTTACAAGGGCCCAACATTGATGAACATTATCTGATGGAATCTCAATATTTGAATCAAAATACTCAAGTCTTTGCCCAAGAGTCTCAATTTAATGCTAAAATTGAATCTTTGTCGAAAAAACCTCAACGTGGAGGAAACTTCACAATAGAAGAAGACAAACTCCTTGTATCAACTTGGCTTAATATTAGTTTAGATGCGGTACATGGAAATGAGCAAAAATGCTCTACATATTGGAAAAGAGTGGGATGTTTTCCATGAGCACGAGAAATTTGAGTCTAATCGAAATGAGAATTCTCTTATGAATCGATGGTTAACCATTCAGCTTGCCATGAATAAGTTTTGTGGGTGCTACGCCCAAATTAAATCATTGCATCAAAGTGGCATAAATGAGGATGACAAGTTATTGAATATTGTACATTTACAATTATTATTATTTGTAAAGTTGCTAAATATTATTTATTTATTTAATTTTCAGATTTCCAAGGCAAAAATTATGTACAAGGAACTGAAGAAATCTACATTCTAATTCAAACACTGTTGGATCATGTTAAGGGATCAACCAAAATGGGTGGTAGAGTCTAAGAAGAAAAAGCAACCAAAAAGACCAAGAACAGGGACAACCTCTTCCCCTTGTACTCTGAATTCGATAAATTTAGGGGAAGACGATGTCTCACCTAATGCTTTTGTAGACTTAGAGAGACCAACCGGTAGGAAGGCTGAAAATGAGCAATTGAATAAACAAAAGAACAAAGAAAGTGTACATTCGAGTATTACAAAGACTTTGGAGGACATCAAGGAAGACAAAGAAAATTATTGACAAGAAAATTGAAATGATTGACAAAGTATACGTTCAAGAACAAGTGAAACTTTGTATCATGCAAGAAAAGCATGAGGTGGAACTTGAAAAGCATGAAATGGAACTTTTCAAAGAGGACGAAAGAGTTATTTTGATGGATCTTAGTGGCTTGTCGGAAATCCAACAAGAATTTTATCGTGCTCGGCAGATGGAAATCATTAAGAAAAGAAGAATGAATTTCATTCTCTCTTTGTTCCTTATGATATTTTGGCTTTTGTCTAGTAGGCTAGAAACTTGATATATGGTATTTTGGTTCTGCTTTTGTCTAGTATTGCTTTTGGGTTTGCCTTTGTCTAGGATAGATGTTGAACTTAGCAATGTTTTGGTACACAATGTAAAAACAGGGTATAATGGGGTATTTGGCACGAATGATGGTAGTGTTAATTGTCTAATCTAATGTTTCTTTGGAGGATTTAGATCTTTTCACAGAAAATTCAAGTTTATTTGTAGTAGCAATTTCATCAGTACTACTTTTATGGATTTATGGTAGTTCCAGTTGTCTAGCCCTCATGAAGAATTACTTGAAACATGGCAGTTGACCAGAAGGGTGATGGTCCTTTTCCCTAGAGACATTACTTGTGGTTTGGCATGTTCCTTCATATGTTGCTGCTAGTATTTTTCAAGCTTTTCAAATTTAAAAGTTGTATTGAGCGTTATTTATAGCACACTAACCAGCTAGAGATGCCACTACAATTTTATATATATCTTAGTGACTGTAGATGTCCAAATTCACAAAGCGTTTTTGTATATATCTTAGTGACTATAGCTATTCAAATTCACAAAGCCTCTGCAGTACTCTGTAAAATTATATTTTACTGGCTGTGTAACCATTTTTTCCCCTCTCTTTAATCTCCTTTGAGGAGTTTGACTGAAGTTCTTCTACCTCTTTTTTATCACTTGCCAAGGTTGAAACATTAACACCATATTTCCATTTCAGAAGTTTGAGCAGGTTATTGATTATATTCCAATGCCAATTGTTCAAATAGACCACTATTCAGATTCTGATGCAACAATTGTGCAAGTTAGCTTTGGAGATCACTGTAGACACAAATTTTAAAACATGAAGTGTTTCAACACATTTCAAAATGTATGTTACAAATGTCCACTGTTTAGTTTTTGGATTAAACAGTGTTGATTAGTTGATTATTTGAATAGCAGGTTCTTATTTCCGATCTGTATTTCAGATCGTTAATTACACATTTTATACAAATGCAACCTCCGATTAATGAAGAACAAAATAAACAATAAAAGACAATTTAAGAAAAATAAATATTTTATTAAAATTGTTATGAGTTTTGAACCCTCGAATACAAAATAAAATTCTTGGGTTTGAAACCCTTTACCTATTCATCGCCATTAGCGTAGGCTCTTGAGTTCTCTAGGCTTCTCTTCTTCTTTCTTATAACGATTTCTTTAGCTCTCAATTTCTTTCTCTCTCTTTCTGATCTTTCACTTCTGATTTCTTCCGATCCCCTGTCTTGTGTGATGGTCCTCATATTTATGGAGGGCCATCAGGTGATAGGAATGCTTCATCTTCAATTTGAATTTCAAATTGAATGATAGCGCCTATTTGAATTTTGAATAATAGCGCTATCTGATTAATCGTATATCTGATTAACCGGATTGATCTTTGAGGTTTCATCCTGTGCGGTGTCCTTGCTGTAGGCTCTACAGGTTTCATCTTTCGTAGGCTCCACGTGTCACTTGAGTATCTTGAATAACGTTGTTGAGATGCAACATCGTTTTATTTATGTATTTCAACGGATCATATTGATTTTTTTTTAGGAAGTGATTACCTACAACCTTCCTATCATAGACTCCATACGTGTCATAAATTTAGTCGAAATTTATGTGCCAACAAATGCCCCTCGTGACTTGCACAAGTGAATTTTCTTAACTGTGCGACTCACGACGATTTGGCACTTTTATCTAGATGATCTTTAGGCCCTGGATGGGATTATTTCTTTGCTTTGGTCCCTGGCCTTTTTTTTTTTTTTTTTTTTTTTTTTGGGTTGATGGCTCTTTTTCATGGGCCCTTTTACTGATTTTTTTGGGTTGATGGCCTTTTTTTTTTTTTTTTTTTTTTTGGGTTGATGGCTCTTTTTTCATGGGCCCTTTTACTTTTGTTGCATGAGTTCTTTTTGTGGACTTGATTTTTTTATTTTTTTTATTTTTATTATTATTATTTTTTTTAAGGGTCATGAGTAAGGTCCAAGATTTAATTGGGCATTTCCTTTTGTGGGCCTCCAACTTGCCACCATTTTTTTTTTGTAGTAGATTGTTTTCTAGGCCATCATGGATTTTTTCTAAACCATCATGGACCTTTTCTTTTCTAGGCCACCATTTTTTTTTAAATTGGGCCTTTTCTTTTGTGGGCCTCCAACTTGCCACCATTTTTTACAACAGATTTTTTTTCTAGGCCATCATGGATTTTTCTAAACCATCATGGACTTTTCCTTTTCTAGGCCACTATTTTTTTTAATTGGCCCTTTTCTTTTGTGGGCCTCCAACTTGCCACTTATTATTTTTAGGATTTTTTTACAGCAGATATATATATATCTATATATATTTTAG
Organism: Camellia japonica; assembly: GCA_030407325.1. NCBI lineage: Eukaryota > Viridiplantae > Streptophyta > Magnoliopsida > Ericales > Theaceae > Camellia > Camellia japonica. Next base: position 56,035,216 of record JAPPVO010000017.1, read on the forward strand.
GAGTTTGTCTAAATAGAATAGGATGGATTGGCATTGGTAGGATTTCTAATCCTACACTAGGAATGGCAACGGGGCGGGGCGGGGCCGGGGATCACCCTCCCCGTCCCCGATCCCCGATGGTTGAATTTTCCCCGGTCCCGGCCCCGATCCCCGACGGGGGACCTATCACCACCCCCGCCCCCGCCCCCAACGGGGATCGGGTTTCCCCGACCCCGACCTTTCCCCGGCCAAAAAAAAAAAATTCAGAAAATGCAACAATATTCCTCAACAACAACAACAACATCATCAAAACAAAATAAAAAAAAAAAAACAAAATAAAAAACAGATCTGAAACAGATCTAAAAAAAAAAAACAGATCTGTAGAGAGGGAGGGATGAGAGACGAGAGGGAGTGAGAGACGCGGTGATGGTGCCAGCTGGACAGCGGTGGTGGGTGGTCGGCGACGTCGAGAAGAGAGGGAGTGGAGACGCGGTGGCGCGAGCTGGGCGGGGGTGGTGGTCGGCGACATCGAGAAGAGAGGGAGTGGGTGAGAGACGCGGCGGTGCGGTGGTGGTGGTGGTGGTGGTGCGAGCTGGACGCCTCTGAGAGAGAGAGAAGTCAGTGAGTTTGGTGGAGATGAAGGTCACGGCTGTGAGGCTGAGCTGAGAGTGTGATGTGAGTGAGAGATGAGAGAGAACCAAACAAATAATATAATACATAAATATATTATAATATATATAGTAACCCTACCTAAACAAATAATATAATATATATATATATTATAATTACTCAGCAGCAGCGGGGGGACAGTCGGGGATTAGTCGGGTCGGGGCCGGGCCGGGGCCGGGGTTGGAGGACTGATCCCCGTCCCCGGCCCGAATATGTTCGGGGATTAAATTTTAAATACCATCCCCGTCCCCGCGGGGGTATTTTTCGGGGAAAACCCGCTTAAATCGGGGTCGAGATCGGGGATCCCCGTCGGGCCGATTTCAAATTGCCATCCCTATCCTACACAAACTCTTGCTTAGTATTTCAAATCCTACCTAAACTCTTGCTTCTTTGAAGTATTTTAGGAGACCACTACCTCCCTTCTTAAGCAAAAATATTTGCTTATATAATACCTATCCATGCATGTAGACAATAGATATTTTTCCTCCTACAACTTTGTTCTTCTAGCAGAAATTTTTTTTTTAGCAATTTTCAGCAGCCCCTATTTGCAAATTTTGTAGTGCATATTAGGTCTTCATCCTTCAAAAGTTGTCTAGCCATTGTCTCTCCTCTCCTTCCAGCAAAAAGAGTACCTTAAGGAATACACAAGGATTTTTATATCAGGTATGACAATTTTTTTATTATAGCAGCAAACTTTTTTTTTTATTATTATTATTTTTTAAAAAAAAAAACCCTTTTTTTTGTAGACCATGAATCTAAATAGGCCAAAAAAAGTTTCAAATTTTTTTTCAAACTTAGGTTTCTTCTTGTAAGATTGTTGCAAAATAGAAAACCTTTCTTCCCATAAAGAGATAGTTCTTTACAGTCTTTTCATAGTAGAGCCCAAATAACAAAGACTTTTCTTGGTTTAAAGAAAAACTTGCTATACCGTTTTTTTTGTAACAGCAAATACAGATTTTGCTAAACCCAAATATGAACAGACTTTTTTTTTTTTTTTTTTTTTGCCGGAGATTTGCAGTAATGGCCCAGAGAAAACACCTCTCTGCATCTGTTTTATGGAGGAGCCCTATTTAAAACAATCCTTACATTTTTGCAGACCGTGGCCATTAGTTGTGGCTTAAACATGTACCCTGACGAGGGTAATTCCTTGAATGATGAACTTAATGTCTATGAGGGGAAGGTAGTTAGGGAAAGGATTGTCTTCTTCTTCTTCTTCTTCTTTTTCTTTTTTTTTTGTAAACCATAAATCTAAATAGGCCAAAAAATTTTAGTAATTGGCCCAATTGAACAAAACAACCTTTTTTTTTTCTTTTCTTTTTTTTGAGAAAGGGAAATATACAAATAAGTATCGAAAAGTTCTTTTTGTTGAAACTGGAGTAGACTCTAGAGCATCTTTGACATTCGGAGTATCTTCAGGCTTTTTCACATCTTTTCCCTTTCTTTTGTGAAAAAGGCGAAAAACCGACTACACTTCAAGGATGATGAGGTGAATGGCAGGTGTATGTCGGATGATGAAGTATGGAAGCATTCAAGTAACACCCTTCTTTCACCTACCATGATAGTAATTGTTTTGCTATCTGGTAGGGTGAGTGATGCAGCCAAACTTGCAAGTGAATCAGCTCGAGCATTTGTTCTTCTCTTCACATGGAAAATATGTGTTTTCCTGAATTGCGAAAGCAATTCATTAGCCCTTTCATGATACGGGATGAGACTTGTTTTCTTAACAATGTATTCTCCACGAAGTTGCTGTACCACCAGTTCTGAATCTCCATAAATTGAGAGTTCTTCAATAGGAATTTGTAATGCCAATTCTAATCCAGCAATTACAGCTTCATATTCTGCCTTATTATTGGAGCATCCTTCACTTAAGGCGAAAGAATGGGTGATTATAGCATTGTCTGGAGTCACAAACACAATTCCAATTCCAGCTTTATTATTTTTAGGATTTTCTTGCTTCTTGCCATCTGGACTCCTTGAAGCTCCGTCAAAATACATCTCCCATCCTTTCTAAATTTCTATTTGCATAACCTCTTCATCTGGTAAATCAGTTACTAGAGGTGAGTCATCAGGTATAGGATGTGCTGCCAAAAAATCTGCTAGAGCTTGCCCCTTTACAGCTCTTTGGGGAACATATTCAATTGCGAATTGTTGGAGAATTACAGCCCACTTTGCAATTTTCCCTGAAAGTATGGGCCGTGAAAGTATATATTTCAAGGGGTCTGCTCTTGATATCAACTTGACTTCGTGTTCCAAGACATAGTGCTTTAGTTTTTGCAAGGCGAACACCAAGGCAAGACATGTCTTTTCGATAGGAGAGTAATTGGCTTCTGCCCCAACCAAAGTACGACTCAAGTAATACAAGGCATTTTCTTTCCCATGCTCATTATGTTGTGCCAACAGTGCCCCTAACGAACCATCCAAGGCTGTTATGTACAACAAAAGTGGTTTCCCTTTTATTGGGCTCATGAGTACTGGAGGCTTCAAAAGATACTCCTTAATACTATTAAAAGCATTTTGGCACTGCTGATCCCATTCAAATGGAACACCCTTTTTCATCAGTCTTGAGAATGGCAAACATCGACCAGCCAAGTTAGAAATAAATCTTCTAATATAGGCCAATCTCCCTTGTAGCCCCTTCAATTCCCTCAAATTTCGTGGAGGAGGCATTTCAGCAATGGCTTTAATCTTGGTAGGGTCAATTTCAATCCCTTTGTTTCGAACCACAAACCCTAGAAATTTTCCTGATGAAACTCCAAATGCACATTTTAGTGGGTTCATCTTGAGTTTGTACCTCCTCAAACGTTCGAAGATTTTTCTCAAATCTTCCACATGGTTTTCCTTTTCCTTTGTCTTGACGACAAGATCATCAACATAGCATTCGATGGTGTCATGGAGCATATCACCAAAAATTACAGTCATCGCCCTTTGATACGTGGCCCCAGCATTTTTAAGGCCAAAAGGCATTACCTTATAGCAAAAGACTCCTCTCGGAGTCCTGAATGCAGTCATTTCTTCATCTTCAGGTGCCATTCGGATTTGATTGTATCCTGAGTATCCATCCATAAAAGACAAGGTTTCATACCCAGTAGTTGCATCTACAAGAAGTTCAGTGATGGGCAAAGGAAAGTCATCTTTAGGACAAGCCTCATTGAGATCACGGAAATCAATGCAAACCCTGATTTGACCATTCTTTTTCTTGACTGGCACTATGTTTGCTAGCCAGGTTGGATATTTGACTTCCCTGATGAATCCTGCATTGATAAGCTTGTCGACTTCAGCTTCAATTTGGGCTGTAAGCTCTGGTCGAGTCGCCTCTGAGGCTGTTTAACTGGCCGTTTCTCAGGGTGAATTGCAAGCTTATGGACTGCAATCTCTGGATTAAGACCAGGCATCTCACTGTAGTTCCATGCAAATATGTCACGATACTCCCTTAAAAAGGAAATATATTGCCGAGCTTCTTCTTCCTTTAAATTTGCACTAATGAAGGTTGGTTTGTTTTCTCCTTCATCACCCAGATTTACCTCACGAAGGTCATCCACAGTGGCTTGGCCTCCTGCTTCAAATTCTGTTGGTGCAGGTTGAGCTTCATCTTGGTCAACATCTTCCAACACATCTTGAGTGATAGTCATGTTTACTGGAAATTTTTCCTCATCACCCCGATAGCCTAACCCTTCTGTCCTAGCAGTGATAATACCGCCTTGCTGGATAGCTTGCCTCTGCGAAGGTGTTAATGCAAAGTCAAATGGTGTCATTGTTCTTGGTATTTTTTCAGGATCTAAACCAACTTTCACCAACATCTGTGTAATTTCTGCACTGAAAGTAGGCTTCTCAAAACTCGAGATGTTTTCTTCTGGCACTTGTTCAACTTTCACTTTCTGTTCAACATCTCCAAGTGAGTGGAATATGATGGGTTTCGACCCTTTTCCTTTAGAAGGGACCACAATTTTATTATATTTCTCCACATAGGTGCATTCTGTCCTCCTTAATGGCAACGTGAACTCACCCTTGAGATCCAAAATTGGATTTATTGGGGCTAGAGCCTTTGCCCCCAGTTTCCTTTCGGACTTTGGCACATATCGAAAAGTTCTTTTTGTTGAAACTGGAGTAGACTCTAGAGCATCTTTGACATTCGGAGTATCTTCAGACTTTTTCACATCTTTTCCCTTTCTTTGTGAAGTCTTTGTATAGAAGCGAGCATCAGCATAATAAGCCTCTACTTCTCCAAATGGATCATTGTCAGCCACAATTGTCCCCTCTTTTTTGGGTGAAGGCAACGGGTACTTAATACATTGGTGATAAGTTGATGGCACTGCATGATGATTATGCATCCATGGTCTCCCAAGCAAAGCATTGTAAGAGGTGTCTACATCAATGACCAAGAACTCAGTGCTTTCTTCAATATCCCCAAACTTGGTTCGCAATTCAATCTTCCCCATTGGGCGTTGTTCATTCTGATTAAATCCTTGAATGACCAAACGACTTGGGCGAAGTTGTGAAATTCGAACCCCTAATAAGTTTAAGGCCCTTCGAGGCAGGAGGTTTACCGCAGATCCTCCATCAACCAGAATTCGAGAAATTTTCACATCATGGATAAGCCCAGTGATAAACAAAGGCCGATTATGGTCTGTCATTTCAGCACACATGTCTTTGTCACCAAAGGTTACCATGGCCATGCATGTAGTTGCCTTCTCTTGATTTCTACCCTCGATTTCTTTGTGGAAATCCTCTGGCTTGGACAGGGCATATATTAAAGACTTTCGAAGCTCTGGAGACATTTTCAGTGCATCATATACACTCAACAATGCTGGAATTTTCTTTAGATGAGCTAGTACATCATATTTCACTTGCTCTTCCTCCAGCAAAACCTGTGGAACTTCTGACGTTTGAGGGTCCTGAGGATTTCGTAATTTCCTCCGGTAGGTCAAGTAAGTCTGGCATACTTCAACAACCGCCTTTTTGTTGACCTCAACTTCTTTTATTCCCTCACTTATTTGGACCATGTTAACTGGTCCAGCTGCAGGGTGATCATCATCATCAGTCACTTCTCCATCTTCCTGCTGCATTCTTCTACGATTTCTTAGGTACCGGGAGTCACGCCTATAAAAGCATTGAGATTCTTCAAAACCATTCTTCATGGCCTCCCAACTAGGCACCACGACTCCATCGAGGGAGCAATACCAGTCAAAGGCAATCCCCTCTAAGGAAAGGGGAATTGTTTTAGGCAAAGTGCTTGATTTTGAGCTGTTTCCCCACACTGTTTCAAAAAACGCCTAATATGTTTTTGAGGATCTCCATACCCCTCATATAGGACAAAATTTGGAAGTTCGTATCCTTCAGGAAATGGTGTTTGCTCTACCCATAAAGGGAACAAATCCCTTGGGCGATAAGTGCCCATCTCTCGAAGGTCAAGGGCAGTTTCAATCTTCTCATCAATTGTGCCTTCTATGAAATCATATGTTTGAGAAGATGTACCTTCGTCATCCAAATGTTCTGACATCTCAATTTCTATTGGCCATGGTTTATAAAATGTCCTATAGAATCGATCAGCCATGGTGTCCCAATCTGGGATTGAATTAGGTGGCAGGCTGAAGTACCAATCTGCTGCCCATCCTTCCAAAGAAAGAACGAACTGCCGTAGAAGTAACGCCTGACTTTTTACTGTGTTTCCACATTGTGCAAGGAAACGAACCAAATGGCGCCTTGGACAACCTGTCCCATTATATAAAGGAAAACGAGGTACTGCATATCCTCGTGGGAACTGAACCCATTCAACCCAATTAGGGAAAGGGTGTCCAGAAATTTGATTTCTTTCAATAATCAAATTTTGATGGGCTTCAAAACCCTCATCTTTCAAAGAGACTGTTACTTTTGCCTGATGTTCTGCTTCCCTTCTAGCTTCAATTTTTGCTTTCTCATCATCACCTGGATTGCGAATGATATGTATTTCTCGCTCTTCAAAATTTACATCCACAGTGATGACATTACAGGGAAAGTCAAAGTGGTCACTTGATACACTTTCTCCATCGTATGTCCTAGCTGGGGATGCGTATGGTGAACCATCAGGAGAAAAGTCAAGTTCCCAGTCTTCGTTAGAATCCTCAACTTGAGATGACTTTGCTTGTTTACTTGAATGCTTCCATACTTCATCATCCGACATACACCTGCCATTCACCTCATCATCCTTGAAGTGTAGTCGTTTTTTCGCCTTTTTCACAAGCTCAGAGTCGGACCTACACCCGGTGTCTCCTTGTTCTGTTCTCCTTACATATTCTGGAGTGCTTTGATAGTACACTGGTGGTACTGGCGAATATTCTGGAGAAAAAGCTTCTAGTATGTACTCTGGAGAAGCTGGTGTATATTCAGGAGAGGCTGGTGTGTATTCTGGAGAAGCTGGTGTATACTCTGGTGAGTCAAGTATGCAGATAGGAGATGTAATGCAATCTCCTTCCCTAACTTTTGAACCAACTTCACCCTCATCTTCCTCATCATCACTTAAAACAATGATGGTTAGGCAAGGGGCCAAAGTAAACTTTTCCTCCCTTCTTTTATCAAAGTATGTCTGCAACTCCACAGATTGAAATTTTGAAGGTAGAAATTCCTCCAATGTGACTGGGACAAGAGGACCTTGCTCTAACTGCTCATCAGGGACCAATTTCTCCCATTTTTCCTTCTTTGGGTTCTTCTTTCCTTTTCTCTTACTTACTTTGGCTTTTTTCTGTTTCCTAGAAACTTTTGGTTTTTGCTTTTTGGAAACTTTTGGCCCTTGTGTTGTCGAATCAACCACACTTCTAGCTTTCACTGTGGCATTTTGTTTCTTCTTCATGCTTTTTGACTGATAAACAACCCATTCACCTTCATTATCATTGTCGATAGTGATTGGGTTAGCAGATGCTTTCTCTTGAGGAGGGAGCTCAATAATCTTAGAGTCCAAAAGTTCTTGAATTTTATCTTTCAGAACAAAGCACTCTTTTATCAGATGGCTAATCAAACGATGGTAGGGACAATACTTTGGATCGTTGGTCTTTCCTACCTCATGTGGTCTTTTCACCTCAGGGAGAGCAATCAACTTTTGCTCCAACAGATCTTCAAATAGGTCTTCGACCAGATCATCCATGAAAGAATATTTCTTCTCCAACCTCTCTTTCATAGTCACCTTTTTAAATTCCTTGGGCTTTTTAGCCCCTACTACAACAGGACCCTTCTTTCTGGTTTCGATTGTAGCTGCAGTCGAGGACTCAACCCTTTCAACGGCCCTAGGCCTCCTCGTTTAGCTAGATGGAGCTCCATATCATGAGCTTTAGTGCATAGATCATTAAATCCTTCAAAAGTTTGGGCCATAAGAGCCGTAGAGAGCTCATGTCGGAAGTTGTTAAGGCACATCCGAATTAACTCTAATTGCGTAAACTTTTGAGGACAAGCAAATGTCAAAGCTCGCCATCTTGCAATGAAATCTGTAACAGACTCATTGTCACGTTGCTTGGTCTCAATCAGTTCTGGTACTCCAACTCGCCTTTGTGTGTTGCAGAACTGTTTAAGGAACTCCTTCACCATGGAATCCCAATTTAGGATTGATCCCTCAGGAAGGTTAGCATACCAAGTAAATGCAGAACTTTCAAGTGACTGAACAAATAGCTGCAGACACAGGGCCTCATTATGGGCTATTGGCCCGCACCTTGAAAGAAAATGAGCCACATGTTGTCTTGGATCTCCTGTTCCATCAAACATTTTGAAATCTGGTTGGGAAAAACCAGAAGGGAATGGAACAGCATCTACCCATGCTGGGTAAGGTTTTGTAATTATTCGAAAGTTCTCATCATCTTTTTCTTTGACTTTCTTTACTTGTCTCCTCACCATATCATCAATCATGGCCATGAGCATTGGATTCATACCACCACTGGTTAGATCGGAGTAACAAGGACCATTGCCCCCTGGGGCTAGTGTGCTTTGTATGCCTACGGATGTCCCCACAACAGGTTGTGTCATTTGTTTGGGTGCACTTCCTGGTCCTGTCATTTGGGCCTGCAATTGTTGCATTTGCTCCAACATAGCAGCCATTTCCCGTTCTCTTCTCTCGAGTTGTTCTTGTAGGGCCACCACTTTTTCCTTGAGACCTTGGTCTTGTTGGACCTGCGAATTTTCACCTTCTTTCTCAACCTCAGTCATCATAACTGCGACTTTGTTGATATCTTTCAATTCATTGTTTCCAATATTCGTTGAAACAAACGAGATAGAATCATCTTGTTCGTATAAAGGATTATCAACCCCCACAACATTACTCATATTTGAAGCACCTGACTGCGATGCTTTGTTTTGAGCCTGACAGGTTATGGACCTTGTTACAGGCCCTTTTCTTATTCCATCCATAGATAGTTCAACCAAAGTAGAAATATTTCTTAAGGGTTGCTTACCCTCCTCCACCTTGGATTTTCCAACAAAGACAGAACTTTCAATTTGTTTTTGGGGTTCATCTTTCGAGAGCGCCCTTTCAATAGCTCCTATAACATTTGTTGTCACTGTTCTTAGTTCCAGTTTCTTTAAGGCCTTATTTCTTCTTCGCCTTTGTCTTTTCGAAACTAGACCAGATGACATATCAAGTCGAGCCCCTAGGGGCATAGAAAGAACCGTTTGTGTTTTTACAAATTCCTCATGAATTTTCAAAACAGTCCCTACATTTTTAGAGCGGACCAATTGATGTTGATTCAAATCCCATTGGGCCAACAGGTGTTCCTTATTCAAACCTTATCGGGCCAACAGATGTTCCTTATTCTGTTGGGCCAACGGGTGTTCCTTATTCGAACCCTGTCGAGCCAACGAGTGTTCCTTTGGCTCTTGAGAGTTGACTGAGATTTGGTTTGACCGATTTTGTGCTCTGAACAGAACTATCGGTTCGTAGGCCGCAACTGTTTTTTCAACAACAGGGGCCTTTTTTCCATCAACAGGAGTTTGGGTCATTACCCTCCTCCCAATGGCCCTAATGATGGCCATGTTTTCAGCAGAGGCTTTCTTCTGGGCAAACTCCACCATTTTAATGGAGTCTTCTACCCTTTTGAGTAGTTGGGCCACAGCATTTTTTGTTGCCCCTGTTGAAGCTGCAACAAAAGTCGTAGTTGCAAACTGATTAGCCTCCTTTGCCTGAATTAGAAAGCTCTTCGTTCGGGCTGTGGCCCTCACAGTTGCGTACTGCTTCGACGCTTTCACATAATCTTCAGTAATCTTTCTCAAACTTTCAACTTTCTGGAGAAGTGTGACTTTCTTTGTCACACCAGTTACCTTCGAGACAGCCAAGAGCTTTCGCTCCGAAGCCCCTTGGGTGATAGGGGAAAGAAGTGCATCTTTCCAGGATTTCGTTGGTTCTACCTTTGGGACAGCCAAGAGCATTCGCTCCGGAGCCCCTTGGGTGATGGATGCTATCTCCACCCTTAGTGATTTCAGAACCACTAGAGTGTAGGTTTGTCTCCTGATAGTTGCTTCAGCATTCCTATAACAAAAGAATACATCAGTAAGTTTCAACTATATATATACATATTTTTTTTTGTTCTTCAAAAGATGGGAGGAGAAATAAGTCCCACTGGGCGTGTCAGAATTTGTAGACACAAATTTTAAAACATGAAGTGTTTCAACACATTTCAAAATTTATGTTACAAATGTCCACTGTTTAGTTTTTGGACTAAACAGTGTTGATTATTGATTATTTGAATAGCAGGTTCTTATTTCCGATCTGTATTTCAGATCGTTAATTACACATTTTATACAAATGAAACCTCCGATTAATGAAGAACAAAATAAACAACAAAAGACAATTTAAGAAAAATAAATATTTTATTAAAATTGTTATGGGTTTTGAACCCTCGAATACAAAATACAATTCTTGGGTTTGGAACCCTTTACCTATTCATCGCCATTAGCGTAGGCTCTTGAGTTCTCTAGGCTTCTCTTCTTCTTTCTTGTAACGATTTCTTTAGCTCTCAATTTCTTCTCTCTCTCTCTGATCTTTCACTTCTGATTTCTTCCGATCCCCTGTCTTGTGTGATGGTCCTCATATTTATGGAGGGCCATCAGGTGATAGAAATGCTTCATCTTCAATTTGAATTTCAAATTGAATGATAGCGCCTATTTGAATTTTGAATAATAGCGCTATCTGATTAATCGTATATTTGATTAACCGGATTGATCTTTGGGATTTCATCCTGTGTGATGTCCTTGCTGTAGGCTCTACAGGTGTCATCTTTCGTAGGCTCCACGTGTCACTTGAGTATCTTGAATAACGTTGTTGAGATGCAACGTCGTTTTATTTATGTATTTCAACGGATCATATTATTTTTTTTTAGGAAGTGATTACCTACAACCTTCCTATCATAGACTCCATACGTGTCATAAATTTAGTCAAAATTTATGTGCCAACAATCACCGTTAGACAAATACGACTGTTTGAAAAATACAACAATAGAAAAATGTAACTTTCACAAAAATATAATTATATTTAAAATAATGAAAATAATAATAATTTAAAAGAAGTTAGTTTTTTTTTTTTTTAGATGGGAAAGAAGGTAGTTAAAGTATAATAGAAGGTAGCTAAAGTAGATGGCTTTATTGGAGTATATATTAAAAAAATAACTAACAAAAATAGTAAAGTAAAATTTTAAATAGCTATTTTGACTATCCTTTCAAGAGATGATCTAAGTCTCCATAATGAACGTGGATGTGAACCCAAATTAAATTGGACCCCAAACCAAAGAAGCCCACAAAAACAAACTGGGGCTCTGAATTTTCAGCCCATTTCAAACTGTACTCTTCTCTTAGCTTCTTCTTGTCCTGCCTTCACCATCATCAGGGTTTTACTCTCTCTCTCTCTCTCTCTCTCTCTCTCTCTGTAAAACACCGCCATAAACCCTAAACATGGAGTGTGTAGCTAAAGTCCACCGTCGTTGCCAACCACTCCACCTCTCCCTTCATCACCACCGCCCATCATTCTCCAGACCCATTTCTTCACTCTCCTTCAGAACCCCATCACCACCATCATCATCATCTTCACTCTCAATCAGAGCATCTTCATCACCATCACCATCATCTTCATTCTCAGACCCAAATCTCAAAAACCCTAAATCCACCCAATTCACCCCAAACCCTTTCCCTTTCTCTCTCCTAAAAACCACCGCCATCGCGGCGGTCGCCGCCGCCGCCGTCCTCTTCGCCCGCTTCAACCTCAAACCCCTCGTTTCTTTCGCAGCCATTTCTCCGCCGGTCGCAGCAGCCGAAACGGCGGCGAGGGAAGCTGGTTCGGACGAAGAGAAAGAGCGAACCCTAGAAGAGTACGCGAGTTCTCATCCCGACGATGTTCAAGCCCTCCGGAGCTTAATGGAAGCGAAGATCAAGAATCGAAAGGTCGACGAAGCGATTGCCATTGTCGAACAGTTGATTGGACTCGAACCCGAAGACGTCGAGTGGCCATTGTTGAAAGCCCACTTGCATCGTTACAATGGAGATCTCGAGATGGCGAAATTAGGGTTCAATGAGATACTCGAGAAAGACCCTTTTCGTGTGGAGGCTTATCACGGGCTTGTGATGACAGTGTCGGAGGCCGATTCGGATTTGCAATTGAAGGAGATTGAGAAGAGGCTTGTGGAGGCAATGGAGAGGTGCAAGAGGGAGAAGAAAAAGGATGACTTGAGGGACTTGAAGCTCTTGATTGCGCAAATTCGGGTTATCGAAGGGAATTACAGTGATGCTTTGAAGATTTATCAAGAGCTTGTGAGGGAAGAACCGAGGGACTTTCGACCGCATTTGTGTCAAGGAATTATATACACTTTGTTGAGGAAGAAAGATGAGGCAGAGAAGCATTTTCAAAAGTATCGGAGGCTCGTTCCGAAGGAGCACCCGTATGTTCAGTATTTCGATGATAATATGATTGCAACCAAGGTTTTTGCACAGAAGGTGGAAAATGAGAGAATGACTTCAAAAAGTTGAAGGGAAATGGGTTATCAAATTCTATGTGGTGGATCGCATACGAATGAGGTTCTTCTCTGTTACTCTGCTCTGGTTTCTCTTTTTGTTTATGTTTTTATATAGCAGTTTGTTTCTTGAAGTGTAGCTAGGAAGGTTAGCACAAACCACAGAGAAACTCAGTGGAAAGTTGTGGTTGGTTGAGTGGTTACATGGGTGTCAAAATTTTAGCAGACCAACTACTTAGGAGAGTATGTATACTAGTTTTTCTGATGAGGAAATAGTTAACTTATCGCTTCCTTGTTTTTTCTCTGGTGACATGCTTTAATTTTTGTTTTTTGATCCAGTATATTGAGGATGAATCAATGTGTGGTTGTGTTGTTCAAATTTAGTCAATTATGGATATTTGCATGGTTCGTCGGAGTTGAATTGCCTTTCGGTTCTATGTATATAATTATGTGTTCGTACAAAGCGTCATGAATGGTGGGTTTATATAGAATGGAATAATTTTGACAGATGGTAGTAGTTTAAAATGTGAAACAGCTGCATCTTATGCTTCCAAAGTTGGCTATATAGGGTCTTTACAATCAAAAGGGTTGACAGATCCTAGTTTAGTTTGATAGCCTTGTTCCGCTTAGACTGCTTTTTTGAGACGTGTCGGTAGTTTCTATAGACAACTTGTACCGAGTCTTCCACTGAAAGCCGTGAGAGATACAGGACCCTCTGAGCTGAGTAGCCTTCTCGTTTCCTTTGGCTTTACTCTTGCCAGAAGCTCCTACCACAGAATGAGCTGAAACAGCTGCCCCGTATCTGTGTTCTCTTTGTAGAAAGGGGCAGTTACCAGCTGGTTCTGTGGGCCAGACTATTTACTAACTTTCAATGATAAATTTGTCACTATAAAAACATTTTAAAAAAATACAATTCAACCAGTTACATTTCTTGCATCATATTTCAATATAAACTAATACAAATAAACTAAAAATAATTCAAAACTTACAAACAAAAGCAAAAATGTGCCTATCATTTAAGCCGTGAAAGTTCTTGCTTCGGTCTTTCAAGATCATTTTTGTGACAGTGGAAGTCTATCTCTATCTTTAGGCATAGAGAAATTTTTGTCCCGAGCTAGTAAATTTTTTTTTTTTAAATTAGGGTGTATCATGAGAAAAAATAATATTTTATTTTAAGATTTAATGTACATTATCCTTATTAATAAATTTACATTAGAGTATAATAGCAACAAAAATTTCAAAATTTTAATTGAACATACTAAGTTACTATTTGAGTGCAAATAGAATCACTCGACTTATGAGTAATTTGCCACTCAATCAATGATAAAAGGTTAAACTATCAATAGGTCCTAATAATTGAACCTAATTTCCATCAAGTCTTATTGGAAATAAATCTTAGTAAAATTGTCACTAAAAATAATTTTTTTAACGATTTTTTACATGTCATTAAAAATTAACAATTAGTGACTTTTTTTGTCACGATTTTTATAAATTGTCCCTAAAATTTGTAATTAGTGACGTTTTTCTGTAATGAATTTTTTAAATTATTACTGAAAGTTAAAAATTAGTAATGATTTTTTAAATTATCGTTAAAACTTATAATTAATGATGTTTTTTGTGACAATTTTTTAATTGTCGCTGAAAATTAACAATAAGTGACTTTTTTTAATAGTATTTGATGACAAACGCTATTAATTATCACATAACCTATTAGACAATAAGTCAATCCATTGACTTACGCTAAGCCCCTATGATAAAATGTGGATGTGAACCTAAATTAAATTAGACCCACAAATAGAAGCCCATTTCAAACCATGCTCTTCTCTAAGCTTCTTCTTGTCTTGCCTTGCCTTGCCTTGCCTTCACCATCATTAGGGTTTTACTCTCTGTGTGTGTGTGTGTGTGCGCGCGCGCGCGCGCGCAACATGGAGTGTGTAGCTAAAGTCCACCATCGTTGCCAACCACTCCGTGTGTGTGTGTGTGTGTGTGTGTGTGTGTGTGTGGGCGCGCACGCGTGCGTGCGTGCCGCCATAAACCCTAAACATGGAGTGTGTAGCTAAAGTCCACCATCGTTGCCAACCACTCCACCGCTCCCTCCATCACCATCATCCATTATTCTCCATACCCATTTCTTCACTTTCTTTCATAACCCCACCACCACCATCATCATCTTCACTCAAATCATCACTCTCAATCATAGCATCTTCATCATCATCATCTTCATTCTCAAACCCAAATCTCCAAAACCCTAAACCCCAACTTACTCCAAACCTTTTCCCTTTCTCTTTTCTCAAAGCCACCGCCATCGCGGCGGTTGCTGCCGCCACCGTACTCTTTGCTCGCTTTAACCTCAAACCCCTCATTTCTTTCTCTGCCATTTCTCCGCTGGTCACCTTCGCCGCTGAGGGAAGCTTGTTCTTACGAAGAGAAAGAGCGAACCCTAGAAGAGTATGCGAGTTCTCATACGAACGATGTTCAAGCCCTCCGGAGCTTAATGGAAGCGAAGATCAAGAATCGAAAGGTCAACAAAGCAATCGCCATTGTCGAACAATTGATTGGACTCGAACCCGAAGATGTCGAGTGGCCATTGTTGAAAGCCTATTTGCATCATTCGATGGAGACCTCAGGATGGTGAAATTAGGGTTCAATGAGATACTCAAGAAAGACCCTTTTCATGTGGAGGCTTATCACGGGCTTGTGATGACTATGTTAGAGGCCGATTCAGAGTTCCAATTGAAGGAGATTAAGAAGAGGCTTGTGGAGGCAATGGAGAGGAGCAAGAGGGAGAAGAAAATGGATGACTTGAGGGATTTGAAGCTCTTGATTGTGCAAATTTGGGTTATCAAAAGGAATTATAATGATGCTTTAAAGATTTATCAAGAACTTGTAAGCAGTGTTATTACAGGCACGCCTAGGTGTGCATCTAGACTCAAGTCCTATTCAGGCCCAAGGTTGCGCCTTGTAGTGTTCCAGGCCAAGCGACTTCGATAAGGCATGCCTACGCATGCGCCTAGGCCCATGCCTCATCTAGGCCCAAGGTTTGTACCTTGTTGTGTTCCAAGCCAGGCGACTTCAATAAGGCGCCTGACTGGTCCAAGGCACAATAAGCCCCAAGACTTGTGTCTTGAGGGCTTTTTTTATTGTTGCTTTAATTGGTTTTGTTTAAAATCTTATCATTGATTTAATATGGTGAAGCTACAGAAAATCTCTATTCTTATTACAAATGCCAATACATTGGGCATTCAATCTCAAATCAATGATAGAAAAAAAATTAGCCCTAATTCCTAATCTTCGAAGAATACTAAATGTTTAATATTTCATTTTGTTTATGTTTAACCCTAAATTATTTACTTATATTATTATTATTATTATTATTTTAATTTTATTTTTTTCCGTACAAGGTGCGCCTCACTTTGGTGAAGCCTACGCCTCTCCTTACGCCTTGAGCCTAGGCCCCAAGAGACCGTAGCGCCTTAGTGCACCTATTGCCTTTAATAACATTGCTTGTGAGGGAAGAATAGAGGGATTTATCAAGGTTTATCGAAGGGAATTAAGGGGTGTCCATTGGTTCAATACTTAAGACTTGACCTAATAACCTTGAGCTTGAGGTTATGGGTTCAAGTCCTGGGACCACCACTTTGTGCATTATGCCAAAGGTTAGGTGTGTACTCAATTTTTCCCTTCTCAAACACACATTAACGTGTACTAATTGGGCGTTGTTTTTTTGTGAGGGAAGAACCGAGGGATTTTCGACCATATTTGTGTCAAGGAATTATATACACTTTGTTGAGGAAGAAAGATGAGGCAAAGAAGCATTTTCAGAAGTATCGGAGGCTCGTTCCAATGGAGCACCCATATGCTCAGTATTTCGATGATAATATGATTGCAACCAAGGTTTTTGCACAGAAGGTGGAAAATGAGAGAACGGCTTCGAAAAGTTGAAGGGAAAAATGGGTTATCAAATTCTATGAATGGCTTGCTGGGAGTGCAGTGATTGTGGTGGATCGCGTACAAATGAGGTTCTTCTTTGTTACTCTGCTCTGGTTTCTCTTTTTGTTTATGTTTTTATATAGCAGTTTGTTTCTTGAAGTGTAGCTAGGAAGGTTAGCACAAACCACAGAGAAACTCAGTGGAAAGTTGTGGTTGGTTGAGTGGTTACATGGGTGTCAAAATTTTAGCAGACCAACTACTTAGGAGAGTATGTATACTAGTTTTTCTGATGAGGAAATAGTTAACTTATTGCTTCCTTGTTTTTTCTCTGGTGACATGCTTTAATTTTTGTTTTTTGATCCAGTATATTGAGGATGAATCAATGTGTCATTGTGTTGTTCGAATTTAGTCAATTATGGATATTTGTATGGTTCATCGGAGTTGAATTGCCTTTTGGTTCTATGTATATAATTATGTATTCATACAAAGCGTCATGAATGGTGGGACTATATAGAATGGAATAATTTTGACAGATGGTAGTAGTTTAAAATGTGAAACAGCTGCATCTTATGCTTCCAAAGTTGGTTATATAGGGCATATACAATCAAGAGGGTTGACAGATCTAATTTATTAGTTTGATAGCCTTATTCCGCTTAGACTGCTTTTTTGAGACGTGTTGATAGAGTGTCTGTATATAGACAACTTGTACAGAGTCTTCCACTGAAAGCTGTGAGAGATACGGGACCCTCTGAGCTGAGTAGCCTTCTCGTTCCTTTGGCGTTGCTAGTGCCATAAGCTCCTACCACAGAATGAACTGAAACAGCTGCCCATATCTATGTTCTATTTGTAAAAAGGGGCAGTTACTGGCTGGTCCTGTGGACCGGACTATTTACCAATAAGTCATGCTTTAACTTTCAATGATAAATTTGTCACTATAAAAACATCTTTAAAAAATACAATTCAACTACTTACATTTCTCGCATCATATTTCAATATAAACTAGCACAAATAATTTAAAAATAATTCAAAACTTACAAACAAAAGCAAAAATGTATCTATCATTTATCCCTTTGATAAATTTCTTAGTATCATCATTACTAGTACCAAATGATCATTCCACAAACACAAACATACATTTGTAAAGTCTCAAAATTTTATCATTATCAAAAGGAGAGCAAATACAAAAAAAAAAAAAAATTACTCACGATTTATGAGTAAATAAGTCTGGTTCATAGGACCCTGCTGATAATTATCCCTTGTAAAAATTGGTTTTCCCAAGCAATTTAGACACAGTTCACAATATAACTTCATGCACGATGTCTCTCTTAGTCCCTGACTGCTTGCTTTCTCAAACTGTCAAATCTATCTGCTCTCCTGAAGAGTCATGACATTCAGCAGACTCCTTTTCCCTTCTCCTTATTCTTAAAGCCCAACTGGATTTTCATTCTTGCCTTGTTCCTTTTTTAGGTAACTAGAAACCCCTTCTCTCCTCCAAGGTTGTTAAGATCGCAATCCGGATCGTAGGATCGTACGATCCTACGATCCAATATACATCATTCGATCCGACTCGTGCTTTGGATCGACCCCAGATCAGGATCGTGGTGGGATCGTGAAAGGATCGTTGGGATCGTATCTGGATCACGACTCCATGCGATCCAGATTTGAAGGGTTTTTTCTCAACTTGAAAACAAAATCAGGAGCAAAAAAAAGAGAGAGGCAGAGAAACAAAGTAAGCAAACCTGCGATTAGGGCAATACAACTTGGGAAAAGAGAAATTCAACATCAAATTTTAGATTTTGCAGCCACAAAACAGGTACGCTGTTCTTCTTCTTCTTCGCATCTTCCTCTCTCTTGGCATCTTCCTCTCACTTCGCTGTTCTTCTTCGTCTTCGAATCTTCCTCTCTCTTCGATCTTCTCTTCTTTTTCTTTCTTCACTGCGCAGCTCTTCTTCCTTTCTCTTCATTGATCTGCTTTTTCGTTGCTGAGCTGCTGTTCTTTTTCTTTCTTCTTGCTCTCATTTTGTTCTAATTTTGTATATTATATATATATACTGAATTCGTTGTTTGTTTTTATTATTTTTTTTTTTTTGCTCTTATTATTATTATTATTTTTTTTTTTATTTTTTTTTTTTTCTGTAAATTGTATATGATATATATATTTTTTTTTTTGCATGAATGATGTGTTGATCACTTGAACATTTGGATTTCAATTCAAATTTTATATTTGGTTCTGTTCCTCCTCAGATTTCTAGAATGGTGAAGCTTCAAACTCTCAATGTTGGTGATGATGATGATGATGATGATGATGGCACCGTGGGTGGTGATGATGTGGCAATGATTAATGTTGATTGTGGCAATAATGATGTTAATTTCGACGACCATAATAACTTATTTTAGTCTTTTATTTGTTCTTCCCTCATTGGTTTGTTTTGTTTTTATTAAGAAACAATGACAACAGTGTACAAGTGTTAGTATTTGCTTTTATTATGTTTTTGACTTCTTTTTTTGAAAAAAAATGTTTGAATGCTACCTTGAATTGCTATATTTCTTTTTTTTAGACTTATTCTATATATATTTTGATAGTATTACTTAGTCATATAAAAATTATTGTATTTTTTTATCATTTTAGTAGGATCTTACGATCCTCAATCCGATCCTACGATCCGATCCGACAGACCCCCAGAACGATCCTGAGTAGGATCTCGATCTTAACAACCTTGCTCTCCTCTAGTTGGTCTATATAGTACTTGGACGTTACAAAGAGAGGAAGGATTGTATGAAGTACGTACTTTTTTTCCTGCAGATACTAAAGCCCCTAAACTTCTCAGTGGAGTTGGGGTTTATTTGCTTCACATAGCAATGCTTGTTGATTTGGGCAAGTGAGTTTTTGTTACACTTGCTATCTCTAGTGGTGCAACCTGGAATGCATACAAGACTAAGTACATTCATTGTAATTATTAACGAGGATTATAAAAATTTTATCAGCATATGTAGAAGGCTGATCGAGGAGTTTCTCTTTATGGAATGTTTCAATTTTTGTGGATCCAATTTATTGAGTAGAATCAATTTGTCATTGTGGTATTTAAATTGAGTTAATTAGGGATATTTGTATGGTCCACTAGAGTTGAATTGCCTTCTTGGTTCTATTATGCATGTAATTCTGCATTCGAACCTAGTGTCTTGAATGAGTTCCAGTTTATATAGAATGGTATAATTTTCACATATGGTTGTTAAAATGTGAAATAGCAAAACAGCTGCATCTTATGCTCCTAAAGTTGGTTATACAATCTAAAGAGCCAATGGATCTAATTTAATTACCTTGTTCCACAGACTTAGTGGTTGAGACCTGCCAAGAGGTCCCATATATAGGCACCTTGTGCATAGTCTTCTACTTTTTGTTACTCAAAAACACTAATACCCTAACGATTTACGAGATGGGACACACGTTTTGAGACATTGCACATTTTTGTTTCAAAGCGCAAAATTTAGCAATCCAAAGCGAGTTTAAATTTTTTCCATTATATCTTAAAGTTTCCTATAAGAGGAATAAAAATCAAATATAATGAACTAAAACTTAGAGAAAATGGAGTTTTTGCATGATCAAATATTAGACAAATGAACCACAATACTTATAGAATTATGTTTTTATATGATTAATTTATAACAATATTTTATTGAATGTCTAACTATTAGAATATAGTAGCTGTTATATTTAGTAGTCACTTTAAATTCTAGTAGCGTGATTTATACAACTCTATCTCCATCATACCACATTTTAGAGTATGTGGTGTATTTCGTTTTCATTCCCATTCCTCGTACCAAAACTATCCGTGTCTTGAGGTAACATTACTTCTACTAAAGCTGTGAGAGATTATATATTAATAAAAGAAGAGAAATACAAAAGAAGCTCCAAGAACAACGGGACAAGATGTTTACTGAAAAAACGAAAGAAAATACAAGAAACAGAACTAGCTACATACAAAACTCCAATCCCTAAAAATAAAAAAATAAGGGAATCAGTGTTTTATTATATTTTAAGTTTAATGTATGTAATACAGGCCATAGTCTCCACTCCCCAGATCTATGTTTCTTTTGTGAAAATTGGTTGGCCTTAAACAATTTTGACAGTGCACAATATGACTTCAAGCATCAGCTCTATTTGATCGAGTTTATGATTGATTGTCAAAAACTAGTCTGGTAAAAAAAAAAAAAAAAAAAAAAAAAAAACACATAATTTTCAAATAGTTCTCTTTTTGGGGGAAGAAATCATTTTTGAAAATTTTAAAATATTTTTTTTAATATTTATTTTTGTCAAACTAGTTTCTTACTTTCCAAAAAAAAAAAAAAAAAAATCAGAAAACAAGTTTTGAAAACTCAACCAAACTGCCTGCTTTCCCAAAATTATCTACTCTCCTGAAGGGTATAATAACATTCTGCAACACTATCTCACAACCAACTTGCCACCCTTGATTTGATGGCCCATGGTTCTTCTCTCTTAAAGCCTAACTGGGTTTTCTTTCATTGTTGCCTCTGTTCCTTTTTAAGCAACTTGAAAGAAACCCCTTCTCTGTTGTTGTTGGCCTATATATAGTTGGACCTCTCACTACAAGTGGCTCTTACACGGAGAGGGAGGATTGTATGAGAGAATATACATTCTCTCCTGATACTAAAGCCACTAAAATCCTCAAGGAAGTTGAGTTTTGTTAGTTTCATGTATTAATTGTTGTTGGTTAAGTGATGCAACTTTGAATGCATACGAAACTAAGCACATTAAATTGTAAATATTAAGAAGTATTGTAAAAATCTGATCATCATATGTAGAAGGTTTCTGGCCAATTTATCGATGTCTTAATTTAACTTCTAACTGGCAAATGTAAAATGCTAGGTGGGTAATGATATTTACAACTTTGTGACAACATAGCCCAGTACTTGCTAATCTTCTTAAGCATTTTGGGTCTTGTATTGTACCCCCTTGTTCATTTCTAGATAAATTTGATTTGTTAATATTTGAGTTATTCCCAGATTTCTTACACCACCAAGTTCCGTCCTTAATTAGAAGCCTTGTTGTTGGGACAAAGGCTTAGTTTGATTTTGTTATTGCTCACTTGGTTATGCGGGTTCAACACAACTAATTTGTAACGCAGTTATGCCAAGTTACTACAAGGTATGTTTTCAAAACATTCAGGCATGAAACAAATTTGAATCACATCGCTACCAATAGTGTAAAATTTAGATTCAGATGTATTGCAGTTCTTTGGTTTTGCTTTTAGCAATGGATTGTTAGTTGGTGAGGCACATTCTGTTTGGTTTGGGTTCTCATAAATGTAATGGATATAATTTTTTTATTTTTTTAATTAAATTTTGTATGCTTGACCCAATTTTGTTTCCATCATTATTTATAGTTCTTGAATATTTCTAATCGTAATTTTCCATCCATGTCTATGTTGGTTAGTGGTTTGGTATGGTTGTAAGAATTGGGCCTTTTTTTTTTTTGAATGAAAAAAAAAAAAAAATGTTTTGAGTTGTCATCACTGCATTCGTAGGCCTAGGTTGGTGGTCTAGTGGAGAAGGCATCCTTCTCTACAGGCGTGACTCAGGTTTGAATCCGGAGGGGGGGGGGGGGATTTGCTGTTTTGCAGCTGGCTTTCTACGAAGATCTTGTCGTGTACTCCGATCGAAACCTGAGCTCGTCTATGGCGTGTGGTTGAGCTCCATTGGTGTCTCGGTGGTAAGTCCTTTCTTATAGGTTGAGTCAAATCAGGCCAACAACCGAAAGAATTGAGCATTTGATTGATTATTATTGTGGTAAAATATGATTGTCAAATGACAAAAATTAAAACAGGATAAACACAACAACATTTACGTGGTTTGATTATAAATCTTTATCTACTAAGTCTTCGTTTGATATGTGAGTTGATTTTTTAACTATTTTAGTCTGAAGTTAAAAAAACTTCGTTTGGGATGGATTTTTTAGCTTTCTTTATTTTTATTTTTGTGAGAGAAAAAATAAAATGATTATGATTTAGATATAATATTTTATCTTATTGATTTTTTAACTTATTTTATCTATTTATGATTATTTTAGCCTAAAAAATTTATGCCAAACATAACTTAAATTTCATTATGAATTAGAGATTACAATGAGTCTTATCAAGTTTCATTATGTATTAGAGATTGTAATGAGTCGGCTATTTCTCTCAACAACTATCTCCTTAAAGCTCCCAATATTATAATAATCTTGGATTCTCAAATTAAGCTTATAAGGGCTAAACTTCTCTTCAATTGGTGATCGAATTGGAGCATATTGTTGGGCTTGTGGGGGGCTATCACAGATCTCGTTTCGATGATCTGAACCGTTCAATTTGTAGAACTCGTCGATTACTTTATCCTGGTAAAATGTTACATTGATCAGATATCGATAGTTACTTGATTGGATCAGATTTCTGTCAAAGGTAAATATAATTTTCAAAATAAATTATTGATAAAAATCTGATACAATCAAGTAACTATTAATATTCGATCAATGTAATTTTTTACAAAAATAAAGTATTCGATGAATTTTACATATTAACAATTCGGATCATCGAAACAGGACCGGTCATCATAGTCCAACACCACCCTCTAGTCCACAAAGACAAGTTGCCCCCATCGTATATATACAAGGATCTGAAAGTAATAAACCAAGTGAACAATGACTCTTTTAATAACGAGTATATGTTTGGTTATGTTGAAGATATCAATTATTTGCTTGTATCATTCTTCTCAAAAAGTTTGCCAAAAATAGTACAAAAGGCTCGTCTAACACTTTGAAAGATAATAAAAGGAGATTGATGGTCCATTAAGAAAACAAAAATGATATTAATGTAAGGTTGATGATATAATGGGTCATTTTGGAAAATTGATAAAAAGTTAGTTTTTGATTTTTTACTAAGTTTTTTAGTTTTTTTGAAAGTGATTTGGGAAGTTGGTAAAAAACTGACTTTTTACTTTTTAGTTTAATATTTATTTATAGTGTCAAATCAAATTAAAATAATCAAAATACCCTTCCCCAACATAAGAGATTTTTTTTTTTTTTTTTTATAGGCCCTAATTTGTAATTTTAGGGCTGCGTTTTTAGCACTTCCCAAAGGGATTTTGTTGCGTTTTTGGCAACCACGTTTTTAGACATTTTGTCTAAAAACATGACTTTTTACTATGTTCCCAAAATAGCACAATATTATTTTTGTAATTATGAATTAAATTGATAAATATTTTTATTTTTATTAAATAATGTAAATGAGATAGATCATTAAATGTGATTTTTTCTTTTTATCTATAAATTTTGTTTTGTGTTTTCTTTATAATCCTATTTCACCCAAATTGTCATATTATATGATCATCCTCAAGTCCTTGTCAGTCTTTCATCAGATTGATTTATGACAGAAATTTTTGGCTTACCACAATATGAATTCTTTAGTGGTTCATTTTTTTCTTTTTTCTTTTTTGGGTGTGCCTTGAGAAAATGTGTTTTTTTTATTCTTAATTTTTAAAATAAAAAATGGTTTTAGTTCTTTATAAATTGTTGTTACATGCCAACAGAAAATGTTAATGGTTTTTTGATTTAACAAGTTGGTAGGCTATTGATATTTAATTAATTTAATTTTTTTTATAAATAATCTATTTCATAAATCTTAGCCGATGATTGATTCATAATTATTTTGAAAAGATAATTAAAAGTCATCTTTTAACTTTTAAATCATTTTAAATGACATCATCTCACATATTTTTTATACATTTTTTCAAAAAAAATAAAAAAAATAAAAAATTAACTTTTAATCATCTACCTAAAGTAAAACTCAATATATTAAAATAAACCTACTAAAACGCAAAAATCGTTGCATTAAAACCCAAGTGGAGGCCTGCCTATACTTGTCTAGGCCTTTTTAAAATGTCTTAGGAGTTGAAATTTCTTAATTTTCTTTTACTGACAGGATACTAAACCTACCCCATGGTTTCCCCCTACTATGCCTCAATTATTAGGGGTTATAGTCTACTGTCGTTTTGACATCTAATTTAAAAAGTTATATTTTTAAAATTTTTTAATAAAAACTTTTAATAATTTTTTAAAAAGTTTGTATCCATTTTTTAATAATTTTTTTTCCTTTTCTACATTTATCTAGTTTTGAATGATTTAAAAACTAAAAAAAAAATTAAATTTTTAAAAAAAATACTATAGATAAAAAGTTTTTTAAAAAAAATGCCCTGTTTTGTTTTTTAGTCTTTAGTCAATTTTTTTTCTTAAATTTTTACTACTTTCTGATTCGTAAACCTTAAAAGTATAATTTTTTTTATTTATAAAATTCTAAAAAAAATTCACTAATATTGTGTTTGATTGAGGGATTTGGAAAGGAAAATGGAAAAGGTAAGTGAAATGTGAATAAAACATACTTATATTTCACCTAGTTTCACATACCTTTTTCATTTCCTTTTTCAAATCTCTCCTCAAATCCTCTAACCAAACACAGTGTAAAAGTAAAAAGAAAAAAAAAAAAACGTTGAAAAGTAATTCCAGACACAAGATTGACACACGTCCAAGTGGCCATAATTGTGGATATGGACCCCCAAACACACTAGTTAAAATGATTTGTTTTTTATTTTTTTAAATATTTTTTCTTTAAGAGTTTTGTTAACAACCGCTCATTCAACAGTTATTGCGGACTAAATAATATTAAAAAATTATATTTCCATACCTATTTTATGTATTTTCACATATTTTTATATATTTTTAATGATTTTTTACATAATTTAATATTTTTTTTATGTGCATATGGTGGTGGTTTGCATTTCCCTTTCTTTAACTACAATTATTAGCTTAAGTGGTTCCATCCTCTCCCCGTAATCACTTTCTTACCCCAACTTTTTCTTTAGCTTGCAGGAAAATATTGTATGATGTGACAGACCATGCATTGGGAATTGTTAGATTATTGAGGACAAATGCATGAAATTTGGGAACGTTGATTTTGATGTGTTTACCTTAATTTAACTAAGGATTGTTTTGGAAAGATAGTTATAATTAATTTTTTTAGTGAAAAGTTACTTATAAATAATTTTTTTGTGAGAGATAAAGTGAGTTATAATCTGAGAAATGGATTATAATCTACTTCCCAAAATATGCCTTAGTCTAATGGTCACAATTTGATTCATGAGGATGGGATTAAGGGAATTTGAGAGATGATGAAGGACTTGTAATGAAAAAAAAAAAATGCCCAAGAAGTTGAATGGTAAAGGAATTTGTTTTAAGATAAACAGTTTGTTTTAAGATAAATAGTAAATTCAGACATCTTAGATTTAACTTTTTTTTTACTTTTGATCTTTATTGATGTACACGTGATTTGTGAATAATAGAGTGTATTTGGAGTGATAGAGGATCGTGGCATAGTGGCTATCGGCAACAGATGACTGACAATTGGAGTTATAGATGAAAGAGAAAGAAAGAGGGAAGAGGAGAGAAGAATAGGGATGATAGATTGGGGAAATGAAGTTATAGATGAAAGAGAAAGAAGAGGGAAGAGAAGGGAAGAGAAGAATATGGATGACAGATTGGGGAAACGGCTAGGGTTGGCTTTGTAACTTTGAGAATGAATATACTAATAAAAATTAGAATATAATAATGATTGATAATTAATGAGAATATACTAAAAAAATGTAATTACATATATATATATATTATAAATATAAATATATTTAATAAATAAAATTGGGGCAAGGGATAGATAGAATGGAGAAGGAAAAGCAAAATTCATTCTCGTTCTACTTCTTTATCAAGGTATGAAAAATTCGGATGGGATGGAGTAAGAGGTGTCGAAGTGGAGGGAAATTGCCATCCTAGAAGAGAAGGAACAATTTGATAAATTCAAGATAAATTCCAACCGACGGAATTAGTTTGTTTGACCAAAATTTTTGAATAAGAGGTCAGCGATTTAAATCTTTTTATTTGCGTGTGAGTCGTATTTTTCATTATTTTGTTGAGTTTTTCTCTCCCACTTGATAGTTTCTTTGTGTATTAATTATTTGTTAAATTTAATCTTCATAACAAACATAATTCACAAGGCTTCATTGTAATGTCAAATATATTAATAAACAAAAAACAAAAAGAAATTTTTTTAATTTAGTGTAATCAGACTAAACCAAACCAAATCAAACATTAAGTCTCATTACATGGAATCAGCTGCATAAATCCTTATTTTTTCACTCGACTCTATCCAATGCCATTTTGTTAATCAAATTAAGGAGATTCATATATTTATTTACTACACTAGTCCACGTCAATCTAGTTTTATACCCCTTATTCTAACACTACCATCTACTGTTACTGTATCGCATCTCTTCACTACGATCTATGTTGGTTTCCATTGTATATGACCAAATCATCTCAATCCATTCTAGGAATGACAACGGGGCGGGGCCGGGGCCGGGGATCACACTCCCCATCCCCGATCCCCGATGGTGGAAATACCCGCGTCCCCGGCCCTGATCCCTGACGGGGAACCCATAACCGCCCTCGTCCCCATCCCCTGACGGGGATCGGGTTTCCCCGACCCCGAAAATTCCCCAGCCAAAAAAAATAAAAAAAAATAAAAAAATCAATTCTACACATTTACAAGAATTCATCAACAACAAATCTAACAAACCTACACATTTTCTTGATCTTCATTAACACATTTACAATAGAGCATTATTTTACAATAGATCAACAACAAATCAACAAATCAGAGACAGAGAGATTTTCAACAACAGATTTCATTTTCTTGATCTTCATCAACAAACAGATCAAAAAATCTAACACATTCATCAACAAATCTAACACAGATCAACATGTTCATCTTCATCTTCATCATTTTCAGATCTGAAGAACAAAATCAAAAAACAGAGAACAAAATCAAAAAACAGAGATAGAGAGAGAGAGAAAGAGAGAGATGAGGAGATACCGTGAGAGAGAGAGACAATGAGATACCGTGAGAGGGAGAGAGGAGGAGCTGCGGTGAGGAACGACGGTAAGAGAGGAGCCGTCGCCGACCAAACCAGGGAGGGAGAGAGAGAGAAGAGGAGATACCATGAGAGAGACGACGATAGCGTGAAAGGGAAAAGAAGAAGAAGCCGCCAGTGAAAGAGAGAGGAGGAGCTGAGGTGAGAAGCGACGATGAGGGAGGAGCCACTGCCGACCAAAATAGTGAAGGAGAGGCGGTGAGGAACGGAGGTCGTGTGTGTGAGAGAAAGAGAGGGAGAAAATGTTTGTGTGTGGGTGTTCTGCGTCTGCTAACAAATAGCCCAAACCCTACACACACTCACACATATATTATATATAAACAGGGGCAAAATAGTAATTTTACATCGGGGGAAACCGGGGCAGGGTCGGGGTCAGGGCGGGTCCGGGGTTGAAACATGTATCCCCGTCCCCGACCCGAATATCATCGGGGATTTAATTTTTAATACCATCCCCGGCCCGTCGGGGGTATTTTTCGGGGAATAACCGCTCAATTCGGGGTCAGGGGATCGAGTTCCCGTCGGGCCGAGTTCCAATTGCTATCCCTAATTCATTCTCTCTCAACTTATCTTCTATCGATACTACTCCTACCCATTCTCAAATATACTCATTCCTAACTCTGTCTTTTCTAATATTCCCACACATCCACCTTAACATGCTCATCTCAGCAACACTCATATTATCTACATGTTATTTTTTAGTTGCTTAACAGTTCATCCCATACAACATTGCTAGTTTAATTATTAATATTGATGAAATTTATCATTAGTCTATAATTTTTTAATGCATTGATCTACAATTCCCCCCTCCCTCCTAAAAAAACAAAACAAAACAAAACAAAGAGAGAGAGAGAGATTTCCATCCATTTTTTTATCTTGCCACACATCCACCTTAACATGCTCATCTCAGTAACACTCATCTTATCTACATGTTATTTTTTAGTTGCTTAACAGTTCATCCCATACAACATTGCTGATTTAATTATTAATATTGATGAAATTTACCATTAGTCTATAATTTTTTAGTACATTGATCTACAATCCCCCCCCCCTCCTAAAAAAAAAAAACATAACAAAACAAAACAAAACAAAACAAAATAGAGAGATTTCCTACCATTTGTAACTTTTTTTTTTCTTCCCTTCCCACCTCTATTATAACTTAGAAAAAATAAAAAAATCTACCATAATTCTTTTCTGTACTTTCATTGAATTGTAACTTTCCCATTAAATTATTTGAATATATGTACAATGTCCTTTTTCTTTGTTTTTTATTTGAATATATGTACAATGCCCTTGCTCCAATATGTTTCACCCCTTATGAAAATGGTACAATCCGACAATCTTTAATATTTGTAAAACATAAAATATTTGCCAAAATAAATCAGGTTTTCCAATTACTAAAAAAACCACAAAATCTGATTTAATTATTACATACAATTTTCACTGCTGAGACATTTTCCTTCACTTTGGCATTTTACCACACACCGGGTACCTTTGTTTAGAAAGCAATTGAGAAAAGCTTCGTTTGGCATTTGATTTTATGTTAAAAAAACATAAAAAAATAAAATTAATTATATAAATTAATATGACAAAATATCACATTCAAACTATAATCATTATACTTGGTGATGTTTTGAAAAGTTGGTAAAAAATTGACTTTTTTGACTTTTTTAATCTATTTTATCCTTTTATAGATAAAAAATGTGAGAGGTGATATGACTCAAAATTGATCAAAAGTTAAAAGTTGGGCTTTCCAAAACCCCTTTATCTCTCATAAAAGTCAAAAAAATCAAACCAAACGAGGCTAAAAAGCCAAGTTAAAAATGTCTCAACACAAAAAAACCAACTAAAAAAATCAATGTCAAATGAAGACTAAATAAACTATTCATTTTATGAGAGCCATTGGAAGTCTAAGAGCATTTTCAAGAGTATTTTACTTATTTATTTATAAAATATTATAAATTATATTTTACCTAACTTTTAAAGGCAATCTACATTTATTTACCTTCCGTTTATTTAGACAGAAAATATTTTTTGTATTTTTTTGACATTTGATATAACAAAAAATAAAAGTCAAATGAAAAACATTTTTCATGATTAACGAAAAATAAGTTTACTTGGGTAAAAATGTTTTTCATTTTTAAAGGCGAAAAATATTCTTCGAACTAAAAGCTTACCAATTTCACCACACTATCATTACTACTCTCACCTCCAGCACCACACCACCATCACCGTGACCACTGCCACCATCATCGTAGCCATCATTGTCACCACAACCACCCGACTGCAGTACTACCTCCACCTTTGTCCTTCTACCACTACTACAAAACATAGCAAAATGTTTTCTCTGAAAAGCATTATCCACCCAAATAAATGGAGCGTTAGTGAATTTGGATTGAGAAAAAATGGTTAGATTTTCTATAATCTAAATTTGTCTGTCATGTTCGAGAGGCTCATAGTGCTCACCACATAACCCATTTTGATGAATCGAACAGTTCATTTGTAGGGTCTTTGCATATCATCCGTGTAAAAAATTAGATCAGTCCAATAGTTGTAACATTTTCATTATATCTCGTTTGTTTATTAAAAAATAAACAATAAAACTATGTTTGGCATATGATTTTTTTATTATTTTAGTCACAAAAAGATAAAATAAACTAAAAAATCAATAAGACGAAATATTACATTCATACCATAATTATTGCATTTTTTCTTTTATGAAAGTCAAAAAATTCAAAAAAAACTCATCTCAAATGAAACATTTTAGCTTATATCAAAAAATTAAAAAATCAACTCACATATCAAACGAAGGTAAGTGCATTTTTGCACCGAAAGCACTATTGTTGTGTTTCTACATATAATATATATTGATAATGCAGTTCGTCTAGGTGGATGGGTCGAACTGATCCAAGCTCCCTGAATCTGGGTCGGGGTGTCGAAATCTCACCGGTGTGACCTGCAAGCAAGTCCAATGGGGAACGGGGTAGTCCCCCAGTGAACCCTCCGACGAATAAGTTAGTGTCTGGGCGATAGATAGAGTGAGAGAGATAAGGGATAGAAAAACTTAACTTTCTCCTTATCTTCCAACTTTGCTTATATCCTTCTGTCATCATTTCGTTCCCTGCCGAAAGCTTGTGCCGTCATTCGTCTTGTTCAGGGTGAGGGGGTGCCATTCCGACTGAGGGGTGTTGTCGCAATAAATGCTGTGATGGCTTGCATTAATGGTGATGTGCTGTGGCAATAACTTTGCAGATCTTTGTCTGCTGACGTGGCCTTTTCTGAATCTGCCATGTGTCCGGATATCATTGGTCCTCCCTGCCCAGTTGGCTTCCAGTGGTGCTGGGTTTTGCTAACCAGGTTGTGTAATGGGGGTTTAAATGGTGGGTTGTGGTCCTTGTGGGCCTATCTGGGCCTATCCATGTCAGTAGTCCCCCATTCCCGAGTGCAGCTTTAGTCCAACGAAGGGAATAGTGATAATTAGACAGACGAGTCCGATCGTGAGGGTGACCGAGCGTGAGGAGCCGACCGTGAGGGTGGCCGAGCGTAGGAGGCCGACCGTGAGGGTGGTCGAGCGCGGGAGGCCGACCGTGAGGGTGGCCGAGCGTAGGAGGCCGACCGTGAGGGTGGCCGAGCGTAGGAGGCCGACCGTAAGGGTGGCCGAGCGGAAGAGGCCGACCGTGAGGGTGGCCGAGCGTAGGAGGCCGACCGTGAGGGTGGCCGAGTGCGGGAGGCCGACCGTGAGGGTGGCCGAGTGCGAGAGGCCGACCGTGAGGGTGGCCGAGCGTAGGAGGCCGACCGTGAGGGTGGCCGAGCGGAAGAGGCCGACCGTGAGGGTGGCCGAGCGGGAGGCCGACCGTGAGGGTGGCCGAGTGCGAGAGGCCGACCGTGAGGGTGGCCGAGCGTAGGAGGCCGACCGTAAGGGTGGCCGAGCGGAAGAGGCCGACCGTGAGGGTGGCCGAGTGCGGGAGGCCGACCGTGAGGGTGGCCGAGTGCGAGAGGCCGACCGTGAGGGTGGCCGAGCGTAGGAGGCCGACCGTAAGGGTGGCCGAGCGGAAGAGGCCGACCGTGAGGGTGGCCGAGTGCGGGAGGCCGACCGTGAGGGTGGCCGAGTGCGAGAGGCACGGGGCTCAAGAGGCGGCGTGTCACGTGATGACTTGAAATGGAAAAGAAAAGGTGAGGACAGAGGTCAGTGCATCTGGACCATACACGTGGCAGAATTTCGGGGGAGGGGAAAGGCCAGGCGTTAGATCAGAAGTGAAACGTCAGGGCATTATTATGGGCATTGATGTCATGGTTTTGGCGGATGATTTGAAAGGTTTTCAAACTGGCGAACATTAATTTGGATCCTTGGAATACAGGCAAACCGTGGGCGTTTGGTATCATACGATTCACTTACTTCTTTACAAAGACGCAAGATATTTCTGGTGTTAGTTCCTTCGTTGCTCAGGACACCCCATTGAAACACTTCTTCGATTTGTTGGAACCTGCATCAGAAGCGATTCGCAAACACAGCTTAGACATGGCTCAGGAAGAGACTGCAATTGTTAGGGTAGATCCACTAGGGGACGATGATGCAGAGGAATTAGCGGCACAATACAGAACGGACAGAGTGGGGGAACCAACGATGCGTGTCCATGGTTCCACCTTGGTGGAGGCTCCGACGCCGATTAGTGAGGTGATGGCAGATCATTGGCATACAAAGGCGGACAAATCGATGATAACAGAGGCGGAGTTGGGGGTAATCCGCGAGAAGTACCAAATTCCGGCGGGAGTGGAGTTGTGGTTGCCGGCGTCGACGGAAAGGCCGTCGGACGCTAGGGTAGGAGGGTTTTCCCTGTACGAGGAGGCTCTGAAGGGAGGGTTGAGGTTGCCTCTGCCTCAAATAGTGGTGGACGTGCTCAACCACCTAGAAGTAGCGCCGGGCCAGCTGATGCCCAATGCCTGGAAGATTCTGATGGCCTGTGCGAGTGCATGGCCGAAGGCGAATGAGGGGGAGTCGATGGCGGTGGAGGAGTTCTTTGCCTGTTACAAGGCCTCTGGGCAACAGGAGACGTGGGTGACCCTGCAGGCAGTTGTGGGGAAGGGGTTGGTGGCTGGTCTGCCTACGTCGATCAAGGGATGGCGGGCGCGGTGGTTCTACGTTTCGGCGAACGGAGGGCCTGGGGTGAGCGCCGTCTGGAAGGTGCCAATTAGGACGGTGGAGGCAAAACTGGGGGCGGCAGCGGGGGAAAGGGTGAAGAGAGTGAAAGAGTGGAGGGAGAAGGAGAAGGCGAGGTGGGACGACCTCGTGCAGCCCTCTGCACTATACGAGGCAGGGTTGGGTCCTCAGCCGATCGGTGGGGATCTTGACCGAGCAGAGTTGGAGGCAAGGAGGGAGGCCCAGGAGGCTGAGGACCTAGCCATTCTTGCCAAAGCCACCATGTTCAAGAAGGCACAGGACGACCGACCTTCACAACCGATTGCGAAGGAGAGGATTAGGCCTCGCCCGAAGCCGTTGGGGGAGAAGGACTTGAGTAAGTTTGAACCACGAAAGCTCCCTGTGGATCCTGTGAAGGAGAGGGCCAGGGATGGTGGGGAGGCTCTGAAGAGGAAGAGAAAGAAAAGAAGTGGCCCTGCAGAGGCTGCAGGAGAGCCTGGGTTCAAGAAGGTGAAGAAGGCCCCTGCTGCGGTGGAGACCCCTGTGGTGAAGGATGCCTCAGAGGTAGCGAGTGTCACCCCAGCACTGGAGACTGTGGAGGTCGCCCCAGCAATTCAAGTGGCAGTGGGTGCAGGCAGTGCTGAGCCAAGTGGGGGGCAACAGACCCAAAAGGGTCCTGCAGCCCAGGAAGGAGGAGTGGATCCGAACACCGCCTTCTACCATGCCCGCGCGGTTGCTGGAAGGGTG
The DNA here is from genome assembly GCA_030407325.1 of Camellia japonica. Lineage (NCBI taxonomy): Eukaryota > Viridiplantae > Streptophyta > Magnoliopsida > Ericales > Theaceae > Camellia > Camellia japonica. The sequence goes on from JAPPVO010000017.1 coordinate 56,068,648, forward strand.
AAAGGGGAAGAGGGATCAGCTAGGGCAGGGGCTGACCGTCTGTTGAAAGTTGTAGAAGGGTCAGACCTGCGCGCGGCCTCCAGTTTCAATGAGGCTGAGCTGCTGAGGGGGTTATGCTCTGCTCAGATGGAGGTAACTGCCCTGGCAGGGGCTCTTCTAAGGAAGGCGGGGGGAGCCAGGCTGAAGGCAGAGAAAGCTGAGGCACAGCTGGCGAAACTGAAGGTGGAGAAGGCAAGTTGGACAAATGCCCAGGCTGAGCTGAAAGCAGTCAAGCTAGATCTGGAGGATACACGCCGCAGGGTTGTGTCACTCGAGTTCCAGCTGACTGGTGAGCAGAAGAAGTTGGAAGAGTCCCAACAGGCTTGTGCCATTGCTAACGATCGCCATGAAGAGGCCATGAACAGCAACGAAGAGTTGGTGAAGCAGAAAGATGAGGCAGATGCTAAGGTGGAGGCTCTGCAAAAGGCGTTGGAGAATGAGCTGGCCAAGGCAGAGGGGGAGAAAGAGAGGCTGAGGAGGGAGCTGGGGGCAGAAGTGGAGAAGATGAGGGCGGAGAAGGAGAGCCTGGAGAAGGAGGTGGAGGAGGAGAGGAGGAAGTTGATTGCTGAGGGGGAGGTCTATAAGAGGGAGCTGGAGGCTGAGAGGGCCAAGGCCGCAGCTGAGAAGGAGGCCCTACAAAAAGAACTGAACGAAGAGAAGGCGAAAGCGGCTTCGGAAAGGGCTGCCTACCCCGATCTTTATGTTGCAGCTGTTACCCAATTCAAAGGGTCTCCTGAATTCCAGATGGCAATTGACGCTGCAGTTGCCAGCAGTTTAGCGAGGGAGGAATCTGGGGGGGCTGGAACATCGCGGGCGACGGCTGGAGGGAGGCCTGAATCTGAAGTCATAGAGAGCTTTCAACGGTCAGATTTTTATAAACATGAAATGGCAGAGTTCTGGGACAGCGGCTGGAAAATGTTCAAGCGCAAGGCTGAAGAGCTGTTCCCAGAACTTGACTTCAGCAAGGTGACAATTGGGGAGGATGATGTGGCCCAGACCCCCCTGGATGAGGGCATAGAAGAGGCAGACCTTATCTCCAGTGAGGAGGAGGAGTGATCTGTATGAGGGGTAGACTTAGGAGTTTTTTTTGTTGTTGTTGTTGTTTTTTTTTTTTTTGAAGGGATGTAAGTAATTTGTACACACATTTTTGAATGAATAAAATGGCACTTATGGTTCTAGCTGATGATTCCGTGTTAGTTTGGTCTTGGTTTGTTTTTCTTGTGATTATTTTGCGCACTGATGTTTTCAGCAAATGCTTGTGCTAGGCAGCAGAGCAAGGTGAAACTAAAGTCATGCCAAAATCCAAGTCAGAATAGGATAAGGAATTTTCTAATGCAGAGTGAAATAGCAAATTTGTTTAAGTGTGGGGGGGAATCTGGAAAGTAATGTTTCAAATCGAATGAGCATGGAAGTATGCTGAAATGTGATGTTAAAGATGTAATTTGCAAATAAAATATGGGAGAGCATCTTTAAAATAGGAATAAGTGTCAAATTACCCTGAAAAAGTAGATTGAAATGTAATGTTGAAGATGTGATTTTCAAATGAAATATGGGTGAGCATCCTTAAAATATGACTAAGGCATCCTTAAAATATGACTAAGTGTCAAATTATTTTGAAATTGTGGTTAAGCGTCGGATTATGACTGAGTGTTTTGCTTTATGGGCTTTCATTCATAGGTCTGACTGGGGCTTGTGAAGATGCTCAGGTCTGGCCGAGGCTTTTGAAAGTGCTCAGGTCTGGCTGAGGCTTTGAGTGCTCAGGTCTGTCTGAGGCTTTGAGTGCTCGGTCTGGTCGAGGCTTTTGAAAGTGCTCAGGTCGGACTGAGGCTTTTGAAAGTGCTCGGTCTGGCCGAGGCTTATGTAAATGCTCAGGTCGGACTGAGGCTTTTGAAAGTGCTCGGTCTGGCCGAGGCTTATGTAAGTGCTCAGGTCGGACTGAGGCTTTTGAAAGTGCTCAGGTCGGACTGAGGCTTTTGAAAGTGCTCGGTCTGGCCGAGGCTTTTGAAAGTGCTCGGTCTGGCCGAGGCTTATGTAAGTGCTCAGGTCGGACTGAGGCTTTTGAAAGTGCTCGGTCTGGCCGAGGCTTTTGTAAGTGCTCAGGTCGGGCTGAGGCTTTTGAAAGTGCTCAGGTCGGACTGAGGCTTTTGAAAGTGCTCGGTCTGGCCGAGGCTTTTGTAAGTGCTCAGGTCGGACTGAGGCTTTTGAAAGTGCTCGGTCTGGGGTCTTGAGTGTGTGCCGCAAGCTGAAACTTAATTGGGACGATGAGGATAGCTGGGAGACAAAGCAGTTATGAGAAATGTAGTACAATGACCAAGAATTACATCATGCGTCAAAATGGGAGTACAACAATTGAGGAATACAAAGTAACAGCTTATTGAAAGTAGCGTTTCAAGTGTTCAGCATTCCATGGGTGGGGAAGGTCGCGACCCTCCATATCTTGAAGTCGGTAAGTGCCTGGACGCGGTCTGGCTTTCACAATATAGGGTCCCTCCCATTTGGCGGCCAATTTACCCTCAGTCGGATTCTTGGTGGCAAGGGTTGCTTCTCTCAACACTAAGTCCCCCACAGCAAATTCCCTTGGTCGGACCTTGCGATTGTAGTGTGTCCTCATTTTTTGCTGGTATGAGGCTAATCTTACCGCAGCGGTCTCCCTGAGTTCTTCAATCAGGTCTAGGTCCGCGCGACGGAGCTCTTCGGTTGAGGCGAGGTCTGGATGCAGAACCCTGGGGGTGGGCAGACCGACTTCGACTGGGATGACCGCCTCAGCGCCATATGTTAGACGAAAAGGGGTTTCCCCAGTGGGAGTCCGAGCAGTGGTTCGGTAGGCCCAGAGTACGTTTGGGAGTTCCTCAGCCCAAAGGCCTTTAGCAGCTTCGAGTTTGGTTTTGATGATCTTCAGGAGAGAACGGTTTGTGACCTCAACTTGGCCGTTTGCTTGGGGGTGACCAGGGGAAGAGAAACATGGTTGAATCTGGAGATCTGTACAAAACTGCCTATACTTGGCGTTGTCGAATTGCTTTCCGTTGTCGGTGACAATGGCTTGAGGGATGCCAAACCTGCAAACGATCGACTGCCAAATGAACTTGGTTGTATTTCGCTCGGTGATGGTGGCCAGGGGTTCTGCCTCTACCCATTTGGTGAAGTAATCGATGGCGACAATTGCAAACTTGGTCTGGCCTCGGCCGGTGGGAAGTGGACCAACCAAGTCGATCCCCCATTTGGCGAATGGATAAGGGCTGCAAAGGGTGATCAGCTCGGTAGGAGGGGCGTGTGGGATGTTGGCGAAGCGCTGACACTTGTCGCATTTAAGCACAAAATCGGTGGCATCTTGGTTGAGAGTCGGCCAGAAGTAACCTGTGCGGAGTACTTTCTGAGCGAGGGACCTGCCCCCCGAGTGGTTGCCACAGATCCCCTCATGGATTTCTTGCATGACATAGGTTGCCTGGGTGGGGTTGAGGCATCGCAGGTATGGGCGCGAAAAACCTCGTTTATAAAGGATGCCATCGACCAGAATGTAGTTAGCCGATCGAGCTCTGACCTTGGCAGCTAGCTGTTGGTCGTTTGGGAGCTCCCCAGCGGTCAAGAAGAGGAGAATGTCGGATGCCCAAGGGATGGGTTCAGTCTGGAGGAATTGCACTTCTTGTGAGTCGGGCGAGATGGCCGGGTGGGCTAGATATTCAAGGCGAACTCCATCGCTAAGGTCGGAATGGTCAGCGGAAGCCAGCCGGGCCATTTCGTCTGCTTTGGAGTTTTCCGTCCGGGGTATGTGTCTGATCTGGAAAGTATTGAAGAGGCGAACAAGGGGGAGTGCTATGTCTCTGTAAGCTCGCATTGTGTCATCCTTGGCATCGAATTCCCCCGTGATCTGACCGACGATGAGTTGGGAATCACTGAACACGCGGATCTGGTCGACACCAATGTCTTTGGCGAGGCGGAGTCCTGCTATCAATGCTTCATACTCAGCCTCGTTATTACTAGCCTCAAACAGGAAGCGAAGAGCACATTTGAAATAGCCACCCTCAGGAGAGGCGAGGATGATGCCAGCCCCACTACCTGCCCTGCGAGATGACCCATCAACATTGAGAGTCCAGGAATGGGGATCTTCAGGATCGGCAGGAGCTGATGGGGCTGTTGAGGTAGTGGGTGGCATAGGATTGGTGAATTCCATGATGAAGTCGGCTATAGCTTGCCCCTTGATTGCTGTTCGAGGGCGGTAGGAGATGTCAAACTGGCTGAGTTCAACTGACCATTGCATTAGTCTGCCCGAAAGTTCTGGTTGTTGCATGACCTTCTTCAAGGGTTGGTCGGTGAGGACCACTATAGGGTGGGCTTGGAAGTAGGGCGAAGTCGTCTGGATGCAGTGACCAAAGCCAAGGATAGTTTTTCTAGCAATGGGTAATTCTGCTCTGCTCCCCTCAGAGCCCGGCTGATGTAGTAAACAGGCCGTTGGACTGAGCCATCTTCTCTGATGAGGGCCGCGCTGACAGCGGTGTTCGATACTGCTAAGTAGAGGAAGAGGGGCTCGCCTGTGATGGCTTGGGAAAGGAGGGGTGGATTGGCCATACACTGTTTTAACTGCTGGAAAGCCTCTTCGGACTCAGTTGTCCATTCGAAGGTCTGCCTGAGGACTTTGAAGAAGGGTAGGCACTTATCTGTGGCGCGGGAGATGAAACGGTTGAGGGCGGCTACTCTGCCAGTGAGCCGTTGAACTTCTTTAACCGTTTTGGGTGACTGCATCTCGACCAGAGCTTTGATCTTTTCAGGGTTAGCCTCAATGCCGCGTTGACTAACCATGAAGCCCAAGAATTTCCCAGACCCTACGCCAAAGGCGCACTTCTCGGGGTTGAGCTTCATCTGATACTTTCGAAGGGTGGCAAAAGTCTCTCGCAGGTCGGTGATATGGTCAGTGGAGAGTTTGCTCTTGACTAGCATGTCATCCACGTATACTTCCATGTTCCGACCGATCTGATGGTGGAAAACTGCGTTGACTAACCGTTGGTAGGTGGCCCCAGCGTTTTTTAATCCGAACGGCATTACGCAGTAGTGGTAGGTACCTCGGTCGGTGATGAAGGACGTGTGTTCCCGATCGGATGAGTGCATCATGATTTGGTTGTACCCAGAGAAAGCATCCATGAAACTGAGCATTTGGTGACCGGCCGTGGCATCGACCAGCAGATCTATGCGGGGAAGTGGGTAGCTATCCTTGGGGCAAGCTCTGTTCAGGTCGGAGTAGTCGACGCAGAGACGCCATTTGCCGTTGTTTTTGCGAACCAGGACCACATTAGACAACCACTTAGGATAGTCCACGTTTTGGATGAACTGGGCCTCAAGGAGTTTGTCAACTTCTGCAGCGATAAGATTATTACGCTCTGGGTGGAAGATTCGCTGCTTTTGGCGGTAAGGTCTGAAATGAGGTTCGATGCTGAGGCGGTGGGTTATGAGAGAAGGGTCAATGCCTGGCATGTCAGCATGAGTCCAAGCAAAGACGTCCCTGTGCTCGGTCAGGAGGGCAGTAAGGTCGGCTTTGGCTTGGGAAGGTAGTTGGCTGCCGATTTTAGCTGTTTTGAGCGGGTTGGTGGGATCAATATTGACCTCGACGAGCTCCTCCACTGGTTCTCCTCTGACCAGCTCGTCCTCATCTCGGGCGTCGAGCCCTTCAATGATCATTGCTTCCTTCAACTTAACCTCTTTAAGGGAGGCGACGTAGCACTCCCTGGCCACTGTCTGCTCTCCTCTGACTGTCCCGACACCAGAATCAGTAGGGAATTTGATGGCAAGGTGATAGGTGGATGTGATGGCTTGGAAGGCATTTAGGGCCGTGCGGCCAAGGATGATGTTGTAAGCAGAAGGGCAATCGACCACAAGGAAGGTGAGCAACTTAGTGGTCTGCCTGGGGTGTTCGCCGATGGTGATAGGTAGGTCGATGGAGCCGATCGAGGTCACACGGTCGCCGGTGAAACCGACTAGAGGGGTTTGGAGCGGGGATAAGCTTTCTTCTCCGACCTTAAGCTGGCGGAAGCAATTTAGGAAGATGATGTCTGAAGAGCTGCCATTGTCTATGAGGACTCGTCTGACCTTGTAATTGGAGAGGATTGAAGAGATCACTAGGGGATCATCATGGGGATAGCGGATTCCTGCACAATCGGCGTCTGTGAAGGTGATAGGTTCAACCCACTGCTTTGGCTGTTTGGAAGGTCTGTCGACCACGGCCACCGTGTTGTCCGAGCCCTGCCGAATTTTTCTGAGCTCGGCTCTCTGAGCTGAGCGGGATGGTCCTCCGCAGGCGAGCCCGCCTGAAATAACCCTGATTTCTCCAACTGGTGGAGGAGGATTTCCTGGGGGTCGGGGTTGCGGTTGTTGACGATCACGACCCTGGTCAGGTGGGGCTTGGTGTCGGGGTGGGGTGCGCCGACGGTCGTGTCTGAGGGGCTCAGTCTTTTGTCTCTGCTGAGGGTGGATATTTGTGAACCGGCTGAGACGCCCTTGACGTATCAGGGCTTCGACCTGGTCCTTAAGATTGATACAGTCGTCTGTGTTATGGCCATGGTCTTGGTGGAAACGGCAATATTTGGACTGGTCTTTCCGGCTGGAAGGGTTTCGTGAAGGTAGGGGCCATTTGAGGGGGTAGTCTTTCTGGATTTGATGGAGGACCTGTTCCATGGGGGAGTTAAGGGGGGTGTACCTCTCGAACCGACCAGGTGGTCTAGCTGGTGCCGGTCGGTCGGTGCGCGGAGGCCGGTCGGTATAATGGGCTGGTTGATTGTTATACTGAGTGTTTCGGGGTTCGGGGTCTTTTCTCTTATCTCTGGGGGTCGGGTTTTTAGTGATCGGATCTTGCCGAGCGGCTAATGAGTCTTCTGCGTTCATATATTTCTGGGCTTTGGAGAGTAGGATTGCCATGGAGGTCGGGGGGTTTTTAGAAAGTGAGAAGAGGAAATCAGACGACCGTAGACCTGCCATGAATGCGGTGAGGATGACCTTGTCATCATTTTCAGCTACCTGCAAAGCTTCGGTATTGAAGCGAGTAACAAAGCTGCGCAGTGACTCCCCCTCGGTCTGGCGGATGTTGAGAAGTTGGGTTGCAGGGCGGCGCTGGCGTTGGGCTCCGATAAAGTGGCTGAGGAAAGAGTCGCTGAGGTGCTGGAAGGTGGAGACAGAGTCTGCTGGTAACTGACTGAACCAAAGCCGAGCTGACCCCTTCAATGTTACAGGGAAAGCTCGGCACATGATCTCGTCAGGAAAGGCGTGGAGAATCATGAGGGTGCGATAGGTTTCCAGATGATCTACTGGGTCCGTGGTTCCGTCGAAGGAGTCAACGGTGGGCATTTTGAACTTGGCGGGCAGAGGTTTGTCTCGGATGGAGGCAACGAACGGTGAGTTTGCAGTGGTAGAGGGTTTGTGTTGGATGTTCTGCATGACCCCTTGGAGCTGGAGTTTCATGGCTCGGAGTTCAGCGTCCCAAAGGAGGGTGTTGTCACCTCCGGAGGGGAATGGGGGCTGGGGTGGATGCTGGATACTGCTGGCTTCCTGTTCGGGGGCTGGTGGTGCGATCGACGGGTGGGGAGGTGGAGGTGGTGGAATGACTTGTGGGTGAGGCGGTTGCAAGCCTCCCAAGTTGGGAAAGTTGGGTTGTGGGATGGTGTGGCTCAGGACTTGTTCTGGATGGGGCAGATCATCTGGGGGTGGCGGAGGTGGCATGGGAAGATTTCTTTGGAGCAAGGCATTTATCAGGGCCTGGTTTTGCTCGGCCATGCGGTTGATGCTATTGGTGAGCTCGATGAAATATTGTGGCGGTTGGTTTGGGTTGGGAGGGTCGGTCTGGTGGTCAGCAGCATTGTGGTGAGAAGCCATGGACCTAGTCGTGACCATACACCTCGACGGGTAAAGGTGAAGGATCGTTGGAACGAGGGTCTCCGGCGACAATGAACACAACTGGCGCGCGGATAAGAACCAAGTTCCCACAGACGGCGCCAACTGATAATGCAGTTCGTCCAGGTGGATGGGTCGGACTGATCCAAGCTCCCTGAATCTGGGTTGGGGTGTCGAAATCTCACCGGTGTGACCTGCAAGCAAGTCCAATGGGGAACGGGGTAGTCCCCCAGTGAACCCTCCGACGAATAAGTTAGTGTCTGGGCGATAGATAGAGTGAGAGAGATAAGGGATAGAAAAACTTAACTTTCTCCTTGTCTTCCAACTTTGCTTATATCCTTCTGTCATCATTTCGTTCCCTGCCGAAAGCTTGTGCCGTCATTCGTCTTGTTCAGGGTGAGGGGGTGCCATTCCGGCTGAGGGGTGTTGTCGCAATAAATGCTGTGATGGCTTGCATTAATGGTGATGTGCTGTGGCAATAACTTTGCAGATCTTTGTCTGCTGACGTGGCCTTTTCTGAATCTGCCATGTGTCCGGATATCATTGGTCCTCCCTGCCCAGTTGGCTTCCAGTGGTGCTGGGTTTTGCTAACCGGGTTGTGTAATGGGGGTTTAAATGGTAGGCTGTGGTCCTTGTGGGCCTATCTGGGCCTATCCATGTCATATATATATATATATATATATCCATGTACGACCAAGCAGTAATGGTGAAAATGATTACACCATTATACGGTGTTTCATGGCTTTTCTACATGGACTCAACAGCTGTCTCTAAAGTTGTTGCTCTCTGTGTAGTCGGTTAGGTGCTTCATTTTGAAGAACACCCAAAATTGATGACTTTCCATACTTGAATCGGGTTGAAGCTTGTTTTAGGATGATAGGAATGAGCCTATCTTTTGTCAAAAATTGGTAAAGCTAAGCTAGCCATGAAGTACACTCTACAATTTGGCATTTGATTTGGTTAATTTTGACAGAGTGACAACTGAAAGGGACACTACCCACATGCAACTTGTCTACATCTACAATAGTCTTTCTGATTTCAGATTTTAGGCCAAATGTTTTACTATTTTTGTTAATCTTTTATTTTAAATTTTTATAACACGACTTGTACATTTGATAATAAGGCCTCGTTTGAAAACAGATTATTTTAATATTTTTTAAATTTTTTAATTAAAATATGAGGTAAAAAAAATTAGTATGTTTGGAGTTACTTTTTGACTTTTTATTAAAAAAAAAAATGTATAAAAAGTAGAGAGAAAATAAAATCTTTAATTTTTTGGTATAAGTTATAAGCTTTTTGACATTTTTAATAACTTTTTAACTAAAATATTAACTTGTCAAACAAAACCTAAGTTTATTGACCGAAGTATGTCAAAGTATAAGATGAATTTTAAAAAGTATAAAGAAAACCTCCATACGGAGAGGATTGACAACTTTCATATAGAGAAGAAATTATTTTGCAAAGAGATATTATTACCGTACAAAAAAAAAAAAAAAAAAAAAGAAGCTTAAGACACAACATTTTTATATCTCCACTTTTTAGTACGTTGCCCTTTTTATTTAAATTATTTTTGTTAAATAAACTATAAATAGTAAGTAGACTAATATGACACAAAATATCAAAAAAAGAAAAAGAAAAAAGGTCTTTACATCGAGCATATTCTCAAATAAATTAAAAGTAACCTTAATAAATTAGACAAAAAAGAGATTTTAGATTGGGTAGCACCAACCTTTCCATAGCTTTGTTGGCTAAAACGCGTTGCACTTTACTAGAGAATTAAAAATTCACATCTCTTTATTTATTTGTCTATTCTTATTCCACGTATATTTATTTTTAAAAAAAATTTCTATCAATTATATGTTAATTTTAAAACAGAACATTTTTATGTCTCCACTTCTTAATACTTAGCTCTTTTTAGTTTATTTAGTTTTTACTGTCTCATAAACAAAGTGTAAGTAAAAATTACACTGACTAATCTAACATAGATTATAAGTCTTCGTTTGGCATATCAAAAAGTCTGATTTTTTTGATTATTTTAACCACAAAATAATAAAATAAGTTAAAAAGTCAATAAAACAAAATGTCACATCCAAACCATAATTATTTTATTTTTTCTCTCACAAAAGTAAAAAAACTTATATCAAACGAGACTTTTTAATCTCAGGCTAAATAGTCAAAAAAATCAAAAAGTCAACTCACATCTCAAACAAACCCTAAAAAAGCTCGTTAGATTGAGCACTACCAACCTTTTCCATAGTTAGCTTGTTAGTTAAACACCTTGTAAATCACTTTACTTGTGTGTTGGTCCTCATTTTCTTTCCATAATGTTATATTTGGTGTTCATTGTAGTTCATTAGGCATGTAATATTATACACTTAATTTTTTTAATAAAGGGGGAAATTATTCGGTAATGTGACACCATCACCTTAGATTTGGTCTCCACCAAGCAATAGTCACCTTAGACATACCTTTCTAGATACTGGACTGCCTGCTGTGAGCATTGGTGAGGCTCACTCCGAACCAATCCAGTTAATTTAAATTTTTCATTTTGTAAAATTTATTAAACATGTTATTTATATAAATAATTAAAATAATTAGACATAAATAATTATATGATCATATCATATTTATTTTTTAAAAAATTGAAAAATTTATTATCAAAATCATGTTTACCATCTAATCTATTTTAGATAAATATATTTCAATTATGTGATTTTTTATTTTCAATCAATACAGTTGCTTACAATATTAATCTATTCTTGCATATTTTATTTTTTTGAAACAAATTCTTGCATATTTTATAAAATGAACAGTTTAGATTATGTCAACAAACCCGGAGTGAGCCACACTAATACTCACAACCAATGTTTTGAAATCCGAACTGGTGAGTAAACTAAAAAAATGATTAAGTGAATGGGTTACTGGTTCAATTACCGAGTCAGACTGTGATGCCATAATTATTTTATAAATATATAAAAATTAAACATTACTTAAATTATATAAATATGATACCTTCGTATATTAAGAGCACATATATTTAGATATAAATATATTATTAGTTATCTTTATATTAATTATTTGCAACACAAATTATTACATTTGGTTTTTGAAATGAAAATGCACTAAAGAGGTAATAAATAATATAATTTTAGCAGTTATGTACAAACTAAAGCAGTGGTGCAGTGGCTGTAACTCTTCACTTAGCTCTGGTTTGGCTATCATTTTGAGGTTAAAAAAAGCATAAAATGACAAAATATGCTAAATAAGTTAATAAGACAAAATATCACATCTAATTTATAATTATTACACTTTTTTCACTCACAAAAATCAAAAAGTAAAAAAACAAGACTAAAAAAATGTTTCAACACAAAAAAGTTGACTATAACCAATGCCAAAAGAAACTTTAGTCTTGAGCGCTTTAGTTCAAGCCCCATGCGCTTATGACCGATTCACACTAGTTAATAGTTATATTTGGTTTCTATGCAAAACAGGTTTAGAGGTGCAATTAATCAGAATTTAGACCGGTTAGTAGGTCAATTAATTAAATCGACCGGTTCAATCCGATATTTAAAACATGAGTTTAGGAGTGCAATTGAATCAAAATTTGGACCGGTCAATCGGTTGAATTGGTTGGTCTGATTCAGAATTTAAAATATTGTCACAACAGGATTTGTTGTGCTTGCTCAAGAGATAACAAGCCTCCCAAATCCACTTTTTCCAAAATGTATGTACTGAAAAACGTAAAATCTTGGATTTCAATCTCCAACTCCGCTTTTTAATGATTTAGGTCTTATTTGCTAACTCAATAAAATAGTCAAAAAATTATTATAAAAAATTAATTCATTCTCTTTATTTTTTACATATTTTTTTTTTAAATAAAAAATTTATTTAAAAAGTTAATTCTCAAATCATCCCTTTGTTCTTTTCTTTTCTTTTTTTTTTCTTTTTTTTTATATTAAAAAATCATCCCTTAATTCATTATCAAAATTGACATGACGATTCAAAAAAAAATTCAATCTTACAATCCTTCTATAGAACAAAGCAAAGGGTAGTGTGCTAAGGAAGCTCTTGGCATGGTTACACAGACTGAGATTTTGTTTGTTGAGCCTGCTTGTTGGCTATAACTTTGGGGTCTGATTTGCAGGAGGCTGGTTCCTCCGGGGTGGTTAGGCTGTAGTCTTGTTTTTTTTTTTTTTCTTTTTTTTTTTTGCTTTTTTTTTTGTTCACCAAAAAAAAAAAAAAAAAAAAAAAAAAAAAAAAAAACAAAAACAAAAACAAAAACAAAAACAAAGGGTAATGTCAAATCTTCTCAATCAAAACAAAACCTAGAGATGTAACTGGCACCTATATCAAACAAATGATACGCAATAGGTGAAAATTTTATAACAGAAGATTCCTTTGCTGTTGGGTCCCTTGTCATTTCCCCTAACTTTACTGCATGAATTTTGGGCCTCCTCTAAGTCAAATCTTATCAAAATCTATGCAACCACACATATTTTTGTCCATTTCTTAAGGAAACAGAGAAATTTCCCTGTCCCTGTATTAGCATAAAAAATTACATTAATTTCCCCACTTTAAACAAAATACAGTAAATTAATTACACTGAACTTCTTTAAGATTTTAATTTATATGATACTTATCTCTCTTTTCATTAGAAATTTATTAATCACATTAATGACAAAATAATATTATCATCTCTTTTATACTGAGATGAATATTTTATCTTGTTTATTTTTGTATTTTTATATCATTTGAATTAATTTCAGTATCTTTAATTTTACTGAAAGAGGGGTTAATATAATTATATTAAAATTAAGACGACTTGTATTTTCTCTAAATTTCAAAGAGAGCAGTATAATTTACCCAAGTGATAACGATACAAATAAAATAATACAATGGAAAATGAATAATTTGGTTTCATTAGCATAGCAGCCAAGCTACGGACATTGAGAGATGGACTATAATTAACTCATAAAATGCACATTAGGTAAGAGATACTGTGACTCGTGTCTTTCGTGTCTTAGAGACTTAGGATTATTGACTTTTCAGCATGCACCTAATTGCCTCTCTAATCATCATCACATGAATTAATTGCATTGGGGGGAGTTTGTGGCAAGGTTGTAGTGTCCCAGTCTTGCCTAATACCAATATAATAATAAAAATTAGAGATAATGTAATATATTATAAACAATGATTTATAATTAATGAGAGTTAAAATGATAAATAAATATTAATTATAATATTTTAATATTTTAAACTTATTACAGTAATGATAAAGACTCTTACAAAACACAACCTCCAAAATGATCTGAACCATTCATGTCACTGTTAGACACAATTTTTTAAAAAAATTTAAACACATCATTAATACATCAATGGAGGTCATGAGGATCTTCTTTTATGAGGGTCCCAAACAGTAAAATGGTGTGGGGAGTAAACTTGTCTTCGTTCCCACCCTACTTCCTCATCAAGGTGAGAGAAACCCACATGAGACGAGATGAGATGCAAGGACGGAGCAAGATCAGAAAAAATTATCATCATCTTCATGAATGTTGCTAGGATGGTCAAATACTCCATAACCATGTGCTTTTACTTTCTTTTTTTGATGTACCACTTTTATCCCCCAAAAAATAAAAAATAGGAGAGAGAGTAAGCATTGTTCATATTTGCCAATAATTAGTATCTTACTGCTCTGTGTTGGTGTCACTCCTGTACATAATGTACAGTGGTGCCTATTGTACGGCTGGTGGGATTTACTTCGAATTCTCTTTTGATGATTCGGATCATTTATTTTTAAAAAAAATTGAGTAGAACATCTTTTTAAAATATTAAATTGATTGAATATCGATACTTCTTCATCAAATTATATTTGTATAAAAAAATAAATATATATGTATCAAACTAAATATAAATGTAATTTGATGAAAGGGTTATCGATATCCAATTAATTTATTTTTTACATGTATATTTTTCTCAATATTTTTAATTGAACAATTCAAATTATTAAAATATTATTCAAAATGAGTTTTACAAGACGCATAGATGTGCTTTGTATGTAACAATGACACCAAATCATATGAGACCAAGTCATCTTGAGTTAAGAATAAGGATACACATATATAAAAATTTATGCAATTTTTGAAGTCTGTTGTTTGACCCATAAATTCATGTCTAATATTGATATGGGCATGTTAATTTGAATTTGTCTTGCTTTTTTGTGCCTTAACTTCTCTTTTATTTTTTTTTCACAACAAATGATTGGGATTGGCATAGTAGTCAGAGATTATAAAGGGCGGTGATTGCTGTTGGAAACAATTGTTTTATAAGTTTATTTTGAGTTTAACTTTGAATCTCAATCTGAATGGATCCCGCACATTTTTTGGGGTGAGTTTAAAGAGGTGACGTGTTTTTTATCACAGATAAGTCACATGATGCAAACAATTCGTCAAAACTATTTATGAATGAATGGAAAGTTGACGTCGTTTTCAGATTCGTGGAATGGACAATTAAAGAATAAAATGTGAGTTTCCTTGTAAAGCTTGTCCCACATTGAAACTTTAAGAGAGCTTGTGTATGTATATTAGTTCTAGGTGGCAACACTTGGGTTGGGCCCCAAGAGGCACCCCAAGTTTGTAGAAGGAAGAAGTTATGAACAAAGTGGACCCTGGTCCAAACCACCACGCGTGCGCCGCCACCGGCTGGCCGGCCAAGCCATGTCTTGTGTGGGTCGGGTCGGTTCTAACATTAATTTTTTAGACAAAATTTATTTGAATTTTTTCAAAAATTCTTGCGGGAAAATTTATTTTCTGAACGAAATTAATTCAAATTTTGTGCCAAAATTGAATTTAAATTTCTATCCAACATTGTTTCTCTTCTAGTCCGAAAATTCCTAAACAGATTAAACTGTTTTTAACAGATTTAAACTGCCCAGCAGTTATCTGTCCAAAACTACCAGCAGATCTGTTCACATTCGAATTGCATCTGTTCATTTTGGAGATTGCATCTATTCAGGTTGTTTTGCACCTCTTCGGACAGATATGAAAGTCACCAAATTGCCTATAAATAGAGATCATCTTCCAGCAGTTGATATATCCTAAAAAGTCTGAATTTCTCTTGTTTTCCTTTCGATTTTGCTCTCTTTGCATTATTCTTCATTCTAGTTTTTTGGATAAAATTCTGAGAATATAGAACACAGGTTTTGTTCGCCATACAGATTATTTGGAATGCTACTACAATTTATGTAAATCATTGTATCTTGGGAGATAGACGCCATTTATCCGCAAGTACCCAAGCGGGGCGAATTTGTCTTAAGGATAAAGTGTCACACACTCGACTTGATCATTTTTATTACTTATTCATTTCGATAAAATAAATTCTATAAGTAATTTATTTTTATTTGTTTAATTTGTTTCAAGTTATTTATTTTACACAGAAGATTGTTCCAACAATCTTAAGACAAACTCGAATTATTCTTTTTATACATAATTTTTCATTTGTTTCATTTTATCTTTCTTCTTCTTACAGAATTTATTTTTTGTGATTTTACAAAATAATATTCTTTAAAAAATAAATAGTAGTAATATACTGTTTGACAAATAGTAGTAATATACTATTTATTTTCTTTGACAATTAGTAGTAATATACTAGTAGTCATTAACAATTCAGAATATTTATTTGTGAAGTTGGTCAGAAATTAATTTTGGTTTTTAGAAATAATTTTTGAGTGTTCATTAATTAAAATTCTGTTTTCAATATTTTAATTTTTGAAGTGTTACAAAAATATTTTTCTGTGTGGATTTAATTTGTTTAAATAAAATTTTATTTTATTTTCAAATTAATTGGAAATAAAAGTTACAATTCTTGTTTCTTTTATTTTTATAGAATTTAATTCTGTGGTTTTAGTTTAAATTTTTTGTGTAGTATAAAATTCTAATTATAATTTTGTTTTATAATTTAGAATTCATGACTATTGAAACTGGTCAAATTAATGCTCAAACAAGTACTAGTATAGTGGCTGCAATTGTTCCAATACCTCCTCTTGTTTGATTGTGCCAGTCAATCGCGGTGAGAAGCCAGAAAAGTTCTCAGGAACTGATTTTAAAAGATGGTAGTAGAAAATGTTATTCTATCTTACTACTCTAAACCTGGCGCGTTTCCTTCGTGAAAATGCTCATACTCTGAAAGATGATGAAACCGACCAGCAAGTGGTTACTGCAGTTGATAACTGGAAACATGCTGATTTCCTTTGCCGGAACTACATCTTGAACGGATTTAACAACACATTATATAACATCCACAGTCCTATCAAAACGACAAAGGAACTTTGGGAGTTTCTGGAAAAAAAAAAAAAAAGTACAAACAGAAGATGCTGGCTCAAAGAAATTTGTGGTTGGCAAAATCTTGAATTTTGTGATGGCTGATTCAAAGACTGTGATTAGCCAAGTTCAAGATCTTCAACTCATTCTGCATGACATTCATGCAAAAGGCATGTCTCTTAGTGAATTCTTCCAAGTTGCTGCCTTAATTGAAAAATTACCACAAGGCTAGAAGGAATTCAAAAACTACCTCAAACACAAGCGTAAGGAAATGACTTTGGAAGAATTAATTGTACGTTTGAAGATTGAGGAAGGTAACCGCAATTTAAAGAAACGGGCTGGTAAGCATCCAATGGAGTCCAAGGCAAATGTGGTGGAACATGCTCCAAAAGCAAAGAAACGGAAGTATTCTGGAGAAAGTTTTGTACAAGGCTCTAAAGAAGGAGAAACTAAAAAGTACAAGTTTAATGACAAATGTTACATCTGTAACAAAGAGGGATATCGGGCCAAAGATTGCCATAACAAACGCAAAGGCAAAGGAAGATCAAGCAAGAAGCCTGCTCAAGCTAATATGACCGAAGTGGACAAAATTTTCAATGATGTAGATGGCATAAATCTTTCTATAGTTGTTTTCGAGGTAAACCTTGTCGGAAATCCTAAAGAATGGTAGGTGGACACTGGTACTACTCGCCACATTTGTGCTGACAAAAAGATGTTCACATCTTATTCTATAATGGACAACGGTGAACAACTTTTCATGGGAAACTCTTCGACTTCTAAAGTTAAAAGGACAAGAAAAGATTATTCTGAAGATGACATCTGGAAAGGAACTCACGCTCAACAATGTGCTGCATTTACCAAACATTCGCAAGAATCTGGTCTCCAAATCTCTGTTGAGTAAAAATGGATTTAGGCTAGCGTTTGAGAGTAATAAATTTGTACTTACTAAGAATGTGATGTATGTAAGAAAATGTTACATGTCTAATGGCCTTTTCAAAATGAATGTAATGACTGTTGTATCATCTGTAATTAATAAAAATACATCTTCTTCTTACTTGCTTGAGTCTTCAAATTTGTGGCATGGTAGACTAGGACATGTTAATTATGGATCTTTGTGTAGATTGACTAATATGGAATGCTTACCTAAGTTTGACATTAATTTAAATCATAAATGTGAAATTTGCGTTGAGGCAAAATTAACTAAAACCCCTTTTCATTCAATTGAACGAAGTACGGAGCCACTTGAATTAATTCATAGTGACATTTGTGATTTTAAATCAATTCAAACTGGAGGTGAGAAAAAATATCTTATCACTTTCATAGATGACTATATTAGATATAGTTATGTTTATTTAATTCGAACCAATGATGAAACTTTGGAAACTTCATTCAATATAAGAATGAAGTTAAAAATCAACTTGGTAAGAAAATTAAAAAACTTAGAAGTGATAGAGGTAGTGAATATGAATCACATTTTGGTGAGTTTTTTAAAGAATATGAAATAATTCATCAAACCACCGCTCCTTACTTACCTCAGCAAAATGAAATTGCTAAAAAGAAAAATAGGACTTTAAAAAAAATGATGAATACCATGTTAATAAGTTCTGAATTACCTTAAAACTTGTGGGGAGAAGCAATATTTTTCTATTAATTATATACTTAATAAAGTATCCCGAAACAAAATGAATCAAACACCTTATGAAATGTGGCATGAGAGAGTATCATCCTACAAATACTTAAAAGTGTGGGGGTGTTTGGCTAAAGTGGCTATTCCTAGTCCTAAAAAGACTAAGATAGGTCCTAAAACTATTGATTGCATTTTCATTGGTTATGCCAAGAATAGTAGTGTATATCGGTTTTTGATTCATAAGTCAGAACATTTCGAAATGCATTTAAATACTATTATTGAATCTCGGAATGTATCGTTCTTTGAAAATATATTTCCAAATAAGACTGGACAGGAGACTAGTTCTAATAACAGATCTTATGATGCTATTACTAATCATGATCAAGAACAAGATCAAGAACAAGAGCAAGAACAAGAAATAAATCAAAATAAAGAAGAGGAACCTAGGCATAGTAAACGTGCTAGAACCTCAAAATCTTTTGGTTCAAATTTTCTAACATTTTTGTTAGAAAATGAGCATTTAACTTTTAAAGAAGTTATGTCCAGTCCTGAAGCTCCTTTATGGAAAGAGGCTGTCAATAGTAAAGTTGAATCCATTCTACAAAATCATAATTGGGAATTGGTGGATTTGCCACCAGGTTGTAAACTTCTTGGGTATAAGTGGATTTTCAAAAGAAAAATGAAAGCGAATGGATCAATTGACAAATACAAAGTAAGACTTATGGTCAAAGGATATAGATAAAAAGAAGGTCTTGATTACTTTGGCACATACTCACCAGTTACTAAAATAACATCCATTAGAATGCTAATTACCATTGCATCTATATACAATATAGAAATTCATCAAATGGATGTGAAAACCACTTTCTTAAATGGTGAGTTAGATAAAGAAATTTACATGGAACAACTAGAAGGATTTTTTGTTTCAGGAAAAGAAAAGAAAGTGTGTAAATTGGTTAAATCATTATATAGTTTAAAACAAATGTCAAAACAATGGCATGAGAAATTTGACAAAGCAATAATGTCAAATGGATTTAAGATTAATGAATGTGACAAATGTGTTTATATTAAAAACACAAACAAAGATTATGTTATAGTATGTCTTTATGTGGATGATATGCTCATCATAAGTAGTAATAATAACATGATTAAAACTACTAAGAAAATGTTGAATAAACATTTTGACATGAAAAATATGGGGATTGCTGATGTAATACTTGGTATGAAATTTACCAAACCATCAGAAGGTTATACTTTGTTATAATCACATTACATTGAAAAAATACTTGACAAATTCAGCAAATATGATGATCATCTTTCTAGAACACCTGTGGATGTTAATTTATTTTTTTCTAAAAATGTACAGGAAAGTATTTCTCAATTAGAGTATGCCCAAATTATTGGAAGCTTAATGTAATTAATGAACTGCACTCATCCTGATATAGCTTATGCAGTAAGTAAATTAAGTAGATATATGAGTAATCCAGGAGTAGAACACTGGAAAGCAATTATAAGGGTTCTAAGATATCTTCAAATTACTCGTAACATTGTGCTAAATTATACTAGATATCCAGTAGTACTTGAAGGATACTGTGATGAAAATTGGATATCGAATACTAAAGACTCAAAATCCATCAATGGGTATGTCTTTACTCTTGAGGATGCGGCTATATCTTGGAAATCTTCCAAATAGACTTGCATTGCTAGGTCTACTATGGAATCTAAATTCATAACTTTAGATAAAGTTGGGGAAGAAGCAGAATGGTTTCGTCATTTCCTTGAAAATATTCCAATGTGGCCAAAACTGATGCCTGCCATATGCATATATTGTGATAATCAATCAGCAATGGGTAGAGCACAAAGTTATATATATAACGGTAAGTCAAGACATATTCGTCGTCGACATAACACCGTGAGACAACTACTCTCTAATGGAATTATTTCCATTAAATATGTGAAGTCTAAAGACAGTATAACGGATCCATTAACCAAAGGGTTAGCAAGAGAGTTAGTTGAGAATTCATCGAGGGGAATGGGACTTAAGCCTATTAAATAAGAGTTACTACAACGACAACTGTCACAATCCAAACCCGCCCCTAAAAGTTTGGCATCGTAACCGGCCAGTAATCCTTGGATTACCAAAGGCCTTCCTGTACAATAAAAATAATCGGGGCTTGCGGAAGCAAAAGACAAAAACACCAATAGTCCAATGAGCTGTGCATCTATATGAGTGCATCTATATGAACAAATATTTACATGCAAAAACGTTAATTTACCCACTTACTTACATAACGTAAGTGCACAACAAAATCAAAAGCTTGACAATGGCCTTCTAGGCTTAGCCCCAACTCGGAGGCACCCAAAACACTTGGTAGGCTTCAAAAAGGTGGCTCAGTAAAAAACCCTCTACACTTGCCTTCTAGAACGCTCACATATAAATATTACATAAAAACAGCGAGTTAAAACCCAATGAATAACATTAAAGTAAAGGAGTTAGTGAACGAATTCCACATATAACATATCCGTAAAACAAATCATGTCACAATCATTCATATCAGTCTCATATTAGAACATAACATAATGGTACATCTCACAGGACATAAAACATAGGTTGTCTTCCGACTAAAGTAATCGGTTTCGGATACCGATTAAACACATATTACCACAACAAAGTGGCTAACGAGATCTCATATCACGTGTATGTCATGGACCCGCACTAATGTGCTGTCCCCCATGACTTGAGACTATCCATGGATGCCATATTAGATTCGCAAATAGGATATTCGTTCACATGATCAAAATAGCATTTCAGAAATTATAACTTATGGATGACAGTTAAAACATGAGTCATATCAACATATCTTTACAAAAATGTTCCTTACAGTGGGCTTCTAAAACCGGTTGCACGATCTTCAAGTCTTGACCTACAAATACGAACATTCATAGCACAATTTCTCAATACACATTGATATCGAGTCATTCAGTTGATTCTTAACGTTATTCGGTTATCTGTTATTTGTTTGGTCAGTTACTTCTATTCTTTTCTTACTTTATTTCATGCTTATGGAATGTTAATGGATGTAAATGACATGTGAAAATCAAGTAAATGAAGGCTCGGAAGTCAGAAAACAGAAATAAAACAAAATTAGAAATTCTGCCATATTTGGCCGCACATGTGGTGGCCTGGGCGCTCGTGCGATGGGCTTGGCTGCACGAGCGGTGGAACTTTAGAATCAATTTTGGCCCAAATCAAGGTTGGCCGCTTGAGTGGTGTCCCAGGCCGCTCGAGCGGTCTGGGTGAAAAACCAGTCCAAAAATCTACTTTGAAAGGGAACTTTTTCTTTTGCGAAATCAACTTTCAATTCATGCATTTCAGGGCTTAAAACACTTGAAAACAACTTGAATTTCCCATTTCTAACTTCAAATAAAAATCATAACTTTAAATCAAACTCAATGTTTCATGTGAAGATCAAAGCTTTGAATTAAAGGGCAAAATCAACAACTATGCACATGCTAACAAATCCATGGATTTTCACCCTCCATCACCAAGAATCATGCAAGAAAACAAGGTTATGAACATGAATTAAATGATTTGATGCCATGGATGATTTCAATTCCTCTTTTAAACTCATGTGAGTTCTAAGCAACAATTTACACTACCCAACTCTTTAATTTCACTTAGCTTCAAGAGATTTGGGATGGATTCTCACCTTAGATGCTTGATTTGGTGAAGATTTAGCTTAATCCCCTCTTTGTTCTTCTTCTTTTCCTTGGCTTCTCTCTTTCTCTAGAACTCTCTTCCTCTTTCAGATTTTTTTACTTTCTTTTTGTTTGAGTCAAACAAAGGCCCATATCTATATCTATATAGAATTGTCTAAAGGTTGAGCCAAACATGGCTTAACAAATCAGACGAAATCAATTTTTAATTAAACTTCCCAAATGGCTCTAAAAATTCCCATTAGCATATCCATGTACCCAATTTCAGTTTTTAAACCCATTATGGTCGTCAATTTCAGTCCCAAAGTTGTAGCCTCAACAGATATTTTCCAATTCAAACGGATATTCTTCAATTAATTCATATTATCGCATAATTAAATAAGAATAATTGTGACATGCATTTTGGGGCCATTACAACAACCCAACCTAGTTGACTGGAGATCCCAAGATCTAGGTTCAAAGAGACAACCAAGTTGTGTATGACTCATAAGGATCACTGGGAAGTCAAACTCCTACCCATTTCTATGATGAAATAGTGATGTCTACAGCGTTTTAGGTTAAGTAAAACTTTTAATAATTCTTATATCTAGAAATAATTAATGGAGTATGGCAGGATACTCTTCATAAAAATTACCTATATGAGTGTGAACTGGACTGGTTCTATGAGATTTGTGAAGGGCTACAATTCTCTAGAGCACTCATGAGAGACCAAGTTGTTTAGGGTCAAAATGAACACAATAGTGAGAATTAAACTGTGTCTGGTAATATACTGTATGAGTTCTATTGCCTTGGTATACACAAACGGCTAAACAGTTCAAGACATCATGTTTACTGGTTAGCTAGTAAATCCGATGGTGTCTCACTAGGGAAGGTTCAAAGCCAAAAGCTACCTATCCTTTACTGAATATTTCTAATTTATGTACTCTCAATAATTAGATCATGTTGTTACATTTTCTCTCCGTCAAATTCCATTCATGTGGGGATTGTTAGAAATAATGGTTTTATAAGCTTATTTTGGGCCAACTTTGAGCCCAAATTTGAGTAGGTCCTATACATCTTTTGGGGTGGGTTAAAAGTGACGTGTTCCTTGCCACATGACAAGTCACACGGTGCAAACGGTTCGTCAAAACCATTTATGAGTGAATGGGAAGTTGACGTGGAATTGACAATTATAAAAAAAATGTAGGTTTCCTTTGAGCACAAATTTGAGTAGGTCCCACACGTCTTTTGGGGTGAGTCCAAAAGTGACGTGTTCCTTGCCGCATGACAATCACACGGTGCAAACAGTTTGTCAAAACCATTTATGAGTGAATAGGAAGTTGACGTCGTTTTCGAGTTTGTGGAATGGACAATTAAAGAATAAAATGTGGGTTTTCTTGTAAGGCTTGTCCCACATTGAAACTTTAAGAGAGCTTGTGTATGTATATAAGCTCTAGGTGGCAAAACTTAGGTTGGGCCACAAGGGGCACCCCAAGTTTGTAGAAGGGAGGAGTTATGGACAAAGTGGACCTTGGCCCAAACAACCACACGCACATGCCACCGCCACCCGTCCAACCGGCCAGCCGAGCTGAACCGTATCGGGTGCGGGTGTGGGTCAGATCGGTTCTAACATAAATTTTTTTGACAAAATTTATTTGAATTTTTCTAAAAATTCTTGCGGGAAAATTTATTTTTCTAAACGAAATTAATTCAAATTTTGTGCCAAAATCGAATTTAAATTTCTATCCAACATTGTACCTCTTCCAGTCTAGAAATTCCTAAACAGATTAAACCATTTTTAATAGATTTAAACTGCCCAATAGTTATCTGTCCAAAACTGCCAGCAGATATGTTCAAATTCGAACTACACCTGTTCATTTTGGAGACTGCATCTATTCAGGTTGTTTTGCACCTATTCAGACAAATCTGAAAGTCACCAAGTTGCCTATAAATAGAGATCATCTTCCAGCAGTTGATATATCCTGAAAAGTCTGAATTTCTCTTGCTTTCCTTCCGGTTTTGCTCTCTTTGCATTATTCTTCATTCTAGTTTTTAGGATAAAATTCTGAGAGTATAGAATACAAGTTTTGTTCGCCGTATAGATTGTTTGGAGTGTTACTACAATTTGTGTAGATCATTGTATCTGGGAGATAGACGCCATTTATCCGTAAGCACCGAAGCGGGGCGAATTTGTTTTAAGGACAGAGTGTCACACATTCAACTTGATCGTTTTTATTACTTATTCATTTCGGTAAAATAAATTCTGTAAGTAATTTATTTTTATTTGTTTAATTTGTTTGAAGTTATTTATTTTACACAGAAGATTTCCAACAATTGTTTCTCTTTCAGAGCCAATTCAGTGTTGGATGGAGGCTGATTGTGCTGAGGCATATGTGGCCTCTCGTGTGATAACTTTTGCTGGTGAATTGGGTTTACAGAATGTCCACCTTGAAGGCAATTCACTCACCATTGTCAATGCTCTTTGGGATGGCTCGTATTTGTTTTCTTTTTTTGGGCATATCTTGCAACAGGCATATGATGAGAGGCACCAATTTAGTTAGTTTCGGATATCCCATATTTCTCGTCTTGGGAATCAAGTTGCACATAGTTTGGCTCGCATGGCATGCCAATTATCTGGGCTATCAGTATGGATAGAAGACATTCCTTCACCTTTATGATCTTTAGTTTTTTCTGAAGCTTTGTAGTTCACTGGTTTATCCCATCTAAAAAATAATATAGGTGAAAATTGTGAAACAGTAATGTTAAGGATTCCAAACATTTTATCAATATTTTTACTAAATGTCTCATATGGGTGTGAGATCACACGTTTAATAGAAGTGTTGATAAAAACATTTAGGGTCTTCTCTAACATTCTCCATTGTGAAAATATCTACTTACAAAAATAGATATAATGCCTTAATTGGTGATGCCTTGTAATAGGGTATTTTAGACATTTGCGAATGACAAATTCAGGACTATTTTTATTACATCTTATGGTGTTGCTTTTATTTTGAGAAATTTGTATAAGAATATTTGGTAAAATTTTTACTTATAGTTTATAATGTAAAATATTTTAAAAAGTGGGAAAAAAAAAATTATTATGAAGTTTGGTGAGAAAGACTTTTAAAATTTTTTAATTTTTACTTTCTAATGATTAATTTTTATTTTTATATGGCATTCCAATATAGAATAGAAAACGATCTAAACAATAGAAATGTTTGCTATGGATATCAGTCATGCTCATATAAAAATTACACTATTAGTCCTTTTAATTTGAGCTAATTTTTACTTTGGTCTTTATAGTTTCAATTTAAACCATGCACTTTTAATTTTGTTACAATGTGATCATTTTGTAATACTTTGATAACATTTTGAATGGAAAAAATCACATACAAAATTAGAGAGACCAAAATGAAATTCAAAAGAAGTTATAGGGACTATTAGTATAATTTATTCATTACATTGATGATCCTTTTACACTAATAGTCCTTATAGTTTGTTTTTTGCACGTGTTCTTTTTCTATTCCAAATTCTAACATTAATAAATAATCCCCTTTTGGTAACACCAAAAATAAGTAGCTTATTGGTTTATTTGAATCACATCACATCTCTACTTCTCTGTATGTCTTTTCATAAAAAATAAGTTATACCCAAAACAAGCTGACAAAATTAAAAGTGTTCAAATTAAAAGTACGAAAATTGACACTTCACTTAAACTATATAGACCAAACAAGGCTGAAAAATAAAACAATGCTACTAAAGCTTGATTCATGTTTTAAATAAAAGTTCATTTTAAATATAAAAAATAAAATAAAATATATTTTGGAACTTGCTAATTTTTGAGTTCAACTTGATACACTTTATGCAATTATAAGACTGTAAAAAACCAAGTTATTAGCTTGGCTCAATTGAACCTCATTTGAGTTCAGTTTGAAAAATAAACCAATCAAATTTAAATAAATTTTGAAGGTCATTCCAATTCTCAAATTAAATTTCAACAATTTATTATTTAGCTTGACTCAACTCTTCTACAATACTAGATACTAATTATAGTAATCTCATATAAAAACAAAAAGAACCACATTTATTCGTAATACTTCAATTGAATTTGAACTCAGTTAGATATGTATTTGAATAACTTAGAAAAGAAAAGAAAAAAGAAAAGTGAATAAATTCGAAGCTTTTTTTAAAACTTTTCCGTTTACTTTTTCTTTTCTTTCACAATTTTTAAATTCCAATACAATATTACCAAATTTGAATTTGAACATGACATTACAAAATAAAATGATCCAAATAGAAAAAGGTCCAATATGGGACACATCATGTTAATTTTGATAGTAATCCCACTTATGAATTAAAGGAAACTAGGGTTATTTATAATAATTAATTAGAATTCATAAGATTATGACTGGGTTTTTCAGCAAATGCAAATTTACAATAAACCTTATTTTCTAATATTTAATAGTAAATTAATATATTGTTAACACAAGTTCTTAGTTTCATTAACCAATTAAAATTTATTCTTAGGTGTGTGTAGGACTTTTTTTTTTTTTACATGAAACTCATATACACCTCCTGAATTAACTTTCACCTATTTACAAAAAAATCAATTAGGTAATTTACATCATTAGTCTCTATAGTTTAAGGAAAGTATCACTTTACTCCCTATAATTTGAACAATTTAAACCATACACTTTAAATTTTGTTGCAATGTAATTCTTTCGTCACTTGCCGTTAGAATTTTGAATAGAAAAATACCAGACGCAAAACTAGAGGAAACTACTAGTGTGATGAATAAATTATAACAATCAGTGGTGTTACATATGCTAATTAATATACTAACTAGTGTACCAACTAGTGTTATACCATTATTACTGACCCCACCTATTATACAAATTATAAATATCTAAAACCTTTAAAATTATACCACATCATCTGTTAGTACATTAGTTAGTATAATAATTGATACATATAACATTATTCTATACCAATAGTTCCTATTCTTTTAAATTCTACATCGGTCTCTCTAGTTTTGCATGTGATTTTTTTTTTTTTCGTTCAAAATGTTAACAACACATTATGAAGGATCACATGGCAACCAAATTAAAAGTTTAAGGTTCAAATTGAAACTATGAGAATTAAAATAATTTTGCTCAAACTAGAAGGACAAGTGATGTAATTTACCTAAATTAATATTACGTTAACTTGAAGTATCATTTTGAATTACTGACAGAGTTTGCTGTGCTTGAATTCAGTTTCTCTTTCAAAATTTCTAATGCATATGGCATAGTTGTCAAGGTAACTTTCTAGCAAAATTACAGATTATCTTATATTAACAGATGATGTAACATAAGTAAACTAATAAATTATGTCAAGGCAAAAATACAGATTATGTCATGGTAACAGATTATGAATTTCTAATGCATATGCATACTAACAGATGATGTGATATAATTTTAGAAGTTTTGGGTATTTGTAATTTATAGAATAGGTGAGGTTAGTAATAATGACATAATACTAGTTGGTACATTAATTGATGCATGTAATACCACCGTTTCTGATAGAATAATCCTATATATACCAATTAATGTACTGACTAGTATACTAACAGATGATGTAGCATAATTTTAAAGATTTTGGATATTTGTAATTTGTTTAATAGGTGGGGTCAATAATAATGACATAACACTAATTGATACATTAATATATACATTAATTAATACATGTAGCATCACTGTTTCTGATATGTCAATAGTAATCCCTAATTAAATTCACCAAGTTCATCTTAAATTGTACATTTGAATCATATGCATTGAAACAAGGGATCAAATTTGAATTCCACCCGAACACCTTGAAATCAAAAATAAAAATAAATAAAAAATAGAAGAATATAATTTTTATTTTGTTTGTTTAGGTAAAATTATGATTTTGCATTAGTATGAAAGAAAAAGAAAATTAACGGAATTTTTTTTTTGAACATAAAAAATGAATATGCCCTCTCAGCACCACATAACGTAATGCATATATGAATTATGCATAGTTTAATTATCATTGACCCAGATATCTCGTTATCAAAAAAATATTTATTAAATTTTTTTTTGAATTCTTTTTTCATATTAAACTTTTTTGACAATAACAAAAAACAACAAAAACAAAACAAGTGTAAATTAAATTATTTTTAGGAATAAAAAGCCAAAAAAAAAGATACCTCAAACAACCAATTGTCAACACTTTTTGAATTAAGCCAAACAAGCATGCACATGAGGTGGCCGAAAGTAAATTCAGCAGACAAATGCTAAGGCATTTGTTAAAAAATAAAAAAATAAAAAAAATAAAAAAGAGTTTTAAATTTAATGATAAGTGTCACAGAATTTATTTATTTTTTGTCCATTTCTTTTAATTTGTGATTTTTTTTTAAAGAAAATATATTATTTTTTATCCAATTAAAACGCACGAATGCACAAAATGGATAAACAATTTGGGGGCAGATAGAGTATAAATTAGAAAAATGTTTGGGGCCCTAATTTTTGTGGCTCAAATGGCTTAAAATTGTCAAAACGACATCGTTTTGGCAATTTTGATGTTGTTTTGTACTCAAAACGACGTCGTTTTGGCAAATTCGAGCCATTTGAGCCACAAAAATTAAGGCCCTCTACCATTACTGTATAAATTATAGTAATCTCATATGAATATGATTAAAACAAAAAGAACTACATTTAAGTTGTAATATTTCAATTGAATTTTGAACTCCATGCACAAAACACATAGAAGGATGGATGCGTTTGGATTTTGAATTTATGAATGAATTTTTAGAAGCAAAAGAAAGAAAAAGCAAAAAGTGAATAAATTAGTCCCTTTTTTTTTGTCTTTATTTATTATATATATATATATATATATTTTCCTTCTTCTTTTTCTTTCCTTTCACAAATTTAAAATTCCAACAGATTGTCATCAGATTTGAATTTAAACATGACATTACAAAACAAAATTGAAATCATCTAAACAAAAATGGTTCATTGTGGATACATAATATTAATTTGACAGTAATTCTACTTGTGAATTAAATTAAATTACACTGAATTTGACAATAATATATCAAATGTCATAATTTTAACATAATTATATTGAACCTTCTTAAGATTTTAATTCACGAAGCATTTAACCCATTTTTCATCAATATTCTAGCCATATGAATGGAAAAATAAATTTGTCATATCTTTTACCTCGAAATATATAGTTTATTATTTATTCTTGTATATTCACATTATTTATATTAGTTTTCATCTCTTGAATTTTATTAAAAGAAAAAGCAATATAATTATGTCGAAATTATAAAATTGTATATATTTTTAAAAATTTTATTAGAGATCAATGTAACTTTATCCAATAAATAGTATGTTAATTTGAAGTATCATTTTGAATTAGTGCCATGGTTTGATGCGCTTGAGTTCAGTTTCTCTTTCAAACAATTTGTTGTCAAGTTATCTTTCTGGTAGAAATACAGATTATGCCATTAATTGTTGATACCCTTTTTAAATGATACATTAGCCCTTTTTTTCAAAATTTAAAATGAAGCATTGGATGAGTTGTGAATACAAACCAAATGCAGAATAAGACATATATTTTTACAAGAGGTGGATCCTACATGTGAGTCTCACATATGCGAGCCTCAATCCTTATGAGAAGGTTGTGTTATATTCCGTGTTTAATTTTTGTACTTATAAACTTCTCTTTTTGATGTGTCAATGGTAATCCCTTCATCATTAATTATAACCAACTCCCTAATTTCAATAATATGCATCTAAATAATAAAAAATGGCCGAAAATTCTATTGCCAAACGAAGCCTTCACCAAGCCTATTCAAACCCAACCGCCACTACGAATCACATATAACCCCCATAATAAAAAAGAAAGAAACTAAATATCACAAAAGATATCAAAATTTTCTATTTGAGAGTTAAATCCGAAATCTTATATCATAAACGAAACTACATAACTATTAGGTCAAATGCCATTATTAATTAGCCCATAACTTACATATCATTGTACCTATAAAAAAAGAGAAAAGGAAAACAATAAGAAGTTAGGAATCTCAAGAAAATGGTTTCAAATTTAAACACCACCTCAGTATATTGAAATTAAAAAAAGAGTAGTGATTGGTAGCTCGAAACCAGTCCCCCCCGAATCCCCCTAAAGGCAAAACGACGTCGTTTTTGCCTTCTTTTTTTTTTTTTTTTTGGTTGAATCAGAAACGAAGCAGACGAAGAAGAGGAAGGAAGGAAGAAGAAGAAGAGGAAGGAGAAGAAGGGAGGGAAGAAGATGAACAGGAGAGGGCATAAACCAGGGGAGAAGGAAGAAGAAGAAGAAGAAGAAGAAGAGAAGGAAGAAGAAGAACTAGAGAACCAGGGGCGGAGGCCGAGCTGCGACGATCGGGGCGGAGGCGCGGCGATCGGCGACGGCTCCGAGCTCCTCTGCGACGAGCGACGAGCTCCTCCCCTCTTTTCTCTTTCTCTCTCTCTTTCTCTATTGCAAATTTCGGAGGATTCGGGGGGGGCGAATTCGCGCTCCCAATCTTTATCCTTAAAAAATATATATATCTATATTGTTTTTCATTTGTTTTTGTTAAAAAATATTTTTTTTTATGTGGCATTGAAGACAATGAAAATTAAAGGGAAATATTTTTAATGATTAACGGAAAAAATAATCAATTTAGACCAAAAAAAATACTTCACATTTTAAAGATAAAATCTAATTTTTAAATTAAAATCTTACCAATTTCATCATTACTATCGTCATCATGGCCATAGCTACCAAAGTGACCACCACCATTCTACCATGGTCCTGGTTTATTATTGTCACCGGTTGCTATCACTATTACAAAATACATTATTTTTAGCATCATAACAAAAAATAATTTTTTTAATTAACGTGTGGTCATAGAATATATTTTAAAAATAGTTAAAAAATTTATAATTTTATTATTCGTATTTTCATACAAAATATACAATATTTTTTATAAAAAAATTCAAATATATATTAAAAACACATGTTTAAAAATTAGTTTGGTTTGAAATTTTCAAAAACCATTTTATGAACAACCGCGATTGGTAGCTCGAAAACTCGTGGCTCGAGTTTGGCTCGACACCAAAACGACGTCGATTTTATTTTTATTTTTTTTCCATGTTTTTGTTGCAGATCGGGAAGAAGAAGAAGAAGGGTGGAGAAGAAGAAGGGAGGAGGAGGAGGAGGAACTGGAGGGGGCCATCAAAATGGGCGGAGGCGGGGCTGGGCAGAGGCAGAGGCGGGGCGACGGTGGGACTGGGCAGACGACCAGGGCTGGGCAGGCGGGGCTGGGTAGAGGCTGCGACGGTGGGGCTGGGCAGACGACCGGCGCTGGGCCGATCTCCTCCTTCTTCCTCTCTTCTCTCCCTCTTTCTCCTTCTCCTCTCTTCTCTCCCTCTTTCGAGCCAAACTCGAGTCTTAAATTCGAGCTACCAGGAATTTCTCTTTTACGAACTTTCAGTTAGTATATTTTTACTTTTAGTGATTTTTCAAAATATTTTAATAATTTTTTTTTTTTTAGTTTTTAGATTCAGTTAATTTAAATACACTTGAAAAATATAAATTTTGTGCAAAAATCTTTCAAAAATTCATTGAATACAAAAATAAAATAATAATAATAATAATATATTTTCATATTTTATTATATTCAATATTTTATTTAATATATGTTCAAATTTTATAGTTTTAAAATATATCTAGACCAAAAATTGATTAAAATTAATTAAAAATAATGAAATACGAATTAAAAATTATTTTTAAAAACTCAAAATTAAACATAATATAAATATATTTTTTATTTTTTGAATAGTGAAAACCAAAACTAGTTTTTGACAGCAACAAAAACAACAAAAATAAACGGACAGTTTAAGGTGAAAAAAGACAAAATAAAAAGATACTTGAGCCAACCAATTGTCTAACAAATTCTGAACTAGGCCAAACGAGCATGCACACGACGTGGCCTAACTAAATTCAGAAACGTGGCAGGTAGGACAAAGCGCTGTGCACCATACGAGACCCTCGGACTTGCCCGCCCAGAAGGTCAGGACTCAAGGTCCAGTTACTCTCTCTCTCTCTCTCTCCTCTCTCCTCTCCCTCACATCACGATTTGAATGTTCAAAAAAACCCAGCAAGGTCTTAGAGTTATCTCCTTCGATGTTTCGATTCTGGCCTTCATTCATTAATATCCCTTCTCTCTCTCTTTCTGAACAATGCCTTTCGTCTCTCATTTTCTCTCTCTAAAAGTTTTTGTGCTTTCTATTTTATTTTATTTTTCTCTCTCTAGATAGATTTTGAAGATCTGTTGTTAGATTTTGAATGTAAGTTGTGTGTAAATTTAGCTGAAAGGCTAGGGTTTTTGCTCTCGTGATCTTCGTGAATCTTTTCTATCTCTACTTGGAAGCACTTTCGAGGATTTTTCTCTCTGGAATTTCCTTTTTTTTCTCTTTTGACTTTGTGTTTGTTGAATGAGTGGAAAATGGAGAGAGTTCGGCAAAAGAAGAAGTCGAAAGTTCCTACCACCAATGAAGGTCAGTCTCTCTCTCTCTCTCTCTGTCCCACGCGCACTCACAACACCATAATGTATGTCTGTTTGGTTGCTGGGAAAACCGAGAAATCAAGAGAGTTTTTTTTTAAATTATTAAATGTATGTCTGTTTGGTTGCTGAGAAGCTGAGAAAAAACAAAGTAAATGGCTGTTTGATGATTTTCTTTTATGTTTTTGAAGAGCTGCAAATTTCTCCTCAAATTTTTGCTCATTTTTGTGATTTTGAGAAAAAGCGAAGGAAATGATCGTTTGAGGATTTCTTTTATGTTCTTTAAAAGCTATGAATTTCACCTCAAATGTGACAGATAATTGATTTGCCTCATTTTAATGATTTTTTTATTAAATAGTTTTCATTTTTCAAATAATTGAGGCTTGAAATTTTGAAAATTCTGCTTTCTTTTCCTTCATTTTCTCACTAACCAAACGGATCATTTGTGTTTCTTTCTGCTTTTGTTTGTCTCTTTGCTGTTTAGTAAGGTTGAGTTTAGGCTTTTATTTTGCTAACAAGTTTTGTTTGCAAGTGCAATTGAGTGGTGCCTCTGTTTTATTTGAGGATTTTCTTTTTATGTTTTCGAAAAGCTAAAAATTTCACCTCAAACAAGGCAGACAAATTGATTTACCTCTTTTTAGTAATTTTTTTAATTAAATAATTCTCATATTTTCAAAGAATTGAGGCTTGTGATTTTGAAAATTTTGCTTTCCTTTCCTTCATTTTCTCAGTAACCAAACGGGTACTAGGTGTTCGTTTCTGTTTTTATTTGTCTCTTTGCACTTTGGGAAGCGTGGAGCTTATTTATTAGTTAGTTTGAGTTTTGGCTTTTCTAGTGCTTTTGTTAAAGTTTTGTTTGCAAGTGCAATTGAGTAGTGCCTTTGCTGTAGTGGTATGAAAATGATTTCGTTTGTTCTTTTTTAGTTTGAGGGTTATCATGAGAAATAATTGCAGTGTATAGCGCTTTAGAAGCTCCTATGGTTAGTTTATTTAGTACTTCTCTGATTCTTGATTTAGAAATTTAGCATATATCAAAATTTTCTTTGATTTCTGTATTTTTTTCCTCTCATTGTACTTGCTTGTGTTTCTTCAGAAAATCTGAATTGTACAAATTTTTATTTTATTTTATTGAATTTTAAATTTTAAAATTTTGAGTTTTTGGAGTTGAGTTGGATAATGTAATCATTTCAAATGAACTTAGTGTGTTAGATGCGATTCTCTCTTAATTTTGTGCTTTCTATTGCATGTTTCCTGCCATTGTTTCACGGCTTTGGTTTTGGTGATTTGAAATTTCTGTACACACAATTTGCAAGCCTCTGTATGTGTGGTCATATGTATATATCATCTTGGAATTACCATTCTATAATGTTGTCTATATTCATTTACAGGAAACAGGCAAACTCAAAAACAAAGAAGTGTACCAAAATTGGCATCAGACTATAGTTCTTACATTGGTGGTACCACCAAGGAAGATTTGGTGAGTTGATTTCTTGTTTGTATTTATATTTGAGCTTTATGATTTGAATTGGTGTATTGTCATTTAGAAATCTGCTGATTGGCATCAGACTCTAGTTCTTCGTTCTTTATTTTTTAAGAGGAATTTTGAATTAAAAAAATTCATTTTCTGTTTGTAGTTCACATGCGAGTTGGGGAGGAGCTCTTCCAGACGAGTTATTGGAACGCCAATAAAGAAGTTATTAGCAGAAGAAATGTCAAAAGAAACCGAGTCCAAGAGACGGCCAGGTAGTGTCATTACCAGATTGATGGGTCTTGATGGGTTGCCACCTCAACAGCCTCTTCATAGACAAGATAAGAGGTTCTCGGAAACTTACCGACATAGGACCATATCAGTAGTATCCCAAAGGGATGGAAAACCTTATGAACGCCGAATGAATAGGAAAAACTCCATGGAGCAGCAAGAATTTAAGGATGTGTATGAAGTTTTGGAAACATCAGAAGTTGGTAGGGGAAGTCACCCAGCGAAGGGGACTGTAAATCCAAGGTATTCTGAAGCAGAGATGGCATTCATTCGACGCAAGCTGATGAATGTGAAATGTCTTTCTGCTGATGAAACGCTTGATGATTCAAAAGAATTTTGTGATACGTTTGACAGGCTGGATACTAACCAGGACCTATTGATGCAATATCTTCAGCAACAAGATTCTTTGTTTGCAAAGCATCTTTCTGATCTGAAAGGTTCTGCTCCCAGATCACATTGCGGTCACATAGCAGTGCTAAAGCCAACAAATTCGGTAAACTATGAAAGCAATACCATTGGCTGGAAATCAGAGAAAGAGACTTCACGGTCTGACACTGGCTCTCATTGGAAACATCTTAGTAGTCTTTCTACCCACTCCTACAATCATCGTGGTGCTCAAAAACCTCTTAAGTCATCAAAAATTCAATTAGAAGGGAAGCATGAGACAGACATCCTCCCAAAAAGGATTGTTGTTCTGAAACCGAACCTTGAAAAGGTGCGGCATGCTAGTAAATCTGCTTTATCACCCTCTTCTTCACATTGTCAGGTGTTAGATTCTAGGAAGCTCTTGGAATATCTGAGTATTGGCACTGGGGAGACAAGAGCATGGGTTGAGA
Organism: Camellia japonica; assembly: GCA_030407325.1. Lineage (NCBI taxonomy): Eukaryota > Viridiplantae > Streptophyta > Magnoliopsida > Ericales > Theaceae > Camellia > Camellia japonica. The sequence continues at coordinate 56,103,383 of JAPPVO010000017.1, forward strand.
AAAATATATCTAGTGATGCTGCTTTTTCAAGGCTGATGTCTAAAGAACCGAGAGAAATAGCGAAGGAGATTACTAGGAAAATGAGAGAGAGCTTTTGCAGTGATCCGATAAATTTGTCCTCCATTAAGGGATATGCTGCGGATGAGAGCTCATATAATGTTTCTGGCAGTGATTCCGCAAGTGAATCAGAGGTGTCAATGTCCAGAAAGTCCTTTCACTGGAGTAACCGGCAGAAGTTTATGTCATTGAATTTAATGGAGTCATCTGTAAGTAAGGAGGCCAAGAAGAGACTTTCAGAGCGGTGGAAGATGTCCCAAAAGTATCAGGTTGTTGGAGAAGTTGGTAAGGGTAGCACACTGGGTGAAATGCTTACCATTCCAGATAGGGAAATGAGGCCAGAGAACTTGGATCCAGTGATTGAACTGGATGAGCCAAGTGACCGATTTGCTGGCAATGATGAAATTGCAGAATGGGATAATCCTTTGGGTATTAGTAGCAGGGATGGGTGGAAGGATGGATGTGTCAGATATTCATCCAGATTGAGATTTGTTCCTGCTTCATGTGTTGGCCCTAAAACAAGCAAGCAACGTCAAGCTCTTGACCAATACATTTATTCAATGCCAAGAGAAGCGATGAATTCTGGTAGAAACAAGGCAATTAAGGGAAATTTAAATAAGAAAGAAGATTCTTTATCCAGAAACTTAAGATCTGACAACAAGAAATGGCAGTCCCCTTGCTGCACCTATGGTGATATTAGTGACTCTTTGGAGGAAAAGCACTCTAATCAGTTTCAAATGGGGATCAACCTTGGAAAGAAAGATCCATCTGGTCAAAAGTCTTTGGCTTCTGCTAATAATATCAACAGTACAAGTTTGATTACCGATGTGGAGGTGGACGCTGAACATGAAGATATGACCATGTCTTCTGAATCCCCTGATGAACTGGCCTCAAAACTGTCACCTTGTTTGTTAGGAAATGGAAATTCTTCTACTCCTGGTCCAGAGGATTCAAAAGCTCAGGTTTGATTCACTTTCACATAAATAATCTTTATTATGCTAATTGTTGTTGGCCTTTTTCCGTAACCTATACTGTGAGCCAACATAATTTAATTAGCATGACGCTCTTTTCATATCTTTTCATTTCTTTCCCAGTACAATTCCATTTGACGAACCTAAGTCTCGTGCATTGATTGTTGGTTTATAATGTCTTTGTTGCTGTTGTTGTTGTTTTTTTTTTTTCCCTTTAATTATGATTTACAATGTGTTTAGTTGTTATGATATTTACATAGCTGTTTATATCTCATCATAAATGATTACAGCATTATATGTAATTTTATTGTGTCTTGCATTAAGGTCAGGTACATTATATGTATGATATATTATGCACTACTTTGACTCTCTTTGGCATTTTCTTTGAGAAAATCTAGTTCCTAACTTTTCCTTCGAACTAAATAATACGCTATTGCTTTGATCAAAGATACATTAACATTAAAGAGAATATTTATAGAATTTCTCTTGTTTGTTAAGAATGGCAATGGGGTGTGTTTGGGTTGACCTTTGATTCTCCCTCAATCCTGCTCTAGAATAGAAGGAACCTTTCTTGGATTTGACACAATCCAAAGTGGGTTGGGTTGCAGTCATTCTCCAGACAAACTAATGTTATAGTGGACTGCCATTATGACCATGGTTCCAAATAGTGGTATCGGGAGACGTATTGGTATTGGGCGCAGTGTAGCCTTGTCAGCCTATCAAGAGTATCGAGCGATATGTATTGGGAATCAATTAATATTGTTGTGAATTTTTAAAAATTGTTAGCAAGTAGCAACCCCTAAAAAATTCAACAATACATATTTTTTCTACTCTTAAGCTCAATTTGTCACTTTTTTGGCGACGTATGGAGCATGTTTTGCTTATTTGATAATAATGAAATAATTATTAAATCACAAGCCAATATACTAATTGTAGCACACAAAGTGTAAAATATGAGGTTTTTAAATAGTAAGAGAAAGGAGAGGTTTTTAATTAGGTAAAATTTATTAAATGTTTTGCTTTTAATGTCATATAAAACAAGAAGCAAATATGTTATCATATCTATAACATAGAACCACCTTTTCATCATACATTCATAACAAACGTTGCCACCAAGACAAAATACACCAATAGCCACCAAGAACTCGTGAAGCAAAGTCGCACGTCGCATGGGTAGTGAAGTAGTGTGAAGTATATAACCGTGAGGGCACCCTTCATCCCACAAACTAGTTTTTGGGATTGAGTTCTACCCAATACCGTATAACAGAACCTTCTAGCACTTGAGACCATCAAAGAAAGGGGATATACAAGACGCATTAGCCCTCACACAGCAGTGAGGCTGCCCACTCACAGTGGATAGCACAAGCAGCGACAAAGACTTAATTCAGTTCATCTATTAGAAATTTAAAGACAGACTGCCTCACCATGATACTTCGGTTGTAGGCGTCGGATCTCTTGCAATACGTGCTTCTTTGGATGCTGCAACCTATTCTCTTCATCGTTGAACAGAGCCACCACATCTTTTGCAACATGGGGCTTCTTAAATGCTACAACCCATTGTCATCGATTGGAGCTTCCGGATCTCTTGCAATCACTTGTCTCTCTCTTATTTGTTGGCACCTGATCATTTTCTTGGATATCAAAATCAAGAGGTAGAGAAGAGATATGGGGCTTCTACAGATTTTGTGGAATTCATTGACATCGTACAAATGAGGTGGAGAAATGAAAAAGAAAATGATGAAATTGAAGCTTCAAATGTTGCACATGACCCTGCATGGCCCGAACCGAGTTGAACCAAACCAGTTTGTTGTCAACTTGGCAATATATCCGGTCTAACTAGTTCTCATTGTGAATTGGCCATCCTATTCAGGACCTTAATTTTCCTGTTCAAACTTGGCCAATTTGCAATGAACCAAAGCCAAGATTTAAAATCATGTTTTCTAGTTGCTAAAAGCCTTCGTGAGTTACCTTCCCTCTACATTCTTTTGTGGAACCCTGATCGTGGATTTCATGAGGTATCCACTATGAAGCACGGGTGCGGGTACGAGTACGGTACGGGTACGAGTACGGGTACGCCGATACGGCAAAATCCCAAAAAAGTAGGGTACGGGTACGGCTACGGTACGCCGATATTTTTTTTATTTTTTTTTATTATGGTTAAAAGATCCAACCTACAAATTGAAGTTAAATATCAAAACTAATAAGAGAACTATAAAACTAAAAGACAAATATTAATATATTTGAATTCAACATAACATAACCAACACCAATTATGATTATTACCATTTATGATTAATATTATTATTACCATTTTCAGTATTAATAATAATAATATTAATACCATTTTCAGTATTAATAATAATATTAATAATAATAACTAAAAATAATATTAATAATAATAACTAAAAATATTAATATTCATAATAATAAATAAAGATAAAACAAGAAAATAAATAAATAAATAAATACGAAGAGGAGAAGAGAGACAGTGTATACCTCTGATGATCGAAGAAGAGCAAACCAGTGAGGGTCGAAGTCAAAGACGCGAGGAGGGTCGAAGTCGAGGGTCGAAGTCCAAGTCCAAGCCGAGGGTCGAAATCGAAGACGAGACGAGGTCGAAGTCGAAGACGAGGGTGAGTGAGGGTCGAAGTTGATCTGTTTCGAAGCCGATCTGTTTCCCAGTCGCAAACGAGAGTGAGGGTGTGGGTCGAAGCCGAGATCAGTCTTCGTCGAAGTCGCAGATCATGGTGGAAGGAGCACCCATTTTGCTTCGATGAGATTAGGGCAAGCCGATCTGAACTCTTCGCGTATACACGGTAGGTATACTCATTTTTTTATTTTTTTATTTTTAATTTTTGTTCATATTGCTCCGGTACCCCTAAATTTGTCAAAAAATTTGATTTCTGCCCCCGACGTACCCAAAACGTACCGAAGGAGTACCCATGCCGTACCCGAGCCGTACCCATGCCGTACCCAACTGAGGCAAACGTACCCGAGTGGTTTTTGCCGTACCCGGTACGCGTGCAGCCGTACCGGTACGCGTACCCGCACCCGGTAAGTACCCGGTGCGTGTACGGCACTATTTTTGGAGTACCCGTGCTTCATAGGGTATCCACAAAGGATACCAAGGATGGTCGTGGATCAATACAGGATCGAGAAGAAGGGACTGAACTTGAATGAAGCTTGGGTTGACAGGGTCGCTATCAAGGTAGGAAGATCACTAGTGAACCAATCTTGGGAGTAAAGCATGATGAATTCTTCCTCAACATCAAGTTCACCAACTACAGTGATAATGGTTCCGTTCATGGGAAACTTGATACTGATATGATATGATATGATATGATATAATGATATTTGTTGCAATGTGCCTACGTGTGAGACACTATAGTTTATAGAGATTTTTCTTTGTAAAGTATCACCATTATGTGGTTTTCATAAATGAATGGACTTGCCATGCATAGTTTCTTCCACTCATGCACAATTGAAAAATGTGTTTAAATTCTTTGTTTCCTTCCAAAATATGTGGAGAATTAACTTAATACTAAGGGAATTACTAGCATAGTTGCATGGACATTTATGGAGCAACCTTTGCTTCCTCGAATTGCCATATGTCCTTTTTTAAATTGGTTGAAATCGACAATTGGCCAAAAACTAGGAGAATTTAGTATTTACGAAAGGGAAAAAATAGAGTATGAGAAACATAAGTGACACGAAAAGTGTTGCACTACCACCATGGTTGCAAGCAGAGTTGTCAATCTTGTTCCAGATAGGTCGGTACGGTTCGAGATGCACCGTTTTGACCAAAAAAGTAATGTTATGTAAACTGAACTTGGTGTGAACGAAAAAAACACCTAGTCAATGGTCATCGGTTCAACTACTAAATCAATCGAAATTAAAACATGATATATAGTAATGTCATAAATAAAATTTAAATATATATAAATAAAACTATGAGTACTAAAATTACTATAAAAATACATAGAAAATTCATTTTTGGACTTTGTTTGGTCCGATACAATAAACATAAATTCCTTTTTGGATGCCCCTCTGTTATGAGACGACCACCTATCAAAGTGTCAAACGACATCAACTTCGGCAATTATCAACTTCAATGACGCCCATATTGGGATGCTCCTACATTGATATCCCCATATCGGCAACTCCAACGGCGCCCATATCGGGATGCTCCTAAAACTAAAATTTTGGTATGTTTTTCATAACATACGGTTTGTTTCGGTTTTAAATATTTTTATACTGATGCAAACCGAACCGACCCAAAATTATATTTAAGTAATTATATATTTTAATTCTTCGAGCATTATATGATAAGTGACTAATATAATATATTTTTGTGATAAAAACTAAGGAGGGAAACATTTATAGAGCAACTTTTATACATTTCCTTTATTGATTTTCAATGCGAAATTCTGCAAGGTTCTATAAAACCCTTTAAAACCTCATGCAAATCCCTCTTTTACATCAAATCAACAAAACCGGTAAAACCGAACTGTAACATACGATCTGTATCAGTTCCTCGACCATCAAAATCGAAAGGATCGGTTTGGTGCTAAACTTACCCTCAACACCATGCTTCTTCACCGTTCTCTTTTTCTTCAGTTTTCCTCTAGTATCATCTCGGAGAACTTCTCTCTTTCACTCTTTCTTTGTAATCATTTTGTGTACTATGTCAAAGGTTAGGTGTGTATCTAATCTTTCCCCTCCCAAACACATTAATGTGTACTAATTGAGCCTTGTTTAACTCTTTCTCTATAACCTACAAATATTCTTTCATTTTCTTTTCTCTTCTATCGAGAGTCGTCATTTGTTATTCCACTGTAAACTCTCATCTATAGTTCGTAAGTGTGTATATCCATATACTCACATAAAAAATGAAAAAAGAGTACACATATCCATAATCTATTACGTAGGCTTTATATAGTCTCTTCTCAAAGAGTGGGCTAGATATATATATTACTGAAGAGCAATTTATAAAAGATTTTGTATATTAATGAATGATTTCAACAATAAAATCCCATATTGTATTCATTAAATAAAAGGTTTATATCATGCTCATTAAATTAAACTAATGTCAATTATATTTTAAGTTTTGTAAGTAAATAAAAATATTTTAAACAAATATATAATATTTATAACAATAAATTTGAAACAATTTTCAAAACTGCACCAGTATCGGTGTGTACTATACCAATAACAAATGTTGTAAGCAGTATGATATTCACAACGTTGGTTGCCATTGCAACGATGGCTCCCCTTCACTCCCCCCAATTTCTCTCTTGCTTTCTCCTCCCTTTTTCTCTTGTTAAAAGAATAAACTAAGGCCTCGTTTGGGGACTGGCTATTTTAGCCAAAAAGCCAAAAAGCCAACTAAAACTAGTCACATCACCTCTCTACTTTTCTGCACATCTTTTCGTAAAAAGTCAAAAAGTTACTAAAATAACCTGTTCCCAAACGAGGCCTAAATCTTCTAGATATATAAAACCTTAACATTTTGTGAACACCGTTCTCTTTGCCTCTTGTTGAAATGATTTTTATTTGACATTTAAGTCATTTGAAACATTGGTAAGAGAGAAAAAAATTCTATTCTAGTATCATTCTCAAAATTTTTGAAACCAAATCTTTTATTGTTCTGCTTCCTATTTCTTTTTTTCCTATTTTGATATGTTTTTATTATTTTTACTACACCCTTAATCGCAATAACCTAAGAAGCATGAATACTTTCAAGAAGGTGTCATGTCTTGTCCAACATTGTGTTAGATTCCGACATGACACGACACTCATCAGACACTTCTCAACACATGTCCCAACATGTCCTATAGATGGGTAAGATATGTGTCCTTGGATTGCATGTGGCAAGTGTTGTCGAGTGGGCATGCTGTGTGTGAGGGAGGGTATGAAACAAAGTCTCACATCGCTTGGGTACGAAAGTAATGTGCGGTATATATAAGTGTGAGGACACCCTCACCTTAATAACTAGCTTTAGGGCTTGAGTTCTACCCAAGATAATATGCACAGATTATTCTCAAATTAACATGGTAGTTGAGAGAGTTTTGGGTGCAAGTTTCTTCGTTGGCATTTGGTATACTGTCCCCGTCTGGTTTATTTTTCTCTGTTTGGTTGTTTGCTTCTTTTTCTGTTCAGTTTTCTGTTTGTCTCTCTACGTGCAAGATGAGGGTTGCACGTGAGGGAGGGTGTTGGATAGTTTGATATATATTGTTGGGCTCATTTGCTAAAGACTTAAGCTTTGGAGATAATTGGCGATTTAACACTTTCGAACCCCTTGTGTTTGATAATATGTTTGCTTTTTGTTTCCTAAGATTTGTTTTTGATAAATTGCAGTAATTGTGACGATATTGCTAAATTTTCTAGATGGTTTCTTGCTATCTCCTTCCCAATTTCCACCTTATCATTGTTTTCATTTGTTATGCACGCTCCACATGTTATTAATATACATCATCATTACTAGTGACTTTTCACCCTATTTTTTAAATGGAAAATGGATCTTATGAAGTTACGATCATCGATCCATATCAGGGATGGACGCAAGATTTTAACATAGAGGGGGCAAACATATATTCTAACAAAAATTTTAGAAATGAAGTGTAAATTACAACATCAATTTTTACGGACATGAAAAGTACAAAATAGCATAAAATATATATTAATAAACATGTTCTCCTATACTCATATTGAGTTATAAAAGATCAATTATAAGACAATATATCGACACTAGTTGTGAGAAACCAAATTTTATTATTATATTTTGTCGAAATTATTAAATTTTATACTTTGCATCCCACCTTTCATATATAAAAAGGTGTAGATCATGCAACCACTTTTTTTTTTTCAAATCTAGAGGCAGCCAATATGTATAATTTAAAGATAATTAATAGTTAATACTCATATATAGAATCGGGGGGGGGGGGTGCGCGATCACCCCCTCAAGGTCCATCCTTGATCCAAATTGATGATTCGACTGATGAGACCTCTCACCGATCCCACTTTGGGATCCTCATTTTAATGACCATGCACGTTCTCATCTTCTGAAATTTTATTGTCAACCCTACCCCTCTTAAACTTGTTCCATTCCCATCTGAATATGGTAGGACAAGTCAGATCTGCTGACTAAAACCTTGATGCCATATTTCCTTTTTTGCCTCCTTTGCATCTATATCTCTCTACATTGCTTCAAATTTAGTGCCACATGTTTATCCTGACATTTTACTGAAGTGTATATGGACACTGTTGGAGGCCAAAACTTGGGATTGTAAATTTTTTATTTTTTTAAGTGAGAACCTGGATTTATTTATTTATTTTTGGTTAGAACATGGAAAATGTAGATGTAATTACATTATCACTTACCATATACATCATACTTCAGAATTTGTCTAGTGCAAGCACATACATGAACTTGAACAACCTAAGTTTCTTTTGTAAATTTCTTTGTGTTCTGGAAATATATTATTTTCTTTTGGGGAAATTGCAAATCAGTGTGATGACATGAAAATAGTTAGTTACAAAAAAATATACGTGCAAGTGGGACACTTTTCACTTGCACCAGAGCACAGGGTCTATGCTTTAGTGCAAGTTAGGCCACAATTTTCACTTGCAGTAGAACACAGACTCACATGCACCTCCATGTTTTTTGCAATTACTTTCACTTTTTTCCCACTGATTTGCAATTCTCCCCTTTTTTTGTTCTTGTTTTCCTTTTCCTTTAGTTCTTTTTGGGTAATCAGAACTTCTATAATAAAATTTTGTCTTCAGCAGCGGGAACCTAGAACCATTCCTATTTTTTTTTTTTTGGTTGGGGGTGGGGGGTGCAAGCTAAATAATTTGGGAGGTATCAGAAGCTATTCAAAAGGTAGGAAATAGAAAGAATATACAATGTGATTCTTACATTGAGATACAACTGTGCCTTCCTTTCTCTTGGTATTTACATTGCACATCCATGTTAGCAATACTGAATCCACATTTTAACAACCTTATGTTTCCTTTCTTACAAGAGTGGAGTGGGCTGACTGCATGATATACTGTTGGTTTGTTTGGCTTTCTTTAACTATTTATCCGCCATGAGTTTATCAAGAAGTGGGACATTGCGTCTTTTTTCCCCAATATATATACATATATATATTTAAATTTTACATAATCAGTTTAGTGTTGAGAAAGCTTTAGAGAATTTTGTCCTGATTCTACTGTGTATTTGTTTGCTTTATTTTCTTCTCTTTGCTTATTTTTATGAGTTCCACATTGGTACGGAGAAAGATCTATTGAGAACTCCATATGGGTGTGCATGTGCAGCGTAAGGGATGTATGAGATTCAAATTCTTGATAGACTCTAAAACCATTTCCATTGCTCATAATAGTTTTTGTGATCGACTCTAAAATGTGTTCCGACGGATATATTTCAATCCCACTTTTGGTCCCTGTATATATACACATCCAAGGACACACAGAGCGCACACAGTCGCATGCATTAACAGATAAATGTTCTGAATGCAAGTGTACTGTTGAATTGTTTATATTGGTTTGAGGTTCTTAACAAAATTTGCATGTGCACACATTCATATAAAACCATGATAGGCCCTTTCCACTTTACCTTGTCATCTTTGTTTTCCTTTGGTTTCTTGTGTTAGTGGTGCATTAGGAAAGCAAACTATGGATGCATGTTGGATATTTGATCTTGTACCTGCAAATCTGGGTTTTCCTTCAAGATCTTTACCACTTGCATATGTCAAATATTTGTAGGTGGAAGGTCTGGAGTCTGCATCCATGCTAACTGAACTAGACCACAAGTGTCTTGTAGATGATGATAATGCATAACTTAAATATTAATTTGGAGATTCTCAATATGATTGAATTGTGCTATCCATTTTGCATATCTATGATTTCAGTAGGTACATACATTATTAAATGCTTGCCAAATACTTCCTGCGAAAATTCTCATATAATTAAATTCACGAAGTTTCTTTTTATGATGTTCCAGGAACCTCAAATTGAACCATCCAAAGAAGATCCAGTTCCATTGCAGTGCCCAGTACCTGAACCACCGTCTCCAGGTAGCTCAAAGGACGCAGATCATCCGAGTCCAGTGTCAGTTCTGGAAATCCCTTTCACAGAAGAAATATCATCTGGTTCTGAATGCTTTGAGAGAGTCAGTGCAGACCTTCAAGGTAACTAAATGCCTGTACTTTATTTACTCTTTTATGGAATGTTCTCGTTTTTATTATAATTTGTATTTTCTGTAGAATGTAATGGTTTAGGTGCATATTGAAACTAAACTGTTGCACAAAGGAGAATGAAGCAATCATGTGAAAAAATAATAACAAAAATATTCACTGTATTATTGAAGCATCGAACAATTTTGAAGAGATGCTATAAATGCAACATATTAGCTTATGTAATAGAGTGAGCTGGTTTTTGTCCCATAAGCAACCTAAACCTAGATATATACAATTTATTTGGGGTTCGTATGCAAAAATCTTTTTTGGCGTACCTTCATTTAAATCAGAAGCCGTGACATATTTTCCATTAGCTCAGTCCAAATCCTTGACCTTGCCTTTTGTTGCTCTTCAGCTTATTGAGTTTGTTCCATAATATTGCTGTCATTGTATGTAAATTAACATTCTGGCCAGCAACATTTATCTCCTCAATCAGATCTCAACACCCCCTTCATTGGATTGATCTCATTTCATTGGTTTGCTACTGATTCCATTAATATACATTTTACTTTAACATTACTTTATTCTCTTTGTTCTTGGTAGGGCTTCGAATGCAACTCAAGCTTCTCAAGATGGAGTCTGGAGCATATACAGACGAGGGGATGCTCATGTCAAGTGACAAAGACGATGAAATATTTGAAGATGACAGCTTCGAATGTTCTTACCTAATTGATGTGCTAATCGACTCTGGATTTGAAGATGCTGATCCCGATATGATCATTGCAACATGGCACTCTCCAGATTGTCCACTGGGTCCCGGGGTATTTGACAACCTTGAGAAGAAGTATTGCAACGAGACATGGTTGAGGTCTGAGAGGAGGCTGCTATTTGACCTTATAAATTCTGGGCTCGTTGAGATTTTCCAGTGGTTGATTAATCCACGCCCTTGGGTGAAGCTATTGATAAGGAAGGTTGGTCCCCCCGAGTGGCAGAAACATGGTTTGAAATATGAGGTGCGTGATTTTCTGGAAAATGAAGAGAAGAAAGCAAGAGAGGAGGTGACGGAGAGACTGCTGGACAGGGAGATGCTGTGGCTGGACTCTGGGGATGGCATCAACGCAATAGGTAAGGAAATTGAGAAGTTGTTGATAGATGACCTAATAGCAGAGGTTGCAGATATGTAGGATGTGAATCAGAAACTGCATTTTAGGTTAGGTGCATGGAAAATGATAGGGTGTAGTAGATGATGAATAAAAAGATCATTACATCATGAAAATAAATACTCAAATGATCACCATGTATTGACATTTCTTTTTCTGAAAGTACAGATTGAAATCCAGATGTTGAGTGAAAATTGTAGATGAATATAGGGGTTTTGGGAGTTTGATTTTGTTTACACACCTGACATTCGTGAATGTTATCCACCTGTCCACTACTTCATGTAGGATCTGTCCACTACTTCATGTAGTTTCTAATTATGGGTGAAAAGATGGATTCCACGCGTAGACTCCACTTATGTGAGACTCACGCCTTTGTCCCATCGTATGAAAATTTTCTATGTTCTTAGCATTGCTATAAACAAAGTTGTTTTCTGAGTTTCTGAATCAATTTGTTGTTTCAATAATTAGAAAGTACTGGCCCAATAGTTGTACAGATTTGGTTTTATTTGATTCATTTATATACTGAACCTGCCAAAGCTGAGACCAATGATAAGTTTAAGACTAGTTTGGTCGGGGATTTTGATCTGTTTTGAGATGGATCTAGTTTGGTTGTCCATTCCTGATTGGGTTCTGCTAAATACACAAATTTAATTTCTATCCCCCACCTACTGCGTGCTTGGTATAAGATTTATTTATTTGTTTATTTTTTATAAAGGTGTGGAGAGAAATTTAGCAGATTTTGACCTTCTTGTTATGTTACTACCCTACTGCTATTTTTGGATTTTGAAATTTAGATTTTATGATGGAAATGGAAAATGAAATTACTTGTATATGTTTAAAATCTAAGGGTAATCGTACAAAGACTAGTATCTAACTATTTCCTTCTCATTTTTCTATTTTTTTTTCCTGTACAAATTCAAGATCAAAACATAGGAACAAGTTTAGTGAATTACTAGTTTTTGGTTTTTGCTAGTCTATATGCTCTTTGTATAGCTTTGCATTCTTTGAGGGTTTTGGTCTTTGTCCCTTTTAGCAAACAATCACAATACATACTTAGAATTATGAGTGTGTGATTGAGATTTAATCTTTGTATGGACTCAGAATATATTATTTAAATTTCAACCTTTCACTTATTTTTTGGCCAATTCTTTAATACCCAATTCTGAGTATTTAGCCTTTTACTTTAATAAATTTCCCACCTCAGGTTTGCTTAATTTTTAATTTTTTTTATTTTAGTGAATCACTCTATCTAGTTGACTGAATAGATTACATGGTGTGTGCCATCTGGACTTGAATTTCTACTCACAATATTTCATTCAGAAAAGATACGTGCGCACGAAATTTGTGTATAGAAAAATATTAAAAAAATTATTGTGTAGTTCATATTTAATTCATGCATTACGGAACTTAAATTTAAGATGAATTTGAGTGGCATAATAAATTTTTTGATATATTTTTAGATGAGTTTTGTGTACCTGCCATGGTTAAGTACATAGCTGAAAAATAATACAAAGTACTCACAGATTGTATTTAGATTTTAAGTTTATGAAGAGATTTATAAATAAAAAATAGAAAAATAAGAGAATAAGGCTCTATTTGTTTAAAATAAAATATTTTACTGACAAATATTTTACATGTAAATTTTTACCGGTAAAATAATTTTGTTTCCTTTTTATTTTTTGGTGTTTGGGTGTAACTTCAAATTGAGTTTGGTTTTTCTCATGTTGAGATCGTAACATAAGAGAATTTGAGAGACATATAAAGCCTATCACAAGTCCCGTTTCAATGATCTGAACTGTTTATTTTGTGGGGTTCTCAATATATAATATTGATGAAAAAATTTAGGTCAATTCGATAATCGTAACATTTTCATTTTATAGCATTTGTTGATGGTCTATTTTAAAAATATATTTATCGTCTATTTTTTGAAAACAAATGCAAAATGAAAAAATTACGATTATTAGATCGAATTAATTTTTTTTATGAATATTATACATTAAATACCCTGTAAAATAAATGATTTTGATCAACGAAATAGGACTCGTGATCAGTCATATAAATTCCTCAAGTTCTCTCATATTGAGATCTCAACATGAGAGAAACCCAACCACTTGCAATTCCAGTGCCATGTCAAGATTCAACAGTCGGCTTGGATAAATAATAAAAAAAACAATCAACAGTCAATCGACCTAATTTTTTTTTTTTTTTTTGCATAATGTATACAAAAAGTCCTATAAATTAAACGGTTCAGATTAACGAAATGGAACAACGCCCTCTAATTCAATTATGAAACTGAAGATAATCTGTGCCTGTTTATATTATAACTTATGGGTTGAAGTAATTTTCTATTATTGTTAAAGTCAATGGTTTACATTGATCCACATCATTTTGTATAAAAGTTTTATATAATTTTTATTTATTTATATATCATTACTCAGTTATTAATTATTTAAGATTGAATTATCTGTGATAACATAGGCCAAGATAGAAAAATAAAACGTGGTCACATAGTAGTTATATGTAACTATTGGGTATGAACTAAAGATCAAAGCCTGCCATTTATTTATTCATCAATATTACATATTTTATTCAGATAATTAAATCTCAAGCACATTTTCATATTGTGGGATAAAATTTATAACAAACCCCAAATCTCTATGGCTGCTCCAGTCTGGGTGGACGACGTGGCGGCACTGACGGGCTGTCGGATGTCCCGGTAGATGGCCCAGATGGAGGTATACGAATCCCTTTAGGCAACATCCCGAAATAATGTGACAGTTTATAATTTGACTTTTCTACCATCTTCTTTGGTGGTGGCAATGGCAATGGCAGTGACAACGGCTGGTCAACTAATTCAAAAAATGAACCGGATACCTTGGGCAGTATTTCAAATTGCATCTTCTTGTTAATCGACTGAGCCCTTATTCCCCCAACTGGGCTCACCATGGTGACTGAGCCCAAACCTAGCATGACTAGAACTAGGGTCAATCTAGTTCTCATCATCTTCTTCTCCTTAGTATAGATTTTTCAGTGTTGAAGCAAAGAGGATACTACCCATTATATACATGAACAATAATGACCTCAATCGTAGTATGAATTTACCATTTTACCCTTGTGATTTCAAAGAATAGATTAAGGTAATTGCTAGTCTTTAATGTTAGGATTTATTGGCACGTGCTATTAAATTTTCAATTTGACTGGAATCCTAATCTGACGTGTCATTTACTTCTTTCTTTTACTATTATTATTAGCATTGTTTAAGTTGTAGATTATGAAATGGTTGAAATTCCTTCATATTTATATGAAGATGTTCGTATTAGAGAATATGAGGGGTCGATCTGACTTAAAGCTAAAGCCATTAAAGTTTACACTTTAGGCCTCACTTGATAAAAAAAAAAAAAAAATTTATTAGAGAGTGCTCTAAATTTATTTATTAAACTCTCTTGAAATGGTTGTATATTTTCTTAAGATGTATGTGTCATAAAAAAATGTACAATTATTTTAAATTGAGAAAGATTATATGTTACTAAATTTTTATCACCGAATTGTATCATTGCTTATATAGACATTGATAATTAATTTTCTTATTTAGAGATATAATTATTAAGGAATTAATAAAAATAAATATTAGCCTAACGTATACCCAATGATATAAAGTAGTAATAAAATCAGATGATATATAACAGTCTTCTTTCTAATTTTGTTAACTAATGTCGCTAAGCCACTCGTTGATAAGACTGTTTCTATTTTGGAAAAGGCCAAAAGGCCTCCATAATATTTGTACAAGTTCTACGGATTTAGAAAAAGCTTCATCGATTTAGGCCCCGTTTGGGAATCTTCTATTTTAGTTAAAAAGTCAAAAAGTTATTAAATTAGTCAAAAAACCAACAACCCATACCAAAAAGTCAAAGATTCTCTTTTCTCTCTACTTTTTGCACATCTTTTCGTAAAAAGCCAAAAAATCATCCCAAACATACTAGTTTTTTTTAGCTCATATTTTAGCTAAATAGCCAAAAAGTTACTAAATTAACCTGTTCCCAAACAAGGTTTAAATTAGTTTATAAATGAAAAATAATGATTCTATTTTTAAAAGGTTCACTTTAAAAAATAAATAAATAAATAAAAATTCCACATATTTTGAAAAATATCCCATCTATAATTGTAGAAGGACTCACTTTAATAAATTAAAAAAAAAAATCCACCAATTTAGAATATGTAGAAGTTTATTAGTCTTCAAATTTTTTTTTTTCCTCCCTAGCACAGACATTCATTTTAAATCTTTAAGCTCTTATTATTGGATAGTATATATCAATTTTCATGTCTTTTCATTTTATAACCCTCACAAAAATTTCAAAAAATAATAAAAATAATAATATTATTTGAATTTATATTTAAATATTAAAAGCCTCCCATTAACATTTTGCTTTAGGCCCGTCGAGTGTTTGGGTGCCCTTCTCCATAGGGTCCATCACGGATTCTGTTACGATAATCTAAATTATTCATTTTGTAATGTCCTTAGTGTATATCATTTATGAAAAAAATTAGTTCAGTCAGATAATTATAATATTTTTATTTTGTTGCATTTGTCTTTGATGGAAATGGAAGACAAAATATTTTTGAAAATAGGTCATTCATTTTTTTTAGAGACGAACACGAAAAAATGAAACTATTATGATCATCGAATCAACTTAATTTTCTTTATGAATAATATACATTGAGGGTCCTACAAAATAAACAATTCAAATTATCAAAATAATATCAGTAATGAATTCTATATAGGTCTGTCAAAATTTTTCATATTAAGATGGGAATATAAGAGATTCTCAATCCATCATAAAACTCGTGAGCTAGTGTTAGTAAGAGTTGCTATGAGACAGACAATAAGATTTGATTGAGAAAATTGGTGAAAAATTCACTCTAACAATTGTCTAAGATATTAGTTCCAAGGGATATTTTTTGTTGATGAGAGGTCCATATTTTGTAAAATAGTTTGGTGAGAAATCCTGAAAGATATTTTGTTTCCAATTTTACCTCTTAATTTTTTTTATTTGTTTGACTTTTTTAACTATATGTTCAAATTTATATCTATCTGTTCAAATTTTTTTGACTATCTGTTTAAATTTATATTTATTTGTTCAAATCATTTTCTATCTGTTCAAATTATTTTGACTATCTATTCAAATTTATATCTATCTGTTGAATTTTTTCCCTATCTGTTCAATTTTTTTCCCTATCTATTGAAAACTCATGGATTTTTCTCTTTCTATTTAAAATCTGTGGATTTTTCTCTCTATCTGTTTAAAACCTGTCTTGATTTTCCCTTTCTGTTGAAATCTATATGTTCAATTTTTTTCATTGAATTCTTTATCAAAATTCTATTCGATTATTTTTAAAAATTTTTTTCCCTATATGTTGAAACAAGTCAAACCAAATTCTATATGTTGAAATAGAGCCAAAACAACACTTATCTGTTGCAAATACCAAGCTAAACCAAACCTTATCTGTTCAAATCTTTCTTTTCATTCCCTCTCCCTACCTGTTGCAGTATGTTTCTTTATCATCATCATCATTATCTTCAACAACAATAACAACAACAACAACAAGAAGTTAATTCAAAATGTCTTTTCCAAAGACCTAATTGCCTAATTTGATCACTAATAGAAACCCTAACAGAAGCAAAACTCAATAATCAACAACAAACAACAAAATATTGACATACAAATCTATAGAGAGAGAGAGAGAGAGAGAGAGAGAGAGAGAGAGAGAGTGAAAATGTAGAAGTCGGATCAAGGCTTGAATCTTTAAAGGTGGTGATGAAGGTTAGGAATCGAAGTCGGATCTTGGCTAGGGCTTCAGATCTAGACCAAGGTATTGAGATTTTGTGTGAAGATTACAGTTTCTTTATAAAATAATCAATTCACATAAATTAATTTAAACTATAATAAGGTAACTGTGCTCTAAACAAAGTCTGAGGGCTAACCCTAGAAGGCGAGGCGACAAAAGCTAGAGAATGAAAGTGCAAATAGATAGATCAAGAGAGAGAAAGAGAGAGAACCTGAAGCTTGCCTTTGATGATGGTGGAGAGATTGGAGAAGAGATTGTTCAGGGACTCCTTCGTCTCCCTCCTCCACTTCATTTGGATCTATGCGGCTGAAGTCACCGCCGCGAGGGCTTCACCGCTGTTGGTATGGCCTTTTGGGCTGTAGCTCCACTATTAATAGTAGTGTAAGTGAGAATATTATTCTCTAGCTAAGGTTCTGAGGAATGATTTGAGAGAGAGAGAGAGAGAGAGAGAGGAAAGCAGAACAGGAAGATCGGCGAAGGAGTGTAAGGGACGCTGGTGGTGATCATGTTGACGATGGATACAGAGTTAACTAGTGTCTTCATCGCCGGTGGATCGGAATCAATATCCTCTCATTGATTTCTTTCTTTGCCTCCCTACTTGTTAGGCTATTGGGCCTACTTTTAGGCCCAATTTCGATTACTCAAACTGTTCACATTTTAAGATTTATTGAGTATATCATACTTATAAAAAATCAAGTTAATCGAATATCAGGAAGCATGTGTTCGGAAAACTGTTTATTAAATTTTTTTAAAAAATAGTTTTTAGTTCGATGATTTGAACACGTAATTTCTGATATCCAATCAACTTGATTTTTTACAGGTATGATATACTCAACAAATTTTAAAATGTAAACGGTTCGGATCATCGAAATTGGGCCCAAAAATGGGCCCAATGACCTAGCAAGTGGGGAGTCAATGAGAGAAATTAAAGAGAGGATTTTGATTCGGTGGATCTATGAAAAAGTGTAGAGAGAGATAGGGTTTTCCTGATCGAAGATGGAGAGAAAAAGAAGCAGAGAGAGGGGTTTGCGAGAAAGCACTATGTATACTCCATATATATACGTGGTCATTTTGATCATTTTGTTTAAACTTATCCTTTTGGACCAGAGTAATGCTAAAGACCCTAAAAGTTTTATCAAATTTTTTACTAAATATCTCACATGTAGGCCCCAAGTGGGTCTCACACCTATGTGAGATATTTTGTAGAAAATTTGATAAATTTTTTAAGGTCTCTAACATTTTTCTTTGAATAAAATATTTCAGCACTTAAATCTTTGACTAAACGAAATTAATATTTGGATTTATAAACTAAGTGCGCAATTTGATTCCCATCGTTAAAAAAAAGTTGTGAAGAATGGACTCGACAATTAGAAGATATGAAAAATTATATCAAATTAACAAGGAATTATTCTGTTTTTCATGGATTTCAATTAAATTGTGTACCTTTTAATTCTAATAAAAAATAATAAGTATATAACCAATAAAATTACAAGAATATATTAGATAGGGGTCTTTTGAAAAGAAAAAAAAGTCAGTTTTTAACTTTTTATTTATTTTAGGTCATATCACATCTTATATTTTTTACTCATGAAAAGACAAAATAGACTAAAAAAATTAAAAAGTCAATTTTTTACTAACTTTCAAAAACACCACATAGAATATGGAACAAACTTATGTGATAATTTTTTTAAATTAACAATTAGAGGTAATGATTAAGACCCCCATAAAACTTTCATAAATTTAAATCACTTATAATATGAATCTTATACATATATGAGTGAGCCCACACATTACATAGAACCTCAGAATCAGTTTGAAAGTGTGATTATCATCCCCAAAGTTCTCAAACATTTCCCTTAACAATTATAGTCCCATAGTGCATAGTTGGAGGCTCAACAACCAATAAAGCTTATATAATTATGGATTTTGTAAACTTGCCACAAAAACAACTTTACGCAAATTATTAAAAATAAATAAAAACAGAAAATTACACTCCTTGTAAAAACTATTCAGTGTGGAATGAAAAGGGCATTGATGCCCTCAAAGGTTTTTTATTTTTATTTTTTATTGTTTATTTATTAATGTACAATATTACAAATTTATAATGAAGCCTGATAAATACAATTAATGAAGATCAAAGAAAACATATAATAAACACAAAAAATAAAATCAAAATTGAGATAGAGAAACTCAAAATAAATAGTACATAAGAAACAAAATTCACATATACATAGTGAGATTTGATTTCTAACTTCAAAAGAAAGTTCAAGGCCAACAATAGAAATAAGGGATTGATGGTTAGGTTGGGTACATATTGGTAAAATATTTGGTTAGGTACAATATGCTTTATCCTTTTTTTGTAGTAGTTTTTAATATCTTACATAGAGGCTTTTCATGGTTTTGGAAAATATCATATAAACAGATTTTCTTTTTAATCTAAAAATTTCAATGATTTTTTTTAAATTATAAACTCAAATGGTGTTTGTTTTGAAATAATATGACCACAATGAGCGTGTAACATCACTCTTATATATATATATATATATATGTAAAATGTATACATAGACGAACTTGTACTAAAATTTTCTTACTTTTAGGTGCAAAGTTATGAATCTCACATCTATTTGTTAATGTAGATGCTACTATTTGCTGTGTTTAATGATAAAAAAATCTTATGAAAAATTCATTTTCATATTACATTACGCTTTTTTTATATATTACATATGAAGTTCATGTGTATAACATTTTTTAATCTATCTATCTATCTATACTATTATATATGTGAATATTGGACTTGGTCTCTAATATTCCAAACCTTCTCCTCATGTCACGTGACAGATTTTTATATGCTAAAATAAAAAAATTATTAAACTATAACACAAGAGTTTGAACCTAAGATTTTAGATTTCATTAAGAACACACTTACCATTTAATCAACTTACTTATTATGATATTAATTTTTTATTATTTATTTTTATTCTTACTTTTTTGAATTGTACATACATCACATATGCCACCCCTAGTAGTTATATATGTATGTATATGTATATATTATTAAGTATATTTTTTTCATACAAAATAATATGATGTTTTGTGCTCATTTTATTTCAATCAAACAGGCTCATAATTTTGTAAACACTTCCAAAAGGGCTTTATAGATGCAATATCCAATTCCAACAATTTATTGTCATGTTATTTAGATAATTATAAGAAAGAAAGATAATACAATAACTGATGGGACTTCTTGGGAGGTACATGGACAGGCCTAGTGGGAGTGGACTATTTACCAGGTGGCCCATATGAAGGTACATGGATGTTCTTGGCTACTTTCCCAAATGGGACTTCTTGGGAAGGTAATGTATGAAGGTATATGGATGTTCTTGGCTACTTTCCCAAATGGGACTTCTTGGGAAGGTAATGTGGGGGTGGGTAGATAGGGGTACTCTTGTGAAGGCCATGTATGGGAGGGCTAAAATTGGATGTGCCTATCAGCCTAGATGGAGGTATTAATCGTTTGGCAAGAAGGATATGGGGCTTTTTTGGCTATTTTAGTCACAAAAGACAAAATAGGCTATTTTAGCCACAAAAAACAAAACATTACATCTAACTCATAATCATTATACTCTTCTCTCACAAAAAAAGTCAAAAAGCCAAAAAGCCCTTCCTAAATCAAGCTTTTTAGCCCAGGCTAAAATAGTCAAAAAAGTCAAAAAGCCAAAAAGCCAACCCACTTCTCAAACCAACCCTTATAACCTCCATTGGGCAGGCGACAAAGCCCAAAGCTAGTATGAGCACAAGGGTTGTCGCCATGAGTATCAACTTGGACCTCACCATTCTTCTCCCTTTGTATTTGCTTTCAATTGAATTGACAAGTCTAAGGCGTGTTTGGGAATATATTATTTTAGTAACTTTTTAATTCTTTAGTTAAAATATGAGGTAAAAAAATTAATATGTTTGGGATGACTTTTTGATTTTTTATGAAAATGTGTGTAAAAAATAAAGAGAAAAGGGAATCTTTAATTTTTTGATATAGATTGTTGGCTTTTTGAATTTTTTTTTTTTCGTGATTTTTTGACTTTTAAACTAAAAAGTGATGCTGCCAAACGAGACCTAAGTAAAAAAAGATGCTGGGTTTGGCCCAACATTAAGGAAAAATTCATTTAATGATATACAAATATAAAACTCGTACAAAAAATTCATGGCAAAAATTATGTTATTTGTGAGTTTGATTATTACAAATGACATAACTCAGTACCATACGAGTTAAAAAGAAGAAGTTATAACTAAACATTTGATGAAGCATAACCAAATAATTTTTGTACCATAACTAAAATTTTGTCATAACTAATATCACAATATGTCATAATTAACAACTTAATAGGTCATAACTATTGGCTTAAAAGTCGTAACCAAATATGCATATTTATGTTAAAATCAGAGGAGAAAACTCTCAAAATTCTTATTTCAGATATAAAAGGTCTAAATTTACATTTAGAACTGTAAATCTATACTATAAGAATATAAATCGATACTTTAAAAGTGTAGAAGGAGTCACCAAAATATAGTCGGAGTGATGCTGAAACACCGCTGAAAATCGCCGAGAGAGGGGCTTCTCTCTCTCCGTGGAACTTATTAGATAAAGAACATACAAGTTTGTTGAGGACGTTAAATAGTTTGTTTTTACTTAACAAACAATTCACATATGACTACTTTCTAGGATTGCACCAAAAATTCGATATAAGTGGAAAAAGAACTTAGGATCAACCACTGTATGGAGTGTTTTAGAAAGTTGGTTAAAAGTTAATTTTTTAATTTTTTTTATCCTTTTATGTATAAAAAATCTGAGAGGTATTATGATCCAAAATAGATTAAAAGCTAAAAGCTAACTTTTAGTTAGCTTCCCAAACTACCCCTATATTATATTTCATTTCTTTCTTATTAGTAGTAATAAAATTAACTAACCAGAGAAATTTATTAATTTCAAAAAAATTAAATGACTAGAACTTGTTTGAATGGGTCTTTTTTTATTTTTTAATCATCATCGTCAACTATTGTTGGTTATATATTTTGTACAGGTCAGTCGCAGCTTAACACGTGGCTTGTGAAGGGTGTTTCGGGGAATTAATGCAAGTCTTCAATTAGCGATGGACACGTGACAGTTCATATTGGTAATGGTGGGTCTGCGTTACATGGAAACAGTGAGAAGGCACGGGGTAATATGGCCCAACGGTTACTCAAAAATTCGAATTCAAATGCAAGAGGAAAGCCTAACTGAAGGAATGGTGTAGTGGAATCTGATTGTGCGAAGCCATGACCAGAGATCGTGGAAGTGCATTTCAACGGTTGGAAGCCCATTTCGACGGTTACCTTTGGGAAGCATAAATAGAGAAGAAGGCCCCAGAATGCAAAGACCCAGACTCAGATTCAGAAACCAGTTTATTTACTTCGTTTTTCTTTTCCAATTTTTACATTTCCAGTTCTTTACATTTTTAGCACTTCAATTCTGGTACTGCACTTCATTTCCTAGGAGTAGTTTTCAAGTAGTTGTTGTTGTAAACCTTTTTAAGACTGGATCATTTCATTGTATGTTCCTATTTATTCAATGAAATTCAGTTTCTAAATTGTTCTGTACTTGTTATTTCTTATAAATTTTTCATAAAACAAGCCACCAGTAAAAGTCCTCTTCATTGAGGTTGAAAGAATTTCAACACAATCATCTGATAATTGGTTGGCAATTAAAATTCTGTAAGAACTGATTAATCCTTGTTGGCACGCTTAAATTTACACTATTAACCTTTGTAAGCCAAAAAAGCCAGCATATATTTTTGGCACGCCTAGTGGGACTATTAAAAATGGCTAGACGTAAAGCAAGAGAAGAAAATGAATGCCTGGAAGAGGGTGTAGAAGGAGAGGTAAAAATACCTAACCCAGAGGATAATGTAATAGATGCACCTATCCCATCAGATCCTCTGTAAATGGTCAAACAGACCAACACTTCAGAATATACAACACATGTCCAACTTACTAGACAGGGCCATGAAACTAGACCTTCAACTGTCGCTTCTACCCAACTAATAAATCCATGGAGAGGTTTAGTAGATGTTATGGGACATGAACTAATGTATACAATGGAAAGATAGGCAACATCCTTTTTGGATCGAATGATCTCTCATCAACCAACTGTTACAAGACAGGCTGAAGAGAACGAGAATTCCTTTATACATAGATTGGCTCGAGATGTTGCCTATGCAAAATAATGGACAAACTAATGGTCAATCTAGTAATCAAAACCATGAGAGAATGTCACATATGCCTCAGCCATGGTACGAAACTCCTTTGAGAACACTAGCAAACCAAAATGTACTATTGCCCACCAGTGAAACCATACAAATTAGTAGATCTGGGCCAACACAAGGAAATGGTATAAGGATGTTTCCAAATCCTATGTTCGAAGCCATACCTGGCACACGGGGCTTCACTAATCCTGTGTTTCAATTTACACCAGGGAGGTTGGAGGGATTTCTTGCGGTTGGAAGAGAAACAACACCTGTTCTTCCTTCGGTAACACCTTTCGTAAGGCCTTTTTGCAGGACAGATTCCAAGAGGTCAACCATACCTCCAACAATTTGTTCCTTCAGTAGTGGTTCAACCAGCACAAAATATGGTTCTAAAGGACCAAATTGCTAATATAGTTAGAGAAATGTGTGGACCTATGGCTTGAGGGGTCCAGACACCAGTGTACAAAAAACCTTACCCAGAGTGGGTGGATAGGGTACATGAGTATCCTAGGAGGTTTAGAATACTAGACTTTGCCCTCTTTTATGGGAATGGAAACCAATCAACAGTGGAACACATTGCTAGGTTTACAGGCCAGTGTGGTGAGTTCGCCAATAATGATTACATGAAACTGAGACTTTTTTCAAACTCTTTAACTGGAGCAACCTTCGTATGGTATAAAAATCTTACACCTGGCTTTATCCAAACTTGGAAGTAAATTGAGGAGATTTTTCATGCCCAATTTTTTCAAACAGAACCTGAGGTTTCTATGGCAGACTTGGCAAGATTGAGCCAAAGGCCTTATGAGAAGGCTACTCAATTTATTGCCAGATTTAAAAAGGCACGAAACAAATGTGGGGTCATGCTACCTGAGCCTGAATTTATGAGATTGGCTCAAAATGGGTTGGAGTTTAGGCTTCAAAAGAAGTTTGATTCAATTGAGTTTCGAGACTTAGTAGAATTAACCTATAAGGTGTCCAAATTTGAAACTTTACTTGAGGAGGAACAAGATCGAAGTAATACATCATATAAGACCTATTATAAAGACCCTAACTATGAAATTGATACAACAGAGATTGCAGGAAAAGAACTTCTGACCTGTGAAGCATTAATTCAGCAAGACAGTACAATAGACCAGCAGTTTAAAAAGAAAGACCTTCATAGGAAGTACTCTTTTGATTTAACAAAAGTAGATGACATTTTTGATCATTTACTTGCAGCAAATTTCTTAAAATTACCAAAGGGAGTTAAGATCCCCACTCCTGGAGAACTTAAAGGAAAACTATACTGTAAATGACACAATTCTTGGACTCATTCAACTAAAAATTGTATTGTTTTTCGAGATAGGATCCAAGAATAGATTCGAAATGGGAGGCTAAAGTTTCCAGCCAAGATTGAGAAAGCTATGGGAATTGACACCAACCCGTTTCTAGATATTGGAGAGGCTGCAGCCAATGTTGGCATGCTAGATTTCCAAAACCTATCCTTGAAGGAATTTGAGGAAGTCACTGTGCAAATGTATGTGGCTAACCAAGCTGCCTTCAAGAAAGACACCAGAAGTTCACCAGCAAGTGGATAGAACTCTGCAGGCCAAAGGGATGACTCTACTGAGGAGATATTGGATGATGACTCCCTCGAGGCAGCTGTAGTACAAACAATGTGTCCTAGATGTAGAATGAGTTACAAATGGCTGAAGGGGCTCCCAGTTGATGGGAAGCAATATTATAAAGATGTACAGAAGGATCGAAAACCAGCCAGCACCTACAACAAAAAGGCCATATCCAACTGGTCCTAGATAGCATTCATCTTTGGCTGGTCCACTAGACACTAGGATGCAATCAAGGGGTAAGAGGCCTTTGTATGAAACTAGGCTACTCAATTATTACAGGGTAGACAACCAGCTTGAAAAGAAGTATGGATTTAGTGTAAGGCATGATACCAGGACTGATGATTGGCCCCCAAGGACTGCTTTGAAGACTACTTCAAAGAGTGGGACATCAGATCCAACAGCCAGACCAGTAAGCTCATGGGTCCCAGGAGTTCCAGATTGGTTTGTCATGCAGAACAAACCTAAGAAAATGCTTATCCAAAGGAAAGTTTTTGGAGACCAAGGAAGAATGATCAAACCGCCCTTCGTGGCTCTAAACAATTGGATGTTATTAAAGAACCCAAAAACAAGGGAGCCAAATATGGTTCTTATGATTTCCAAGTCTCAAAGAAGGAAGATCCAACGAAAATACACCCAGTATCAGAGGGATCTAAAAGAAAGCAGAGAGAGCACTTCCATGGCACAAGTAAAAGACCAGGCAGATGAGGGGATAGGTTCGAAGCCTGTTCTTAAGATCAAGAGCAGTGTCAGCATGAAGCAGTTGGCTAGAGTTCATACTGAACTGAGAGCCAAAGAAAAATCCAGTTTAGCAGGCCTCAAGAAAGCCTTAATGAAAAGTGATGGAGAGACAGATGAAGGGACTAAGCAAGGCCAAGAGAGAATAGTGGCTGAAGATGAAATGTTTAAGGCCTTCATGGCTGAACAGACCTTTCTGGTTGACAAGCCAACAGAGATAGATCACCAACAGGCTGCTTCGAAGGGACCTACCAGCATAAAGGTACCAGAATGCAGCATCTTCTGAAACAGCGGAACAAGCTAACTTGGAAGGGAAACAAGTACAACTAGTAGTTCAGTTTGGCTTAGTCCTCTCCAGTGCCAGTAAATATGGTATATGTGCTGCCACAGGAATTGCAGGCTGAAGAGGGAAACTAAGAAGGTCTAGAAGATGACCCCATTCCAATTTCTAGTGAAGATTCACAGGCCAGCATGGTTCAAGATGAGTCAGAAGTGGCCACGCCAATGGAAACTGATGAGGAAAGTGAGGAGGTGAGCATTAACCTCTCATATCCCTTTGAGTACCCCACAATATCTATAACCCAGCATGTTAAGCCCCTGTACATCAAGGCCTACTTCGATGGGATACAAATGAATAGGGTGTTAATGGACAATGGTGCAGCAGTAAACCTACTTCCAAGGTCCTTTTTAAAGAAGTTGGAGAAAAGAAACCCTAGGTTGATTCCAACCAGCACAACCATTGCTGGTTTTGCTGGGGATAAACAAATGGCTCAGTGCATTTTGCCCATTAACCTAAGTGTGGGAACCAGAGATTACATGACAATATTCTTTGTTATAGACAGTAATGCCAAGTATAATACTTTGCTTGGCAGGGATTGGATCCACACCAACAAGTGTGTGTTTTCCTCTCTACATCAGAAGATGATGATAGCTTTGTGCAATGGAAAATAGAGGAAATCAATGCGAATCCGCAGCCTTTATTGCTTGTGTTGATTTTGCTGAGGCTAAGCTATACACTGAAGGAGTTGTACCACTTAGTATGCTGAGGAAGCCTGATAGAACAGCCGAAGTGACGGCTGATGAGGAAGTAGCACACCTGAAGCACTTAGTTCAGGAGAGTGCAGATGAAAAGTTCGTTACCAAAGATGACAATGATGCCTGGTTGTAGGCAAGAAGATAAGAACCAAGAAGCCAGACCCTTGGCCTTAATCAAGTTTTCAGCATTAGATGTAAAGTCAATAGTCCAGAAGGTACAAGAACAAGAGAGGGAAGCCATGGTGATTGGCTATAATCAGAAGTAACAAAAGGCCAGGCTTTTGGATAAGTACTATGCATTGGACATCGATACAAAAGTCTAGGAAATACAGGAAGAAAAAGCCTTATGAACAGATTTTGTCTACGAGGAAGAAAGCAAAGATGTTGAGCCAGAGAAGATGGGAGCAGAACAAAATGAAGAAGTTGCTTCGAAGGTATAGGAAGTCAAAGGGAAAGCATCAATAAGTGCTCAAGTACAAGACCCTTTAGAAGAAATTAACTTGAAGGTTCTTGTCACAACCCAAACCCGCCTCTGTAGGTTTAGCATCGTAACCGGCTAGTAATCTGTGGATTACCGAAGGCCTCTGAACAGATTAGCAAATAGTAAGGGGATGCTGTCACGACCCAAACCCGCCCCTGTAGGTTTAGCATCGTAACCGGCCAGTAATCTTGGGATTACCGAAGGCCTCTGAGACAAATTAACATAATATTAGGGGTTAGCGGAAGCAAATAACAAATATACAACGTCCATTGAGCTGTGCAGACTTATATGAGACAGAAAAATTTTAAACTTTTTATACACATATATACGCATCACCCCTACGTCACAATATATATACAGATTAGACAAAAAGGACTTAGCCTCTTTTTCAAAATACACAAGACTTGATTAACCAAACAAGAAAACAGAACTTGAACTTTAAATCACATAGCGATAATCACTTGACATATTCGGAACCTCCACGGGAGGCACATAGGTTGGCTGACAAAAACAGATTCTAGGCAGATGCCTCTAAGCCTGGTCGCGCGCTTGATCACCTACATACATAAATAATACAGTGAGCTAGAGCCCAGTGAATAATAACAGAGTAAAGGGGTTTTATGAATGATGTCCAGCACAAGTTAGGATCCAGTATTTAAATCAGAACATATTCAGACTTCAAAACAGAAATAGATTTAGATACACACTCATGTTCATATTCAGATTTTGCATAAGATCATACGTGGTACACCCATTAGCTATCAGATCAATTTGGTCCAGAGACCCACATGCATAGTTAGTACCAACGACCATAAAGGTCCATATCTTGCACGCAAATAGCCATGGTATTGTTACCCCCAGGCCAGGGACACGTGCAAATTGGCCGCGGTATTGTTACCTCCGGGCGAGGGCCACGTGAACTAAGGGTGCCACAAATACTTTTCAGAAAATTGGACATTCATTCATAATTCGTAAGATAGCATTTAAGAAAACAGATCATACCATACCAGTTAGAAAATACTTAAGTTAAACATAACTTTACAGAGTTATTACTCACAGATAGCCGCAGAAGCAAATCAGACAGACTGGACATATTAGATAAACTAGGCAGACAATGGCGCGTGACCTACACAAGCACATAACATATACACATTGAAATACAATATTACTCCCTTGATCAAACTTGACTTTTCTAGTCTTTTTCCGTTTAAATAGTCCGAAGTTCTACTACGCTTATTCTTTCTCATTCAAATGAACCGGGTTCTTATTTCACATATTCTTTCATTACTAAGTCCTTCTTTTCCAAATAGATTGATCTTTTACTTGGCTTCTTAAACAATTACCACTAGATCAATGATTCATCCTTAACTAACTAATTTATGTTGATTGATAGCTTATTAATCTTTATTGAGTCATAAATCATGTCTAGAATACCTTGGAAAGAGATGAGAATAAAAATGTGAACTAAATGCAATTTTCCAAAATATGCTGAAAATGGGTCTCCGCTCGAGCGCCACTTTGGTCGCTCGAGCGGACTGTAAAATTTGAAAAACTACTGGAAGCTCAATTTTCACGCTCGAGCGAGACTTTCCTCGCTCGAGCGGACAACGTAAATTCTGAAATTTTCAAAATTGTAATTGAAGTTCATATTTGATATTCAAAGCCTCAAAACATGTATTTTTGATACACAAAAATGGAGAACCATTGTATGATTTAGTAAACACTTTCAATTAGAAAACATTCATTCAAAATCATGCTCCAATTGCCCAAATTTAGTTTTAATTCATCTCCTTTATATCAACCCACAATTCTAAAATATAAATTAGACTTTCCAACCTCTTGAAATTCCATGATGTATGTAATACAAATAGATCCAATTTTACTATTAATAACAAAATCAACTTAACTCAATTTTTAACCAAATACTTAATTTATAATTATAAGTGTTCTAAAATATATCCAAATTAAATAAAATTCTTAAATTACATCACATGCATGGATTAAATAAAAAATCCAATTATAAAATCAAAGCTTTAGGATTAATTCCAAATTTTCATAAACATGATTTTCTTAAAATATTTCCTTTGTCTCTTCAAAATATGAACTTGAATGGCTCAATTCCTTTAAAACTCATGTATTACAAGAAAATACTATGAAATCAAATCAAAACAATTAATTTTCCAAATTAATTTCCACAACTATGAGTCTCCTTAATTTCTTACTTAAAACTTTATTTCTTACAAAATCCATGAGACTAATTCCATAACTTTCTTAAAGATTCATTGATGCGTGTAAAGATGAAGTCCAAATTCATGAGAAATAACACCAATTAAACCTACTAGATAAATTTTCCCAAACTCATTTCCTTAATCTCAAGCTTAACTCAATTTATTTTAACCTCAATTTAATTCATAATCATAGAGGTTCCATAACACAAATTTAAATTTTGAATAAAACTCTTTCATTATATTGCATGCATGGGTTGGGGATCAAAATTGAATCAATGTCTAATTTTCCATAAATTGAACATAACTCCATTTATTCATCATTTTGCTAACTTCTTCTATTTACATGAAATTGAACTCATCAAGTTAACAAATTTAAGAAATCACAATTCATACACTTGGTCCTAACTTGATTTCACATGCAAATCCAAATCTTAACAATTTATAATTGATCTACAAAGCTTTATTTTTAATTCCTTCAAAATTCATCTTGAATCACTTTTTGTCTAAATTAATTAAACAATACCCAAAAATAATGAAATTCCTTACCTCATGATGAATTTTCCAAAATTTTTAGCTTGAGTTTTGATAACCCACAAGCCTTTCTCCTTCCCCTTCTCTTCTTCTTCTTGGTCTCTCAGCCGTGCACTCTCTCTAATTTGTCTCCAGCAGAAACAAAGCTCCTATGACTCCATTCTTCATCTTTTATTTAATTATTTTATTTATTTATTTAGTGGGACACTTGGCTTTATAACATAAATCCATGTGGTGGTGTATTTATTATTTCCTTAACTAATAAATCTTACTTAGGATACTTAATTGAGATTGAACTTTAATTATAATTGGCTTAATTAACCATCTCTTAATTTAATTAGTTGTGCAAAATCCTAACCCAATTAATCATGACTAATCTCACTTAGCTTAATTAGTCTAATTTGACTTCTTTTAGAGCCCAATTAATTATATTTAAATTTATCAGTCCAAATCAGATTTTTAATCAAACTCCCAAAAGGCTTCAAATATTAAATTAAACTTATTATCATCCTCAATTTTGATTTCCCAAATCATTTAGGCCTTCAATTTTTAATCAGACACCAAATCTTCGTCAATCAATTACATATTCAAATTGGACCTCCCATAAATGAATTTAATTCATAATAGTCACCATTCTCAACCCTCATAATTTAATTAACTTAACTAACTCCAATTCAGACCCAATTTAATTGAATCTCAATTTTACTAAATTGAATCAAATATTTAATTAAACTCCCAATGGGTCCGTAATTAAAATTAAATTGACTCAACTTCTTAACTTCACTTCCTTAAGCCATTTGGACCCTTAATTTCTAATTCCAAAATAAATCTTTAATAAAATCATATACGAGTTAGATCCCACAATTCTCATAAATCCCAACTTAAATTATAATACTCGGCAATTAAATTTCAAATCCTCGTAATTAATCAAGTACTAATCATTATACGTGATGGGGTCGCAACAGCTACGGAAGCAATTATACAAAATAGACAAGGTCCAATGAGCTGTGATAACATACATGGGACAGAACATTTCAAAACTTATATATATATATATATATACATAAGCATGCCAGTCAAGGACACCAACATTTACAAAATATTTACAGAAGTGAACTTCCCAAGACCTGACTTTACAAAGTAGTCACAGAGACTAGCATAAGCACAAACACAGCCATGGAAATAGACTTCAATCAGGACCTCCTCGGGAGGCACAACGGTTGGCTGACAAAAACTCAAAATCATAATATGCCCAGATCATATACAGACAGAAATCATAAGTCATGAGCAAGCATACGTGATACATCCATTAGCATTAATAGAACAAAACAGAACATATACACGTGAGGTTACGAATAACCAGTTCCATAAAGGAACCTCCGGATCCGGGTAACAGAACATAACAGAAATATGCTGAGCCCCCGTGACGAGGCCTCCGATACGGGTAACAGAGTGCTAACACATTAAGTTCCATAAAGGAACTTCCGATACCAGGTAACAGTCAACAGATATCACATGATGCTAAGGATGTTACGAATACATATCAGAAATTGGACAATCATTCATTGTATAGAACATATCATTTCAGAAAACAGATCTCATTTTATCACACAGAAAATAAATACAGTTGAATATAACTTTACTAAGTTATTACTCACAGTTGGCCTTGAGACAGACAGACGGAGCAGATTGGTTAACAGTGTATGGCGCGTGACCTACAGAACACATAACAGATACACACTTGAAACATACTTTCGAATTGAACACAACCTGTTTCGTTTGCTCTTAGTGTGTTTCTAACCTTCAATCCTCACTATGGAGTCTTAAACATGGCCTAGGAATGCCTAGGATGGAATGAGGATGCAAGAATGCATTGGAAAACATTTCATAAAATTTGCTAAAATAAGGTCCACGCTCGAGCGTGGCTTTCCCCGCTCGAGCGTACATGTAGATGTTGAAGCTCCGCTCGAGCGTGGACTTCACCGCTCGAGCGGACTGTAAAATTTGACAAAAATGCTGGATGCAAAATTTTCACGCTCGACGAGCGCTCGACCTACGCTCGAGCGTGAGACTCAGAGTCTCGCTCGAGCGTGGGTTCCCTTGCTCGAGCGGACTGCAAAACACACAAACTTCTGGGTATACGCATTTCACGCTCAAGCGTAACTCTCGCCGCTTGAGCGTAACTCTCGCCGCTCGAGCGGAGTGCATGTACTCAGGGTTCACGCTCGAGCGTAAAAGTCCCCGTTCGAGCGTGGGTCAAATTTCTGGAAAATCCAGATTGACCTCCAAACATGAAATTCAACATTCAACCAACCAAAACTCATTTTTCTAGGCCAAAACTTTGGAAAACACTTGGTAACCCATAAAACAACATGTTAAAAGCATCATTTCAAGAAATCATGGCCCAAAAGCAAACCAATTATGTACAAACTCAACTTAAACTTTATAGATGATCCAAGACATGACATGCATGTGCATTTTTGAGCTAAGGCTCTCCAAAACATGATCAAATGCTATCAAACAACATGAAACTCATTGTGTTTCCAAAATTAGAATAAAATCAACACATGCATGAGGAAATTCTTGAAACTCATCCTTCAAAATGCTATGAAACATGCATGCATGCATGCATGAATTAATCCTCAATTCAACATTTTAACCCAATTCCTAGCTTTAGACACTAATTAACCATGAACCATGAAAGAAACAATTCACATTCAAGTTCAAGGGGATGAAATCTCTACCTTAGGTCTTGAATTCTAGGTGTAGGAGCTCAAATATGCAATTCTTCTTTAATTTCTTCTTAAGTCTCCAAGCTAAATCTCTTGTTGAACTCAAATTCTCCTACTCTCCCTCTCTCTCTCGAATTGGTCTAAGAAAGAATGAAGGAATGATGCAAAAAGATATAAAATCTATTAATGGCCTAAAGTGCCCACTAGTGGCAAAGATGCAATTAATTTAAGTTAATGTAAATTAACTTTATTTAATCATACCAAATCAAATTTAAATTAAATCTACCATAAAATCACATAAATTTCAATTAACACATAACACTAATCAATTTCGGAATCGGGCGCCGATAAGGCTTTCAATTCGCAGTTCAAAGTCAAAACATGAACAGATCGTTCTACGCTGAACAGATAGAACACAAAAATCAAACAACACACATGCAAATTAATTTCAAATTCCTCCTAATCTACTGTTAGGCATAATTAAGTGCGAATTAACATTAATCAGAGGTCGGGGTTATTACAGTCTTCCCCTCTTAAAAGAGTTTGGTCATCCAAACTCGAATTACCTTCATTTCGGGACAACATTGGGTCTAATGGGAATAAATCTGGATATCTCTTCATCATGTCTTCCTCGGTTTCCTAGGTTACATAGGTTCCTCCATGGTTTTGCCAATCAACTTTTACCAACGGTATCTCTTTATTTCTCAGTCTTTTGATCCTCCGATTCACAATCTGGATAGGTCTTTCCTCGTAGGTGTAATCATCTTTCAAAAGTACATGTGTTGGCTCAATGACGTGGAGTGGATCCTTCAAATATTCTCGAAGCATCGACACATCAAATACATTGTGCATATGCTCCATTACCGGTGGTAAAGCTACCCGATACGATACTGGATTGATCTTTTCAAGGATTTCATAAGGTCCAACGTACCTTGGCGCCAACTTGCCCTTAACACCAAACCGAGTTTGGCCCTTCATCGGGGTCACTTTAATGAACACATGGTCCCCAACTTCGTATTCCCTATCTCTTCTTCGAACATCAACGTAGCTCTTCTGCCGACTCTGTGCAGTTTTCAGACGTTGCTGGATTAGTTTCACTTTCTCGGTTGTTTCTTGCACAGGTTCCGGTCCCAACAAAGGTTTATCACCTACTTTAGCCCAACATATTGGAGAACGACATTTTCTTCCATACAAAGCCTCATAAGGTGCCATTTCAATACTTGAATGGTAACTGTTGTTGTACACAAATTCAGCTAATGGCAAATAAGTTTCCCAATTCCCCTAGAAGTCTAACACACACATTCTGAGCATATCCTCTAGAGTCTGATTAGTTCGTTCAGTTTGTCCATCTGTCTGTGAGTGGTAGGCACTACTCAATCTCAGTTCAGTCCCCAAAGCCTGTTGCAAACTCTGTCAAAATCTCGATACAAACTTTGAGTCCCTGTCAGACACAATAGATATTGGCACTCCATGCAATCTCACAATTTCAGTTATATAGATCTTGGCCAATTTGTCAGCATTATAAATAGTTTTGACAGGCAAGAAATGGGCATATTTAGTTAAACGGTCAACTATAACCCAGATAGAGTCCATATCTCGAGAAGAACGAGGCAATCCCACAATGAAGTCCATGGTAATGTGCTCCTATTTCCATTCCGGTATTGGGGAGTGGTTGTAGCAAACTAGCGGATCGTTGATGTTCAGCTTTAACCTGTTGGCAGTGTAGACATCTAGCCATAAAGTCTACAATACTCTTTTTCATTCCAGGCCACCAAAAATTCTGTTTCAAATTATGATACATTTTCGTGTTCCCCGGATGCATAGCAAACTTACTACTGTGAGTTTCGGTCATAACACGTTTTCTCAAATCACCACAATCGGGTACACAAAGACGGTTCTGAAATTTCAGCACATCCTTCTCAAACACAAATCCTGGCCTCAGCTTTGAATCAAATTCCTCTGTGATCTTTTTCAAGTAGTCATCTTCGCACTGTTTCTGTTTGATCTCGTCAAGAATTGTAGGTTGAGCGGCAATAGCGGTTAACGGCCCATCTTGTTCTAGGTCATTCAGCAATTCTTTTCGATTGGGCAGCAAACATGACAAATTTGCACTGGATTTTCGGCTCAAGGCATCTGCTACGATATTAGCTTTCCCTGGATGATATAGGATCTGCAAGTCATAATCCTTGATTAGTTCTAACCATCGCCTCTGCCTCATGTTCAATTCCTTTTGGGTGAAGAAATATTTCAAGCTCTTATGGTCTGTATACACCTCACAGGTTACCCCATACAAATAGTGACACCATATTTTCAAAGCAAACACCACGGCTGCTAATTCAAGATCATGTGTTGGGTAATTCTTTTCATGAGGTCGGAGTTGTCTAGAAGCATAGGCAATCACCTTTCCGTTTTGCATTAGCACACATCCTAAGCCTTTGTAGGAAGCATCACTGTAAACTTGAAACCCATCAATACCATTAGGCAAGGTTAAAATTGGTGTAGTCACTAACCTGGTTTTCAGTTCTTGGAAGGCTGCCTCTGTTTGTTCGTTCCAGTCAAATGGCACATTTTTCTGAGTTAACTGGGTCAATGGCATAGCAAGCTTGGAAAAGTCTTTCACGAATCTCCTGTAGTAACCTGCAAGTCCCAGAAAACTTCTAATCTCTGTCACATTTGTTGGTCTAGGCCAATCCACAATAGCTTCGATTTTCTGAGGGTCAACAGAAACACCATTTTTGTCGATTACATGGCCAAAAAATGCCACGTTGTCAAGCCAGAATTCACACTTGGACAATTTAGCATATAATTTCTTTTCTCTCAAAATCTGCAAAGTAGTTTTCAGATGGTTCTCATGTTCTTCCCTGTCTTTAGAATAAATCAAAATGTCATCAATAAACACAACAATAAATTCATCCAAAAATGATTTAAACACTCTGTTCATAAGATCCATGAAAGTAGCAGGTGCATTGGTCATCCCAAACGGCATTACTAAAAATTTATAATGTCCATATCTAGTTCGGAATGTAGTTTTCTCTATGTCCTCAGCTCTAACCTTTAATTGATGATACCCAGACCTGAGGTCAATTTTGGAAAATGCTTGGGCTCCCTGAAGTTGATCAAATAAGTCATCTATTCGAGGCAGAGGGTATTTTTTCTTGATAGTTACTTTGTTCAATTCCCAGTAGTCTATACATAGCCTCAAAGACCCATCTTTCTTTTTGACAAATAAGACCGGAGCACCCCACGGTGAAGTGCTCGGACGAATAAATTTCTTATTCAACAACTCCTGCAGTTGGGTTTTCAATTCTTTCAATTCTGAGGTAGACATTCTATAGGGAGTCTTGGAAATAGGTTGTGTCCTCGGAAACACCTCAACAGTGAATTCAATTTCCCTATTAACTAAGTCCCTAGGTAAGTCATTCGAAAATACATCAGGAAATTCACAAGCAACAGGGATAGTTTCTACATTAGTACTGTCAAATGGTGCAGTCAGTAGACAACACAAGCAACCCCTACATCCCTTTCTAAGCAGTTTCACAGCTTTCATAGCAGAAATCAGATATGGGGGAGGGACTACCCCATCCCCAGTAAAAATAAATTCAGGCATACCCGGTGGTCTAAACACAACAGATTCACTTGCACAGTCAATAGTAGCATAGTATTTAGTTAACCAATCCATTCCCAAAATACAGTCAAAATGACTAATGTTCAAGGGTAATAAGTCAACATATAACATTATATCGCCAATCATAATATCACATGCTGGATAAACATGAGCACACATCATAGAATCCCCAGATGGTGTAGACACGGATATCACGTATGTCATAAGTTCTAATGGTCTAGTCAATTTTTGAGAGAAAGCATGCGATACAAAGGAATGTGTAGAACCAGAATCTATCAGTACACACGCATTTTGAGAACACATAGGAAGTGTACCTGACACCACAGTATAGGTGTTTGGTACATCGCCGGGCACTAAGGCGAACACTCGACCCTGTCTCAGGGGTTCTTTCCCAGTATTGGCCTTTGCATTTGTTTTGGCCACATAGGCGGATCCAACTGAACTTGCTGCGGGACGATTAGTAGTCTCAGACCTGAGTGGACAATCTTTCACTACATGACCTGCCTGGCCACATCGGAAACAAGCCCGGACACTCGGTAGCACACACCCCTATGCCTTTTACCACAATCAGAATAGACCGGAATAGACCCACTACTCTGGCTCGAGCTGCTCATAGACCCCGTATTCTACTTCTTACTGACAAAAGACCGACCCCTTTTAAAACTAAACCCAGACCTTTTTCCTCTCCAATCATTTGTTGTAGCTGGGGCTTGACTTTGTTTCATGGCGACTATGGTGGCTTCCGCCATTAAGGATCTGTCTAAAACTTTCACATAAGTAGGCAATTTCAATACGCCTACCCGATCAAACACCTCCAAATCCAATCCACCTTCAAACTTTCGTGCTTTCTTGTAATCAGTATCCACCATATGTGAAGCAAACCGTGCCAGTTTGGTGAATTTAGCTTCATACTCCGCCACAGACATTCTTCCCTGTTTGAGTTCCTGAAATTCAGACACTTTCCGATCCCTGAAACATTGGGAAAAATATTTATCATAAAAGACCGCATTAAACTGTGCCCACGTCATATTCCCGTTGCCACTTCGAATCAGTAACCACCACCTTCGGGCTTCATCTTTCAGAGTATAAGTGGCTATGAGGACTTTCTGAACTTCAGAACAAGGAAATACTTCATACAGTTTCTCCATTTCAAGCAACCACGTCTCTGCTTTCAACGGTTCAATTCCACCATAGAATGTCGGCAGTTTCATTTTCATGAATTTCTGTGTCAAGTTGATGATGTCATTATTATCTGCCTTGGCTTGTACCGGTGGAGGCGGAGGGGGTAAAGGTTGTTGCCTTTGCTGTTGTGTCAAGGTTTCAATCAATGCTGCAAGCATCTGTTCCATTCGGCCCATACGAGCCTCTGAAGATTCACTTACATCACTTCCCCTTGCATTCTCCATCTTACTATACAGACATCAAATGATAATAAACACAAGCATAATCTTATTCGTTCCCTTCAATTCATTTGTTCAAATTTATATTCAGTTTTCATGTTTATTTAGATTACCACACACTCACACATGCAGATGGAATGCCCCTAATTCTTACTAGGACATCCTAAGCTCATATGGACTTGTGTGTGCGGTAAAACACGTACTCTGATACCACTCTGTCACGACCCAAACCCGCCCCTGTAGGTTTAGCATCGTAACCGGCCAGTAATCCGTGGATTACGGAAGGCCTCTGAACAGATTAGCAAATAGTAACGGGCTGCGGAAGCAATTATACAAAATAGATAAGGTCCAATGAGCTGTGATAACATATATGGGACAGAACATTTCAAAACTTATATATATATACATAAGCATGCCAGTCAAGGACACCAATATTTACAAAATATTTACAGAAGTGAACTTCCCAAGACCTGACTTTACAAAGTAGTCACAGAGACTAGCATAAGCACAAAAACAGCCATGGAAATAGACTTCAATCGGGACCTCCTCGGGAGGCACAACGGTTGGCTAACAAAAACAGAAACGAAGGCCGTCAACTCTGGCCCTGGTCACACGCCGGCTCACCTACATATATAATATAAACTGTGAGCGAAAGCCCAATGAACAATAACAGAGTAAAGGGGTTTCAATGAATGAGTCCGAAAAGATTCAAAAATCATTATTCAGTTTCATATCAAAATCATAATATGTCCAGATCATATACAGACAGAAATCATAAGTCATGCGCAAGCATACGTGATACATCCACTAGCATTAACAGAACATAACGTATACACGTGAGGTTACGAATAACCAGTTCCATAAAGGAACCTCCGGATCCGGGTAACAGAACATAACAGAAATATGCTGAGCCCCCGTGACGGGGCCTCCGGTACGGGTAACAGAGTGCTAACAGATTAAGTTCCATAAAAGAACCTCCGATACCAGGTAACAGCCAATAGATATCACATGATGCTAAGGATGTCACGAATACATATCAAAAATTGGACAATCATTCATTGTACAGAACATATCATTTCAGAAAACAAATCTCATTTTATCACACAGAAAATAAATACAGTTGAACATAACTTTACTAAGTTATTACTCACAGTTGGCCTTGAGACAGACAGACGGAGCAGATTAGTTAACAGTGTATGGCACATGACCTACAGAACACATAACAGATACACACTTGAAACATACTTTCGAATTGAACACAACCTGTTTCGTTAGCTCTTAGTGTGTTTCTAACCTTCAATCCTCACTATGGAGTCTTAAACATGGCCTAGGAATGCCTAGGATGGAATGAGGATGCAAGAATGCATTGGAAAACATTTCATAAAATTTTGAAATAAGGTCCACGCTCGAGTGTGGCTTTCCCCGCTCGAGCGTACATGCAGATGTTGAAGCTCCGCTCGAGCGTGGACTTCACCGCTCGAGCGGATTGTAAAATTTAACAAAAGTGCTGGATGCAAGATTTTCACGCTCGACGAGCGCTCAACTTACGCTCGAGCATGAGACTCAGAGTCTCGATCGATCATGGGTTCCCCCGCTCAAGTGGACTGCAAAACACACAAACTTCTGGGTATACGCATTTCACGCTCAAGCGTAACTCTCGCCGCTCGAGCGGAGTGCATGTACTCAGGGTTCACACTCGAGCGTGAAAGTCCCCGCTCGAGCGTGGGTCAAATTTCTGGAAAATCCAGATTGACCTCCAAACATGAAATTCAACATTCAACCAACCAAAACTCATTTTTCTGGGCCAAAACTTTGGAAAACACTTGGTAACCCATAGAACAACATGTTAAAAGCATCATTTCAAGAAATCATGGCCCAAGAGCAAACCAATTATGCACAAACTCAACTTAAACTTTATAGATGATCCGAAACATGACATGCATGTGCATTTTTGAGCTAAGGCTCTCCAAAAACATGATCAAATGCTATCAAACAACATGAAACTCATTGTGTTTCCAAAATTAGAATGAAATCAACACATGCATGAGGAAATTCTTGAAACTCATCCTTCAAAATGCTATGAAACATGCATGCATGCATGAATTAATCCTCAATTCAACATTTTAACCCAATTCCTAGCTTTAGACACTAATTAACCATGAACCATGAAAGAAACAATTCACATTCAAGTTCAAGGGGATGAAATCTCTACCTTAGGTCTTGAATTCTAGGTGTAGGAGCTCAAATATACAATTCTTCTTTAATTTCTTCTTAGTCTCCAAGCTAAATCTCTTGTTGAACTCAAATTCTCCTACTCTCCCTCTCTCTCTCGAATTGGTCTAAGAAAGAATGAAGGAATGATGCAAAAAGATATAAAATCTATTAATGGCCTAAAGTGCCCACTAGTGGCAAAGATGCAATTAATTCAAGTTGATGTAAATTAACTTTATTTAATCATACAAAATCAAATTTAAATTAAATCTACCATAAAATCACATAAATTCCAATTAACACATAACACTAATCAATTTCGGAATCGGGCGCCGATAAGGCTTTCAATTCGCAGTTCAAAGTCAAAACATGAACAGATCGTTTTACACCGAACAGATAGAACACAAAAATCAAACAACACACATGCAAATTAATTCCAAATTCCTCATAATCTACTGTTAGGCATAATTAAGTGCGAATTAACATTAATCAGAGGTCGGGGTTATTACAGTTCTGCACAGCAACCCATCTACATCAGTGCTTGGTTAAGTCCCATTGATAGGAACCAGTTGTTGGTAGTTCTAAAGCAATATAAGGATTATTTTGCGTGT
This sequence comes from Camellia japonica, assembly GCA_030407325.1. Taxonomy (NCBI): domain Eukaryota; kingdom Viridiplantae; phylum Streptophyta; class Magnoliopsida; order Ericales; family Theaceae; genus Camellia; species Camellia japonica. The sequence goes on from JAPPVO010000017.1 coordinate 56,144,068, forward strand.
CTTATAATGAACTGCCTAGATTGGACAGGTCATTAGTGGAACATAGATTCCTTATGAAGCCTAATTTCAAGCCACACAAGCAGAAACCAAGACGAATGAGCCCTGAAGTGGTTCAAAAAGCGAAAGAGGAGATTCTTAAGCTTCTTAAGGCAGGTTTCATTAGAACAGCCAGGTATGTTGAATGGTTGTCAAATATTGTGCCTGTGGTTAAAAACAATGGCAAGATGAGGATATGCATCGATTTTAGAAATCTGAATTTGGCAACTCCAAAAGATGAATACCCCATGCTTATAGTTGATCTATTAGTGGACAGTTCAGCAAAGCACATGATTTTGTCTATGATGGATGGGCATTTTGGTTACAACCAAATCTGTATTGCAGAGAGGGATGTCCACAAGACAACATTTAGGTGTCTTGGGAATATTGGCACCTTCGAATGGGTTAAGATGCCATTTGGTTTAAAGAATGCTGGGGCAACATATCAGAGGGCAATAAATACTATCTTTTATGATCTCGTTGGAGGATATCTTGAGTGTTACATTGATGATATTATTGTAAAGTCCCAGTCTATAGAGGAACATCTGGTTCACTTGACAGCAGCTTTCAAAAGAATGAGATAGTTCAAGTTGAAGCTTAATCTTCTCAAATGTGCTTTTGGTGTATCAGCTGGAAACTTCTTAGGGTATGTAGTGCATAAGAAAGGAATACAGATTGATCAGAATAAAGCCAAAGCCATCATTAAGGCTAAACCTCCATCAAGTAAGAAAGAATTACAAAAATTCCTTGGTCAGGTTAATTTCCTTTCAAAGATTTATTTCTAATACTGTAGGGAAAACTAAAGTTTTTTCTTCTTTGTTAAAGCTAAAAAATGAAAAAGAGTTTGTGTGGACAGCTGAGCATCAAGCTGCTTTCGAAGAAATCAAAGCTTATTTGGCCAAGCCTCTAGTGTTGATACCACCTTTGTGTGGACAGCTGAGCATCAAGATGCTTTCGAAGGAATCAAAGCCTACTTCGCCAAGTCTCTAGTGTTGATGCCGCCAAGGAAGGATAAACTCTTGAAGTTATACATTGTTGCAGCAGAAGATTCATTGGGAGTTTTTCTGGCTCAGGACAATGAAGAAGGCAATGAACAAGCAGTTTATTACCTTAGTAGGTTTTTAAATTCTTGTGAATTTAAAAACTTGGCTCTAGAAAAGCTATGCCTAACATTGTACTTTGCAGCAATAAAATTAAGATATTCTCTTTTATCTACTGTTGTCTTGGTAATTGCAACCACAGACTTGGTTAAATACATGTTATCTAGACCTATGCTAAGAGGAACAACTGGCAAATGGATATTAGCTCTATCAGAATTTCATCTAGAATATGTCCCCCAAAAGACAATAAAAAGACAAGTTTTGGTCAATTTTTTGGCAGATCATCCATGTCAAACAGAAAGCCAGGAGATAATAGACCTTGGTATGGTCAACGTTGAGCCATGGCAAATGTGGTTCGATGGATCAAAAGCCAATGGTCTTGTTGTAATTGGTGTTGTGATTAAATCACCACAGGGAGTAGAAACCACACATGGTTTCAGAGTTGATAAAACTATTTGTTCCAATAACCAAGCTGAGTATGAAGCTTTAATAATGGGACTTGAGATACTTATTGGATTATAGGCTCATGTAGTTGATATATTTGGGGATTCTCAATTGGTAATCCACCAAGTAAAGGGAATTTTCAAATGTCAAAGTGCAAGCATGTTGCCATATTATGTTGCTGCATTGCATTTACTTTCCCAGTTTCAGATAGCCAATGTGAATTATATCCCAAGATTCATGAATCACAAGGCCAAAGATGTAGCCCAGAAGGCCTCAAATTTCAAAAGAAAGGGTGACCCCCAAGTGGACATAAATCAAGCAACACATCAAAAGTTAATACCACCTTTGGCTAAAAGGGGTATCATGGTAGAAGTTAACCAAAATAACTTGGAAGAGCATGATTGGAGACATCCAATCATTCAATATTTAACTGGTCTTTCTTCGAAAGCCAGCAGAAAAATTAAATTACAGTCCATGCAATATATAGTGTATGGTAATGCTCTTTACAAAAAGAGAGCAGATGGATTGCTGTTGGAATGTTTAGGGCCAAAAGAAGCACTGACTGCTATGGCTGAGGTGTATGAAGGTATTTGTTGTGCCCATCAGCCTAGTGTGAAGATGAGATAGTTGCTTTGAAGGCATTCTTACTATTGGCCAACCATCCTAAAGGATTACATAGAGTATTCAAAAGGATGTCAAGCATGCCAAAAGCATGGCATGATAAGACATGTGCCAATAGTTGATTTGTATGCAGTAGTGAGGCCATGGCTATTTAGAGGATGGGAAATGGATATGATAGGAAAAATATATCCACCATCTTCGAAGCATCATTATTTCATTTTGGTGGCCACATATTACTTCACTAAATGGGTTAAAGCTAAGCCTTATAAGGCTGTGGATCAGACTGAGGTTATTGGATTTATCAGAGAATTAATCCATAGGTTTGGCATTCCTCAGACCATCACTGTAGATAATGGGACAGTGTTTGATAGAAAGATGGTGAAGTCTTTCGCAGCAGAATTTGGAATTAGCCTTATCAATTTCACCCCCTATTATGCACAAGCAAATGGTCAAACAGAATCATCTAACAAGTCCTTGAAAAAAAGAATACAAAGAGTTGTGGAAGATAATCCTAGTGATGGGCACAACTTGTTGTTAGATGTATTGTGGGCTTACAAGACTTCTCCAAGGTCAAGTATAGGGATCACTCCTTATGCCTTAGTATATGGGCATAATGCAGTATTGCCTGTAGAAATTAACATTAAGTCCTTAAGGGTAAAATGCCAAGACCAATTAACTACTGAGCAATACCATCAAAGCATGTTCTTGGAATTAGAGAATGCAAATAAAGCTAGAATTTTGGCATTAAATAATATCCTCTTCCAAAAGAAGAAGGCAGCCAAGAGCTATAATAAAAAAGTCAAGCACATTAGCTTTGATGAAGGTGACTTGGTATGGAAGACAATACTTCCAGTAGGCATTAAGAGCCATAAATTTGGCAAATGGTCACCTAATTAGGAAGGGCCATATCAAGTTCATAGAGTCCTACCTAGGGGAGCCTACCATCTGAGAAATTTAAATGGTTATGTTCATTCTAAGAAAATTAATGGCAGATACTTGAAGCCTTATTATCCAATTGTGTAGGAAATGCAAGAAGTGTAAGAAATGTTAAGTAAGAGTAAACAAAAGAGCATGAAACACTCAAATAATAAATAAGGATTTCATTTCATAACGAACTAAGTACAGTCAGCCACAAATTGGCCCAAAAATTAGTACAATGTTTCAGTTGTTCCCTTACAATTGATTCTCTATTCCTAAGAGATGGGAACAACTGAATGCTGTAGCCATGTCCTGCCTTCTGTCAGCCAGTACTTGGTTAGTAATTTGCAACCTTTTGACATTTCGATCCAAGGCTAGATTGACTGCTAGTAGCTCCTCTTTTAGTTGGGCTTTCTTCTCCAAGAGTTGGGTTCGAAACTGAGAGGCATAGGAATGTTGTCCCTTCAATTCGAATACTTCAGCATGTATATGAGAGACAAACTCCTTGTCCTTCAACAGTTTCTCTTCTGTAGCCTTGCCCATATGGCAGATATTGATATAAAAATCTATTGTGGCTGCTGCCTAAGTTAAGTGGCTTGAGAAGGCCGTGTTGGATTGCTCGAAAACTTTGCAGCATTTGAGGAAATCATTTTTAATGATAGGCTTTTGTAAGGTTTCAAATGGAATCCTTGAGAATGATCGCATCAACTCCAAGCAAGTGCCTAAATCCATCTGAGGTAAGGAAGCTTCAGTGGCAGTGAAAGAACTCTTAACAATCTCCAAAAGGGAGTTAGTAAGGATCAATGGCTCAGTCTCACTACTTGACACTCGAACTGGTAAAGATATGTCAAATAAGCAAGCCAGTTGAGCCTAAAAAATGTCTACCTCTTCCTCTGACAATAGCAATACAGAGGAGTCATCGGATAAAGGAAGGGATGGAAGCATAGGGATAGGAGAAGGAGTGGAAGTTTTCTTAGCAGTATCGATGGTCCTAGCCACCAGCAAGTCCAGAGAAGAGGGACTGGAGCTAGATGGTAGAGAAGGGATGGGTGAGCTGTCAGTATCTTCTTTAGGGGTACCAGTTGTCGCTAAAGATCAAGTGACAACTAGAATTGTCTCAGGTGATAAAGGGTGCAGCTAGGATTATAGGAGGAGTATATTGAGATGAGACAAAGAATAAATGAGATAGATATGGAATTAAGCCTGGACATAAGAAAGGTGGAAGGCTTTGCTTCACAAAATGAAGGAAATAGGGCATTAAGAGTGTACAACTAGAAAGTGGAAGTATTATCTGAATGGGCTCTATATTCATTAGCACTTTAGTGTAAGTCTTCTCTTTTCCTTTTGAGATTTCTTCCAGCTCTGTAGAAGTTAAAGAGGGCCCTTCATCTATAGGCAATGCAAAAAGAGCCAGTGCTGATAAAGGAGGGATTAGAATGGCTGCTTCTGCATATCAAAAAATAAGGAGAATGTGTTAATTCTATGATGAAATCCTAAAAAGGAAAAGCATCAAAAGGGATTGAAGGAAATTACCAACTTCAGAGGTTGTAGTGGTGTTGGTTAGAGAACTGTGAAGGAAGTAATGCTCAACAGTTTATTTCTTCCTTGTAGCTTCCCTTTGTAGTGCATCAACAGCAGCGGCTTCATCCCTTAGTATTTGTTACTGCTTCATCTTTTCAAACCTTTGAAATATAATAATTTCTTTGAATTGCTCTTCTTCCATTGCCTTGGCAGCTGCTTGGTGAATAGGATCACCAATAAGGTCAGAAAGAGAAACTATCATTTTCCTTATTCTTTTCAATGGTGTCTCTTTTTCCTTTTCTGCTTCCTTCTTTTCCAGGTGAGCCTCCGGTTTTTCAGGGTCAAGCATAAGTTTCCTTTTCTTCTGTTGCTGTTGCTTGCCCTTAAGAATGTTCAAAGCTTGAGCTCTCTGAGGAGAGTCATGCTGTGGAGCTCTTGCAACAAGAATAGAAATTATAAACAAATGAACAAGGCATTATAAAAGGAAATAGAAAGGGGTAGCAAGAATGCATACATTTCTTCAAAGCAGCCCTAGTGATCCTAGGAGGAAGAGATGAAACAGCAGGAATAGGAGCTGGGATAGCAGGAGCAGTAGAAGAAGCGATGGTGATCCCGGTTTCCTTGGACTCGGCTTGAGAGGACACATCTAGCCCTACCAACAAATCCTTGGGAGGTAATGCCAGGTACATCTCCATATTGGCTAACCACAAACTTTGAAATCTTTTCAAAGCTATGCTATGAGGAATGAATATAGTAAATTTAAACTCGCTCAAATCTTATAACAGTTTAAATGTTGCTTCTTCTAATAGGGTTTTGGGCACTTTTAGGTCTCTGACTGTAAAATTGGCATTGGAGAAGCTGCAGATGGGGATAGAAATTCCCTGAGTGAGCCCAAATTGTTTGGCAAATTGGGAAGGACAGTAAACTTCAGATATGCACTTGTAAGCTCGAGGGTTCAAAGTACCAATAAAAAGCTCCCTGGACAACAAGATAGAGGCCCACATATCCTTGTGTAATGAATTGGAACACTGTCTGTTGGCCAAAAATGTCCTCAGCCAAGCTGGTCCTTTTTTGGCTTCGAAGGAACAGAAAAAGGTAGCAGGTAGAGAAATAGAGAGTTGATGGAAAAAAGTAAAATAGTAGGCAAAAGTAGAGGGGTATAGAGAAATCCTTGCATATTTTTCTCCATAGTTGGTGGGATCTTGAACTAAGAGTTTCAAACACCTAGAGTGTAAACTAGTAAATTATGCAAAGAGCCAAAGTTGTAGTACCCAAAAGAGACCTCCTTGGTTGGCATCCAAAGGTTTCTCACAAAATTGGGAACAGACTCTATAGACATGGTCTAAAACATAAGGAGCCAAGGCTATCTTCTTCTTCGAAGCAAGTGCTTTGGCAAGTGGGGCAAACTCAGGCATAATCCGCTGGGATGATGTACAGAAGAGAAACTTACATAGCCAATATAGAATGAAAGAAAAGAACTCTTGGTCACCTACAGGACTTACCTTCTTATTCTCAAATTTTACAAAATCACTGAAGGAAGAGTTCAAGGGTAGAAGGGTGAAATTGACCGAAAGGTTTGGATAACTAGGCGTAAAGGAAACACCAAGTGGTGAGAGCCCTAGGAGATGGCAAATGTCAAGAATAGTGGGGGCCATCATACCACACCGAAACTGGAAAAAATTGAAAGCCAAGTTTCAAAAACAAAGGGCTACAGGAATCAAAAAAGGATCTTCCGGAATAATGAACCTGGAGAGACGAAGGGTATCAAAGAGGTAGAGCTCTTGCAAGTCTTATTCTCTGGCGGGCACAACCTTGTCATACCATTCCTCCCATTCAACCCTCAATGTTGGCCAGCAGCGGTGGGGTTGATTCATCCTCCAACTGTCCTAGTCAAGCCCCCTTTCGTAGAGAAGGCAATGATCCTCTAGACAAAGATACAAAGCAGGAAATTGGGCATGGGCTTCTCTAAAGATAGGTACCAAGACGTATTCATGTTGTTCACTGTGGCGCGGAATAAAGAGGCGCCTATCTATGGCCCTAGGTTTACTAGCTTTAAATGTAGCTATCTCTTTTTTAACAATCCTGACCCATGATTAACGTTAATTCATACTTAATTACGCCTAATAAATAATTTAAGTGAAATGTTGCATCATATGTTGCCTTATGTGTGTGTATATATCTGTTTAACATAGAAAGATCTATTCATGTTTTCATTTCGATTTACGAATTGAAGGCGTTATTAGCATCCGATTTAAAAATTGACTTGATTTATGTGTTAATTGAAATTTTTAGAATTTTATGGTGGGTTTAATTGAAATTCGTTTCAGAACGATTAAATTAGAGTAATTAGTGCTCAATTAAGACTAATTAATGAATTGCTTAAATCCAAGCCTAACTAAGGTACTAGTGGCCTCTTATATGCACCCATACACTCTCATTTCATTCTTTTTGAGCTACAAACGTGAGGAAAGGGAAAGAGACCAAGTGAGAGTGAGTACAACAAGGGAGAATGGGTAACTTGCAAGAAATTGTTGAGAGTGAAGAGGATTTGAGAGTTTCAACTTCAACACTTGTGAACTCAAGTCTCTAGGTAAGAATTTTATCCTTAAGCCTTGAAATCTAGACTATAATGCATGAACACAAGAGAATTATGTTGATTGATGCAAGAATTGAGTTAGAAATGAAGAGTATTGAGCCATACCATGCATGTATGCATATTGTCTCACATTTTGAGTTTAATTTCCAAGAATTCCCTCATACATGTCTTGAATTCACCTTTACTTTGGGAAATGATCAAGTTTCATGTTGTTTTGTAGCATTTGATCAAGTTTTGAGAAGCTTAAGTTCAAAGAAATTCATGCATGTCATGTTCATGGAATATACATAAATTTTAAGTTGAGTTTTTGCACAATTGGCAAGCTATTTGGCCATGATTTCTTGAAAAGATCCTTAATTCATGATGTATTATGAGTTTCTAAGTGTTCCTCAAGTTTTGGCCCAGAAAAATCAAGTTTTGATGCTTAAAGATTGAGTTTTGAGCTTTGGAAGCAAATCTGGAAATTCCAGAATTCTGCTTCCACGCTCGAGTGACCACTCTGAGTGCGTGCACTTCCGCTCGAGCGACCATAAGTCCGCTCGAGTGTGAAATGCAAGCTCCCAGAAGTTCATGTATTTTTGTAGATCACTCAAGCGACAAGAGTCATGCTCAAGCGAGGTTCTGAGTCTCACGCTCGAGCGAGGATCGAGCATGAAAAGCAAGCAACCAGTACTTTTTCAAAATTAACAGACCGCTCGAGTGAAGGAAGTTATGCTCGAGCGAACCCTCACGTTTTGCATGTCTGCTCGAGCGAGGAAAGCCATGCTCGAGTGTGGACCCTATTTTCAGTAAGTTTTGAAAAATGTTTTCAAGTACATTTTTGCATTTTCATTCCATCATAGGCATTCCTAGGCCAAGATTAAGACACCATAATGAGGAAAAAGGCTAGAAACACACTAAGAACAATGAAATAAGTTATGTACACTCCGAGTGTGTGTCTCAATGTATGTATCTGTTATGTCATGTAGGCCACGCGCCGCAAGACATCTGATTTGCTTATTCTGTCTGTTTACCTTGGAGCCTCTGTTATCTGTGAGTAATAACTTTGTAAAGCTATGTTCAATCTATAAGTATTTTCTGAACGATATAAGATGATCTGTTTTCTGAAATATTATTTTTTGCATGAATGAATGGTTGTCCAATATTTCTGAAATGTAATCGTGGCATTTTTAGCTTCAGATGAAATCTGTTATCTGTTCTGTTACGTCCCAATTATAGGTCAACTGTACGTCTCATGAGCCAACTGTTATGGATCCTTATGTATACGTCCCATTTATGGGCCAACTGTACGTCTCATGAGCCAACTGTACCATTTCCATGCACGAGAGTCAACTGTATGCCTTTATGGTCGTTCCTTTATGGGTCAACTGTATGCCTTTATGGCCGTCCCTTTATGGGTCAATTGTTTCTACTAGTGCTAATGAATGTGCCACGTATGATTAACTGCAAGTTCTAATTATGAATACGACTCTGAAACTATATCTGATATGAACTATGATTTCTGAACATATTTACGAATTCGTTTCTGACAACTGTTGAATTCTATTTTCTGTAACTATTATGGACAACATTCATTAAACCTCTTTACTTTGTTATTATTCACCGGGCTCTAGCTCACTCTTTATATTATGTATGTAGGTGAGCAGACACGCGATCAGGCCTAGAGTTGACGGCCTATGCTTATGTTTTGTCAGCCAACTACCGTGCCTCCTGAGGAGGTTCCTTTTGAAAGGATTATGTCGAGGCTTTAGTTGAGCTTGTTTTGTATATCTGTACTTGGGCTAAGTACCTTTTGACCATATCTATATAATTGGGTGACATAAGGCTAATGTATTTTTGACGTCACATCTACATATATATAAGTTTGTTTTGAAAATTTATGTCCCATGTATGTCTGCACAGCTCTATGGACTATGTTAATTTTGTATATTTACTTCCACAGCCCCTATTTTATGTTACCCTGTTCAGAGGCCTTTGGTAATCCAAGGATTACTGGCCGGTTACGACGCTAAACCCATAGGGGCGGGTTTGGGTTATGACATCCTTCTCAATACATCTCTTCAAAGCCACCGTCGGGCTTACGTGCTCAACAACTGGCACTTTCGGAGAGGAAGATGCCATTAGTGAAGAGTAGAGGGAGAGCAAGGAAAATGAGTGTGAGAATGGCATGGGTTTAGAGTCAACAGCAATGAAGAGTAGGAAATATTGGACAAGTTAGTAGGTTAAAACGCGAGGAGAAAGGGTTTTAAACCTTGCTATCCAAAAGTTATCCAATCAGCCTAAATAGGTTAAACAGACCTAAGATAATCACTTGATTTTTTGAGACCCATTTGGGTTTAAATCTTTTGTTTTAAAAGCATTGGAGACCCTGAAAACACAACATGGAGAGTCTCTTTCAAGAGTCAATGTTGAGAGGGAAACATAGTTCAAGTACTCAACTTGGTTTCGAAAATGGTTAGTTGGCTTCGAAGCCAATTTTCAAACACTTAACTTAGTTTTGAAAACAGGTGGTTGGCTTCGAAGCCAGTCTTATACCTTAAATTCAAGCATAGTTGAGATTTGTTCACTTCAGGAATCCTGGAGGTATGCTTTTAAACTTTCCAACAAAAGAAATTTCCTTCGAAGGGATTTTGGTAGTGACCTATGATTAGAATATGGTTCTTGCCTATTCTTTCAACATAAATAAGCATTATAGAACCAGTTCTTGGTTAAGTAATATAGAAAGACCAAGGGCCAAATGACTTATCTTGCACTTTTACTTAGATAAGACCAGTCGAAGGTGAAAGTGGTCATTCTAAAGAGAAATTTCATGTTTCGAAACACCTAAGCCAGGCCCCGAAGTAAGATTGGTTAGTTCAAAGCTGTTATTCACACAGATGATATTAACTATACGATTGGAGTATGAAAACCCAAGGCAAATATGAACACTCTTTTGAGAAATTCCATACTTTGAAGTACTTAAAACCAGACATCTAAGCAAGTTGGTTGCTTCGAAGCTATTATTCACAGATTACATAGACAGAATGAGGAATAAAGCCATATTCACCATGCAATCAATCATATAATTGGAATATAAAACTAGATCATGACAGATAAGATTTGAAAAACTCAGTTTATTGATATACAATATGTACATTGGCAAAACCTACTTGGTTGCATTCTTAATTTCATAGAAATAAGGAATAGACAAAGTCACAAGATCGTGAAACTTTGTCCAGTAAAATTCAATAAATACATACTCTTTTCTTAACCTATCTTCTATCCTATTATCTAACTGATGAGCCCTTAGTTGGAAGAAGAGTTCTTGGGCCTTCATTTCAAATTCTGTTTGTTTAAGAGCCTTTTCTGTTTCATCCATTCCTTCTTCCCCATGTGCATCGCCCATAATGACATCTTCTCCATACTTTAAATCTTGGTTCTTAAAGTCTTCATATTCTTCAAGAAGATTCTCTACTTCGTACTGAATTTGAATACGAGCAACAGAGGTGTTCTCCAACAACTCACTGGTAATAGAAGCATTTGTGTGCCAGTTAAGTAGAAGAGGAAGTTGATCCAAGAAAGTATGAAGCTCTATCTGGGCTATAGGGTTAAGGATGTAGCTTCGAGAAATAGTATCACAGGACCACAATAAGTTCTTGTGAGGAATGTCATCTCGAAGGATCTCAAAGGATAAATGAGATAAAGCGGCAAGCAGAGTCTGGGCTCTATACTGTTGGCAAGCAGTAGAAAGAACTGGGGCATGGTAGGGAGCAAAATGCTGGCTTTCGAAGAGGGTGAGTTTTAGTTCTTCAACCCAGTTAGGATTGGAGGGCAACGAAGGAGCAGTTGGGTCCTTTCCAAATGAAGGTGGGAACTCAGGCTTGTTCACGCATTCTAGCCAATCAGAGAAGCAGAATTTTGCTTTTTTTGGCCTGGAGTGCAAGACTGATTCTTAAGGCCTCAATAGGATATGGAGTCCTTCGTACTATTCTGGACGGCAAGGTGGAAGTATACCAGGCCGAAAGCAAGTTGTCTTCAAGGATACGAAGACGGTCGAGGGAGACGTATAGATATATTACAGAACTGCACATGAAGGGATGAATTGTAATGGGATCATCAAATTTGGGGAATCGATGGTGGATTCGTTCCCTTGTTTGAGGTTGAATGGGTGTGGGCCAAGCATCCCGGCCAGTATTTCTAGAAGACGATAAAGAAGCTTCATCCCGTGCAAAGAGTTTTGGAGCAAATGAAGAACTTCTAAAATCCATTTGTGCAAATGCTTGGTCCTGAGGCTCATATGGTGCAAAAACTTCCATAACTTGTATAAATGGGAGCGGATAAATGTGTCCAATAAATGCATGAAGGTTCTTTTGAGATCGGTCATCATTGTCAAATACCTCATCGTATGCTCAATCAATGTAAAAGAAAGCTTGATTGGCCATTGGCGGCGTATCAGACTCTTCGTATTCACAAATAATGGAGGGGATGTTCAAAACATAAGGAAGGATTTAATGAAGTTCAGCGCTTCACTTCTAAGAAGACAGTTACACTTCAGCCAAGTCCATGCACGTCCTAGGATGTGGATAAAGTGCACTGACTCACTAATATCATCAAGTATTGGGTATATTAGTGTGGGGGATAATGTTGGCTATATATTTTGTACATGCTAGTCACAGCTTAACACGTGGCTCGTGAAGGGTGTTTTGGGAAATTAATACAAGTCTCAAATCAGCGACGGACACGTGACAATTCAAATTAGTAATGGTGGGCCTGCGTTACATGGAAGTAGTGTAAAGCGCGGGGTAATATGGCCCAACGGTTCCTCAAAAATTCAAATTCAAATGCAGGAGGAAAGCCTAACTGAAAGAATGGCGTAGTGGAAGCTGATTGTGCGAAGCCATGACCAGAGATCGTGGAAGTGTATTTTGACGGTTGGAAGCCCATTTCAACGGTTACCTTTGGGAAGTACAAATAGAGAAGAAGGCCCCAGATGGCAAGGACTTAGACTCAGATCTAGAAACCAGTTTATTTACTTCGTTTTTCCTTTCCAGTTTTTACATTTCCAGTTCTTTACATTTTCAGCATTTCAATTCCTATACTGCACTTCATTTTCTAGGAGTAGTTTTCAAGTAATCGTTGTTGTAAACCTTTTCAAGGTTGGGTCATTTCATTGTAAGTTCCCATTTACTCAATGAAATTCAGTTTCTAAATTGTTCTATACTTGTTATTTCTTATAAATTTCTCCTAAAACAAGTCACCAGTAAAAGTCCTCTTCATTGAGATTGAAAGAACTTCAACATAATTGTCTGACAATTATTTGGCAATTAAAATTCTGTAAGGACTGATTGATCCTTACTGACACACTTAAATTTACACTATTAACCTTCGAAAGCCAAAAAAACCAACAACTATATATATAGGGTTTAGTTTTCTCAAATTAGTCATCTCAATTTAAGAGAGTATTTGGGTTTGGTAGACTTATGTTTTGATAGATTTTGAAGATCTGAACCGTTCATTTGTTAGGACTCATTAAGTAAAATATTCAAGTAAAAATCAAGATGATCGAATATTGATAGTTATATGTTTTAATCAAATTTGTATTATAAAAAATGGATAGGCATTTTTGAAATTATATTTGTTATTCATTTTTTTATAACAAATATGATTCAAATATATAACTACTGATATTCAATCACTTTATTTTTTTGTGTAAATATTCTTCTTAACGAATTTTAAAAAATGAATAGTTCAGATCACTAAAATCAATCCTAAAATGAATTTACTAAGTCCAAACGCTCTCAAGTTGAGATGATAATTTGAGAGAAGTCAAACCAATTATTTTTTGGATAGATCAAAATTAGATGCATCTAAAAAGTAAAAATATTTAACTAAAATAAGAAAAAATAAATGAAAACTCATCTAAAAATAATTTTTGAAAAATCAAATCAAAAAGATAAAAAAAATAAAATTTAACACCTTACATTTTAACTTTAAAAAAATCAAAATGTCACTTGAAAAATCATTTGCCAAACCAATTCTGAGGAAGATATTATTTAGGACTCGTTTGGAAATTAATTATTTAATCGATTTTGTAGGAAAAGGTGTATAAAAAAAGGAAGAATGATATAATAACTTGTTAATTTTTTTTGACTAATAATTCATCTTTTCAAACAAAACCTTAGTGGGTCGATCCACCTCATCATCTTGTTGATGTGATGTGCCATCTTTTTGACTAAAATTCCATCCTCCCAAATAATAAAATTAAAAAAAATAATAATTATTAGCAAATAATTTTTTGGGTAAATTATACTAACATTGCTAAAGTTTTTGTTTAATACCGATCTCTTCTTATATTTAAAAAATTACATTTATCTCTCTGAGATTTATAATCTCATTATAAATTGTCTCATGAATTGTTAATGTAATAACTTAAAATTTTTTAAATGACCATTTTACCTTTTTTCCTACTATTTCTTCTTTTTATCATCATGATTACATTCTACAACTTTCCATCATTAAATTCCTTATTGAGTGATGGTATATAAAAATAAATTTATTTAAAATTTTTAAATACAATGATATAGCTTAATTGTAGCATTTTACTTTAAAACAAAGTACTCATAAAGATGATTTATATTTACAAGAACATCACTAGCACAACATTTTTACGATATTTTTTATATAAATTTTTCTATATGAGTAGAATTTTTTTTTTTTATTTCCACCATCATTTTTCTTTCTCATTTATTCATCCACATTTATTACATTATCATCAAACACCGTCATTCCTATTTATTATAGTATTACTAAATTTTTGTATTTTTTTTATATTTGGTGAATTTAAAAAAAAAAGATCACAAAAGTTTCATTTGGAATGTGGGTTGATTTTTTGAATTTTTGACTATTTTAGCTTGCGGCTAACAAAAAAGCCTTGTTTATGATGAGTTTTTTTGACTTTTTTTTACTTTTGTGAGAAAATAAATAAAATGATTATGATTTGGATATGACAATTGGGACTAAAAAACCTATTTTGTCTTTTTGTGGCTATTTTAGCCCCAACCCACCTCACCTCAACTTCCCAAATGACTACAAAATATTATACTTCTTAAGTAGATTAAGTGTATCTAAAAAATAAAAAAAAATTTGCTTAAAATATTTTTTAAAAAAATAGTAAAAAATAAAAATAAAATTTAATTTTTTGGAAAACTGGTTAAAAGCCAGCTTCTAGCTTTTAACCCATTTTAGGTCACATCACATCTCACATAACTTACCGACAAAAAGACAAAAAAGAAATATCATTTTCCCCCCAAACTATCATGCTTTTTTCACGTTGACCCCCATACTTTGATTTATTTCAATTTAGTACCTTAACTTTTCACAAATTGATCAATTAGACCCATGCCGTCACCTTCCGTCCACAATTGGACGAAATGTACTGATGTAGGGGCAAATTAATTTTTAAAGTATAGTTTGGGGAGGCAAATTGATTTTTAATCTTGGGGGTAAATTGATTTTTAAGGTATAGTTTGGGGGGTAAAATAAAATTTTAAATGGCACGTCAACACATTCCGTCCAATTGTAGACTGAAAGTGACAGCAGGGGTTTAATTGATCAATTTGTGAAAAGTTCAGGTACTAAATTAAAATAAATTGAAGTATGAGGGTCAACGTGAAAAACGCGTGATAGTTTAAGGGTAAAATGATATTTCCTCAAAGACAAAATAGGCTAAAAAAAAGTCAAAAAATCAATTTTTAACCAACTTCTCAAAACACTTATGTAAGTTAAACTAAAAATGATAATTGTTATTTCTTTTGAAATGACATAAACAAAATATCAACATTATTTTATTATTTTATATGTATAAAGGTTAAGGGACAAATATATTATTTTAATATAACAATGAGATAAGTGTAATTTTTCAAACGTAATGGGAGATCTATATTAAATAGAAACCTCAGAAGGTGTCAGTATAATTTACCTAACTTTTTTCATCCATATATTATTATGGGCAAATTCTCTTAGGTTTTCATGAGCCATTACGGAACTCATTTTAATAATTCAAACCGATTAATATGTGAAATTAGTTGAGTAGTTTATATTTTTAAAAAAATCACATTGATCAGATTTCAATAAAATGTGTATCGATCATATTTGTATTAGTGATAAATATAATTTTAAAATTAAATCATTATCTTAAATGTAGCTTGATGAATATAATTTTTTATAAAAATAAAATTATACATAAAACGATTGAAATTATTAATGCGAACTTCATAATACGACTGCAAGGTTCACCAACACCCGCTAATTGAAAAATCTAACTAGACAGTAGCTTATCCCTGTATTATTCTCATTGGTGGGAGATTGCTTGTATGACGGACACATGGAACAACTTGTCGGTAGTTATACCATTTTCAATAATTACTTAGATTTGTCATCAAATTTAAATTTGGTAAAATTTTTTTTTTTTTTTTTCTAACACCGGTATCAAATTTAGAATTTAATTTTTTTTTATCAAACTAAAGATGCTTGTGCTTTTCATCAAATCACTGTTATAGCCATTATTAGATGTCCCCAGATGTCCTCTTGAATGACTACTTCAAGATAAAAATTTATGAAAAAGTTGCACTGATTGGTCGTCCGCCCGATCAACAACCTCAACAGAAAATTTTTTTTTTTTACATTAGTCGGTCGACTGGTCGGACATTCGCCCAGTCGTTTGTCCAATCGACTGGTATTCTGATGATGGTTTAAAATCTTCTATGAAAACACTTTATATGAGAGGAAGTTGAATAATACTATATGCATCCATTAATGTATTAATCAGTGTACTAATTAAAGTTTTTAGAATTTATAATGTGATTAATGAATAAAATTAATAATAATATTATAATTAATATTAATATATTAATTAGTACACTAATTACTATCTCTCAAATTTTTTTTATTTAAATTTAATAAAAAAATTAATATACCGTTAAAGGTGCTCCACTGACATTTATCAAGAATGTTAAATAATTAAGGAGATGCTAAAGTGATTTCCTGTATTTACCTTTCCCAAATCCGTTACATAGCGGGAGAGAGAATGGTCGGTTTCATTCTTTCATCAAGTAAGTGTACGTGTAGAGAGAGGAGAGAGAGATTGTCGGTTTGAGTTGAGCTTTAAAGCTCCTCTCCGTGTCATCAATGGGGAACCACAACGGTTGTTTCTCGAGGAGACATCACAAGAACCGTCACGGCTCTAACTCCTCTCCTCGTCCTGGGAAATCGGAAGTTCCGCCCTATAAATCGGGAACCTCAGATCATGGGTTTCCTCCTCAGATCACGGACTCATCGTCGTCTATGTCGTCGTTGTCTTTGCCTTACGCTCACGTCGATTCCTCCTTACGAGCTCTCGCCGGTCAAGCCGAGGGTTTCGGCCGCCTTGCTATCGGTGGCCTCCAAGGTCCCCTTTATCATGTCACCACTTTAGCAGGTCTCATCTCATCCCCCCTCTCTCTCTCTGGGTTAATTACATAAGGGTAAATTACGCCACTCGTCCCTCTAGTTTGAATGACTGTCACTTTAGATACATAGTGTTAATTTGAACGATTTACAATCTACCCTTTTAATTTTGTTGCAACGTGCTATCATTTGTGGTTAATATTTTGAAAATTAGAAGATTAGAGTGAAATTTAAAAAGAACTATAGGACCCTCATTGTAATAAATACAGTGGTCCCTACATTTTGTTTTTAATTTCACTTTGTCTTTCTAGTTTTGTATTTCATATCAAATTCAAATGATAAGTGACGGTGGGATCAAATTGTAAGAAAATTGAAAGTATAAAGATCAAATTAATCAAATTGAAACTGTAAGGATTAAATTGACACTCTACTTAAATTAGAATAGAATAGAGGGACCAATGGTGTAATTTACTCATTACGTAAAGAGTGAATTACACTATTGTCCTTGTAATTTTAGTTAAGTTTCACTTTTGTTTTTGTGTTGTATATACCGTGTAATGTGAACAAGTTTTGGAAATAGTTTAAATCGATAAGAAATTTTATAATTCAACTTGACAGAAGTCAACCAATTATATCTGATTGAGATGTTGTTGTGTAGTGTTAGACTGGTAGCGCAAACGGATCATGTTCCAATTGTGAAGGATACTTTAGTTTGATGAAGGGAATTATGGTTTTGTTGGGACACTATTCGGCCACCGGCGTTGGTGTGCTCGTCCTTAAACTCAATATTTGCCTGAACACAAACTACATCACAGACTAGTCTGGCTGATGAGACCAAATTTGGTAGTTCTACCTCTCTTTCCTAATTGAAAGTTTCACCATAGATCATCCAAGTTCATTTACCACTCTCCACACCTTGTCCAAGCTTGGACTGTGAGTCACTTACACCCACTCCATCAAGAGCTCCGTTCCACTCAATCCAGCACTTAGATTTTTTCTTGCTCCATCAAGAGTTCCAATGCCGCCTGAATTTTCTTACTCGAGAGTCTTTGTCAAAGCCGACTACCACTGAGGCTTCTAGACATGAGAGTCAACCCTGGATTTTTGTTACTCCATTGAGAATCACCATTTCATCGAGAACCACCATACCGCATCCCTTTAGGCACCTGAGTTTGTGTCAAAGCCAAGTAACATTCAGTCTTGTAGTTCACACATGTACAACAATCTCAATAGTTGTCTGGCTAAATTTTGGGTTACGAACTTTGTGTGATGCAATGGACATTCTTGGATTGTGTGTGAGAATTTGTAGGACATAATCTTTTGCATCTGCGGCCTGAACTTATGTATATTCTCAATGATGAAAAGTTTTCATTTGAGAGATTGGGTTTTGAAAGGATCTTAGCTGAGAAAGTGTATGGCTGAAGGGTTTGGCAAAGGTGCACAGAACGATATTGGGATGTGCTGTGTCAAATCTTTGAAAACTCGGATATTGAGAGGTTGATTCAATGAATCTTTATGTAGGAATTGGTTGTATCCTGTCATTAGTGCGCTTGTCAAAGTGAATTTTGTAGTTTGTTATCTTCTTTGTCAACCGTAGTTCCCATTAACTTTTTTTTATTTTATTTAACATCCTATTGATTTGTTGAGAACTTCAATTTATGGGAACCCTCCCCTTCTTTTTTTGTAATTTTTCTTTTATTGAAAAGGTTTTCTTTGTATTTGGTTGTGATGCAAGCATAGTGCACATTTTTATGCTACTGCAGATGATGGGCCAGGATCACTCCGTGAAGGCTGTCGCAAGAAAGAACCTCTATGGATTGTCTTTGAAGTTTCAGGAACTATTGGTCTGTCATCTTATCTGAACGTGTCATGTTATAAGACCATTGATGGACGAGGACAAAGGATGAAACTCACAGGGAAGGGTTTGAGGTTGAAGGATTGTGAACATGTAATTATATGCAATCTAGAGTTTGAAGGTGGTAGAGGACCTGATGTTGATGGCATTCAGATAAAACCCAAGTCAAAGCACATATGGATAGACCGTTGCAGCCTCTCTGATTATGATGATGGACTGATAGATATCACCCGAGAGAGCACAGATATTACAATTTCTAGGTGAGCTGAATCTACCACACTGAAATCACTGTTGATTTTTACCCATGTCTTTAATCATTAAATCTTTGTATTCAGATGTCACTTTTCAAAGCATGACAAGACAATGCTCATTGGAGCAGACCCGTCTCACACTGGTGACAGATGTATTCGAGTGACCATTCACCATTGTTTTTTTGATGGTACCCGACAGCGGCATCCTCGTGTCAGGTTTGGGAAAGTACATTTATATAATAATTACACCAGAAACTGGGGCATTTATGCTGTATGTGCCAGTGTAGAATCACAGGTAAAGATGCTTTCAGCTGCTGCTTTCTTCATCATCTGCCTCCTCTTTCATCTTTTTTGTTGGTTTGAATTTTAAGGTGTTAAAGATATTATACATGGTTGGCCACTTCTTATGAACATGTTGTTTATTGGCTTCAGATATATTCACAATGCAATATATATGAAGCAGGACAGAAGAAGGTGGCTTTCAAATATCTAACAGAGAAGGTAATTTGTTTTATCTTGGCATTCTGAAACTTCATATGAAGACGTTAGTGACTTCAAGGAATTGTTTCATTAATGGCACAAGTTTCTTTATGTTGCTTCAAGAAACAGTTCAAATGCATGCTTTGGATGGTAAAATTTCATCCCATGATAGGGAACTCCTCACTTTAGGTAGGGAATTTCACTTCTCTTGTTGTATTGGTCAATTCTAAATATTTGGTAAAAAAGAATCGACCAATACAACAAGAGAAGTGAAGGACTTGAAAAGAGTTTGGAAAAATTGGTAACATACAAAATTGAAGGAAACCAATTAGAAAATAGAAACTCTGCTGCAAAATGTGGTAAGGTGAGCAATTTAGGCAAAGCTTTTATAATTAAAAAAAAAAAAAAAATCAGTAGAAACTAAGGCATTGTGCAACCAAAATATTCCATGACATTTTATATTTCATTAAGGTGATGTGGATCAGTGTGATTGATGTATTTGAATATTTATACAGTATTTCTATAATTTTCGTTATATGCATGTAGCATATACATCTTTTCATTGGTACTTTCTCTAGTTACTGTAAGGCACTTTGATGATTATTATCTACGAAACAGTACGAGATATTTGAATCATGTCCTCTACTTCATGTTAATGCAACTTCATGAGTGCCACTTTATTTCTTATTATCTGTTGCTATCTTGACCGTGCTATTTTTAAGTTCTTTGCTGCTTATACCAACTATCCACGTTGAGTGCCTGTCTAGACTGCACTTATACTGTGATGTTCTTATTGTTTCATTACATTCATTCAATTAGTAAACAACAGTTCACCATTATTATCTATGGTTTTGCGGTACTGAATCTCATTCAAAAGGTATGCAAATTCTGTACGACAATGTGTAGTTTCTTACTGATTTTGAAATTTAAAGTTGAGGTGGTGTTGTGTAGCCAGTATTTGTTTAAGGTCTGTTGCTACTGATGTGGAATCAATCAAATTGATGGAAGCAATTATGCCGAAACAGTGAAAATTCTGTATAATTCTAGTTTCTTAAAATGTTATGATTTTTCCCGTCCAATCCATCAGTTGATGTGAAGAAGCCTTTTCTAAACTTAAATATGTATCTCTCATGAATATGAAATTGCCCTTGTGAAGATGCTGGCAATTGACATGAGATCATCGACATTTTGTTACAAAACTGATAGAATTGTTGTTCTGTTTCATAGGCTACTGACAAAGAAGAAGCATGTACTGGCTGCATAAAGTCCGAGGGGGACGTGTTTTTATATGGAACTCAAGGCGGTTTATTGACCACAGCAACTGCAGATAATATATTTCATCCTAGTGAATACTACCCCACATGGACTGTCGAAGCTCCAACGGATGCTCTGAAAAAAGTTCTCCAACATTGTACAGGATGGCAGAGTGTCCCACGGCCAGCAGATTATACCAAGTAACACCAAGATTTGTAATATTTATACATGAATTAGGATTGTGCATTTTGAGATGTTTTTCTTCCATAATTTTGGAATGGTTAGCTGTCAGATGTGATAGCTAGTTATCGGATTTTCGTGTGGATTACGATGAATCTTAGTTATGGCCTAATTGTATTGTAAGACATGGATGAAGGATAATAATGATGAAGCTACCACTTGGAGTTATTGATCTGTAAGATTCTTAAGAATGATTGGTTACTTACCCCTTGTTGATTGTGTTAGGCTGAGAAAAAAATTGAAAAAATTGTAAATTGGTTCAATCAATAGCAAATCAGATTGGTTTGGTTTGGTTTGGTTTTCTCAATACACAGTTTGATTTTGCTTCTTAAAATAGACAAATTTTATTTCGATTTTGGTTTTTAAAATAGATGAATTTTATTTCATGGTTTGATTGGTAGTTTTGTTTTTTGGAACCAAATCAAATATATATAATTTATTAGTTACTGTAAATAGTTAATATGCACGTTTGGTAGCTTTTTTTACTAATTTTTTTTTAATGTTTTTATGAGATGAAAAATGTTATGTATTTCGAATATTTTTTTAGTTTAATAGATAGTTTTAAGGGAAAAAAGTGAATTGATTAATGTATATAATACTGACATTACCTTTTGGATTTTTTCTTTTTTTTTGGTTCCTTCAATTAAAAAATCACAAATCAAATGGAACTCTTATTATATGTATATATATATATGGTAGAATTAATTATAAATTATGAGTTTGTTTGAGAATTAATTTTTGTTAATGATTTTTTTATTTTTTATGAAAATATATATAAAAAATAGAGAAAATATATTTATATTATAATAATTTTTTTTTAACTTTTTAATTGTTTTAACTAATTACCAAACATCTCTTAAATCACAAACAGTCACATTTTCGTTTGGCAACTTAGTTGGAAGTCAGTTGAGATTAAAAAAGTACAAAAAGACAAAATAGGCTAAATAAATTAATAAAACAAAATGTCACATTCAAATCATAATCATTTCACTTTTTTTCTCACAAAAAACAAATCAAAAAAATTATTCTCAAACGGTACTAATTTAGCTAGGTTAAATAAGCCAAAAAGTTGGGTTAAAAAAATTATTTCCAAACAAATCCTTAGAGAATCTATTTCTTTTTATAAAAAAGTGCGCAAAAAAGAAAAATATGTGACATAACTTAAATAAAAAGTGATGTGACTCAAATAAAATAAAAAAATAATAAATATATTATTTTAATTTATTCCCAAACAACCCCTAAGACCAAATTTGTGATAAATTCACAAATTACATGGAATTAATTTGCCAACTAGCCGATTGTGAAAAATGTTTGAAATACCTAATTTATCACCTTAAAAATCACCCTTAATGATATGTCTCACAATTGTCAAATTTTGATATGTCAAACATTTCATCATTTGGAATCTAATCTCAATATCACATCATTAGAGGTGATAAATTAAAGAACGTAGCATTATTGGGTAAGTTAGGCCTAATCAAATAGGGTAACCTCTGGGTTTAAACCCTAAGGAGCCGAGAGCTCAAAGATTACCCCTTAGGTGGTGTTATATAGTAGGACCACTCAATTATATAGCGGTAAGTCGTAGACTTGCACATGAGCGGGGATTCAAACGCATACACCTAACACTGGGTACAGTGCACCCAAGCTTAGAATGTTCGTCTTACCAACTATATATGCTATTGTTTTGGTGGCTAGCCCTGAGGAGAGTGGAACTTGGGACCTCAAGGCTTATGCCTTAAGGCTTTACCAATAGAGGTGTAAAAATGACCGGGCCTGGGCTCGGGCTAGCTCGTTGTCAAGCCTTCCTCCAAAATCAGGCCAAGTTGGCCTACTCACAAAAAACTGTAGCCTAGGCCCAATCCTAGGTTTAGTGGGTACTCGAGCCTCTGGTTGGCCATCGGGGATGGGTCTAGGCTTGGGCTTGGACTGGGTCTGGCTATTTTTATATATATTTTTATGTTTTTCTACCAAAATTTTTTTTCCTCTCCAAAATAGTTTTGAAATGATAGTGAGCCATGAACGGGTCGTGTGGGTTGATGTCACGACCCAAACCCGGCCCTATGGGTTTAGCACCGTAACCGGCCAGTAATCCGAGATTACCGAAGGCCTGCTCAACAGTAATACAGTAAATCAGAGTACAGGGCCTGGCGGAAGCCAATACAGTAAATAACTAGTGTCCATTGAGCTGTAAAAATCTGTATGCCAAAAACATTTTTCATGCATTCATACGGTTCAGAACAGTACAGTCTATACAATCATACACAAACATTCAGTACGGGGACTTAATCCCTCGATAACAGTACAGTAAAACAATAGACGGTCTATACAGTCCGTTCGGTCATTACAAAACAGTGAGACAGTACAAAAAGGGGAAATACTAAAACACCCCTCAGCCTTAGCATAACAGGCTCGGAACCTCGCAGTGAGGCACATTGGCTGGCTTGACAAAACTGGGACTCTACCCCGACGCCTCTAGCTTTGATCTGGTGCCTGTACACCTACATATATATATGAGCAGTGAGCTAAAGCCCAGTGATTAACATAATGTATAAAGAGGTTAAGAATGTAATGTCCTTACAGTAATGAAAACAGTTCATTAAACAGTAATTCAGTCTTTCAGTCAGAACAGTTATACAGTCTTATGTGGTACATCCATTAGCATAACAGTAAACAGTAGGTCTTAAAGACCGAACAGTAATGATGGCCAGTCATTCAGTAAACAGTATGGTTCCACAAGGGAACCGACAGAGATCTCTGTAACAGTACAGTCAGTAACAGTAGGTGCTAAGGATGCCACAGTACAGTTCAGAAATAAAGGACATACATTCATTCAGTAAATAATTACATTTCAGTAAACAGTTCAGTTGCAGTTCCATTCAGTAGACAGTTCAGAAGATAATCAGATAACCATTTTTGAACATATCTTTATACAATTGTTACTCACAGTGTTCTGGGCTATCAGTAGCTAGCGCGTCTCCTTGGAATGCCAACCCTATACAGTCAACAGATTGAACACACTCTAAGTTTAACAGTTGGGAAGTCTAATAATTAACTTCCTATTAGGCCTCGGTGTGTTCTACATCAACCTCATTAAGATGTCTTAAACTAGGCCTAAGAATGCCTAGGATGGAATGAGGATGCGAAAATACACTTAGAAAACAATTCCAGAAATTTCAGTGAAACAGGGACTCCGCTCGAGCGCAGGTTTCCCCGCTCGAGCGGACAAGCAAAACAAAGGTCCCCGCTCGAGCGTCAACTTCCACGCTCGAGCGTGACACACAATCCTCCGCTCGAGCGTACATTCCTTCGCTCGAGCGGACTGATGAACAGTACAAGATGCTGGATGCTCGATTTCTCCGCTCGAGCGCGCATTACTCCGCTCGAGCGGACTGCAACACAGGTCAAAAATACTGGGAGCTTGATTTCCCCGCTCGAGCGGCACTTCCCCCGCTCGAGCGGAAGGCAAAAATCTGGAAAACCCAGATTCGACTTCCAAACTCAAAACCAAGTTTTCAAACACCAAAATCGATCCTCTTGGGCCCATTTTCTGGAAAACTCTTTAAAACACATAATGTTACTTGATTCCAAGTTCAATTTGTAAAGTCAAAGCCCAAGGGAAGTTTAATCAAGCTCATTTCCAAATCAATTTTCAAGAACATGTATGAACAACATTCAAACATGACATGCATGCATTCAAACCAATTTAAAGCTCCAATGTGATGCTCTAATGAGCTCAATACTTTGAGAACAAGATGAAAACATGGATTTGTACATGCTTATGAACATGCATGTGGTATTTAACCATGAAATCAACTCCAAACTCACTAAATTCAACATGCATGCAACAACTAGGTTTCAATACAACATATATGAACAATTTCATAACTTAGCTTTACAATGATGCATGGAACATGCAAGATCTAGCTCAATGATACAAGGAGGAGGATGAATGATCTACCTTAGTCTTGTAGTTTAAGCCTAGAAGCTCAATTAGGCAATCAACACTTCAATTCTTCAAGATTCAAGCAAAAATCCACAAGATGAACCACTCCCTCAATTTCTCTCTCTCTCTCTCTCTTTCTTTGGTCGGTTGGAAGGAAAAGAAATGGCTGAGTAAATGTTTGATCAAGTGTATAGGCTCAAGTGATAATAATAAACAATGGTCCACTAAAGGTGGCAATATGGTAAATAAGCCTAAGTTTGCA
Organism: Camellia japonica; assembly: GCA_030407325.1. NCBI lineage: Eukaryota > Viridiplantae > Streptophyta > Magnoliopsida > Ericales > Theaceae > Camellia > Camellia japonica. The sequence continues at coordinate 56,169,015 of JAPPVO010000017.1, forward strand.
ATTAGCTCATTTTAATCTAATTTAATCATTCCTAATAAATTTTCAGACAAATATACCATTAAATCACAAATATTCTTCTGATCCCAAAACTCGAAACGGTTCCTAATTCGGCCGCCGATAAGGCCTTCAATTAGCAGTTTAAACATATGAATTCAAACAGATAATCCATCAATCCAACAGATGCAATATGCAATTTAATAGGTAAACTTATTCAACTTCAGTTTCGATTTCAATCAGTCTATTCAGTACTTCAGTTAATTCAATCATCAGTCATTATCAGTTCAGTTTAGCAGTAACCAGTAGCTAATTCAGTAGTTTAACGGTAATCAGTACGAGGGTTGTTACAGTTGAGTTCCAGATCAGACTTTAGAACCAAACCTCAAAACACATGGCCTAGGCCCAAACCCAAACATAAGATTTTGAATTGGGTCAAGTCTGGACCGAACCTCATGGGCCACGAACGAACTTCAAGTGAACCATGGGCTAATGAGCTAAATTTACACTTCTACTTACCAAGTTACAACACTCCCTTAGTTATTATTGGGTAATTTAAGGGGGAGCGATATCCATATGAGTAGTGATTAAGAGCTTTAATAGTAGAGTTTTAATCAGAGCTTTATTGATGTGGAAACTCAAAAAAAACAAAACAAAACAAACAAACAAACAAAGACCAAAATATCAAATCACACAATAAGACCCACATTTTAGAGTTTTTCTAAAGCTCACAATTTAGAGCTCTGAAACATTTTTTATATCGATATTTAAGCAAAGGACTGGGCTTCCCTTCAGTCCGTGATCAGATTAGATGGTATTGTTGGACCTGTGAGGGTTTATCACGGGTCCCGTTTCGATAATCCGAACCATTCAATGTGTAGAACTCGTCGAGTACTATATGCCTATAAAAAAACATGTTGATTGGATATTGATAACTACGTGATCAAATCAGTTTTGTATAAAAAAAAAAAATAGACGGTTGACAGAAAATTGATTTTATCATATCGCTATCAATATCCAATTAACGTAATTTTTTATAAGTATATAATACTCGATAAATTTTATACATTAAATAATTCAAATTATCAAAACAAAACTCGTAATAAATCTCTACAAATTTTACAGCACTCTCCAATCACTTACCGGATGAAAGCCACTGCCTTGAGCAAAGTATGCAAAGTAGACATGCCAGTTGACCGGTATTACAGATGCTGACAGCAGCTCTATTATTTTATTAACATGTGGAGCAATAACCCAAGGGGTTGTGGCATTGTGATAAGGTCTTGGAGTTTAAGCCCCAAGGTCACAAGTTCAATTCCTCCCTTGGGCCAATCTCCTGGGCGAAGCACTGTTGGTTAGGAGGTTGGACCTCAAGAATGCCTAATCAGCTACTTGGTGACACCCTGGTGATCTCCTCATGGGGCGCTGCCTTGGACCTGCGGGAGGGTGGGAGGATTTCCCTGTAACAAAAAAAAAAAAAAAAACATGTGGAGCAATTATTCACTGCTTTTGCATTGACATGGCAATGGAAAACTCTTTTAAATTAGAACTAATTTCTTTTAGCTTCAAAACGCAATAATTAACTATCACAAATTATTATTTTAATACACCTAACACATTGTATTAGGTTTGTGTCTCGGGATTAGGGCTATAAACAAATTAAGTTGGGCTCTATAATTTTTATTATATATATATATATATAATTTAGGGGGATGCACCAATAAATCCCAAATTAATAACTTATGCACTGTTTAATCTTAAAAGTTTTCTTATAGACTTAAAGGTTCCATTATAATGTTAATAACATCAGATACAATGTTAATAACATCAGAGTCATGTTACAAACATTAGATTTCAAACATCTAATGTTCATCAAATTTTAATAATGTTTGAAAATATAGGATGAAAAACATCTAATGTTCATCAGATTTCAATAAATTTTGAAATTATAGAATGAAACATCAGATCATTTACATCATGCTGATGTAAAAATGGGACTAAATGGAGCATAAGAAAATTTTTAGGACTAAATGGTTCAACGTTTCAAAAATTAGGACTTATGGGTAAATTTTCCTATAATGTAATATATAAATAACATATTTATTATAAAATTTAAATAAAGATGAATGAGTTAAGATTATTTAAGTTTGACTTATTTACAAAAATAAGAGTCGAACCAAGTCGAGCCCTTAACAAGTTGAGGCGAGTTAGTTTGCGAACAAACTCGGTTCATTTGCAATCATACCTAGGATTAGAACGAAATCAAGGGAGTGTTTGGCAAGAATTTTTTTTTGGCTAAAATAGATATTAAGATATAAAAAAAAAAATTAAAATAATTAATAAGATAAAACATTTGATGGGTCGTTACACACACCAAAATTAAACACAAAATTATATCAAATTCTTTTAGAATAATGGCAAGTCTAGGTATCGATCTACAGGGATAATTGTGAAATTAAACTAATTTAATTGTTAAATTCCTAAATTAATTTTGATGAAAAAATTGATTGTTCATAACCTAATTTATTAACAAATAAAATAAACTAAGGAATTAATTATCAATTATAAATAAAATTAGATTTACTGATTTGGAGAAAAACCTAAGGTAAAGAGTCCACCACTAGTCACGTAAATAGGGTTTTCAATTGAAATCAATTATGTTATGGTTCGAACGGAATAATGCTTTGCAACTGCAAGTTCAAAGCATTTAACAAGAAAATCATCGCGTTTACTGTACGAGCACGAACCATCTCGAGGAGCACGAATCGTTCACTCTAAATTAGGGTAGTGACATGACTCGTCCCTCGTAGTATGGTCTGTCTCATACCTTGAATGTGAAAGAATATAAAACTCTTGTATGGAAAACATTCAACAATCACATAAAGCCGAATATTTGAAGAAATAATAGAAAATATATATATGAGACTTCTAAAACACCATACAAATGTTCAAACCTTTACATAATTGAAAATAAAAAAGAAAAAAAAAACCTAATTACATGGCTAGGGTTTCATCAAAACACTAGAAAAGAAGACTAGCCACTCATGGAGGAGTGAGAAGAGGAAGAAGATGATGAAGAAGACCCCATGGAAGTGTCCTTCAAGCTTTTTGGAACAAATCCTCTCTTGAAACCCTAGCCTCTCTTTCCTTGTCAAAACAATTTCAAAACCCTAATCCAGCCTTTTTCTTTCATATTTATACTTCTACTGTTTTTTAAACAGGTTTAAAACATCGAGCACGTTTTTCCAGAAAAAGTCAACGCACGTGCGGGAATCTGTTTTTGCTCCAAATTCTGTCTTTTTGCCCATTTTATGGGCCGACTATGTATAACCTGATTGACATTAAACACACATAAAGTATACAGTTTGACAAGCAAGTAAAGTTAAGAGATCCTGATTAACAGCCTCAATGATGTACAATTCGGCGTCAATCAATAATTTTTTTTTCTTACAATCATCTATTCAATTAAAAAAAAAAATTACAAATCATTTTAAACATAATTTTTTTTTTTTTTTTACCTCACAAAATAACAAGAATGTTAAGTTTCCCAACAAGGCCCAGGTCATGTGTGTCATGACTCTAATGATTTTATGATGTAACTATACTAGTTATTGATTTTTTTAAGACTAATACTTTAGGCTCAATTTAGTTATGATGAAAATGATAAAAAGTAAAAAAATGAAAAAAAAGAAAAAAAAGAGTAAAGTTTTCCTAAGTTTGTTTAGCATGAAAGTGATAGAAGATATAAGAAAATTAGTTTTCTTGTACAATTCATAATAATAAAGTTACTAAACTTTCAGTTTCTTATAAAAAATACAAGAAAATACATGAAAGTTTAAATTTATTATAAAAGTAGTTACTTATAATTATAATTTCTATTTTCTTGCAAAATTTTCATCCTAATCAAATTTATATGAAAAAATATATTTTCTTTTCTTTTGCTTTATTTTTTTATCATTTTCACTTTCCATCATTTAATTTTTTCTAAGCAAACAAGGTTTAAGGTATTTTAGGGTTTTTATCTGTCGCTAAAAGTCTCAATTGTTATAACTTGTCTCCCTCATCTTGTTGGTAAAGTGTAAATGAGATCACCATATAAGGACATTATTATCTTAAGAATTCAATAGATATATCATATACTTTACATATGATGTGATTTTGCGTAAATTCTTAACCAAAAAATAAATAAATAAATAAATGTAATAGCTAAAAATGAGTTTATTGTAATTTACCCTCGAAATAATAAATAAAAATGCTTGTTGAGTTTGCGACCAAATGCTAGAATCTAACAAGGATTAACTCTTTTATGTGTTTTTTTATTGAATTTTTAATTATCAAAACAACCTCGATCGCTGTTGGAGTGTGTAATGACTAATGTGTCATGCTAGAGTGAAAATATAAGAATATTATGAAAAATTATTTAGTAGTTTTACATGGTGTTTGTATTTAGTTAGGAGATTTGGAAAGAGATTTAGAAAATAAAAAGGAAAAGATATATGAAATTATATGAAGTATATATATATATATTATTCATATTTTCCTTATCTTTTTTATTTTCTTTTCAAATTCATTCTCAAATTCCCTAACGCAGTATTTGGTTGAGAGATTTAAGAAGAGATTTAGAAAAATAAAAAATAAAAAAATAAATGTATGAAACTAAGTGAAATCTAGGTATATTTTATTTATATTTTACTTACTTTTTTCTTTTTTTTTTTTTTTAAAATCTCTTCCTAAATTTTTTAACTAAACACAACTTAACTAAACACAGCACTAATGACCAAATATCACGTCTTTGCTATAATGCAACTATATTTCAAAAAGAAAAATACTTGTAACTTGAATTTGTGTGGTCTGAATGGTTTGAATGTTCTAAAATGATGTCGTTGTACCCTTAAAATGACGTCGTTTTGAGACATTCGAGTCATTCAGACCATGAAATTCGAACTACTAAGCATTGTTATTTCAAAAAACACCAAATAACTTACTGCAAGCCAGAAAACCACATAGGGTAAAATTCTATATTTTTAATAAAAGGAAATGGCCTCCTTCTAGTCTGATGGATTGGAAGGTACTGCTGGGTCCATGGAGACTCATCACGGGTCCTGTTTTGATAATTTGAACCGTCAATGTGTAGAACTCGTCGAGTACTATATGCTTGTGAAAAAATCACGTTGATCGGATATCTATAGCTATGTGATCAAATCAGTTTTTTGTAAGCCATTTATTTTTCACTGTCAATTGTTTTTATACAAAACTGATTTGATCACATAGTTATCGATATCCAATCAATGTAATTTTTTACAAACATATAGTACTCAATGAGTTCTACATATTAAACGATTCAGATTATCAAAAAGCTACCCGTAGTGGATCCATACGGGCCAAACAATACCTCCAGTCCGTGATTAGACTGGAAAGAAGTCATTCCCTTAATAAAAAGAAAATTGTTTGAGAGCCTGAAATCGTTTGGCTTGAAACCCAAAACGACGTCGTTTTGGGTTTTTTTTTTGTCTTTTTCTTCCTTTTCTTGCTTTTTCTTTTTCTTTTTCTTTTTCTTCCTATTCTTATTTGAACACAGACAGACAAAGAGAAATGAGAGAAGAGAAGAGGAGAAGTGGAAGAGAGAAGAAGGAGAAAAGATAGAGGAGAAGGAGGAGGAAGAAAAGAAGACGGTGATGACAGAGGAGGAAGATCGACGGTGATGGTGGTAATCAGAGATTCAGATCTGAATCTTTTTTTTTTTTTTTTTTTGTTTTGTTTTTTTTTTTTTTTTCAGATCTGAATCTTTTTTTGTTTTTTTTTTGATGATGATGATGTTGATGAATATGTTGCGATGATGATGTTGATAAACTGTAGGAGATGTTGTGATGATGATGTTGATAAACTGTAGGAGATGTTGAGATGACGATGTTGATAAACTCAAAACGTCTTTTTTTTTTTTTTTGTCTTGTTTTTTTATTTTATTTTTTATTTTTGTTTTATTTCAAAGATTTGTCTTGTTTGTTTGTGTCATCAAGCTCTTGTTTGTTTATGAATCTTTTTGTGCTCAAAGTAAAAGTTGAGAGAAAGAGAGGAGTAATGGATTCATGGACTGGGAAAATGGGGTGGAAGAAGGGAATAAGAAAAGGAAAAGGGAAAGACTTTGTAGAGGAGGCAGAGTGTTGTCCTTCTGGGGGAACAAGATAAAGACTCTTTTTTTTTTCTTCTTCTTTCTTCCTCTTCTTTTTCTTCTATTCGTCTCTGTTTCTTTTCTTCTTCTTTCTTCATCTTCTTCTCCTCTGTTCTTCTCTCTTCTGAAAGAAAAAAAAAAAAAAGGTGCCAAAACAACGTCGTTTTGGCACCTCGAGCCATTCGAGCCAGAGGGCATTCGGGCTATCTAGCAGAACTGTAATAAAAAATACAATCCCGATTGGTAGCTCAAAATCAACACGGCTCGAATGGCTCGAGTCCAAACGACGTCGTTTTCGAAATTTTTTTTTTTTTTTTTTGCCTTTACTCTTTGAAGATGAAGAAAAAAGATGAAGAACAGAGAGAGAAAGAGGAAGCTGGGTTCATCTTCATCAACAACAACACAAAGAGAGGAACAGAGTTCATCTTCATCATCAACAACACAGAGATCTTTATCAATATCAACATCTTCATCAACAACAACACAGAGATCTTTATCAATATCAACATCAACATCAACAACAACAACATTTTCATCATCAACACATCATCATCATCAACATCTTCATCAACATCATCATCATCATCAAACACATTATCATCATCAACAACAACATCACAACATCTTCATCAACATCATCATCATCCATCGATTTTGTCAAATCCATATCTATCGATTTCAATGAAATCGATAGATTTGAAACCCTGAAAAAAGAAGAAAAAGAAGAAGGAAGAAGAAGAAACACCATCACTGTCGATCTCTGCAACATCTTCTCTTCCCTCTCTCTCCTCTTCTCTTCCCTCTCTGTCTGTGTTCGAAAGAATTAAAAGGAAAGAAAGAAAGAAAAAAAAAAAAAAAACACTGCCCAAAACGACGTTTTGGATAGTTCGGGCCATTCGAGCCGGGCGAATTTCGAGTTACAAATCATTTTTGTAAAAAATAATATAAAAAATTTAAAAATAAAATAAAATTGACAACCGAAGCTTTAAACGGGGGACAAGACAACACAATTCTGATACCTACCTACCGTAGGGTGGAGGGAGAAATGGTTTGATCTGTGTTCAGCATCATCTTCTAGTCTTCTTCTTCTTCTAACCAACTCCTCCTTTTCAAAATTCAACCTCTCTCTCTCTCTCTCCCACACCTCCATACTCACTGTTTCAAGTTTAGCGCCCGTGTTTCACTGCATCTTCCTCTTCACACCCACAAATCTACAACAATTCAGTAAACATTACTCCAAATCAAAACATATTGTCACAGGGTCAACTGCTATTCTCTCTCTCTCTCTCTCTCTAGTCCTCTTTTGACATTAATCCATTGTTCAATACCTCTCAAGTTCCAAGCTCCTCAAATCTTCTCAAACTCCAGGAATTTCAATCTCAATCTCAATCTCAATACCACAAAAACCATGAAACAATTGCACAAACAATCAAGCGCTAACCACACCCCTTCAACCCAAACAACCCCACCATACTCACCCAAAACCCTAAAACACCCCAGATCTCTCCCCAGATCCATCAATTACATCCTCAAAGAACAGCGACTCCTCTTCATTCTAGTCGGTATCCTCATTGGCTCCACATTCTTCATCATCCAACCCACTCTCTCCCGCCTCTCCCCTTCAGACTCCCATTCTTCAATACCCAGATCATTTTCTCTCTCAAATCGCGAGTCCCTATCAAACCCATATCAGGTTTCAAAGAATTACGGTGATGCCAACAAGGCTGTTGCGAGAATGCCTGTGGGAATTGGGCGGAAACGGTTGAGAATTGTGGTCACAGGAGGTGCTGGATTCGTGGGTAGTCATTTGGTTGACAAATTACTTGCAAGAGGTGATGATGTGATTGTGATTGATAATTTTTTCACTGGGAGGAAAGAGAATGTGATGCATCATTTTGGGAATCCAAGATTTGAGCTCATTAGGCATGATGTGGTTGAACCTATATTGCTGGAGGTGGACCAGATCTATCACTTGGCTTGCCCGGCTTCGCCGGTTCATTACAAGTATAATCCTGTCAAGACTATCATATCCTTAGTATGAAGTATGGTTTTTTATTGCTTTGAGTTTTTGGGTTTTTGTCATTTTTGTTGAATTTTAAATGCAAACTTGTTTGAAATCCTTGACTGAGATTACAAGACAAATGTGATGGGTACCCTAAACATGTTGGGCCTTGCAAAGCGAATTGGGGCGAAGTTTTTGCTCACGAGTACTAGTGAGGTTTATGGGGATCCACTTGAGCATCCTCAGAAAGAGACATATTGGGGACATGTAAATCCAATAGGTATAATGCTGCTACTTACCAAATCATTTTGTCTGTTTTATGTGTAAATTTATGTTTATAATCTCAAAGCACTTGTTAATATGTAGGTGTTAGGAGCTGTTACGATGAAGGTAAACGCACGGCTGAAACCTTAACAATGGATTATCATCGAGGTGCGGGTGTTGAGGTAATATTTTCTGTTTGAGTACATGTACGTGATATGTTGCGCAATGCTGAATTTAACATGTGGATGATTTAGTTTTAAAAAATTATATTTTTATTGCAAATAGTATGATCATTCAGAACTGCTGGCTTGTTCTTGTATAAATCCCTTGTAGAAGGTTTCCATATCCTCACAAGTTGTCAGGACTTGAAGTCATGGAAAGTCTCAGATCAAGTTGATTATGTTTTGTTATTTGTTTTAAATAACTCTCAGATCTCTCTGGGCATAGGACATGCTTCACGTGACCCCATGATTGAGTTTAGTCATTTATCGCATCCATTTTGATGCATTTACTGGGCCTACTAGCCAATACAGGTTTATTACTGTTTCATCTTGTCATGTGCTCATTGCACAACCATATACATAAACAGAGAAACCAATAACCTGATTTGTGGCAAATAGTGTGTTCAAGTGTTAATTATAAGTCAATTATTACGTATTAAAGGGAGGTATTACTGGAACGGCACTGGTTAGTGATTATGTTTGTTACTCATTTAGACTTAAATCGAAAAAAAAAGTGTTTTATTATAATGGTTGCTGGTGTACTTGAAGTTTAGTCATGAAGTTAAAAAAAGCATAATTCATCCGAACTGCTGGTTGCTTCATTGGACTTAGGCTGGTCATGAAAGGTGGGTTAGTTTTTATTTTATTTTATTATTATATTTTTAAACAACTGTTTCGGTACTAATTGGACTAAAATGAGCTAATATTTTTTATTTATGGATCAAAATTCTATAATGGATTAAATACCTTATTGTAAGATTTTATAACTCAATAGAGACAGGCATTAAGGGCCTTACCCTTTGAACAAAAGTAAACACCAAAGCGTAATGAAGTACAAAAGGCATCATTTAGAGCAACCTGAGAAGTGAGAACACTATAACAGTTGGTGCTAAAGACTCAAGACTGGATAGAGTAAGGACCTTCACCAGTTGCAATCACTTTCCCACAAAATTTATTGCTGTTGGTACAGAGATACCATATTTAATCCTGAAAGATTTTGATGTTTAATGAGTACATGTGCTTTTGACTTTTCGTCCTCATGTTAGGCTTATTTTGTATATTGTTGTTAGCCATTTGTAATAAAAAAATTTAACTGAATTTAACATGCATCCTTCATTTTTATATGCTAGGTAGTTGACTTTTCAGAACAGAAAGCATCCATTTGATACAGATAGATGGACAAATCCACGTGAAAATCTTCTAAATCTCCTTTTATCTTTCCTCCAAGTTTCAGTTATATTTTTGTTTCTCGAGACATTTCCTTGGTTCAATTTTGTGCAAACATGTTGCTTCAGATTTTATGTCATTTGATCATCATCTTCATTTCATGTGGCCTTGGTTGAGGGTTTGGATTTTTGTGGTGAGTGTATGTATTATGGCCAATAAAAAATATTTTTCTCCATGGCAGAGTAATGGAGCTTGCGGCCTTGCAGGAAAATGTTAGAATTGACAGGGATAAAGTCAATTAGGAATTAGAGAACAGAAAGCAGCACACTTGAAGATGGACGTGCTTTCTTAGCCAAGTTGGCTGTTGTGGAAAGAATTTTTGGGTTGTTGGGAATCGTTTGGTCACAAGGGGCAATTGGGTTTCCATTTGCCTGATGAAAAATTTGGAATATCAGGAATAATTGAGAAATTTGCTATCATGATAATTTTGTAACATATAATGTGATGCCAGGATGGATGTTCGGCAGAGTTATGAATAGTTATCAAATTTTAAAGAGACTTAATCATGGTTTTTGCTCTCTGCAGGTGCGCATTGCACGTATTTTCAATACATATGGCCCCCGTATGTGTTTAGATGATGGCCGTGTTGTAAGCAATTTTGTTGCGCAGGTTTGATCTCCTGACCCATCTATCCAGGCACACACACAGAAAATTCATACTGAAAATGAAAATTCCTTATGTTTTGAACTTCAAATGTGGGTGAATTTTTTTGAGATTTATACTGATTTCCTACTGTTGTGCCATCTCTTGCAGGCCATCCGCAAGCAACCATTGACCGTATATGGTGATGGAAAACAAACACGAAGCTTCCAATATGTATCTGACTTGGTATGCCATATTATCCTTTGCAAAGGCCTTTTTTGTTCATTATCTCCTGTTTGTAGAAGTTGGGGGAACCAAATTTCCCCCTTTTATCATAAAACTTCCGTAATAACTTCAAGGGCTTCTTGTTGTGAGAATAATAGATTCTCACAGTTGTAAGAAGGGCAGTAGTACTGCAAAAGCATTTTGAGTTAAATGGTTGACCTAAGGCAGAATTTTGAAAAGCTAGTTTGGGGAGATGGATTACCTGACTTCATATCTCAAGCTGCATGTCATCTTGTGAGATCAATTGATTATAATTGTGAAGACAGTTACAGAAATACACCCCAACCTCAAATGCCTTTGTTGTCTTCAAGATGTCTGACCTCTAAAATGAACTCGAGGGTTGTTAGTTAACAGACTGTTAATGTAGCATCTGTTTTGTTCATGATACATAAGGATGCTTTGAGGCCATTTAACTTGGGTAATAAATTGTAGTTTGGCAAGCTTAAATTAAAGGTATAGTGATGCCAAATGACTATTAAGATATCTGTTCAATTATTCAAGTGATTTCAAAACCAGAATATATGGAGAATTTCTCCAAAAGAGAAGAGCAAAAATGTCAAGAGGTAAAAGAGAGAAAGGAGAAAGAAGAACACAAGGGGCACAATCCTAATCTCACAACGGCCACAACCTACTATATCTTATTAATTCAATTTCAAATCTAACTATTAAAATGCAAAGACTTAATAGCTATAGGCTAGAAACTCTAATTCAAAATAAGAAAGTAAATCATAATGTTATTTGGTAACTAGAATCCCTACAATATGAAACTAAATATACGCAGGTCAAAATTAAACTATAAATAAAATATCAAAGACAAATAAAATTATAAAGTCTTCAAGATCATCCATGAATGTTCTGCGTCACGTGGCTTAGACAGAGCATTTTTGTCACGACCTAAACCCGTCCCTATAGGTTTAGCGTTATGACCGGCCAGTAATCTTAGATAACCTATGGCCTCTATTAACAAAATCAATCTTAGTATAATTTACGGGGCTTAGCGGAAGCAATTTAAGACATGATGATCCATTGAGCTATGCACACATGAAAACATCCTCATAGCATAATTATACATCCATTCTTTGCATATGTGCCTTCATCCATCACAATAGGCTTTTAACATTTATTACATATTTGAAATACCCATAGCTTTAAAATCTAAAACAACCCCAGTAGTGTCTCCAAGTCGGCAATTCTAACAGGTATTCCATAAACAAACAAATATTCACACTTAAGCATATAATTAAGCAATTAAACTCACACAAATAAATATATAAAAATAATGTATGCATTGGGGTCGTCACAATTTTCCTAGTGGAGTGTTGAAATGATGTTATGAGGGAATAATGAACTCTTCTTCACTGTCAGGTCGATGGACTGGTGGCTTTAATGGAAGGCGAGCATGTGGGGCCATTTAACTTGGGTAACCCAGGGGAATTTACCATGCTAGAGCTTGCTGAGGTTTGTCTTCCTTGAATTCCTAAAAGAATAGTTTGACCATTTTAGTAATGTCTGGGGCAAGGGTTCGTAGTTTTTATTGGCGTGTGTAAAATAATAATATTATCTTCGTCAAATACAGGTTGTCAAAGAAACTATTGATTCCAGTGCAACAATCGAATTCAAACCGAACACTGCTGATGATCCACATAAGAGGAAACCAGATATTAGCAAAGCTAAGGAACTTTTGAACTGGGAGCCAAAGAAGTCGCTGAGAGAGGGGCTGCCTCTTATGGTGGCTGATTTTCGAAATCGCATCTTGAACGATGACGAAGGTAAAGGGAACAAGTAGAAGTGATAGCAAAGGCCAGTATGTATAGGAGTAAAAAGCGTGTCATATATGTTGTTCAATTCATATACTAATATTTTATCGTCATCTCATTCCTCTATTTTCATTACCTGCAATGATCACCAACATCTTGCATTGTTTATCTGCATTCTGTGCTTTTGAGAGGTCAATTAATTTGATCCCCCTTTTCTGGGCACCACTTTGTGGTTGGTGTAATGGCTCTACTGAATTAACAGTTTTTAGTTTCATCTAGTGTTTATAATGGGTGCCAAAACTATGATGTCATTTTTATGTATGATTGCTTCTTGTTATTTGTCTCTCACAGCTGTGTTTGTGTGTGACTGTCTTTTGCTTGAACTCTGTACATTTTGAATTTGATTTTTTAAGTACCATCCGATGAGATTTTGGAAGTTGTTGCTTTTGTTGACGAGTATTGAAGAAAATTTCTTTTTTCTAGATCAAACAAATGATTTAGATACCTGTCTTGGATTAATTTCTGATATTATTGTGTATATAGTTTAGAAATTTGAATTATGTGTCTAAATTTCTTGATTTTCATTTTTTGCTGATTCAGTTTTTTAAGAAGTGTATCTCGTTAAAACACTTCTGACATGGTTCATCTGCACAATTGAATATGTCCCACATGTTAGTTTATGTACATAAAAGTGTAAAGAGGTATGGTTTGCTGAAAGTGATGAAGGCTTTGCAATTTTTTATTTTTTTAAATATAATTTGTCAGATCCCTCCCTAAAGAAAAATGATTCATAGCTCGAAAAATGATTTGGCTCGAATGGCCTGGACTGCCCAAAACGATGTCGTTTTGGACAGTGTTTTTTCCCCCCCCCCTATTAGATCTCTGAGAGAGAGAGAGAGAGAAGAGAGAGAGCTCCACCAGAGACACTGAAATCGATCGATTTGAGCTCCACCAGAGAAGAGAGAGAGCTCAACCAGTTTCTTCTTTTTCTTCTTCTTCTTCTTCTTCTTCTTTTTTCAGGGTTTGAAATCGATGGATTTCATCGAAATCGATGGATATGGATTTCAGAAAATCGATGGATGTTGATGATGATGATGTTGTTGTTGATGATGATGATGATGTTGATGATGATGATGTTGTGATGATGATGTGGATGAAGATGTTGATAATGATGATGATGTGTTGATGATGATGATGTTGGTTGATGATGAAGATGTTGTTGATGAAGATATTGTTGATGATAATGATGTGTTGATGAAGATGTTGTTGATGAAGATGAAGACTTTTGTTGATGTTGACGAAGATGCTGTTGATGAAGATGTTGAACAAAAGTCTTCCAATTGCTGTTGATAAAGACTTTACATGTTCTTCCCCAACTTCCTCCTCTCTATGTATTCTTCATCTTCAAAGAGAGAAGAAAAAAAAAAAAAAAAAAAAAAAAAAATTCTAAAACGGCGTCGTTTTGGGCTCAGGCCATTTGAGCTATCTTGGTTTTGAGCTACCAAATGAATTGAGTTTTTAAAAAGTGATTTTTGAGTTTTTGTGTTTTCGTCTGTTTTGTTGTTTTTAGTGAATTTTTATTTATATTTTAGTCAAACTTATATTTTAGATGTACTTAAATCTAAATTTAATTAAAATAAAATTACTATGAATGAATCTATAAAATAAAATAAAAATAACTGGTTTTGAATTTTGTATTTTTTTGTATTTAGGCCTCGTTAGGGAACAAGTTTTTTAGTAATTTTTTGGCTTTTGGACTAAAATATGATGTATAAAAAAAACTAGTATGTTTGAGATAATTTTTTGATTTTTTACGAAAAAATGTACAAAAGTTAGAGAGAAAAATAAATCTTTGACTTTTTGATATAAGTTGTTGATTTTTTGATTTTTTTTAGTAATTTTTTGACTTTTAGGCTAAAAAGTGATATTGCCCCGTGAATTTTTTAAATATTTTTTCATAACTTTTTTACATTTTAATTATACCTAGTGGATCTACGAGGTTAAAAAAAAAAAAGAAAAAAAAAAAAAGACTAAAATATTTAAAAATTTACTAAATAATAAATATTCAAAATTCAAAAACTGGTTCTTTAAAAATTTGAAAACAAATTCTGTTTGGCTATGGAGTTTTCAAAAATAGTTTGAGTCCTTGATTCATATATATATATATATATATATATTTGTTTTTAGTGTATTTTTTAAAAATATTTTAATTAATCTTTTTTATCTTTTAAATTCACTTAATTTAAATATACTTAAAAGTAAAAAAATTATGAAAAACTATTTTAAAAACTCACTAAATACTAACAAATACAAAAAATTAATACATTTTTGTATTTTTTTTATTTATTGAATTTTTTAAAAATTTCTTCACAAAATTTTTAATTTTTAAGTACATTTAGGTTAGATGCATTTAAAAAAAAAACAAATTATTAAAAAAATCACTAATAATAAAAAATAAGAATTGAAAACTCAAAAATTATTTTTGAAAACTCAATAACCAAACTGAATGACAATTCATGTCTCGTTTAAGAATTGATTATTTTAATTAATTTTTTATATAAAAAAAGTAAAAAAGAATAATGGAATAACTTATGACTTTTTAATTTTTTAACTATTTTAATTAAATACCAAACGATACCTCAACTCTCGCATGAAAGGTTTAAATAATGTGTTTAATCACAAGAGTTGAAGAGAGAGTGGATTTTACTTGTAAAGTTATACTATAAAAAAATATTTGAATTAATATTTAAATATAAAAAAAAAGTCACCTTTGAAATTTCACATTAAACCCGCCTTGCTTTTTTTTCCTGAAAAATATTATAGGTCTTAAATTTTCTACTAAATAAATAACTAAATGTCTCACATGAGTGTGGGAGGCATTTGATCATTTATTTGGTAAACAATTTGGTATCCCTAACATTGCTATTTTTTCCCAACGCATATAATTCGAGTTCAAAAAGTAGAGAATAAAACTTTTAGGGAACTGCTGTTGTTTTATATCACAAAGGTAAGATATTATTTATTTTTATTAATTTTTTAATAATTATCTTTAAATACGAGAAAGTATACATGTAGGTGACTATACAATATGATGATTAAAATACTCAATGTCAATCTCTTTTTGGTTTTCAATTTTTAAAACAGTTTTTGAATTTTTTAAAAATTAAATAAATAAAAAAAAATTAAAATGTACTTAATTTCGTATTGAGTAAATTTTTTAAAGATTTTTTTCACTAATTATATATTTTTATGGGAGATGCACCAATAAATCCCAAATTGATAACTTATACACTATTTAGTCCTAAAAGTTTTCTTATAGACTGAAAGGTCCTATTACAATGTTTCAAACATCAGATTAATGTTTCGAACATTAGATTTCGAACATCAGATTAATGTTTCGAACATTAGATTTCAAACATCAGATTAATGTTTCGAACATTAGATTGATGTGCAAATGGGACTAAATAGAGCATAAGAAAACTTTTAGGACTAAATGGTTCAACTTTTCAGAAACTAGGACTTATGGGTAAATTTTCCTATTTTTTAAGTATATCTAAATTAAGTGATCTATTTTTTTTTAAATGATTAAAAAACTTCAAGAAAATTAATAAAAACAAAAAATTATAATTGAAAACTCATTTTTTCTATAAAAAAAAATTCAAACCAAACAAGGTGACTTTTAGACTAGTTGACCCATTTACTAAAGTTTTAGTCCAGATGAACCAAACTAAAAAACTTGGCTTATTTTCAGAAAAAAATAATTCTACACAAAATACAAATGATCAAATGTGATTGGTTGTCAAAAAAAAAAAATAAAAATAAAAATTTAAACCTCTAATAATATTTGGACATAAATACTTTTAGTAAGATTATTAATAAAATTTTAAATAAATATAATATTGTTCTTCCAAAAAAAAAAAAAATCTAAAATTCACGATTGAACCGATTCACAAAACTGCCCAGATCTCTTACCCTTTAAAAAGAAAAATTTTATTCATAAATAAAATTCTACAACCAATTGGCTATGAATGTGAAACTGTAACCACTACACCACAATGCTAGCTTGAGATTGTTAAGTAAATATCATATTTATTGTTTAATACATAATTTTCATTTTTGGTCAAACACCCTATATAATTATTTAGTAATGATTCAGACCCCCACAAAAGATTACCTCCACAACCCCCACTCACTTGTGATTGGTCCAAGTAAAAAAGAGAAAAAAAGAAAAAAAATAATACAAACACATCATTGGTCTACATCACTGTGGGGGTGGTGGGGGTCTCCCCAAAAGGGGGTCCCAAACATTTTCTATAATTATTATTTTTAATTTTTTCAACAATCAATATTAAAACAGTTTAAATATTATATTTATGTAAATATATATATGTATATATGTGTCTTAAAATATAAATATGCATACTTGCAAAGTACTACAGCTCTTAATGTATCTTAATACTTATTTTTATTATTAACATATAATTTTCTATGTTTTGTCAAAATAATTATAATCGGTTGACTTGACAGTTGAACCACTAATCCTTAATTTAGGCACTTTTTTTGGTTTGTTCAAAAATCTGAATTTCAAAACATTATGTTAATGATGTTGTGAAATAATTAGGAAACATTAGAGACATGTGGCTCATCTCTTAGATTCCTGCCGTTTATATTTAGACTTATTTTTGTTTTTAATAAAAAAAATTCAACTTGGTCAAAATATGATGCCTTTTAGATTGGTGTAGATTAAATGATTTTTTTTAAAAAAAAAAACTATTTTTTTTTTTTTTGGGGTAAAATGTTAAAAAAAAGTCAATTTATATATATATATATATATATATAATTTGGTTTATTTTCGTCTTTAATGAACATTTTTAAATTTTTTTTTAAAAAAAAAATTCAGAATTGTTTAGTTTGGATGAACGTAAAAAATAAAATCTTCTGACGTGTTTTTAAATAAGTTGCAAAAGTAAAAGTGATTTATACTGATTTTTTTCATAAGCTAGGTGATTTAAAACACCCCCCTCAAAAAACAAAAAAAAAAAACTACAACAATAATGAATTTTCCTTTGATGAATTTCATTTAGGAGAAAATTATTTATAAGTTCTATTAGAGAGACTTATACTACATATGGTCTTATTAAAAAACTTATGTTCCCATAAGTCCTGTGAGAAGTTTGTTGATACATTTACCCTCAATATTAGTTGTTAATATTATAAATAATAGTAAAACCATATATAAGAAATTGAATGTTATCATAAATCATATCTGTATAAACGTAACGTAATGTGACACCTATATAAACGTAACGTGACGCCTATACGTAACGTGAAACCTGCATAAACGTAACGTGACACTTATGATCTATGGTAACATGCAATTTCCTTACCATAGATCATATCTATATAAACGTAACGTAACGTGACACCTACATAAACGTAACGTGACACCTATGATCTATGGCAACATTCAATTTCCTAATTGAATGTTACTATAGATCATATTTACATAAACGTAACGTAACGTGACACCTACATAAACGTAACGTGACACTTATGATCTATGGTAACATTCAATTTTCTATAGGAAATTGAATGTTACCATAGATCATATTTATATGAAACGTAACGTGGTACCAACATAAACTAGTAACATTTTCACATTCAATTAAAAAAAATAATAACTCATTAAGTTTGTGAAACATAACGTGACACGTTACGTTACGTTTATGTAGGTGTCAGTTAGAATATGCAACATATGTCCAAAATACTGGACAGGGCCATGAAATTGGACCATCAACTGCCCCTTCTACCCAACCAATGAATCCATACAGAGGTTTAGTATATGTTATGGGATAGCAACTAATGTATACAATGGAAAGATGGGCGACATCCTTTATAGATCGAATGAACTCGGATCAACCAACTATCATAAGATAGGTTGAAGAAAACATGAATTCTCTTCAGCATAGATTGGCTTAAGATAAACAGTCTATGCAAAAATAATAGACAAACTAATGATCAAACTAGTAATCAAAATCATGAGGGGTCATCACCTATGCCTCAGTCATGGTATGAAGCTCCTTTGAGACCACTGGCAAATCAAAATGCACTATTACCTACCAGCGAAACCGTACAAATTGGTAGGTCTGGACCAATACAAGGGAATGGTATGAGGATATTTTCAAATCCCATGTTTGAAACCATGCCTGACGCACATGTGTTCACTAATTCTATGTTTGAATTTGCACCTGGGGGGTTAGAAGGGGTTCTTGCGGTTGGAAGAGAAACAATGCCTGTTACTCATCCTGTAGCACATTTTGCAGGGCTTTTCACAGGGCAGACCCCAAGAGGTCATTCATACCTTCAACAACAACCAACATAACAAGGACAACCAGTCTTAAATGTACCTATATATGGACCAAGAGGCCCTCAGGTACATGAAGTTCCTCCAAACCCTGTGTTTGCTCCTCCAGTAGTGGTCCAACCAGCACAAAACATGGTTCCTAGGGACCAAATTGCTGATATTGTTAGAGAAATGTGTGGACCCATGGCTGGGGGGTCCAGACTCCTGCGTACAGAAAACTTTACCCAGAATAGGTGGATAAGGTACATGAATACCCAAGGGCATTTAGAATACAAGATTTTTTCCCTTTTTATGGAAATGGAAACCAGTCAACGGTGGAACACATTGCCAGGTTTACAGGCCAGTGTGGTGAATTCACTAATAATAATTACATGAAACTAAGACTTTTTCCAAATTTTCTAACTAGAGCAGCCTTTGTATGATATATAAATCTTATACCTAGCTCTATCCAAACTTGGCAACAAATTGAGGAAGTGTTTCATGCCTAGTTTTTTCAAACAGAACCTGAGGTTTCTATGGCGGACTTGGCCAGATTGAGCCAAAGGCTTGATGAGAAGGCTTCTCAATTCATTTCCAGATTCAAAAGGGCACGAAACAAATGTAAGGTCATACTATCTGAGCATGAATTTGTAAGATTGACTCAAAATGGGTTGGAATTTAGGCTTCGAAAGAAGTTTGATTGAACTGAGTTTCGAGACTTAGTAGAATTAACAGTAAAATTAACCTATAAAGTTTCTAGATACGAAACTTTACTTGAAGAAGAACAAGACTGAAGCAATGCATCCTATAAGACTTATTATAGAGATCCTAACTTCGAAATTGATGCAGCAGAGATCATAGGAAAGGAACCTATGACCTGTGAAGCATTGATTCAGAAGGACACTACAATTGATCAACAGTTTAAAAAGAAAGACCTTCATAGGAAATATTCTTTCGATATAACCAAAGCAGATGACATATTTGATCATTTGCTTGCAACACATTTCTTAAAATTACCCAAGGGAGTTAAGATCCCAACTTCTAAAGAACTTAAAGGAAAATTGTATTGCAAATCACATAATTCTTGGTCTCACTCAACTAACAACTGTATTGTTTTTCGAGACAGGATCCAAGAACAAATTTGGAAAGGAAGACTGAAATTTCTAACCAAGACTGAAAAGGCCATGGGAATTGACACCAACCCATTTCCAGAGATTGGAGAGACAACAGCTAATGTTGGTATATCAGATTTCCAGAATTTCTCTTTGAAGGAATTGAAAGAAGTCAATGTGCAGATGCATGTTACTAGCCAGGTTGCCTTCAAGAAGGTATTAGGATCCTCTAGAGTTTTATACCTGAAGTGATCCCTGAAGTGGGGTGATCCAATGGCTCAAAATGAAACTAACCAAAACGATGTTGTTTTGGTTAATAATTTCAAAAATAAAAAAATAAAAAAAATGCTTTAATTCAAAATTCCCAAAATTCCCTCCAGGTATAGCAGAAGCTGTATCAGAAGGCGAGAGTGCGAGAAAGAGAGAAGAAAAGAGAGAGAGAGAAGAGAGGCAGAAGTGTTGTCCAGCCGTTGCCACCGTCCAGTGGTCGCCCCACCGTCGCCGCCGCCGTCTAGTCGTCGCCACCGTCGCTGAGGTGTGGGATCCCTTTTTACTTTTCTATATTGTTGATTTGTGCACAAATTTTGAATACAAATTCTGTAAATGGTGCCTATATTACGTTTACAAATTTTGAATGAAGATTTCATTATTTTCTATATTGTTTATTCATCATTTTCTATATTACAGCTTCTGCTACAGAATTTGTGCACAAAACATTATTATAAATGATGCCTCTCTTGTAATGATTTGTGCAAGTATATCATAGTTTTTGTATGCCTCTCTTCTTCATATGCAACTGTGGGCTTGCCTTTTTTCGCGCCCCGCCTTTCGGAAAAGGGTTGAAAAGAAAGGCCTCACAGTTCAGACTCCCGGGTTCTAAATCTAGTCTCACAAGTGCAAAGTGAAACTGATAAACACCAAAAAGTCCAAATCCAGTAAATCATTTTGAAAAATCGATTTTAAATCAAATAATGCTAAAATTGGACTGCTTTGCCAGATATAGAGTCGCCACCTAAATATTTTATTTTTAGGGAAATTTAGGAAACCCTGACTCGTGCCAAAGGCCACGTGTCTGTCATCACCAAAGTTGCCTCGGCTCGGGAACTTGGATACGAGAGGGGAAGGTTCTAAAATGAGCACCCTCGCTCGCCCGATCAAAGATCGGCCTCTACTAATCATGTTATGAAATTTTATAAACATTATGTGTTCTTGTTCTGATTATTAAACTAGTTTTACTAAGTGATGCGCACAAGCAAGTATAGACTAAAATTGCAAGAATTGAACAACTCAATTCATGTTTGTTTGCGAAAATGGTTTGAATTTGCCACCTCAAGTGGGCTTAAAAGATGCGGATTTGCCACCAAACATAGTGGGTTTAAAACATGATTTGCCACAACAAAGTGGGCTTAAAACGCGCATTCGTTGAACTATTCCAATTTAAGCAACAAGCCTTCATCCACAGGCATTCAAGTAGTTTAGCATTTAAGCACATAGCCTCATGGCAAGCATGCGAAACATGGCAGTATGTAATCACACTTATGCAAATATGCTAAAGCGTAAAAGTTTACCTAGTACTTCAAGCCAAAACAGAAAATAGTTAGAAAGATGCATGATCCTAACTATACAAGATGCCTAATGCAACGCATGCAATAATGCAATTAATAGGCTTGGCTACTAATATGGCATATGGATCGATTTGATAAGGTTTAGAGGTTCAAGGACAAGGCGTTCCACCGAGGACTTCGGGCGCTCAAAACGAACACAAATAAGGACAATCATCGAGTGCACAAACGATAATGTCTAAGTCTTGAGGACGGTCAAAAATGGGGTGTCTACAGCAACTCATTATTTATTCAAATAGAAGATGTATATAATAGTGGCTTGTTAAATAGGCTTTAAAATTTTGATATCTAAACATTGCATATATTTTTTTTTTTTGTTGTACAAACAGATGATTATTAACCCCATAGATTTGCAGTCTAGGCATTTAAATTCCAAGAATTTAAAATTGAGAACTACTTGATCTACAATGTCACGTTTTAAATATATGGACTCTAGTATTGATGATTGAGCTATAGAATTGTAGATTTATTTTTTTATTTTGTTTGTTTTTGTTGTTTAATTTTGATTTTGTATGTTCACATGTTGATTATAAGAAAATTAAGGAATTTGTGTTAAATCTGGATCATTGAAAACATAATTTACTATTGAAGAGATTTGTTCCCCTTTGTTTATATAATCTAATATGAGTGAATTCTTGTAGTGTTTTTATTTAGTTTGTATTATTTTGCAAACATAATTTACAGTTTTTATGCTAATATGGAGCACTTTTTTATTTTTTAAGTGACTTGGCACATTGATATGGAACCTATCAATGTTGAGAATGACGGGGGTGATTGTGATTGGAAGCCTAGAGTTCACATGACATTTGATACAAA
Organism: Camellia japonica; assembly: GCA_030407325.1. Classification (NCBI taxonomy): domain Eukaryota; kingdom Viridiplantae; phylum Streptophyta; class Magnoliopsida; order Ericales; family Theaceae; genus Camellia; species Camellia japonica. The sequence continues at coordinate 56,191,409 of JAPPVO010000017.1, forward strand.
ACAAGAAGCATATAATTTCTATAATGCTTATGGAGGAAGACTGGGCTTTAGTATTAGAAGGGGTTATGTAAACCAGAACAAGGAGGGGCAAATTACTTCAAGGCTATTTGTTTGTAATAAGGAGGGGTTTCGGGTTGTCGAAAAGTGAGATCCATTAACAAAAAATCCTAGGCAGGAAGTGAGGACTGGTTGTCAAGCTCGACTTATCATCAAGTGGGATAGGAATATTCATAAATTTTTTGTTGGTGAGTTTGTTGAACAACATAATCATATTTTTGTACCAACAGAATGTATGCATATGTTACCATCCCAAAGGAAGATATCTGCATCACAGGCAACCGAAATAGATTTAGCTGAAAAATTTGGAATTCGGCTAAATGCTGCATTTGAGCTCATAAGTAATGAAGCTGGTGGAAGGGAGTCGCTTGGGTTCACAAAAGTGGACCAAAAAAATTATTTGAGAATGAAGAGGCAAAAGAGTTTAGCATATGGGGAGGCAGGTAGCATTTTGCAATATTTTCGTGAGAAGACATTGGAGAATCCATCATTTTTTTACTCGGTCCAATTAGATAGTGAGGAGCAGATTACAAACATATTTTGGGCCGATGCTCAGATGATCATGGATTATGGGCAATTTGGTGATGTTGTGACTTTCGACACTACTTACAAGTTAAATAATGCACATAGACCATTTGCGTCTTTCGTTGGATTTAACCATCATAGGAAAACTGTTATATTTGGTGCAACTTTGATGTATGCTGTGACTGCTGATTCTTTTATATGGCTTTTTAAAAGATTCTTGGAGGCAATGTCAAGCAAGGCTTCGAAAACAATTTTTACGGATCAGGATGCTGCAATGGCTAAGGCGATACTTATTGTCATGCCTAACACAAAACATTGCCTTTGTACTTGGCATTTGATGCAAAATACATTAAGGCATGCAAATTCTATCTTCAAGGATAAGGAGGTGAAGGATAAGGGGATGAAGAGTGTTTTATCCAAATTTATGTAGGACATTGAAGATGAGGATAATTTTACGTTAAAATCAGAGGAAATGCTTGACAAGTATGAAGTGTGAGATAATCATTGGTTGAAGTTAACATTTAGGGTCAAGGAAAAATGGGGTTGGCCATATGTTAGAAATGCATGGGGTGCGGGCATGAGTGGCACCCAACTTAGTGAATCCTTTAATGCATTCTTAAAGGATTTCATTCAGTCTGATCATAACTTAATGCAATTTTTCATGCATTTTGATCGATATCTTTGTGAGAAGAGGTACAAAGAGTTACAAGCTGAATATGCTCTATGCCAAAAGTTGCCAAGGGCGAACATTAAAGTGAAGATTATGGAGCAAGCTGCAGATGTTTACACAAATAAAATTTATGAAGAATTGTAGGATGAGTATATCAAGTCCCTTGAAGTAAACATTGAAGAAACTGAACATGATGGTGAGAGTATCGTTTATATGGTTCTTGATAGTGATGGTGTAAAGGTGAGGAAGGTGAGAGTGGAGTGTGATGGTTCACTCACTTGGAATTGTCGGAAGTTTGAAATGAAAGGTATTTTGTGTAGTCATTGTTTGAAGATCCTTAGAGACACCCTCAAAGTCAAAGAGATTCCTTCCCAATATATTCTCAAGAGATGGACAAAAAAAGTAAGAGCTGAAAATGTGAAAAATAGGTGTGGGTGTGGGCATGATATTAAGGTTGATCTAAGATTGCATCAAACTTCACGCTTTAGATCATTGATGGAAATTTTCAGAGCAGTAGCGTGTAGAGCTTTCGAAAGTGAGGAAACATATAACTTGACGGTAGAGAAAGCAAATGACTTAATTGCAAACATTGAAATCATGTTAAGCGCAAAATTCAATATGCCTTTTTTAGATACTATTGAACAAGAAAGCCCTCCCAACACATGCCTTGAAAGCTTTGAAGTGGATGGTGTAGCGGATACAAATGTAGTTCAAGCAAAAGGACTCAAGCGAAGAGATTGCACTAGCAAGGGACGAAGGCGGACAAAAGGTGGTTTGGAGCTTGCGTTAGCAAAGAAAAATAAAACAAGTTCACATAATACTTCTCAAACTCCCATCTCTGTTGCTCCTTAACCTAGTTCACATAATGCTTCTCAAACTCCCATGTCTGTTGCTCCTCAACCTCCTCCCTTATTTTCGGCGAGTGCTCCTGAACCACCTCCCTTGCTTTTGCCGAGTATTCCTTAATCGGCTCCTTTATTTTCAATAAGTGTTCCTCAACTTCCTCCATTCTCGACGTGTGTTCGTCAAGTTAATGCTTCGTCGCCCCAATTTATGTATCCCGCCTATGATGTAAGTTAGTTTAATAAGAAGTTTTATTGTGTTTATTTGTAAGTGACTAGTGCCATTTTAAATTGATATGTGTTTGTTATTGTTGCAACCAAGTTTTCTTCGTCACAATATGCCTTTTTCAATGTCATCGATGTATTCCATCCATGGAAGCTATCAAGCATTGCTTAATAATGCAAGCGGTTATGACTCGCAAGCCTTGAATAGTCCTGCATGTAGTCAAGTAATTTATTTTTCACATTTCCTCTTTTATTTTGTCATTCATTCATTTAAAGTTCCATTTTATTTTATAGTTCCTTTCATATAAGAGTATTTTTTTTTTTTTTAGGTACTACATGGGCATGGGCATGGTCGTGGGCGTGGCTGTGGGCATGGGCATGTAGATCACACGTCAATATCTTAGCATTGAAAACTTTTTATGGTGTTCGTGTATGTAATATTGAAAACTTTTTATGTGAATGTAGAAAATATTGTTGTTTTCTTTCATCATGGGGGTACTTTGAGTTGTATTTCTTTTGTTTTGAAATGACACTACAGCTGAAATGGTGCTGAATTTTTGGATAAAAGGGTGCTGAAATGGTGCTAAATGTTGTGCTGAAATGGTGCATAAAGCAGATTTTGTTGCTTAAATTTGTGCTGACTGTTGTGCTGAAATTTGTGTTGAAATGGTGCTGAATTTTGCTTCAAATGGTGCTGAAATTTGTATTGAAATGGTGCTGAAATGACTTGAAATTTTGCTGAAATTTTTGCTTCAAGTTGAGAATAACTTGATGATTCTAGTTTACTTTACAGTAGAATTGAAATGTGTTTTAGATTGTGATTGATTTCTTTTCTAATGTGTATTTTGTGACTGATTTACTTAGTCTAGTTTGGATGAAATGGTGCAGAATGTTGTGCTGAAATGGTGCATAATGTAGATTTTGTCGCTTAAATTTGTGCTGACTGTTGTGCTCAAATTTGTGTTGAAATGGTGCTGAATTTTGCTTCAAATGGTGTTGAAATTTGTGTTGAAATGGTGCTCAAATGACTTGAAATTTTGCTGAAATTTTTGCTTCAAGTTGAGAATAACTTGATGATTCTAGTTTACTTTACAGTAGAATTGAAATGTGTTTTAGATTGTGATTGATTTCTTTTCTAATGTGTATTTTGTGATCGATTTACTTAGTCTAGTTTGTTTTCTTCTTCATGAAGTACAAAGTTACACTTCAAGCCTATCAACTTCTTCTACAGTTCATTTAGTTAACACTCATCTTTTACAAACCTTTCCTAGTCAATTCGATATTCACAAACATGATTGATTCTTAATACCTCAAATTTTCTTCTCATAAAAAAACCTAAAATGAAAAACACACAGAAATAGCTAAACAGTGAGGGAGAGATTTGGTCACCAAAGTTTCTGTGATTTCGTTGCACATGTATTAGATTTATGTGAGATGTCACACTCCAGTTTGTTTTGATTTTGTAACATTGTTTCTCTTTAATTATTTGTTGGACTCTTGAAACTGCTACCCAACAGTCTAGGATAGGTTTTGATTTAGAGTAGTGTCTAATTAGATATTATTCACAACAATGCTTCATGAGTAATGTCTCAAACTTAATATAATGAAAAAAAAGCCAGGCTTCTCATAATCATTTTAATTGAAGTATAGCCACAGGTAACATTTATCCACTTAAATCCATGTCCTTTTCCAACAAGTAATTGTGACATTTCAATACTAACATTTATCCACAGCAATGCTTCAAAACACCTTTTTGTATATATCAAAAGGTCTACTAATACAATCTAACCCATATATCAAAATATTTAGTTCAAGTCAACAACCAACTTAATTTACACATAATATTTAGTTCACAAAAGACGAAGTCCAAATCCGAATTTAATTTACACTTAATATTTAAACAACAAAAAAAGAAGTCCAAATCCAATTAATACTATTACAATGGCATAGTACAACTTTTCCCGAAGTTGTCTAATCTCTACAACCATTTGTTTACATTCTTTCCTAAACTTTGTAACCATCTCTTTCAGCTCATCATTGGATACAAGCAGTTCGTTGACCAAAGGGTTGATATTACAATTTTCGTCGCTTTCCTCCCTTATCATCTTCAATCATTGACGCTGCTTATGTACAGACATCCACCACTTAAAGAAGCTGCATCCATTGGTGCTGTTGAAAGGGTAAGCAAAGTATACCATCCCTGGATTTTCCTTTGACTCTGAAATCCTAAATGCTGCTTTCGCCCCGCAACGACATTTTCGATTTTTGAACTGAATTTCAGTAGTATCACTCATAGATGCATTTGATGTTGACATTTTTTTACATGAAATAACAACAATGGAACAACAATATCCAAACCCAACAATATCTAAGATTTTGAAAAAATTTCTTATTCTCTCAGTATCTAAACTTGTGATTTAGGAGGAGAGATAGTATTTTCTTCTTTTCAAAATTATCCAATTGAAACAAGCTGATTGGATTATGCAACGCTAAATTCTTAACCAAAATCAATTCCATCTTACTCCAACATGGATTAAAATTCAAAGAACACCAGCACAAATAATACTAATGAAATAAATTAAACGAGGTAACCAAGTTGTGACAATATCCAGCAACATAATTTCAACTCTTTATACATGTTGCTAAAATGAACAGAAATCAAAATAATAAAATAATATATACATCAAAAAAGAAAATAAAAGCATATCATCTCATTCTAATCCTCCTTCCCTCCCCTCTGGTTCCCCCAATCTCTCAAGATACAATTGAAACTTTAATGCTGCCATGAAGAATAATATCTCATTCTTTAATGCTGCCATCTTAGATTTAATGCTGCCATGAACTTGCCATCTTAGTTTTAATAATGCACCATACCATTTATACATCTCAAGATACAATTAAAACTTTTTTTAGTATATGCATTTACCATGAAAAATATATCTCATTCATATTAGAAAGGGTAATTTGGAAGTGGAATAAAAAATTGAACTATATATATTATGGTTGGAGGAGTAAAAGCATCAACTTACACAATAATCCATATGCCCCCATCAAAAAAATAAAATAACTATAAAAAATTTGCTCATAAATCTGGAGGATAAATACCAAAAAAAAAAAACAAAAACAAATGAAAAGTCACTCCCTAAAACACCTTTTTTTCTCATTCTATTCTTCTTGTTTCCTTTTTTCCTCAACCCTTATGCAACAGCAGTAGTTGCATGCTCTAGTAGACCACCCACATCTTCTTCCTCCGACAGCATTACGACTACCTTCTATCTTTCTCTTTTTTTAAAAATTTTATTTTATTTTTTTGGAAGCAACCATGATTTTCTCGGCAGAACTAGCTATACATATATATAATTATATAGATATATACATATATAATCCAAAAACCATGGCTCCTCCCCTCTTTCAATTCACTGCCATGAAAACCAACACACATACATACTTCTATTTATATACATTATTTAATAACGAATTTTTTTCCCCATAATTTTAGGATTCAAAGCCCTAATATTTAAAGTTTGGAGGATGAACAATTTCTTGAAAACACGAAGCAGGAAATTAAAGAAACTTTAATCAAAGTCAACATTGACAAAGGTAGCCAAGTTCAGATTTTTCCTAATTTTTGGATTCAAAGCCCTAATATTTTAAGTTTGGAGGATGAATGAACCTGTGGTTTTTTCTTTCAATTTGTTGGAGTATGGCGGGCAGCGGCGTTGTAGCAGCAGCAGCGCTTTGGGGTGGGTGGGACAAGCTCATCCTCTCAGCCCTTCTCTCTCTCTCTCTTTCTCTCTCTCTCTCTCTCTCTCTTTCTTTCTTTGTCGTTTTGCTTCATATCAGATTTGCAGGAATTTTGAATTAAAGTTTTTTTTTTTTTTGAAATTACTAACCAAAATGACGTCGTTTTGGTTAGTTTTATTTCGAGCCATTGGATCACCCCACTTCAGGGGTCACTTTAGGAATAAAACTCTAGAGGATCCTAATACTTCAAGAAGGACACAAGAAGTTCACTAGCCAGTGGACAAAGCTTTGCAGGTCAAAGGGATGGCTCCAGTGAAGAAACATTGGATAATGACTCCCTCGAAGCAGCTGTAGTGCAGAGAATGTGTCCCAGATGCAGGCTGAGTTATAAATAGCTGAGGGGCTTCCAAATGATGGGAAGCAGTACTACAAAGATGTGTAGAGAGGCCATAAGCCAGCCAATACTTACAACAGAAAGCCATATCAAACTGGTCCTAGACATCAATCATCTTTGGTTGGGCCACCAGATACTAGAATGTAATCAAAGAGCAAGAGACCTCTGTATGAGATCAGACCACCTAACTATTACATGATGGAAGATAATTACCCTAAAAGAAAGCCTAAATTTGGCTCAAGACAGGGAGTCAGGGCTAATGATTGGTCTCCAATGACCACTTTGAAGATAGCTTTGAAGATAGGGGCAGCAAGCCCAGCAACTGGAGTAGCGGGTTCATAGGTACCTAGGGTTCCAGATTGGTTTGTCATGCAGAACAAACCTAAAGTAATGCTTACCCAAAGAAAAACTTTTGGAGACAAGGGAAGAATGATCAAACCCCTCATGGTAGCTCCAAATAATTGGGTGCTACTCAAAAACCCAAAGACAAGGGAACCAAATATGATTCCTGTGATCTCCAGGTCCCAAAGGAGGAAGATCTAGTGAAGATACACCCAGTATTAGAGGGACCTGAAAGAGAATGGAGAAAGTACTTCCTTAGCACAGTAAAAAGGCTAGATAGAAGAAGGAGAAGGTTCAAAGCTTGGTCCTAAGATCAAAATGAGTGCCAATAGAGAATAATTGGCTAAAGTTCATGCTGAACTAAAAGCCAAAGAGAGATCCAGTCTAGCAGGCCTTGAAAAGGCCTTGATGGAGAGTGATGACGAAATAGATAAAGAAATTGAACTAGGCCAAGAAAAGGTATTGGCTAAAGATGAAATGTTCGAAGCTTTCATGGCTAAACAGACCTTCATGGTTGAAAAGCCAACGGAGGTAGATCATCAACAACTTGCTGCAAAGGAACCTACTAGCACTGAGGTACCAGAATGCAGTATGAAAGATGTTTCCCAAGCATTAGAGCAAACCAATATGGAAGGAGAGCAATCACAGCCAGTGGTACAATTTGGCTCATTCCTTCCAGTGCCAGTTAATATGGTTTATGTGCTGCCTCAGGAGTTTCAAACCGAGGAGGACAACCAAGAAAGCCAAGAGGATGATCCTGTTCCAGTTTCCAGTGAGGATTCACAAACCAGCATGGTCCAAGATGAATCTGAGGTGGCCAGGCCCATGGAAACTGATGAAGAGAGTGAAGATGAGAGCATTAACCTCTCATACTTCTTTGAATATCCTACAGTAGCCATGACCTAACATGTTAAGCCCTTATACATTAAGGCTTATTTAGATGGAATAGAAATGAGTAGAGTACTGGTGGACAATGGGGCAGTAGTGAACCTGCTTCCAAGATCTTCTTTGAAGAAGTTGGGGAAAAGAAATCCTAAGTTGATCCCAACAAGCACAACTATTGTTGGTTTTGTTGGGACAAGTAGATAGCTCAGAACATTTTTCCTATCAACCTAAGTGTGAGAACCAAAGACTGTATGATAGCATTTTTTGTTATAGACAACAATGCCAAGTATAATGCTCTGCTTGGCAGGGATTGGATCTACACAAACAAATGTGTGCCTTATTCTTTACATAAGAAGATAATGATAGCACTATGCAATGGGAAAACAAAGAAGATCAATGCAGATCCATAACTCTTTATTGCTTGTGCAGATTTTGCAGAGGCCAAATTATACACTGAAGGGGTAGTACCACTTAGTGTGCTGAGGAAGTCTGATATAACAACCGAAATGACGGCTGATGAGGAAGTAGCACACCTGAAGCATCTAGTACAGGAAAGTGCTGATGAGGAGTTCATCATCAAAGATGCCAATGTTGCCTGGTTGTAGGCAAAATGATTAAGATCAAGAAGCCAGACCATTGGCTTTGATCAAATTTTCAGCATTAGACATAGAGTCGATAGTCCAGAAGGTGCAGGAAAAAGAGAAAGAAGCCATGATAATTGGCTGTAGTCAGGGGCAACAAAAGGCCAGACCTTTGGCTCTTGATAAGTACTGTGCGTTGGATATTGAAACTAAAGTCCAGGAAATTCATGAAGAAGAGGCTCTATGGATAGATTTTGTCTATGAAGAAGAAGGTAGGGATGCTGAACCAGAAAGGGTCGGAGCAAAACAAGATGAAAGGGTTACTTTGAAGGTAGAAAAAGCCAAAGGGGGGAGCATCATGGAGTACTCAAGTGCAAGATCCCTTGGAAGAAGTCAACCTAGGGGAAGGTTCAGTACAACAACCCACCTACATCAGTGCTTGGTTGGATCCTATTGACAAGAACCAGTTATTAGTTGTCCTAAAACAATATAAAGATTGTTTTGCTTGGTCTTACAATGAGTTGCCGGGGTTGGACACGTCACTAGTGAAACATATGCTCCCAATGAAACCTAATTTCAAGCCACACAAGCAAAAACCAAGACGGATGAGCCTTAAAGTGGTTCAAAAGTTGAAAGAGGAGATTGTTAGGCTCCTTAAAGTAGGCTTCATCATAACAGCCAGGTATGTTGAATAGTTGTCCAATATTGTGCCTGTGGTAAGAAAGAATGGCAAGATGAGGGTATGCATTGATTTTAGAAACTTAAATTTAACAACTCCAAAAGATGAATATCCGATGCCCGTAATTGATTTATTGGTGGATAGTTCAGCAGGACACAAGATTTTGTCTATGATGGATGGGCATTTTGGTTATAACCAAATCTGCATAGCAGATGAGGATGTCGACAAGACAATTTTTAGGTGTTCTGGAAACATTGGCACCTTCGAATGGGTTAAGATGCCATTTGGATTGAAGAATGTTGAATCAACATTTCAAAGGGCAATGAACACTATCTTCTATGATCTCATTAGAGGATACGTAGAATGTTACATTGATGATATTGTTGTGAAATCTCAGTCTATGGAGGAGCATCTGGTTCACTTGACAGCAACCTTCGAAAGAATAAGGGAGTTCAAACTGAAACTCAATCCTCTCAAGTGTGCTTTTGGTGTATCTGCTGGAAACTTCTTAGGGTATGTAGTACACAAGAAGGAAATACAAATTGATTAGAACAAAGCCAAGGCCATCATTGAGGCCAAACCTCTATCAAGTAAGAAAGAATTGCAAAAATTCCTTAGTCAGGTTAATTTCTTTCGAAGGTTTATTTCTAACACTGTTGGGAAAACTAAAGTATTTCCTTCTTTGTTAAAGCTAAAAAATGAAGAAGAATTTGTGTGGACAACTGAGCATCAAGCTGCTTTCGAAGGAATCAAAGCCTACTTGGCCAAGCCTCTAGTATTGATGCCACCAAGGGGAGACAAACCCTTGAAGCTATACATTACCACAGCTGAAGAATCATTGGGAGTTTTTCTAGCTCAGGATAATGAAGAAGGCAGAGAGCAAACAATCTATTACCTTAGTAGGTTTTTAAATTCTTGTGAATGTAAATACTCAGCTGTAGAAAAGTTGTGTTTAGCATTGTACTTTACAGCAATATTATCTTTTGCCTACTGTTGTCTTGGTAATTGCAACCATAGATTTGGTTAAGTACATTTCATCTAGACCTATGCTAAGAGGAAGAATTGGCAAATGGATTTTAGCCTTATCAGAGTTTCATCTAGAATATGTTTCCCAAAAGGAAGTAAAAGGACAGGTTCTGGCTAATTTTTTGGCAGACCATCCATGTCAAATAGAAAGCCAAGAGATAATGGATCTTGGTATGGTTAATATTGAGCCATGGCAGATGTGGTTCGATGGATCAAAAGCCGATGATTTAGTCAGAATTGGTGTTGTGGTTAAGTCACCACAGGGGGTAGAAACCTCACATGGTTTCAGGATTGATGAAGCTATTTGTTCCAACAACCAAGTTGAGAATGAAGCTTTGGTAATAGGACTTGAGATATTTATTGGATTACAGGCTCACGCAGTTGACATATTTGGAGATTGCCAATTGGTAATTAACCAAGTAAAAGGAATTTTTAAATATTAAAGTGCAAGGATGTTACCATATTATGTTGCTACATTACATTTGTTTTCTCAGTTTCAAATAGTAAATGTGACTTATATCCCAAGATTCATGAATCATAAAGCCAATGATGTAGCTCAGAGGGCTTCGAATTTCAGAAGAAGGGGTGACACTCAATAGACATAAGTCAAGCAACATATCAAAAGCTAATACCACCTTTGGCTAAAAGGGGTATCATGGTAGAAGTTAACAAAAATAATTTGGAAGAACATGATTGGAGACATCTAGTCATCCAATATTTGACTGGTTCTTTTTCGAAGGCCAACAGAAGGCTTAAAATGCTCTTGACAAAAGGGGAGTAGATGGGCTGCTATTGGAATGTCTAGGGCCAAAAGAGGCATTGATTACCATGGCTGAGGTGCATGAAGGCATGTGAAGATGAGATGGTTGCTTCGAAGGTATTTCTATTATTGGCCAACCATCTTTAAAGATTGTATAGAGTATGAAAAGGGATGTCAGCATGCTTGAAGCATGGCATGATAAGATATGTGCCAATAACTAATTTGCATGCAGTTGTGAAGCCTTGATCATTTAGAGGATGGGCAATAGATATGATAGGAAAAATATATCCACCCTCTTCGAAGCAACGTGGTTTCATTCTAGTGGCCACAGATTACTTCACTAAATGGGTCGAAGCTAAGCCTTATAAGGCTGTGGATTAGACTGAAATTATTGGGTTTATCAAAGAATTGATCCATAAGTTTGGCTTGGTCAAGCTGAATCATCTAACAAATCCTTAAAAAAAAGAAGACAAAGAGTTATGGAAGATGTTAATCATGTTGTTTAATTTTGATGATATATAATATATTAATTGAGAAAAGGTAAATAATATACATATTTTATATTATTTGACACAAAATATTACCTGTTTAAAATATATACTTTATGATACATTTGTTCTAAATATTATTTAAATAAAATATTTTTAAATTTTTACTATTCATGTTTTAATCATTATTCATCTTTTGATAAATTTGATGTTGAGTAAATTTGTATTATATCATTTTGATACATATTGCACCAAATTCAAATTTACTTTACAATAATATTGAATGTATCTTTTATAAACATAGTTGATTTATATGAAACATCTTTTGAATATATTGAAGATTAATAAATAGTCGATGGCAGTGCGGTGCATCAAATATTATATTTAGTCAAAGTTTTGAAATTAATACAATATAATGTAGTGATTACAGGAGAAGATTTATTTATTTATTTTTTTCATCCTTGAAGTTGGTTTGAATTTGTTTGCAAAAAGAAAAAAAAAGAGTTGCAAGTTGGTTTGAATTTGCCTACAAAAAGAAAAAGAAAAAGGTGCAAATTGGTACAATTTTCATATTGCTTTTGACTTCAAGGAACACCATAATGATGGAGCTTTGTGTTGACTTCTCATGATCCAAAGGAGCGTCTATCTCTCCAACGGGTAGATTTTTGGGTATAAATAGAAATGGTGTGTGTGGAGAAAAATGAAGAACTTAAAGAGAAAAAATCTGCGTGCTTCAAAATTTTGAGTGTATTATATTCTGCTCTTTCACTTTCAGATCTAAGTGTAGTCTTTGTTTTACACTTTCATATCTACTCTTTGTGAAAAAATTATTATAAAAGAGGGTTAAAGTACCTCTTATTTCTATTCATTATTTTGTGAGAGATTTTGTAAGGGTAAGTCATTTATTGTTGAGTGAGGTTTAATAGATAAAAGTAAGACCTGTGTAAAATTCACAAGCTTGGTGAAGCCTTGGTGGTGTATTGATTCATTTTAATAGTAAAAAAATTCTCAAAGAAGTTCCTTGGGGAGTGGACGTAGGCCTGGTGTGCCGAACCACTATAAATCTCAGTGTTTGATTTTCTCTCCATATCTCTCTTACTTTAATATTGTAAATTATTTTTTTAACCCAATTACCCCCTTCTTGGGTTGCCTAACTGGGATAACAATTGGTATTAGAGCCTAGACTCTAGTTTGTATGACTTAACCATTTTAGAGTAGATCATGGCAACCCCTAGTTATTTCTTACTTGAGGGACAAGCATCCAATAGGCCACCACTGTTTAGCGGCACAAATTTTAGCTATTGAAAAACTAGGATGACCATACGTGTTCAATCTAATGATTATGAATATTGGAAAATTATTTGTAATGGTCCAAAAATTCCTATCAAAACTGTAGATGGCCTTAAGGTACCAAAACCTGAAGATGAGTGGAATGAATCAGATACTAGAACAGCCCAAATAAATGTTAAAGCCACAAATATGTTGTACTGTGCCTTAGATGCAAACGAGTTCAACATAATTTCCACATGTAAAACTGCAAAAGAAATTTGGGATAAGCTTATAGTGACTCATGAGGGAACCAAACAAGTTAAAGAATCTAGAGTCAGTTTGCTAGTCCATAATTATGAACTTTTTAAAATGAAGCCTGATGAAACTATTCCTTAAACGTTTACTTGCTTTACTGATATTATTAATGGTTTAACTTCTCTTAGCAAAATATATACTAATGTTAAAATTGTAAGAAAAGTGCTTAGGTCATTGTCAAAAAGTTGGGAGACAAAAGTCATTGTCATTACCGAAGCCAAGGATTTATCAAAGCTAAGTCTAGATGAGTTAATAGGATCTCTCTTAACTCATGAGCTCATAATGCAAGAAGGAAAGGAAGAGGAGGACAACAACAAGAAGAATGGAATAGCCTTCAAATCCACCTCGAAACATCAAGAGGATGAGGAAGATGATTCTGATAATGATGAGGAAATGACATTCATCACTAGGAAGTTCAAAAGGTTTGTGAAAAAGAAACAAGGCATGCAAAAATTTTTCAGAAAAGGCTTCAATAACAGGGATTTTCAAAGGGGAGAAAATCACAAAAAATCTGAAATTACGTGCTACGAATGCAACAAACCTGGACACTACAAATCAGAATGTCTGGAACTTAAGAAACAATTCAAGAAGGACAAGATGAAAGCCATGATTGTAGCATGGGGAGAAGATAGCGATGAAAGTGACTCAGAAACTGAAGTTTGCAAAAATGAGGTTGCTAACCTATGCTTAATGGCACTTGGAAACGAAGATGAGGTAAATGACAAATCTTTTACATTTGATGAATTACAATAAACTTTTGATGAATTACATGCTGATTTATGAAACTTAGTTTGAAAAGTAACTGTCAAAAGAAAGTGATTTCAATTTTATCAAAAGAAATGAATCCTTAAATTCCAAGATAAATGCTTTAGAAAAAGAAGCCCTAAAAATGAAAAAGGAAAATGATATTTTAACTCGATAAGTGTCTTCAATTTTTGAGAAAAGATTAGTTGTATTGCAAGAAGAAAATGAGTCTTTAAAAAAGGAGCAAATTGTTTTGAAAGAAAATATCGAAGGCTTGAAAAATACTCTTTCAAAATTCACTCAAGGTAGAGAGACTTTAGATAAAATTCTTAAAAATCAAAATTGTACTTTTGGTATAGTCGGAATTGGATATAAACATTTTTCAAAAGTAAAAATTGCCAAAAATGGTTTTGTGCATGCATCTTCTAGTCACTCTAATCTCACATGTCATTTTTGTAGTACGAAAGGTCATATTTATTCTTCATGTCCTATTAAAAGAAATCATTTTGCTAAAATAAAAAAGATGTGGGTCCTTAAGGACATTTCAAGTCAAATTCTAACTTTTATGGATCCAAGAAAATATGGATACCAATAGAAAAATCAAATTTTTGTAGATATGTTTCAAGACAAAATCCAGTAACGATAGATGGTATATCAACAGTGCATGTTTGAGGCACATGACTGGAAATAAATTCTGTTCGCCACACTCTAACCAAAGGATGACGAATATGTGACTTTCAGCGACAATAGCAAGGGAAAGATCATTGGTGTAGGTAGTATTGGTAAAAATTCTTCTCCTATTATAAAAAATATTTTACTTGTTGAAGGTTGAAAACATAACTTGCTTAGTATTAGTCAATTATCTGATAAAGGTAATAGAGTAAATTTTAAAAAAATTCACTGCACAATTGAGAACACCAAAGATAATAAAACATTGCTTGTAGGACATAGATATGAGAATGTATATGTGTTTGATTTGCATAACTTGTCTTCTCATTTTGATATTAAATGTTTATCTGTAATAAATGAAATTGGTTGGTTATAGCAAAGAAGATTGGGACATGCTCATTTAGATTAAATTTCAAAACTTTCAAAAAATGAGCTAGTCATTGGTTTGCCTAAAATTAGTTTTGATAAAAGTCAAACTTTGTGATGCATGCCAACTAAGAAAACAAACTAGAATTTCTTTTAAATCCAAAAATATCGTTTCAACTATTAGACCGCTTCAACTCTTGTATATTGATTTATTCAGACCATCTAGAACATTAAGTTTAGGAGGAAAATCGTATGCTCTTCTTTGTGTTGATAATTATACTAGATATATATGGGTATTATTTTTAGCACACAAAAATGAAGCTTTTTTTTTTTTATAATTTCTCAAAACTATGTAGAAGAATTCAAAATGAAAAAAGTCTTAATATTTGTAGTATTAGAAGTGATCATGGTAGAGAATTTAAAAATGATGATTTTATTATGTTTTGTGATGACTTAGGAATATATCATAATTTCTCAGCCCCTAGAACTTCTCAACAAAATGGTTTGGTTCAAAGAACAAATAGAACTCTTAAAGAAATGGCCCGTACTATACTTTGTGAGAATAATTTACCTAGACATTTTTGGGCTGAAGCCGTTTTCACTGCATGTTATGTTGTAGACCGTACCATGATTAGACCTATTCTTAAGAAAACCCCTTATGAACTTTGGAAAGGTAGAAAGCCTAATATTAGCCACTTGCATGCTTTTGGTTGTAAATGTTTTGTATTAAATAACAATAAAGATAACTTAGGAAAATTTGATGTTAAATCGGATGAAGTTGTATTTCTTGGTTATTTGAATTCTAATAAAGCTTATAGAATATTCAATAAAAGAACTTTACACGTTGAAGAATTTGTACACGTTGCCTTTGATGAATTTAACAATGTTGTTTCCAAGAATCTTATAAGTGATGATACTATAGAAACACATCCAAGAATGGAGAGTATTTACATAAAAAATAAAGAAAATCTATCTCATAAACAAAAAGAAGAAACCACAATGAAAAATCTTCAAGAAGAATATGCTCATCCATAAAACGAATCAAATTTACCAAAGGAATAGAAGTATGCTCATGGCCACCCTAAAGACCTTATCATAGGTGATGCAACGGAAGGTATAAAAATTCGTTCTTCTATTAGAAATGTTTGTGGTAACTTAGCATTTGTTTCACAAATTGAACCAAAATCATTTTTAGATATTGAAAAAGATGAAAATTGGATTTTAGCAATGCAAGAAGAATTAAATCGATTTGAAAGGAATGAAGTTTGGTTTTTGACCCATCGGCCTAAGGATCATCCAGTTATTGGAACAAAATGGGTTTTTCGAAACAAAATGGATGAATCCAGAGTTGTTACTAGAAATAAAGATAGATTGGTAGCCCAAGGTTATAATCAAGAAGAAGACATTGATTTGGATGAAACTTTTGCACCAGTTGCTAGACTTGAAGTTATTAGAATGTTACTTGTTTTTGCATGTTTTAAAGATTTCAAATTGTATCAAATGGATGTTAAAAATGCTTTTTTAAATGGGTACATTTCGGAGGAGGTTTATGTTGAACAACCTCCCGGTTTTGAAAGTCATAAATACCCGGATCATGTTTTCAAACTTTCAAAAGCTTTATATGGTTTAAAACAAGCTCCTAGAGCGTGGTATGAAAGATTAAATAATTTTCTACTTGACAAAGGTTTTTCTAGAGGAAAAATGGGTACAACACTTTTTATAAAAACAAAAAAGAAGGATATGCTAATTGTTCAAATTTATATTGATGATATTATTTTTAGTGCTACTAATGAAAATTTGTGCAAAGAGTTTGCTAAAGATATGCAGGGTGAATTTGAAATGAGTATAATGGGGGAGTTAAATTACTTACTTAGTCTACAAATTAAACAAACTAATGATGGAATCCATTTAAATAAAACGAAATATATCAAGGATCTATTCAAAAGGTTTGAAATGGAATCATCAAAGCCTGCAGTAACTCTAATGAGCACATCAATAAAAATTGACAAAGATGAGCAAGGTAAACCTGTAGATGAAAAGAAATATCGAGGTATGATTGGTTCTTTACTCTACTTTACTGCAAGTAGATCAGATATAATGTTTAGTGTTTGTATGTGTGCACGTTTTTAATCCGCACCGAAAAAGTCACACATCACTGCAGTCAAACGTATTTTCAGATATCTTGTTGGTATTTCAAATTTGGGTTTATGGTATCCTAAAGGAACCACTTTTGAACTTTATGGTTACTCAGATGCTGACTTTGCGGGATGTAGACTTGACCGAAAAAGTATTAATGGCACTTGTCATTTTCTTGGAAACTCTCTCACATCATGGTTTTGTAAAAAACAAAATTCAGTAGCTTTGTCAACTGCTGAAGCAGAATATATTGCCGCCGCTAGTTGTTGTGCACAATTGCTTTGGATGAAACAATAACTTTAAGATTTTGAACTTCACTATGATCATATTTCTATAAAATGTGATAACACAAGTGCCATTAATCTTTCTAAAATCCTATTCAGCACTCACGCACTAAACACATTGAAATAATACATCATTTTTTTAGAGATCATGTACTCAAAGGTGACATTGGACTTGAATTTGTGCCTACACATCGTCAATTAGCTGACATATTTACCAAGCCTCTTAATGAGGAACAATTTTATTATATTAAAACTGAACTTGGTATGATGAATACACCTATATAATAATTATATATATATAATAAATAAATAAAATCTAATTTTTTTTTATTTATAAATCTTCTCTCTCTTTGCTCTCCCACTCTTCGTTTTGCTCTCGTTCTCTGTTCTCTCTCTGTTTTCCTATCTCTCTCTCTCACCGGCTCTCGCTTTCTCACATCCCCTACACCGACTCCATCACCACCATCATTTATCACTTTGATCACTACCATCATTCACCCAAATCCCTCACTAATCTACCAAGATCCATCACTGCTCTACATAAAACCTTCATCACCGATCTTCGACATCATTTCTGATTCATCAAGTTCCATTACCGATCCATCAAGATCTGTGACTGATTCACCAAGATCCATCGTAGATCTACAAAAATTCATTACCGATCTACAAACATTCATCCCCGATCTTCTCCATTCTTTCTGATCATCAACATCATCGCCGATCAACATGTTAAAATTGTTTTTACACTTTGTTATATTTCTTATATGGTTGTATGTGATACAAACTCTCTTGTATTTAATAACAATTGCTTCTACCTAGTATGAAGAAATTATTTTTATTTATATTTTCTCTTTTTATTTTATTTTTTTAATAAAAATTCTAGTTAGATAGAATTTCTCTTTCCACCACCTTTTACTTGAAGCAATGTTGATAAAAACTTTGATGAAATTTCAAAGTGAAATAATTACTTTCTAAACTATTTTTCATAGTAACATGTACCTCTTTTTTAGGGTCCCACATGAGTTTAATTTGATACTTAACATATAAAGCTTAGTACATATATTAATAAATAAAAAAATATAGTATTCAAAATTTTAATCAAAATTTAAATGTACTGTGTAAATTTAAAATGAATATAGTGTGAATCATACCTATAATAAATTTGAATCACACATTTACAATTCTAAATATTTATTAGTACTTAGTATTGCTGTATAAAAATACATGTATTTTGGTCACAATTTTCTTAACAGAACTCTCTAAAATTAGCTTGGGCTTAATTCAACTGAGCTAGTTAGTGTATGAGTTCATGTTAATTATAATTTACATACATTAAAAATAAATGAGAAGATCAATTACTAATTAAGATGCTGTAGTCACTTCTCTAATCAAAGTAACATTTGCTTCGGCGATGCAAGTGTCGCCCACCAAGTAACCCACCAAGTAACCCTTCTTTGGGTCGTTGAGTTTAACAATTGACATGAACTTCTGTGCCCCCAAGCCAAGCATGATGGTCCAAAATGATTCTCAACTTCAACAAAACAAAAACCAAGCTCAAAATTAACTCTATAGAACATAAAAAATTTATTACATAGTGGATAATTTAATATCACCTTTAAATTCAAAGTTATCTTATTTCATCAAAAGATAGATTTTGGACTCTGCTCTCACAGTTGGCCATCTAATTAGACATCCAATCAGAGAGAAATTGTTTGGTTTGGTGTGCCCACTGTATGAGAAATTATTCAATATTTTCGAAATATTACGTGTTTGTATTTCTTAACTAATCATCATTTAATATGTCTTTCATATTTTCTGTGTGAGTGATTTTCTGACCACACTGCCAACTCAGTATTCAGCTGGGGAGTATTGGCAGAATAGATGACACCTGGCTGACCTGCAACAGAAAGAGAAGATTCCGGCGGTGGTTCGTTCACCCGGGGGCACTCCGACGATCAAGTCAGTATACCTCTCAAAGATAATCAATAGTGTTAAACTCACTGTTCAGAATATAAATTGTGTACCTTAGACCCATCGGGGGTGCCTTTCTTTTGTAGTTAACTCAATCCTTGTCCTAATAGAAGCCTAGCTTCAATGGACTTTAGCTCAGTGCTTATCCAGGACTCTTCAATAGATAGAGATAAACTCCCTAAGAGCTTTATCCTTATCCAGGCTGAGTCCCCTCATCATTCTAGGACTCTTGTGCTCTATTCGCTTATCTCGGATTCTAATATCTTCGGAGATAACCTCGGCCTTTCCGAGATCACCTCGGCGTCACGACCAGGACACGTGGCATCTCGGTTGACACGTCGGCGTCACCTTGGCCACGTGTTGGTGTTAGAAAATATATTCCCACAACTGGCCCCTAGGTTCTATTACCTCGGCATTCTGAGGTGATGGAACCTATATCGGTACTTCCTGCCAGTATATCGGCTTAAGTCGAGATCATCATTATAGGCCGACATGTCTTCTTAAAGATCAAGAATTCCAAGAGCTTCTTCACGCGTATGAGCTGTTATACATAACAACTCAACTGTTTCGGTCACGTGCCTTCTCCTTACTGGATCGTGTTTGTGACGCGCCTTTAAGTCGTCTTACGCCTGCATGCGCCGTCTGACGAATCTGTATTTCTAGGGTTTATTAATTCCCTTCTGCCGCCTTTTCGCGCTTTTGACAAAATCAGTATCCTCTCTCTTTGTCTCTTCACTTTTCACTTTCGTGTCTGAAGCTTTTTTCTCTTTCTAACTTTTCCCTTCAAGATCCTCCATTGCTTAAGAGAAAAAAGTGACCGTTCTTCTGACTTGGCCGAAGTCAAAAAGCCGCCGTTCTTCTGACTTCGGCGATCCCAACGTCGGCTTTTTGCCTCTGGTAAGTCACCGTTCCTCCTGGTTTTAGTTCTTGTTGTGCTCCAAGAAATTTTGCTTCATCATTAATCGCCATTGCTGTTTTACTCAAACATTTGATTCATGAATCATGCATCTGAGCGTGCTTATTTCACGATTTTGTTCTTTGCCCATGTCTTGAATACTCGTACTGCTCACAACTTTCCTGCATTTTTGCCACTATTCTTTGAACTTATACCCTTCGTACTTACAATATTCTTGATAGTCCATCTTTGTTCTTGATTCTGAAGCGCATTCTTGCTTTTCTGTTTTCCAGATTCGCGCCTTCAATCTTCGTTTCCATAGATCTAGGTTTGGGATTTGTTTGTAGAATTCAAAACAATTGTTAGGGAAGATTGGAACGATTCCCCACAGATTCTGTGTATTTTTAAGTTTTAACCGAGGTCCATAAAACCCTTCAAAAACACACCCTTCTGAAATCCAACCCTTCAGTTAAGCCGATATCATGGGTATGTGGAAACATAGGGTAGACACCCCATCCAAGTTAGAACACTTTAGGCGGGAGTTTGACATCCCGGCCGACGTTCATCTGAGGTTGGCTGGGGAGGATGACTCTATCATGCCCATAGCTGATTCCATGCCCCTCCCTGTTGTAGCTTTAATCGAGTGCGGACTTCGGCTCCCACTAAATATTCTTTTTCGTGAGATCATTCACTATTATAAGTTGAACCCAATGCAACTTGCCATCAATTCCTACCGAGTCATAAACGGTATAATTGCCTTAGCCAAACAAGGAAATGTTAGGATCACCTTAGCCGACATCCAATATTGCTAACCATGTGTGGCCTCAAAAAAGATACAGGCTACGTTTACTATCTTAAGCCGAGGTCTACAGAGTATAAAATCGTAGCCGACCTCCCAAACTCCAACAAGGGAGCTGGAGACGATTACTTCATTACCTCGGGGAACTGGGAGTTTACTCCAGACGAGGACCTCCATATCTATCCTTTTCCTCGAACAGTTTTTGTAGAGGGCAATGGTAAGAGCCCTGTGTTCATACTTACTTGTTTTCAAAGTCTTCAATACTTTGTTTGTTTCTAACGTCGGTTTTTCTTGCAGCTCTTCCTTAGCCACCAAAGGGCTTCCGTCAGTCTTTCTTTCCCAGCAAAGACTTGAGAAAACTTTTGGATCTGCCAGTCCAAAAACGGAAGGCCCCTCTTCTACTTAATTTCATTCCTACGTACAAGTCAGCTCTTCTCGACGTCCCCAAGAAGAAAAAGAAGAAGAGTCTGTCTCCTCCTTCCGCCACAACTCCTCAAGCTGCCTCCACATCTCGGCAAGATCAAGGATCAACTTCTGATCCAGCCGAGCAGCCATCAACCTCGGCTCCATATCTGATCCCAATATCCCAGCGCCAACGTCGACGACGAACTATTTTTTCTGCCGAGATGGGTTGCCAAAAAGCAGTTGCCAAAGATCTCTTGGCCAGCATCCCATCAACTATTGACACTCCAACAGTGCAATCCTAGCCCCCTTCGAAGCTGAAAAGAATAAAGAAGGCTCAGCCAAAAGCAAAGGTGACTCAGGTTGACACTGAGGATACTTTGCCAATTTCGAAATTGGCTTCAAGTGAGAAAACCACCTCCATCCCCGAGAAGAGGTCTGTTGAAACACAACCATCCGAATCCCCCAGATCAAAAAGGCCGAGGTCATCCTCTGCAACCACCTCGGGGTCCCAAAAACACGATGCCCCCTGGGCCCCCAAAATCACTCTGGAAGATAAGCCAGTTATGGCCAGCGATAGCGCCGATGACATTAATGTCGGTGTTGCCCTTAGTACCGCTCTGCTTCTTCCCGGCGATCTCGACCGAAACGCCGAGTTGAGTGAATATGAGAACTATGCTCTGATGCTTTAGCGCTCCGTTCAAGTAAGTGTTTTTGTTTGGTCGTTTTTCTTTCTTCCTCTTTTATATTTTAGAAAATTTTGTAATGACTTCTGCTCTGTTTTATTTTTTCTCAGGCGATCCAGCATGCTCATTCTTTCTCAGTACAATCTTTTGAGAACCGGGAGAAGCTGGCCGAAAAGAAGAGGGAGGTCTCCAGTCTTCAAAAGGCCAACAAAAGCTTACAATCAAAAATGAAAAAATTGGAAGACCAGGCCGAGGCTGCCATCAAAGCTAAGGACGATGCCGATAAAAAAGCAGGTGCTACTGAGGCCATTAACAAGGTTCTTGAGGCCCAGAGGAAAGAGTCTAAGGAAAAGATGGCCCAAGCCCAAAGAGAACTCCAGGATGCCTTGGCCACCAAAGACGCTGAGCTGAAGGAGGCCGACCAGAAGGGGTACAACGAGGGGGTGGCCGATGTTACGACAGACTATGAAAGGCAAGTAAAGCAAGCATGCAACAAGGGTTTTACCCTTGGTTGGATGACTTTGCTAAAAAAGCTTGAAGTCCCCGAGGACTCCCCCCTCAGGAATGCCGACGTCCTTCCCCTTCCATTCCCTCATACTCCAAGCCAATCCGATGACGATTCTGAGTCTAAGGAGGAGGTTCTGGTGAGGAAGTCTAAGGAAGCCGCTGGGGCCAAGTCCCCTACTCAGAATGAGCAAGTCCTGGACTTGACTCAAGATGAGGAGGGTGAGGAGGTTCCCAAAGATGCTACTCCTGAGAAAGCATCATCCGACGTGCCTCTCACCGACAAGAGCCTCGAAGTAACCATTCAAGAAATCGACGCTGAGCTTGCGGCCGAAAAGGCTGCCGAGATATCTTCCCAGCAGTCGTCTGAACTTCACACCCAACCATCTGCTGTTGTTGAGGAGTCTTGAATTTTGTGTTCTCCTTTTTTCTTCATTTTGTGCCTTGCACTGTGTTTTTTTCTTCTTTTTTGAAACAATGTAAGTTTTGGCCGACGTGCCTTCTTTTGAATGTTAATACAACTTTCCTTCTCTGAATGCTTGTATCTTTGTCTTCTCGTTACTGCTTTTGCATGATTCTATACTTAGAATATTTTGCATATCTTTAATATACACTTCAATCCTTGTGCAACCTTCTCGGGGTGACACACCTCGGTTATACAAACTGATGATTTACCTCGGCAAGTACAGAAGTACCTTTCTTGGCATAACCTTGGTTTCTCCTTGTAAGTTTTTTCATAAAATTTCAACAAGTGTTTAACCTTAGTCTTTAACTTGTAAACTTTTCTCAAGTTTCAACAAGTGTTAAATATCATCTCGGTTTAACTTCAACTTGTAAACTTTTCTCAAGTTTCAACAAGTGTTAAATATCATCTCGGTTTAACTTTAACTTGTAAACTTTTCTCAAGTTTCAACAAGTGTTAAACATTATCTCGGTTTAACTTCAACTTGTAAACTTTTCTCAAGTTTCAACAAGTGTTAAACCCATTTTTCTTCTCTCTACCCCCTAATGTGAACCTAAGTTCCACTTGGGTTCTCATTATACATGTATTCCAGAAACGACGTTATGTATCTTTATCAATCACAAGTGTATAATCATATAAACAAGCGAAAACTTTATTTATGTACTTCGGCAAATGACAAAAGAACAAAAAATTCTAATGATAGAAAAATTTCAAATTGCAAGTGTTCCAAGGTCTTGGCAACTCTTTGCCCTCATTATCTTTAAGCCGATATGCCCCATTGCCCAGTACCGAAGTGATTCTGTAGGGTCCTTCCCAGTTTGGGCCAAGCTTGCCCTCCCTGGGATCCTTCTTGTTGCCGACGACTTTTCTCAAGACTAGGTCGCCGACTTGGAACTCCCTTGGGTTAACTTTTTTATTGTAAGCCTTGGCAAGCTGCTGCTGGTATGCTACTAACTGAATTGCAGCTCTTTCCCTTCTTTTTTCTAGTAGATCCAGATCTCGGGCTAATAATACGTCATTGGTCCCATTCTCCACTCCTTGGGTTCTGATCCCTGGGATGCCGACTTCCAAGGGAATGACTGTTTCTGTGCCATAGGCCATGGCAAAGGGGGATTCCCCCGTTGATCTTCTCGGCATAGTCCGATATGCCCAGAGCACACTTGGTAGTTCATCCACCCACTTTCTCTTTGCTGCTTGCAGCCTCTTCTTTATCCCATCCAAGATAACTTTGTTGGATGCTTCTGCTTGTCCATTGCTTTGAGAAAAGTTTGGGGTTGAAAAGTAGTTCTTGATCTTGAACTTTGCGCAGAAGCTCTTGATTAGCTTACTGTCAAATTGTGTTCCATTGTCTGCGACTATTGCTCTTGGGATCCCAAATCTTGCGATTATGTTCTTCCATATGAAGCTCTTTATGTCCACATCTCGGATCTTGGCTAAGGGCTCAGCTTCTATCCATTTGGTGAAGTAATCTGTTGCTACCAGCAGGTACTTCCTTTGTCCAGTTGCTTGGGGCAGTTGTCCGACAAGATCCATTCCCCATTGGGCAAACGGCCAAGGACTGGATACTGGGTTCAGGTCTGCTGCTGGTTGGTGTATCAGAGGTGCAAACTTTTGGCATTTTTCACACTTATTCACATAGGCTTCTGCATCTTTCTACATGTAGGGCCACCAATACCCCTGGGTAATGGCCCTATGGGCAAGTGATCTGCCCCCAGCGTGGCTTCCACAAATTCCCTCATGAATTTCATATAAAAAATCTTCAAATTGTAAAGGATGTACACACCTCAAAAGGGGTCCAGTGAAGGATCTTCTGTAGAGATGTCCCTCTGCTGTCAGACTGAATCTTGCCGACTTCAACCTAATCTTGTGTGCCTCTTTGTGGTCATCTGGCAGCTTTCCTTTTTTCAGGAATGCAATAATTGCATCCATCCAGCTTGGTCGCATGTCTACACATATTGATTTACGCTCTGTGGTCAGTGGTTCGATGCTTGGGCCCGACAAGTAGTCAACCATTATTGTCCTCGCTTTTCCAGGTTGTACTGCACTAGCTAGGTTGGCCAATGCATCGGCGTGACTGTTATCATCTCGGCTGACCTGAAGTAGTCGGCAGTTCTGAAACAAGGCTGCCAACTTGATGACCTCCTTTGCGTAGGCCGACATCCTTTCATCTCGGGCCGCAAACTCGCCTATTGTCTGGTTAACTATAAGTTGTGAGTCACAAAAGACTATTACCTCATCTGCTTGTACCGCTGCTGTTAGCTTCAGTCCTGCAATGAGTGCTTCATATTCTGCTTCATTGTTTGAGGCCTTGAACCCCAAACGAATCGATTGTTCTAGTATCTGCCCATCTGGAGATACCAGTACTACTCCTGCCCCCGCTCCCTGTCGGTTGGAACTCCCATCAACAAACAGTCGAAAGAGTCGCCGATGTAAATGCTGCAGGGTCTGAGTTTTTCCTCTTTGTTTTGTTCTTTCGCCTTTGGCTGGGCTCCTCCTTGCTTGTTTGGACATCGTTCACCTTGGCTCAACGGAGCCCGATGTTCGATGGATTCTGGCGTGAACTCCGCCATGAAGTCGGCCAAAACTTAGCCTTTGATTGCTGTTCTGGGTCTGTACTCCAGGTCATACTGGCCCAAGGCGACTGCCCATCTGGCTATTCTTCCTGTCAGGTCTCCTTGTTGCAGCAAGGACTTCAAGGGGTGTTCAGTTAACAGCACAATTTTATGAGCTTGGAAGTAATGGTTCAGCTTCTTTGAAGCCATTACTAAAGCCAGTGTTAATTTCTCTAAGGGTAGATACCTTGTTTCTGCATCGGCCAGGGTTTTGCTTACATAGTAAACAACCCTTTGCTCCTCTTTTTCTTCTCGGATTACTACTGCACTTATCGCATGTTCTGAAACTGCTAAGTACAAAAACAACTCCTCTCCAGGTTCTGGATTTGAGAGGACTAGAGCTATGGTCAGATACTTCTTCAGGTCAGCCAAAGCGGCTTCGTACTCCTCGGTCTATAGGAAGTCCGTAGCTTTCTTCACTAAGTTGAAGAAAGGTTTGCACTTGTCTGAGCTTCTGCTGATGAACCTGTTCAGGGCTACGGCCCTTCCCGTTAGTATTTGCACCTGTTTTGCCGACGTCGGGCTCTTTAAATCCAGGATGGCCTTGATCTGATCTGGGTTGGCCTCAATGCCCCTTCTTGTCACCAGGTATCCCAAGAACTTACCAGATCCAACTCCAAATGCGCACTTAGATGCATTGAGTCAGAGCCCGATATGATTTAAGGATTTCAAAGACTGCTTTGAGGTCGGCCAGATGACCTTCAGGTTCCTTGGTCTTCACGACCATATCGTCGATGTAAACTTCCACCGTTCAGCCAATCAGGTGTTTGAATATCTTGGTTACCAACCTTTGGTAAGTTGCTCATGCGTTTTTCAATCCAAAAGGCATCACCTTGTAGCAGTACAGCCCTTTTGGGGTGATAAACGCAGTCTTCTCTTCATCTGCGGAGTACATGGCTATCTGGTGATACCCCCTGTAGGTATCCAGGAAGCTTATCCTTCCATGCCCTGAAGTGGCATCCACTAGCTGGTCAATCTTGGGTAGAGGGAAGCTGTATTTGGGATAGGCCTTGTTTAAGCTGGTAAAGTCTACGCAGACCCTCCATTTACCGTTCTTCTTCTTCACCACTACTGTGTTTGATAGCCATGTCGGGTAATTTACCTCATGAATAGCCCTGGCTTCCAGTAGTCTGTCTACTTCCTCTTCTACTACTTCGACGTGTATCAACGTCGGTCTTCTTGCTCGTTGGATTACAGGTTTGGCCGACTTGTCAATGTTCAGCTTGTGGCAAGTGACCTCGGGGTCAATGCCAGGCATTTCGTAGGGCGTCCACGCGAGCACCTCAATATTTGCTCTCAAAAAAGCTTCCAACTCTTTTTCCTCTTCTTCGGCTAAGCCCGAGCCGAGAAGAAAGAAGCGTTCTTCATCCCCCTCTTGGACAAGGATTTTCTTCAGTGCTTCTTCACTCTTTTCGGCTGGCTCCTTACCGACATCCTTCAGGACCTCCACGTCCTCGTCTTCGATCTCTGCCTTCTCTGGTTCTCGAATGCTGCAGGTGGATTTTATTGCTGCCATGGAGCAATTCTTTGCCTACAGCTGATCTCCTCTGACCTCCTCAATCCCCTGTTCTGTTGGGAACCGCAATAGTTGATGCAATGTTGAGGGAGCAGCCCCCATTGCATGCAACCATGGCCTTCCCAAAATGATGTTGTAAGGGGAGGGTGTGTCGATTACGGTGAACTCTGTTGTTATCTTCCTGGTGCTTGCCTGCACCTCCAAGTTGGTTGTTCCCAGTGGCCATGTCGGCGTTCCATTGAACCCGACCATTGGGCTATTGGATTGCTCCATATCGTCTGGGTGAAGGCCGAGCTCCTTGTAACGTCGGACGTACATGATGTCACAAGAGCTGCCTTGGTCAATTAGGATGCGCTTTACTTGGCATTCCCCAACTTGGAGGGATACTACCAAGGCATCATTATGCGAATGCTGCACCATCTCAAGGTCGGCTTCAGAAAAGGACACTACTGGTCCTTGGCACTCCTCTACCTGATGTCTCTTCTCCCTGACTTGGTAGACATGCTGTAAGTGTTTCACCTTCTGGGTCTCCCCCCTAATCTCGTTCTTGTTGACCTTCGAGTGAATTACATTAATTACCCGAGATCCTCCTGCATGAGGTTGCTGTGCTGGGGGAGGCGGAGCTGCTAGTGCCTGAGGCAGTCTTGCTTGTTCTTCCCTTGTTCTGGCCTCATCGACAAGGTCTCTCAGATGGCCTTGCCTCACCAGGTCTTCCAAGTGTGTTTTCAGGGCTCTGCAGCCCTGAGTCATATTCCAGTCTTCATTGTGGTAAGCACAATGCCTGCCAAGGTTTCTTCCCATAAATTCTCTTGGTGCCCTTGCTGGTGTTCTGAAATAGGGTTGATCCGAATTTGATCCAGGACTTTGTGAATTGGGATTCGGAACACAGTTGTCACTGCCTGTGTAGCCCTCAGTTCTGTCTCTTTCTTGCTCAATCCATTGTTACCTCGGCCTCGCTTCGGCGAGCCGTTTCCTTTCTTTTGCTTTGTCTCCTTAGTTCCTGACGTGTTTTCCTCGGCTCTGGCATACTTCTCGATTCTCGCCATGAGCTCTTCCATGCTTTTTGGCAATGTCTTTGCCAAAGACTTTCGTAGTGGACAGTCGTCTTTTAGGCCGTTTTTGAAAGATACGACCGCCACCTCTTGATTACACTCTGGTATTCGGTTGAACACCTCATAGTATCTTTTTGCATAGGCCCTAAGGCCTTCATCCTTACTGATCTTCAGAGCCATCAATGCGTCCACCCTTAATGGCTACAGCTTGTTTGTTACGAACCTGGCCACAAACATCTCGGCCAGGCCTTCCCAAGTCTTTACGCTTCCTTTTGGTAGTTTGTGGAACCAATCTGATGCAATCTCCCCGAAGGATGAGGGGAACACTTTGCAGAGCAACGGCTCGTTCCCACTATACAATGCCATTGAGTTCAAGAATAATCCAACGTGGAAGTTGGGGTCTGACTTACTATCGTATATTTGGAACCTCAGCATACTCGGCGCCTCAAACTTGTCCAACTCCACCGAGAATGGTGTCCTCGGCTTATCTGGGGAGGTTACCTCGGTGTCGGCATTATGTTGCTTCCTCTTGAGGTAATCTCTTAAGTCCTCATTTGTCCGCCCTAGAGCTCTGCTATCTCCTGCTTTCAATCATTTTGGTGCACTACTTTCAGCTTTGTGGTGAGTCCTCTTCGACTTTTCTCCATTAGTTGTGTTGAAGCACAGCGCCTGCCCCTGAACATGCCGATGTTCTTTGGGGTCTACCTCTTTTGTGCGATGCGTCCTCCGCGATTCTTCCCTTCTTGACTTTCCTCGTCCGACCTCCCTGGAAGGTTGGTGAGAGTGTCTTTTGCTCCTGGTGTGCTAAGGGGCTACGGGGATTGTTTTCTGCCCTCCCTTCTGGGCATTAGCCGCTGGAATCGACGTGTCCTGCAGCGTGAATGGTGGCTGCATGACGTTATTTTGCATCATAAAATTGACGACTGATTGCAGGTCTGCCAATTTGTTTGCCATCTCTTTCACTTCTTCGTCCCTCCGCCAGCACCTATCTTCCATACCTGGAGGTTGTCCTCGTTGTAGTACCCACTTCGATCTGGTTTCTTTGGTACGTCGCCAGTCTGGCCGACGTTTTTCACTCCGTGATTCTGGTCACGAGTTTCTGGGTTGCACTCGTCTCCTTCAATATCAAGGTCAATAGGTCTCCCACTCCCAGCAGGAGTGTCGTCCCTAATCTTTTCCTTCTGCCCGTTACTGGCCATCTATTTTTCTTTCTTTTCCACAGACAGTGCCAAATTGTGTGAGTGATTTTCTGACCACACTGCCAACTCAGTATTCAGCTGGGAAATACTGGCAGAATAGATGACACTTGGCTGACCTGCAACAGAAAGAGAAGATTCTAAAAAAAAAACTTTTGAGAATCTTGGCTGCAACAGGTTAGTTTTTCTGTATATGTTGGGTGTTATTATAAGTTACACTGTGCTATTATAGTGGATAGTTAACTAATATGGAGATTGCACTTTACACCGAAGGTATTCATGACTTGTCTACTAGCATGCACAAGTACAGAGAACTTTACTTTTGTATTAACTGAATTGTAGTTTTGACTTAATAGGTTCCTTCATGCTTGTCCACTATGCCTTTAATGACTCATGATGTCGCAATATCACACTGTAGTGGCACATAAGTTGATTGTTAGGTGGAGTAGTGTGGTCATTTGTTGTTGAGTATATATGAATATGTTAATGTTTGTGGGTATCATTTCTGGAAACCCTCACGAGACTTTACTCGTCCACTTGGGGTAACTTTGTGGTTTAAAGGCTTGTTGCATATGCTAAATGCAACCGTTTTCCCACGAAAGAGGAAATAGATAGATTTTGTTTAATTTTATTTTATTTTACTTGCTTGAGGACTAGCAAGTAGTAAGTTGGGGGATGTGATTAAGGCCGAAATGTACATCATTGAGGCCGTTAATTAGAATCTCTTAACTTCACTTCCTGGTCAAACTATATACTTTATGTGTGTTGAATGTCAATCAGGTTGTACATCGTCGGAGCATAAAATGGGCAAAAAGATAGAATTTGGATAGAGTTGACTTTCTCGCACGTGCGTTGACTTTTTCTAGAAAAGTCAAACCGACGTTTTAAACCTGTTTGAAAGTGAGTAGAAGTATAAAAGGAAAAGGAAAAGGCTTTTCTAGGGTTCTGAAGTTGTTTTGACCTAAAGGGAGAGGCTAGGGTTTGGAAGGGAAGAGAAACAAAAAGCTTCAAGGATGTCTTCCATGGTGGTTTCTTCTCCATCTACCTCCTTCCGCTCCTCCATGAGTGGCTAGTCTTCTTTTCTAGGGTTTTGAAACCCTAGCCATGTAATTATTTTGTTTTCTTTTTGATTTTTAATTATGTAAAGGTTTGAACATTTGTATGGTGATTTAGAAGTTTCTTTTATATATTTTTCATTATCTCTTCGAATATTTGACTTTCTGTGATTGTTGAATGTTATCCATACATGTGTTTTCTATTCCTTCACATTCAAGGTATGAGACGAACCATGCTACGAGGAACGAGTCGTATCACTACCTTAGTTTAGAGTGAACGATTCATATTACTTGAGATGGTTCGTGCTCGTACGTTGAATGTGATGATCTTCTTGTCAAATGCTTCGAGCTTGTAGTTGTGAAACATTAATCCGTTCAAACCATAGCATAATTGATTTCAATTGGAAACCCTAATTATATGGTTAGTGGTGAATTCTCTACCCTAGGATTTTCCCCCAATTCAGTAAACCCAATTTCATTTATTATTGATAATTTAATTCCTTAGTTTAATTTATTCGTTATTAAATTAGGTTATGATCATTTAATCTTTTTATCAAAATTAATTTAGGAATTTAACAATTAAATTAGTTTAATTTCACAATATTCCCTGTGGATCGATACCTGGACTTGCCATTATTCTAAAAGAATTTGGTATAGTTTAGTGATTATAGTTGGTGTGTTAAACGACCCATCAAATTTTGGCGCCGTTGCCGGGGACTTCTGGCGAAATTAGTTAATTTAAAGTTACATTCTTATTTTAATTTTTAGTTTAGGATTTTATGCTTTTGTGTTGCTAAGTGTGCAGAGCGTTTGAAATTGGAGCTATCATTGAAGTGCAAGCGGAGCGCAGCCGAGCTTCTTAAAAAAAAACCGCAGCACTAAAACCGCAGCACTAAAGTGAGTAAACAGAAGCAAACACTCACAAGCAAAGCACCAAAGTGCTAAAACGAAAGTCAAAGCTCAAACAGAGGTTGGAGACAACGTCTACACGTCAAGCACCCGCAAGACGAGTAAAGCGTTTTCGTTAAACCGCTGTGAGTATTTCTCCTTTAACATTCTGCTTTCGTAACTTAGTGCACAGAGTCGAACTTTTTGTGTGTGTGTGGGTAGTGTATGCACGGGCGCCGTTCTTGTCGCCCTAAATTGTGGAGTTTGGATCTTGAACTAGAAAGGACCCTTAGGAGACTTAGGGCCTCTGCCCGTGTTCCTAGGCTTGAATATTCATATTCATACATTGAGCCATTAGAGATGGTAGATCCTAATGTCTCGAATGTGCCTAACCGGACCTTTAAGGATTATTTCACACCCACTGCATATACATCACCATCATGCATCCAATTACCCAACACCACTACTGCTCATTATGAGATTAAGTCCAGTACCATACAAATGCTCCCATCATTCCATGGACTAACTCATGATGACCCTTATAAGCATTTGAATGAATTTCTGGAAATTTGCTCGACAGTGAGGATCCAGAATTTCACAAATGAGGCCTTAATGTGGCGATTGTTTCCATTCTCGTTAAAGGATAAAGCCAAACACTGGCTAAATTCTTTACCTGCTAATTCAATCACAACTTGGGACCAATTACAGCAACGGTTCTTGGAGAAGTACTTTCCCATAGGTAAAACCAACCAACTTAGGCGAGCCATCACAAACTTTGCTCAAATGGATGGCGAGCAATTCCATGAGACGTGGGAAAGACTTAGAGACCTTCTCCAACAGTGTCCCCACCACCAAGTGCCTGATTGGCAACTTGTTCAAACATTTTATTATGGCTTAACTGAGCCGCACTGCCAAATGGTGGATTCGTTCTGTGGTGGGACATTCATGTCTAAAAATGATGCCGAGGCATGGCAATTGTTTGAGAACCTAAGTGATAATTCCCATCACCATGCCTCTGCAGCCCGGCAAGTCTGGCAACCAGTAGTTGGAGCCCCGAAAAGAGGGGGTATTTATGAGGTCGGGCAAAACTTAGAGTTAGCCCAACAAGTAGACGCACTGTCCCGCAAGATAGACCACTTATTAGCTACGGGACATGCCGCTACCCAGCAAGATCAGCCTCAATTCCGTGAGGCATGTGTTATATGTGCGAGCCCTGCTCATGACTTGAGTGAGTACCCTTCGGCATCACAATTTCCGGAGTTAGTCCATGAGCATGTGAATGCAGCTCAAGGATTCTCCAACCCAGGTAATGATCCATACTCTAACACATACAATCCGGGATGGAGAAATCACCCTAATTTCTCATGGAGACCCCCTTCACAAGGCACTTCTTACAATCCTCCACCACCAAGGCAGAATTTTAATAATTTTGCCAACTAATCATCTTACCGACCACCGCAACCTTATAGACCCCCACAACCACAACCCCCGCCTGTTCCTCAGGGCAACTCTGCCTTTGAGACTTAGGTGTTGGAAGTTCTCTCAGAACTTAAGGGGTTAGCACCGGTAGTTCACTCCCACACTCACTCTATTGCCAAGTTAGAGACCCAATTGGGTCAAATGGCTAACAACATGAATCAGAGAGATGAGGGAAAATTACAAAGTCAAACTGTGGCCAACCCTAAGGGACAATACGGGGCAGAGAGTTCGGGTGGGAATGGAAAGCAACATGAGCAAGTGCAGGCGGTGGTTGCTTTGAGAAGTGGTAGGGAGTTACAGCCTCAGTCAGTTGCGTCTGATGCAACTAGAGTTAGGAAGGGTGACCACGGTGGTTCACCTAGTGAGAGCAAGGGTGAGGGGGAAACACTTAAGAGGGATGACTTAGTCCCTAGTACTTCACTTAAGCCCAAGGCACTATATGTGCCTAAGGCACCCTTTCCCCAGTGCCTTGATACACCGTCCCCTTTTAATAAGAAGACGGCATCTATGGAGGTAATGATGGAGGTCTTTAAATAGGTAAAAATCAACCTCCCCCTGTTGGAGGCAATTAAGCAAGTACCATCATATGCCAAATTTTTGAAGGACCTTTGTACGCAAAAGCGTAAATCTAGGACACATGTGTCCCAAAAGGTCCTACTCACTGTAGACACCCCATTTTGACCGGCCCTAAGACTTGGGCATTTTATTTTGACCAACCTCACCCATTTTGGCCATCACTCGTATTTTTGTTAATTTGTAGTGTTTATGTGTGTACAGATTAAATTATGTGTGTGCATATCTTAATTGAGAACTAAATTGAAAATAAAAAATATATATAGATAAAAAAAAATAAAAAATAGAAAATAAAGAAATGAGACGGTGGTGGTAGAGAATATAATCATAATGTTTTGTAATGAGTGATGTGAGGGAGTGAGTGAAGTGGGATGGTTGGATCATTAAAAATAAAAAAAAAGAGGAGACATACAGCACTCACGGCAGGTGAGAAGAAATAAAAAAAAAAAAAAGAAAAGAAAAAGAGGAGACACATGCATGCACATGGGCGAGAGAAGAATGGAGACACCCAATTCAGAGGGCCCTCTCTCTAAGATTCCACTCAAACACCCACATACACTCAAAGACAGCACATACAGCACATGGGGTGAGTGGGTTCGGGATTTTGAAAATAAAAAGAGCAGAAGACACACTATTTTGGGGGGGAGAGGGCAGACACAAAAAAGAAAAGACATGCACTAATCTCTCTCTCTCTCTCGGCTGGGAGAGAGAAGGAGGGGAGCATCACCATCTTCACCCAGCAGCACACCCATCTTCACCACACACATGCATATGATGCACAATGCAACTCTCTTTCTCTCTCACAAGACCACACAGACAGCCATGAGATACACGGGGGAGGAGAGACCCAGCAACATGTACACCTAGGAAGACCACCTCTCTCTCTCTTCTCTCTCACCTCACGGCAGCACACCCACTTCACTCTCCTCTCCCTCTCGGCTCTCTCCATCACCATCTTCACCATACACCCAGCAGCATCACCACTTCACCATGCACAACACACACAACACCACCACCACCGGGGCCACCCATCACACACCACCACCATGATCACCATATACACACCTCACGGCTCTCTCTCCCTCACCTCTCTCTCTACCATTCCACTGCACTCACACACCCACGCCATCACTGCCACACGCCACTCACTTCCAAGCCCGACAGACCCGCCACGGCAGAGCAGCTACACCCACAAACCCAGCTCTCCTCACTCTCACACACCCATGCACACGGGCACACAGCAGCACCATGGAGGGACCTCTCTCTCTCTTCTCACTCTAACAGACACCATGCACACACAAACCCAACTCTCTCACCTCTCATGCATAACCCATCCCTCACACGGGCTCTCTCTCTCTAACCCACCCAACTCCCTCTCCTCTCTCTAGAAACCCATGCACACACCCATGCACAACCCACGGGTTGCTCTCCCTTTCTCCCTCTCGGCAACTCTCTCTCTTCCAGCTCTCTCTCTCTACGACTCTTTCTCTCTGGGTCTTTGATCTCTCTCTCTCTGATCTCTCTCTCCTCACGGATGGTAACAAAACTCCCTCACGGATGGTAACAAAAGAATTCAGGGAGAGCTTTGGCTGTTGGGTTCGGTGGGGAGCATGAGAGGGTGAGGGAGTGAGGTTTGAGGCCAACATATGGATGGACATGGACTACCAAACTTGAGTTGGTTTCACCTGGATCAGTATGGGCTTCAAGGCTTGAGTTGGTTTTGCTTGGGCTTCAAGGAAGTGGATTCAATTTGTGGTTAATATACAGGGCTTGAGTTGGTTTTACATGGGCTTCAAGTGGGCTTATTTTTGTGGTGTGTCCCTGCTTCATTTTATTTTTTTTATTTTTTATTTTATTTTATTTTTATTTTTTGAGTGTTTGTGAGGATTTTATTTTTTTCATCCCTTCTCTCTCTCATCGGATCTGTAATATTTAAGGGTTGTAATAATTCCCCCACCCCGCTTCTTTCTATCCCATTCTTTTATCGCTTTCCCTAACTGTGTGTATGTATATATCTGACATGCCATGCATATCCATGCTTACATTTATGTCTCATGCATTAAGATTCGGCTATATTTACATGTATGGATTTAATCATTCTTCTGTGATTCTATGCGCTACCCATGTTTTTGAGATGATTCACATGCCATATTTTAGAAGCCGAATCTTTAGTGCATCTCATGAGTGAATTGCATTAGGATTTTGTATATAAGATCATGCATATTTTACTAACTTTGTTTTGTAGCTGTTCGAGGGACGTCGGTCAATCTGTGAGTTTTTATGCTTTAGCATCCCATTTGTGTGTGATTTTCTTATTATGTTTAGCATCCTACCATGTGGCTATTTGTTTAAGTGATAAACTGTTTGAATGCCTGTGGATGAAGGCTTGTTGTTTGAATTGGAATAATTCAATAAATGTACGTTTTAAGCCCACTTTGCAGTGGCAAATTCACAAACTTTAAGCCCACTTTGTCAAGTGGCAAATCCAAAAATCCTTTTCGAAAAACAAACATGGAGTTGAATTGTTCCAATTTGAGCAAACTAGTCTATACTTGTATGCTTCACATAGTAAATTTTAGGATTTACTAAAATAATCAGAATATGAACATATAAAGAAAATAAAAGTCATATCATGGTTTAGTAGAGGCCGATCTTTTGATCGGGTGAGCGGGGGTGCTCATTATTGACCTTCCCCTCTCATACCTAAGGTTCCGAGCCAAGCATCCTTGGTTACGACGAACAGTGGCCTTGGCACCGAGTCATGGGTTTCCTAATTTCCCAAATATTAGGTGGCGACTCTGAGTTCTGATGACGCAGTCCATTTTAACAAAATTGCAATAAAATGGATTTTCAATAAAAGTTGCCAAATCTGGACTCTCATCTACGTTTCACATTGCACTCGTGAAACTTGAGATCAAAGAGATCTCGGGAGTCCGAACTGTTTAACGCGCGCGCGTACCCCCCGGGCATGTTACAGTTTCTGGCGACTCTGCTGGGGATTTATGAAACCTTGACTCAAACTCCATGATATGACTTTTATTTTCAATTATATGTTTATTGCATTGCATGCATTGGTGCACTTAAAGTTCCTGTGTTGCCCAGATACTGGTGGGAACACAGCATACTTTTTGTGACACTACACCTATCTCTACGTTACTTTAGAGGCCTTGTGTTGTAACCTTTTGAGATTTGTCAAAAGGGTAGCTTGGCTATCTAGCTTTGCTATCTAAGGTTCTCAGACTCCGAAGAGAGGCTATTTGACTCTTCTGATTTCCTGGGATCTTTATTGGTTATGACTCAAAGGACTCTTTGGTAACGTCACCTTGACTTCAACCCTTAGACAGAGCTAACCTTGTACATATAGTGAGCTATAGTACCTTTCAAATTAGGACAGGATGCTTTCCCATTTCTAGGATGTGTGATACCACTTGTCTGAATAGTGAACCCTAGATCATTTCAAAGCTAGGACAGGATAACCCTACCCTCCATAGGGGTGTTTGTTCTCTTTCCTGCTATGTGTTATGTGCAATGTATTGGATCTATACAGGGTTTCTCAAATTCGAATGAGTGGTTCAGGTTGTTCAGCTTAGCACCATTACTTCAAAAAAAAAAAAAAATAACAAACACATAAAATCAAAAAAATTTGTAAAATATAAAAAAAAAAAAAAAAAATGTCGATATCCCACAAAGTCGACCATCTCTGTGATTGGGGAGTGACCACCTGTTGATTGCACGAGCTTTATTTTGAGTGTTGTGGCTGGCCCACTTTGACTGGCAATTTGAAATGGTTTTATTCTGAGTTCTGAATTGAGTATTGAGTCTAAGTTTGACTCCACCAAGTTTGTAGAGTTGGGGTTAGGCTCGAGTCAGCCTAGTGAGTCAGAGTCTGTTGATTTCGAAAGTGCCAACCTAGACATTTCTGTCCTGTCTAGGTCTTCTTTGTCATTTTCTTTTGAGTCTGTTGTCATTGCTGAGTCATAGTCTCTTTTCAATAAACAGAAAAACAAAAAAAAATGCCATAGAGTCTGCCTACTTTTCTGTGCCTTTAAATCATTGCATTGACCAAAGTTTTTCAAAATGTTTTTCAAAATCTGATAAAACAAAGGAAGAATTTCCTCGGGATTTGCAAATTTTGATCAACTGAGAGGAAGAGAGGTGTGCTAAGCCTTTGATGAATAAAATCATTTTTGTTAATGTGAGTACTGAGAAAGATCCTGGCTTGGTCCAAATTGGTTCTAGCTTGTTTTCATAAGAGTACGAGTGATTAGTCACTTTGTGAAAAGATTTCAAAAACTGTTTTTGCGTGGTCCTGACGCGAATAGGCCTGGAATTGATTATACAGCATAGGATCCCTCTTGATCGAGGTCCGACCTCCTTAGCTCCTTAGCTTTCAAACCGTGATTCGAAGTATTCATGACCATCCAAAGTGTAAGGCTTGCATAGAATTGGGAACAGCCCTTGAACTAGGAAGGATGTGATTCAAATGGAGGCAGCCCTTCAACTAGGGACAATAAGGTTAAATATGAATGGAAATAGCCCTTGAACTAGGGGCAATGATGTGATCCATGATATGAGATTGAAGGCATTCAGGGCAATAAGGGAGAATGTGATTTCGATTTGAAACGCCCTTGAACTAGGGGCAAAAGTGTGAGGCTTGCATAGTTGAAGTGGAGGCAGCCCTTGAACTAGGAGCAATAAGGTATTGAGAGGCTCGCTGGGCCGACCACCCTTGAGAGGCTCGCTGGGCCGAAAACCGAAGGGCGACCCGGCAAAAGTTAGAGCATAAAAAAAAAAAAAAAAAAAAAAGAAAAATAAAAAGAAAAATGAAAAGCTCGCAAGGTTGAAAACCCGAAAGGGCGGCTTTGGCAAAAGTTAGAGCGCAAAAGGAGAGTGTCAATACCCGAGTGAACCTTAGCCAAAACTATGTAGGGCCTGTGATTCAGATTGGAAACAACCCTTGAACTAGGGCAAGAAGGTCGATGTGATTTAGATTTGAAGCAGCCTTGAACTAGGGGCAAAAGGTTGGATGTGATCAAAGAGTTAAAACTGAATCGTTTCCCAATGAAGACCGCCCAGAAAGGCCGAACCCAGAATTTGAGAGAATGAATTTTATTATTGAAGGACAGTCGAGTTCCTATCCACTACACTAGGGGCAACACTAGGGGCAAATTCATACCCAATTCAACCTAGTCCCTACATCATCATATCTACTGGTCAAGTGTAGTAGTTGTTCTTATAGTTGGCTTAGAGATTCCCCAATCAACATGGACAAGTTAAAATGAAAGTAACCCTTGAGAGGCTCGCTGGGCTGAAAACTCGGAAGACCCAGGCAAAAGTTAGAGCAGAAAAACAAAAAAAATAGAAACTCAAAAGAAAAAAAAATAAAATGAAATGAACAAAAATGAAAATCAAAAATAAAAAGAAAAAAAAATAGAAAAATGAAAAGCTCGCAAGGTTGAAAACCCGAAAGGGCGGCTTTGGCAAAAAGTTAGAGCACAAAAGGAGAGTGTCAATACCCGAGTGACCCTCAGCCCGAACTACGATGGCCTGATTCCTATCTTTGGGATACGTAGGTAGCTTCATCTCGAAGTTCGGCCGTAATAAATTTTCAACTCATTCATTTCGTCCGTGTGTGATTGGTGTATCTTTAAGTCGACTTGGTTGTCCTATCCGTGTTTGATTGGTATATCTTCGATCGGCTCAGTTCAATTGGTTCGATTTAACTTGGTTCAATTCGGTTCGATTCGGTTTGGCGGTTCGGTTCAGTCCGGTCCGGTCCGGTCCAGTTTTGCTCGACTTTATTCGGTTCAGATTGACTTGGTTCGGTTGGCTTGGTTCAGATATCACCTTTGATTATCTGGTTTGGGACTATGCACCCCAATGGTTGATTCCATGTTAGTTGAGTAGTGACTATTTGCAAAAATAAGTTTTGATTAATTTGAATGAAGCTGACTAATTTTTCTCGAAAATTGTTCCATTTTTGCAAAACTTGGACCATTCTTTGGATTTGAAAAGGGAAAATTTTCAGTGCTCACAGTTTAGCTTACATGATTTGAAACAGAAAATGGAATAAGTATGCTAATCTAACTCTCATGTTGATCAAAACATTTTTACAAAAAAATTCAAGAAAAAAATCAAGGCAATGAATTAGGGGCATAGTTGAGTTAGTGATTCTGTCTTCTCCCCCGCTCGAGCCAACTCGTCAATGTATATCAGTGTGTCTTCATACGAGTCAGTGTATTTATACCAGTCAGTGTATCCATACCCGTCAGGGTATTCATACCAATCAGTGTATGTCAGTGTGTATTCATACCAGTTAGCGTATTTTATACCAGTTAGGGTATTCATACCAGTTAGTGTATATAAGTGTGTTCTTTTCATACCAGTCAGTATATTTATACCAGTCGGTGTATTTATACTAGTCAGTGTATATAAGTGTGTTTGGATTAATTTGCTTCTTTTTTTCAGTTCGTTAGGTCATTTGTTGATTCAGGTCAGTAAAGAGTCAATGTCTAATTCAGACTTCAAAAATTCAATCATTCTCAAATTCAATCAAACAAATTATTTTCAAGCTCAAAGTGATATGCCAGTCATAAGCAAAAAAAAGAAACTGATTTTATTGCAGTCAGGGGAGGACATCCCCGATCACAGAGACACAAAAAAAAAAAAAAACAAAACAAAAAACAAAAACAAAAACAAAAACAAAAACAAAAAAAAAGAGAGAGAGAGAGAGAGAGGGATCTTTTTCTTCTTTCTTCTCCGGCAGCAGCCCGGCGGCGAAGATTGCAACCGGCTTCATTTGCACACAACTTCGTTGCCTGACTTTACCATCAGCTGCCTCGCTTCGTCTTTACTCCTTCGGAGCTTTTGAAGACTCTGCCTCGGCCTTGGCAGAGCTTCCAAAGGAGATTATTCCTCGCCGGCCATCAAATTGGTTGTGCGAAGGAACTCCGAATCGTGTCACGGAGGTCGTCAGTCGTTTCAGCTCTTTGTTCTGCTTTTTAGCGCGCTAACTTCCCCTCGAGAATCTTTGTACATATGTTGAAGTAAAGAAAGTTGTGCATTCAATCGATGCACCTCACATGTTCTGTTCTGCAGCCGACGGGACAAGTTGGAGACCGCAGTCACGGTCTCCACACATGACCTCAGCGTATACGAGTTTGCTTCGATGTCAGACTGTGCCGCCATGATTTGTTCAACTGACATCGCTGGAAAGTTGAAAACAGGAGAAGAAGGAGGAGCTCGTGGTTGAGGTTCAGGGGAGTCGGAATTGGTCATCTCTATCGTGGACTCGTTTAGGTCTGGGAAAAGAGTGAGAGAACCTTGTGAAGAGGCCATGGCAGAGAAAGTAATGCAAAAGAAAGAGGTTGCAGAGTGGTGGCAGAGAAAGTTTGCAGGCTTTTGCTCTGCCTCTCTCTTTCGCAGGCCTCAACTTAAAAAGAGGAATGAAGCCAAAGAAGAAGACAAAGAGGGAGGAAGGCTCGAGATGATCTTTGACAACGAGGCAAGATTGGATTGCCTGTCGATCAGGCGCCGCGATTGTTGAAATCGTGCGCCAAACACGACGCTCGAAGAAGATGAAGGAAGAGAGAGTGAGACAAAATAGGAGAGGCGGGAGAGTTGTATATATATATATATATATGTATATGTATTGTATAGCTATGTATGTATATATTTGTTTGTACATTTGTGTCATAGGTATGGCTTGGGTTCAGTGGTTTGGCCCAATGGGTTCAAGGTTTGGAAAGCCTAAGCTCGAGGTCAGGGGTTCGAACCCCACATTGAGTGTTTCTTTTGTTTTGTTTTCATTTTATGTATAAATATGTCTTATATATTTGTTTGAACATTTGAGTCACAGGTGTGGCTTGGGTTCAGTGGTTTGGCCTAGTGAGTTAAGGATTGAGAGGCTGCGTCTGAGGTCAGGGGTTCGAACCCCACATTGAGTGTTTCTTTTGGTTTGTTTTGGTTTTATGTATATATATGTCTTGTATAGTATATATATATATTTGTTTGTATATTTTGTCACAAGAATGACGTGGCTCAGTGGCTAAGGACTCCAAGACCAGGCCTAAGGTCAGGGGTTCGAAACCCCGAATTCCACATCCATGCATTTTGTGTTTTTCTTTCTTTTTGCATGTTTTGCGTATACTGACGTCAGCAAACGGAATATGCCTTCTCAGTAACGGCATATTCCCACTGACGGTTGCAAACGGAATATTCCCCACGTGTGTATATCTCCGTATATGTCTGTATATAGGTCCGTATATGTCTGTGTCGTATATACCTGTATATATATTGTATATGTCTGTGTATATATCCATATATATTTGTGTATATGTCCGTATATGTCTGTGTCATAAATATACGTGTATATATACTGTATATGTCTATGTCTGTGTATAGGTCTGTTATTTGTCTGTGTATATTGCCGTATTCGTATATATTTTGTTTGTACATGGTATATGTATACGGTATTTGGTTTGAACATACAATTCATTCTTTCATTCTGTGCATCTATCGCACAATAATCTCACTTCGTGCACCTACCACATAAATTTCAATTTCAATCGCCCTAACCTTCCCTCTCTCTGTATAAAAATACGTTGAGATACGCCTGTTGGTTAGGCCTTCAATTGCCCTGCCTTGGGACCGCACTGCTTTGTGCATCAATTTCAATCGCCCTAACCTTCCCTCTTTCCGTATAAAATACGTTGAGATACGCCTGTTGGTTAGGCCTTCAATTGCCCTGCCTTGGGAACCGCACTGCTTTGTGCATCAATTTCAATCACCCTAACCTTCCCTCTCTCCGTATAAAAATACGTTGAGATACGCCTGTTGGTTAGGCCTTCAATTGCCCTGCCTTGGGAACCGTACTGCTTTGTGCATCAATTTCAAACACCCTAACCTTCCCTCTCTCCGTATAAAAATACGTTGAGATACGCCTGTTGGTTAGGCCTTCAATTGCCCTGCCTTGGGAACCGCACTGCTTTGTGCATCAATTTCAATCACCCTAACCTTCCCTCTCTCCGTATAAAAATACGTTGAGATACGCCTGTTGGTTAGGCCTTCAATTGCCCTGCCTTGGGAACCGCATTGCTTTGTGCATCAATTTCAATCGCCCTAACCTTCCCTCTTTCCGTATAAAAATACGTTGAGATACGCCTGTTGGTTAGGCCTTCAATTGCCCTGCTTTGGGCACCGCACTGCTTTGTGCATCAATTTCAATCACCCTAACCTTCCCTCTCTCCGTATAAAAATACGTTGAGATACGCCTGTTGGTTAGGCCTTCAATTGCCCTGCCTTGGGAACCGCACTGCTTTGTGCATCAATTTCAAACACCCTAACCTTCCCTCTCTCCGTATAAAAATACGTTGAGATACGCCTGTTGGTTAGGCCTTCAATTGCCCTGCCTTGGGAACCGCACTGCTTTGTGCATCAATTTCAATCACCCTAACCTTCCCTCTCTCCGTATAAAAATACGTTGAGATACGCCTGTTGGTTAGGCCTTCAATAGCCCTGCTTTGGGCACCGCACTACTTTGTGCATCAATTTCAATCGCCCTAACCTTCCCTCTCTCCGTATAAAAATACGTTGAGATACGCCTGTTGGTTAGGCCTTCAATCGCCCTGCCTTGGGCACCGCACTGCTTTGTGCATCAATTTCAATCACGCTATCTTGCGCATCACCTTGTACACTCTCCCGGTCTAGGAGACCTTACATCCTACGTGGTCTAGGAGACCTTAAATCCTATAAAGGTGCAATTCCTTTGGTGTTTGTCGTGCCCGAACGACTTTAGGTGGTCTGGTATAGTCACCTGCCTGTGATTGCAATGAGTTCCTAGGAGACCAACTGCGATGGTGGAAACTAGAGTTCGAATGGCCGAGACCTAGAACACAAAAGGTTCAGGATTTCCGAGACTAAAGCCTGGTTTAAATATCCAGGGGTGTATCCCCGGTTTGAAATCTGTATGGCAGCCCCATAGGTTGAGGTAGCTTGTATGCGCCTCAACTCTGGAAACTGAACCAACCTAGTCTGTCACCCCGTTGGAGAATAGGGAAAGTTGTAAATATGATAAGAAAAGCGGCATCCGTGGCCACCCAAATCGGTTAAAAACATCAGGTGCGCCTGTTTGTTTACACCACCCATATTTCCTCCTTTCGTGT
The DNA here is from genome assembly GCA_030407325.1 of Camellia japonica. NCBI lineage: Eukaryota > Viridiplantae > Streptophyta > Magnoliopsida > Ericales > Theaceae > Camellia > Camellia japonica. Next base: position 56,234,664 of record JAPPVO010000017.1, read on the forward strand.
GAGACGTGTTAGGATGTTGACTTCTCTTGGTTGAACTCTTTCCTCTCGTGCATAAATCATGAATTTTCAAACAACCATTGATTTTCTACCTGGTTAAAACCTTCCCTCTCTCCGTATGAAATACGTTGAGATATGCCTGTTGGTTACACCATTGATTTTCTACCTGGTTAAAACCTTCCCTCTCTCTGTATTAAATACATTGAGATATGCCTGTTGGTTACGCCATTGTCAAGCATTCTCCTTGGTTAAAACCTTCCCTCTCTCCGTATGAAATACGTTGAGATACGCCTGTTGGTTACACCATTGATTTTCTACCTGGTTAAAACCTTCCCTCTCTCCGTATGAACTACGTTGAGATATGCCTGTTGGTTACACCATTGTTGTTCCACCCCGGTTAAAATACAGTCAGGTGCACCTGTCTGTTTACACCATATTTCCTCCTTTCACGTGAAGACGTGTTAGGTTGTTGATTGCTCTTGATTGAGGTCATCCCTCTTTTGCATGATCATGAATTTTCAAAAATAACTGGCTTCGTGAAACGTGTAAGTCCAACTTTCAAACTGCATGTTGAGCATATCATTTGCATTCTGCCCCTGAACTACGCTGGTTTGATTCCTTGCAAAGGGATACGTAGGCAACCTTCGGGTTCAACCACATGCATTGCATTTTGTGTGATTGCACAAGTCTTACGGCCTTGTCAAAAGGGTCGTCTTCTGGCTTTGACATTCACTCACGTCACTTCATGACTTCGAGCTCTGTCAAAGAGGGGCAACTGTAGACACCCCATTTTGACCGGCCCTAAGACTTGGGCATTTTATTTTGACCAACCTCACCCATTTTGGCCATCACTCGTATTTTTGTTAATTGTAGTGTTTATGTGTGTACAGATTAAATTATGTGTGTGCATATCTTAATTGAGAACTAAATTGAAAACAAAAAAATATATATAGATAAAAAAATAAAAAAATAGAAAATAAAGAAATGGGACGGTGGTGGTAGAGAATATAATCATAATGTTTTGTAATGAGTGATGTGAGGGAGTGGGTGAAGTGGGATGGTTGGATCATTAAAAATAAAAAAAAGAGGAGACATACAGCACTCACGGCAGGTGAGAAGAAATAAAAAAAAAAAGAAAAGAAAAAGAGGAGACACATGCATGCACATGGGCGAGAGAAGAATGGAGACACCCAATTCAGAGGGGCCCTCTCTCTAAGATTCACTCAAAACACCCACATACACTCAAAGACAGCACATACAGCACATGGGGTGAGTGGGTTCGGGATTTTGAAAATAAAAAGAGCAGAAGACACACTGTTTTTGGGGGGGAGAGGGCAGACACAAAAAAGAAAAGACATGCACTAATCTCTCTCTCTCTCTCGGCTGGGAGAGAGAAGGAGGGGAGCATCACCATCTTCACCCAGCAGCACACCCATCTTCACCACACACATGCATATGATGCACACATGCAACTCTCTTTCTTCTCTCACAAGACCACACAGACAGCCATGAGATACACGGGGAGGAGGAGAGACCCAGCAACATGTACACCTAGGAAGACCACCTCTCTCTCTCTTCTCTCTCACCTCACGGCAGCACACCCACTTCACTCTCCTCTCCCTCTCGGCTCTCTCCATCACCATCTTCACCATGCACCCAGCAGCATCACCACTTCACCATGCACAACACACACAACACCACCACCACCGGGGCCACCCATCACACACCACCACCATGATCACCATATACACACCTCACGGCTCTCTCTCCCTCACCTCTCTCTCTACCATTCCACTGCACTCACACACCCACGCCATCACTGCCACACGCCACTCACTTCCAAGCCCGACAGACCCACGGCAGAGCAGCTACACCCACAAACCCAGCTCTCCTCACTCTCACACACCCATGCACACGGGCACACAGCAGCACCATGGAGGGACCTCTCTCTCTCTTCTCACTCTAACAGACACCATGCACACACAAACCCAACTCTCTCACCTCCCATGCATAACCCATCCCTCACACGGGCTCTCTCTCTCTAACCCACCCAACTCCCTCTCCTCTCTCTAGAAACCCATGCACACACCCATGCACAACCCACGGGTTGCTCTCCCTTTCTCCCTCCTCGCACTCTCTTCCAGCTCTCTCTCTCTCTCTACGACTCTCTCTCTCTACGACTCTCTCTCTCTGGGTCTTTGATCTCTCTCTCTCTGATCTCTCTCTCCTCACGGATGGTAACAAAACTCCCTCACGGATGGTAACAAAAGAATTTCAGGGAGAGCTTTGGCTGTTGGGTTCGGTGGGGAGCATGAGAGGGTGAGGGAGTGAGGGTTTGAGGCCAACATATGGATGGACATGGACTACCAAACTTGAGTTGGTTTCACCTGGATCAGTATGGGCTTCAAGGCTTGAGTTGGTTTTGCTTGGGCTTCAAGGAAGTGGATTCAATTTGTGGGTTAATATACAGGGCTTGAGTTGGTTTTACATGGGCTTCAAGTGGGCTTATTTTGTGGTGTGTCCCTGCTTCATTTTATTTTTTTTATTTTTTATTTTATTTTATTTTATTTTTTGAGTGTTTGTGAGGATTTTATTTTTCATCCCTTCTCTCTCTCATCGGATCTGTAATATTCAAGGGTTGTAATAATTCCCCCACCCCGCTTCTTTCTATCCCATTCTTTTATCGCTTTCCCTAACTGTGTGTATGTATATATCTGACATGTCATGCATATCCATGCCTTACATTTATGTCTCATGCATTAAGATTCGGCTATATTTACATGTATGGATTTAATCAATTCTTCTGTGATTCTATGCGCTACCCCATGTTTTTGAGATGATTCACATGCCATATTTTAGAAGCCGAATCTTTAGTGCATCTCATGAGTGAATTGCATTAGGATTTTGTATATAAGATCATGCATATTTTACTAATCTTTGTTTTGTAGCTGTTCGAGGAACGTCAGTAAATCTGTGAGTTTTTATGCTTTAGCATCCCATTTGTGTGTGATTTTCTTATTATGTTTAGCATCCTACCATGTGGCTATTTGTTTAAGTGATAAACTGTTTGAATGCCTCTGGATGAAGGCTTGTTGTTTGAATTGGAATAATTCAATAAATGTACGTTTTAAGCCCACTTTGCAGTGGTAAATTCACAAACTTTAAGCCCACTTTGTCAAGTGGCAAAATCAAACCCTTTTCGAAAAACAAACATGAAGTTGAATTGTTCCAATTTGAGCAAACTAGTCTATACTTGTATGCTTCACATAGTAAATTTTAGGATTTACTAAAATAATCAGAACACAAACATATAAAGAAAATAAAAGTCATATCATGGTTTAGTAGAGGCCGATCTTTTGATCGGGTGAGCGGGGGTGCTCATTATTGACCTTCCCCTCTTATACCTAAGGTTCCGAGCCAAGCATCCTTGGTTACGACGAACAGTGGCCTTGGCACCGAGTCATGGGTTTCCTAATTTCCCAAAATATTAGGTGGCGACTCTGAGTTCTGATGACGCAGTCCATTTTTAACAAAATTGCAATAAAATGGATTTTCAATAAAAGTTGCCAAATCTGGACTTTCATCTACGTTTCACATTGCACTCGTGAAACTTGAGATCAAAGAGATCTCGGGAGTCCGAACTGTTTAACGCGCGCGGGTACCCTCCCGGGCATGTTACACTCACGGAGCAAGTAAGCTCCATCTTGTTGAATGACACACCACCTAAGCTTAAGGACCCAGGTGCCCCAACCATTGCATGCATTATAGGGGACCATTTCATTGATAGGGCCTTATTGGATTTAGGGGCTAGTGTTAATTTGTTGCCGTACTCTGTGTACGAGGAATTTGGGCTTGGCGAGTTGAAGCCCACTACTGTTACTCTTCAGTTGGCTGATCGGTCCCTCACAGTGCCACGAGGCATGATTGAGGATGTGCTAGTTAAGGTTGATAGGTTCTACTTCCTTGTTGACTTTTTGGTTTTAGATATGGAACCGGTAGCCAGTTCTAGGAAACAAATCCCGGTGATCTTAGGTCGACCTTTCTTGGCTACGGCCAATGCTTGCATTAATTGTCGGACCGGGGCTATGGAAGTTTCATTTGGTAACATGCAAGTGAAACTTAATGTTTTCCAAGCATCACAACAACCTCATGAGAGAGAGGAGTGCTTATTAGTGGATGTTGTGGATGAGATTGTGGAGGAGGTTTTGCCCTCCATTCTTGTAGAGGACCCTTTAGAGGCTTGTCTAGCTCATTTTAGGTTTGAGAATTTTGATATAGATGGGTCAGTTGAGGAGGTGAATGTCTTGCTTAATTCTTCTTCTACACCGGATTTTCCTCCATGGAAAGCCCGGTTTGAGTCACTTCCTCCTCTGTCGAGAGAGCCTGCCACACCATCTTTGGTCACACCACCTACACTTGAGTTGAAGCCACTTCTGGCCACACTCAAGTATGCATTTTTAGGGCCCCAGGAGACTTTACCAGTTATCATTGCATCTGAATTGATTGCGGAGCAGGAGAGTCAGTTAATGAGTGTTCTCGTGACACATCGGAGTGCTATAGGGTGGTCAGTGGCTGATTTGAAAGGGATAGATCCATCCGTGTGCATGCATTATATACACCTAGAGGAGGATACCAAACCTTCTCGCGAAATGCAACAGAGACTGAATCCTAATATGAAAAAGGTGGTGAAAAAGGAGGTATTAAAATTGTTGGATGCGGGTATTATATACCCCATCTCAGATAGCAAGTAGGTGAGTCCCGCACAAGTGGTGCCCAAGAAATCGGGCATCACCGTTGTTGAGAATGAGGGAGGAGAGTTAGTTCCCACACGAACCACTACTGGGTGGCGAGTGTGCATTGATTATAGGAGACTAAATTCCTTGACTAGAAAGGATCATTTTCCTTTACCCAGGGGTTTGATGGACCCATTTTATTATGATTGATAGATTGATTCCTTATTTTCTTTTCTTTCCCTTTTATGCTATTCTGTTTTTCTTTATTCTCGTTATGCTTTATTTGCGTCTAGGAGACTTTAAATCCTCTAAAGGTGCAATTCCTTTGGTGTTAGCCGTGCCCGAACGGCATCTGACGGTCTGGTATAGTCACCTAACCGTGTTTGTAGTGAGTTCTTAGGAGAATAACTGAGACGGTGGAAACTAGAGTGCGAATGGCAAAGCCTAGAATACAAAGGTTTGGGATTTCCGAGACTAGAGTCTGGTTTAAATACCCAGGGGTGTGGAGATTGCTTCAAAACTACCTAAGCTTGAACTCTGTATGGCAGCCCCATAGGTTGAGGTAGCTTTATGCGCCTCGATTCTGGATACCGAATCAACCTAGTCTGTCACCTTGTTGGAGAATAGGAAAAGCTACAAACACAGTTATGGAGAAAAGTAGTACCCGTGGTTTTCGCGTGAAGATTATACCTTTAGTAGGCATTCCGTTATTTTCTTATTTGCTATATTTATTTCGGATGTCAATTGAAGGTAGAAATGGTTAAGTATATTTGGGTTGTACTAGCCCGAAGACTATAAACTATGCTAGGTTTTATTACCTGGGGGATTCAGAAGTGACAACTTTATGCCATAACTCTGGTGCCTTTTGTTAGGTGTTGGGAGTTAGTTTTCTATTTTCTTGAAGCATATACGCTTGTAAGTGTTTCTTGTTTTTGTTAAACTATGCTGTTGCAATGTGACAGAAAAAGGTCATTGCATGCGTATGGGTGGAAGGGACCCTCCCTACCCTGGGTAAGACCTTGATTTCTGCTTTGTGGTATTTGGGAAATCAAGTATTCAACCACATTTTAAAAAAAAAAAAAAAACAAAAAAAAAAAGGGCATGTTTTCATGTTTATTTATATATTTTTTATTTTTTTTTAAAAAAGAGGGTGTTATACTTGTTCATTTTTAAAAAAAAAAATAATAATAATAAATTTTTTTTGTTGTACTTGTTAAAAAAAATAAATAAATAAAAAATTCTCACAAAATCAAAGTTGCCCCCTACTTTAAAAGCAGGTGCGGGCGTTGGTGCATCAACCAAGTCGCACGTGCGGCTTGGGCCCCGCACGTACGGGACGACGATTAAACAAAAAAAAAAAAAAAGAAAGAAAAATATTTGCGCGAGGAGTGAAATCGCAGCACGTGCGGCTTGGGCCCCGCACGTGCGGGAATTTTTTTTTTTTTTAAAAAAGGTTTTGTTTTCTTCTTCTTTTTAATTATTTTTAATTATATTTATTTTTAAATAAATACAAAAATAAATTTTAAATATCAATAAATAAATATACAATTATTTTATTTATAATTTTTTTATATAAAAAAAAATCATTTTTTATGTATTTATTTTTATTTTCTATTTTTTTTATTTTCGTACTATAAAAAAAAATTCTCAGAAATAAAGGTTATAATAATAATCCTAATTTAGTTTATTTTTATTTCCTCTATTTGTTTAATTTTAATTGTTCGTTAGTGATTCTAGTTAGTTTAATTAGTTTGTGGATTGTTTTATTTTTATTTTGGTTTATTTAGTTAGTGATGTTATTTTATTTTATTTTATTTTATTTTATGATGTAATTTAATTATTAAGTAGTTTAGTTCTTCTTCTATTTTATTTTATTTTCTTCTCTTCTATTAAAAAAAAAAAATGTGTTCAGTTTAGGTTACTTTGTTCTATACTTTAGTCTCTTTTGTAGTTTAATTATTTTATAATTTAATTTAGTTTAGTTTAGTGTAGTTTATTTTATAGTTTCGTTAATTTAATTTAATGTCATTTTTATTCATTTATTTAATTCTTTTCGTTTTTATATTTAAAAAAAAAATGTGAAGTGTATATATGTTACTCTCTGCCTACCTAGATGTGCACCTTCAATTCTAGTAATATTCTCTCATTTCTCTTTCATTTTCCATTGAGGACAGTGTCATATTCAAGTTGGGGGATGAGGGTTATATTTTCTTTTGTGCATTTCTATTTGGCTCATAATTCATGCTTATACCTGTTTCACTTGATTGCATTACTTCACTTGATGTGACTTTTTGCTAGTAGGGTGATGATATTTGCATATGTCAATTGGAGAGCATAGTAGACTTGTATGAAAAGGGTTTATTGGGTAGATACTTGTATGCGATATTTGCACGAGGAGAGTTGTCTGTGTTTGTGGTATTAGTACACTTGTCACGAGTATGCCTTAATTCACATGAACACACTATCATAGCGGTGATCTTTTTATTATAATCCCTGGTGTACATCATTGATAATAGCTAGAGTTGCAGAAAAGAATAAATGAGGAGCCAAGATTCTTAAAAAAAAAAAAAAAAAACTTGACTAGTTTGGGTTCGTAGCCTTTTTAACTCGAGTTATTAAGCCCGTAGGGGTGTCTCTACACCTAATGTCCTAAAACCGTTTGGTTTGGGAGTCATTGGCCCAAAACTTACTACATGGGTTAATTAGAAAGCTTAAGGGACTTGGACATTGCACAGTTAAGGAAAAATAAGAAGAATGACTAGTTCGGATTCGTAACCTTTTCAACTAGAGTTATTAAGCCTGCAGGGGTGTCTCTACACTTAATGCCCTAAAACCGTCTGGTTTGGGAGTCATTGGCCCAAAACTTGCTACATGGGTTGATTAGAAAGCTTAATGGATCAGGACATTGAACAGTCATAAAAATAAAAATAATAAAAAAAAACTTTTGAGAATCTTGGCTGCAACAAGTTAGTTTTTCTGTATATGTTGGGTGTTATTATGAGTTACACTGGGCTATTATAGTGGACAGTTAACTAATATGGAGATTGCACTTTACACCGAGGGTATTCATGACTTGTCTACTAGCATGTACAAGTACAGGGAACTTTACTTTTGTATTAACTGAATTGTAGTTTTGACTCAATAGGCTCCTTCATGCTTGTCCACTGTGCCTTTAATGACTCATGATGTCGCAATATCACACTGTAGTGGCACATAAGTTGATTGTTAGGTGGAGTAGTGTGGTCATTTGTTGTTGAGTATATATGAATATGTTAATGTTTGTGGGTATTATTTCTGGAAACCCTCACGAGACTTTACTCGTCCACTTGGGGTAACTTTGTGGTTTAAAGGCTTGTTGCATATGCTAAATGCAACCGTTTTCCCACGAAAGAGGAAATAGATAGATTTTGTTTAATTTTATTTTATTTTACTTGCTTGAGGACTAGCAAGTAGTAAGTTGGGGGATGTGATTAAGGCCGAAATGTACATGTGACGCCCCAAAAATTTGGGGACATCATAATAAAGTTTGAAACTTAAAATCAATTTTCTTAATTAAGAATCCTCATCAATGTTGCCACCAAATTTACCATCATCCATTAATTACAACACCAAAACTAAAAGTTCTTCAATTACAACTCCAGTAGAGAAAAACTAGAAAACTTAGAAAGATGGTTCATGGAACTTTGGCACGCTTCAAGCTAATCAGGGCTGCATGTTGCCTTTCAACACCTCAGTGTTTCCTTCGGTTTCTTCGGTACCTGGCATGAAACGCTAGGGCAACGAGGATGCCAATGAGCGACGAGCTCAATAAGATACTACAACCCGAAATACCCACCCCGATAATAATACCCACAATGAATAATGTGTAGTAACAGAATGACATGTAGCATTTAATAAGCATAATAGGAATACCATCAGTTGAAATAATAACAATAGATAATAAATAAATAAAATGACAAACAGAGGCAGTATTTCATCATAAGAAAAATGCCCACTCATTAGAATCCGAACATAAAACCTGGCATAAAACGCCAGGGCAACAAAAATATATGCCATGAGTTTTGCAACACAGTAAGAAAACATAACCAACCTACCATTCTTTTTAAGAGAAAAATAATGAGCTTCTAAACATGAGATAACAATATAATTGTAAACATAAATTACAATAGTTAGATTTTAATAAATTAGGTGACACTCGAAATCTCACCAAAGAGATTTAACTTACCAACCACTAAGCATGGCAACGGTTAATTTGAAACCCTCCCTTGGTCAAATATTTAAATGTTACCTACAGTAACTACCAATGATGCCCACGCACCAGGGTTACATACCCGAGTCGTGACATCACGGTCTGCCCCAAGGAAACGGTCTGCCAGGGGTACGTAACCTCCCTGTGTGCCACCTGCACGTCCACCCTTATTCCAAAACCGAATACCGAAAAGGGTTCAAATAAGTCCCGTGCCATCTTAGAGTTTCGCAACACAATTTACGTGAGAATTCTCAAAACCAGGGCTCACCCTGAACAACTGGTATTAACCGTCAATTGTTAACTTTGTGTAAGCCGCTAACCATTTCAGTTAATTTTGATATTAATCACAAATAAATTTCAAATTTTTAATTACAAATAATGTTATACCAACTCATTAAAATCCGAACATAAAATATTACACATGTCACACAATAATAAACAATTGTACAAAATTTAAATAAACAATTTATTTAAACCATGGTATGAAATAATAATTTAGATACCCAAAGAATAGAAATAATTTATAATTACACACATGCATGGACTTTTAATCTACAAGATTAGACTAGCACAATATTAAATAAACTACAATACACCCATATATGGATTACTAATTTACAATATTTGATGAATTAGACCAACACAATAACTGATTTTTATCCAAATAAATAATTGAAGTGATGATCTTAAATCTGTCCAGAAATTTTCAGAATGTATGTCTTGCAAATACAATTATAAATAAATTACTTATACAACTCTAAAATTCATATAAATCTACAGAATACTCAATAAACATGTTATTGTCATTTTTCAGAAAGCATTTTCCAAAAATAAGTTATAAATAATTCTTAAAAATTCCAAGAGTGTTTATGACACAGATTTATCACATTTTATTAAATTAATTCCATACTTAAATTTATAAATCAATTCCATGATCTAAAAATTTATTTTGAAACTAGACTTCTCAAATTTCATTTTTTGCTTAGAAATTATCAGATTTGGTTTAATATAAAATTTTTAATGATTTTTCAAACACATAATAAAATCTGTCTATGGCTCCAGAATTGGTTAAAAATCTGTATAAATTCGTACAAAACTCAATAATTGTTGAAAAATTTTGTGGATGAACTAGACATCATTATCAACAAATTTGTAGAAGAAATCATCTTCAAATTTTGAGTATAAAATTGTCTAAAAATTCGTACAACTTCCTGGCAGATTTAAGGGACCAAAAACATCTTCAATAATCTTTACTTGTTCTTCTTATACCCAACATGAAATTAATTCTTCAAATCTCCTAAAATTCCATTGATGCATGTAAAGATGAAGCCCAAATTCATGAGGAAAACACAAATCAAGCTTAAAATATTTAATTTCTAGTTTATTTTCCATGATCATCCACATGCATGCAAGGATGGGTTTTAATTTGTGAAGAATAAAAATAAATCAAACTCTTACTATTTAATTTCCAAATATATATCCATGATCTTAAAGCGTAACTCAAGATTTCTTGGTCTTCTTGTTAATTCCTATTAATTACATGATTTTGAGTCCAAGTTTAACAAATTTAAGAAATCATCACTCATAATCTACAACCTAACTTGATTTACATGCAAACTCTAATTTCTATCCATTTATATAATTGATCTACAAATCTTCATTTAATCCTCTCAAATTTCATCTTGAATTAACTTATATCTAGATTATTTAAACAATAGAAAGAAGTGGGTGAGATTTCTTACCTTAAAATGATTTTTCCACAATTTTTAGTTTGAATTTGGTAACCCATAAAACCCTCTTCCTTTCTTCTTCTTCCTTCTTCTTGAAAACTCTCTCTCTCTCTCTCTCTCTCTTTCTCTCTTGCATTTCTTCCCAGTAGAACACCAAAAAATGGGTCTTGATTCAACTCTTTTACCACTTACATACATGCACCCATCTCTTGTTTACACATCATGCACACGTGCACCTTGATTTAAGCCTCCAACACACACCCATACACACACAAATCTGGTTTCTCAGTACACCCACCAGACTTCTTTGCACACCCACATACATTCTTAATCCTAGATTCAATTTATGTTTAGGATTTATTTAATTAAGCAACACTTAGTCTTAATAAATTTCAATTAGCACCTCATTAAATTAATTATGACTAGTCACAAATCCCACATAATTTAATCAGTCTAATTTGACTTCCATTAGAGCCCAATTAATTATAATTCAATTTATCAATCTCAATCAGATTTTTAATCAGACTCCCAAAAGGCTCCAAGTAATGAATCGAACTTATTGCCATCATCAATTTTGATTTCCCAAATCATTTAGGCCTTCAATTTCTGATCGGACTCCAAATTTCCGTCAATTAATTTATATATTCAAATTGGGCACATCCTAATTAAATTAAATTTATAATGACCAAAATTCCCAATCCTCATGACTTAATCAACTCCAATTAGGATCTAATTAATTGAATCTCAATTCTACTAAACTAAAACGAATATTTAATTAAACTCCCAAATGGGTCCATAATTAGAATTAAATTGATTCGACTTCTTAGCGTCTCTTACTTAAACCATTTCGACCCTTAATTTCTAATTCCAAAATAAATCTTAATAATTTATAAATATCAAATATTAAACACCCACAAGATTATTATTGTTATTATTTATTTATTTTCTTCTAAGAATAATAAAATGTGGGTTTTCACAGTACATCATTGAGGCCGTTAATTAGAATCTCTTAACTTCACTTGCTGGTCAAACTGTATACTTTATGTGTGTTGAATGTCAATCAGGTTGTACATCGTCGGAGCATAAAATGGGCAAAAAGACAGAATTTGGACAGAGTTGACTTTCCCGCACGTGCGTTGACTTTTTCTGGAAAAGTCAAACCGACGTTTTAAACCTGTTTGAAAGTGAGTAGAAGTATAAAAAGAAAAGGAAAAGGCTTTTCTAGGGTTCTGAAGTTGTTTTGACCTAAAGGGAGAGGCTAGGGTTTGGAAGGGAAGAGAAACAAAAAGCTTCAAGGATGTCTCCCATGGTGGTTTCTTCTCCATCTACCTCCTTCCACTCCTCCATGAGTGGCTAGTCTTCTTTTCTAGGGTTTTGATGAAACCTTAGCCATGTAATTATTTTGTTTTCTTTTTGATTTTTAATTGTGTAAAGGTTTGAACATTTGTATGATAATTTAGAAGTTTCTTTTATATATTTTTCATTATCTCTTCGAATATTTGACTTTCTGTGATTGTTGAATGTTATCTATACATGTGTTTTCTATTCTTTCACATTTAAGGTATGAGACGAACCATGCTACGAGGAACGAGTCGTATCACTACCTTAGTTTAGAGTGAACGATTCGTATTACTTGATATGGTTCGTGCTCGTACGTTGAATGTGATGATCTTCTTGTCAAATGCTTCGAGCTTGTAGTTGCGAAACATTAATCCGTTCAAACCATAGCATAATTGATTTCAATTGGAAACCCTAATTATATGGTTAGTGGTGAATTCTCTACCCTAGGATTTTCCCCCAATTCAGTAAACCCAATTTCATTTATTATTGATAATTTAATTCCTTAGTTTAATTTATTCGTTATTAAATTAGGTTATGATCATTCAATCTTTTTATCAAAATTAATTTAGGAATTTAATAATTAAATTAATTTAATTTCACAATAGTCCCTGTAGATCGATACCTGGACTTGCCATTATTCTAAAAGAATTTGGTATAGTTTAGTGATTATATTTGGTGTTAAACGACCCATCAATATACAAAAAAAATACTGTTTTCGGAAGTTGGTAAAAACTGGCTTTTTGGCTTTTTTAGCTTATTTTGTCTTTTTGTGGGTAAATTATGTGAGAGGTGATATGACCTAAAATTGGTAAAAAGCTGGAAATTGACTTTTTACTAGCTTCCCAAAAGAGCACAATATTACCAAAATAAGATAAAAATCAAATAAGTTGTTTTTTTAGGTTATTACTCTAGAAATTACAAAAATTTCTTGTCAAAATTTGTTATTTTATAAAATTAACTATAAAAGAAAATCTTAACTAATCTTTCATATAAGGCTTTATTTGGTATGATTGATATAAGTGCACTTATTTGGGTCGCATTACTTTTTTACTTTTTTGCACATCTTTTATTAAAAAGTTAAAAAGTATACTTATTTAGATAATTTCAAACAACTCCTAAATTACTTAAATTCTTGATTAAAATATATTTATAGTATCATTAAAACTGATACTAATTGATTTGATTATTTATGAATAAAAATACTCATTTATTATATGATTAGAAATTTAAAGAATGAAATATAATTTTTAAAATTATGAAAATAACTCATATTTTAAAAGAGGAGGATGTAATTTTTTTTCATTAAATCAACTTTCAAAAATAGCAAAAAAAAAAAAAAAAAGAAGAAAATTGAAAAAAAAACGTCAGCACAAATATGAAAAAGACGATGCAATGGAAATGGACTAATAGAGGACAAAAACAAATTATTTGTAATTCATTCATTGTAGTTGGTAATTAGAAAACAATCGTGCTACGTAGTTCGAAAGAGAGGGCGCCCGAATCCCCCGAATTCAAAACGACGTCGTTTCGTCGTTTTTTTTTTTTTTTTCAATCAGGAAAGAAGAAGAAGAAAGAAAGAAAGAAGAAAGAAGAAGAAGAAGAAGAAGAGGCGGAGGTAGAGGCAGGGGGCGGAGACGGGGGGCGAAGGGTGGAGGCGGGGGCAAGGGGCGGAGACAGAGGCAGGGGGCCGAGGCGGAGGCAGAGGCAGAGGCGGGGGCTGCAAGGCAGAGGCAGAGGCGGAGGCGGAGGCGACGGCGGGGCTGCAATGAGTTGCGACGATCGGGCAGAGGCGACGGCGAGCGGAGGGCTGCGACGAGCTGGCATCTCCTCTTCCCCTTTCTTCACTTTCTCTCTCTCTTTCTCTTTCTCTTCTAAATTTCGGACTGTTCAGGGGGGACAAATTTTTGGGGAAAAATCATTTTCCATTAGAAAATATCTCATCATCATCATCGTGTATCATGCTTTGATACAACGTTAATGGCACTCAGTGTCAGGGACGGACACATTAGAATGTGAGGGTGCGTTTGATTGGGAGATTAGGAAAATTACTTTTCAGATTGTAATCTATTAGAATTAAATAATTCAGAGTATGTGTTTTTTTTTTAGTCTGTCGGATATAGAATCCGGCCGGACTCCTTATCCCCCATATGTGGGATTATATAATCTTAGGGGAAGGTGAGATTATTTCTATGGGATTATTTACTGTTAGGATTAAGTCGTGAAATGATTATTTTGACCCTCTACTATTTAATTATGTATTATATTTAGTAAAATTCATTAAAATTTAAATGTCTTAATTTAAAAATAAAATAATTTTATTTAACTTTTTATTGATGTTTTATTTATTTAATTTTTTAAAATAATTTTTTATAGATTTTTTATTTTAAAATTTTGTTTATATTTTATTTAATTTCATTATTTAAATTTTAATAGATGTTTTATTTAGTTTTATTATTTAATTATTATTATTTTTTAAAATAAATTTATTTAAAATTTTAATTAAAAAAATAACATATATTTTTATTGATATTTTATTTATTTAATTTTTTTAAAATAATTTTATTTAATTGTGTAAAAAATAAAATAAAATAAAATAAATTTTTATTTAATCTAGCTAAAAATAATCAAAATATTAAAGATATGTTTAATATTGCTATTACTTAGTAAACAATTGAAAAATAATAAAATAGTCTTTTGCTCATTTATTCTTATTCAGTCCATCTAACCAAACATTGGATTTATCAAAAATTGTCATTTCCAGACATCTAATCCCATGAGAAAACAAACACATAATACACATTCAATCCAACCAAATAGTCCGAAGGATTCAGAGTCTCAAGAAATCCGATGGACTCTAATCCCCTTTATCAATCTATCCAATCAAACACACCTTAAGAGCCGTGGCTGTCACTTTTGGCTTGGTTTTGACTTGACTATGTTTTTTTTTTTAATTATTTTTTATTTTTTTACTATTATTTTTATGTGTTGTGTATTGACCCCGGCTCTTCTTTATTTTTTTACTTTAAAGCAATTAATGTGCTCCTCTTTCTTTTGTTTTTTGTAATTTTTTTTATTGTTACATTTTTTTTATTCTCCTTTTTTTTTCTTTTTTTTTTTTCTTTTTTTTGTGGACTCATCTCTTGATTGCAAATTATGTGTTATTATTATTATTATTTTTTATCACAAATTCAATCATACAATGCCTAATTTATTTTCATATAATTGTGGATAAATTGTGAATTTCTAACATTAGTCACACTTTTATTCAAGTTTTGGCCTCCCGAAAGACAAAAGTGTGGTTTCGTCCTTGCTCACTATCACTACATTCCAATTTTAAAATCTTATCTGCCAGACTATAACACAACAACAATACACAAAATTCTTAATACCAAATAGCCTAAATAACAAAAAATATTCAAAATGTCAAAAACTACGAAGCGTAGAACCTTTCCGACCATTCAACAATGACAACGATTGGAGACATGATGTCAGGAGATAAAGACATTGGGGTGTTTTGAAAAATTGATAAAAAGTTGACTTGTGACTTTTTACCAAGTTTTTTACTTTTTTTGGAAAGTGATTTGGAAAGTTGGTAAAAAGCTACTTTTTGACTTTTTGATTTAATATTTTTTATGGTGTCACATCACATTAAATGACCAAAATACGCTTGCCCAACTTAGGAAATTTATATTTGAAAAATGATTTGTAGCACTAAAAAAATTGGCACTAATGCCCCTAAATTTCTATTTTGGGTAATTGTTTTTTTTTTCTTTTTTTTTTTTGCCTTAACTGTTTTCCTGTTTTTCCATTTTAGGAATTTCGGGGCATTAGTGCCCCCCAAATTCGGGGCACTAATCGGAACTGTTTATATTTTTACCCATGTGTGTGTTTGAACATGGAGGATAGTTACGTAATTTCACAAGCTTGTGTTTTTCTCACTTCCCAAATGGTTTTCTTGCGTTTATTGTTGCCATGGCTTTTTTTTGTCATCGAGTAAAACGCAACTTTTTGCTCCTCTTCCCAAATGGCCAATGTGAGGGCAACTATTGCATGTGCTTTGACAGCCCAATAGCTTTGTTGATAGTTTTGTTAATTTATGCAATGGGAAGTATATTACAAGATTATTTCTGACATTCTATTTTTCTTTGTTAAAGATAAAAAAATAATAATAATAATTAATGTCATCAAACGTTGAGGAAAAAAAAAATTCAATTTTAAAAAAAAAATTATTTATGTATAGATCAAAAAATAAAATCTTTTTTCTTTTAGATCATCATGAAATCTTTTCCTATTGGCAACAGTGAATTTTTATTATGCAAAATCATGAGCGCAACTTAATAAAATGAAACGGTACAAAACTAATTTGACCATCAGAAAAATAGATTTGTACAATTGTTAATAAATGTGGTCAAACACTATTGGAGCAATAGTGTTATTTAAATATGTACGTATTTTCACAACACGCTTTTGTTTCATGTTTGTTTTTGTCATCGAAACAAGAATTTCGCAAACAGTTGGGTGAAAAGAATTTTTTAATTTGACAAGTTTGGTTTGGTTGTGACTTTTGAAAAAAATTATGAAATTTTTGAACAAAATCGTCATGCCAAAACGCAAAAAAATAAAATAAAATAAAATAAAATAAAATTTCAACATACAAAATTATGATGCAAAAAAAATTGTTATAATTTGTATAAATTATTTCACAAAAACATATTTTCAATTACATATTTTGAAGATCATCTAATATTTCGTTTTTAATGAAAAGAAAGCATCCGTATTTTGCAAAAACAACATTTTTGGTCAAACTATTTGATTATAAATTTTGAAAATAATTCATAAAAGACATTTTTTTTTCTAAAGAAAACTCTTGTTTCTATATGGATTTTGAATTGTATGGATTTTGATGCAATGCAAGTTTTTGTTATCAACAATTTTAATTCCAAAATAAAGGAGAAGGTACCATAAAAATTGGAACAGTGAAGGTAGAAGTGTAAATTTGGTCCACTCGGGCCCGGGCCGACCCATGTCGGACCTCGCGGGCTTTCGTCAAAATTCAGGTCAAGCCGGGCTAATCCATGGGCCAAAAAAATAAGCCCAAGGGCAGGGGGTATTCAGGCCTTGGGTGAGGCGGGCTGGTGGGCCTGAACAAATTTTTTTATTTTTTTATTTTTTTTACCAAAATTTTTTTATTTTTCACTACAAAAAACATTAGGCCTTAGGCGGGCCGGGCCTTCAGTGGGCCTTAAGCAGGTCGATGGCCTAGGTCTACGGACCAAGCCGGGTTTCAAAATGCTGGCCTAAGGTCTCCGATTGAGCTTGGGCCTAAATCGGCCAGACCCACTTTGGATCATGAGCCCACACAAATATTACATCATATCACATCATTATGGGCCCACACACATCACATCGCTGTGATGACTTGGCAATGACAAAAAACAAAAAAATAAAATACAAATATCACATTATTGTAGAACTTACATTAAGGGGTTGTTTGGGGTATCCTAAATAAATGTACTTTTTGTCTTTTTGGACTTAAAAGTTGAGGAAAAAAATATGAATGTTTGGGTTAACTTTTTAACTTTTTATGAAAAAATGTGTATTAAAAAATTGTAAAAATAAGTGTGTAGGAGAAGATAGTGTAGTACACTGTACGAATTGGCAATCAGTCGGCTGGGTGAATACATGGGAAAAAATTGCTTCCTTTTTGAGCTTTGATTGGACGGTGTTGTTTGGCCCGTGGGGGCCCACCATAGGTTCCATTTTTCTAATCAGAACCGTTCAATGTGTAGAACTTGTCGAGTACTATATGCTTGTAAAAAATCACGTTGATATCCAATAACACCATCTAATTTTTAAATAAAACCGATTTGATTATGTAATTAGCAATATCCGATAAATGTGATTTTTTACAAGTATACAGTACTAGACGAATTGTACATCTTGAAGGGTTTGGATTATCAAAATGAGACCTATGGTGGGTCCTTATGAGCCCAATTTTACCATTCATCTTAGTGAATGTTCACATGTAATTTTTTTTCCCCCTCTTTCCCTGCAGTTGGCTTGACGTAAGACCTTGATGGGCCAAAAAGTTGATGTTGTATTTTAATATTTGTATATTAATTTTTTTTTTTTTATAAATTGTGATAACTTATTAACTTTTTTGATAATTTTTTGACATTTTAATTTTTTTTTACACTGGCCAAACTAACCCTAAATCTTTTTAGAATTTTTTTTAAGACTTCCAATCTTTTTTTCAAAAATTAACATACTTAGGGCCAAGTTTAGCAACTTAAAAATAATCTATATTTTTATCTTTTTATTTTTTTTCATCACATCATTTCTCTACTTTTCTGCACATCTTTTCATAAAAAGATAAAAAATATACTTATTTAGGCCATCCCAAATAACCCTTTAATTTTGACCGAGATTCCCAAATTGACAAGAGTATGATCTCTTATCATTTCTTGTGTGTACAATGCAATGTACGCAATAATTTCACTGCAGTATCACTGTCCGCTGCAGGAGCAAGGCCCCCGAGTCCGGATCATCGGCCGCACATTCCTGCGGCACTCCCAGCGGCCCTGTAAAAAAACGACGTCGTTTTTTCTTTCTTTCATTTTTTCAAGGAAAGAAGTGGAGAGAGGACAAATGCTATCTCTTATTTTCTTACTTTCTACCATTCCAGCTTTCTCTTCCTGAATCAACAAGATCACCCACCACGTTTCCATCTCCACCAATCTGCCATGGAAATCCCCAAAAAACCCTATTCTCTCCCTCTCTCCCATCGCACAACTCTTGCTTCATTGTAGTCACTGTTACCGTTATTGTTGTTGCACCACCACTCCCATCTTCATATGGAATTCCCATTTCTTCACTTCCATTGCCATTTTTGTTGACAAAGCAAACAACATAGCAAGAAACAGAGGGAACTTCTTTCAAAAAGGATTTTGATAGAAAGTGAAACCCTCCAAACCACCCCCATTTCAAGTTCAAACAAAACCAAGATAGGAATGCTCTTTTGATTTGAAATTCTCACAAGAAATTCATTTCCCCCATTTTTTCAGTTTCATCTCTTACTCTTTCATCTCTTACTCTTTCTTCTGTGTTTTGCCCTAACACAGAAACAAAGATGAATTGAAAAACAAAGATGAATAGAACACAAAATTTCCTCAACAACAAATTATCAAAATCCCAAATCATCAAACACTTTATAAACATATATAAGAAAAACCCACAAAATTAAACACACAAAAAAAAAAAAAAAAAAATTTGAAAACCCACCTACCATCAGACTTCAACAAAAAGAACCACTGATCAGTAACTATCAAATACCCACAATTTGAGCCCAGAATTTGAGCACTAACTATCAAAAGAGAACTCAGAATTTGGGCAATAACCACTGATCAGTAACTATCAAATAACTATAAAAAAAAAAAAGAGAACCCAAAATTTGAGCCAGCATCAAATTCACCTTCTCATCCTAATCTATCAAATACCCACAACACCAAATCATTCACCGTCCATTTATATCAATCAACCACCACAACCCACGTCCTTCACCATCGGCGCCGCTACCAACCCACAGTTCAACAGCAAAACCCAGAAAAAAACTGGCCACCTGGTGGTTTAGTTTGGCAGTGGTGGAGGGCGGCAAAACCGGGTTGGATCAGATGGTGGGAGGAGACCGAGGGCCGTTGCCTTCCTTCTTCTCCCTTCTTCCTTCTTCTCCCTTCTTTGTTTGCTCTGTTCTATCTTTTTTTTTTTTTTTTTTTTAATAAAATTTTGCCCCAAAACGACGTCGTTTTGGGGCGCAGCAGGAGGGGCCGCGGGATAGAGCGGCCGAGGATCCGGACTCCAAGGCCCCCACCCCCAAGAAAAAAAAATTTGTTACGTCTCGTCAAGCTGCATTTACTGCAGCTTTTTGGTCGAAAAGGAGGGATGAAAATGTAAATTTCACATTACTAACTATTATTTTATATTATTATTATTATGTTTTTTTTTTGGGTAAAAATAAAAAAAAATTCCAAACGTATATATATTTTTTATTTACTTTTTTTAATAATTTTTTTAAAAAAAATATACTATGCCAAATAATCCCTTACTTTACAAAACAGTAGTATAAAAATGATAAGAGAATAATCTCTTACTATCCAGATTTTGAATTAGAAAACGTTGTTTGATTCTGTGGGGCTTATTATAAGTCTCGTTTTGATAATTTGAATAATTTATTTTATCGGCACTTCGTGTATTTCATTCAAGAAAAATTAGGTCAATTCGATAATTATAACTTATTTAATTTTTCACTAAAAGAAACACAACAATTGTGTTTTGAAAAATAAATCATACATTTTTTTAGTGACAAACATAATAAATTAAACAAGTTACAGTTATCAGATCAACTTAATTTTTTTTATGATTCAAATCATTAAAACATGATCCATACTGAACCACATCGGTCCTCCAATCCCAAATATGGATTGAAGGGGATCTTCATCTAAAAGGATAATACACCTGTGGGTAAATACCCCTTCAGTATCCCTAAATAAAATGAAAGAAAAAACAAAAAAGAAGAAGAGATACATGAATTTGGAGTCCAGATCATCTGTCATACTTTCCTGCCGTGGTTCCTTCCGTGGTATACAAACGACGTCGTTTTGTGTTAAACGACGCCATTTTATTTATTTAGTTTTTTTTTTTAAATTCAAAAAATCCATTTCCTTTGTTTCCCCTATTTTCTCTTTCTCTGTATCGTCTTTCCCTCATTTTCTCTTTCTCTGTATCGTCTTCTTCGCCTTTGCACCATTGTGAGAGGCGACTAAACCCTAGCAGAGAGAGAGAGGCATCGTGAGAGGCGACTGAAAAGTCGGAGTGAGGAACTGCAAGAGAACTAACGCGAACTGAGAGAGGAACTGAGAGACGAAAGAGATGGCGGAGATGGAGGAGCAGCGCGATGGCGAGCAAAGGATCGTGGGCGATGGTGAGTCCGGCGGCGATGCGATGGCGAGAAGGCGACATTGCGGCGACAGCGAGGTCTATTTCATCATCTTGCTGTTATATATATATATTATATATGTATATATGTATAGATTTGTTTCAGATTTTAACCCATTTTAGATTGATTCATAGATGGTTGTTATTGATTCACAGATTATAATCTTAATCTATTGGGGATTCATAGATAGGTTGTTATTGATTCATAGATGGTTTATTAACCCATTTCAGATTTTAATCTGTTGCCTAGGTGTAATCCGTTAATTCAAATTCAGATTTTAATATATTTGATTCAGATTAATTCAAATTCGATTCAGATTTTAATTCAAATTGATTCAAATTTGATTCAGATTAACCCATTTTAATTCAAATTTGATTTTAATATATTTGATTCAGATTTTTATCTGTTAATTCAAATTCAGATTTTTTAAATCAATTAATT
Organism: Camellia japonica; assembly: GCA_030407325.1. Taxonomy (NCBI): domain Eukaryota; kingdom Viridiplantae; phylum Streptophyta; class Magnoliopsida; order Ericales; family Theaceae; genus Camellia; species Camellia japonica. The sequence continues at coordinate 56,256,147 of JAPPVO010000017.1, forward strand.
CAAATTTTTTCATATGAAATGGGTTCACTAACTGAAATGGGTTCAGTCACTGAAGTAGGTAAATTTTATGTTCTATATATATAAGTCAGATTTTTTCATATGAAATTTTATGTTCTATATATATAGTTAATCACATTGATCTATTTTCAGATTCATACATTTAGTTGTGGATTCATATAATTTGCCTCCATTATATGGTTTATATATATGAATTGTAGGTAAATGTGGTTTATATATATGAACCTGCAATTAAGTATAAATGTGGTTCACTCCCAGAACCTGCAATTAAGTATAAATGATGGAAGAAAGTAATATTGTTGATGATTGTGGTTGGAAGCCGAAAGTGGGAATGCCATTTGACTATGAACAAGTCGCATATGACTTTTACAATACGTATGGGGGAAAGGTGGGTTTTAGTATTAGGAAGGCCTATGCAAACAAGAACAAACATACGAAGGAGATAACATCACGTACGTTTGTATGTTACAAAAAGGGAAGTCGGGGTGTTGACAAACGAGATCCACTTGTCAAAAATCCAAGACAAGAGGTAAGATGTGGTTGTGGTGCCCGATTTAGTATCAAGTTGGATAGAATTTCAGTAAAATATCTTGCTTGTGATTTTGTTGAACATCATAATCATGATCTTGTGCCTCAAGATTGCATTCATATGTTGCCATCCCAAAGAAAAATATCTACCACCCAAGCAATTGAAGTAGAATTAGCTTCACAATCTGGAATTTCTCTTAGGTCTGCCTATGAACTATTTGGTAGGGAATCTGGTGGAAGAGCATCACTTGGTTTCACCAAATTGGACCAAAAAAATTACGTAAGATCGAAGAGACAAAAAGATTTGGAATATGGGGAAGCGGGTAGTGTGTTGCATTACTTTCGTAAGAAAACTATGGAAAATCCATCTTTTTTTTATGCAGTCCAATTAGATTGTGATGAGCAGATAAGTAATATATTTTGGGCTGATGCTTAAATGATCATGGACTATGCTCAGTTTGGTGATGTAGTCACATTTGACACTACTTACAAATTGAATAACGAGCATAGACCTTTTGGATCATTTGTTGGATTTAATCATCATCGAGAAACAGTTATATTCGGTGCAGCGTTGATGTATGATGAGACTGTTGAATCTTTTACATGGTTGTTTCAATTTTTTTTGGAGGCAATGTCAAACAAAGCTCCGAAAACTATTTTCACAGATTAAGATGCTGTGATGGCTAAGGCCATTCCAATTGTCATGCCCGATACAAACCATCGTCTTTGTACGTGGCATTTGATGCAAAATGCTGTTAAGCATGTAAGTTCTGTTTTCAATGATGTAGGGGTCAAGGCTGTGTTTTCAAAATTTATGCATGACATTGATGATGAAGAAGAATTCCGAATATAGTGGGACCAAATGCTTGATAAGTATGATGCATTCGACAATCATTGGTTGGAGCAGACTTTTCGCGTGAAGGAGAAATGGTGATGGCCATATATTATGAATTCTTGGACAGCTGGAATGAGTACTACTCAACTTAGTAAATCCTTTAATGCATTTCTAAAGGATTATCTGAATTGTGACCATAACTTGATGGAGTTCTTCATGCATTTTGAGAGGGTGCTTTATGAGAAGAGGTATAAGGAATTGGAAGCCGAGTATAATTTGTCCCAAAAATTGCTGAGGGTTTCAATTCCAACTTTGATGTTAAAGCAAGTGGCAGAGATTTACATGAAAATAATTTTTGAGGAATTCCAAAATGAGTATGTGCAGTCCATTGAAGCATCCATTATAGACACTATTAATGATGGTAAGAGCACCATATTCACAATAAGAACAATGGTAGATGGAAAAAAAAGATAAGATTGTGACAATGGATAGAGGGGGTTCTTTGAGTTGTAGTTGCAAGAAGTTTGAAGTGAAGGGCATACTATGTCGACATTGTGTCAAGGTGCTTAGAGATATATTCAATGCAACGGAACTTCCTCCACAATATATACTCAAACGATGGACTAAAAAAGCAAAGGCTGAACGAGTGAAAGATAGATGTGGGTCTGAAGTGAAGGCTGATGTGAAATTACATCAAAGTGACCGATATCGGTCATTAATGACCATGTTTAGAGCAATAGCGAGTAGAGCCGCTGAAAGTGAAGAAACTTATCAGTTGTTAGTTTCAAAAGGTGAAGAATTGAGTGTAATGGTTGAAGACAAATTAAGTCTCCACATTTGTGGTCAAGTGGAGGTAACTGATTTGAGAAATTCGTCAAGCAACGCATGCCCACAGAGTGATGAAGTAGATTATCCAATCCAAGCGAAGGGACTGAAGAAAAGAGAGTCAACTAGTAAGGGAAGAAGGAGGATCAAAGGCAGGATAGAAAAATCTATTGCAAAGAAGAAAATGATGCAATCTATTCAGGATTGGACATGACAAATTGCATATGATTAAAATACAGTAGATTAATAAACTAAAACATTAATTTTATTTAGTAATGACCCACTTTCATTAAGGTTTTTTGTTGTATGTAGGGTGCCGCTGATTATACTCCCCAATGTGAATCTCAGCCTCATTTCAGCATGGGTAATAATTCTATTCAGGTAATATTTAATAGTAATGTGGTCTTTATATGGTTAGTTTTATGAATTCATTTCATTAAGTTCGTTCATTATATGGTTAATTGTTGTTATCTGTAATTGGTTTGCTTGGCAATGTAGTCGGGTGGTACTATTTACACTTCCCATGGTGAATCACAACCTCATTTCGTCATGGGTGGTAATTCTATTCAGGTATTATGTAATAGTAATGTGGTCTTTATATGGTTAGTTTTATGAATTCATTTCATTAAGTCCGTTCATTATATGGTTAATTTCCGTTCATTATATGGTTAATTGTTGTTATCCTTAATTGGTTTGCTTCGCAATGTAGTCGGGTGGTACTGTTTACACCAAGGTGAATCACAACCTCATTTCGTCATGGGTGGTAATTCTATTCAGGTAATATGTAATAGTTTATATCCTTTCATTGGGTTGCTTGGCATTTAATTTTTGTTATCTTTAATTGGTTTGTCTGGCAATGTAGTCGAGTGCTGCTATTTATACTTGCCAAGGTCAATCACAATCTCGTTTCATCATGGGTAGTAATTCTAATCAGGTAATATTTATTTGTGTGCAAGTTTTTAAGAAAATGTTAAATAATGACCATGTTATTTATTCAAATATTTTGTTTACATACTTTATATTGGTTGTATTTAGGATCATGGTCTTGGTGTCAATTTTTCTCAATCACAACCTCGTTTCATCATGGGTATTAATTATAACAAGGTAATATTAATGTTCAATAATGTTTCTTTTGTTTTTAAAAATTTTTGGTTACATACTTTATATTGGCTGTATTTAGGATCATCGTCATGATATCTACATTTCTCCATCTCAACCTCGACCTCAAGTTCTTATGGGTGGTACAAGTGGTCCTCCTCTTACGTATGGTACATATGATATGAGTTATAATTAGTGACATAGTTTATATTTAAAATGTAGTATACATTGTAATCGAAGTTGAATAGATGGTTTGGTCTATTGCAGGGAAATAACACGCCTCAGTCAATGCCCTCTGTGTATCCCACTCACAGATCTTTTCAGGAGTTGCTTCGAGGTACAAGTGTTAAAAACTTTGCAGTCCAACTCTCGCAAGCCTCACATAGTCCTGCTGACAGTCATGTAGATGGACATCCTTGAGAAGTTTATTTTATCTTCATTTGTTTTGGACATATGTATTTTGTGTTGTACAGATTTGGTTTGGTTTATTTTGTGTTGGACAAATTTATTTTGGTATGGACAAATTTTTGGACTAATTTAGACTTGGACAGGTTATTTCTGGACAGATTACTTGTTTCTGCACAGATTACTTGGTTTGGGTTGCACATATATTTTTTTTAAACAGATTTATTTTGTTCTCCATAGATTTGGACAGATTTATCTTGGCATGGACAGATTTTTGTACTGATTTAGACTTGGACAGATTATTTGTGGACAGATTACTTGGTTTGGGATGGATAGATTTTTTTTGTTATGGACAGATTTTTGGACTGATTTAGATTTGGACAGACTATTTCTGGACAGATTACTTATTTATGCACAAATTACTTGGTTTGGGTTGGACAGATTATTCTCTTTGTTTTGTGTTGCACAAGTTTATAATGTTTTGGACAAATTTGGAATGATATGGACATCCTATGGACAGTTTTCTTTTATTTTGGTCAGATTTGGTCTCATGAATGTTGGACAGATTTGGTTGTGTTATTTTGTGTTGCACAGGTTTATACTGTTGTGGACAGATGTGGAATAATATGGACAGATTTGGACAGTTTTGGTTGTCTTATTTTGTGTTGCACAGGTTTATAATGTTGTGGACAGATTTGGACAGTTTTGGTTGTCTTATTTTGTGTTGCACAAGTTTATAATGTTTTGGACAAATTTGGTCTCATGAATGTTGGACAGATTTGGTTGTGTTATTTTGTGTTGCACAGGTTTATAATGTTGTGGACATATTTGGAATGATTTGGACAGATTTCTTTTGTTTTGGACAGATTTGGTTTCGGTTTGTGTTATTTTGTGTTGTCTGCACAGATTTGGATAGATTTATAATGTTTTGGACAGATTCGGTTATGTTGTGGACAGATTTGGTTGTGTTATGTTGTGGACAAATTCAAAACCTGTGCAATAGATTTCATTTCTTTTATAAAAATAATGAATGAACAAATATAAAATAAGGACAAATTATGTTGTGGACATATTTCATTTCTTTGTTTTGGACAGATTATGTTGTGGACAGATTTCATTTCTTTTGGACAGATTTCACAGGTGAAGAACAAGTATGACCTGACCAACAATAAGAATATAAAATAATGAAATCTGTCCACAACATTATAAAATAATGAAATCGTCAAGCATAGGTAATTTCAGGTAATGTCATTGACAGAAACAAAAAAAGAAACGCATCACATTCGTTAAACATAGGTAATTCCATTAAGCTTTACATATCAACATTCATAGTTTAAGGTTTACAACATTCAAAACCCAAATACATCCACCAAAAAAAAAAAAAAAAAAAAAACAAAAAACCAAAAAAATAACTAAAAGGTTACATTCACTTCAGTAGTGCTATTAGCATGGTAAAACCAATCAACACTATGGTTGTGAACATAAACAGTTTCATAGCTTCTTGGTTTGCCTCAACTCGTTCCAATCTATTTATAATTTCATTGAGTTTGTCAACATCATAATCATAGCCTCTCTCATCTTCATTCTTCATATGACTAGCTTTACTTTTTCTTTGGATATTTGATGCATTCCCAGTCGAAGCTGCTCCCCACCCAAAGTACTCGCACATCCTATCTGCACACTTGAAATATAGCCTCCCTGGATTTTTCTCTAATTCTGATATGAACACTGCAGCTTTTTTTCCACAATTGCATCTTCTATTTTGCAAATATCCAGCATCAATGTTTGAACCCATTGACATGATCCTAGTAAGAGCATTTTATGATACAATCAGTCCATTACAACTTAAGACAACATTCAAACAAAGATGTAAAATAAAACACTAATCAATGATATAATAACCATTTGTCTACTAAACATTGTCATTTCATGTTTATGTTCATTCTTAATGTTATTTTCATGTTCATGTTCATCCTAGTCATATACAGAGTTCATGTTCATTCCTAGTTTATATACATAGTTCATGTTCAAACCAGTAAAATAGCACACTGTTGTTTACATGCATTGTCATTATTCATGTTTTGTTTGACACAAGCAACTGCCCTGTTTATTCATGTTTTCAATAACCATTGTCATTATTCATGTTTTCTTATTTTTTTTTTGACACAAGCAACTGCCCTGTTTGGTTCACATTATTTTGTTACCTGAAATGAGAGGAGATTTTCTCCTTGTCCAAAGACAATGGGACCAATATAGATCAAACAGTCCTGCTGAATCATGTATTGCTCTATATTGGTCCAATATTGATCAAACAGTCCTGCTGTCAAACAGTCCAAGTCCTGCTGAATCATGTATTGGTCTATATTGGTCCAATATTGATCAAACAGTCCTGCTGTCAAACAGTCCTTGTCCAAAGAAATTATTTGATCTATATTGGTCCAGACCAAATTCAAGACTCAACCATTCATTTTCAGAACTCAAAGAGTCAACAGAGTCCAAAAGTGTCAAAAGTTGAATTCCTCAATCATTCTGTTGCCATATAAAAGGAAAAAAATCTGAATCATGTCTCTCTTAGATCAAACAGGGCAGTCCTGCTAAAAAATTATTTGATCTATATTGGTCCAGACCAAATTCAGGACTCAACCATTCATTTTCAGAACTCAAAGAGTCAACAGAGTCCAAAAGTGTCAAAAATTGAATTCTTCAATCATTCTGTTGCCATATAAAAGGGAAAAAATCTGAATCATGTGGCATTCCTTTTAAAATTGAATTCCTCAATCATTCTGTGTCAAAATGAATTCCTCAATCATTCTGTGTCAAAAGTGTCAAATAAAAGGAAAAAAAAATCATTTTTAATAGTAATGTGGTATACATAATAGTCAATAGATTAACACAATCATTCTGTGGAACCCAGATTAAGGAAAATTGGACAAATGTCTCTTCATACTGTTGATGGATTTGTTCAATTTATAACCCAGATTAAGGATGGATTTGTTCAATGTTTCTTCATACTGTTGGACAAACATGATGAAAAACCGAATTTGTCCAATAAATTGGGAATAAAACAAATCCATCAACAGATTAATAGATTAACACAAACAAATGAACAGATTAACACAAACAAATCCATCATTATTCTAGAAACACCAAATCAACAGATTAACACAAACAAAAATTGGGAAAAAATTGAACAAAAATAACACCAAATCTGTTTCAACAGCAAATCCATCAAACTCAACATAAATCAAAAGCATCTATTGGCAACAAAATCATATTAAAAAAGTAAAAACCACGAAGGGACGAAGGGAGAAAAATGAGAATGAAGACGAACGGACCTCGTCGCCGTCGCCTGCCGCTTCCCCTCACCTCACCGCTGCCTCTCCTCTCCTCGCTGTAGTAGCCTCTATTCTCTATTCGTCTCACTAGGGTTCAACACCAGACAACAAAGGCTGAAGCAACATATAAGAAATGAGAGAAAAATAAATAAAAAATAAAAATAAAAATGGTTAAAAAACGACGTCGTTTTTTACCACGGCAGGGACCACGGCAGGAAAGTATGGCAGAAGATCTAGACTCCATGAATTTGGATATTTTATCCTCTATATGTAAGCTATACCATTACTCTTACGTATTGGGTGAAAGTCTATTGCATCCATATATCATATTTTAATTTTTAGAGATAATTACCACACAAAAAAAAAAAAAAAAGATTTGAAACTTATAATAAAATAAATTTTTAATTTGTAATTTTGTTAATTTAAATTTCAAAATTTTGATTTGATTTCAATCTAAACTATTCACCTATTTTAATAAGTAAATCAAAAGAAAAAGAATATTTTAGTTATTATATAACTATACATAAAATGTCTAAAATATCATTTTTCATTGAGTTTAATGAGTAAAATGTTTTTTTTATTTTATTTTACTTAACGAAAATAAGTAATAATTTAAATTGAAAATAAATCAAAAATTTAAAATTTAAATTGATAAAATTAAAAACTAAGGGTTTAATTTGTTAAAAGGGTCAAATCTTAGGGTTATTTTCGTAATTTCCCATAACTTTTATATTCAATAATTTGAATTCGTCTCCTCAAGGAAAAACAAAAAAGTCTTCCCATAATTTTTACCAAGTCTTCATTTTCCAAGCCACTTCAACTTATATAAATTCAACACTAACGTCTCATTCTTGGAAAAGGGTAATTTAGTAATTTTTTAGTTATTTGATTAAAATATAAGTTAAAAAAAAATTAGTATATTTGGAATAACTTTTTAATTTTTTACGAAAAAATGTACAAAAAATAAAGAAATTTTTTTTTTAAATATTTTTGTATAAACTATTGACTTTTTAACTTTTTTTAATAATTTTTTAACTGAAAGTGTCACTTGGCAAACGAGGCCTAAGTCTCTTTCTCTCCGTATCTCTCCCATTCATTCATTCAATCAAACATTCTCTCTCAAAAATGGAACACTTGAGACCATTTGTGATCACTAACCTTTCTGCAACAGAACTAGAATACATCAGGCTCTTCGGCAGGATGAAAGTCTACGCCGTTGTCTCCATCTCCGGTGGCCCTCCAACTGGTTATAACATGGAGTTCACAACCCATGTCGATATGGAAGGAAACAACAATCCCAGATGGAACACTGTCATGGATTTCAAACTCCATGACCCATCTCTCCAAAACAACCTCCTCTATCTCAATTTCAACTTCCATTGCCGTCGAACCTTGGGTGACAAATTCATCGGCCGAGTCAGTGTCCCCATCAATTCCCTCCTCGCCATGATATCTAGTAAGAGGACCGCTTCTCAGGCAGTCCGGTACCCAGTTATGACGTTGTCTGGGGAGACGCATGGCTTTGTAGACTTCTGTTTCGGATTTGGGAACCCAAATCGTCCATTGGGACCGCAACAATCGGCTCCGCAGTGGCAGCCACCAGCAGCAGCAGCAGCAGCAGATGTAGCGTTGGAGGTCAAAGTTGAAGTTAACTACTGGCAGAGTTATTATACAAGGGGTGGTGATTCATCCCACTAATTTTTGAACCACTAATAGCACTAATGAACTAAAAAAAAAAAAAATAAACAAACTCAAGCCAAAACATCACATCACTTTGGTGGGACCCCTGTGTCACATCATTAGTGATGCTCTAGTGCTCCCAATTTAGAGTTCTAAAACATTATTGTTATACAAGTGAGCCACAGACACTGCAAAACCAAGTCAATTATGGTAGTAATGCTCAGGTCAATGATGATCAAGCCAATCAGTTTGATGATGATGATCAGGCCGATGATGATCAAGCCAATCAGTTTGATGATGATGATGATGATGATGATGGTGATATGTGAAATCCTGTATTTTTAATATGTTAATATTTTAGTGATATTGGTGATTTATTATAATAATTTAGTGGTGAGATTTTTAGTAGGAAAATCTTTATATTTTTTTTAAAAAATCTCTTTTATACTATTTTATTATTATTCATGTTTTTTTTTAAAAATAAATTGAAACATTTACACACGAGTTCTAATTTATAAACTTATACCTCATTAATTTTTAACTAAGATTTTTTAGATTTTCGAGTCTCACTGAATTTTAATAGTCAGAATTGACCTTCAAACAATGATTGTTTATCATTTTTCATTATCTATAAAGGAATATGATAATTTGACATTTATTTTGATTTTTAAAATTTTAAAATATCAACTTTCAAATTGAAAAACTAAAAAAAATAAAAAATTCTGTGTAAAAAAAAAAGCTAACTAATATTTGAAAAAATTGAATTATTTTTTTATACAAAATTAAACATTGTGTCTATAAAAGAGCATGATAATGAAACATTGATGTGCAAAATTGAAAAAAAAAATGAAAAATGAAAAAATTAATAATATTTTCAATTTTAAAACTAAAAAAAAAATTGATAATATTCTTGATTTTATTGGATAGTTGAGTCAAACTAATAAGTAAAAGGACAAAAATATTTAATCTCATACTCTATTTTTTTTTTCTCATCAGTAAGTGAAATAATTACTTGAAACATTACTACACAAAAATTGATAATATTATTAGTTTTAAAAATTAAAAAAAATAATAATATTTTTAATTTTACTAAATAAAATTTATTAATTAAAAAAAATCTTAAATAAGACTTAAATTATCATAATATTTATAAATAATTTTTTTAGATAATTAACTCAAATAAATTTAGCCCCATCATTACCCATAGTTTTCCATCATTTCACATCATCTTTAGGGCAAGTTTGGCATGTAGCCAAAAAGTTAAAAAGTCAAAAAGTTATTACTATTCACCAAAAATAAAAAATTACGGTTGCACAACTCCCAATTCTAATTTTTCCTTACACACTAATTTATACAATTTTTTAATACACATTTTTCTATAAAAATTTAAAAAATTAACCCAAACAATCATATATTTTCCTCAATTTTTTAGTCCAAAAATTAAAAAAATATACTTATTTAAGATATTCCAAACAACCTTAGGAGGTATTGGCGGACAAAGGGGGGAGAAAAAAAAAAGTCATGCCACCTTGACCATTTCCCGTCTGCTTTTTCCCTTCTTTTTTTTTTTTAATAGTATAATATCCGTACTATGTACGGATATAAATAAATAATAATTTTTTTTAAAAAAAATTAAATAATAATAAGAATTTTTTAATTTTATTTATTTTTATCAAAGTTATGCATAAATAGAAATTTTTTTTTTATTCTTATGTCATTAATTATATAGTTTAAGTTCTTAATAAAAAATATGCCATAATTTAATTGGTAAAAATCAAAGAATAAATCACAAAAATTAATTTTAATTTATCATATGGTAATGATAAATTATATTTGTCAAAATACTAATTTTTTTAATGTTTTGTAAAGCCTAAAAATTTGTCTCATCATTCATGAAAATTATAATTTGTCTTATATCATAACTCTTACATAAAAATGTTAGTCGATTCAATATTTACGCCAACTTAACATTTAACTAATTATTAAAAATTGTCTTGATCTATGTCCAACTTATGAATTGTTTAACATATTTATTTATTAACCTGATAAAGATATTTATAGGTATTTTTTATTATAAAAATGAGAAATATGGATATATTTTATCCATACTTATTAAAAATTTATGTTTAAAACTATTAAATGAATAGTTACATATATTTATGTATGAAAAGATTATCTAAGATAGAGCGGCCCTAAATTATAGGTCATATTCTAACCCTAATCTTACTCTTAATCTAAAAAATTGATCGGTTAATTAGTAAAAATATTTTATAATAATAAATTTAAACTTTATGTTTAAATTATATCATAATTTATTAAGTCGTGACCAATATAAGCTAGTTTGAGAGTTTTAATATTGGATTAAATACTAAAAAGTAACTTAAAAACAAAAAAAATTGATGGTAAGTAATATGGGATAAATACATGTGGTTAGATAGTTATAAAATATACATCTATATTCAACTTTTATATAGTAAAATCCGCAATTCGAATAAATCTCAATCACATATTACTTTTTTAAATCAATTATTCCCCCAAACTATTTGTTATTCTTTTAAGTAATACTTAATATTGGATTAAACGCTAAAAAGTAGCCTAAAAACAAAAAAAATGATAGTAAGTAACATGGGATAAATACATGTGGTTAGATAGCTATAAAATATACATCTATATTCAACTTCTGTATAGTAAAATCCGCACTTTGAATAAAATTTCAATCACACATTACTTTTTTAAATCAATTATTCCTCCAAACTAAGTAGTACTCACATTTTTAAAACTCACTTAAACAATACTCTGGCCGAACTCATCATCATCTTTGCTGCTACCATGCTTACTACCTCCACTACCTATTATGCAACTAGGGATGGCAATTTGAACCCGGCCCGACGAGGACCCGAACCCCCGACCTAGAATTGAGCGGTTTTTCCCCAAAAAATACTCCCGACGGGCTGGGAATGGTATTCAAAAATAAATCCCCGATGATATTCAGGCCGGGGACAGTGATATCCGCCTCAACCCCGCCCCGGCCCCGCCCTATCTACCTCTGAGAATAGTCCCGTATATATAATATATATGTTTAGGTTTTGCTTTGTTTTATTTTATCTATCTATCTATCTCAATCTTTAGAGCTGAGAGACCTCCCTCCCACACACAGACACAGTCTCTCTCTCTCTCTCTCTCTCTCTCTCTCATCAGATTTAATCCCAACACACCCATCTCTCCCTGTAATAACCCCGACCCTTGATCAACGTTAATCTGTATTTAATTATGCCTAACAGTAATTTAGATGAAATCCGGGGTTTAATTTGCATATGTATTGCATCATTTTTGTATTTCTATCTGTTCAAGTATAAAATGATCTGTTCGTGTCTATAAGTTTTGAACTGCAAATTGAAAGCCTTATCGGCATCCAAACCCGAAATTGTTTATACCCTTATGTTATTTGGAATTTTTAGAACCTTGTGGCAAGTTTTATTAAAAATTAATTCAGAGCGATTCGTTAAGTTGCGTTTGGTGGGCCAAATGTTTAATTAATGTGTTAAAATCACCATAATATAAATAGGAGCCCCTTTAACTCATTTGAGCTGATCTCTTCATTTCCTTAATGGAAAAATCTGGTACAACATTTTAGTGAGAGAGGGAGAGCAATTCTAGAGAGAGGGAAGGAGAAATTCAAAGAAGAATTGAAGATTTTGCTTGTATTCACCAAGATTGTGCTAGATTAAGTGAGATTCAAGGCTCTAGGTGAGGATTCAACCCCTAATTTGTGAACCTAAGTCATCTAGCATGAGATTTCTTCAAGATCATGAGTTTAATGATGAATATTGAGATTAGAATGAAGATTTGAGTTGCACTCCATGCATGCATGCATAAATTTCCATGTTTTGGGTTTGATTTCAAAGGTTTCTTCCATGCATGTGTCAATTTCACTCCCATTATGGTCATTCATCTTGCTTTCCATCAAATCATCAAGTTTCAAGTTGTTTTGTGGTGTTTGATCATGTTTTAAGAAGTTTGAAACAAGAAAAGTCCATGCATGTTTTACTCTTTGAATTTCAAGTTGAAAATGTGAGTTTTAACAAGTCTTTGAACCATGGTTTCTTGAAATGATGTTTTAAACATGTGGTTTCATGAGTCCTTAGGTGATTTTCAAAGTTGCATGCCCAGAAAATGAGTTTGGAAAGGTAGAATGTCGAATTTGAACCTAGGAGTGCAATCTGGAAATTCCAGAATTTGCATCTACGCTCGAGCGTGGGAGTTCACGCTCGAGCGACCATTCTGCGAGCGTGCACTCCGCTCGAGCGACCAAAAGTCCGCTCGAGCGTGAATTGCGAGCTCCCAGAAGTTTCATGTCTTTTACAGATCGCTCGAGCGAAGGTATGTGCGCTCGAGCGACCCCTCTCATAATTGCATGTCCGCTCGAGCGAGGGAAGCCACGCTCGAGCGTGGACCTATTTTTCAGAAAATTTGTCCAAGTGTTCCAAGGCATGTTTTGGCATCCTCATTGCATCCTAGGCATTCCTAAGCCTTAATTAAGCTATGGTAATGAGGTTATGGGTTAGAAACACACTAATGAATGAATGTGTTAAGTTAAGAGAATGCAAGGGTGTGTGTGTGTTCTAAGCCATGTGATAAGAATGAACATGAACCAACGTAATGTAAGCTAAGCCGTGTTGGCCACTTGAATGTATAATGATAAGATACGTTGTGTTATGTGCTTTTGTGATTGTAGGTCAAGACTCGAGGATTGATTGACCATTTACGGAACCACTGTGAGTAACGTTATCGTAAAGATACGTTTATATGAAATTATGTTCCAAATGAGATAAGATATGCTATGATTTCTGAATGATATATGTTTCTGTGAACGAACATTCCAAGTTTGAAATCTATTATGGCATCCATAGATAGTCCCAAGTCATGGGGGACGGCATGAAAATGCGGGTCCATGACATTTACGAGATCTCGTTAGCCACTTCATTGTGGTGATATGTGTTTAATCGGTGTCCGGGACCGGTTACTCTAGTCGGAAGACGTTATGTGATATGTTCGATATGTTCTATGGGATATGCCATTATTATGTTCTGACATGAGATGACTATGATTATGCTATGATCTGTTTTATATACGTATGAAATGTTCGGAATTCGTTACTAACCCCTTTACCTTAATGTTATTCACTGTGCTTTAGCTCACTGTTTGTATATATATGTATTTAGGTGAGCGTTTTGGAGTTCGAGCCCGAAGGCTTTTGCCCGGAGTTCTGTTCTGTTGTCAGCCAGCCTTTGTGCCTCACGAGGAGGTTCCCGAAGTGTCTTGGGTTCAAGTGTTGATTAATTCTGTTTATGCATGGGACTTTATTTTAATTATGTTGTCTGTACGGAAGATACCGTAATGTGTGTGGTATAATATAATGTATGGTTGACTTATGGTTATGTATATAAAGTTTTTAAAATATTCTATTTCATGTAAGTCAACACAGCTCATTGGACAACTATATTTATGTATTTGCTTCCGCTAGCCCCTTATCATATGCTTATCTGTTCAGAGGCCTTCGGTAATCCAAGGATTACTGGCCGGTTATGATGCTAAACCTATAGGGGCGGGTTTGGGTCGTGACAGAGTGGTATCAGAGCACGAGTTATACCGCACACACGTGTCCATATGAGCTATAGGATGTCCTAGAAATGAAATAGGGACATTGCATTATCATGTGAAAGTATGTGAACATAGATGAATTGAAATGGAACCTATATGCATGATCAAAGAAGTTAAATGGAATAACATGTCTTGATAATTTCAAATACCGAATGTGGAATTTGTGTGAACATGAATATATGAAAGTAAGGATCACGTGATCGTATCTGAATTGAACCAGAAGTGTAAACACGTCTGATATGAAATGAAATGTGAAATCAGTGAGAACTTTCCTTCTGTTAATGGTTACCCTATTTGTATAGATCAATGGAAAGGACAAGGAATGTAGGCGAATCTGAATCTTCTGACGCTAGAATTAGCCGGTTAGAGGAAATGGTTGGAGCCTTAACTGAAAATCTGAAACAACAGCAACAAGGGCAAACATGTGTACTTGAACCAATTAGTTATGATATGATAACACTGACACCAAAATACAATAAGATGAAACCACCGGAATTTCTGGGGGGTATCGAACCGTTAAAAGCTGAGGCTTGGGTTTTAGAAACTGAGAAAATATTTGGTGTATTTCCGTGTACTGAGGCACAGAAAGTTTTGTTAGCAACATTCACACTCAAGGAAGAGGCTAGGAGATGGTAGATGTTAGTGCGAAATGATAATGAGGGTGTGACATGGGATAGGTTTAAAGAAATTTTCTTCGAAAAATATTTTCCCCAATGCATCCGAGATAGGAAAGTATCTGAATTTATACAACTGAAACAAGGCAAAATGACTGTGGCCGAATATGAAACAAAATTTACTGAGTTAGCCCGATATGCACCCCATATGATTGACACCGACTACAAAAAGGCTAGGAAATTTGAAGGTGGGTTTGACTTAGATGTGTATGACCGAGTTGGCATCTTAAAATTACCAAAATACGTGGATGTTCTTGATAGGGCCTTAATGTCCGAAACAAACATAGCAGCCTTGAAAATATCAAAATCAACATCATCAACTGAACCCGAAAGAACAAAACAGAAAAAACAAAAAGTTGAAATGACTGGTAATTCGATGACCTCTACAACTGAAAAATTCGGGGCAATAACTGTGAACAAAGAAGGTCAGAGGAGCAATGTGAACAAAGATATACTTGTCTGTAAAGAATGTGGGAAACAACATTAAGGCATTTGTCGCTGTCTATCAGGAGCTTGTTTTAGATGTGGTCAGAAAGGGCACTTGGCTAAATCTTGCCCGCAAACTCATCCGAATAACAAATAAGCCTAAATCTACACCCTAGTTCCAGAAAATGCTCAGAACACTGAAATGACTAACGCAGGTATTACCCTAACCATGTGTAATTGTTTTATGAGAATTTGTGTGTAAATCATATGTTTCTTAGTTTGATATGATATAGATTGTAGACATGTTAATTGGGCAATTTGAATTGTTAGAATTATGAACCCATGATAATTGAACCTTGTGAACTGAACGAATTACCTGTGCTTTGGAAATCATTGGAACTTGTGAACAGTGGGAATTTGTCGGGTTAAACCTTTGTACCGTATTGTGAAAATTTAATATGAACTGTTAAGTGTGACCTTCTGAATTATGCTAGAACTATTGAACATGGCAACACATTATGACTGATCGTAACTTGGGAAATCTGTATGACCATGACTAGAATTGAACCGTTATGTATCGACTGACATCATCGAATGATTAGACCCGTGATCTCGTATTGCATATATGAATCAGTCACGTAGGGAATTGCTGAAATTGAGAACCTATGTCAGATGGGAAGAATGAACTTTTGCTTATGAATTTGTGAACGAATGCCTAAATGATAATTAATCTTAGACTCGTATCTGTATATGTATATATGTCCTCGCTTGTGAGACTATTAGAACTGATGGGATTGAACTGTGGTTAATGAACACTTTGAGACCTACTGGTTGATATGAACTATCATAACTGATCTGTTGAACCATACGTGAACTGCTAAATATGGAGACATATTAGTATTGACTGTATATGGAACATGTTTGAACTCACATATATCTAGACCTTTGCATGGAATGTCGGCTAATTACACTGTATCTAGACTGATTAGACTTATGACTTGTTGCCTTAATTATCATATCTGGAGGAACTATTTGTGTTTATCTGTATATAGAACTCGTGCATCTGTATTGGAAAGGTTGTTAGACTTTGGACATGTACATATATGACTATACCTTTGCTCAGAATGATCGATGTGACTATTTGTTGATGACCTTTGAACGGTGGACTGTGATTGTTGAACATTGACTAGACTGTTGACTAGACCAGTGAGCCTATGCTTTAATGACTATATGACCAATCTGAAACTTCTGTATAACGATCTGCTATTGTGTACCTTATGCTTGCATGAACTCAGTTGGGAAATCGCTATATTGACTGTGATGTTTACTTTCGATATGAACAATTATATACCTGTGCACCTACATGTGAACTTACTTGGGAAATGTAACACTGTATATGACCTGAACTCTTCGATATGAACTACTGTGATACATAACTCTGCTGTGATTTGAGAACCGAGGAACTTAGAACAACTGTAAAACTACTGACTATATACCTAAGCGAATGGAGTATGAACTATAGAATTGATGTACCTCGTCGGGGAGTGATAAGGAAAGAACCTTTACCTGATCTAATCTGATAGAACTGTAGTTTGATGAGACCTTTGTTTGACTGATAGAACTTCTGTTTGATGACTCACGCTTCGAACTTTTATTTGATATGACTGGGTAGAACTTTCAGTTGATATGGCCGGGTAGAACTTTCATTGATTTGATCTGAGGAGACCCTTATTGAAAGCCATTATCTGATTTGACTACATTATAGGGGATTGTAAGTTACTTATGACTGAATGACAGGACTGTGTTGCTAAGGGAATTAACCAAACGAAAATGTGAATTGGTCCTGAACACTTAGGAAGAATGTGAACCGTCAGTAGCAGACTATGTAACTATGAAATCTGGTACCTTATGCTTGGAAGATATAGGAATACTGTATATATATGACATGTGATTAATTACCTGGTATTACCGTTTGACCATGAACCTGTTTGACTAGAGGATGACTGCTTTGGTGTTACTATACTTCAGAATTGATGGGATTTGTTGACAACAGGCTGGTTTGATTATAAATTTTGACTATCTGGGGGTATATGTAATCAATATGACTGCTTCTGTATCGACACATAGTATGATTGAATCTGTGAAAACTGAGACTGGGGGAAAGTATATGAATGGTTACTTCGGAATTCCGTTTACTGATAACTTGTACGAAATTACCTTGTATTCCGGATAACTTCAGAATGACTTGGACTGACTGTGATGGAATACCGAACTGAGAACCGAATTGAACAAAAAAAAAACTGAATGATCGACTCGAAAATAAATAAATCGAATTTCGGTAACTTAACGGGGGAAAATTTCTTATGAAAATGGGACTGGTACAATCTATAACCCCGATAAGTGTTTGATATGAGTAGTGTGTGTAATAATGCAGTAAAGTTGTGTACAGCTATATTTATGTTCTATGTCATGAAGTAAGTTTTGCTTTCTGAAATGTTATATGTTGCATACTGAATGAATGTCCAATTTTTTGAAAAGTTTTGTGGCACCCTTAGTTCATATGGCCCTCGCCCAGGGGTAAGAATACCGTGGCCGATGGCCCTCGCCCGGGGGTAAGAATACCGTGGCTATGTATGTGGGTCTCAGGACCAAATGAATTTGATGGCTACAGGGTGTACCACGAATGATTATATGCAAAGTCTGAACATGTACCTGAATCTGTTCTGGACTAAAATCTGAATGTGTACAACTGTGTTACTATGGACCCTAACTTCTGTATATGATTTATGATTCTGTCTCTGTACACAGTTAAGGTTGAGATTGGGTTATGAACATATTTGTGAGCATGGTTATGCTCCTGTTTTGTAAAGAGTTGGAGTTGTTCGTTTTCTGATATAAGGTAACTCGAGTTTGGGGACCAAACTCTTTTAAGGGGGGAAGACTGTAATAACCCCGACCCTTGATCAACGTTAATCTGTATTTAATTATGCCTAACAGTAATTTAGATGAAATCCGGGGTTTAATTTGCATATGTATTGCATCATTTTTGTATTTCTATCTGTTCAAGTATAAAATGATCTGTTCGTGTCTATAAGTTTTGAACTGCAAATTGAAAGCCTTATCGGCATCCAAACCCGAAATTGTTTATACCCTTATGTTATTTGGAATTTTTAGAACCTTGTGGCAAGTTTTATTAAAAATTAATTCAGAGCGATTCGTTAAGTTGCGTTTGGTGGGCCAAATGTTTAATTAATGTGTTAAAATCACCATAATATAAATAGGAGCCCCTTTAACTCATTTGAGCTGATCTCTTCATTTCCTTTAATGGAAAAATCTGGTACAACATTTTAGTGAGAGAGGGAGAGCAATTCTAGAGAGAGGGAAGGAGAAATTCAAAGAAGAGTTGAAGATTTTGCTTGTATTCACCAAGATTGTGCTAGATTAAGTGAGATTCAAGGCTCTAGGTGAGAATTCAACCCCTAATTTGTAAACCTAAGTCATCTAGCATGAGATTTCTTCAAGATCATGAGTTTAATGATGAATATTGAGATTAGAATGAAGATTTGAGTTGCACTCCATGCATGCATGCATAAATTTCCATGTTTTGGGTTTGATTTCAAAGGTTTCTTCCATGCATGTGTCAATTTCACTCCCATTATGGTCATTCATCTTGCTCTCCATCAAATCATCAAGTTTCAAGTTGTTTTGTGGTGTTTGATCATGTTTTAAGAAGTTTGAAACAAGAAAAGTCCATGCATGTTTTACTCTTTGAATTTCAAGTTGAAAATGTGAGTTTTAACAAGTCTTTGAACCATGGTTTCTTGAAATGATGTTTTAAACATGTGGTTTCATGAGTCCTTAGGTGATTTTCAAAGTTGCATGCCCAGAAAATGAGTTTGGAAAGGTAGAATGTCGAATTTGAACCTAGGAGTGCAATCTGGAAATTCCAGAATTTGCATCTACGCTCGAGCGTGGGAGTTCACGCTCGAGCGACCATTCTGCGAGCGTGCACTCCGCTCGAGCGACCAAAAGTCCGCTCGAGCGTGAATTGCGAGCTCCCAGAAGTTTCATGTCTTTTACAGATCGCTCGAGCGAAGGTATGTGCGCTCGAGCGACCCTCTCATAATTGCATGTCCGCTCGAGCGAGGGAAGCCACGCTCGAGCGTGGACCTATTTTTCAGAAAATTTGTCCAAGTGTTCCAAGGCATGTTTTGGCATCCTCATTGCATCCTAGGCATTCCTAAGCCTTAATTAAGCTATGGTAATGAGGTTATAGGTTAGAAACACACTAATGAATGAATGTGTTAAGTTAAGAGAATGCAAGGGTGTGTGTGTGTTCTAAGCCATGTGATAAGAATGAACATGAACCAACGTAATGTAAGCTAAGCCGTGTTGGCCACTTGAATGTGTAATGATAAGATACGTTGTGTTATGTGCTTTTGTGATTGTAGGTCAAGACTCGAGGATTGATTGACCATTTACGGGAACCACTGTGAGTAACGTTATCGTAAAGATACGTTTATATGAAATTATGTTCCAAATGAGATAAGATATGCTATGATTTCTGAATGATATATGTTTCTGTGAACGAACATTCCAAGTTTGAAATCTATTATGGCATCCATAGATAGTCCCAAGTCATGGGGGACGGCATGAAAATGCGGGTCCATGACATTTACGAGATCTCGTTAGCCACTTCATTGTGGTGATATGTGTTTAATCGGTGTCCGGGACCGGTTACTCTAGTCGGAAGACGTTATGTGATATGTTCGATATGTTCTATGGGATATGCCATTGTTATGTTCTGACATGAGATGACTATGATTATGCTATGATCTGTTTTATATACGTATGAAATGTTCGGAATTCGTTTACTAACCCCTTTACCTTAATGTTATTCACTGTGCTTTAGCTCACTGTTTGTATATATATGTATTTAGGTGAGCGTTTTGGAGTTCGAGCCCGAAGGCTTTTGCCCGGAGTTCTGTTCTGTTGTCAGCCAGCCTTTGTGCCTCACGAGGAGGTTCCCGAAGTGTCTTGGGTTCAAGTGTTGATTAATTCTGTTTATGCATGGGACTTTATTTTAATTATGTTGTCTGTACGGAAGATACCGTAATGTGTGTGGTATAATATAATGTATGGTTGATTTATGGTTATGTATATAAAGTTTTTAAAATATTCTGTTTCATGTAAGTCAACACAGCTCATTGGACAACTATATTTATGTATTTGCTTCCGCTAGCCCCTTATCATATGCTTATCTGTTCAGAGGCCTTCGGTAATCCAAGGATTACTGGCCGGTTATGATGCTAAACCTATAGGGGCGGGTTTGGGTCGTGACACTCCCTCTGCTATCCTCCTCCGCTGTCTCACTGTCGATCTCTCTCACCGCCATTGCCGATCTCCCTCCGCTGTCCTCACTGCTGATCTCCCTCGCCGCCATTGCCATTCTGCTGCTTGTTTTCGTTCTCGTTGTCTTCGTCCTCATTTTCTTCAGCTTCTGGAATTGGATTGAACCGACACACTGATTTGGGAGACATCAATGGCTCATCATCGTTGTAAACCTTCAAATCAGACCGATCTCTGGTCTCTCTCTGGTTTTTTCTCTAGTCAAATCTGTATTTTTTTTAATAGATCTAAGGATATGACTGAAGGTGAATGTATGCATAGTGTTGATGTTGATCTAAGGATCTAAGGATTTTTTTTTTAACAGATATGTATTTCTTCTTGTTGTTTATTATTTGTGTTGTATATCTGTTCTTCCCTCTGTCTAATAAAAAAAAAAAAAAAAGAGGTCGGGGATTTTTGGGGTCAGGGAAACCCGATCCCCGTTAGGGGGCGGGGGTGGGGCGCGGGGAGTGGGGGGTAATGGGTTCCCCGCCGGGGATCGGGGACAGGGACAGGGAGTTTTTTACATTTGGGGATCAGGGACAGGGGGTGTAATCCCGTGCCCGGGCCCGGCCCATTGCCATTCCTATATGCAACTCTATTCTAGTTTTTGATAGCTGCAAACATAAAAAGAGAAAATGAAAAATGGGAAAAAGACTTGAATTTAGGTTTTCTTCTTCCATATATGAGTAATACTTTATTTTTATTTTTTTAATTCATAAATTATGGGATTGTATTCATTATTTTAAATTTTTATTTATTGATGGGCAAGCGAATTAAATATATATACTTTTTAATTTTTTACAAATTAAAAAAAAACTGAAAAATCTAGAAATCCCCTAGATGTTGATTTGTGATTAGTATCAATTTTAAGCAGTAAACAACAATCCCAATCAAACAATCAAGACAAATCGACACAACGATTTTACGTGGAAAAACCACAATTGGACACCTCTAATTGTGATAAAAAACCACGGGCAACAGCCATAAAACAATCCACCAAGAAGATATAAAGGAATTACACAGGTATACTCTCAATTACCTAGCGAATCCACGCCCGAATGGAACCAACCCCTATGTGCCTCTTCTAACCCCGTCTTCACCTCGGAATTGTCTTGACGATGAGCCACTCCAGAATCCACCAAAGCTTCAGGCTCGAATTCTTCGGAATCCACCGAAGAACAACTCTCTCTTTTGTGTAAAACAAACAAATAATCATTTGATGTATTCTCTTTAAACCATGAGTTGAATACTCAATCAAAACATCAAAGAAAACTAGCAAAATATCCCCAGATATAAACCTTAATATCCAAGAAGAAGATCTAGAGGAGTAAACCTAGTTTTGGAGTAAAACAACTACTTATAGAAATCCTAGATTTTGAAGCTCGCTCGAGCGAAGCTTCTCTCGCTCGAGCGAGGAACATATCTCGCGTGATTTCCATAAGTGGCTTCGCTCGAGCCACGCATCCTTCGCTCGAGCGAACAAACACCTCTTTCAGGTCTTTATGCAGATGCAGTCCTTCGCTCGAGCGAGAACTCCTTCGCTCGAGCGAGCAAGGGCGGACATGCAACTTTGAATGCAATTTTGCATTTTGCTTCGGGGGCACTGCCCCTCGACCCCGCCGTGGCACTACCCCGGACCTGCCAAAGGGCGCTGCTCCCTGGACCCCCGCGAGCTGACCGGGCAGCTCGATCCCCGTCATAATCAGCGAAGTAGCAATCTTTAAAGAATTAACATCACAAACTTCTCTGCAAGGCACAATTCGGGTTGGATTCGCATCTAAAAACTCATAGCCTCATTGAATAAAAAGTACGAAAATAAGTACAACTGAAAGAAGTTTTGTCAAATGGGATTGCCAAGAATAAAAACCTAACAAAAACAAAAAAACAAAAAAATAAAACAAAACAAAACAAAACAAAAGTGGAGTGAGTGGCTTAGGATTGAACATCTAATGAGACAATTATTCATATTATTATAGAGATCGACTTGATCCTATTTTTATGTGACTTTTAATGTCTAATCCAATTCTAACCTACTCAAACAACCAATTTTTTTTATATAATGTAATTTAAATATAAAGTTTAAAATAATAATTACCAAATATTTTTACTACTTGGCCAATCACTTTTTTTTAAGGATAAGTCTTAGGCTAGCTCACTTTAGCATTGAATAATTTTTTTAGACACAAGGATTCTCTAATAAACTTTTTTCTTAAATGTTCCTAAATAAATCATTATACTATATTAAATATGATGTATATCTGCGTATATAATTATCTTCAAGGCAAAAAAGAGATTGAAAGTGATGAGTTGTAAAAGAATGGAGAAATAGTACTGTTGAACACTAAAAATGTAATGTGTAAAATAAAAATTAAATATCAATTAACCTTTAATAACCTTAGAAAAAAATAATAAAAATGGTGTGGTGTTCTTTTACATGATATAACCTCTTTAGGGATAAACAAGTTGCATATGATATTTTAAAAAAATATTGGAACTGTGTAAGGTAGGTAAGGTTTTTTTAATCAGAGAGATAGCTTGGGGGAGGAAGAGAAAGAGTAGTGTTGGCTACATATTTCGTACAGGCCAATCGCAGCTTAAAACGTGGCTCATAAAGGGTAATGCGAAGAGTTAATGCAAGTCTCTAATCAGCGACAAACACATGGCAGTTCATATTGGTAATGGTGGGTCTGCGTTGCATGGAAGTAGTTAAAAGGCGCGAGGTGACGTGACCCAATAGTTACTCACAATTCAAATTCAAGAGGGAAGCCCAGCTGCAAAGAAGGCGTCGTGGGAGCAACTTATTCAGGGCCATAACCAATTATCGTGGAAGGGTATTTCGACGGTTAGAAGTCCACTTCGATGGTTACTATTAGAGAGTATAAATAGAAGAGAAGGCCCCAGAATGAAGGACCCAAACTCAGATCCAGAAACCAGTTTATTTACTTTATATTTCTTTCCAGTTTTACATTTCCAGTTCTTTACATTTTCAGCACTTCAATTCCTGCACTGCACTTCATTTCCTGCACTGCACTTCATTTCCTAAGAGTAGTTTCAAGTAGTCGCTGCTGTAAACTTTTTCAAGGCTGGGTCATTTCATTGTAAGTTCCTATTTACTTAATGAAATTCAGTTTCTGAATTGTTCTGTACTTGTTATTTCTTATTGATTTCTCCTAAAACACGTCACCAGTAAAGTCCTCTTCATTGAGGATGAAAGAACTTCAACACAATCGTCTGATAATTGATTGGCAATTAAAATTCTGTAAGGACTGATTGATCTTTGCTGGCACGCTTAAATTTACACTATTAACCCTCGAAAGTCAAAAAAGCCAATATATATTTTTTGGCACGCCCAGTGGGACAGTTAAAAATGACTAGGCGTAGAGTAAGAGAAGAAAATGAACACCTGCAAGAGGGTGTAGAAGGAGATATAGAAGTACTTAACCTAGAGGAGAATGTGATATCATATCCTATAGATGCCCATTAGATCCTCCACAAATGGTCGAACAGACCAACACTTCAGAATATACAACACATGTCCAACATACTATACAGGGCCATGAAACTAGACCTTCGACTGTCCCTTCGACCCAACCAATGAACCCATGTGGAGGTTTAGTAGATGCTATGGGGAAACAATTAATGTATACAATGGAGAGATGGGCAACATCCTTTTTGGATCGAATGAATTCTCATAAACTAATTGCCATAAGGCAGGTTGAATAAAGCATAAATGTTCTTCAGCATAGATTGGCTCGAGATAAACAGCTTATGCAAAATAATGGACAAACTAATGATCAGACTAGAAATCAAAATCATGAGAGGTCATCACCTGTGCCTCAGTCATGGTATGAAGCTCTTTCGAGACTATTAGCCAACCAAAACATGCCATTGTCCGCCAACAAAACCATACAAATTGGTGGATCTGAGCCAGCACAAGGGAATGGTTTGAGGATGTTTTCAAATCCTATGTTTGAAGCTATACCTGGCACACAGGGTTTCACTAATCCTGTATTTGAATTTACACCCAGGGTGTCACGACCCGCTCCCCGTACCCAAGGGTTAAGTATCGTGATGGCCAGTAATTGAAGTTACCTACGACCAATTCTTGAACAAATAAATAAACGTGAGTGCAAATAATATTTAAGTAAGGGTATTAAAATAATTATCAGAGCTTCTATTTTTATAACAAAATTTATTGACCAAAAAGGTCGATATTCACATATGAAGAATAGAATTATAAATACTATAAAAGTGCTATGTGTGTCTAGTCCGCAGCCCCGCGTCTAAAACTCTCCAAAAGCTATTTCTGAATTGCATTATTTTCTAAAAATTAGTAAATAGCTATAAGCACATGACAGAATAAGAATATTATACTCAGAGCATAATTACCATGGATAAACTTTAGGCTTAAAATAGATAAACTATAACACTTTTCTATTAGAGTAAATAAGTTGCTCATATTATAACAGAAATCCATTTCAGAAATCATATGATATTATACGAAAATATATAACCATAACCACGGTGCAGAACAGAACAGAGGTCAACGGATTCATGACAATACAGAGGTATGGATTCAAGAGGTGGCTTGCATGGATTCTAGAGGTGGCTCCCATAATAGTGTAGCACTTAGCTCTGCATAGCACTTTGCCCCACACAGAATAGAGGTCAATAGATCCATGACAAACAGAGGGCCACAAGGTGACCAATCAGAAGCCAATGGTTTATTTAAGTCCCCCAAGGCGTGGGACTCCCGTGGTGATACTTACAAAACATAGTTGTTTATAAAATCATGGTCAAATAATTATTAAAAGTTAAACAAACATATCCATGAGTTTCAATTAAAGCAAATAGGGGTCAGAAAATAATCCATGTAATTGAGATATTAATATAATTTATAAAACACAAATTGCGTAAAATAAATTATGGTAACTCAAAACGTATGTAAAATATATTATGGTGACTCAAGGTTGTTAGCACCATAAATCTGCAATTTTTATTATTTATATAATTGCAGGACACGTGGCATCCTTTTATTCATTTGGAAGTTAAAAGAAGTTATAGCTATGATGGAGAATATGAAGGACAAAGTGGATGAGTGGAAGGACACATGGCAGGACAAGAATGAAGATGGAAGAAATGGGTAGTTACTAAGTAGTTATTGCTGTATTTTTTCCTCTATAAATAGCCATTAATGGCTACATTGTAAAAGATCCAGAACTCAAATCAAAGACAGTTGATTTCAATATTTCTTGTCATTTTCCTTATCTTAGGAGTAGTTTAACATAGATTTATATTTCGAAGCATTTATTTTCAGCACTTTCATTTCGAAGCATTTCATGCACTTCCTTTTCGAAGCATAGGAGTAGAGGTAAGTAATTATTACTTTGATTGTTCACTCAATCGTCTTTCTCCATCTCCCTTTCTTCTTTTAATTTTTCTTTTCTCTACACTTTGGCAATTTTGAAGTCCTCTTTGTTGAGGCAAAAGAACCGTCAACACAATCGCTTGATAATTGGCTTGAATTTAATCTGTAAGGATTTTTCAATCCTTGCTGGCACGCTCGCATTTATAATATTTTCCTTCGTAGGAAAAATAAGCCAACATTTTTTGGCACGCCCAGTGGGACAGCCAAGTGTAAGAAATGACAAACAATTTGGATTTCGCCATTCGAACTTGTCAATTTGAAATATATTGGCGTGAAAGAAAAATTTTGGATCTTCAAGAAGAGATCCATTTTCTTGATGAAATAAACTTTCATCCATTACAATATTATTTGGTGGAAGAAAAAAGACACCATTTAATTGGAGAAACTCATCAACTTGATATGGAAATTCGCCAATGGAATGATGAGTTATCAACTCTGACTACCAAGTCTTTAACTGAGGCTTTAATGGTCGGAATTGGTGAATTTTTTCAGAATTTTTCCATGGTTGAAAATAGCAAAAGCAAAGAGTTGATTTCATCAATGGCTCGGGGGGTTCAAGAGTTCGTTTTTAAAGAGCCAAGTTATGAAATTAACACAACGAAAGAGCATGTTCTTGAGCCAAATTTGGCTAAAAATGATGTTCCATGTATGACTCGGGGGGTCCAAAAACCAAATTTTAGAGAGTCAAGTCATGAAAATAACATATTTATGGGTGATTTTCATAAGCCATTAATGGCTAACATGGAAAAACAACCCACTTTGCTAAATAATTATGAAAATCAATTCGGCGAAAGTTTTGTTTTTAAAACAAACATGGTCAAGAATGATGAACAAGCCACTGTTCATGAATTCAAAATTTTTGACATTTTTCAAAATGTCAAAAAGTATGATTTTTTATGGTCACACTATACCATGACTTTTGGTGTTCAAAATCCTTTTTGGATTTGTGGTTCACATCAAAATATAATTCTAATGATGTGGCTAATAAAATTAACAAATTGTTCTTATGAGTTCGAAGCACTAAGAACAAGGGATGACCATTTAAAATGCATGAATTTGGCTAGAAAAAGCCTATGCATTTAAATAAGTGGCTGAGAATGGCTTATCTTTTCAAATTGATGGCCAGTTGTTTGTATGTACACAGTCAAAGCATCGAAGATACATTCGAAGAATCAAGAGTTGTTTCGAAGGTTGATTACTTCGCCTTCGAAGCTGTGTAAAGCTTTGCAGATACATTCGAAGCATCAAGAGTTGTTTCAAAGGTTGATTACTTCACCTTCAAAACTGTATAAAGCTTTGAAGATACATTCGAAGCATCAAGAGTTGTTTCAAAGGTTGATTACTTCACCTTCGAAACTGTATAAAGCTTCGAAGAAACATTTGAAGCATCAAGCCTAACCTTGAAACTTCATTGTAAGTATCATCATCCTATATCAATGCTTCCAACCTTCGAGGCGTGATGTTGTTCCTTCAAAACTGTGCCGCAAGACCTTCGAACGATGAATTTGGTTTTTTATACCACCTTCGAAGCTTGTTATTGGTCATCTAGTTATAATTTCATACTCATTTGAAGCACCTTATTGGTGTTGTTATATCATTCGAAGCACTTTGTTGCTTAGATTAGTCATGTGCTTGGTTCGGCCCTTCAAAAATTCGAGTAAATATCATTTTTAAGGGCCGCGGGGGGTAATGTTAGCACCATAAATCTGCAATTTTTATTATTTATATAATTGCAGGACACGTGGCATCCTTTTATTCATTTGGAAGTTAAAAGAAGTTATAGCTATGATGGAGAATATGAAGGACAAAGTGGATGAGTGGAAGGACACATGGCAGGACAAGAATGAAGATGGAAGAAATGGGTAGTTACTAAGTAGTTATTGCTGTATTTTTTCCTCTATAAATAGCCATTAATGGCTACATTGTAAAAGATCCAGAACTCAAATCAAAGACAGTTGATTTCAATATTTCTTGTCATTTTCCTTATCTTAGGAGTAGTTTAACATAGATTTATATTTCGAAGCATTTATTTTCAGCACTTTCATTTCGAAGCATTTCATGCACTTCCTTTTCGAAGCATAGGAGTAGAGGTAAGTAATTATTACTTTGATTGTTCACTCAATCGTCTTTCTCCATCTCCCTTTCTTCTTTTAATTTTTCTTTTCTCTACACTTTGGCAATTTTGAAGTCCTCTTTGCTGAGGCAAAAGAACTGTCAACACAATCGCTTGATAATTGGCTTGAATTTAATCTGTAAGGATTTTTCAATCCTTGCTGGCACGCTCGCATTTATAATATTTTCCTTCGTAGTATGTTGGCTTTTTGGCTTTTCGAAGGGTATTTTTGTAAATGCGAGCGTGCCAGCAAGGATCAATCAGTCCTTACAGAAATTATAATTGCCAACCAATTATCAGACGATTGTGTTTTAGTTCTTTCAGCCTCAATGAAGAGGACTTTTACTGGTGGCTTGACTTAGGAGAATTTAAGAGAAATAACAGTTAATGTGAAGAACAATCGAAGTATTTCATTAAAATGAACACTTACAATAATTCAAACTCAGCCTCGAAGAGGTTTACAGCAACAGTCTACTTGAGTCTACTTGAAACTACTCCTATGAATCGAAGTGCAGTGCTGGTATTAAAGTGCAGGTATTTAAAGTGCAGGTATTTAAAGTGCAGGTATTTAAAGTACAGGAAATGTAAGACTGGAAAGGAAAATATGAAATAAAGACTGGTTTGTATGATCTGAGTCTGGGGTCTTTTCTGAGGGCTTCCCTGCTATTTATACTTGTCAAAGATGACCTTCGAACTTCACTTCGAACCGTCGAACTACTCCTCCATGATCGATGATCATGCTGCCTTAGAAGTAGCCCCACTATGCCATCTCTTGCAGTTGAGCTTCCCTCCTGTATTTGAATTTGAATATTGAGTAACTGTTGGAGCCACGTCACTTTGTATCTCCTTACTGATCCAGTGCTACTCAGATCATGTAAGTACCAATGTTCAATGCCACGTGTTCGATCAGGATCGAAGACTTGAATTATCTTCCCATAATACCCTTATTCTGCCACGTGTCAAACTATGATTTGGTTTTACAAAATATGTAGCCAACAAAGGTATAACATAATTCACCTTAATATTAATTCTAACTCTTACTTTTCGTTCACTAGGACCCACTAAATACTCCAAACTAAACTCAAAGTTTTATATATAAAAAACAAAACTAGCGACCAGAGAGAGAGAGAGAGAGAGAGAGTTTTGGGGAAATTGTCAAGATCCTTAGATGATTGCCATCTATATAGGCGAGAAGGCGTGGGCAGCAAGGGAAGTAGAGGGCACGCATCCTTTTTGTATAGAAAATGTTACGTTTCAGTGTATTTCGGTCTAGGAAAAATATAGAGAAAAATATAATAAAAATACCATAATACTCAGAAAATAATATCGAATAATAATATAAAGTTAAAATTATTTTTTTGAAATCATTTATAATGAAATAATACTAATATAAAATTTAAGAGACAACTTAAATTTTCAGGTTGTTACATGAGGGGTTGGAGGTGTTTCCTGCGGTTGGAAGGGAAACAACACATGTTCCTTCTCATATAACACCCTTCACAGGGCATATCCCAAGGTAGGTTCTGAGAGGTCAGCCATACCTTCAACAGTAACCAGTACAACAAGGGCAAACAGTCCTGAATATACCCATATATGGACCAAGATTTCCTCAAGCACATGATGTTCCTCCAAACCCTGTGTTTATTCCTTCAAGAGTGGTCCAACCAGCACAAAACATGGTTCCTAGGGACCAAATTATTGATATTGTTAGAGAGATGTGTGGACCTATGGCTTGGGGGGTCTAGACTCCGGTGTACAGAAAACCTTACCCAGAATGGGTGGATAGGGTACATGAATATCCAAGGGGGTTTAGAATACCAGATTTTGTCCTTTTCTATGGAAATGGAAACCAGTCAACAGTGGAACAAATTGCTAGGTTTACAGGCCAGTGTGGTGAGTTAGCTAATAATGATTACATAAAACTGAGACTTTTTTCCAAATTCTCTAACAAGGGCAGCCTTCGTATGGTATATAAACCTTGCACCGGGCTCTATCCAAACTTGGCAACAAATGGAGGAAACATTTCATACCCAATTTTTCCAAACAAAACCAGAGGTTTCTATAGCAGATTTGGCAAGATTGAGTCAACGGTCTGATGAGAAGGCTTCTTAATTTATTGCCAGATTTAAAAGGGCACGAAACAAATATAGGGTCATGCTACTTGAGTCTGAATTCGTAAGATTGGCTCAAAATGAGTTGGAATTTAGGCTTCGAAAGAAGTTTGATGCAATTGAATTTCGAGATTTAGTAGAATTAACCTATAAAGTTTCTAGATATGAAACAATGGTGGAAGAAGAGTAGGATCGAAATAATGCATCCTATAAAACCTATTATAGGGATCCTAACTACGAAATTGATGTAGTACAGATCATAGGAAAAGAACCTATAACCTGTGAAGCATTGATTCAGCAAGACACTACAATAGACCAATAGTTTAAAAAGAATGGCCTTCATAGGAAATATTCTTTTGACTTAACAAAAGCGGATGACATTTTTGATCATTTGCTTGCAGCAAATTTCCTAAAGTTACCAAAGGGAGTTAAGATCCCTACTCCTGAAGAACTTAAAGGAAAACGGTACTGTAAATGGCACAATTTTTGGTCTCATTCAACTAAAAACTGTATTATTTTCCGAGATAGGATCCAAGAACAGATTTGGAAGGGGGGGCTAAAGTTTCCAACCAAGATTGAGAAAGCCATGGGAATTGACACTAACCCATTTCCAGAGATTAGAGAGGCTGCAGCCAATGTTGGCATCCTAGATTTTCAAAACAACAATGATTCATCCCCCCTTTTCCCCCCACCCCTTTTGACCCCCTCTCTCTCTCATTGGTCCCCTTTTCTTTTTCTTTTTCTTTTTTTTCCTGCTCCTCCAATCACCACCAGCCACGTGGCAAAGGGGTTGAGGGGGTGACCCCCAAAAGGGGGTCCCAAGCATTATTCTTTTCAAAATCTCTCCTTGAAAGAATTAAAGGAAGTCACCATGCAGATGCATGTGGCCAGCCAGGTTGCCTTCAGGAAGGACACAAGAAGTTCACCAGCCGGTGGACAAAGTTCTGTAGGCTAAAAAGATGGCTCTAGTGAAAAGATGTTGGATGACGACACCCTCGAAGTCGCTGTAGTGTAGAGGATGTGTCCCAAGTGCAGGATGTGTTACAAGTGACTGAAAAGGCTCCCAATTGATGGGAACAGTATTACAAAGAGGTACAGAGAAACCGAATAGCCAACACCTAAAAAAAAAGGCCATACCTAACTGGTCCTAGACATCATTCATCCTCGGTTGCCCCCCCAGACACCAAGATGCAATCAAAAGGAAAGAGACCCTTGCATAAAACCAGGCCACCTAGTGAAGCCTAAATTTGGCTCAAGGCAAGGAATGAGGCTTAGTGGTTGGCCTCCAAGTGCTGCTTCAAAGCCAGTTGTGAAGACAGGAGTAGCAGGCTCAGCAACAAGAATAGTGGGTTCATGGGTTCTTGGGGTTCCAGATTGGTTTGTCATACAGTGCAAAACAAACCTAAAGTAATGCCTGCCCAAAGCAGGACTTTCGGGAACAAGGAAAGAATGATCAAACCCCCTTTGGTAGCTCCGAACAATTGGGTTCTGCTCAAAAACCCCAAAACAAGGGAACCAGATACGGTTACTATAATTTCTAGGTCCCAAAGGAGGAATATACAACGAAGATACACCCAGTATTAGACGGATATGAAAGAAAGTGGAGAAAACACTTCTTTGGCACAGTCAAAGGGCCAGGTAGAAGAAAAAGAAGGTTCAAGACTTGCTTCTAAGATCAAAGAGGGTGCTAGTAGAGAAGAGTTGGCCAGAGTTCATGTTGAACTAAAAGCCAAATAAAGAACCAGCCTAGCAGGTCTTGAAAAGGCCTTGATGGAAAGTGATAGTGAGATAGAAGGAGAAGCTGAACTAGGCCAAGAAAAGGAATTGACCGAAGATGAAATGTTCGAGGCTTTCATGGCTGAACAGACCTTCCTGGTGGAGAAGCCAACAGAAGCAGATCATAAACCAACTACTTTCGAAGGAACCCACTAGCCCTGAGGTACCAGAGTGTAGTATGGAGGATGCTTCCTAAGCTTTAGAGCAGACCCATATAGAAGGAGAGCAATCACAGCCAGTGGTACAGTTTGGCTCATTCCCTCCAGTGCCAATAAATATGGTCTATGTGCTGCCACAAGAATTCCAAGCTGATGAGGGAAACCAAGAAGGTCAGGAAGATGACCCCATCCTAGTTTCTAGTGAAAATTCACAGGCCAACATGGTTCAAGATGAGTTAGAAGTGGCCAAGCCAATAGAAACTGATGAAGAAAATGAGGAGATGAGCATTAACCTCTCATACCCCTTCGAGTACCCTACAACATCTATGACCTAGCACGTTAAGCCCCTGTATATCAAGGCCTACTTTGATGGGATACAAATGAACAGGGTGTTAGTAGACAATAGGGCAACAGTGAACCTGCTTTCGAGGTCCTCTTTGAAGAAGTTGGGGAAAAAACCCCCTAGGTTGATCCCAACAAGTACAACCATTGATGGTTTGTAGGGATAAGCAGATGGCTCAGGGTATTTTGCCCATCAACTTGAGTGTGGGAACCAGAGATTGCATGACGGTATTCTTTGTTATAGACAACAATGCCAAGTATAATGCTTTGCTTGGCAGGGATTGGATTCACACCAACAAATGTGTACCTTCCCCTTTACATTAGAAAATGATGATATCACTGTGCAATGAGGAGACAGAGGAGATCGATGTAGATCCACAGCCCTTTTTTGCTTGTGCTGATTTTGCAAAGGCCAAGCTATACACTGAAAGAGTGGTACCACTCAGTGTGTTGAGAAAGTCTGATGAAACAGCTGAAGTGATGGCTGATGAGGAAGTAGCACACCTAAAGCATCTAGTACAAGAGAGTGCTGATGAAGAGTTCTTCACCAAAGATGACAATGATGCCTGGTTGTAGGCAAGAAGATCAAGACCAAGAAGCCAGACCCTTGGCTTTAATCAAATTTTTAGCATTGGATGTAAAGTCAATACTCCAAAAGGTGCAGGAACAAGAGAGAAAAGCCATGGTGATTGGTTATAATCATGAGCAATGAAAGGCCTGATTTTTGGCCCTTGGTAAATACTGTGCATTAGACATTGAAATAAAAGTCCAGGAGATACAAGAAAAAGAGGCTTTGTGGACAGATTTTGTCTATGAAGAAGAGAGTAAGGATGTGGAACCAGAAAGGATAGAGGTAGAGCCAGATGAAAAGGTGGCTTTGAAGACGGAAGAATTTAAGGGGGAAGCATTAGTGAATATCCAAGTGCAAGACCCTTTGGAAAAAGTTAATCTAAGTGAAGGTTCAACATAACAACCTACTTATATCAGTGTTTGGTTAGATCCTAATGACAGGAACCAGTTATTGGTTGTCCTGAAACAATATAAGGATTGTTTTGCTTGGTCTTATAATGAACTGCCTGGATTGGACAGATCATTGGTGGAACATAGGCTCCCAATGAAGCCTAATTTCAGACCACATAAGCAAAAGCCAAGACAGATGAGTCCTGAAGTGGTTTAAAAGGTGAAAGAAGAGATTGTTAGGCTTCTTAAAGTAGGCTTCATTAGAACAGCCAGGTATGTTGAATGGTTGTCTAATATTGTGCCTGTGGTCAAGAAGAATGACAAATTAAGGGTATGCATTGATTTTAGAAATCTAAATTTGGCAACTCCAAAAGATGAATATCTCATGTCTATAGTTGACTTTTTGGTGGATAGCTCAGCAGGATACAAGATTTTATCCATGATGGATGGGCATTCTGTTTATAACCAGATCTGTATAGCAGAAGAGGATGTCCACAAAACAGCTTTCAGGTGCCCTAGAAACATTGGCACATTCAAATGGATCAAGATGCCATTTGGGTTGAAGAATGTTGAAGTAACATATCATAGGGCAATGAACATTATCTTCTATGATCTCATTGGAGGGCACTTAGAGTGTTACATTGATGATATTGTTGTGAAATCTCAGTCCATGGAAGAGCACTTGGTTCATTTGGCAGCGGCCCACGATAGAATGAGAGATTTCAAGTTGAAACTCAACCCTCTCAAATGTGCTTTTGGTGTATCAGTTAGAAATTTCTTGGGGTATGTAGTGCACAAGAAGGGAATACAGATTGATCAGAATAAAGCCAAAGCATCATTGAGGCCAAACCTTCATTAAGTAAGAAAGAATTACAAAGATTCCTTGGTCTGGTCAATTTCCTTTGAAGATTTATTTCTAACACTGCAGGGAAAACTAAAGTATTCTCTTCTTTGTTAAAGCTAAAAAATGAAGAAGAGTTTGTGTGAACAGCTAAGCATCAAGCTGCTTTCGAAGGAATTACAGCCTACTTGGCCAAGCCTCTAGTGTTGATGCCACCAAGGAGGGAGAAACCCTTGAAGTTATACATTGCTGCAGCAAAAGATTCATTGGGAGTTTTTCTGGCTCAGGACAATGAAGAAGGTAAGGAACAAGCAGTTTATTACCACAGTAGGTTTTTAAATTCTTGTGAATGTAAATATTCATCTGTAGAAAAGTTGTGCCTAGCATTGTACTTTGCAGCAATGAAATTAAGATATTATCTTTTGCCTACTGTTGTCTTGGTGTAGCTTAACTTTTCGTGCTCCTTTCGGATACGAAATCCCTACAGTTTGGACTCCCGTGGTTCTGAATCTGATTCCACAAGTACAATGTGAAATAGAGAAACACAAAAGAGTCCAAATCCGACAAATCTTTTAGAAAATTGATTTTGAATCAAAATGCCAAAAATGGACTGCTTTGCCAAATACAGAGTCACCACCTAATTTTTTTTTGGAAAATTTAGAAAACCCATGACTTGTGCCAAAGGCCACGTATCCGTCATCACCAAGATTGTCTCGGCTCGGGAACTTAGGTACGAGAGGGGAAGGTCATGATTTGAGCACCCTACTCGCCCAATCAAATATCAGTCTCTACTAATCATGATGTGATTCTTATTTATATTATATGCTCTTGTTTCGATTATTAGGCTAATTTACTATGTGCTGCACACAAATGTAGACTTATTTGGAAAATTGGAACATTTTGACTTCATGTTTGTTTGAAAATTTATTTCAAATATATACCACTTGAAAAAGTGATCTCATATGTACATTACTCAAATCATCCCAATTTAAGCAATTAGCCTTCATCCACAGGTATTCAAATAGATATATCACTTAAGAACTTAGCCTCATGGTATTCATGGTTATCATGGCGACAATCACGCGCATACAATATGCTAAAGTAATAAATGCTTACCCCAATTCCCGAGGTGAGCCAAAAGAAAAACTAGTTAGAAAAATGCATTATTATAACTAATGCAAAATATGCCTAATGCAACACATACAATATGTAATTAATAAGCTCGGCACTAATATGGCATCTGAAGCAACTTGATAGCATGCAGTTTAAACACGTTTTCAATGAAGTATGTAAACTACAATGCTTAGTTAGAATAATGAGCTGAACCTCATGCATGCAAAACAAATGAATGCAAACATAGAAAATGCTAAAAGAAACATGATGTTCTAAGCTAACCATCATAAGCAAGTAAATAAAAGAGAGAAAAACGTGGGGTTGGAAGACATACACATTATTACATTTTTGCCCTCGCGCAGGAGGGTTCGAATAAATGGACTAGCTAAGCTAATTAACTAGCTATTACAAACCAAATGAAATAAATTAACTACATTAGCTAATTATTATAACGCCACAAATAAACTAACTACTCTAGCTAATTACTTAAGTACAACACAAAAATTAACTAGCTATTCCAACTAATTATTAGGGAATTGAAACTAATTAATTAATTTACAAATTAGAATCTAAACTAATTAATTGACTACAAAACATCATTAATTAACTATTACAAGCATAATTTTAATGAGCCCCGAGAGACGAGGGATGACTTATGCATGCACACGGATTTTCCATCTGAAGATGCCTCTGGTTTGCTACCAAAAGGGTTCTGTTTTGCAGCTAGAAACTTGTACTATTTTACCTCAGCCTTCGCTCTGTTCTGTAAAAAAAAAGGGTATTGCTTGGTGGACAAAAGTGGCCAATAGGCTAGAAGTGGTGGCTGGCCGGCCACTAATGTTGGGTTTCTCCTGCTACAACAGATAACAAACAGAGCATTCTCAAGGGATGTTTGTCCACCCTACCTCTCCTTATCATCAAACATCTCAAGGGAGAGTTAGGTTCGATTCGCAAGCCATCAATCGGCGTAATTTCATTGCGTGATGACTTATGAACTGAGGAATACAATTTCAATAAATGGTAAGGAAATACCAACAAAACCTTCTTCCTATCATGGATTGATCAAGGGAAGGGGTTGAGATTGACTCTTGAACCATTTTCATCACTAACAAGTATGAAACAACTCAAGACTCAATAGGTTCAATTAACGTCCAATTGAACCCAAATCATTTTATTATTTTACTTCATTTTAACCCCAATTTTATTTCTCCATTTTAATTACCTTTCATTCCTTAATTAATTAAGTCCAATAATGAGCTTTAAGTCCACTATTAGAGAGAAGTGTCAAACCGAATGTTGTTTTAGGCATGAAAGGGAGATTATGCCATTCGTAATGAACCCCCAAAGGGATTAAACCATTAAGTACAATATCACCCTTCAAGCTTAAACAGCACTCCTTTTGAAACAATTCTCAAAACAAAGAGAAAAAGCCAAGAAAAGAGGGAGATTACAGAGATGCTTAGAGGTGAACACATGTAAGGAAAGCAAAAAATAAATGCTATCAACTTAAATAGGTTGGTGGCTAAGGCCTAAACCACCAAGCCTATGAGGACTATTACACTACAAGCATACTGTACAAAGCATGAATGAAGGTAACTCATAAAAGCAGTCCTAAAACAGTCAAAAGAAGTGTTGGAATGAAGACGAAAAGTGCTACAACAACAAGCTAAAATATTGAGGGATTAAAACTAGCACGCAAGCACAAGGAGGAGAGGCTAACCCCTTCATTTTTGGGACTTCAAAACATGATTTTAGCCTCTGAAAAACTTTGAAATTCAGGGGTAAAAAAGCTCAAAAATAGTTGATGAGAAGATGGGAAATACAAGGGCAAAGGCCTAAGAAGCAAGGATCAAAGAAAAGTTAAATCCCTCTACCTTTAATGGACTTAAACCACAAGTTTCAGCCCAAAAATACAAGTGAGAAATAGCTCAAAAACCAGCAAGAAAAGATGGAAAAGAGATGGTACAAAAGAGCTAGAATGTATACCTCTTAAAGAGGAATGATCCTTTGAAATACAAACCACTAATTTCACACCCTCAAGAGCCTCAAGAGCTAAAATGCAAGCTCAAATGACCTTAACAAAGAACTCTCTAGCTTTGGTTTAGAGTGTCTTGGCAATGGGTATGGAAGTTGCAAAGAAGAGAGAGAAATGTAAAGAGAGAGAGAAATTATTTTCAAACTTTTGCTTTTCAAAATTTTTCTAATAACCTATACAACATAAGAGAGGGTCATCTATATATAGAAAAATATTAGCGACCCTCTGAAATATCTATACAAACACAGCTGGAATGGTGCATGCATCTGTGGAGACAGTTGGCATAAAATATCTGGGTTTTGCACTAGTGGATGGCAGGCCACACTAGTGGGTCTACAGGTCCTTGGATGCTCAGGCTTGAAAAACTATTGTTTTGGTCCAAAACAAGGCACAACGTTTGTAGGTTCAAAACTAAGGTTTCCTGCTGAGGAAATCAAGCATTTGACAAGCGTACACATTCATCATTAAGTGATCAATCAGTGACGCCTAAGTCTTAAGGGCAGTCCAAAATGGGGTGTCTACACTTGGTGATTGCAACCACAGACTTAGTTAAATACAAGTTATCTAGACCTATGCTAAGAGGAAGAATTGACAAATAAATATTAGCTTTGTCAGAGTTTTATTTAGAATAAGTTCCCAAAAAGCAATAAAATGACAAGTTTGGCTAACTTTTTGGTAGATCATCCATGTCAAACAACAAGCCAAGAGATAATGGATCTTGGTATGGTCAATGTTGAACCATGGTGGATGTGGTTCAATGGATCAAAAACCAATGGTCTAATTGAAATTGGTGTTGTAATTAAGTCACCATAAGGGATAGAAACCACACATGGTTTCAGAGTTGATGAAACTACTTGTTCCAATAACCAAGCTGAGTATGAAGCTTTGGTAATGGGACTTGAGATACTTATTGAAATACAAGCTCATGCAATTGATATATTTGGGGATTCCCAAGTGGTAATCAACCAAGTAAAAGGAATTTTCAAATGTCAAAGTGCTAGCATGTTACAATATTATGTTGCTGCATTGCATTTGATTTCTCAGTTTCAGATAGCCAATGTGACTTATATCCCAGGATTCATGAATCACAAGGCCAATGACGTAGCTCAAAAGGCTTCAAATTTCAGAAGAAATGGTGACACCCAAGTGGATATAAGTCAAGCAACATTCCAAAAGTTAATACCACCTTTGGTTAAAAGGGGTATCATGGTAGAAGTTAGACATATTAACTTAGAAGAGCATGATTGGAGGCATCCAATCATCCAATATTTAGCTGGTCTTTCTTCGAAGGCCAGTAGAAAAATTAAATTGCAGTTAATGCAATTTTATAGTATATGAGAATGCTCTTTACAAAAAGGGGGCAGATGGACTGCTGTTAGAATGTTTAGGGCCTAAAGAGGCACTGACTGCTATGGCTGAGGTGTGTAGACACCCCATTTTTGACCGCCCTTAAGACTTGGGCGCCACTAATTGATCATTCGATGGTGCGGGCTATGCTATGCAAAGGTTCGATTTCTTTGACAAGGAGAGCGTCAAATCCCAACCTTACACCCCATTTTTGGAACAAAACTATTTTAACCAAAATGATTTTTAGACCTTAAAACCCTCTCTTTCAAAATATTTTTGAAAAAAGTTTCTACGATATTCCGAGACTTGCATTTCGTTAAATGTTGCGCTTTTCGGTAAACCGAGCAAGGACAAAGTGGAAATGCATGAAAGATAGGTGAAATTTTTGAAAAATCTTCCAAAACACCTTATTTAGAGGTTTGAAGTTGAAGAAAATTGGAGGAGAGGGAAGAAACCTAGTTGGGGAAAAAGATGGGCATGAATCGTTAAGAGAGAGTCGAGTAGCCCTTGCTAAATCAGGCATATCCTTTTGTACACTTGGATTTCAGCTATGAGGCCACCACCGTTGGAAAGTGGACTTCCAGGGCTTCATTTTTCACTCAAGAATCTCCTAAAGCCAAGTCCGGATGGGAGAGATATGGTTGGTTGAAGTTAGGCATCAATTCGGTTAGGACTGAAACTGAGCAGTCTTCACTAAAATGAGAATATCTTTTTACACACTTGGAAATTTTATGTGAGGCTGCCACCATTGGAAAAAATACTTCAGGGGCTTCAATTTAGACACAAGAATGACTTGTAAAGGAGTCCGGATGGGGGATATATGCCCATTTGAAGTCAGGCCCAAAAAGTAGATTTTTGTGGTCGGCCACCAGTGGTGGCCGGTCGGCCAGAAGTGATGGCCGTCGGCCACCAATGGTGGATGTCGGCCACCAATGATGGCCGATCGGCCATTGGTGTCCAAAACTCAAATATTTTGCAGATATTTCCCCTATAGTTGTTCCACACTGCTCTAGATATTTCTACCTTGATATTTTTGACCAAGGCTCTTGTATTTCTATATATAGATGGCATATCTCTCATATTGCAAGGTTGGAAGGTTTGGGAGCCTCTCTCTCTAAAATCTCTCTCTCTATGTCGGTAATTCTCTCTCTCTTGCCCTTTTGTGCATACAAGTAGAGATACACTTCTTCTTTGCCTAGACATCCTTGATCAAAGTTGCTTATCTTTGGGCTGAGATTCCTTGGGACCTTCTTTGAGCTTTAGAAGGTGATTTTAGCTTGATTTAGTGCCTCATTTGTGCCTAAAGTGTGCTTGACTTCAAGAGGTATAACCTTTACCCTTTAAGCTTGTTTTTTCGTACTTGTTTTTGCCATCTCTTTGTACTATTTTTGGGGTGATTTTGAACTAAAAAAACCTCTATTTTTGTGGGTTAAAAGTGTTGGTTTAAGGCCATTTCAAGTTAGTGGGTGGTTCACCCTTCTCACTCCTTTTTTGTTAAAGCTTTTTTGCCATCTTTCCTCACCTTCAAATCAAACTTTTTGGGCCTTTAAACCACTGAAATTCAGAGGTTTTTTAGTGACAAAAACCAACTTTTGAAGTCTAAAATTGGAGGGGTTAGCCTCCCCTCCTTGTGACTTGTTTGCATACCTAGTTAGCTTCATATGTTAGCATATTTTTGTAGCTTAACTTAGCTTATTTCCAACATGTTTTTGCCTCTGATTTGGGCTACTTTAGCTCTGTTTGGGGTTGTTTGTGTTGTATGAGTAGTCTTTTACATGGTTGTAGTGTAACTTCATGTTTTAGCTTATTGTTTTAGCTATTCTTGTCTTCATTCCAGCCTATTTTCTAATTGATTTTGGGCTATAAAAACTCTGTGTTTTTGGGCTGAAGCTTGGGTCCTAAGGCCATTAAAGGTTGAGGGGTTGATAGCCCTTCTTTGTACCTTATTTTGAAGGCCTTTGCCCTTGTGTTTCCTACCCTTTTGCTATCTTTTTCTAAGCTTTTAAACACTGTTTTTCAGAACTATTTCAGTGGATAAAAACATGTTTTGAAGTCCAAAAATGGAGGAGGTAGCCTCCCCTCCTTGTGTCTTGCTTATTAGTCTAGCATGCTTCATGTTTTAGCCTATTATTCTAGCTTGTGTTAGCTTAATTTCAGAATGTTTTAAGCTATATTTTGGGCTGTTTTGCATCTGTTTTGGGCTGGTTGTTGCTTTTGAGCTTTGTATTGCATAGCTGTGGTGTAATTTCCTTCACTAGCTTAGTGTTTCTAGGCATTGAACATCATTTGTGCGTCTTGATTGCATGTTTTAATGCTTTTTCATGCCTAATTCCAACATTTAACATCTCTACAACCTCCCTCTTTACTTCACTTTTTCATTTGTTTGAGGGTTGTTTCAACCTTAGGGTTGTTTAAGCTTGAGGTTGAGGCTCATGCTTAATGGTTTAATCCTCTTTTGAGGGTTCATTACCAACGGCATGAAGCTTCCCTCATGCCTTGAACTACCCCTTGGTTGACACTTCTTTCACTTTAGAAGACACTCACTGTTGGACTAATTGACTAAAGAATGGTTTGGTAACTAAAATGAGTAAACAAAATTTGACAAATAAAAGTGTGCAAGATAAGCATTCTTTGTGTTGCATTGCATGTGTTCAAATCAGACGTTAATTTGAACACAAGGTAAATGGGACATTTCATACTCAATAGTGATGAAATGTGTCATTTTCCTTGGTCACCATTGCCCTTGATCATGCATGATAGGGTGGTGGTCCTTTTGGGTCATGTTTTGCACTCATTAAACTTGTACAAGCTTGGTTCCTTAGCCATCATGCATGGAAAATGCTTGGTTGATGGTTTAAGGGCCAAGAGCTACACTCCTTTGAACTTGTGTGATGATAAGGAGAGTAGCAGTACATACACTCCTTGAGAATACACTGCTTTGTCTTTGTTTGCTCTTTATTGTAGCAAAAGAAGAAGTCCAGGGAAGGGGTGGCTAACGGCCACCAACAATAGCTGATCGGCCACCAATGGTCGCCGACTAGCCATCAATGAAAGTTTTGCACAAGTGTGCTCCTGAGTTGGAGCAGAGGCATTTTGGAAGTTGGCAGCACTGTTGGTGATCAAAAATGTGCAAACAGAGGCTGCAATGACAAGGCGGTGGATTTTCGGGAGGAAACCAACCAAGCATGCATGTGTTCCTCGCCCCTCGAGGCCATTTAACTGCTTTATTTAGTTAATTAGTGGTAGCTAATTTACTCACCTTGTAATTAGTTAGTTATAGTGTTTAGCTAATTAATTCATTTTGTAATATTTAATTAGCTTAGAATAGTTAGTTAAATATCATGTTGTAATAATTAGTTAACTAGAATAGTTAATTAGTTTTGGTTTGTAATAGTTAGCTTAATTAGCGTAGCTAGTTAGTTTATTCATTTGGACTCTCCTTCGCGAGGGTGTAATGTTGTAATAAGTGTGCGTGCGTGTGTGTATGTCTTCCAACCCCACGTCTTTCTCTC
Organism: Camellia japonica; assembly: GCA_030407325.1. NCBI lineage: Eukaryota > Viridiplantae > Streptophyta > Magnoliopsida > Ericales > Theaceae > Camellia > Camellia japonica. The sequence goes on from JAPPVO010000017.1 coordinate 56,298,759, forward strand.
TTTTATTTAATCGTTTTTTATGGTTAGATTAGAGATCATTTTTCAATTAGCATACCTTATGCTTATATGTTTGCATCCATTCATTTGTCTTACATGCACCAAGGCTCGGCGCATCATTCAAACTGCATTGTAATTTCAATACATCTTTGAATACGTGTTTAATCGCATGTTGTTCAAATCGATTCATATGCCATATTAGTAGCTGAGCCTATTAATTGCATATTGCATGCGTTGCATTAGGCATCGTGTATAGTTAGGATCATGCATCTTTCTAACTAGTTTCTGTTTTGGCTTGGAGTACTCGGTGAGTTTTATGCTTTAGCATGCTTGCATGAGTGTGATTGCCATATTGCCATGATTCGCATGCTTGCCATGAGGCTATGTGCTTAAATGCTAAACTGTTTGAATGCCTGTGGATGAAGGCTTTGTTGTTTGAATTGAAACGATTCAACAAATGTGAGTTTTAAGCCCACTTTGTTGTGGCAAATCATGTTTTAAGCCATCTTGTTTGATGGCAAATCCGCATTTTAAGCCCACTTGAGGGTGGCAACTTCAAACCATTTTCGAAAACAAATATGAGTTGAATTTGTTCCAAGTCTTGCAACTAGTCTATACTTACTTGTGCGCATCACATAATAAAGCTAGCCTAATAACTAGAATAAGAACGCATAATGTTTATAAAATGGTATATCATGATTAGTAGAGGCCGATCTTTGATCGGGCGAGCGGGGGTGCTCATTTTAGGACCTTCCCCTCTCGTACCCAAGTTCCCGAGTCGAGGCAACTTTGGTGATGACGGACACGTGGCCTTTGGCACGAGTCAGGGTTTCCTAAATTTTTCCAAAATAAAATATGTAGGTGGCGACTCTGTAATCTGGCAAAGCAGTCCAATTTGGCATTATTTGATTTAAAATTGATTTTCCAAAATGATTTGCTGAATTTGGACTCTTTGGTATTTATCAGTTTCACATTGCACTTGTGAGACTAGATTTAGAACTGCGGGAGTCCGAACTGTGAGACCTTTTTTTCAAACCCTTTCCGAAAGGTGGGGGCGCGGAAAAAAGCGAGTCCACAAGGTGCATGACAGCATTTGTGGTGCCCATCAGCTTGGTGTGAAGATGAGATGGTTGCTTCAAAGGCATTTCTATTATTGGCCAATCATCCTTAAAGATTGTATAGAGTATGCAAAAGAATGTCAGGCATGCCAAAAGCATGGCATGATAAGACATGTGCCAATAACTAATTTGCATGCAGTGGTGAAGCCATGGCCATTTAGAGGATGGGGAATGGATATGATAGGAAAATGTGTCCACCCTCTTCGAAGCATCATTGTTTCATTCTAGTGGCCACAGATTACTTCACTAAATGGGTCAAAACTAAGTTTTATAAGGCTGTAGATCAGACTGAAGTTATTGGATTTATCAGAGAATTAATCCATAGGTTTGGCATCCCACAAACCTTAACTGTAGATAATGGGACTGTGTTTGATGGAAAGATGGTAAAATCTTTCGCAGCAGAATTTGGAATTAGTCTTATTAATTCCGCCCTTTATTATGCACAAGCGAATGGTCAAGCTGAATCATCTAACAAATCATTGAAAAAAGGAATACAAAGAGTTATGAAAGACAATCCTAGGGATTGGCACAACTTGTTGTTAGATGTGTTATGGGCTTACAGGACTTCTCCAAGGTCAAGTACATGAATCACTCCTTATGCTTTAGTATATGGGCATGATGCAGTGTTGCCTGAAAAATTGACATCAAGTCCTTAATGGTAAAATGCCAATACCAGTTAACTACTGAGTAATACCATCAGAGCATGTTCTTGGAATTAGAGGATGTAGATGAAGCTAGAATTTTGGCATTAAATAATATCCTCTTCCAAAAGAAGAAGGCAACCAAGAGTTATAATAAAAAAGTCAAGCACATTAGCTTTGGTGAAGGTGACTTGGTATGGAAGATAATACTTCCAATGGGCATTAAGAGCCATAAACTTGGCAAATGATCACCTAATTGGGAAGGATCATATCAAGTTCATAGAGTCCTGCCTGGGAGAGCCTACTATCTGAGAAATCTATATGGTTATGTGCATCCCAAGAAAATTAATGGCAGATACTTGAAGCTTTATTATCCAACTGTGTGGGAAACACAAGGAGTGTAGAAAATGCCAAGTAAGAATAATAAAAAGCATGAAACACTCAGATAGATAATAAAGGGTTTTCATTTCATAAAGATTTGAGTACAGGAAGCCATAAATTGGCCCAAAAATCAATACAATGTTTCAGTTGTTCCCTTACAATTGATTCTCTACTCTTAAGGGATGAGAACAACTGAATGGCTGCATTATGTTGGCTAGCCTTTGGTTGGTAATTTACAGTTTTTTAACATTTCGATCCAAGGCTAGGTTGACTGTTGCTAGCTCCTCTTCCAGTTGGGCTTTCTTCTCCAGGAGTTGGGTTCAAAACTGAGAGGCATAGGAATGTTGTCCCTTTAATTCAAACACCTTAGCATGTATATGAGAGACAAACTCCTTGTCCTTCAGCAGTTCCTCCTCTGCAGCCTTGGCCATGTGGCAGATATTGATATAGAAATCTATAGTGGCTGCTACCTGGGATGAGTGACTTGAGAAGGCCATGTTGAACTACTTGAAGACTTTACAGCACTTGAGGAAACCATTTTTGATGATAGGCTTTTGTAAGGCTTCAAATGGAATCCTTGAGAATGATTGCAGTAGGTCCAAGCAGGTGCCCAAGTCCACCCGAGGAAAGAAGGCTTCATTAGTAGTAAAAGAGCTCTCAGTAATTTCCAAAAGGGAGTCAGCAAGGATTAGTGGCTCAGTCTCACTGTTTAGGGCTCGAACTGGTGAAGATATGCCAAATAAGCTGGCCAATTGAGCCTAAAAAATGTCCATCTCTTCATCTGACATTATCAATACAAAAGAGTCACTAGTTGAGGGAAGAGATGGTAGCATGGGGAGAAAGAGTTGATGAATCCCTAGCAGTGTCTATTGTCCTGGCCACCAGCAAGTCAAGAGAAGAGAGACTGGAGCTGGATGGTGGGAAAGAAGTTGGTAAGCTGCCAGTGTCATCCTTGGAAAGGCCAATTGCCGCTAAAAGAGAAGTGACAGATGGAGTGATTTTGGTAGGTAAAGGGGCAGCCAGGACTATAAAAGGAGTAAATTGAGATGAGACAAAGGATAGATAGGGCAGATATGGAGTTAGGCTTGGGCATAAGGAAAGTGGGATGCTTTGCCTAAAAGAATGAAGGGAAGAAGGCATGTGGAGTGTAGAGCTGGAAAGTGGAAGTATCATCTAGATGGGCTCTACACGCATTGGCACTTCGGTGTTAATCTTATTTTTCCCTTTTGAGGTTGCTTTTAAGGGCTCTTCATCCATAGGCAAAGCAGAGGAAGCTAGTGTCGAAGGAGAAGGAACTAGCCTGACTACTGCTGTATGTCAGAAAACAAAGGAAAAGTGTAAATTTCATGCCGAACCCTGGAAATGGAAATTATCAAAAGAGATTAAAGGAAAATTACCAGCTTCAGATATGGTAGTGGTGATGGTTGGAGAACTGCGAAGGGAATAATGCTCAGTAGTTTGTTTCTTCCTTGCAGCCTCCTTTTACAATGCAGCAGCATAGCAGCAGCTTTATTCCTTAGTATTTATTGCTGCCTCCTCTTTTTTGACCTTTGAAAGACAATAATCTCTTTACAGTGCTCTTGCTCCACTACTTTGGTAGTTGTCTCATGAGTGGAGGCCTTGGTAAAATCAAAAGGAGAGACTGTCATCTTCTTCTTCCTTTTTAATGGTATTTCTTTTTCTTTTTCGGCCTCCTCCTTTTCTGTGTGAACTTTAGGTCCTCTTCTTCAGGGTTGAGCAAAAGTTTTATCGTCTTTTGTTGTTGTTGCTTACCCCACAGAATGGTCAATGCTTGAGACCTTTGAAGAGAGTCTTCCTGTGAAGTTCCTGCATCAAACAAAAGCCATAAGTAAATAAACAAGACATCATAAAAGGAAAGAGGGAAAGTAGAAGTGCATACATTTCTTCGAAGTAGCCCTGGTAATTCTAGAAGGAGGGGGTGAGGCAGCCACTGAGACAGCAGATGTAGGAGCTGGGACAACAGGGACACTAGTGGTCCTAGTCTCTTTGAACTTGGTGTGAAAGGGCACATCTAGCCCTACCAACAGGTCCAAGGGAGAGATAGCTAGGTGCACTTCCATATTGGTTGTCCACCAATTCTGGTACCTCCTCAATGCAGTGCCGTGTGGGATGAAATGAGTGAATTTGAATTTGACCAAGTCTTGTATCAACTTGGAGGTTGCCTCATCTAGCCTGATTTTTGGCACTTTTAGCTCTCTGGTTGCAAGATTGGGGTTAGTTTGGCTGCAGAGAGGGACAAGAATTCCTTGAGTAAGCCCAAATTGCCTAGCAAATTAGGTAGGGCAGTAGGGTTCAACAATACACTTATCAGCTCGAGAATTCAAGGTATCAATAAAGAGCTCCCTTGGAATCAAAATAGAGGCCCACATATCTCTGTGAAAGGGGTTGGAGCAGGTTCTGTCAGCCAAGAAAGTCCTCAGCTATACTGGCCTTGTGTTAGCCGCAAAAGCGGCAGAAGAAGGTGGAAATGGGCGAAGCTGGGAGTTGATGAAAGAAAGAGAGATAATAAGCAAAGTTAGAAGGGTAAAGAGAAACTCTGGCGTACTTCATTCCATAAGTGGTAGGGTCTTGCATCAAGAATCTCAAGCACCTAGAATGCAAGTCAGTGACGTAGGCAAAAAGCCAGAGTTGCAGTACCCAGAGTAGTCCTCCTTGGTTGGCATCTAGAGGTTTTTCACAAAATTGGGAGCAAGTTCTATATACATGACCTTGGACATAAGAAGCTAAGGCTATCTTCTTAGCTGAAGCAAGAGCCTTGGCAAGAGGGCAAATTCAGGCATAATTCTCTATGAGGAGGTACAAAATAAAAATTTGCAGTGCCAATATAAGAGAAAAGAAAAAAACTCTCGATCTGTTACAAGGCCCTCTTTTTTATTTTCAGAACTCACAAAATCACTAAAGGAAGAGTTCAGAGGGGGAATAGAGAATGGAACATTAAGATCAGGATAATCAAGACCGAATGGAGTGCCAGTGGGTGATAACCCTAAAAGATGGCACATATTAAGGATGGTGGGGGCCATCATACCACACCTAATTGGAAAAAATTGAAAGCTGGATTCCAAAAACAAAGTGCAGTAGGTATGAGGAAAGGGTCTTCAGGAATAAGAAACCTGGCTAGTCGAAGGGCATCGAGGATGCAGAGTTCTTGGAGGTCCACCATCGTGGTGGAAATAACTTAGTCATACCATTCCTCCCATTCTGGCCTTAATGTGGACCAGCAGCGATGGGGACGGTTCATTTTCCAGTTTTCCCAATCAAGGCCACCCTCGTAAAGGAGGCAGTGATCCTCTAAGCGCGGGTAGAAAGCAGAGAGTTGGGCAGGAGCTTCCCTGAAAATAGGTCCAAGAACAAACTCCCCTTGAGCATGATGACGGGGAATGAAGATGCGCCGATCAATAGTACACCGTTCACTGGCTTTGTATTTGTCACATTCTTTGTTATTGATTCTCCTCAAAGCCACAGATGGGCTCACACGCTCAACGACTGGTACTTCGGAAGAAGAAGCCATTAGCGGGGGCTTGAAAGAAGAAAATGAGTGAGAGGGAAAGAAGGTGCAATTGAGAACAATGAGAGTGGGAGCGATTTCTTTGGACAAGTGAATAGGTAAGTGTGAGAAGAAGGGGTTTTAAACCTTTCTGTCCAAAATTACCCATTTAATATAATGGGTCAAACAGACCCAAGTTCTAACCCATGTGTGATTAAGGCTATTATCTTAAATCCCTGAAAACACAAGAGAGAACACTATCTTTGAACCAGTAGGTGGATACCTTATGAAGGAGGGAAACACATTTTAAATCTCAGCTTGGCTTCGAAGATGGTCAGTTGGCTTCAAAGCTAGTTTTCAAGAACTTAGCTTGGCTTTGAAAATAGGTAGTTAGCTTCGAAGCCAGTCTTATACCTTAAATTCAAGCATAACTGAAATTTGTTCACTTCAAAAGTCTTGGAGGTATGCTTTCAGACTTTCTATCAAAGGAAATTTCCTTCGAAGGGGTCTTTATAATGTTCTGTGATAAGGATATGATTCTTGCCTGCTCTTTCAGCATAAATAAGCACAATGAAGCCAGTTCTTGGTTAGGTAATGAGGAAATTTCAAAGACCATAAGGCTTACCCATTTGAAGACAAATGTTGTCATTTTGCAAGGAAATTACATGTTTCGAAACACTTAAATCAGGCTTCAAAGCAAGATTGGTTAAATCTAAGTTGATTTTTGCATATTAGATTGGCCATATAATTGGAAAATGTAAACCCAAGACAAATGTTGTCTCAAGAAGAAACTCCATGCTTCGAAACCTTTAAAATCAGGCATCAAAGAGAAATTGGTTGCTTTGAAGCTATTTTTTATAGATTACATATACAAATAAGGAATACAGGCGATCATGCAATTGGAATACAAAACCAGATCATGCAAATGAGAGTTGAAGAACCTAGTTGTATTGATATATAAAATATTTACATTGAGAGGGCCTATTTGGCTACAAATTCAATTTTGTAATAATAAGGGATAGAAAGACTAACAAGTTCATTAAGTTTAGCCCAACAATGTTCTATGAACTTATATTCTTTCTTTATTCTATCTTCAATTCTATCTACATTGGGTTGTTGCAGTTGATATGCCCTTATTTAGTGGAAAAGCTGCTCAGTTTTCACCTCGAACTCCGTCTCTTTCAAGCCCAGCTCTGTTTCATCCATGTCTACATCATTCCAGTATGATGAGTCCTTGTCCTTGAAGGCATTATATTCTTCAAGAGGGTTCTCTGGTTCATATTGAGTTTGAATTCGATTGGTAGCAATTTCATCCAGTGAGTCATTGGTGGCCAAGGAGTTTTTATGCCAGTTGAGTAGGAGAGGGAGCTGGTCCAAGAAGGTATGGAGTTCTGTTTTGGCTATGGGGTTAAGAGCATGACCCCAAGACACAATGTCACAAGCCCATAAGAAGATTCGATAAGGAACATCATCTCTAAGGACTTCAAAGGGTAGATGGAAGAAGGCAACAAGCAAAAGTTGAGCTTTATACTGCTGAAATGCAGTTGGAGGAACTGAAGGTTGATAGGAAGAAAAATGCTGACCCTTAAAGAGAGTAATCTTCAATTCTTTCACCCAGTTCGGGTTTTGAGGAAGAGGGGATGTAGAAGGGTCCATCCCAAAAGAAGGAAGAAATTGGGGGTCATTCACCATCTCCAGCCAGTCAGAAGAACAATGTTTGGCCTTTTTACCCAAAAATGAGGGACTAAATCCCAATGCTTCGATTGGATGAGGAGTCTTCTACACTATTCTCGTTAGTAGAGAGGAAGTATACCACGCCAAAAACAGGTTGTCCTCCAGACAGCGACGACGATCAATGGGTACGTAAGGATATACTATGAGCTTCGAAAAGAAGGAGGCACCAGAAGAAGATCATCGGATTCGATAATTCTGTGGTGAATTCGCTCCCTTATTTTAGGCTGAACTAGTATTGACCATGCGTCTTAGCCAGTATTTCCAGAAGAAGAAGATGGAGCAGCTTTATCCCATGCAGAGATTATTGGAGCAAATGAAGAGCTTCCAAGATCCATTTGTGCAAATGCTTGCTCCAGAGGTTCGTATGGTGCAAAAGCTTCCATAACTTGAATAGATGGAGGCGGATAAATGTGACCAATAAATGCATAAAGGTTCTTTTGAGGACGGTTATCATTATCAAACACCTCCTCGTATGCTCGATCAATGTAGGAGAGGACTTGATTAGCCATTGAAGAAGTATCAACCCCTTCGAATACCCAGATAGTGAAGGAAATATTCAAGCGTAAGGGAGAATTTAATGAAGTTCAGTGCTTCATTTCTAAGAAGACGGTTACACTTCTAAGATAAAAGAAGTCCATGTACGTCCTAGGGCGTGGATAGAGTGCACTAATCCACTAATATCACCAAGTATTAGGTATATTAGTGCGGGGGGTAATGTTGGCTATATATTTTGTACAGGCCAATCGCAGCTTAACACGTGGCTCGTAAAGGGTAATGCGAGGAGTTAATTCAAATCTTCAATTAACGACGAACACTTGGCAGTTCATATTGGTAATGGTGGGTCTGCGTCGCATGGAACCAGTTAAAAGGCGTGAGGTGATGTGGCCCAACGGTTACTCACAATTCAAATTCAAGAGGGAAGCCCAGTTGCAAAGAAGGCATCGTGGAAGCAGATTATTTAGGGCCATAACCAGTGATCGTGGAAGGGTATTTTGACGGTTAAAAGTCCACTTCGACGGTTACCATTAGAGAGTATAAATAAAAGAGAAGGCCCCAGAATGAAGGACCCAGAGTCAGATCCAGAAACCAGTTTATTTACTTTATATTTCTTTCTAGTTTTACATTTCCAGTTCTTTACATTTTCAGCACTTCAATTACTGTATTGCACTTCATTTCCTAAGAGTAATTTCAAGTAGTCACTGCTGTAAACCTTTTCAAGGCTGGGTCATTTCATTGTAAGTTCCTTTACTTAATGAAATTCAGTTTCTGAATTGTTCTGTACTTGTTATTTCTTATTAATTTCTCTTAAAACAAGCCACCAGTAAAAGTCCTTTTCATTGAGGCTGAAAGAACTTCAAACAATCGTCTGATAATTGTTTGGCAATTAAAATTCTGTAAGGATTGATTGATCTTTGTTGGCACGCTTAAATTTACACTATTAACACTCAAAAGCCAAAAAAGCCAACAAATAGGAAGAAAGGTTTATAATTTTTTGAAAATTAGTGAGAGAGATTATGATGGGAGAGATTATGGAATATTTTGTTATCTTTCCATTTAAAATCCATAAATTAAGGGATGATTATTATTTTTAAAATAATCAATGATTAATTAAACATATCAATCAATAATTTATTTTTTAAATTGAAAATTCAATAATTTTAGAATGGGGATTTGAAATTCCTAAAAGGCTTCTCATTAAATACCCCCTTATACTTATATAATATTGTTGGCTATATATTTTGTACAAGCTAGTCGTAGCTTAATACGTGGCTCGTGAAGGGTGTTTTGGGGAATTGATGCAAGTCTCTAATCAGCAATGGACATGTGGCAATTCATATTGGTAATGGTGGGTCAGCGTTACATGGAAACAACTAGAAGGCGCAAGATAACATGGCCCAACGGTTACTCACAAATTCAAATTCAAATTCAGGAGGAAAGCCTAACTGCAAGAATAGCGTAATGGGATGAAATGTGAGAGAGCATGATCAGTAATCATGAGAGGACATTTCGACGGTTACTATTGGAGTGTATAAATAGAAGAAAAGGCCCCAGAATGAAGCCCCTGGACTCAGATCCAAAAACTAGTTTATTTACTTCATTTTCCCTTTCCAGTTTTTATATTTCCAATTCTTTACATTTTCAGCACTTCAATTCCTGTACTGCACTTCATTTCCTAGGAGTAGTTCTCAAGTAGTCGTTACTGTAAACCTTTTCAAGACTGGGTCATTTCATTGTAAGTTCCTATTTACTCACTGAAATTCAGTTTCTGAATTGTTTTGTACTTGTTATTTCTTATAAATTTCTCCTAAAACAAGCCACCAATAAAAGTTCTCTTTATTGAGGCTGAAAGAACTTCAATACAATCGCTTGATAATTGGTTGGCAATTAAAATAGCCATTTCATGAAAGTCAACGTTTGATGTGATCCACAAATCCAAAATGGATTTTGAACAACAAAAGTCATGATATAGTGTGACCATGAAAATTCTTTGAACCAAATATATAGACCTTTGAAGTGCTTTTGAGGGAGCTTCGACCTACCTTTGAACTAAATATATGGCACTTTGAAGTGTTTTCGAGTTTTGAATTACCTTCGAACCAAATATATAGACCTTCAAAGTGCTTTGACACATGGTTTTAAAAACCGGACTGGACCGGCCGGTTCAACCGCCGACCGGTCGAGGTTCCGGTCCGAGTACACCCACTGAACCGGTCATAGTGGAAAATCGGCCTATTTTGAGAGAACCGGAAAAACCGACGGTCGAACCGCCGAACCGGTCGACTCGGTTCCGGTTCACCGGGTTGATAAAATGAATTTTTTGTATTTTTTTTTATTCTTTCTTTCTTTCTTAATTATATATTATATATTATATATATATAATAAAAATTTAATTGGAAACTCTCTTTTAAGGGTCTCCTCTTGTGAGGAATCCCATTGAGAGCTTGAAATTATTGTGAAAGCCTCTATCTATTTATAAGAAAAAAATTCTTCCAAAAAAACTCAAGAAATCTATGTGGGATTCAATCAAATTTATTGGAGGGAAACTTAAAATTTTGATATCCCTCCAAAATTTTTGCTCTTCTTTCAATCAAATTATTTGAATTAAAATCATATGGAGGGAATATTGAATATTTGATTTCTTCTTCCAAAATTAAAATTAATAATATTTTTAAATATATTTTTATATTTTTTAATAAAAAAAGTATTAAGAGAAATATTTAAGATTATTAAAATTTTTAATTTTTAATTTTATTACTTATATTTTTATTTAAATATAATTTTAATATATTTATGATGTCACGGTTCAATTCCGATTGAACCGGTGACCCGTCCACCCGATCATTTTTCCGGTTCACTCACCGGTCCGGTTTTTAAAACATTGCTTTGACATACCTTCGAAGTGCTTTGGTTGCTCTTAGCCGAGTTCTACCTTTCAAACGGTTAATTTGTTCTTCAGTGTATCAAACTCATCAGAACAATACTTAAAGATGATTGTTTTATTAGTCATTTCATCAAAAATAAATTTTGATGCGGCCCACAAATCCAAAATAGATTTTGAACACCGAAAGTCATGGCATAATGTAGCCTTGGAAGTTCAAATACTTTGACATTTTCAACAATGTCAAATATTTTAAATCCGTCAATAGTGGGTTGATCATCATCTTTAATCACTTTTGGTCTAAGAGCATGTTCTTTGGCCAAATAACTTTCATCATTCATTGACAAATGGGGTTGTTTTTTTTATTTTAGCCATTAATGGCTTATGAAAATCCTCCATAGATATATTATTTCCATGGCTTGACTTTCTAAAATGGGTTTTTTAACCCCCCAAGCCTTATATGGAACATCATTTTTAATCATATTTGGCTCAAAACATGCTTTTTAACCATGTTATTTTCATAAGTTGGCTCTTTAAAAATGGGGTTTTTAACCCCCCGAGCCATGCATGGAACATAATTCTTAGCCAAATTTGGCTTAAGAACATGTTCTTTTGTTATGTTAATTTCATAATTTGGCTCTCTAAAAATGGGCTCTTAAACCCCCCGAGCCATTGATGAAATATTTTTACTAATTTCAGTCACAGATGACTTGAAAACATTTTGTAAAACCCCACAAAATTCAGTCATTGAAGACTTGACAAGAACGGTTGATAACTCATGTCTCCATTGGCAAATTTCCACACCAAGTTGATGAATTACTCCAATTAAATGGTGTATTTTTTTTCTACTAAATAATATGGTAATGAAGAAACAATTTGGAAATTTTCTTCATCAAGAAAATGGATCTCTTCTTGAAGATCCAAAATTTTTCTTTCATACCAATATATTTCATTTTGACAAATTTGAATAGCAAAATTCAATTCATTTGTCATTTCTTCTTTTATGCCTTCGTCAAGGCACTCGTTTTCTCCTTGTCGTCTACGTCTAGCCGTTATAATGGTTCCACTGGGCGTGCCAAAAATATATGTTGACTTTTTTTGGCTTTCGAAGGTTAATATTGTAAATTTAAGCGTGCCAGCAAGGATCAATCAGTCCTTATAGAATTTTAATTGCTAACCAATTATTAGACGATTGTGTTGAAGTTCTTTCACCCTCAATGAAGATGACTTTTACTGGTGGCTTGTTTTAGGGGAAATTTATAAAAAAATAACAAGTACAAAACAATTCAGAAACTAAATAGTTGGAGAGATAGCCACGACTTTAGAAGGAGTGGGCTAGGATGAGGCAATGGACATCAGGGGCAAATAGGAAGATAAACCAGGGGATAAGGAAGATGGAATGCTTTGCCTCAAGGAGAAAAGGGAAGAAGGTATAGGAAGTGTAGAAGAGAGGAGTGGAAGTAATCTTTGAAGAGGTGTTACACTCCATGGCAGTTCAGGATTGACCTTCTCTTTTCCCTTTAAAGTTGTCCTTAGTTTTGAAGAAGTCAAGAAGGGCCCATCATCTATAGTCAAGGTAGAAAAAGCTAGTGTCAAAGGAGGAGGAACTGGACTGGCTGCTGCTGCATTTCATAAAACAAAGAGAAAATGTTAAATTTATGCTAAGTCTTGGAAAAGAAAATTTTCAAAAGGGACTAAGGAAAATTACCAGTTTCAGTGATTGTAATGGTGATGGTTGGAAAGCTGCGAAGGGCATAATGCTCAGTAGTTTTACTCTTTCTCGTAGTCTTCTTTTGTATTGCAATAGCAGCAGTAACTTCTTCCCTTAATATTTGTTGCTGCCTCCTTTTTTTGGACCTCTAAAATACAATAATTTCTTTGGTCTGTTCCTTTTCCACTGCTCTGACAAATGCCTCATGAGTGAGGTCCATGACAAGCTCACTAGGGGAGAATGTCTTCTTTCTCCTCTTCAGTGGAGCTTCTTTTTCTTCATCCTCAGGCATCGTCTCCATAGGGTCAGGTTGCAGTAGGAGTTTTCTTCTTCTTTTTTTTGTTGCTGTCTGCCCTTAAGGATGTTCAAGGCTTGAGTTCTCTGAAGAGAGTCCTCCTGTGAAACTTTTACACCCAATATTGAGGCTATAAGTAAATAAACAAGACATCATAAAAGGAAAGGGGTAAAAGGAGACAAAGTTTGTACCTTTCTTCAAGGTAGCCTTGGTGATTCTAGAAGGAGGAGATAAGGCAAGAGGAATAGGAATTGGGGTAGTAGGAGCAGTGAAGGAGGTGATGATAATTCCAGTCTCCTTGGGTTTGGCTTGAGAGGGCACATCTAGCCCTTTCAGCAGATCTTTGGGGGAAATGGCCAAGTGCACCTTCATATTAGTTGTCCACCAATTTTGATATCTCTTCAATGCATTGCCTGTGAGATGAAGTGAGAGAATTCAAATTCATCCAAGTCTGTTATCAATTTGAGGGTTATTTCATCCAACTTGGTTTTGGGCACCTTTAGCTCTCTGGTTGCAAGATATGAATTAGAGAGGCTGCAGAGATGGACAGGAATCCCCTAAGTAAGCCCAAATTGCCTAACAAATTGAGAAGGGTAATAAGTCTCAGATATGCACTTATAAGCTCGAGGGTTCAAAGTGCCAATAAATAGCTCCCTTGGAAACAGAATGGAAACCCACATATCTTTGTGTAAAGGCTTGGAGCATTTCTTATCAGCCAAGAATGTCCTCAGCCAGGCTGGCCCTGTGTTAGCTTCGAAGGGGCAGAAAAAGGTGAAAAGAGGAGAAATTGAGAGTTGATAAAAGAAAGTGAAGTAATAAGCGAAGCTCGAGGGGTAGAGGGAAACCCTGACATATTTTTCCTCATAGGTAGTGGGGTCTTGCACTAAGAATCTCAAACACCTAGAATGTACATCGATGAAATATGCAAAAAGCCAGAGTTGCAATACCCAGAGTGGCCTTCTTGATTAACGTCCAAAGGTTTCTCACAAAATTGAGAACATACCCTATAAACATGGCCTAAAACATAAGAAGCCAAGGCTATCTTCTTCTTCGAAGCAAGAACCTTGGCAAGAGGGGCAAACTCAGGCATGATTCGCTGAGATAAGGTACAAAAAAGGAATTTACATAGCCGATATAGAATAAATGAAAAGAACTCTCGGTCAGTCACATGACCTTCCTACTTATTCTCAGTCTTTACAAAATCACTGAAGGAAGAGTTCAAAGATGGAATGGTGAAACTAACCGGAGGGTTTGGGTAATTAGAGGTGAAAGGATCACCAATTGGTGAGAGCCCTAAGAGATGGCAAATATCAAGAACAGTAGGAGCCATCATACCACATTGGAATTGACAAAAAATTAAAAGCTGAGTTCCAAAAGCAAAGAGTAGCAGGAATAAAAAAGGGGTCTTCAGGGATAATGAACCTAGAGAGGCGATGAGCATTAAAGATACAGAGCTCTTGCAAGTCCCATTCTCTAGCAAGGACAACTCTGTCATACCATTCCTCTCATTCTGTCCTCAAGGTCGGTTCATCCTCCAGCTCTCCCAGTCAAGGCCCTCCTCATAAACAAGGCAGTGATCCTCAAAATGAGGATACAGAGCAGGAAACATGGCAGGGGCTTCTCTAAAGATAGGTCCAAGGATGTATTCTCCTTGAGCATGGTGACGAGGGACGAAGATATGCCCATCGATGGTGCTTGGTTCACCAGCTTTGTATTTTTTTATCTCGCACCTCTTCAAAGCCACAGATGGACTCATACGCTCAATAACTAGTACTTTCAAGGAAGAAGAAGCCATTAGTGAGAGGTTGAAATGAGGGTGGAGAGAGTGAGTATGAGAAGGGTAGGAAGCTGAAGTTGAGAGCAATAGGAGTGAAAGGGGAATTTTGGATAAGTGAATAGGTAAAAGCGCAAGAAGATGGGGTTTTTAAACCTTTTTGTCCAAAATTACCCATTTAACATGACGGCTCAAATAGACCAAAGTTTTGACCCATGTGTGATTAAGGCTTTTATTTTAAAACTCCTGAAAACACACAGAAAGAGAGCTACAGTATCTGGATATCTTATGAAGAAGAGAAACACATTTCAAATACTCAACTTGGCTTCGAAAACATGTAGTTGGCTTCGAAGCTAGTTTTTCAAATACTTAGCTTGGCTTCGAAAGTAGGTAGTTGGCTTCGAAGCCAATTTTATATCTTAAACTCAAGTATAGCTGGGGTTTGTTTACTTCAAATGTTTTGAGGGTATTCTCTTAGTCTTTCCATAAAAGGAAATTTCCTTCGAAGGAGTCTTTGTAGTATTCTGTGATTAGAATATGGTTCTTGCCTAATTTTTTGGATTTCAAAATAAGTAAGCACTATGAAGCCAGTACTTGGTCAAGTAATGTGGAAATTTCAAAGACCAGAGGACTTACCTATACATGAAAGTACTTTCTTGAACTTTCTACTAAAACAAATCCCTTCGAAGACAAAGATTGTCATTTTGCAAAAGAAACTCCATGCTTCGAAAACACTTAAACCAGGTTTCGAAGCAAAATTAGTTAATTCGAAGCTGTTATTTACACAGATTATGTGAAGAAAGTAAGGAATAAGGTCATATTAACTATACAATTGGAATATGAAAACCCAATTTTATTAATAAAACATTTACATTATGAGAACCTATTTGACTACAAATTCAATTTCATAATAATAAGGAATATAAAAAGTAACAAGTTCATTGAATTTAGCCCAGCAATGTTCTATGAACTTGTGTTCTTTCTTTATCCTGTCTTCAGTTCTATCTAAATTGGGCTGTTGCAGCTAATGTGCTCTTAGTTGGTGGAAAAGCTGCTCAGCCTTCACTTCGAACTCAGTTTCCTTCAAACCCTACTCCATCTCGTCCATATCCATATCATCCAAGTACACTGAGTCCTTGTTCTTGAAGGCATCATATTCTTCAAGAAGGTTCTCTGCTTCGTACTGAGTATGAACTCGAATGGAAGCGATTTCATCCAATGAATCACTAATGGCCAAGGAGTTTTTATGCCAGTTGAATAGAAGAGGGAGCTGGTCCAAGAAGGTATATAGCTCTTTTTGGGCTATGGGGTTAAGAGCATGACCTCGAGACACAATGTCGCAAGCCCATAAAAAGTTCTTGTGAGGAACATCATCTCCAAGTACTTTGAAAGGTAAATGAAAGAAGGCGGCAAGCAGAAGCTGAGCTTTAGACTGCTGAAATGCAATTGGAGAAATTGGAGGTTGGTAGGAAGAAAAATGCTGACCCTCGAAGAGAGTGAGTTTCAATTCTTCCATCTAGTTAGGATTTTGAGAGAGAGAGAGAGAGGGTGCAGAAGGGTCCATCCCAAAAGAAAGAGGAAATTGGGGGTCATTCACGCACTGTAGCCAGTCAGAAGAGCAAAATTTTGCATTCTCAACCGAAAATGAGGGATTGAATCCCAATGCTTCGATTGGGTTAGGAGTCTTTTGCACTATCCTCATTGGCAGGGAGGAGGCATACCATGCTAAAAGTAAATTGTCCTCTAGGCAACGAAGGCGATCGAAGGGCATGTAAGGGTATACCACTGAGCTACGAGAACAAAGAGGAACTAAAAAGAGATCATCGAATTCAACAATTCTGTGATGAATTTGCTCCCTTATTTGAGGCTGAGCCGGTGTTGACCAAGCATCCCAGCCAGTGTTTCCAAAAGAAGATGAGGCAGCTTCGTCCTATGTAGAAGGTTTCGGAGAAGAGAAAGAGCTTCCAAGATCCATTTTGGAAAATTCTTGGTCCAGACATTTGTATTTCACAAAAGCTTCCATAACTTGTATAAGTGGAGGCAAATAATTGTGGCCAATAAATGCCTGAAAATTCTTTCGAGGTCGGTCATCATTGTCCAAAACCTCCTCGTATGCTCGATTAATGTAAGAGAAGGCTTGGTTGGCCATTGGAGATGTATCAGTCCCTTCATATACACAGATGGTGG
The DNA here is from genome assembly GCA_030407325.1 of Camellia japonica. Lineage (NCBI taxonomy): Eukaryota > Viridiplantae > Streptophyta > Magnoliopsida > Ericales > Theaceae > Camellia > Camellia japonica. The sequence goes on from JAPPVO010000017.1 coordinate 56,315,481, forward strand.
AGGAAAGGTTCAAGTGCAAGGGAGAATTTAATGAAGTTCAGTGCTTCATTACTCGAAGATGGTTACACTTCCAAGATAAACAAAGTCCATGCACGTCCTAGTACGTGGGCAAAGTGCACTGATCCACTAATATTACCAAGTATTGGGTATATTAGTGCGAGGGATAATGTTGGCTATATATTTTGTATAAGCCAATCGCAGCTTAACACATGGCTCGTAAAGGGTGATTTGGGGAGTTAATACAAGCCTCCAATCAACAATGGGCATGTTGTAGTTCATATTGGTAATAATAGATCTGCGTAGCATTAGAACAGTTAGAAGGCACAAAATGACGTGGCTTAACGGTTACTCACAATTCAAATTCAAATTCATGAGGGAAGCCTAACTGCAAGAGTGGTGTAGTGGAAGCTAACTGTGCGAGGCCATGACCAGAGATCGTGGAAGGGCATTTCGACGATTAGAAGACCATTTCGACAGTTACCATTAGAAAGTATAAATAGAAGAGAAGGTCAACAGAAGAGAGGACCAGACTCAAATCCAGAAATCAGTTATTTACTTCATATTTTTCTTTCTAGTTTTTATATTATCAGTTCTTCAATTCCTGTACCTTCAATTCATGTATTGTACTTCATTTCTTAGGAGTAGTTTCAAGTAGTTTGTTGCTGTGAACCTCTTCGAGGCTAAGTCATTGTAAGTTCATTGTTAGTTCTCATTTACTTAATGAAATTCAGTTTCTGAACTGTTTTGTACTTGTTATTATTTATAAATTTCTCATAAGCAAAGCTACCAGTAAAAATCCTCTTTATTGAGATTGAAAGAATTTCAATACAATCGTCTGATAATTGGTTGACAATTAAACTTTCTGTAAGGACTTATTGATCCTTGCTGACATGCTTAAAATTATATAATTAACCTTCGAAAGCCAAAAAAGTCAACAATCATTACGTCATATTCAAATTCTATATAATCTAACAAAATTAATTTTCGTATGATACACTTATATTTTAATCATATTGACAAAAATAATTGACATTCATCAAATTACATATAAAAACAAAAGTTAGGTAGGGGTCATTTGTTAACTATTCTATTTTCTGTTTCATTTTATTTTTTGGAAATTCAAAAGAAAAACTTATTTAGTATATTGTGTTCATAATAGTTTCTAAAGTTTTCATTTTTTTTTTTTTTTTCTTCGAAGAGGCAAAAAACGTTTTGTTTTGTTTACAAAACAAATTTTAACTTCCTCTTTCCTTCTCCCAACCCCCTAATTCTATGACAATTGTAGAATCAAGAAAAAGCTTACAAACTTGTATAATCAATGACAGTAATAATTGAAGTTGTTATTACTTCACTTTTTATTGTAATATACATTGAAAACCATGTCATATATAATTTTAAATGCTAGAGATATATTCTAGAGTGTATTTCTCTAATTTCATCTTGTTCAATTTGTGAAACCCAAACATTTTTTTATATATTTCTACCTTAAACATCTTAAAAATGAAAATTGGGTCAACATGCTATAGCTTCGCCTATGCTTCGTGTTTCTCGTGAAAACTCTTCAATTTTTATTTTTATTTATTTTTATTTTTTTTCTAATTAAGGCTGACTTTGGCAATAGCTTAAAATAGTCAAAAAGTCATTAAAAAAAATTAATTATTCTCTTAACTTTTCTATACATCTTTTCATAAAAATATAAAAAATTAACTAAAATAACAAATTCTCAAAACAATCCTAAATTTTTTTACTAATAAAACAACACTTATACGTGTTATTTTTTATATAGAGAATTATATAGGAAAAATTACCATTAAGTAAGGATGGGCCGCTAGCTCGTCCAACACGCCTAACATAGTCCTATTTTTTCAAGACTTGGGAAGGGTGTTTTAGTCTACAAGACTGAATTAGGCTGGGTTAATATTTTTAACTCGTTAAATTAATGAAACGGGCCTGGGATTAATGTTTGTAGTCCGGCCTGTTAATATCTTTATTTTATTATTTTTTATGTATATTATATTAATAAAACATATAAATCATCTATAACAGATAGCGTATTACTTGAAATTGGAAGTTGCTGAAAACATTTGCAGGACTGATTGTTATGTCCATTATAAGCAGTGAAACTCTGGTTTTCAAAGGTCTAAAAGTGCGAGGAGGAGCCTTGAATGATTACATTGTAAACATAAATTTCAGAACATAAACCTTATACTTCGGATCATTTACCATGTGTATTATCAAGAAATCAAGACAAAATGACATACCTGAATCCATTGATGAACGGTTAAACGGAAGCGTGATTATCAATAAACTCTGTGTTATTGATTATGTTATTGCCTTCTAATCCTTTCCCCTTTGGTGCCTTATGTTTCTCCTTGAGAGGATTTAGAAAAATGGCAGTGTTCTTTTTTTTTTTCCACTTGGGAAGGAATAGGGATCATAACCTTTTAAAGTTTGTAATTGGTTTTCAAAACTAAAAGGTTGTGGAAGTTCAAAAGGAATGAAAATCAACTTTAACCATTATTGGTTTTAATTTCTATTTATTGGTTTTCAAAACTGAAAGGTTGTGGAAGTTCAAAAGGAATGAAAACCAACTTTAACCAATATGTTTTAATTTCTATTTCTGCCCCTCATAGAAATAGAAATTATACAACTAGTATCTACACATTAGGTCCATAACACATATACCCTTAAGCCTATTAACTAAATTGAATCACTTAAATTGTAGGCTTCTTATAAATGATAACACCACATTTAATTATGTGGTCCCATTGAGACATTATCTAACAATCTCCCACTGGACCACATATGTATCCTGAAAAATGTGCTTAACTTTAGTGAGCTCAGAAATTTGTTATCATAACTTGAGGGTATCCAAACAATCTTGTCCATTAACTATATTAATATAGGATCAAAGCGGTCTTCGTTACATCAATCGTAACTCGACCCACCAATGGTCACGTATACTAATACAGCTAAATGACATAGATCAATCATGGATGCGTAGCATGGAAATTACATGTGATGTGATCCATACATGCCTATTTCCAACTGGTCCTACTTAACTTTATTGAGATCAATACTTCACAATACGTAACAGAGCGTAATAAACTGAATATTTCATTTCTGCAGAAATTAATCTAATTACATAGATAAAACTCAAGGCTGATATAAAGCAGTAATATAAATACAAACTCCCACTAAACCAGAATGTTCTCAAATAGAACAACACCCATCTGAGCAGTGTGCTCATGAAAGACCTTGGGTGGTAGTCCCTTCGTAAGTGGATCCGCTATCATGGAGTTTGTCCCAATGTGCTCTATGGAAATCTGTCCACTCTGCACTCTTTCTTTTACAACTAGGAACTTGATATCAATATGCTTTGATTTTGTCGAGCTCCTGTTGTTATTGGAATATAAAACTGCAGACTTATTGTCACAATATAACTTAAGTGGTCTTTCAGTGCCTTCCAAAATACGCAACCCAGTGACAAAATTCCGCAGCCATATCCCTTGGTTTGATGCCTCATAACACGCTACAAATTCTGCGGCCATGGTAGATGAAGCTATGAGCGTCTGCTTTGCAGACCTCCAAGAAATTGCTCCGCCAGCTAACAGATAAATATAGCCTGATGTGGATTTCCTACTGTCTTGGCATCCAGCAAAATCGGAGTCGGAATATCCAATGACCTCTAACTTATCCGATCTCCTATATGTGAGCATATATTCCTTTGTTCTCTGTAAATATCGCATAACACGCTTGACTGCTTTCCAATGATCCATGCCAGGATTACTTAAATATCTGCCTAACATGCCAACTATAAACGCAATATCCGGACGCGTACATACTTGAGCATACATTAGACTCCCTACAGCCGAGGCATAAGAAATCTTCTGCATTTCTTGAATTTCAAGACTGTTCTTCGGGCATTGGCTGAGACTAAACTTGTCTCCCTTAGCAACCGGGGTTTCACCTGATTTACAATTTTGCATGCCAAATCTATTGAGTACTTTTTCGATATAGCTCCTTTGTGATAATCCCAGAATACCCCGAGAACGATCTCGGTGTATTTCGATTCCTAATACAAAGGAAGCATCACCAAGATCTGTCATTTCAAAATTCTTAGATAGAAATCTCTTGGTGTCATGCAATAAGTTTATATCGTTTGTAGCAAGTAATATGTCGTCAACATATAAAACCAAAAATATGTGTTTACTCCCACTGAACTTGTGATACACACATTCATCAACAACATTAGTTTCAAAACCATACGAAGTGAGAACTTGATGAAATTTGAAGTACCACTGACGAGAAGCTTGTTTGAGTCCATAGATGGATTTAGTCAATTTGCAAACCATATTCTTTGGGTCTCCTGACACAAAGTTTTCTGGCTGCACCATATAAATTGTTTCTTTAATGTCACCATTAAGAAAAGCTGTTTTGACATCCATCTGATGCAACTCAAGATCAAAATATGCAACAAGCGCCATAATTGTCCTAAAAGAATCTTTCGAAGAAACTGGAGAGAAAGTTTCTTTAAAGTCAATTCCTTCTTTTTGAGTAAAGCCTTTGGCTACAAGACGTGCCTTATACCTCTCCACATTACCATTTGAATCCCTTTTGGTTTTAAATATCCATTTACAACCTACGGGCTTCGCACCAACTGGTAATGAGACAAGTTCCCAAACTTTATTGTCTTGCATAGACTTATATTCTTCATTCATGGCTTCTATCCACTTATGAGAGTTGGAACTTTCCATGGCTTGACGAAAGTTGATTGGATCATCTTTCGACATTCCATTTTCTACCTCATGTTCTTGGAGATATACAATATAATCATCTGAAAGTGCAAATCTCCTTTCTCTTGTGGATCGCCTTAATGGCACAGATTCTTGAGGTTGAGGTTGTAGAGTTTGTTCCTCAGGAACAATTACCTCATCTTGAATGGGGGTTTGAACTATATTATCTTGAACAACATTGTCTGGTTGAGGATCCAAAATTACTTCTCGAGCAATGACAGGTATAGGAACCTGTGATTGGTCAAAAGTAGTAGTAGGAAATGGGATTACTCCTGCTTCCTCCTCAAAGACAATGTCTCTAACTGGATTTCTCCCCCCAAACTCAACATCCTCAAAAAATGTTGCAATTCCCGTCTCAAATATTGACCTATTTGTGGGATCATAAAACTTGTAACCACGTGATCGTTCGGCATAGCCAATAAAGTAGCTGCTAATGGTTTTAGAGTCCAATTTTCGTTCATGAGGTTTATAAGGCCTCGCCTCAGCAGGACACCCCCACACATGCAAATGTTTTAGACTAGGCTTTCGCCCAACCCAAAGCTCACATTAAGTTACCAAACAGATAATCTCTAAATAAATTAATTTAATGACAACATCTCAAGATACCTAGCACAACATTAATACCAAGCCTTTGGGTAGTGATATTAACTGTAAGTGGTATTCTTGTTGTAATGATCAAACATTGACAATAAGTTATGTCAAATAACAAATCTATCTTTTGATGGATTTATTATTCACATTAGGTTTTCTTGACAATTGGCACATGTTTATCACCACAAAATGTGTGTGTAATTCTGCCAAGTCTTAATCATGTCTTTGGACCGATAAATACCCGCATGAGATACACAGACATGAACATCAAAACATTCCATATAAAACAATCTAGACAAGAGAGATCACTTTTGTGACATCTTGTTTGAATTGACTTATATTGAGAATGTTAGAAAATAAAATTTCTGTAGACGTTGTATGAAATTACATTAAATTTAAAGATTTCCAAATTTGTGACCCCGTATATGTTATATAATCTGCAGCAATCCCAATTATATACATACATATATAAATAGAATTGACGGGTCCAAAAACAAATAGTTTTTTTTTTTTTTTTATGATGTTCAAAATTAAACCGATCAAATCGCAAGATATATCTATATATATATAAATACATGATGTTCATCCATTTGAGAGAAAAAAAAAAAAAAAAAAAACTGCCCACCGAATCATTTTACAATTCCAGAAAACAGATTGCCATTTTCACAGAACAAAACAGGAAAAAAAACAGAATTTACATCCATAAGAAAATTCAGAATCTGATTCCAGGAAACTAAATAGAATGAATAAAGCATATCAATTCTGATAAGACACATGATATGCATGCTCTGATACCAATTATAAACAAAAATTTCAGAACATAAACCTTACACTTCGGATCATTTACCATGTGTATTATCAAGAAATCAAGACAAAATGACATACCTGAATCCATTGATGAACGGTTAAACGGAAGCATGATTATCAATAAACTCTGTGTTATTGATTATGTTATTGCCTTCTAATCCTTTCCCCTTTGGTGCCTTATGTTTCTTCTTGAGAGGATTTAGAAAAATGGCAGTGTTCTTTTTTTTTTTCCACTTGGGAAGGAATAGGGACCATAACCTTTTAAAGGTTGTAATTGGTTTTTAAAACTGAAAGGTTGTGGAAGTTCAAAAGGAATGAAAACCAATTTTAACCATTATTGGTTTTAATTTCTATTTATTGGTTTTCAAAACTGAAAGGTTGTTGAAGTTCAAAAGGAATGAAAACCAACTTTAACCAATATATTTTAATTTCTATTTCTGCCCCTCATAGAAATAGAAATTATACAACTAGTATCTACACATTAGGTCCATAACACATATACCCTTAAGCCTATTAACTAAATTGAATCACTTAAATTGTAGGCTTTTTATAAATGATAACACCACATTTAATTATGTGGTCCCATTAAAACATTATCTAACATACATAACTCTTTTGCAAGAGAATAATTGATTTATTTGGTTATGGGAAATGTTCGTTCCGGATCACTAACTACAAATAAGAAGAGAAAAATTAGGTATTATGAAATTTTTTTCATGAAAATGATCATGAAAGATTTGTGACCCTTGGATTACCTTGATTAGTGTGTAGTACTTTATTTTAAGTGTAATCCAAGGATCATAAATATTTCATGATCATTTTCATGAAAAAATTTTCATGATACCTAGCATTGTTCAAATAAAAATAAGTGTTAACTTGTTTAGGAAGATGTTGTGCGGTCTTGATCCTTTTTTTAGAAATTAATTTACTTGCAAATTTTTTTAAACAGATCATATAAATAGAGGTTCGATGGACAGGCTTGAGAGTCCTAATTTTTAATAGGATTGAATTTGAATTGACTATATAGATTTAAGGTTTATAATGGGTCAAACTTTGATAAATATAAACTCTTTTATTGAGTAATGTCAATCTATATTTTAAAGTAAGACAGATATCTACTAACAAGCGAGAATTTTTTAAAATGTAATCTTTGCTTTGATTTTTTACACAGAAAAAATTACACCACAAGTATCTGTAATTATTTTTAATCTTGTACATTAGTTTGTAATGTTTTTAAACGAACCATGCAATGCACCAATGGCTCGCTGTTAACCCCATCGTCATGGTAGCTGTCCCCGTAGCCATGACAAACCCAAATGTATAAAGCCAGAACCTCCACCTCCACCTCCACCTCCACCTCCACCACCACCACCACCACCACCACCCTCCTCCGCCATGTTTTCCGACATTCCTCAACCCCTTATCCGGTGATGTAATTATACATAAAATATTTGTAAATTTCTTCTTTCTGACAATCCCAACATGCCTTCAGTCTTCGATGAAGGTACTCATATAATCTGTGTCATATGATAATAAATTTTAGCCTAAGAATGTTTGAATTGATTTTTATCTGATAATAATGTGTTTGATTGCCAAGGGGACGAGAGCCGCGAGACGGATCTGGAAATGGGGCTGAGCTCGCCCTCTCCGACGCCGTTGCTGGCGCGGATTCGAACCAAAATCGGCACGGAGGCGCTCGGCGGCGGACCGAATTCCGGCAAGGCACTAGTCATGTCCAATTCAGGCAAGCGATTGGATCAGCCGAATTCAGCGAAGAAGAAGTACGTGAAGCAGGTGACGGGGCGGCACAACGACACCGAGCTTCACCTGGTGGCCCAGCGGGGGGACACGGCGGCGGTGAAGAAGGTGCTTGGCGAGATCGGTGTGGAGTTTGGTGGTGTTGATGTGGCGGAGATTCGGTCGGACGTCGTGAATGAGGTGAATGAGCTCGGCGAGACGGCGCTGTTCACGGCGGCGGAGAAGGGGCACATTGATGTGGTCAAGGAGCTGTTACCGTACACCACCATGGAAGGGATTAGGGCAAAGAATCGTTCGGGGTTTGATCCGTTGCATATTGCCACCAGTCAAGGTCACCCAGGTAAAATATTTTGTCCTAATTCATTTCACACATTTCATTACTTTCATGTTAAAATATTTGTTTTTAGAGTTTTTTGGGTTTTCAAAAACTTTTCTTTCTTGTTTCACAAGTAAGAAAGGATGAAGAGTTGAATGGAGAAAAAAAAATCAAAAGTAAAAACTAAGAGAACTTTCAATGGAAGATATTGAGATGAGTTAATTTACAAATTAAATGTGAGGAAGCTAACAATCTTGAACAATTCCAAAGAAATTTTATAGAGGTTAAACTTCCTTTAGAGTATGTGAATTACTTGCGAATTGCCTGAAATGCTGACGGATAATTTCCTTGACATTCTCTTACTGCTCATTTTGCAAGCTTCACAGTTTGGTAAGGTCAATTTTAACTTTTAGCATTAGTGGCTGACAAAATAATGGGGAAGCCCTAATAAAATTGTGTGCATTCATCTCTGAACTATCGAAGCTTGCGTTTTTTGAGGTACTCTTTCCTTTCTTAAGCTGCAAAATTATGTTTAAAGGTCTGTTTCAAGTAGCCAAGAAAAGACTTATAAAAAACAACTTTTCAAAAGAAAAAGTTTTCATGGGGATCCTTGAAGGCTTTTGGACCTTCATGTTTTAGAACCTTTAGATTTTTCCTACTTGCTTAGGATTTTTTTTTATGTACTTTCACTTTTCTCATTTTTTGTATGGCTCACAAGCATTTGGAAATTGATCTTGATTTTTTTTCCCCCATAGATTTTCTAATAGAAAATGACGGGCATATTTAAACCAATTTCTGAGTACAATAGGCCAAATTTCGTTCACTTACTTCGTATAAAAGGTTTGCAGCACAAGTTCCGTAAATAATGTTCAACTTCAACTACATAACTCAATAAATATTCATGATGCTGTTGTGACAACATTCCTCATAATTCTACATAAAAGAATATGGAGTCCAAATCTAAATCTTCTCAGTGATTAAAATATTGCTTATCTGAAGTTTAGGCAATCCCTTCTTGATATAAAATTTGTCTTTGCCTTAATAGTTCAGATTCAATTTTAGCATTTGAAATCTCGTGTTTCAAGGTCACGTGGAAATTAAACACTCCAATCTTCATTTTGTTCAAGATTGCATAGGAATGTAGACATCCATTATATTGACTGTGGCTGGTAAAGAAATTTGTAGCCAGTAATGAATTTTGTGCAGTTACTGTCACCCTGTAGTGGGTAAGGTCAAACTGGATTCATTACTGGGCCATAGGTTGTTCATTCTGCTGGTTCACATGTTAGAACACTAAAGACATGCACTCTCACACCCAACTGTTTAAACCTTGGTATGGTTATTTGACTCATTTACTAGTTAATAACCATATTGAATCCTGAAAATGTTGTCAAGAACACTACACAAAGGAAGTTAGCTTCACATGTCAATTTTCAAAAACAAGTGCTGTGTAATATATTGTTGGCTCCATCGCTGAATTCTGGAAAGCTCGTCAACTCATTTGTTTTTTTCTATTTTCCAATCAGTTAAATTTATGCATTGTGAAACTGAACCACTCCAGGATGATTTAGTGGCTATATTTATGCAGCCATTGTCCAGATACTACTAGACCACGACCCAGGGCTAAGCAAAACGGTTGCTCAATCAAATGTAACCCCGCTTATATCTGCTGCAACAAAAGGGCATTTGGAGGTGGTTAATGAATTACTGTTGAAAGATCCCAGCTTGCTAGAGATATCAAGATCCAATGGAAAAAATGCATTACATTTAGCTGCCAGGCAGGGGCATGTGGATATTGTGAAAGCATTGCTCAATAAGGATCCACAATTAGCAAGAAGAACTGATAAGAAAGGACAGACTGCTTTGCATATGGCTGTAAAAGGGGTTAGTTGTGAGGTGGTGAAGTTGCTTCTTCAGGCAGATGCAGCCATTGTGATGCTCCCAGACAAGTTTGGTAACACAGCATTACACATAGCCACCAGGAAGAAACGGGCAGAGGTATTGATTAACACTGCCCCCTCTTATAAATGTATCTTTTCGTATCACTATGGACCTAATATCTCAATTGGCTCTTTGTAATCTTTTTTGGGTGAATAGCTCTTTGTAATCAATCCAAGTGAACGTCTTAAAATTTGTCTCATCTGGCCAAGTGTAAGGGCCCACAGATTTGGTTTGTAGGGACTTGCACACAATTAAACCCCGCCAACCCCATAAATCCCACATTCAGAAGAGTTAGAAGTTACTTGTAAACTACCAGGAAACCACAATTACTTCAAATAAGATACCAGGAAGCCACTTCAATTCCTCCAAGAAAGGGCACCTGCTTTCATAATTCAAAACTGTGTTTGGGGATTAACAAATATTCAAAACTAATCAAGTTATATGTGCCTGTGTGGACACCCTTGAATTTGAATGGCTCAAATCTCATTTTAATAGCGGCTTAATCTAGAAGCTTGAATGGATATGGAATGTAGAAGACTCTCATGGGTTGTCATATGGGTCAACTTATAAATTGACTATTTATTTTTTAATCTTATTTGGTTTTTAGATAAGTTTGGAAGTCCAAAAACTTGGTTTCGATATAGGCAGTCAAAATCCTATGGTTTCTCTAAAGTCTATATAAAGCCATGTAATACTTCTATCAATGAAGTTGAGTTTAGAAGCCTCTTTGTGATTGGATGATGCTTTTCTAACCCTAGATGTGATGTCTATGAAATCTAGGTACTGTGCCTGGACATTTGAATTACTTGTCTTTTACCCTTAACCTTCGATTGGTCAAGCCTTATCCATTCCTCATCCAATTATATAAGACAATAGCACACTGAATATGCATAGTTACTGTTTTCAGGTACTATTTACTGCACCTAAAACAGCATTTAAACAGCCCAAGTCCCATCTTTTCATGCTTTAAACCCTAACCCTTTTAAATGTGTCTTTAACTAATGCAATATGCTCATACAATTTACCTGATACAGGAACAGAGCACACATCAAATTGTCTTTTATCTTATGTACTTTTTTTATACTTAATTCAGACTCCATACTTTTTTTACTTTTTCTGAATGAATGAGTTCAGTCTTCAGCACTTGGATAGTCAGACCTAGACACCAAGCACACGTTTTGTTTAACTAAATTGCCAACCCACTAAATCCAAAATCTTGTGAAGTTGTAACAGAGAGTGTTCTTCACACTTGTCCTACATTATTAAGGGGATTTCCCCTTATTTTTTTATTCATGAACATTCTCGGGTTTCCTTGAACTGATTAATTCATGATTGGATGGTTGCCTTTATTACAAATGATGTCATACAAGATGATGATGTTTCGCATTGAATGCTCTATGCAAAAAGTAAACGGGGCCATTCAAATTCAAGGATGCATCCACAGAGGCCCTATATAATTTCAAACTGGATAAGAAACATTATGTAAAAGAACTAAGAGAATATGCATGCTGCTTAGAACCATAATTAAAAATTGTAACTTGCATATAAACTAACATCATGATTATAGACCAAGAGCTTTTCATGTGAACTAGAAAACTTTTAAATAAAACTGAACCAGAATTATGTGGAAAAGTCTAAATTGCCTCCTAAATTTAAAAAGCTAAGACTTGCGCAAGAATAATAACATGATGTAACTAAGAAAATGTATAAAGGACAATGCATATACTCAAAAAACGTGATGGCTATGTAAAGAATCTAGGCATCAAAAACATGTAAACCAAGGCAAAATCTGTACCAATTTAAAATGTGGTAATTTTAATCCTTTTGATTTATTGCAGATAGTTAATGAGCTGTTACTCCTCCTGGACACCAATGTGAATGCGCTAACAAGAGATCACAAAACAGCCCTTGACATTGCAGAAGAACTTCATCTGTCTGAAGAAACTGCAGAAATAAAGGACTGCTTGTCTCGTTATGGTGCTGTCAGAGCAAATGAACTGAACCAGCCAAGGGATGAGCTTAGAAAAACTGTGACAGAAATCAAGAACGAAGTCCACACCCAGATTGAGCAAGCCCGGAAAACCAATAAGAACATGGACGGAATTGCGAAGGAGCTCCGAAAGCTCCACAGGGACGGAATCAACAATGCTACTAACTCAGTCACTGTGGTGGCTGTTCTCTTTGTCACAGTCGCATTTGCTGCTATTTTTACAGTTCCTGGAGGTGATGGTGATAATGGGGTGGCCGTGGTGGTGAGCAGTATGTCTTTCAAGGTTTTCTTCATCTTTAATGCTATTGCACTCTTCACATCACTGGCTGTTGTCTTAGTGCAGATTACAGTTGTCAGGGGGGAGGTAAAATCTGAGAGGAGGGTTGTGGAAGTGATTAATAAGTTGATGTGGTTGGCCTCTGTTTGTACTTCAGTGGCATTTATAGCTTCTTCTTACATAGTAGTTGGCCGGCATCATAAGTGGGCTGCAATTTTTGTTACAATTTTAGGTGGAGTTATAATGGCGGGAGTCCTTGGTACTATGACATATTATGTGGTTAAGTCGAAAAGGAAAGTGAGGAAGAAAGGGAAATCGAAGCATTACTTGGATTTATCTGAGTCGGAAGTAGTACATCCAATTTATGCAATTTGATTTCCTCCCTGACATTGTCTTTTTGTTTTGTTTTGTTTTGTTTTTTGTTTTTTTTTTAAATGAAGAAAATCAGAAGAAAATGTGATGCAGCTTGTGTATAAGAGGTTCTGAGCTGTAAATTCTAGAGTATCCTATAGTTATATTATACATTGTTGCTTGAATCTGCACTCTTTCGTGGATTCAACGGAGAGTGGGTTTCTCTTTGAATGAGAAAATATCAGGGTCTTTTTATAAGCAGATTCAGTTCTGTATGCTCAATTGACTTGTGAATGTATCTGTGAATCAAATTTGTGCTGAACCTAGTTATGCAATCTTGGTAATTTGCTTTTGGTGAAAATCTGATAAGCATTTGATGTGCCCCATTTGAAAAGATCAGATTTGGACCCAATAGCCAATTTTTTTTTATAAAGGATCAACTTTGAGTGTGCCAGTTGATTCCACACAGCCCTAATGCAAAGTAAGTTTTCTGATATGCGACTCCTAATCATACATTTTCTTCAGTTGTTCCTTTAACCAATAGTGATCAAACTTTGACTGTCATGGACAATATAAAAATTGACTCTCAAAACTGCCAACAGTGCCTAAGATTTTATGGTTGATCAAATGCTATATATGTTACTGATTTTGTAATTTTGATGATGAAGTGAAGGTTCTTTCATTATTTGATTGTGAAAAATGAACGTCTCAATGGGATGTTGCAGCTCCTAGTAGAACAGAAGCCTTCATATCATAAAGCTCCACGTTTTTAGGTGAGTGGCATATCTCTAATTGTTTTATTTCTGTGTGTTTTTTAAAATTAGTGCATGGGCTGCAATATTCCATTATACTCTTTCTTAAAATTTTAACTTGATTTTTCATTGTTATTTTTTGTCAGATATTGGATTGACAGATAAAGAAGATCTAGTGCTACAGAATTATAAAAATTAAGGTAGGTTAGCTTCCATTATGGTGCTAGCTTCTTGTAGTTGATCAATTTATTGTCATTAAAAGTTGCATTTGCTTCATGTAAATTTGTTCGTACAAGTCCTTAAGAACTCTGTTGATTTGATTGCTTCCATTGTGGCGTAGGCTGTAAGTCCTGAAGTTCACTCTGTTGTGCTGGGATTGCATGTTCTTAAGGACAGTTAACTAAGGAATGAGGAAGATTCAATGCCGACAAAAATTAAGAAATAGAAAAACAAATCACATTAGGAATAAAATCTTTCTATTGATTCAAAATTGTATTTTAAGGTATGGAACATCACTAGTCTCCCCACAGATTGAGTTCAACGATACATGCACAAGTTCACATATGTACATACATATATGTAATCATATATGTACTCATATATGTACATATATTCAATTGCAGTAATCATCTTACCCCTCCTTATCTCAAAAGTTGGGGAGGCTTTGGTAGCCATGAAAATTGCATGTTTTCTGCAGCAAGGTGCCTACTGGAACCATTATTAAAACAACTGCTGTAAAGCTACTTGGACTACAGATTAACAACCATCCATGCGAGGTTTGATGTAACAGATCATTGTTTCATAATAAAGCACCATGATCTCTTGGTAGTAACAGTGTAGTAGTACTAGTTTTGAGCTAGAGTTTCAGATTATTGTTCTTTAGTTTCTTTTGCTTTTGTAATCTCATCATTTAGGACTTGTGAATTAAGAGATTTGGGCCATGTAACCATCTGATGTGAGTAGAAGAAAGCTTTCAATTGATGATCCAGGTCAATCTCCTCCAATCAATAGGAAATTACAATAGAAGGTAACTTGGTTCCTTGAAGTCAAGTCTGATTTGTTCACTCACTTGACAGGTAGGTAAAAACTGCTCTATTATGTGATTGGTTCTTCCACTAGAGTCTATTGCTTTAGTCCCGACTTAAAGTAGTGAACCCCAATAAAAGAACTAATCATAGTTGGTCCCGACTTAAAGCAATGGACCTCAGTAAAAATACCAATCATATAAGAGGACAATGTTCACCTACCGAACAAATGGGTGAGCAAAATTTTTTTTTTTCTCTTGAAGTTTGTTTATATTTACTTTCATCAGCTGCTTATCCTTGTACTCACTTCCCTCTCCATCTATGACCTTTCTTTAGACTATATCTTGTGAATCTTTTGGACAGGTCTTCAGGGAATGGAAACTATAATCAAGAAGAAATTGCTTGGAAGTTTCTCTAGTTGCTTTGGCATTGTGCACACTAAACTATTATCAGAATAGGAAAACTCTATTCTTACATAGTTTTTAAGAATTTATGATTAAGATAATGTGGTGGTGGTGTTTTTGAAAATTTAAGCTACTTGATGGCCTTCTGCTTTCAACTGATAAGATCAAAAGTTGCCATATCATTTTGTATTGATTTTATGTACAGTGTTTCTGTTTGTATAGTATTATTCATCTGAATATTATTGAGGAACTTAAGATTATTCAATTAGCTTTCTTGATCAAAGGAATTTAAGCTTACATAGCCCATATAATGAGCAATGTTATGTCCAAGTTGCTATGATATGACCTATGTGGCGATGTTTCTTTTTGTGGCTTTAAGCCTTGGGCTATGTTTAAGGTCATTCTTGTGCAGATCCGGAATGCAAAGAATGCTGAAAGTTGTGCTAAATGTTTTATAGAAACTTCTACGTAGAAAACACCACTTTTTAGTGTGGTGATATTGATAAGATTTTAGGTTTTCATTTGGCATGCAACAGTTTTAGCGTAAAAGCCAAAAAGTTACTAAAAGGGTTGGGCTTTCCTCCAGTCCGATCACGGACTGGAGAGGACTGTTAGGCTAGTGGAGATCCATCACGAGTCCCGTTTCGATAATCCGAATTGTTTAATATGTAGAATTCGTCGAGTACTATATGCCTGTAAAAAATCACGTTGATCGGATATCGATAGCTATCTTATCGGATCAGATTTCTATTAGCCGTTTATTTTTCACTGTCCTTTTTTTTTTTGTACAAGACTGACTGATCACGTAGCTATACATGTCCGATCAATGTGATTTTTTTACAAATATATAGTATTTGACAATTTTTACACATTTAACGGTTCAGATTATTAAAACGAGACCTGTGGTGGACCTGTGGTGACCCCCATGGGCACATAGATATCCTTAAGTCCGATCATGGACGGGAGAGAAGTTAGCCTCTTACTACAAAAAGCCTATATACCACAAAGTCAAAGATTTTTTTTTTCTTTACTTTTGCACATATTTTCGTAAAAAATAACAAAAATTATTCTGAATATACTAATATTTTTACCTCATATTTTAATTAAAAAATCAAAAAATTAATAAAATAACATGTTCTCAAACAAGGTCTTAGTTCGAAAAATATTTTTTTTATTAATTGCAAAAAATATTTTTTGTTTACTTTTGATTTATGTCATACCGATTTTTAAAAAATATTTTCTACTTAAATAAACAAACGAAATGTGAGTTGTAATTAATTGTAATTATAGTGATCTTCATCTCCCTCTGTGAGTTAACGGAATGTGTTCGAATAGATTTTTGAAGAAAAAAATAAAATAAAATAAATCCCAATTTTCTCTTCCATGCAAAAAAAAACCTATAAACCAAGATTCATATACATCTTAAAAATCTTAATATTGCATGTATTGCTTGATCTCTATCATTTCTATTTCTAACTAAAAATTGCTTTGTTGCATGATCGAACTTATTAGTGTTTGTAGAGTTTCTTGGTTCATTGGGTTGTGTTTTAAGTATGAATTTGGATAGAGATTTAAAAAGAAAAAGAAAAAAAAAAAATGTGTGTGAAATGTGTGTGAAATGTAATTATATTTCATTTACATTTCATTTACTTTTTTCTTCTTCTTTTTTTTATTTTTAAATTTATATCCAAATTCATAATCCAAATACAATTTTAGTGTATGAACTTGAGGTTCAAATTTTCTTTATTGTCCGTTTTACATCTGTTGATTGATCATACACTGCAAAATATACCTTCTTCCATTTTTATGGATTGTGAAAGGGGGGCATATCAATAAATTTTTTAGGATAAATTATCAATAAATCTTAATAGTTGAACTTAATTTTTATGAAATTCTATTGAAAATAAATCCTAGCATGTTTGTCGTTAAAAATAATTTTTTGTAACGATTTTTTACATGTTGCTAAAAATTGACAATTAGTATTTTTTTTTTGTCACGATTTTTATAAATTGTCGCTAGAACTTATAATTAGTGACTTTTTTATGACGAATTTTTTAAACCGTCGCTAAAAGTTGAAAATTAGTGTATTTTTTTATGACAATTTTTTTAAATTGTTACTAAAACTTATAATTAGTGACATTTTTTATGATAAAATTTTTAAACAGTCGCTAAAAATTAACAATTAATAAGATTTTTTTAATATTGTATGATGAAAAATATCATCAATTATCATAAGATTTATTAGACAATAATCTAAGTAAAACCTACAAGTAAGTCTCTCAATTTTTTATTTTAAATTGAAAATGATTGAAGAGATTTTAGTAATATGGCAGTGTACATATTTAATTTTCAACAATGATTCATCCCATTAATTTGGGAACACTAATTGACCACTAATGAGGTGGAAATTAAAAAAAAAAAAAAATACACAAGAGCAAAACATCTCATCATGTGAGACCCATACCAATGATCTCACTCATTTTTGTTTAATTTTAAATTTTGAAGATCTCTAAAAATTTTGATTGAAACCCAAATGTATATATGTATATATATATTTTATAGTAATGACAACAGTTTGGTCAGAGAATCAAACATTGGTCATCCTTTTGTTTTTTTAAAATGTATATATGTATATATATATTTTATAGTAATGACAACAGTTTGGTCAGAGAATCAAACATTGGTCATCCTTTTGTTTTTTTAAAATCTTTATATATATATATATATATATATTTATTGAGTAGTTGTTATATTGAGACAATCATGGTTCCCATTCTGTCATCATGTGGTCATCAACTGGTTATATATATAGATATATATTTTTTTTTCAGAAAGTTATAAAATAGTTATATTAAAAACTTTAGTATCTCAAGGGTAGTAGATAATTTACTCAAAAAAACATGAATTTTTCAAAGGTCTCAGATATACCTCTTTTTATTTTTGTTTTTATTTTATTCTCAGGTCAGCATTATAGAAACTAGATTTGAGTCCCAATCAACAAATTTATTAAATTTTAAGGTCAATTACACTAACTCTCTTAAAATTTGAGAAAAATATAGCTAGTATTGATTCAAAATTTTTATTTACTTAAAACTTAAGCACTTTTTTATCAATAATTCGTTAATAAAAAATGATATTTGTATACATTTCTTATTAAAATGATGTTATTCACCATTAACATTAAATTCGATCGCTTTAATTATACCAAACACCACTTAGCTTTCGTTTGGCTAATTTAGTTGGACTAAAAAAGCACAAAAGACTAACCAAAAAAGTCAAATTAAACGAACTTTTTAGTCCTAAGTTAAAAAAGTCTCAGCTCAAAAAAGCAAATATCAAATGGCGACTTAGTGCTCATTTGGCATGTGAGTTTGGGTGAGATTTGGGCTATTTTAGTCATAAAAAGGTAAAATAAGTTTTTTAATTCAATAAGACAAAATGTCTCATCTAAATCATAATCATTTTATTTTTTCTCTTACAAAAATTAAAAAAATTTAAAAAAATTATCATAAATAAAATTTTTTAATTCCAAACTAAAATAATCAAAAAATATATATATAAAAAAATTAAAAAATCAATCCTCGTCGCAGACTAACCCGTAGTAGCACTTGGAGTAAGATTGATGTTGAGACTGGCAAGCAATTCAAACGGACAGAAAAGTGTGATTGATGATTTTTTATGACTTTTCTTGTTAGCATATAATAAATCATAAACTATAAATTCTACTAAGGCACAGAACACAACAACCTAGATGTACGAGCAAGAAATAATTATTCTCGTATGATTTTATTAATCAAGTTTTTGCTCCTTTAAACAATATTACTTTGCCACCTAAAAACACAAACGTGAACTAACCGGCGGGTGTGTGCCGGAAACCCCTTCAATGCCTAAGTCAATAACTAGACAATAGATAATAAACTCTGTGTATTCTAGAGTAGAAATTGGGATACCTCTACATAGGTCTGGTCATGAACTTCTATAGACTTTACTTGACACAATCTTAGTAGGATTTCCAACTCTCCTTATAAGAGTCCTTCTAGGAATCACACACCCTACTCACTACCAACCAAATGAGATGGTTTGCACAATCATAGTAAGACTTTACTCTTCTTAGCAGAGTCCTCCTAAGAGTCACACTCCTACTCACTACCAACCAAGTGAGATGGTCTGCACAATCCCAGTAGGACTCTAACTCTTCTTAGCAGAGTCCTACTAGGAGTCTTATGTCCAAGGATAATGTTTACCCTCAGAACACCTTCATCACTGCAAGCCAAGTGAGATGGCCACCCCATTTACCTCGGTTGATACCTCTACCTCGGCTGACCCCTTTACCTCGGCTGACATTGCTGTCAACCAAGTTACTTCGGCTCTGTGCTCAACTAAGTAATGGAATAGAAGCATCAACCGAGCTATACCTAGCTCGGCTCTTCATCTTACCAAATACCTCAGCCAACCCTTGGGCCTAGTATTAGGTAGCTCGGTCAACGCCTTTGCCCAATTTGGTACTCAGATAAAAAGGGACCGAGCTACTCGACGTCCACACTCCGGCCCTTTAGTTCGGCCCACAGCAGAAATCAAAGATGTCTTCTTGGCCTAAGACCGAGCTACACCAGCCCTTATCTCGGCCCATTACGCGGCCCAACTCCCAAAGAAGACTCTTCCTAGCTCGGCCCAATTTGTTTACAAATTACTCTCTCAATTGCCCCTTAATTCCATTTGCGTAGCATGATTGGGATTATTTTTCCTCCAGCCGAGCTAAGAATGCCCCATTCTAAAAAGTTATTCGGTTTCATAGCTTGTTCGGGCCCAATAAGTCTTGTCTGTAGCTCAACATGTCTTTCCACTAATCTGGTATGACTTCATTCCCAAGATACATGGCGTGCCCCCATTATGCTTGTTCTTTTGTTATAACCGTCATGTACCTCCAAAAAATTTGAACAGCCCCGCCTTTTTGCCTTCAACATTTAAGTCCTTTGAGTTCGCAATCGTATGGCAAGTCGTTCTTTCTGTGTCTCGCCGAGCAGACTTAACTCGGTTTACACTAACCCTGCCTACCTTCTTTGGCTGAGATAACCATCTTGGTCCAAGCATTCAAAAATATGTCAGTCAAACCTGCCAGCTTGCTTTGGCCGAGGTACGCATCTCGGTTGAAGAATCCAAAAAACTTTGTTGGTCAAACCTGCCAACCTTCTTGAGCCGTGATCCTTATCTCGGTTTAGGAGAGCTAAATGTTGGTCAAACCTGCCAACCTACTTTGGCCGAGGTAACTGTCATCCCGGTCAAAGAGTGCAAAAGTTTTATTGGTCATACCTGCCAACTTCCCGCAGCCTAGATCCTTATCTCGGCTTAGGAAAGCTAAATGTTGGTTATTCCTGCCAACCTTCTTCAGCCTAGATCCTTATCTCGGCTGAAAAGAGCTAAATGTTGGTCAAACTTGCCAACCTACTTTGGCCGAGGCAATTGTCATCCAGGCCAAAGAGTGCAAAAGTTTTGTTGGTCATACCTGCCAACTTCCTGTAGCCTAGATCCTTATCTCGGCTTAGGAATGAAAAAAGTGTTGGTTAAACCTGCCAACGTCCTGCAGCTTAGATCCTTATCTCGGCTTAAGAGAGAGCTCAATGTTGGTTATTCTTGCCAACTTTCTTTAGCGCGGATCTTTATCTCGGCTGAAGAAGAGCTAAATGCTGGCCAATCCTGCCAAGCTTTGCCCCCTAGTTGGGCAAAGACTTGTTAGAGAGAGTTGGTCAAACCTGCCAACCTTCCCAATTGCCCCCCAGTCGGGCAAAGACTTTTGCGCGGTCAATCCTACTTGTCAACTGTGTTAACTCTGGCCAAAAAGATTTTTGTCTGGTATCCCTATTGCGCTGGACTCTGCCTCGGTGCGCGTCCCATCTTCCTCTGCCCGGATGTATTGGTGCACTCTCTCCATTAGGGCTTCCATAGTAAAGGGCGGCGTCATTGTCATTGAATCCCTCAACTTATTGCCAGCCGGCAAACCTCATTTGTACTATGCGATAGCTAGGTTTGTAGGGCAATCTCCAATCTGATTAAAAGTCTCCCAATACCGGTTATTGTAAGACCTCAATGTTTCTTCCTCGCCCATGTCTATGGAGAGAAGCTAGTCAATCTCCACTGGTATCTTGATGTTCGTTCTGTATCTAGTCACAAATGCCTCCGCTAGTTGCGCCCACAAAGCTATGCTACCTTCTAGCAACCTTTCAAACCACGTTAAACCCAGGTCACCAAGGCTGGAAGGAAACAGGATACACATTAGAGCCTCGTTTCGCTGATATACGGCCATAACCTGGTGAAAGTGGCTCAAGTGCATGTAGGGGTCTGTCACGACCCCAAACCCGGCCCTATGGGTTTAGCACCGTAACCGGCCAGTAATCCGTGATTACCGAAGGCCTGCTTAACAGTAATACAGTATAACAGAGTTCAGGGCCTGGCGGAAGCCAATACAGTAAATAACTAGTGTCCATTGAGCTGTGAAAATCTGTATGCCAAAAACATTTTTCATGCATTCATACAGTTCAAAACAGTACGGTCTGTATACAGTCTATACAATCATATACAAACATTCAGTACGGGGACCTAGTCCCTCGATAACAGTACAGTAGAACAGTAAGCAGTCTATACAGTGATACAAAACAGTGAGGAGACCGATGGGAAAACCCAAAACAAAATCCCAAAGCCATAACATGGCAACACGGAACCTCACAGTGAGGCACGTAGGCTGGCTTGACAAAACTGGAATAACCCCGACGCGTCTAGCTCTGGTCCGGTGCCTGTACACCTACATATATATATGAGCAGTGAGCTAAAGCCCAGTGAATAACATAATGCGTAAAGAGGTTAAGAATGTAATGTCCTTACGGTAATGAAAACAATTCATTAAACAGTGTTTCAGTGATTCAGTCAGAATCATATGTGGTACATCCATGAGCATAGCAGTAAACAGTAGGTCTTAAAGACCGAATAGTAATGATGGCCAGTCATTCAGTAAACAGTATGGTTCCACAGGGGAACCGACAGAGATCTCTGTAACAATAACAGTAAACAGTAGGTGCTAAGGATGCCACAGTATAGTTCAGAAATAAAGGACATACATTCATTCAGTAATCAATTTCAATCCAGTAAATAGTTCAGTTCAGTAGTCGAAAGATAATCATTTTGAACATATCTTTACACAATTGTTACTCACAGAGATTGGGCTAATAGCAGCTAGAGCGCGTCCCCGAGAGCCAACCCTAAACAGTTAACAAATAGAACACACACTAAGTTTCACAGTCGGGAAGGATGATAATTAAATCCCTAAATTCCTCGGTGTGGTTCTACGTCTAAATCCTCATTAAGATGTCATAAACTAGGCCTAAGAATGCCTAGGATGAGATGAGGATGCAAAAAATACAGTTGGAAGGCATTTTTCAAAAGTTGCTGAAAACAGGGGTCTCGCTCGAGCGAGCCTTCCTTCGCTCGAGCGAGGTTGCAAAATCAAAGGCTTCGCTCGAGCAAGTAATCCTTCGCTCGAGCGATCTGATGAACAGTAAAAGTACTGGATGCTCGATTTTTACGCGCGATACCACGCTCGATGCTCGCTCGAGCGGATCCCTGTATAAAGGTGCTCGCTCGAGCGAGGAATCCTTCGCTCGAGCGAAGAAGCCAAATCTGGAATTTCCAGATTTGCCTCCCAAACTCAAACCAAGCATTCTCAACCCAAATCTCGACCTCATAGGCCCAAATTCTGGAAAATACATCTACATTCAATATACAACAAGTTTCAAAAGCCAATTTGTACATGCAAGGGCCAAGAGTTGGTCAATTAAAGCCATTTTTCAAACCCATTTCAAGGACAATTTCAAAACATGCATTGCATGAACTTTAAACCAAAATTAAGCTTCAATTCTTGCTCAATTGAGTTCAATAGTTGGTAGACAAAATGAAAACATGGACTTTGTTAGAAACATAAGCATGCATGTACAATCCATCATGAATTCAACTTCAAAAATCACCAAAATGGCCATGCATGCATGAGTTCAAGCATAATTCAACCTCTTAGCACTAAATCATGGTTTAATCCTACAATGGAGCATGAACCATGGAAGATGGAGCTTAAAGACAACAAGAGGATGATGAACTTCCTTACCTAAGTCTCAATTTCTTGTCTAGAAGTTCAATCAAGCAAATACACTTCAATTTACTTCAAGTCTTCAAGCAAATCAACAAGAACAAGTCCCTCTCTCTCTAACTCTCTTCTTGGTCGGCAAACAAAGAGAAATGGCTGATCAAATGTTGATTAAGTGTTTGTACATGGCTCAAATATGAGGAGTAGTGGGCCACTAAGTGGTCTAAGTGTAAATAAGTCAAACTTGCCAATTAAATCAATATTTAATCTAATTTAATCGTACCTAATCAGTTTTCAGATAAATATACCATTAAATCACAAATATTCTACTGATCCCAAAACTCTAAACAGTTCCTAATTCGGTCGCCGATAAGGCCTTCAATTACCAATTTAAACATATGAATTCAAACAGATAATCAATCAATCAAACAGATGCAATATGCAACTCAATAGATAAACTTATTCAATTTCAGCTTCGATTTCAATCAGTCCATTCAGTACCTCAGTTAATTCAATTATCGGTCATAAGCAGTCCAGTTTAGCAGTAATCAGTACGTATATCAGTAAATTTCGGTAAACAGTATGGGGGTTGTTACAGTCTCCCCTCCTTATAAGGAGTTTAGTCCTCTAAACTCGAGTTACCTTCAGTCTGGAAGAAAACAGGGTTCAGTGGGAACAGTTCTGGGTATCTCCTAGCCATGTCATCTTCCCTTTCCCAAGTGGCATACACACCACCATGGTTCTGCCAATCAACTTTTACTAGTGGGATCTCTTTGTTTCTCAGTTTCTTGATCCGTCTGTTCACAATCTGTATAGGCCGTTCCTCGTAAGTGTAGTCATCACTCAACACGATACGAGTAGGCTCAATCACGTGGAACGGATCTCGAAGGTAGTCTCTCAACATCGAAATGTGGAAGACGTTATGCATATGCTCCATTTCAGGAGGAAGTGCAACTTGATACGCCACCGGATTGATTTTCTCAATAATCTGATACGGTCCGACGTATCTCGGTGCTAACTTGCCTTTGACTCCAAAACGAGTCTGGCCTTTCATTGGTGTCACTTTCACAAACACGTGATCACCCACTTCATACTCTCTGTCCCGTCTTCTGACGTCCGCATAACTTTTCTGTCTACTCTGTGCAGTCTTCAGTCTTTGCTGTATTAGTTTTATCTTTTCAGTCGTTTCGTAAACAATTTCGGGCCCAAGCAACGGCCCATCTCCAACTTCTGCCCAGCAAATTGGAGATCTACACTTTCTGCCATACAATGCCTCGAAAGGCGCCATACCAATACTCGAATGGTAGCTGTTGTTGTAGGCGAATTCGGTCAACGGCAAATGACTTTCCCAGTTTCCCTGAAAATCAAGGACACACATTCTCAGTAGATCCTCTAAAGTTTGGATGGTCCTTTCTGACTGTCCATCTGTCTGAGGATGATAGGCACTACTCAGCCTCAATTCAGTACCCAATGCAGTCTGTAGGCTTTGCCAAAACCTCGATGTAAACTTCGAATTCCTGTCAGAAACAATAGACACAGGCACTCCGTGTAGTCTAACAATTTCATCAATATAGATAACAGCCAATTTGTCCGCATTATAAATTGTCTTGACAGGTAGGAAGTGTGCAGATTTAGTCAGTCTATCAACAATAACCCAATAGAATCCATACCTTTCCTGGAGCGAGGTAACCCAACGATAAAATCCATCGTGATATGCTCCCATTTCCACTCTAGTATGGGCAAGGGTTGCAGTAAGCCTGCGGGTCGCTGATGTTCCGCTTTAACTTGTTGGCAATGGAGACACTTGGACACAAAATCGGCAATTTCTTTCTTCATTCCTGGCCACCAGAAATTCTGTTTCAAATCTTGGTACATTTTTGTATTCCCCGGGTGGATCGAAAACTTCGAACTGTGGCCTTCTTGCAGAACTCTTCTTTTCAATTCAGTGTCATTTGGTACACACAGTCTTTCTTGAAACTTCAGTACATTGTTGTCAAATTTGAACCCCGGTCTCGGTTTAGACTCTCTTTCTTCGATGATCTTTTTCAAGAAGTCATCCAATTGCTGTTTCTCTTTAACTTCTTCAATCAAGGCTGGTTGAGCAGAAATAGCAGCTAAGGTTCCACCTTGTTCCTTCAAAACAATTTCAATCTCAGACTTTTCAAGGTCACAAAGCAACTCCTTCTGTCCAGTCAGCAAACAGGCTAAGTTCCCAATCGATTTTCGGCTCAAAGCATCGGCAACGGTATTGGCTTTTCCCGGATGGTACAGAATCTGTAGGTCATAGTCTTTGATCAGTTCAAGCCATCTCCGTTGTCTCATATTCAGTTCTTTCTGCGTGAAGAAGTATTTCAAACTCTTATGGTCGGTATATACTTCACATGTTGCCCCATACAAATAGTGACGCCAAATTTTCAATGCAAAAACCACTGCAGCAAGTTCCAAATCATGGGTTGGGTAATTCTTTTCATGCGGTCTCAACTGTCGGGAAGCATAAGCAATAACTCTCCCATTCTGCATTAAAACACATCCCAAACCCTTATGAGAAGCATCACTAAATACAGTATAACCATCCGTACCTGAAGGTAGAGTAAGGACCGGTGCAGTTACAAGTCGAGTTTTCAATTCTTGGAATGCTGATTCCCTCTGGTCAGTCCAGTCAAATGATGTCCCCTTCTGAGTTAACTGAGTCAATGGTAGGGCAATTTTGGAGAAGTCTTTGACAAATCTTCTGTAGTATCCAGCCAATCCCAAAAAGCTTCGGACTTCGGTTACATTCGTTGGTCTAGGCCAGTTCACTACAGCTTCAATTTTCTGCGGATCAACAGAAATTCCATCTTTGCTAACAACATGCCCCAAAAACATCACATGATCAAGCCAAAATTCACATTTAGACAGTTTAGCATACAGTTTCTGTTCTCTTAAGGTCTGCAGGGCAAGTCTTAGATGGTGTTCATGTTCTTCAACAGTCTTAGAATAAATCAGTATGTCATCAATAAAGACCACAATAAAATCATCAAGGTACGGTTTAAAAATTCTGTTCATGAGGTCCATAAATGCAGCAGGGGCATTCGTGACTCCGAACGGCATAACTAAAAATTCATAATGGCCATACCTCGTTCTAAAAGCAGTTTTATCAATGTCTTCCGGTCTAACCTTCAGTTGATGATACCTTGATCTGAGATCAATCTTGGAAAACACTTGTGCACCCTGTAACTGATCAAATAAATCATCAATACGTGGCAATGGGTATTTATTTTTCACAGTTACTTGTTCAATTCACGATAATCAATGCACAGTCTCAGTGAACCATCTTTCTTCTTCACAAACAAAACAGGTGCACCCCACGGTGAAGTACTGGGTCTGATAAACTTCTTGTCTAACAGTTCCTGCAATTGTACTTTCAATTCCTTCAGTTCAGTTGGAGCCATTCTGTAAGGAGCTTTAGATATTGGTTGTGTACCCGGAACTACATCAACGGTGAATTCAATCTCCCTGTCAATCAAATCCCCTGGTAGATCATCTGGAAATACATCTGGGAATTCTCTAACTATAGGAAAGCAATTCACATTAGTTTTAACATCATTATTAGCAGATACAGTCAGTACAGAACACAGATATCCTTTACACCCCTTCCTAATCAGTTTGACAGCTTTCACAGAAGAGATCAGATACGGAGGAGGTACTACTCCACTCCCATTAAACACAAATTCAGGTAAACCCGGTGGACGGAAAACAACTTGCTTGGTCACACAATCGATAGTAGCATGATATTTTGTAACCAATCCATCCCCAATATTACATCAAAATGATCAATGTTCAACGGTAGTAAATCAATAAACAGATGCATATCCCCAACAATAATCTCACAAGCAGGATACATATATGCACATGTCATGGATTCCCCAATAGGTGATGATACCGCTAACAAGTAATTCATAGGTTCTAAGGGTCTATTCAATTTTCGTGAGAAAGCATGCGACACATAAGAATGTGTAGACCCCGAATCAATCAATACATATGCATTTTGAGCACAAATAGAGAGGATACCTGACACAACAGTTTCAGTATTTTGCACGTCTCCCGGTACTAGGGCGAACACTCGGCCCTGCCTCATAGGCTCTTTCCCGGTAGCTTTGGGGTTAGGCTTTGGTGCTACATTTGATGCTGCTGCGCTCGGTGTAGCTTTACTACCAACTGGTGGAGCAGAAGGGCAGTCTTTAATTCTGTGGCCCACCTTGCCACATCTGAAACAGGCTCCCGTTATGTTGTGACAAACTCCTTTGTGCTTGTTGCCACATGTAGAGCAGGGTGGAACGAATCCATTCCCTTGGCTGGGGCTAGTTGTTGACCCCGTATTCTGTTTCTTGTTTGCAGGGTTATGCTTGCCTTTCTTAAACTTGAACCCATGCCTTTTACCATGCCATTCAGTTGTTGGTGTTTCAGTTTTCAGTGCTTCAATATTTGATTCGGCCATCAAGGCCCTGTCAAGAACACCCACATAAGTTGGCAATTTCAACATGTTGACTCGGTCAAGGATAGCAACATTCAGGCCGCCTTCAAATCTCCTGGCCTTCTTGTATTCAGTATCCACCATATGTGGTGCATATCGAGCAAGTCCGGTAAACTTTGTTTCATATTCAGCAACTGACATTGTGCCCTGTTTTAACTGTTCAAATTCAGTGACCTTCCTGTCCCTAACACACTGAGGGAAGTACTTTTCGAAGAAGGCTACTTTAAACTGAGCCCAAGTCATAACTGTATTATCATCACGAGTAAGCATCCACCACCTTCTTGCTTCTTCTTGCAAGGTGAAGGTAGCTAACAGTACTTTGTTTGCCTCCGAACACGGAAACACTTCAAACAGTTTCTCAGTCTCCAAAACCCATGCTTCAGCCTTCAATGGTTCAAGGCCTCCCTGAAAGGATGGCGGTTTCAACTTGCTGAACTTCTAGGTAAGAGCAATAATATCCCCCTCATTTGCATTCACATTTTGCACATTCACATTTTGGTCCGGCTGTACCGGAGGAGGAGGTGGGGGCTGTTGATTCTGTTGTTGGTCAAGTCTAGCAGTTATCAGTTCCATCATTCTTTCCATTCTGGCCATTCTAGCCTCAGTGGAAGAGGACTCAGGTTCATTTGCATTGTCCATTTCACTATAAGCAGTTATAACAGTTGCAGTAATTATAACGTAAAAAGTTGCATATTTAGACAGTTATCACATTAACATATATTCAGTCATAACATAGCCACACACTTTTCAAGTTCATGAGATGCCCTAATTGCTTTTCTAGGACACCCTATAGCTCATTTGGACACGTGTGTACGGTATAACTCGTGATAAGTATCGCTCTGATACCACTCTGTCACGACCCCAAACCCGGCCCTATGGGTTTAGCACCGTAACCGGCCAGTAATCCGTGATTACCGAAGGCCTGCTTAACAGTAATACAGTATAACAGAGTTCAGGGCCTGGCGGAAGCCAATACAGTAAATAACTAGTGTCCATTGAGCTGTGAAAATCTGTATGCCAAAAACATTTTTCATGCATTCATACAGTTCAAAACAGTACGGTCTGTATACAGTCTATACAATCATATACAAACATTCAGTACGGGGACCTAGTCCCTCGATAACAGTACAGTAGAACAGTAAGCAGTCTATACAGTGATACAAAACAGTGAGGAGACCGATGGGAAAACCCAAAACAAAATCCCAAAGCCATAACATGGCAACACGGAACCTCACAGTGAGGCACGTAGGCTGGCTTGACAAAACTGGAATAACCCCGACGCGTCTAGCTCTGGTCCGGTGCCTGTACACCTACATATATATATGAGCAGTGAGCTAAAGCCCAGTGAATAACATAATGCGTAAAGAGGTTAAGAATGTAATGTCCTTACGGTAATGAAAACAATTCATTAAACAGTGTTTCAGTGATTCAGTCAGAATCATATGTGGTACATCCATGAGCATAGCAGTAAACAGTAGGTCTTAAAGACCGAATAGTAATGATGGCCAGTCATTCAGTAAACAGTATGGTTCCACAGGGAACCGACAGAGATCTCTGTAACAATAACAGTAAACAGTAGGTGCTAAGGATGCCACAGTATAGTTCAGAAATAAAGGACATACATTCATTCAGTAATCAATTTCAATCCAGTAAATAGTTCAGTTCAGTAGTCGAAAGATAATCATTTTGAACATATCTTTACACAATTGTTACTCACAGAGATTGGGCTAATAGCAGCTAGAGCGCGTCCCCGAGAGCCAACCCTAAACAGTTAACAAATAGAACACACACTAAGTTTCACAGTCGGGAAGGATGATAATTAAATCCCTAAATTCCTCGGTGTGGTTCTACGTCTAAATCCTCATTAAGATGTCATAAACTAGGCCTAAGAATGCCTAGGATGAGACGAGGATGCAAAAAATACAGTTGGAAGGCATTTTTCAAAAGTTGCTGAAAACAGGGGTCTCGCTCGAGCGAGCCTTCCTTCGCTCGAGCGAGGTTGCAAAATCAAAGGCTTCGCTCGAGCGAGTAATCCTTCGCTCGAGCGATCTGATGAACAGTAAAAGTACTGGATGCTCGATTTTTACGCGCGATACCACGCTCGATGCTCGCTCGAGCGGATCCCTGTATAAAGGTGCTCGCTCGAGCGAGGAATCCTTCGCTCGAGCGAAGAAGCCAAATCTGGAATTTCCAGATTTGCCTCCCAAGCTCAAACCAAGCATTCTCAACCCAAATCTCGACCTCATAGGCCCAAATTCTGGAAAATACATCTACATTCAATATACAACAAGTTTCAAAAGCCAATTTGTACATGCAAGGGCCAAGAGTTGGTCAATTAAAGCCATTTTTCAAACCCATTTCAAGGACAATTTCAAAACATGCATTGCATGAACTTTAAACCAAAATTAAGCTTCAATTCTTGCTCAATTGAGTTCAATAGTTGGTAGACAAAATGAAAACATGGACTTTGTTAGAAACATAAGCATGCATGTACAATCCATCATGAATTCAACTTCAAAAATCACCAAAATGGCCATGCATGCATGAGTTCAAGCATAATTCAACCTCTTAGCACTAAATCATGGTTTAATCCTACAATGGAGCATGAACCATGGAAGATGGAGCTTAAAGACAACAAGAGGATGATGAACTTCCTTACCTAAGTCTCAATTTCTTGTCTAGAAGTTCAATCAAGCAAATACACTTCAATTTACTTCAAGTCTTCAAGCAAATCAACAAGAACAAGTCCCTCTCTCTCTAACTCTCTTCTTGGTCGGCAAACAAAGAGAAATGGCTGATCAAATGTTGATTAAGTGTTTTGTACATGGCTCAAATATGAGGAGTAGTGGGCCACTAAGTGGTCTAAGTGTAAATAAGTCAAACTTGCCAATTAAATCAATATTTAATCTAATTTAATCGTACCTAATCAGTTTTCAGATAAATATACCATTAAATCACAAATATTCTACTGATCCCAAAACTCTAAACAGTTCCTAATTCGGCCGCCGATAAGGCCTTCAATTACCAATTTAAACATATGAATTCAAACAGATAATCAATCAATCAAACAGATGCAATATGCAACTCAATAGATAAACTTATTCAATTTCAGCTTCGATTTCAATCAGTCCATTCAGTACCTCAGTTAATTCAATTATCGGTCATAAGCAGTCCAGTTTAGCAGTAATCAGTACGTATATCAGTAAATTTCGGTAAACAGTATGGGGGTTGTTACAGGGTCCGACTTTCCCTCATAAATAGTGAATTCAGGGTGGTGGAAGCCGGAGGGTAATGGTGCGTTCTCTATCGCCGGAATGAACAATGAGCTCTGCAACCTTGCTAACGCTTTGTCTGCTGGTTCATAGGTAAGGCGTGGCTCTGGAATTCCAACATTGACACTCCCATGTGTTCTAGAAGCCAATCGTTGTAATGCGGACACTCTGCGGGGGTCGCGAGCCTGAGTGTCTTCTCTCCTTCGAGCTCTTTCAGTCCTCATTCTCTCAGGCCTGGAGTAGCGTGTCCTGGAAGTCTTTGATTGTGTATCGCCCGACCTGAGGTTTCTACTTGCAGTTTGTGATGGTGTGACTTGTCTGTTACGATCTTCTGAGTGGCAAGAGTGCGTGTTGCCTTTGCGCCCTTCTTTTGCTGCCATCCCTTTGCCTTTTATCTAGCTCTTCAAAGACTCTATGTCAGCCGCCATTCTTCTTATTACTTCGTCTTGCTCCCTTACGCAATCTTCAAGAACCTGAGGATCCATCTTCCGCCTCTGTCTATCAGGGCTTTGAGAGTGGTGTGGACTTGAGCCCTGTCTTTCTCTCCGCGGATTCCTTCGCTGGGGATCTAATTCCGCCATGGGTGGGATAGAAGGTAAACCTTCGTGCCTCCCACCCCCTTCTGAGGTTTGCCCATCTATAGCAGATTGCGGAAAATTTTCGTTGTGCGCCATTGATTTCAACTAGAGAGGAAAACTCGATCAAAAAGTTTTGTTCTATGTGTAATTCCCACAGGCGGCGCCAATTGTATGAGCACGAAATAATTCTTCTCGTATGATCCTGTTGATCAAGTTTGCGTTCCTCCAAACAATGTTGCTTTGCCACCTGAAAACACAAACGTGAGCTAACCGGCAGGTGTGTGCCGGAAACCCCTCCGATGCCTAAGCCAGTAACTAGATAATAGACAATAAGCTCTGTGTATTCTAGAGTAGAAATTGGGATACCTCTACATAGGTCTGGTCATGAGCTTTTATAGACTTTACTTGGCATAATCCTAGTAGGATTTCCAACTCTCCTTATAAGAGTCCTTCTAGGAATCACACACCCTACTCACTACCAACCAAGTGAGATGGTTTGCACAATCCTAGTAGGACTTTACTCTCCTTAGCAAAGTCCTTCTAGGAGTTACACTCCTACTCACTACCAACCAAGTGAGATGGTTTGCATAATCCCAGTAGGACTCTAACTCTCTTAGCAGAGCCCTACTAGGAGTCTTATGTCCAAGAATAATGCTTACCCTCAGAACACCCTCATCACTGCAAGCCAAGTGAGATAGCCACCCCATTTACCTCGGCTGATACCTCTACCTCGGCTGACCCCTTTACCTCGACTGACACCTTTACCTCGGCTGACATTACGGTCAACCAAGTTACTTCGGCTCTGTGCTCAACTAAGTAATGGAATAGAAGCATCGACCGAGCTATACCTAGCTTGGCTCTCCATCTTACCAAATACATCGGCCAATCCTTGGGCCTAGTATTAGGTAGCTCAGTCAATGCCTTTGCCCAGTTTGGTACTCAGATAAAAAGGGACCGAGTTACTCGACGTCCACACTCCGGCTCTTTAGTTCGGCCCACAATAGAAATCAAAGATGTCTTCTTGACCTAAGACCGAGCTACACCAGCTCTTATCTCGGCCTATTACGCGGCCCAACTCCCAAAGAAGACTCTTCCTAGTTCGGCCCAATTTGTTTACAAATTACCCTCTCATAAATAGAACTTTATTTTTTTTCTTACAAAAGTTAAAAAAATCAAAAAAAATCATCATAAATAAAAATTTTTAATTCCAAACTAAAATAATCAAAAAATATATATATAAAAAAATTAAAAAATCAATCCTCGTCCCATACTAACCCGTAGTAGCACTTGGAGTAAGATTGATGTTGAGACTAGCAAGCAATTCAAACAGACAGAAAAGTGTGATTGATGATTTTTTATGACTTTTCTTGTTAGCATATAAATCATAAACTATAAATTCTACTAAGGCACAGAACACAACAACCTACATTTAGGTTATGTTTGACATGTCGGTTTAAGGCTATTTTAGTCAAAAATAAAAAATAAATAAATAAAATAATATAAATTAAAAAATTAATAAAATAAAATATTACATCTAAATTTTTATTTTATTTTTTATAAAAATTAAAAAAATCAAAAAATTTATTTTAAACGAGACTTTTTAATCCAAAATTAAAATAATTAAAAAGTCAAAAAATTAAAAATTCAATCAACATCTTCAACGAAAGCTTAAAGGGATTAAAAAGGGTAGTGTTAACGTCAATTTGTAGAATTTTTTTGATGGAAGCCGTCTACTATAATTGGTGTCTTGAATTTATAATAATAATAAGAAGAAATTCTAACATTTGGCCTAATGGCTATATATAGTATTATTTTTGTAGTGCGAGATTATGGGTATGTTTGGTTTGCATTTGGGAGATGAGTTTTAGAAAAAAAAATTTAAAAAATTGTTTGGTTTGAGTTTTTTTCAAAAAAAATTCAAAATCACTTTCTCTCTTTACACATTAATCAATCACTTTTTCTCTCTCCTCTCTCCTTCTCAATCATTTTTTCTCTCACACACATCTACTCAAATTCTCTCAAAATATCAAATCATCCCAAACTCCCAAAAAAATAACTCTCCCAAAATATACAACCAAACAAACCAAAAAAATTTCTAAACTCTCTCCCCAAAATTTTTTTTAAAAATAACTCTCCCAAAAACGAACCAAACAAGCCCTATGAATTTAATTTTTATAATAACAATATGAAAGCTTTTAGACAATGGCCATAACAAAAAATTAAATAAATTGCAATTTATATAGAGAGAGCCACATGAATTTTTAAGCAATTACTTAATTTAAAATTTTTATGTTAATTTTTTTTTTCAAGGCATTCTAGTTTGTAAGGATCTAAAACTTCAAAAAATTAAAATTTAAATTTAAAATATATTTTTTAAATTAAAATTTAATTTAATGGTAGGGTTTATTAAAGACAGTTTTTTTTTTAATTAAAAATTAATTTAATTGTTTGGTGCACTACTTTCTCACGCTATGAGCATGAGAAGCTAGGTTCAAATTTCAAAGCATGTTGGTGTATTTTATTATACAACCCCGCTAGGTAACTCAAACAAACAT
This sequence comes from Camellia japonica, assembly GCA_030407325.1. NCBI lineage: Eukaryota > Viridiplantae > Streptophyta > Magnoliopsida > Ericales > Theaceae > Camellia > Camellia japonica. Next base: position 56,349,532 of record JAPPVO010000017.1, read on the forward strand.
TGGATTGAATCGCTTGAGATGCCAAAACGATCATTTTGGCACTTTTTTTTTTTTTTTTTTTTTTGGGTCTCGCCTCTCTTTTTTCCTTTAGTAATCTAACATCTGGGTCAAGATTTGCCTTCATGTCCATGAGTGATCTGAGCTCGGCATTTCCACAAACAGGTTGAGGGTAAGCTAGTGTGAAGAAAAGGAGGAGAGGAGAAATGGTGGGTCTTCATTACAAAGACAAGTTTGGGTCTTCATTACAGAAATGGTAGGTCTTCTTCATTATAGAGAAATCATTTTCCTATACTGATTTTCATCTTGCTTAGTGTTCTCTTTCTCTCTCTCTCTTTCTTTCTTTTTTCTAGGTCTTCATTACAGAGAAATGGTTTTTTTTTTTTTTGGTTCATAGAGTTCTATAAATGGTTTTTTTTTTTTTTTTTTTTTTGGAACAGACAAAGTGGGTTTGATTCATGAAGTTGAAGAAGAAGAATAAGAGATTCATCAAACCCAGCAAGAAAAAAAAAAATCGGTTTCAGAGAAGGAAAAAAAAAATCAGAATTAGAATAAAAAAAATAAAAAAAAAATCCCACAGCCATAGCCACAATTCATTCACCAATTGCTGGGACTTTCATCGTTCAACGAGGTTCCAATCAGCTCAAATCTCTATTTTTCTTTGTTAAAAAATGGATGAGTTCACACAAAATCAAACCCAAATCAAAGAGAGGGATGAGAGGTCTCTGTTTTTCTTTGTTAAAAAATAGATGAGTTCACACAAAATCAAACCCAAATCGGAGAGAAGGATGAGAGGTCTCTGTTTTTCTTTGTCAAAAAATGGATGAGCTCACACAAAATCAAACCCAAATCAGAGAGAGGGATGAGAGGTGAGAGTCCTGAGAGTGTTTGAATAGAGATAGGAGAGGAGATATCGAGGAGAGTAGAGGAGAGGAAAGGAAGAGAGGAGAGAGAAAATGTTCGGGCCACTCGAGCCAAAAAGTTTCGAGCTACGAAGCTTTTTCCTTTATTATGAATTAAAAATTAATAATTAGAAAGTAAAAGTTAAAATTGTTTCTAAATAATTATGGGGCCAATTCTAACTTTTCTAGGGCTCAAAACAAGCTTATAATAACATAAGAAGGTTGATGTTGTGCCTATAAAGCACATCACCGTGCTGTGACGACCAGAGTGCCTTCTCCCAAGCCCATGTTGATAATTTGAATCGTTCATATTGTAAGATTCGTCGAGTAAATCATTCATAAAAAAAATCAGATTAATTAGATATTTGTAGTCCCTTAATTAGATTAAATTTATTTTTAAAAAAATAAACGGTTAATATTATTTTGATAATTTATTTTAAAAACAATTAGGTTCTAATCATGAGGTTACAGATGTCCGATTAATTAATTAAATTATTTTTTTATAAATGATATACTCGATGAATCTAACAATATGAACGATTCGAATTATCAAAATAGGCTTGAAACACGTCCCCACAGGACCTCACAAATAGGGCTAGGCATAGTATTATTCGACTTGCAGAAACCGCCCAACCTAATCCGAACTGCATACAAATAGGCGGTTTTGAGTGTAGAGTAGGGTCGGGTGCAATTTGAATTATTCTTTCAGTGCGGATTGCGAGTTTCACCCGCACCCGCACCCGTCCGCACTAAAGTAATTTTTTTTTTTTTTTAAAAAAACTAGGTGCTTTTGACCATGGGTACTTTAAAGGTTTCCCTGACTCAATTGACTTACCTATTGTTCCTTTTAGTCAATTCTTATGGAATGTTAGCTTCTAAAGCTTTTTAGCTTTGTGTATATATATATATATATATTATATACTTACAGTTGTTGTGGAGGATATTTTCTATGTTAGTTCTTATTTAATTTTTATTACAATTGTGTCTAATCCAATTTCAATGTTAGCTTGAATGTTTTGCTTACATTAGGAATTGATTTTGTTATGTTTTTAATTTTATAAGTTTTAAATCATTAATTATTGATGTTCTAAAGTAGGAAAAAAACAAGCCAAAGTTTTGCTTTTTCAAAGAAAAAGTCCAATCCTCAAACTGCTCGCAACCGCCCGCATATCTGTGAACCCTATCCACATAAACTACAACCTGCATTGCAGGCTGTTACGGGTTCAATTTTTCTCAAAAATCGCAAACCAAATCGTCCAAAATCGATCCGCGACCACCCCTACTCACAAAGTGTGTGATGTGCCTTATGACACAGCACACTCCCAAAATCCTATAATAATATGGCACATTTTATACATATAAAAATCACAACAATGCTACATCCCTTTAATTTATCTTCCTAAATTATCCCCAATGATGTGACATGAAGGTTAGATCACACATGATGAAATGTTTAATAAATCAAAATTTGAAACTTATCAAACACATCATTAGGAGTGGTTTTTAGAGGTGATAAATTAGGTATCTCAAGCATTTTTCTAAAACTAATAAGTGGAACTGATTGAAAAGTTCTATTAAGAATATGGGGGCACTAATAAATCCTTTTCAGGTTTTGGTGCACCAAAAAGTCCTATTCACTTTTACTTGTTACTAGAAAATTCTATTTTTTTTTTAGGGTGTTTTCATAAAAAGTATCATTAATTGTTAAATTTTAGTAACAGTTTAAAAAAATTGTCATAGAAAAATATCACTAATTGTCATTTCTAACGACAAATTTAGAGAATAGTCACAGAAAAAGTCACTAATTATCATTTTTTAGCGACAGATTTAAAAAATTGTTACTAACTGTCAGTTTTTAGCAACAGATTCATAAAATCGTTACAAAAAATTCTTTATGTCCAACTATCAGGACTTTTTGATTTATATACATATTTATGGGACTTAATGGTGCACATGTCTTTATAACAAGACCTGTGAGCAATTAACCCAAATAATAATAAGAGCTGTCACGACCCAAACCCGTCCTTATAGGTTTAGCGTCGTAATCGGTCAGTAATCTTGAGATTACCAAAGACCTTTGACCTGAATATCATATAATATAAGGGGCTGCGGAAGCAAATATACAAATACGATATCCATAGAGCTGTGTAGACATACATAAGACAGAAAATTTAAAACTTAAATATATATATATATACGTAACGTCATAAATACAGTAGTCTCATGTCACATTCATTACAGATATAACCAAAAAGAGACTTAGCCCAATATGCAGATAAACAGAAAATTTTTTCATAATCCAAAAAAAAAACAAAGTCTTATACATTCACAAAACATGACCACATGACTTTCGGAACCTCTTCGGGAGGCACAAGGGTTGCCCGACAAAACAAAGCTCCAGGCGATCATCATAGAGCTTGGCCACGCGCCTGATCACCTATATATATAAGTAATAGAGTGAGCGGAAGCCTAGTGAATAATAACAGAATGAAAGGTTTTAGTTGAATGATGTCTCTTGTCAGATTTAGAAATCAGAATTCAGATTCAGATTCAGATTCATATTCTTGTTCAAATCATATACAAAAATCAGAGTTCATACTTAATCATACGTGGTACATCCATTAGCGCTAACAAAACAGAACAGAACAGATGCAAAACAAATGGTGGTTATGTATAACCAGTTACTTGAAGAAACCTCCGAATCTGGATAATAGATAACAAATATGATGAACTCCATGATGGAGCCTCCAGTACAGGTAATAGATAACAAATATACTAAGTCCCATGATGAAACCTCCAATACCGGGTAATAGCTAACAGATATCACATGATGCTAAGGATGCCACGAATACATTGTCAGAAATTGGACAATCATTCATTGTACATAATATATCATTTCAGAAAACAAATCTTATTTCATCATACATAAAATAAATAAAGTTAAACATAGATTTACTAAGTTATTACTTACGGATGGCTCCAAAGAAGACAGACAGAGTACACAAATCAGATAACTTGTGGCGCGTGACCTACACAAACATAATAGGCACACACATTGAAACACACACTCGGATAGTACATAACTTATTGTGTTTCGTTCTTAGTGTGTTTCTAAGTCTTATCCTCATTAATATGTCTTAATTAGGGCTTAAGAATGCCTAAGATGCAATGAAGATGCCAAAATGTGGGTCAAAACACTTAGTCAAATTTGCTGAAAACAGGATCCTCGCTCGAGTGTAGCTTTCTTCACTTGAGCGGAGAGTAAAAAATAAGGGTGGTCGCTCGAGCGGTCTATAAACTCTACAAAAGTACTAGTTGCTTGATTTTTTTGCTCGACGATCGCTTGAGCATGAGATTGAGTCTTCGCTCGAGCGCAACTCTAGTCGCTCGAGTGGTTTACAAAAATTGTAAACTTCTGGGAGCATGCATTTTACGCTCGAGTGCACTTTTTCTTGCTCGAGCGGTAGTGCGAAATCAAGAATGGTCACTCGAGCATAGGATCTGTCACTCGAGCGGTGAGACAGAATTCTGGAATTTCCAGATTGATGTTTTAAGTCCAAAACTCAAATTCAAAGCTGTAAAACACAACCTTTGGGTCCCAAAACTTGAGAAAACACTTGTAAACTTATAAAACATCATGAATTAAGGTTCATTACACAAAATCAAGGCCTAAAAGCAACTGAATTCTTCAAAACCAAATTTGAACAATATGTATACATATCATGCATGTGTTGTCAAGAACTCAAACCTTCCAAAACATGTACAAATGGAGTGTTAAAGTGCAAAACCACAATGAACTCCTATAGTTGAATAAAAATAGGTCCTTGCATATATGAATTTGTTGGAATCAACACTCAAAATCCATGAAATACACATGCATGTATGACATGTTCATCTTCTCTACATTACTAGCTCAATTCTTGCATAACTCTACTTAATCCTCTAGAATTCATGTCCTAGATACCATGATTATACAATTTAAGTGTTGAATTCCTTACCTCAACTTCTCAATCAAGCTCCAGATGGTAAATTCACTAAGATTCCAAACCAAATCCTTGAATTCCAAGCTAATTCCTTTGTTTGAACTCAATTCTCTCTTAATCCCTCTCTCTACACATTTGAAGTCTCAAAGATGGTAAAATAAGAATGTAAGTGATGCTCTATAATCAACTTTAGCCTTATATAGGCTTGATTAGTGGTGATTAGTTAAAGCTAATCAAATGGACATTAATTATTCTAATTTAATCACTCCGAATCTGTAACGCCCTCAAAATGCGGTATAGATCAGTCATTCATAAAATCACAAGCATAAGAAAATATTATATTTTCATTCATCAGAGTCTCCTTTACAAAAGATATCACATGCATTACATTTTCATTGATGTTTATCCTAAAATTATAGCATGTAATTCTAACTCCTAATAACAAAGTAAATGCCCTATGGGCTTACATCTTTCTAAGTTATCACTTGGTTACAGTAAAAGAAGAGTTTTAACTCTTTTACATATAAAGCCCTCGGCTTGAGTTTACATTTAACATAAAAAATAATTCATCAAAATGGAGCCTTCAACTTCTAAACCTCCCAAGTTAAGACCTTGGAGACGGCATATCCCCTATACCTGAAAAATGGTGTCTCAAGTAGGGCGAGCCAAAGCCCAGTAGAGATATGCTAAACAGTATATGAGAATTAACTAAAACATTAGTATCCGATAAATGTTTAACACTTATAAACCAACTTACACCATTTCCATAACCATTCAACATTGACATCCATATTTCAATCCATTTGCATTTACTTATTCAAATCAATTCATTGACATAGCTCAATATTATTCAAACAATTCAAAACGAGACTATAACTCATTAATCAACACTTCAATCATAAACATCATTTATACACTTCCATTCACTTGCCATTTTACGGAACTACGTCCGAGGGAACCGGCACCTAAATATAAATAAGATTTCGGGACTTTCACCCTGGCCACTCCGGCCAACTTAATTATCCATAGAGTCCATCTCCTATCTCCTCCCAAATAATGGAGTACATCCCCTATCTCCTCCCAAACAAGATACATATACAATGTATTTAAACTCGTTGTCATATACAATGACCAATTCAACCACATATACAATGTTTACATCCAACTGTCATATTCAATGACATATTCCAATTGATTAGTTTCAATTTACTTAATCATCATGCAGTTTCTACAACAATTATGGTTATCCTCCACCGATAGCCCAAAACAGTTATTTATAAATAGATAAATAAATTTATCAACAGACAAATAATCAACTTTTCTATGGGTGAGTGATTTATCAATCCAACTATACCATTTAATCACAACTTTCCCCAATTTCATAATTCCCAAACTAATTTCATATTTCCACATTGATTTCGTCATTTATACAAATAATTTATATAATTCAAATTAGGACATTTCCCCATTTTCTCAAATATTGTACTCAAGGCCAAATTTCACTCATAATACACAACTAGTCCCATTTCCAAGACTTCACATACACATGGAGCCCAAAAATAGAAAATCCCTCTTTCATAATTTCAAATCCAAACCCTAACTTCACCCAAACTTCCCAAATCCCACCATTTATACAAAATGACTAATATTTAGGTCAAAACTCAAATTAAAGAGTAGATTATCCCTACCTTAAATAGATAAGCTCAAAGGAGAAGAAGAGAGAAACTCAAGATGCTCCAAATCCAAACTTTTTCGGACCAATAGATAGCCCACGCAATGTTCTAGCCTTTTTACAAAGGGACTAAGGTAGAGAGACCTAAGATCAAGGAGTATTTGTAGAGAGAGCGAAAGAGTTTAGAGAGAAGAGCAGCCAGATTTAGGGTTTGGAGTGAAAAGGAACTCAAAAAGTGATACGAAATCACGCTGCTGCGAACTGATATATACGAGGCTTGCTCGAGCGAAGGAGTTGTCGCTTGAGCAACCAGACACAACAAACACCTCACTCGAGCACAAGAAGCGTCGCTCTAGCGAACAATGCAAAGTTTTAGGTCTGTACCAACGCAGGCGCACACTCGAGCGCAAGAGTGCTCACTCGAGCGAAGGAAAATGAAACACAGGGGCTCGCTTGAGCGCAAGAAAGCTCGCTCGAGCTAAGAATACCAATTTTCAGGTCTTTCAGAAACGCAGACACATGCTCAAGCGCAAGAGTGCTCGTTTGAGCGAAGAGACACACCACACAAAGCTCGCTCGAGTGCAAAAACCCTCGCTCGAGCGAAAAAGCAAATACTCAAGGCTTGCTCGAGCGCAAAAAGTCTCGCTCGGGCGAAGAAGCCAAATCTTGGGCAGCAACCTTTTGTTCCAACTCACAACCAACCTATTCCAAACTTACTCAACACATCTCACAACTCAAATGGAAAGAATAAAGGATGGAAATAAGGTATAGACAACGACATACAACCATGGAACCCGAGTCCGAAATACAATAAAAGACGAGGGGAAAAATCGGGATCGCTATAGAATCGAATTTAAATCAAACCTACCATAAATTTCTAAAAATTCCAAATAACACATAAACTAAGTCAATTTCGTGATTGGATGCCAATATGGCCTTCAATTTGTAGAACAGAACAGAAACGCAGACAGATATTTCTACGATAGACAAATACAAACACAAATAATGCAATACACATGCAATTAATTCAGAATTTTTTCTTAATTACTCATTAAGCATTCTTAATCATGATTTAGTGGCTAATCATAGTTCGGGGTTATTACAAGAGCGAATTACACTAACAGTCGTTGCAGTGTAGGATTTGTGTCACTTTACTCATTGACTTTTTAATTGTGTTACATTTGATCCTGAATTTTGAATCTCGTTCCAAATAAGGACAATCAAAGATGTTGTTTCCTTTGCCAACGGGAAATTCTATATTTCAAGGGTAAAGTCATCATGTAACTTATTTTATGTTGGTTAACTTATCTATCGTTAGAAATGTAATGCCATTTTTTTCATGAACAATGCTGACACTTTTTTAGTTATAAAATTTTGTTTGGTTTGATTTTTAGAAAAAATTTCTAAAAAACTAAAAATTAAATTGGTAAAAAAAATAAAATTATAAACACTTATCATTTTTATATAATTTTATCTTTTGAGAGGGTAGAAATAATTTTTTTAAAATATTTTTTTTTATATTTATTTTCGTTAAATTGGTTTCTTTTTTTTTCAAAAAAAAAAAAAATTTAAATAGTCTAAAAAGCTCAAGTCAAATATGGTGACAACTTTGATATCATTATCAAATCAATACATTATTAAATCAAAAAATTAAAAATTAAAAATACTTCATATATTAAATATATTGATTACACATTAAATGTCTAATAACCATTCATTGCATGATAATCATTCAAAAATATATGTTAACAACAAAACAACAATTGATTACATCATAACCATCTAAAACAATCACCCATTACATGATCATTATCCAAATACACGCTAAAAATTAATTTGGTAAAAAATATAAAAATATATAAAATATTTATCATTTTTATATAATTTTACCGTGTGTATAAATAATTTTTAAAAATTTAAAAATATCTTATATTTTTAAACTAGTTTATTTTTATCAAGCTAGTTTATATTTTATCAAATTGATAACTTTGCCATTGAAATCGAGCATTTTTTGTTTGCAAAGGAAATGACGTTTTTAATTATCCTTATTTAGAACGAGTTTTAAAGTTCAGGATTAAATATATCACAATTAAAAGGTCAAAAATCAAAGTAATACAAGTCTCAAACTATAAGGACTATTAGTGTAATTCGTCCTAATAATAATTCTCAAAATGAACTTCTAATATGGACCGATTTTTAAACCTTTCTATAAATATATTTACAAAATCAAACTGGTTCGTAATTTAAATTTTTAGTTATAAAATTACTAATCAAACTTATAATTCAACATATAAATCAATTTCATTTAATCATTTTTGTGACATAGTTAACCAAAGTAATAGGTATACACAGGCTTATTTGGGAATGTGGTCAAAAGTCACGTTTGAGCGTTTTTTAAAAAAGCTAAAAGTTGGCTTTTTTGTGGTTGATGCTATTTGAGAAGTTGGCTATAATAATTTATGAATATACCCTCCATTCACTTTAAGATTTATTGAGGCAAGCACTTCATCATTTTGCATGGGGAGGAGATATTTTGGTCATTTTACATTATGGCATGGTGATGTGACAATATTAAAAATTATTAATTAAAAAAGTCAAAAAGTAACTTTTTATCAACTTCTCAAATGATTTTAAAAAAAATCAAAAAGCTTGATTAAAAGTCAAAAAATCACTTTTTATTATCTTTCCAAAACAAGCCACAATTTATAGTCAAAAGCATTCTATACACAATTCATATATTTGAGAAATAACTATGTATTAGTTTCAAATAGTTCACCACATTAATAAGATTTTTTGTTTCTTTTTGGGGACTTTTTATTTTTTATGAGCAAGCATAAGCAGTTTTTTGAGACATTTTTTCCAACCAATATTCCGGAGAACAAAGCGACCTCTTCCTCACCTTTTCCTTAGAAATTACATCAAATAATTGGACGGAACCTCTCAAAAATAAAAGGGCAAATTATTTTGTCTTTTGTGGCTCATGAGCCCAATGAGCCCTTGCCAAACGGAGGCTAAGGGCTCATTGGGCTCATGAGCCACAAAAGACAAAATAGGCTCATGAGCCATAACAGACAAAACATCACATCCAACCCCATAATCATTACACTCTTCTCTCACAAAAAAAGTTAAAAAAGCCAAAAAGCCAAGAGCCCTTCCCAAACTAAGCTTTTGAGCCCAGGCTCATATAGCCAAAAAAGCCAAAAAGCCAAAGAACCAACCCACTTCCCAAACGGAGGCTTAATAGTCTCTATAGTTTGGGATTTATGTCACTTTGGTCCCTGACTTTTCAATTGTGACACATTTGACCCTGAATTTTGAATCTTGTTTCAAATAAGGACAATTGAAGATACCATTGTTTAATTTCAAGGACAAAATCGTCAATTTAATAAAATATAAACTAATTTGACAAAAATATGTCAAAAAATATTTTAAACTTTTTAAAAATTATTTTTATCCACCAATGATAAAACTATGTAAAATTGATAAAAATTACACGATTAATTTTTAAAAATTAATTTTACATGATCATTATCCAAACACATAATAAAAATTAATTTGGTAAAAAAATAAATAAATATCTAAAAAATTTATTAATTTTACATAATTTTATTTTTAGTGGGTAGAAATAATTTTTAAAAATTCAAAAATATTTGTTTGATATTTATTTTTGTCAAATTAGCTTATATTTTATCAAATTGACAATTTTACCCTTGAAAAATCTAATGATATCTTTAATTGTCCTTATTTGGAATAAGATTCAAAATTCATGATCAAATGTGTCACAATTAAAAAGTTAGAGACCAAAGTGACACAAACTCTAAACTATAGGGACTATTAATGTAATTCGTCCAAAATAAAATTATAAATTACACATATAAGAGAGTATATTTTTGTAAATTGCACTATTAAATTGTAACAATACTACAAATCAAGACTTATGAACCTAAAATTTATTTAAAAAATAAATCAGTATCAATTTAATTTCCGTCACATAAGCATATTCTTGACAAATTATAGGTCGGTAGGCGTGGGTTGATAGCATTTTTCAAATGGTAAACTTCCAGCCCATTTCTTACGTGAGAGAGTACGTCATCCATGAAGTCATTTTTTGTATTAGAAAAAAAATTAAAACTTTAAAAGTTTTTTAAAAGAAAATGTATGTGTCATTTGTCTTTTAGTTCTGACTTTTGGTAAGCAACAAAAAGGGTGAGTGATAAGAGGGCTAACACGCACGTGGACCCTAAAACTAAGGCAGGCTTGCTTGATAAATGACATATGATTAATTTATAAAATATTTAAAAAAATAACTTTATAGCTGATGTTCATTAACACTTATGAATAAATTACAAATATATTTTCTAAAATTTAGTTAAAATATGAATCACTCTTATAGTTTTAAAAATTACATTTCATCTTTTAAGGTTTCTAATTCCATATCAAATAATTAATAATTTTTAATGATATTCAAAATATATTTCAATTAATAATTTAAATAATTTTATTATTGTATTAGGAAGCAATTATGAATTTCATTTTTCTAATTAATTCTATTAAATAAAAAATTCTGAAAAAGGGATATTTGTAATTTTCGAAATCACAGGAAGCAATTTGTACTTTAAACAATGCTCACGGGGTATATTTGTAATTTTCGCCTAACTTATTTATTGGGGTGATTTGCGAGTTGATTAAAAGTTGATTTTTTGTTTTTGTTTTTGTTTTTGTTTTTTTATCTTTTTGTGTGTAAAAAATGTAAGAATTAATGTGATTCAAAATAGATTAAAAGCTAAAAGTTAACTTTTAGCTAACTTTCCAAATTGCCCCACCGTTTAAATGACCGGTTTATGATTTATTTTAATTTAAAATTTTATATTAAATTATTTGATGTGAAAATTTATTATATTTTTAGGGTAGAGACGCTTTTAAATTTTGTTATTTGATCATCAACTTTCAATGTACAATAAATTGCACCAAATTATGTCATTATAAATTTGAATCTCACAATAGAAGTATAATATATCACACATCAATTTTTTGGGTAAGAATGGCTAAATTGTCTTCGTTGAGCCAACGTGCCCTTTTTTTTATAAGACAAAGGCATCTTTTGGAAAGATTAAAAAAAAAAAAAAAGAAGTTAAAGGCCAGTTTTTAATTTATTTTGAATTTTATCTTTTTTTTTTGTTTTTTTATATATTTTTTTAAAAAATAAAAAATCAATTTTTAATCAATTTTTCAAAACAACCCAAATTATAATGTGGTTTGTGTTGTCAATTTGATCTATATAATTTTCATTATAACAAATTTATTTTCAACTTTTTTTGTAGTCCAATTAATAATATTAATTAAACGATTGAACATAAATCAATTGTCATCTGTTAAGTAATTTCAAGTGAATCATTAGAGGGAAAAAAAAAAAATTGCCCAAAACATTTCAAATTCCATTTGTCATTATAAACAGTTTTTTTGTGAGAGAGGAAGTGGGTTATAATCTGAGAAGTGGGTTATAACCCACTTCCCAAAATAGGTATTTGTCATTCAAAACTTTTCGATTTGTCATTCAAAAAAATCTGGAATTGGTAAACCAATTCACTCTTGTTTAAATTGTCTGTGTGGTCTGATTTTATTAATTTCAGGCCTCATTTTAGTAACTTTTAAATTTTTTACGAAAAGATGTACAGAAAAATAGAGAAAGTGATGTGACAATTTATAGTGACTTTTTGGTTAAAATAGTTACTTCCCAAACGAGGCAATTTAAATTTCAATTTTTGGTTCTAAAACTTTGATTATGATTCCGAACCGAACTATGATATATTTTTTCATATATTTTTATATGTAAAAATAAAAATATCAAAGTTTTACATAAGATTTGAATACTAGTCTTAATTATAAAATTAACAAACACTGACTACCATAACCAAACTAATTATTATAATTTGGTTACTTATATAAAATCTATACCATATTTATTGTTATATAAAAATTATAGAATCATAGAATTGAATCAAACTGAATTGGTTCCTATGGTTCAGTTATAATCTAGTTTTATAGATTTAATGGTTTAATTACAATTATATTTTTCTCAAATTATAAGAACATAGCCTCGTTTGGGAATATATTATTTTAGTAATTTTTTAAATTTTTTTGTTAAAATATGAGATACAAAAAAATTGGTATGTTTAGAATGACTTTTTATTTTTTACAAAAACATGTGTAAAAAATAAAGAGAAAAGAGAATTTTTAACTTTTTAATATAAATTATTGACTTTTTAATTTTTTAAATAATTTTTTAACTTTTAAATTAAAATATTAAGTCACCGCCTTAATTTACTCTAAAATCATATAAATTCAATCCGTAAACACCTACGTGTGGTGGTGAGAGTTTTTTTTTTTTTTTTAATATTCTAAAAAAAAAATTTAGTGAATTGATCCACTTTTCAAATTATTTGAAATATTATTTTACTTTTTGAAATTACATTTTAAAAATATAATTTTAAATTGAAATTGCCTTTTTAACATGCAATTTCAACTTGAAATCGCATGTTAAAAATGTAATTTCATGATGATATAAATTTCACTAAGATATATTATATTTTTAAAATATAATTTCAAAAAGTGAATTAATTTTTTAAATAATTTAAAAAGTGAGTCAATTTTTCAAATTATTATTTTTTTTTTGGAAAAAAAACTCGTGATGATGGTGATGGGTGCTTCCAAGTGACTCTTTACAATAATTTTTTATTTAATATATATAAATGATAAAACCATTGACCTTCTCAAGAAGGGAAGGGTGTAAATGCAATTCCAATTTTTAGTCATTTTGATTGGATATAATTTCGTGAAGAATAATGCTATGGAAAATGTTAGGATTTCAAATATTTTACTAAAAATTCTATCAAATGTACTCACGTGATAAAATATTTAGTAAAATATTCGAGATTCTTAACATTACTCTGTAATTTATATAATAAGTGAACCCAATAATAATATCATAATACATATTAATAAATTAATTAATATATTAATTGATACATATAATACAACAATATCAAAAAGCAGCTCAACTACTCTACTCTTGTCAAAGTAATCCTCATGCACTCCAATCACATAACAAACTCTTGATAGCGCATTATCTTATTTAAATTATATCACTTTTTATTTGAGTTATATTACATTTTCACTACATCACTTCAATCTTAATTGACATTTTATATTTTTTCGTAAAAAGTAAAAAAATATACTAATTTACCACTTCCCAAACAATCCCTTATGCTTAAAAAAAAAAAAAAAAATAACATCAATATTAAAATAATAAACTAAATATTAAAATATATAAACTAAATAGTAATGCTAGAAACACATAAACTAAACACAAAATAAAACACAACCTTCTCATAAGGGGTGGGTTCCATATGTAGGTCCACACATGTGGGCCCTACTCCTTGTGAGAGGATTGTATCACATTTTGTATTTAATTTCTATACACATAAATTTACTCTAAATTAAACATAGAAAGTACATATGCATAGAATAAAATTTCATAATATTTATTTGTGAGATTTATGATTTGAGATTTGCTTATTTATTAACTTTTTAATTTCTTATGAAAGATATATAAAAAAATAAAAAAATAATATAACAATTCATAAAATAAATAAATAAATAAGTGCACTTATTTAGTGCATCACCAAACACTTCAAAAACCATATATATATATATATATATATGTAAAAAACTACTAATTTGGGTAATTTTGAATGAAGGCAAGTCAGATAGTACTAATTATCATATCATATGCTTTACAGTAATTTTACTAATATTTCTAGAGAAGTGTGCATGATTCACATTCATTTTAATTATGATATAATATGCAGAGTTAAAATTTAAATAGAATTAATTATAATTTTAAGGTATAATCCGTGGTTTTTTTTCAAGTTATTAAAACTATGATACAATATATTTAGATTATAATTTGAAGTCCATCACATTTTAATAAATTTTGCTATATATGGGCAATCACCCAACTTTTGGAATCTAATTTTGTTTTTTATCAAAGTGGTGGTGGTAGCGGTCCTGGACGAAACCCTTTTTTCTTGACTGACTTTCGAACAACAATTCACTGCCCACGACTTTTTGGAAACAAAATTTTGTTTCCTACTTTTGTGCCCTGCTACAGATTACTCTTCACTTTCTGAGTTTGATTCCTATGTTGTTGTCCTCTCCAACATACATGGTAGCTACAAAAAAAGGTACTGAGAAGGATTACTGATCTTCAAAACCCAGGTGAATATACATAAACTGCTCATGAATTTTGACATGCTTTACTGTTGAGTTTTGATCTTATGGATGATACCCATTTTCCCTTTTTGCTATTCTTTTTTTCTTTAATAGGTTTATTTTATGTAGTTTCCATGTTTTTACTAGTTTTGTTTTTGGTTGAAAATTTTGCAGTTTTGTCTTTTTGGTCCATTTTTTTCCATGGAGATAATGATTGAGTACTGTAGACTGAATGTACATTTGTATGCTGTTGATGTCAGAATTTGACATTTGGGTATCAGAAATCAAACCCTCATGTTTCTCATATGCTCATCATATCTACCTTATTCAACTGTGGATTGAGTGATTGAAAAGCTACTGATCTTCAAAACCCAGGTGAATATATATATATATATATAAATTTCTCATATCTTTTTTTCTTTGTTGTTGACTTTTGATCTTAATGATGATACCCATTTACCCTTTTCTTTATTCTCCTTTTCTTCAATAGTACTACATAGTTCCAATTTTTTTGAACGTGATATAGTTCAAACTTCCAAGTTTGAAACACTAAAAACACTTTCCATTTTTCCACTTTTTTTAGGTTGAAAGTTTTGCAGTTAATGATTGAAGAAGTGTAGACTGAATAGTAGAGAATCGATTTTTGGTGTTAATGTGAAGGCAATATACATTTTGTATGCTTATAATGTCAAAATTTGACATTTGGGTATCAGAAATCAAACTCTCATGTTTCTCGTCAAGATAGTTACATCTCAACCATCTTCTCTCAATTGATACACAAATTGATACTTAAGAGGTGTAATGAGTGAATTTTGATCTAGGTTTACCATTGATATAGAAGGGGATTTTTTTGGGTGAAATTGAGTTTCATGGAGGGTCCATCGAGGCAACAGAGCTTCCGGAGGAAGAAGATGACGAAGCAGTTAACAGGGAAACGAGGCGACAAGACTTTGCATTCGGCTGCAAGAGCAGGGAATTTGGAAGTGGTTTTGGAATTACTCACTATAAATGGAGATGAAGAGTTGAAGGAGTTGTTGTCCGAGCAGAATCAATCCGGTGAAACGGCCCTTTATGTTGCTGCTGAATATGGTTATGTTGATTTGGTGAAGGAGATGATGAAATATTATGATATTGCATCTGCTGGTATCAAAGCTAAAAATGGGTATGATGCTTTCCACATTGCTGCCAAGCAAGGAGACTTGGGTAAGTATAAATTATAAAGAATGTCAATGTTTTCCCATCATTTGTGATATCTTTGTTTTGTCAAATTTCAACATTGTTTAAACATGTTCCATGGCATTCTGAAGAAATTAGAGAAATTTCACTCTTTTATTTGGAGAAATGAGTGTTAGATTGCATACATCTTGTCCTTTCTAGACCCCACTAAGCCTCATGCACTTGGTTGCCTTTTTTATTTTTATTTTTAATTTGAAGAAATTTAATTCAATCTTATTTTGCATGTAATTCAATGCATAAAACATTTGGGAATAAGTAGGATGGTTGGTGATTGCTTGTTGTGACAATATTTACAAAAATCGGTGTAAGTACAAGTGCTACTAGGAAATGCTAATATCCTAATGAATTCCGTTTTGGAACGTTGAACGCATGTACCGAAGCATGGTACACTAACGTTCCAAAACAATAAATACAATAATTTTAGTGATCTAAAGTAATCTCAAAAGTTGTTTCCAATATAATTTCTTAAAGATTCTTAGAAATAAAGATCAAATATAATGAGCTAAAATTTAAGGTGGGTTAAGTTTTGACTAGAAAAAGGTCAAAATGGGTCATAATGCTCATATAAAAGTGTTGCTACATTTTAGAGCATGTAGTGAACCACATTCTCGTTCTTGTTGCACAAACCGGAACGATCCATGTTCCAGGTAACATATAACTATTTGAGTTTTGCCTAATCTTATCATTTCACTTGCTTCTGTGTTTTGACATATCATTCATTGCTGATATATAAATCATTATCAGGGTTTAAATGTTCTCATAAATTTATTATCTTAACATGTTGCAGAGATATTGAAAGTCCTCATGGAGGTCCATCATGATCTTTCAATGACATTTGATCAATCAAACACCACGGCATTGCACAGTGCTGCAGCACAAGGCCATATCGAGGTGGTCAATTTCTTGTTAGAAAAAAACAGTAGCCTGGCCACCATTACAAGAAGCAACGGCAAAACTGCCTTGCATTCTTCAGCAAGAAATGGGCATTCGGAGGTTGTAAAGGCCCTATTGAGAAAAGAACCGGGAATTGCATTGAGGAATGATAAGAAGGGGCAGATGGCTCTTCACATGGCGGTTAAGGGACAGAGTGTTAAGGTGGTTGATGAGCTTATTGAGTTCAATGCTGATTTGATAACGATGTTTGACAGCAAAGGCAACACTCCACTGCATATAGCAACCCGAAAGGGTCGTGCACAGGTAAATAACTCAGTTTTGGCCTTTGAATGCTGAGAAATCCATATAATACCACTATAAATAAAATACCCAGTAGAAAAGCATCACACATTTGCTCTAAAGACTAAAAAGGGTTTTTTATAAACACTTTTGGAGATGCCTTTAGAGAAATTAGTCTTGGGTTTATGTTATGGTTATTCAGAGAATTCTGTTTAGATAAATGTTAATGACGAAGGAATGCCAGAGAACAGAAATAATGTAACAGAAAAGGAACACTCCATTCAAATAAAATAAATCTCAACCCTAATAGAAAAGAAATTCTAGATACTTATTTTTTATCCTCAATAAACCTAACACATAAGGGCCAATTCAAACAAAAACTACCTTAATTAAATACTAAATAAGACAATAAAATCTCTTCAATTATAAATAAGAAATAACAATAAGATAATGACCTATTCTCTTAAATTTTTGGAAGTTGCTTCAAACAAAATCTATACTTTAATACTATAGTTTCTTGTACTTCAGTGTCCATAAAAAATCTGATATGAACTCTGCATCTAAGCAAACTTGAAGGATCAGGGAACTCCAGCATTTCCAACGAATCCATTATTCCAATTTGGAGTGTAATGGAGTGAAATGTGCTTGTCATAAGCCCAATCTGATGGCAATAGCTGAAGAACTGGAGATGCTTAAAAAGATTCAATCGCTTTATAAAGTTGGAACTCATTGTGGTAATCCTCGTGCTATTCTGCAGATTGTTCAGGCACTACTGAATCGCAAGGGAATCGATAAACAAGCCATCAACAGATCAGGAGAAACCGCTCTTGACATTGCTGAGAAAATGGGGCACTCAGAGATTGCAATTATCCTACAAGAACATGGAGTCCTGAATGCAAAATCCATGAAGTCCACACCTACAACAAATACAGCCAGGGAATTAAAGCAAACTGTAAGTGAGATCAAACACGAGGTACACGACCAGCTTAAGCACACACGCCAAGCACGAAGGGGTGTACAAGGTATAGCCAAGAGGCTTAACAAAATGCAAGCGGAAGGGCTTAACAATGCCATCAACTCCACCACAGTTGTTGCTGTTCTCATTGCTTCTGTTGCCTTCGCTGCTATTTTTGTTGTCCCTGGCCAGTATGCCAGCGACCCCACAAATCTTCCTCTTGGATTCTCTCTAGGAGAAGCAAATGTTGCTCCAAAAGCCCCGTTCATTCTTTTTTTCATATTTGACTCGCTTGCGCTCTTCATATCATTGGCTGTTGTAGTCTTTCAAACATCAGTTGTAGTTGTAGACAGGAAGGCAAAGAAGCAAATGATGTCTGTCATTAACAAGCTCATGTGGTTGGCTTGCGTGCTCTTGTCAGCGGCTTTTCTTTCCCTGTCTTTCATTGTTGTAGGAAACGAGAGGTGGTTGGCAATTGGAGTGACAGTTATTGGTACAGTTATCATGTCAACGACATTGGGAACAATGTGTTATTGGGTGATTATGCACCGAATTGAGGCTTCCAATTTGAGGAGCATCCACAGATCATCCAGGAGTAGCAGATCACTGTCATTGACCATGTCAGCAATGTCAGATACTGAAATTCCGAGCAATGACTATAAGAAACTCTACGCAATTTGAGGTTAACGAGGCATGTATATGATGTATCCTTTTTTGACCACTTCATTAGTATTTCTGCTCTGTTCCTTTGTATTTTTGCGGTTCTCCCCCCTTGCATGTATATATCTTTGTAAGATTACGCGAAGAAAGTAACTGTAATTGCCGGTCTATGAAAGTGCACTGCAATAGAATGTAACAAGCAGAAGAGATCTGTAATCTTCTTATGATCAATGTACTTAACTAAGATCAACTTCTTGATCAGCTTATCACATTGTCCCATCTTGTAAATTCTCACTGACTGTAATTGTCCATGATTTATTGTTCTGTGAAATCTTATTCTGTGAATTTTTTTGAAGCCTAACTGTTGATATTTATTAGTTTTGACTGGAAAAGAATTGATGTAGGACAAGATTTTAGGAATTCTTAAATTTTTACTTCTACTATTTTGGAATTAGTGTTTTATTAGGAGTCTAGTGATTTAGAATGGAATAGCCTAGAATTCCTAGTTATAGTGCTTGATAATAGATCTCGGTTGGCTTACAATTAGCCTCAGCATCAAACCAAAGTACAAATGTCTGAAGTTATATATTTTGAAGTAGCAAGGAATGTATCTATACCCATCGTTGGGTCGACCAGCCATTTCTTGGACCGACCCCTCAACGCTCAAATCTTTGGAAAGTGTTTGGTTGACATGTCATATGTTGGGTCAACCCGTAGACGCGAGATTTATTCCATATAGTGCTAGAAAGGTTTCCAAATTTGTGTTGATTAATTTCCCTTAATTGATTATTATAAACACATGCAAGCCAGGCCTAAAGGCAAAATGGTACTGTTTATTAATCAATACTACTAAGATTTTCTTGTCCTTGTGACTTCGAGATTCTATCTTTCTTGTGGATTTGACAGTCCATTCGTCTATTTGATCAATACTAAATTTTCAGATCATAGTGTTAGAATCATGGAAAACTTCTAATAAAGAGTAATAATACACCTTCTTCCTTCTTAGACATGCCAATAAACGATGTGCACTTGTCCAAGGTGTAGGTCCACAACGTGTTCATCTTGTACCAACGCTGATGATATGTCATGTCTGACAAGGTATTTGGAAATCATCCATGTCGTGTAGCAAACAACTCATCTTCCAGTATTAACCACTTGAATCTTCTAAAACCCATTGGTTACTGACAAATACTCGAGTTGTCATAATCTGTCTCATTCTCTGCATTTAGATCTGCTATTATGCTAACAAACATCATGATCAATCCAAACTGGCCATACTGCTTCGCTCAAACCTCAGATTCTGTCACATTGAGCTTCATTGGTCTTGGTTGTTTCGGTTTAAAATCTATGCTGCATGCATTGCACAACAGTAGCCTAGAGAACATGAAAGCGGATTGATCAAAAGTTCAGAAGGTATCCAAATGAATCAGACAATATATCAGCACATGGTGCCTACTATCATCCAACCATAGTTTTTTTGTAACTTAGGTGTTGTTCATATCCTCGTCACACTTTTCATTTCATATTCGACTTTTATTCCGTGGAGCAATGAGTTCCATAAGTACAATATTTCATAAAAATATGCTTTATTGAGAATAACATTCTTATGATTCCCATTGCTAGGAACGTCGGTTATCTTATGCTGGACATAAGAATTAGAGTATATAGAATCTTTTTATTTTTTAGTATTATATATATAATCAGCGTGTGTCAATCACTGATTTATTGCATTATTTATATCGTTTCTTAAATTGTATCATGAATCTATTATATATATATATATATGACTTCTACCTCATTCATAGGTATGCCAAATCATTTTTTTCATCCTTTTTGATATCAGAGCCAACCCTAGTCGCCTCTCTCTCTACTACCCATCACCATTGGCTGCTCCTTCCTCCTCCCTAGCCACCGACAGACCACTCATGCCCTTTTCAGCCAGTCCAACAACCCTTTCTAGTCCTTCTTCTCCACCCGAAAGCCTTACCCAATCCCTACCCAGCTCCCTAAAGTCCTTGTTCTCCACCCTCTTCCCCTCGACAGTCTTCTATAGCCATTGCCGAGACCTTTCTAGTTGCCGACCAGCCTTCTTGCTAGTCTAGAACAGTTTAGCAACCCTTTTAGGGTAGTTCGAGCTTGGCAAGGATTTTGGGGCTACGTTTGCCCTTGTGGCTAAGCTTACCTCTGTTCGTCTTCTCATCTCTCTTGCTGTATCTCATTCTTAGCCTCTTCATCAGTTTGATGTCAAGAATGCCTTTTTACATGGGGGTCTTCTTGAGACAATTTATATGGCTCCTCCTCCTGGTTTTCGGGCTGAGGGGGAGTATTTGGGAAAAGTGTGTCAATTGGCTAAGCTTACCTCTGTTCGTCTTCTCATCTCTCTTGCTGTATCTCATTCTTAGCCTTTTCATCAGTTTGATGTCAAGAATGCCTTTCTACATGAGGGGTCTTCTTGAGACAATTTATATGGCTCCTCCTCCTGGTTTTCGGGCTGAGGGGGAGTATTTGGGAAAAGTGTGTCAATTGCGTAAATTTTTGTATAGCTTGAAACAGTCTCCACAAGCTTGGTTTGGTCATTTCAGTTCTGTCATCCTCTCTATGGGGTTTGTTCAATGTCACTCAGACCATACTTGCTTCATCCATCATAATCCAACATGTCAGTGTATAATCTTGTTGGTTTATATGGATGATGTTATTCTCACCGATGATGATTCTGTAAGCATTGGTCAAGTAAAAAGGGATTTGGGACAAACCTTTGATATTACGGATTTGGGGAATCTCAAGTATTTTCTAAGGATTGAAGTGGCTCACTCACGGCAGGGGATTTCCTTGTCTTAAAGAACGTACGCTCTTGACCTATTTTAAGATACTAGTATGTTAGAGTGTAAACCTGCTTTATGAATTCTAATGTCAAGCTCACATCAGAATTTGGCGAGCTGTTATTAGAGGATCTAGGCATGTATTAGAGGCTTGTTGGGCATCTCATTTACTTGACCAACACTAAACTGGACTTGACATTTACGGTTAGTGTTGTGAATCAGTTTATACATGTACCTTGTACAGAGTACCTTGATGTTGTTCATGACATCTTGAGATATTTGAAGACCTCTCTTGGCTTGGGATTATTCTTCACAGTTGATCCGCAACTTGGGCTCTCTTGTTTCATTAATGCTGATTATGCAAGATCTAGAACTAATCGGCATTCTACTTATGATTTTTCTACTTTCTATGGTGATTATCTTATATCATGGAAGAGTAAGAAGCATGGAGTTGTTTCTAGATCTTCTATAGAAGCCGAGTATCGAGTTATGGCACAGGGAACATGTGATGTGAGATTCTATGGCTTCGTTCTATCCTAGTAGAGTTGGATTTTGAAGAGACTGGTCCTGCCTCCTTGATTTGTAACAAGTCTGCTATTATGTTGTTCTGTCCTTCATGAGTATACTAAGCATATAAAGGTTGATATTCATTTCATTCGAGAAAAGGTTTGAACTGATATTGTGAGTCCATCATTTGTCTCTTACTCTCAACAGTTAACAGATATGCTTACAAAGTCTGTAGGACTGACATTGCTCTAGCCATCCATTGGCAAGCTGCGTTTGTTCAATATCTTCACACCAGCTTGAGGAGAGTGTTGAATATAGAAATTAGAGTATATAGAATCTTTTTATCTTATAGTATTATGTATATAATTAGTGATTGTGTCAATCACTAATTTAGTATTTTGTTTATATCGTTTCCTAAATTGTATCATGAATATATTATATATATATATATAATAATCTACCTCATTCATAGGTAAGTCAAATTATTCTTTTCATCCTTTTTCTTATATATCATGTTAGTTTTTCATGTCTTCATTCATTGCCTAAAAAGAACTGGACAAATAAATGACACAACATGGACACAATATAAACAAGCTGCCACAAGAATTTTCAAAAAAGTAAGAGACAAGTGGGTGACACACAAAATATATAGTTTTATACATTTATTATATATCACATATATAAGAATAAACAATTATTAATAGGGAGAAATATAATTTATTTATTTTATCATTAGATCCTTCAAATTTGTAATATATTTCATAGGAATGGGTTTCTCTCTAGTCTATTTTGTGGACTGGACCATACCGTTGGGTTCGTGAGGCTTGCCACAGGTCTCGTTTCAATGATCCGAACCATTCAATGTGTAAAGCTCATCGAGCATTTTATGCCTGCAAAAAATTACGTTGGTCAGATATCGATAGCCTCTTGATTGGAACACATTTTTGTCAATGGCAAATTTGATTTTAAAAATAATTTGTTAACAAAAATATGTTCCAATCAAGGGGCTATCAATATTCGATTAACGTGATTTTTTGCATGGATGAAGTACCTAGTGAGCTCTACATATCAACGGTTCGGATCATTAAAACGTGATCAATAGTGAACCTCCACAAGTCTAACAGTACAGTTCAGTTCACAAAATGAACTAGAGAAAAATCCATTCTTATTTCATGTGTCTATCTAATATACACATGTATTTCAAATGTTTGAAATATGTTCGAATCTAGAAAATTTTGAAAACGGTAGGACTTGTTTGTATTCCCGTCCAACAATTAATTGGTTGGTTCTTAATTTTGACCCTGTTTGGTAGGGTTTATTTCTAACTTATTTCAGTTTTTAGTTTAATTTAAGTTATTTTGATGTGTTTGGTTCAGCTTAACAATACAACTTATAACTTTTTGTAAGTCAAAAATCAACTTATTCTTTAAGTGGGGGAGGAGAAACTTAATTTATAAGTCAAAAATCAACTTATATTCACAGTTATAAGTTATAAACTGTTAAGGTATAAGGTATAACAACTTTCCCACAGCTCTACCAAATGGATCTTTGGAGTAAGCTGTGAGAGAGAGAGAGAGAGAGAGAGAGAGATTAGGATGAAGTATAAGAAGATGACAAGTTAGTCACAGAAGCATTTAGTCCAATATTTTTTACCTGCATGATATAATGACTTGCTTCTTCTTCTTCTTTTTTATTTTTTATTTTTTTATTTTGTCTCTCACTCTCTCTCCTGAATCCTGACGATAACCACATGCACAAATATCCTTTTTCAGCTTAGAAGGACATGCAACATCATTCTTTTGAATGGTCAAATTGGTATATGGTGGGTAAATACCTTTGTACTATCAAATTTATTATGCAATAAAGCAATGGGACCAGTGGATTTTTATCACTCACTATGTAATTAGCTTAAGCAAAAATAAAAAATATATATATAATATATATCATGAACCTGTCTGTACGCAGAACTATCATAAAAATTTGCTAACTGCTGTAGATTATTTACTGACTTTGTTGATATTTTCTCACAGTAGTTGTTTCCAAAATCTGTATAGCATGTTTTCTTTGGTTAATTTGATCAAAATCAGAAAATAGAAAAAAGAAACATGTAAAGGAATTTGTCTGCATATGAAACTAGTTTCATTGAATTTTTTATTCTTACTAGTTTAGGTGTGGCATTACTTTCTCCATAACAATTCTTTTATTTTATATTATTTTTGTGCGTGTATGTTTGTTACTTACATTTTGAACACTTTCAGGTAACCCAAAAGCTGGGGTTTTTGTGTTTAAATAGCTAGCAAAACTGTAATTCTTTGGTAAGCTTGATAATAACATGCTTTTGTATATCATCTTTGAAAGAAAGAGAGATTTAAAAGTATTCCTCAAACTTAAATTTTCTAGGTAACATTATTCTCAAGAATTTATGGGTGGTTTGGCCGAATAGTAAGACTTATTGTTAATTTCTCTGGTAAATCAGTCTTATTAAATATGAGGGCAAGGTTGCGTATATCTTGCCTTCTCCATACCTCATTTTAATAGGGTCTCATACACTGAGTTATTTTGTTAATAGTATTCTCAAGAATTTCTAGTTATTCCTCGAAACTATGATTTGACCTTTAAATTGCGGAAGATTCCTTCAATGAATTTCTACTTTTCTTTCCTAAACAGAGAGGAGGTTATTAGATTATATATCCTCACTTTCATGTACTAGAACAAAATTTATCAATCCTCTCTTATGGAAGATGGGTAAAGGCTGAAAACAGTTACACAATAGAATCCATGCAAGGGGAAAAAGTACACTCTGGAAACTACCGTCTATAAAACACCCAAGCTTTACAATACTCAGATTAGAAAGATAAAAGTGACTTTCCTGAAAGGTAAAAGTGACTCCCTTGATGTGTGTGAAAGTTGTATTTCTTTTTCAGCCTGAATTCTTTCTGTATTCTCTCTCTCTCTCTCTCTCACACACACACACACACTGAACAGTCTCTTTTTTCTTTTAGCACGAATGTCAATAAGTATCATTGAAGTAAAGGTTTTGTAGTTGTTTTGCAGTAATGCTGTCACTGAAAGAAGCATTAAAGGAAGTCATGTCTGCATAACAGATTCTATTTAAATTCATTAGTGGTGGAGGTTGTCATAGTGTCTGTGTGTAGAACATAGCTTTGCTACTGCAAGGATAGAAGAGAAACACCACAGAGAGAGAGAGAGAGAGAGAGAGAGAGAGAGAGAGCATAAGCCTAATTTGGAACATCAGATTTATCTGATGAGTTATAACCAAACTAAGCCATGTGTCCTGATGAGATGGGATCGGCTGTGAATTCTTTTTTGCCATTCTCTAATGAATGAATAACTCTCAAATGTCAACAGATTTTTCAATGTGTATGTCTAGACAGTAATAATACAAAGATAATTTGGTCTAACAGTGTGAAGTAGAACCATGCATATGGAATTGCCCAAAACAACACGGAATTAATGACACTAATTACAAAATAAAAAAGAAAAAAGGTAATGGGTAAAGGACTTTTTTTTTTTTTTTTGCAGTAGCATCATCTTTCTTTATCTCCAGAATCTGCAATCCTTGAAGCAGACAGTGATCAGAGGCCAACTTCACTTGCTGACTTACTTGAACTCAACAGTTGTTGAGATTGTTTACAGTGAGCAATTGCGCTCTCAATCGAGCTCTCAATCTCCGAATTCATGCTATTGCTCCTCTTGAGACACTGTAACTCATACAACCCACTCGAACTAATGGAAAATGATGACGACAAAGAAGAAGCACCAGACGAGGTTGAAGACGAAGACGAAGACGAAGACTTTGTTGCACAAGGGCATTTGATTGCCCCTGAAAATGACTTCCTATGGGTAATAACACCATTCTCAATCATTCTTTTGTCAATGCTCTTCATGTCATTACCCAGTGTTGGATATGTTGTTGTTCTAATTTTCCCAAATGAGCTGTTCGTTGCTACTTTCATGTACTTATTCACACACTCCTTACCTTCTGAAACATGTCCAGCTTCTGCATTGTAGGCTGCCTTGGCGGAGGACTCATCTGAACGAGCGGTCTTGCTAAAGAGAGACTTCAGGCATGCCCGTGAAGCCTTGAGCTTTTGAACAAGTAAGGATGGCTTAACCAGCTTGAGCTTCTTGGACCATGTCGTCTTTGTGTTATCAGCAATGAAACCATTCGATTCGGCGGACCATTCAAAGAAATGGTCATCCGGGTTTAGCTCACAACTCACTCGGCAAGACTCTGATAGTGATATATTGCATGATTGATCCAATGGGGTGCTGGTATTAGTAGAAGGTGTTGTAGAGCTGGTGATGGAGGGAAGACTATAGTGTTCATCTTCGAAGGCCTCTTTTGTGTTGTCAAAGGTTAAAAAAGGCGACTCAGTATGCAAGGCTTCTGCTAAAGCGGGGTTTGTGTTGTCAAAGGCATCTTTTGTGTTCTCAAAGGTTAAAAAGGGCGACTTAGTGTACGAGGCTTTTACTAAGGCGGGGTCTGTGTTTTCGAAGGTAGGGTTGGAATTTTGGAGGAGTTTTTGGACCATTTGTAAGCGCGGAGGGAGGTGAAGTGGGAGGAGTTTTCCTTTGTAGAAGAGTTCATCAGCTGGGGAAGTTGTTGGTTCTCTCTGATCATTGGGAGCAGAAGACATTTGGAACTCAAATTCTCTGGTTTGAGGGGGAGAACCGAAGAAACTTGAAAAGGAGCTTACTTCCATATCTATGTAGTCATCATCTGCATGGTTACATGATGGAAGATTTGTTGCCATTTTACTCTCTCTCTCTCTCTCTCTCTCCTGTGGATTTTTATGGGGAGCTGAGCTTGGTGAAGGGAGAGGAAGGGCAAAGCATCCTTTAAAGCAGAGATGGTGCCAAGTAAGAAAGGCATAAAAGAATTGTGAGGTTCTATGAATCTGTCAGATTTTTTATGTTTTTCTTTTTTCTTTTTGAATACTTCCAAATTATAAATAGAATGTTATGTACCTAGAAAAATTATAAGGAAAGTATTCAAAAATTTGAATTCTACAGTATAGATTTAAACGTCTTGTTATGGGACCACATCCGGAACAAATCTGATATTCTACACACTTTTTTAAATACACAACATTGTTAAATTATAAAATACACGAGATGAAAATGAATTATTTTCCCTCTTTAACTTAGCAGCCAGACACTGAACTGATAGTGCATATTCAATGTCTGCACATGATTCTTATGGACTTTTATGGCATTGCATTCATTTGAATTGCAAAATGGCTTATATATATTAGATTACTACTTTGATAATGGTTAAAGCTTCATAGTGATCTTGTAAAATTGCCACCGACTTTTATTACTTCATATGTGGAAGTTGACTTTATTCTCTCTCCATGTGGAACATACATAGCCAGTTGAGCTAGAAAAAATTAATTATTGAAAAATATGAAAATAGAAGTATTTTTAATTTTGCATTTTTTAATGTTAAATGTTACACTAAATATGACCTACCGCGTCGCACTCAACTTACTAGCTAAAAGTGACAGTCACGTTCCAGGCACATGGTAGCTTCTGATGTGGCCCAACTCTACTGGCTTATTCTGTGTAGTTTACCATGGCGCACTCTGTTTGGTGACTGGGAATCCTAGCAATACAACACACCCTAAAAACTGAGCTATGTGGATTAATTTTTTATTTTATTTTAAGTGTAACCTACTAAATTTCATTCTGCATCATATATTTCATTTTTCAGATTTGTTTTCAAAATAATGAACAACACCATTGCATAAATTTAAGTTCCACATTTTTTTTTAAAGAGGACCGTTATTATGTTCGTAGTCAAATTACAATACTGACCAATATTTTTTCATAAACTTAAATTTAAAACTTAACTCTCCTTAACATTTAAATATTTTCTCCCTAACCATTGAAATTCGTAATCTCAAGTTCCATTTCAAAAAGGTATAACACTCTTCTTGTACGTGTATGGCTTGTCTCTCGGCCTCCATCAAAATGGAGAGGTACTGTTGGGCTTTGTGGGTCTACTTTTAGGTCTCATTTCAATGATTCGAACCATTCACTTTTTAGAATTTATTGAGTACATTATCTCCGTAAAAAATTAAGTCTATCAGATAACGGAAATCATGTGTTTGGATTAGTTTTGTATGAAAAAAATGGACGGTAAGAGAATAAACTAACACAAAATTGATTCGAACACGTACTTTCCGTTATCCAATTACTTGATTTTTTTTTTATTTATAAAGATGATATACTCGACAAACTATAAAATGTGAATAGTTTGAGTTATCAAAACGGAACATGAAAGTATACCCACTAGGTAAGACTGGACAATTCATTTCGACTACGGACAGCATTCAGTCCAATCCCCTCTTGTACCATCCTAAAAGCAAAGAGAGACCTTTATAAAATCATGATGCCTTTATAGAGAAATCCCATATCAAGAAATTATTATTAATTTTTTTTTTTTTTTTGGGGAAAAAATGTCAGATTATATTAATGCAGTTGTCGCTTATTGTTTAAAAAAAAAACTAAAAATAATAATAATAATTATTATTATTTAAAACTTTAGAATGAAATGTTTTTTTATTTCTACCTTCTTATTGTCAATTTTAATTTATAGAAAACTGCATGCCTAGAAGCTTGGATCCCAGTTGAGTCATTTTCTCCCAACTCATTACCTCTGAAGCCAAATATTGGGCATTTTAGGCAGTGCATTCAACAGCAAAGTTTATTGCAGATGAGCCAAGTTGTGCAAATTGAATTGTAGACTAACCCTTGTGTTTGGGCTGGGCGGCCCACCAAAAACAACACAACCAATTGAGCCCATATTACATCATACAATTCCAAAGAATATAGGGCCGGTCCCAATAATTGAATATATTATCCATTAGGTCTTAAGTTTCTATCTCATACACCAAGAAATCCTGTTATATTTTTTTTATCCCCAATTTTGCCCCTACTACTAATTAGTAAAAATCCCTATTTAAATCATCCAAAAACACTTTCTAAATCTTTAATTGTTTATAATATTTATTACTCATTAATTTTTTCAATTTATATTAATTTCTCTCTTGCTCATTTTTCCAAAACTCTTCTTCTTTCTTACCTATCTATCTCTCTCTCTCTCTCTCTCTGAAAATACCACCATTGTAGCTATGGCCATGACCATGGCCATCCACCTACAACTACCATCGTCGTCCGTCACTAACCACCACCACCTCCACTGGTCACCACTACCACCTTTGCTGGCCACTATCACCACCATTGTTCACCAACCATCTCCACCGTCACCGATCTATACTTCACCATCTCTCAACCATTTGACTCGCTCACCTAACATTGTCGTCTTCCTTCCTCTTTGCCATTACCGTCGCTCTTTCTCCATCCTCCATCCTTCATCTGTCATCACCATTGTTCTTCTTCAATCATCGATCCACCATCTTCAATGTTAAACTTCACCAATGGCTTCAAATCTAATTGTTTTCAATGCCGATCTACCATATTCGATGCCAATCTGGTACTTTACATGGTCGCCGATGAGATCGAGACTTTTTCTACAGTGTATTGGTGAAGAGCTACATTTGATGAATTTATCACTTAATTTAATAATAAATTTATCACTGATTTGTTTAATATGTTGTGGATTCTTGCTGCTGGAATTTTGATATTAATACATTGATAAATTTATCATTGTTTTTATTCATGCTATATTTATCACCTCTCTCTTCCTCACTCCTTCTCTTTATCTTTTTATTTCTCTTAAACCAAATTTGTTATATCAGTGATAAATGTATCACTGATATATTTCTTTGAATCTTGTGTTGATTTGTAAAGATGATGATGAGATTTTTTTATTTTTTATTTTTGTAATCTTTTAACAAACAACTAGTGAGAAATTTATCAATGAATGTATTTATTACTACTAAATTTATTACTGAATATATCTTTGAATCTCGTGTTAATTTGTGATGATAATGATGAGATTTTCTTTTTGTAATTTTTTAACAAACAGTTAGTGATAAATTTATCATATTTGTCACTAGAGAGAGATAAATATGCAGTATGATTAATCTATCAGTGATAACTTTATCATTGATTTGTTGAATATGTTATATATTGTTGCTATTTTTTATATTTATACAGTGATGAATTTATCACTGATTTGTCATTGTAGATAAGAATATGTTGGATGAGTTAATCTATCAGTGATAAATTTATCATTGGAAAGAGGACAAAGAGCAGATGGTAAAGGCATGGTTATGTTGATTTACGATAGAAGGCTAACAATTTTCTACTAAGGTCTTTCCTTTTTCTTTTCCTCTTCATCTTCTCTCTCCTCTCTCTCTCTCTCTCTCTCTCTCTTCATTCTTCTTCTTCGTTTTCTTCTTCTCCTGTTGCCATCATATCTTAGGAAATATTGAGAGGTGAAAAAATGAGCAGAACTTACAAGTAAATAAATCTGGTCAATAGAACTAGCCCGTAAATCTCCCAAAAATGTATGGAGTCTGCAATTTACTTGCCAATCCACCCGACTCAACCGGTACCCGTAAGTTGAGAGAGGTAATGGGTTGGGTTTGGTAAGTTGTAAGATGAAAATAGGTGGGTTGAGTTGGGTGTGATTTGTAATTTTTCAACTCGCCGTAATTTGATTCAACCTACATAGCTACGTAGTATACTTTATATTATAGACCTTACTCACATTAAAATAATTTCAACGGTAAAATATTAAAACTGTTATTATTATAAAATAGTATAATAGACTTTACTCACATTAGAGTAACTTTAAAATAATTTCAACGGTAAAATATTAAAACTGTTATTATTATAAAATAGTATAATAGACTTTACTCACATTAGAGTAACTTTAAAATAATTTCAACGGTAAAATATTAGAACTGTTATTATTATAAAATAGTATAATAGACTTTACTAACATTAGAGTAACTTTAATGCTGAAGTATTAGAACTGCCATTCTTATAAAATAATATAAAGTTCATTTTTTTCATCTCAAACAATAAATTATTAGAATGACTAAATTATACCTTTACTATTTCTATCAAATTTAATACTAATTTTATCTATAATTAAAACTGCCAACATAACAATTGTGACGCCAATTTCTAGTTGATTTAACGGTGGAGCCCATTGTGCTTGATATTCAAAGACTATTGCAAAACTTTATTGACTTTCAGGTGACCACTTTGCTTCGAAGAGGTCAGAGGTGAAACATTTGCTTTTGGTTGTTGTCTCCTCATATGGGAAGTAATAAAATTAAAAAGTTATTAAAAAAATTAAAAAATTTAATAATTTATATCAAAAAAAATTTTTAAAAAAAAATTTCTTTCTATTGTTTTAATATTTTTTTTATAAAAAAATTAAAAAATTATTTTAAACATATAAATTTTTTTTTATTCATACTTTAATAAAAAAAATAAAAAATTATTAAAATAGTATGTTTCTAAACGAAGCTACAGTGTAAAAATTGCAAAAATCGCCGAGTTGCAAATTTTGAAAGTCAGCGAGTGTTTAGTCCGTCGTTTAATTAAGCTAAAAAATAATAATTTCTTGTTAGAATAATATTTTATTTTATAATTTTTTATACTATTCATTATTGAATTATAACTTTAATTATTTATTTTAGCTATTAACCATTAGATTTACTCTTAGGTCCCGTTTGTTTTCAGAGGTAGAATGGAAGAGATTCATAGTGAGGGAATTCATAGTGAGGGGATGTTAGTGAGAGGATTAAGTAATTGTGTTTGTTTTTGATGATAGTTGTTAGTGTAGAAATTGTTAAATTATTTTTATATAAAATAATAAAACAAATAAAAATATAAAAAATTAAACATTAATATTTAAAAAAAATTCCCAATATATAAAAAAAAAAAAAAAATTTTCTAATTCCCTCACTATTTTTCTAATACCATCTTTACCTCCTCTTCCAATCCCCCTTCCAAGGCCTTTACTATACCAAGGGATTAGGAGTCCCTCCATCTCTCAAAACAAACACTCCATATAGTAGTCCCACCTCACTATCAAACCCAATCCCCTCCTTATAACCCCAAACAAACGGGGCCTTATGGGTAAAGATTTATAGCTCAAATAAAGGTCCCGAACGTGTTCGCAGTCTGTCTCTCCCTTTTGGACCAACAATGATTCATACTACTAAAAAAATATCACTAATAACACTAATACATTGGGAATATCAAAAAAAAAAAGAAAAAAAAGAATAATCCTTGGTAGCTCGAAATCCCGTTGGCTCGAACGGCTCGACTGCTCAAAACGATGTCGTTTTGGGCAGTTTTTTTTTTTTCTCGGTCTTATATCTGAAACAGAGGGAGGGAGTGAAAGAGAGAAGAGAGCAGAAGAGAAAGAGAAAAGAGAGAGGAAGAGAAGAGAGAGAGAGAGAGAGCACTCGCTCCACCCATCACCGGCTTTGCCATCACTGGCGCCGCCATCCTCTGATGTATATATAGATCTGTGTATACACAGATCTGTATCTCTCTGTGTGTGTATCTCTCTCTCTTTATGAATATGTGTGATGATGATGATCTTTGTATCACTCTCTCTATGTGTTGGGTGATCTGGGTTTGATTTTTGTATGATGATGATGATCTCTGTATCACTCTCTCTATATGATTTGGGTTTAATTTTTTGTTGATCTCTCTCTCTCTCTCTGCTCCTCTCCATGTATCACTCTCTCTTTGTGTTGGGTGATTTGGGTTTGATTTTTGTGTGATGATGATGATATCTGTATCACTCTCTCTATTTGATTTGGGTTTGATTTTTGGTTGATCTCTCTCTCTCTGCTCCCTTCTTCTTTTCTTTCTTTTTCTTCTTCTTCTCTTTATTCTTCTTCTGTGAGTTACTACAAAGGAAAGAGAAAAAAAAAAAAAAGCCAAAACGACGTCGTTTTGGAATTTCGAGCCATTCAAGCCTTCATAAATTTGAGCTACAAAACGAAATTGAAAAAAAAAACATAACCACTGCCACATCATTTATTAGTGGTGCTATTAAAGCATCACTTTTAGTGCTGCTATTAAAGCATCACTTTTAGTGCTCTCAACCATTTTTCCTTTTGGACTCAAGCGCAATGTTTCTCTTTCCTTTCTATCTCTCTTTATGAAATCCAAATGTAACCATTTCTTCAAAACTCTCTCATTCATCCCTCATCCTTCTCGACTCTGTGAAAGTGTAGAGAAACACCTCTTATACCGGAGCTGACTTCTCTCCAGAACAAAACGACGCTAGAAAAACTCCTTTCATATCGGAGCCGACTCCTATCATACACTAACGATGTCAGAAACAAGTAGCTTCATCTCTCTCTGGTTAGCTGCTCCTCATTATAGACTAGAACAAAAACATTGAATCAACCCAAAACCTCACTTTCTCTATTCATCAATTTCACCTACACTTTTTAACCATTACTGACTCAAGAAATTTCCTTCAAACATCAAATCTTCAACCTTAAACCTTCTATTGAATCACCAATACACAGTGATGATGCCCTAATTGTTTTGAAATACTAATCTCCAATGTGTTTTCTAGATGTTTTTAACAAGCAAAAAAGAAACAGACCCAAATGGTTGAAACACCGAAGTGAGAATTTAAAGACCCAACAAACTCAAACTTTGTGAAATATCCAAATCAAAATTCTGAACATTACAAGCATATCATCACAAACCCAGAGGGGGAAAAAAAAATGTCAAAATAGAAAATATTTTCTTAGTGGGTATCTAAGAAAACAAAAGCTTTATAGAACCTTAAATACCCAAAACCATCACACACCCAAAAAAAAAAAAAAAAAATCTAAATTTTTTTTGAAGGGCTTTGTGGATAATCTTCACCGACCAAAAAGAGAGAGACCTAGAAGGCTAAAACACCGACCCACGCATATACAATGATGGAGGGGTTAGGTTATAGGGCAACCATTAAAGACAGAGGAAAGTGGAGGAACAGGAAAGAGAGGAAGAGGAGAGAGTGATGAAGAAGATAAAGAAAAGGAAAGGTTGGAAAGTGGAAGTGTGAGAGAGTTTTCGGATGGTTATGCTTATGCCACTGATGGTGTGAAGAGAAGAATTGATGGGTCCGTCAACAGAGCTTTCCATTGAAGAAAAAAAAGTTTGGGGGTTTTGCAAACATGTGATTTCACTCAGGTTTGGGCAATTGGGCCAAAGATTAGAAGCAACCCTGCTAACACATTCAGCCATTGGGGGGTCTTCAATTCGAGCTACGTAGTTTGGTTGTACTTGTATTAATTATGATAGGGACTCCCATACATACATGATCTTCACCATTCCTACTCTCATTCCAATCATTTATAATGTGGGGTTCATACATACATGAGTAGACCCTACACATACATCAAGGGCTGATATCAAATTAAGGGTCATGAAACTCTTAAAAAAGGAGTCCCAAACATGGGCCTTATTGTGTTTGGGCCTTTCCTAAATACTTTTGGGTCCATACTCTCAATTAGGTTGGGCTTAAATTTTTATCCCTATATTTATAATTTTATAAAGAGTTTGGCTAACAAGTGCCCTAAAGACACTTATTAAATGCATTTAATAGCATAAACAACCTCTACTATTATTGAATAATGCTATATGTACCAACTAATATACTAACTAGTATACCAATTGATGATGTGGCATAATTTAATAGGTTTTTGATATTTGTAATGTCATTAATGAGTGGAGTCAATAATAATATCATAATTAGTATTGATACACTAGTTAGTATACTAATTGGTACATGTAACACCACCGTTATAAAAAGTTGTGAAGGCAATAAATATCCTCTATTGAAGAATTGTTCTTTTATGAAGGAATGAAAATACCCTTTTTTATTTCTTTAATGGAATACATTTTTAAAAAATTACTAAATCTAAAACACTATTTTTATCTACTTTTCTAACTCATTCATCATACACCCTATGCTTTATTAACGACCATATTTACATATATTTATATATATGTATCGCTATTTTATAAATTCGCTGGTCGAATTTTCATTTTAGTTTGGGCCTTATTGCGTTTGGGCCTTTCCTGAATACTTTTGGGTCCATACTCTCAATTAGGTTGACTTAAATTTGGGGCATTCAATTTGAACCTAAAAAATATCTTAGTAGGCCTAATTTAAATTTATAAATTTTAATTCCTATTATATCTTAATGTGAATTTACTAATAATGGCAATCCATATTAAACCCTGAAATAATTTTTTTTTCTTCTCATGGTACACCCTAATCAATTATTCATATTCAAATCTCTACATCTTCTCCCCCAAGAGATCAAAGTTAGTTTGTCTTCTTCTTCTTCTTCTTCTTCTTCTTCTTCTTTCTCACTTCAGAACTCTCCACCTTATCAAAACTCACCATTAACATTAATATCATTGTTTGTTTGATTGTTCAAACTTTCTTCTAGGGTTTAGGATTTCAAAATAATAAAAAAACAATGATGTTAATGTTAATGGTGAGTTTTGATAAGGTGGATTGGAGTTTTGGAGTAAGAAAGAAGAAGAAGACAAACTAACTTTGATCTCTTGGGGAGAAGATGTAGAGATTTGAATAGAAATAATAGATTACGGTGTTTCATGAGAAAAAAAAAATATTTTAAGATTTAATATGAATTGTCCTTATTAATAAATTCACATTAAGATATAATAAAAATTAAAATTTATACTGAGATATTTTCTGAGTTCAAATAGAATGCCCCCTTAAATTTTCATTCTTACATTTATAATTTTATATAGAGTTTGGTTAACGGGTATCCTAAAAACAATTATTAAATGCATTTAATAACATGATCAACCTCTACTATTATAAAAAGTTGTGAAGGCAATAAATATCCTCTATTAAAGAATTGTTCTTTTATGAAGGGATGAAAATACCCTTTTTTATTTCTTTAATGGAATACATTTTTAACAAATTACTAAATCTAAAACATTATTTTTATCTGCTTTTCTAACTCATTCATCATAGACCATATATTTTATTAACGACCATATTTACATATATATATATATATATCGCTATTTTATAAATTAGATTAACCATTTTTTTTAATTAAAAGATATAAAAAATTTGATATCATCACATAAATTATTATAGAATCAAATACAAAATATAAGTGAAGGGTAGGGGTGGGCAGCGGATATACCGATCCGTCAAAACCGACCGAACCAAACCGATCCGCCGCATTTTGGACGGATGCGTGATTACAAGCGGACGTTGCGGATTGATTTTCTCCAATCCGCCAATTTGGCGGACGGATGGCGGATTTAAGGTTCTTTTGGCCGCAACCGAACCGCCAAACGCGAGCACCCCTAGTTATAAGATTTTGTATTTTCAATTGTTTTAAATATTCTGTTTGTGTTTTCAACTGAAAAAGAGTTTAAATATTCTGTTGAAAAAAAGTTTTCAACTTGAATATATTTTTGAATTGAAAAAATAAACGTATTATTTATCTATATTTTTTTGTTTTTAAATCTAATTCTAAAAATAATAAATAAAATATGATATATATGCTGGTTGGTTTTTTGTTTTCAAAAATATATATAGATGTAACAATACAGAGACATACAATCCCTACTACTGCTTTGTTCATGGTTTTGGTGGTTTGAATTGTTTTTTATTTTAAGAACCACACATTGTAATACTCTATGTGGATGAAGTATGCTGTGATTGTAATATGTGAATGAGACATGTAGTGATTGTGATATTCTAAAAGTTTCAAACTTTCTTTCTTTGGATGAGGCATGCATTAAGTCATTGACTATAATATATATATATATTTTTTTTTTTTTAAGAAGTGCACAAGTTGAATTATGTTGAAAATTTATAAAATTTAAACCGCCAAACCGATTCGCATCCATCCGCCAAACCGCCAATCCGCTCAATCCGCATCCGCCGGATTGGCGGACGGATGTGGATTGATTTTCTCTAATCCGCCAATCTGGCAGACGGATGGCGGATTAGAGGTTTTGTGGCCGCAACCGACCCCGCCCACCCCTAGTGAAGGGATAAGACTTCACATGATTTGTTAGTGAGTCGACTTCTAAATTTTTTATCCATCCATATATATATATATATATATGTATGTATCTACTTTTGTGCTTGAATTTTATATTTATATTCATAAACTTATGGGAGTTTTTTTTGATAAATCCACTTTCTAAGAGTTTTATTCCATCCAACCCATATTCTTTTTGACTATTCCATTAGGTCCTATATGAGATAAGAAGACCAAAATACCCTTTTCATCTACTTATGTTTCATTTAGTTCACATTATTTTCTTATGTTTCAATAAGTCCTATGGGTGACATAATTACCAAAATACCTCTAATGTAAATGTTCATATCGTCAATGTGAATGTTCATATCGTCAATGTGTAGGGGCCCGGCCCATGTCGATCCTCGTGGGTGCCTGGAAAAATTCGAGTCGGGCCGGGGCGAGCCCGGCCCATTGACAATGTGAATATTCACATTGACATGTTAACATTCATATTAATAGGAGTGTAAAATTAGCCCACGTCCCGTGGCAAGGCGAAACCCACCCGCGGCCCATGGACGGCCCGGGGCGGCCCCGGTCCGGCCCGTTGACAATGTGAATATTCACATTGACATGTTAACATTCACATTGATAAGAGTATAAAATTGGCTCGCGGCCCATGGGTGGCCAAAAACCCGCCCGCGGCCCGGGACAGGCCCGGCCCGTCGACAATGTGAATATTCACATTGACATGTTAACATTCACATTGATAGGAGTGTAAAATTAGCCCGCGCCTCGTAGCTGCCCGAAACCCGCCCACGGCCCGTGGGCGGCCCGGGGCGGGCTCGGCCCGGCCTGTTGACAATGTGAATATTCACATTGACATGTTAACATTCACATTGATAAGAGTATAAAATTGGCCAGCGGCCCAGGGCTGGCCCGGCCCGGCCCGGCCCATTGACAATGTGAATATTTACATTAACATGTTAATATTCACATTGATAGGAGTGTAAAATTAGCCCGTATCTCGTGGCTGTCCGAAACCCGCCGATGGCCCGTGGGCGGCCCGGGGCGAGCCTGGCCATTTTTTTTAAATTTTTTCTACCAAAATTTTATTATTTTCCACAAAAAAAGACACTAGGGCTCGGCGCGGGCCAGGCCTCGGACCGAGCCTTGAATGGGCCTTAACCGAGCTTCAAAGTGATGGCCCAGGCCCTAGCCTAGGGTCTCGGATTGGGCTCGAGCCTGGGCCCAAACGAGCCTTTCTCGGGCCGGGTCGGGCCAGCCCACGGGCCAAAAAATTAGGCCCAGGCCCTAGCCCTGGCACAAGGGTATTCGAGCTTTAGATAGGCTGATGAATCGAGCCTCGGGTCGGGCCGGTGGGTCTGGGCCTAGCCTTGAGCTTAGGTCGGGCTTGGGCGGGCCTCGTCATTTTTTTTTTAATTCTTTTTAATTTTTTCTACCAAAATTTTATTATTTTCCACAAAAAAATACATTGCGCCTCGGCGCAGGCTGGGCCTCGGATCGAGCCTTGAATGGGCCTTAAGCGGGCCGATGGGCCTGGCCGGGCTTCAAAGTGATGACCTAGGCCCTAACCTAGTGTCTCGGACATGCTCGAGTCTGGACCAAAACGAGCCTGCCCCGGGCCGTGGGCGGGCTTCAGGCAGCCCACGGGCCGCGGGCCAATTCTACATTCCTATCAATGTGCATTTTAACATGTCAATGTGAATATTCACATTGTCAACGGGCCGGGCCTACCCCGGGCCGCGAGCAAGCTTTGGGCAGCGGATAAATTTTATACTCCTATCAATGTTAATGTTAACATGTCAATGTGAATATTCACATTGTCACGGGTCGGGCCAAGCCCGCCTCGGGCTGCGGTCGGGTTTCGGGTCACCCACGGGTTGCGGGCCAATTTTACACTTTTATCAATGTGAATGTTAACATGTCAATGTGAATATTCACATTGTTAACGGGCCGGGTCGGGCCTGCCCTGGGCCGCTGACCAATTTTATACTCTTATCAATGTAAATGTTAACATGTCAATGTGAATATTCACATTGTCAACAGGCCGGGCTGGGCCTGCCCCGGGCCGTGGGCGGGTTTCGGGCAGCCACGAGGCGCGGGCTAATGTTACACTCCTATCAATGTGAATGTTAACATGTCAATGTGAATATTCACATTGTTAACAGGCTAGGGCGGGCCTGCCCTGGGCCGTCCACGAGCCGTGGGCGGGTTTCAGGCAGTCACGGGGCGCGGGCTAATTTTACACTCCTATCAAAGTGAATGTTAACATGTCAATGTGAATATTCACATTGTCAATGGGCCGGGCCGGGCCTGCCCCGGGCTGCGGGCGGGCTTTTTGGCCGCCCATGGGCCGCGGACCAATTTTATACTCTTATCAATATGAATGTTAACATGTCAATGTAAATATTCACATTGTCAACGGGCCGGACCGGGCCCGCCCCGTGCCGCCCATGGGCCGCGGGTGGGTTTCGCGCCGCCACGGGACGCGGGCCAATTTTACACTCCTATTAATTTGAATGTTAACATGTCAATGTGAATATTCACATTGTCAACGGGCCGGGCCCGCCCCGGCTCGCGGGCTGGTTTCGGGCTGCCCACATGCCAATTTTACATTCCTACCAATGTGAATTTTAAAATATGAATATTCACATCATAAAATTGCCAACCGTTCAAAAATATTTATAAGGGTATCAAAATTAAATATAAGGGCATAAGTGTCCAAGAAGATAGTGTAAATCAAGAAAAAGGACTTCATGGAATAAAACTATACATACATGGGACTAAATGGGTTAAAAAATTTCTTCATAGACTTCTTAGATTAAAACACTTCTAAATGGCATTTATCAATAATTTTCCCTAAACTTATTAATAGAAAAATTATTAATGACAATCCTTTGAATTGTTAAAAATATTTAAAGAAAAATTCTATACTAGTTTTTTATTTTTATTTTTATACAGCCATGGCACTTTTGTAAATAAAATATATTTCGATGGATTTTAAATTTTAAAATGACAGGTTTATAATTCAACACGTCATTTAATATATATATATATATATATTGCATATATTTTTTGTTTGTATATTTTTATCATATTTAAATATTAAAAATCTCACTTTTAAATATGTATGAGTTTTTTTTTTTTTGTAAGATACTACTAAAAAAGAAAATTTGTAGTGACATTAGATGCCATTAGAGACAAACAAAAGAAGATTTGCGGTGACATTAGCTGCTATTAGAGACAAATAGCAAAACTTTTCCAATTCATTAATTTGTGAAAAATAATATATGATAAAAAGAAAACCGTGAAAAATGAAAGGATAAAAGAAAAAAAAAAAAAAAAAGGAGTAAATAAAAACGTAAGATAGAGGAAATTATATAGAATTAAAAAAAAAAATGGTGAGAGGATATTTTAGTCCCTTTAAGAAAAAAAAATTAATTCTTTAAGGTCATGTTTGATTCACAAGACTAATAGTGAAGTATTAATAATCCTATTAAATTAGTGTAGTATTCACTATCCAATTGGATTAATATTCATTGGATTAATAATCCCACCCCTACCCCATTACTAATAATCCTACAAATTTGTTGGATTAATAATCCATTGAATTAATAATCCTAAACCAAAATGTTAAAACAAACATAGGATAATTGGGCCCATGGATTAATAATCCCAATCCCATGTCCTAATCCACCCCTCAAAATTCTTTGGACCCCCCATTTCTTTGGACCCCAACCCTAAACCCTAAATTTTAATCACTTTGCTTGTTTCTACTTTTCAAAAAACACTTTTCAGAAAATTCTACTTTCTTATTTTTCGTATTTTTTTGTTTTTACTGAATTTTTTTAATATTTTAAGTAATTTTTTTACTTTTTAGACACACCTAACATAAATACATTTAAAAAGTAAAAAAATTGTAAAAAAAATCTTTTAAAATTCACTAAATACCAAAAATGCAAAAAAAAAATACAAGAATTCAATACATTTTTTGTACTTTTATTTATTTATTAATTTTTTAAAATATTTTTTCACAAATTTTTTACTTTTTAGATACATCTAAGTAAGGTGCATCTAAAAAAGTAAAAAAAATGTTTAAAATTTAAAATATATTCACTAAAAACAAAAAAACACGAAAACCAAAAAAGTCAGTTTTCAAAAAACCTAATCCAGAAAACTCAAACCAAACACACTGAATAATATTTTTTTGGACACCCCACTTATTACCAAATCTACCCATATTCATAATACTTTCACAATGAAATGCACACCTACCTAATTTTTTATCCATCTCCTTCCCTGACTCACTTAATCTTCAGAGTTTAGAGCTTTGGTCCAGTATAGAATTCTTAGACCCCAACCTTCCATCACTCTCGTCGCCGTCTCGGCCATCAACAGAGCATTCTAACGACTCTCATCTTCTCTGAACTCTCTCCGTATCGCTGAATCAGTAACTTCTCTCATCCTCTCATCATCATCTTCTTCGTTGCTTTTTGTATCTTCGTCATCGCTGAGATCGATCGAAGATACTCTAATTTCTACAGGATTTGTATAACCGTTTGCAAGATGAGGA
Source organism: Camellia japonica (assembly GCA_030407325.1). Lineage (NCBI taxonomy): Eukaryota > Viridiplantae > Streptophyta > Magnoliopsida > Ericales > Theaceae > Camellia > Camellia japonica. The sequence continues at coordinate 56,391,300 of JAPPVO010000017.1, forward strand.
AAAATAGAATCAGCGTCTGAATCGCCATCAGAATCATCGTCTAAATCGCCATCAGAATTCTGAATGTAGCCCAAAACAATTTGTTTACCACTGTGTAGCCGAAAAAATATATTTTGTTCAGAACTGTTTTGTCGAACAATAATGATCCTGTCAACACTGTATGTCCGAACAAAATTTGTTCATCACTGTGTAATTTGAATCCATTCCAATTCACAACTTAAAATAACATGAATTAAATTCATTCAAAATACATAACTTAAATCCATTCAAATTCACTCTTTTCCATTCTAAGTTAGTTTAACAACGAAAATTACATAACTGACTATCTGCATTAATGTTCGAAACCTATGTATTGAACGAAATGATTATGTTCAGTACTGTATTACCGAACATAATTCTAACAGTCAGTAAACCAGTACCGAACAGCTTGAACGAAACAAGAACGACCGAAAACGACCGAGAATGTTAATGCAAGACAGATAAACTTATAAAATGATGAAGTATACGTTATACTTGAAGCAAAATTTTCAAGTTCAATAGCGTTGATGATGGTAATGAAGATGACACATTCAAGATTTAAGATGATTATGAAAAATAATAGATTTAGGATTTATGTTAGTTGGTTATGAAAAGTAATAGGTTTAGGGTTTACAAACATGGAATACGTATAGTTGGAGTTGGAGTTGGAGTTGGAGTTGGAGTTAGAGGTGGGGGTGGGGGTGGGGGTGGGTGTCCAATATTATAGAATATTAGTTCTTATTGATAGGTGGGTGTTCCATTTAATAATATCTTTTAATGTAATTTTACTTTAGGGTATAATTGTAATAAAAAAAATTATAAAATGGGGAGTCCAAAGAATTTCGGCAGGTGCTAATAGCAGCACTCATTCTTTAATAAAGTATATTGATTGCCGGGTAAGTTTCTCTCCAGTCCACTGGATTGTGCTGTTGGGCCTGTGGGATCTACAACGGGTCTTATTTTGATAATCTGAATTATTCAATGTGTAAAACTCGCTGAGTATTTCATTCTGTAAAAATTACGTTGATCGGATATTGATAACCCCTTAATCGAAACACGTTTTTGTCAATGGTAAATATTATTTTAAAAATAAATTATTAACAAAAATATGTTTTGATTAAGGAGCTATTGATATCTTATTAACGTAATGTTTTGTAGGTATGAAGTACTAGACGAGTTCTACACATTGAACGGTTTAAATTATCAAAATAGGTCCCGTGATAGACCCCACTAACCCAACAGTACAACCCAGTCCACTTGTGGACTGGAGAAAACCCCATCTCTTTATTGCCTTCACAACTTTTTATAATAGTGGATGTTGTTTATGTTATTAGGGGAAGTTACGTGCAAGTAAGAAAACAAAAAAAAAAAATAACCAATACATGGGGGTGTAACTTGCACTCCCATAACCTTTCATTTACACTCTATCATAGACGTACTTGCACCTCCACGTGTTAAAATTTTTGGATTTATTACCTAAAAGTCCTATTCACCAATACTGTGGTAATTTAGGTCTTATTCAAGATTTTTTTGGACCGACAAGTCCTATTTTGAGATATAAAGATGTTTTTGTCCTTTTATCCTTTGGTTTTATTTGACTATCTAGTAAAATTGATAATATTATCAATTTTTTTATTTTTTATTTTTAATACTGAGAATATTATTAATTTTGCATTGTAATATTCTAGATAGTTATTTTGCTAATTAAGAAGAAGAAAAAAAAAAAGAGTATGAGATTAAACGTTTTTACCATCTGCTCTTTAGTTTGATTTGATTATCTAGAATTTGTGAATGAAAAAAATAGAAAAATCTAAAATTTGTGGAGATAGAGAGAGAGAAACAATTTCGAATTTGAGAATATTTCCAATTGATATCAATGTTTGATGATAGTAGATGATCTTCTAGGTTTGTTGCTCTGGAATTTGTAAATAAAAAAGCAAAAAAATCTAAAATTTGTGAAGAGAGAAAGAGAGAGAGAGAGAGAGAGAGAGGGGGTAGACGGGGTGTTTTGTATTTTTGAATTTATAAGGATAGATTGCTTATATGAAATTAATAGAGGATTTATTGATTTAAAGTTTTGTGAGTAAGATCTAAGGTACCATTATTTGTCAAAATAAGACTTGATTGTAAGTTTTTCATAATTTTTTTTTCCCTTTCTCTCACTTGTATGTAATTTTTCTATGTTATTAAATATACAAGTGCTCTAAGAATACTTGTTAAAAAAAAAAAAAAAAGGTCTATTTGTTCAAAAAAAAAATTAAAGAGAAATAGAACAAATAGACCTTTTATTTGAAACAAAATTGACAGGTCTTTATTTTTTATTTTTATTTTTTATTTTTTTTGTTACAGGAAAATCATCCCCACCCTCCCACAGGTCCAAGGCAGCGCCCCTTGCAGAGATCACCAGAGTGTCCTGTTAGTTGTTCTGAGCGAGGAGACTATAACTTGAGAACTTGCCCCGACCTCCCAAGACAAGTTTCGCTTAAATCAGGACTCGCACAGCTCAGGACTCGCATAGCGGGAGAGCATTGAACCCACACCAAGTGCTGATTAGACAACTTAAGATCCAACTTACTAACTAACTGTGCTTCGCCTAGGAAATTGGCACAAAAAAAAAAAAAAAATTTAACTCATAATCATGAAATTTAAACATCAAGTCTTAACCACAATGTCACCCACCTTGGGTTAAAATTGACAGGTCTATTTGTAATTTTAATCAAATAAAAGAACAACCATGCTACATCATCCCTAAAAAAATCCCCCTAATTTCTATATCAAGTAAAAAAAAAAAAAAAAAAGAAACAGTTGCCTAAATTAAAAATTAGGGGGATTAGGGGGTAGTTTTATGTTGTGTTTGGTTGAGAGATTTGAGGAGGGATTTAGAAAGGAAAATGGAAAAGGTAGGTGAAATGTGAAAAAAATATACCTACATTTCACATAGTTTCACACACCTTTTCTCTTTCCCTTTCCAAATTCCTCCTCAAATCCCCCAACCAAACATAGCATTAGGCCTCCAAATCATTTTCCTAAAACGAACAAGCAAAAAACAACTGTCGTTCTCCTTGGAAGTTGAACCATTAACGGCTCTCTTCCCATCTCACAACGACCACCTTGTCCTCCACCACCACCTCTCTCTCTCTCTCTCTCTCTCCAAAAAATGCCGAAAACACCCTTCGCGGCGATCCTCGCCGCCGCGCTGATCTCCATCCTCGTCTCCGGCGCCACCGGCGAGATCAAAAACCTAAAAATCATCGCGGACGACCGCCCCATGATCCTCTTCGAGAAGTTCGGGTTCACCCACACCGGCCACGTGAACATCACGGTCTCCGGCGTGTCCGTCACCTCGTCCGTGGCCAGCCCCGACCCCTCCCGGCTGGGCTTCTTCCTCCTCTCTGAAGAATCCCTGATCCAAGTCCTCCTCCAACTCCAACAATCCCCCAATCTCTGCGTCCTCGATTCCAACTTCATCCTCCAACTCTTCACCTTCCGCGATCTCTCTCCTCCTCCCCACTCCTCCATCAACCACTCCTCCACCGTCTCTTCCCCCAACGAATACAGCCTCTTCTTCTCCAACTGCGCCGTTCAAAGCCAGGTCAACATGGACGTTCGAACCGACCTCTACAACCTCGACAATGGCGGAATCAAGGATTATCTCTCTGCTGGCCTCACTCACCTCCCTTCAATCTTCTTCCTCTTCTCTATTGCCTATTTCGGATTTCTAGGGTTTTGGATCTCTTTTTGTTTTCAAAACAAGCGATCGGTTCATCGGATCCATCTTCTCATGTCTGGATTGCTCTTGATGAAGGCTCTCAATCTCATCTGCGCTGCCGAGGACAAGCATTACGTCAAAGTTACCGGTACGCCTCACGGATGGGATGTTCTGTTCTATATTTTTCAGTTCATTAGGGTTGTGTTGTTGTTTACTGTGATTGTTTTGATTGGGACTGGTTGGTCGTTTTTGAAACCGTTTTTGCAAGACAAGGAGAAGAAAGTGTTGATGATTGTGATTCCCCTTCAGGTTTTAGCCAATGTGGCTTCGATTGTGATTGGCGAAACCGGGCCGTTTATCAAGGATTGGGTTACTTGGAACCAGGTGTTCTTGTTGGTTGATATTGTGTGTTGTTGTGCCATTATTTTCCCGATTGTGTGGTCAATTAGGTCTTTGAGAGAGACGTCGAAGACGGATGGGAAGGCTGCGAGGAATTTGGCAAAATTAACCCTGTTTAGGCAGTTCTATATTGTGGTGATTGGGTACTTGTATTTCACTAGGATTGTTGTGTTTGCTCTCAAGACGATTTCGGCATATAAGTACCAATGGGTGAGTAATGCAGCTGAGGAAATCGCGAGTCTTGCGTTTTATGTGGTGATGTTTTATATGTTCAGGCCAGCTGAGAAGAATGAGTACTTTGTTCTCAATGAGGAGGAGGAAGAGGCTGCAGAGATGGCCCTTCGGGACGAAGAGTTTGAGCTCTGAAGTTTCTGAAGGAGGAGATTTTGTTGATTTTGCTGCTCTTCCAGTTGCTCGCTGTGAGTAGATTTTCTAGGATAATCCTTGTCATAAGATCATAAGATCTTTCAGTATTTATGGAATAGTTTTCTATTTTTTTGTTGATGGAATTTTGATATCATTTTGTTGCTAATGATTCTATTTTTACAAAGAAAGTTCACATATAGTTATCTCAGCCAATTGTGAAATTCCTTCTTTGTTTTGTTCTTTTTGTGGCTCTGATCTTCGGTTTTATACATGTTTTGGTAATCCTTAATAGTTTGGTGATTGTTGCAAAAACAATACTCTGATTTCTTTCTTTTGATTTTTGACTATATTTGCACATGGGTGGCATGTTGTTTGGACAATTTGTATGTTGACACTTTGTTGCACATATATAAACCTACATCTTAATGCTACTATCGATTCATCTATACAAGTTCGAATTTTTGCTTGAGCATTATTATTTTGCCATAAAGGTACTCATATTATGCTAGTTCATAGTATCAAGACATTTTTGCTCGTCCTATGCTTGCAAAATTGGCAGGAAGTATCCTTCTAGTAAGGTAAAGGAAATCATGAACCTTTCCAAGCAAAGGGCTCTCAGTGACAGAGTTACCGCTCATGATCGTGGATATAGCAGGAGGGCAGGGCTGGTCACAAAATCACTGTATTTCATGTGAGATGATTTCTAAGGGAAATTAGAAATACACTTTCTTTTGGTCTTGTTCTTCTATGTTATTTTTGGTCTTAAACAATGTTGACCACTTTATTATCATGTTATGTAGGCTCTGTTGAGTTCTCTGAAATATGTATCATATTGGAAGAATCGATTCATAAATCAAATAGCATTTTATTTGGAGACCTTGAAAATTGTCCCTTGATATTTTTTGAATTTGTAGAGAACTTGGATTCCTTTTTTTCTTCGTGGGGTACACTGGCATTTTCCTATTTGTCCATTGTATATGGCTGCGTCTTCTTCGTCACCCTTTTACTATAATCCTTTTCTTAGACACTAAATGCTAGTGCTCATGTATTGATTAAATTACATTTGACATTTAATTCCATCTATTTATCATGATTAGTAGAAAATTATCAGTCACTATTTCCTTCCAAAGAGAAATCATAAGTATCTAAAACTATAGATATTTTACATTTGTAAATCTGAAGTGCTTGTACGATCTTTGTCTTTAGTCTTCAATATTTATCCTTTAAATCAGTTCAAATATGTAAAAGATACAGATATTATTTTTCAAGCTTTACTGTCTTTAGGCTGAAAATGACCATTATCATCACCGTTGTCCTATGATAAACACATTTGCCTATTGTCTACATTGTTTTTCGTAATGTTCTTCTTTACGCCTCTGTTATTACATTTGAGATTTTTGGTCAAAATGTTTCTGCTAATAGTTTGAATTATAAAGTCAAACTAAGCCTTGTGTCCTAGTTAAGTAGGGTCTGTTACATGAATATTTTTTTTGTCATTTTACTATGTCAAGGGCTATATACTCAGTTAAATTAAATAATTTTTTCCCCTTTTTAACAATTCCATTTATGGTGATCATATCATTGAATAATAAACAATATATAAAACAAATTGACTTGTATAAATTATGAAATACTCCTTGCTTTGTTTTCCCAACATTTCTCTTTTTTTACTAAAAGCTAGAAGGGGTGCCTACTATTGCATTCCATGTCAGTTTCAGTTTTCTCATCCTTTTAACATTTCTATTTATGTTGATTATATTACTGAACTGTAAACAAAATATAAAATAAATTGATTTAATAATATGCGTTTGCTTTCTTTTTTCCAACTTTGCTTTCTTTTTTCCAACTTTTCTCTTGTGACTTTAGTTGTTTATTGGCATATGTTTGTGTAATGCCCCTGACCCGCGTTGGCATGTGTTGAATTCCTCATTGGGATTTTGTGTCTGGGTCTTGGGTATATAAGTGGGAACAATGAACCCATATGATATTTTAGGCTAGCCCTTTTAGGTGAGCTCTGGATTGCTTATTACAGCTGTGCACAATATTGTGTGGGCTCAGGGCACTGCTGCATGTGGTCATTCTGTTTGATCCTGACCACATGGGTTAATTGTAATATTTGGATCCAACACATGGTGTTAATGTTAATTGTGGTGTTTTGGGCCTATGTCAAAGGATAAAATGCGCATTACTAATTACTCACTGGTCTGATTTAATCAAGAAAATTTGTAGCTGCATTCGGTGGCCTCAGAAGTACGGAGTAGTTGTATTGATTTTATTTTCCCTTTTCAAGAAGGTGATAAACCTTCTTTGTAATTGGAAGGTTACCGTTCTTTAATCTCTAGAACATTGGCTGATTAATAAGTTTTGTCATTGTCATTCATCGTTTCTTAGAACTTTTTTTTCATGTTCTCTTATTTGTTTTAACAAGAAGCCACAAACTTATAGTAGTTCTTAGGTCATTATGGAACAAACTTTTAAGTAAGTGGTCTCCCTCTTCCTAATATTTGCTGGAAATATTATTAGACTTCAATTTCCTCTTCCCTTCTTTTGTGGTAATACAATTTTCCCATGCAAAATTCCATATTGTCTCTGCCATTTCACCACAGTAATCGTCTATTTTTAAAGGGAAAAAAAATAAAAGTAAATCTCAACTTCATTGGCAAGTATCTCTAATCTTAAGAGAAATGTATCTCAATTACGGTAAGTGAAAAAAAAAATTGCCCCAAAAACCTAAAAAAGCAAAAAAAAAAAAAAAAAAAAAATGCATGATGACAGTATTGTTGGTTTATTTTGCCACCTTTTTTTAATGTTTATCGATCCAAAATGACAAGAATTTTCTATAAAAAAAAATTGTAGTTGGTGTTGTGTGATGCATCCTTTTTGTACTATACACCTCGTGTCAGATAAGAAGTAGTTCTTCACATTGTTTGCATGGCTTAAATAACTCATATAGATGCTTATGTGAAAATCTGTGTATGTTGTGGGTTTTTGACTTGCTAATTTGGGAGATTTTTCCTTTTCTTTTATTTCTTGGGGTTTTTCCAATTATAGATATACTTGCTATAATATTTGTCTTTTTCGCCGATCAAAAAAAAAAGAAAAAAAGATATACTTGCTACTAGTTTTTGTAGATGTGCTGCTCTTGATTGATGAAACCGTTGGAAATATAATATATTTCCAACAGAAACCACTTGGGCTTTCTCTTCAAAGTTCAGTTGCTTTTCAGTAATGTGGTCCTAACATGAGAAAGTGTACCTGCTTTTGATTGCTGTAATACAGAAAAATCTTCTAGAATGAAATTTTTTTATGGAAGAGTGGCTGCATAGATATATGATTTGCATTTTCTGTATGATAGTAGGGCAAATGAATTGCATTAGTGCGATTTGGCCAGCTGATATTGTGCTAAATGATACTGCATCAAAAATTGTTCTGAGTTGGGTCCTAGGTGACATAAATATATGTATGCATCTTATGACAGAGAGATTGTTCATTGCCAGATGTTAATAAGTTTTCTTCAATGACTCGGGTTGTAATATTTAACTTAAGACGCTAGTGGTTTGTTTATTTGCCTGCAATAGACACACTTGTACAACCAACAGCTGGTTTTTACAGCACATATGACATTTTTTTTTATAGTTATTTTCTCCATGATCAAGAAGGGTTTGCAGAGTCTGGAAGTGTTCATGTCCCATTTAGTGAGTCTTTAGGTCCTGTTGAAGATGGAAATGATGATGCACTATTGTGTTTGATTGGACATTTTAGTGAAAAAAAGGTATGATCTTGACTGCCGCTTGAGATGAAATATCAGTGTTAGTCGCAAAGTGAGAAGGTAATATACTTGGGTGGAAAGTGATTTCCCTAATTCAATTCGGTTTGATAATTTGTATCGTTGGTGCTAGAATATCATTTTGACTTGTGGGTAGGAATTCTGCATAAGTTGATTACTGATACATTAAACTACTGAAGAACTAGGGAGAATTAATATGTGAAGGGGTTGCATAATGTGAAAGCTTTGCTGTGAAGGTAGCTCGTGCACTTTACGTGATTGAGGTAGTTTGATTAACTCAAATGAAGAGATGATTGATTTTTGTGTATACTTTGTGGGTGTTGATTTCCGACCTCATAACTAAATAGGAAACTTAGTTGGAGAGCATGCGGCAGAGTAGATTAAACCAAGCACCTCCCAATAAGAAGACAAGAATTCCTCGATGACTCATCCACCCGGAAACACTTCGACGATCAAGTCAATCAATCTTATCTCTCAAATATATCAAACAAGTACTCAGTACACAAGTAAAAAGTATACCTTAGACCCACGGAGTGCTTACTTTTATGGTCAACATCCCTTAGAGGTCTCATTTCACAGGACTCAAGCACATTGCTTATTCAGACTCTTAATTAGATATGGATGAACTTGACAGGAGTTTTATCTCTATCTGGACTAAGCGTCTCACTTACCTAAGACTCTTATCCTCTATTTAAATATCTCGGATTCCGATGTTACCGCACCATATCTCAGCAACACTGCAATCATTTCGGAAACTTGGTCCGTCCACATGGCACCTTGGCTATATCTCGGCCACGCGGTATGACCCTAAAAATACATCCCCACATACTTCTTATTTTTTGATGCTCCGAAAAAGATTTTTGTGTGTACTTGTAAAGATTGTAAATATCTGACCTTTCCTCGTTCCTCTGTAGTGGAGGAAATCTCATGCATTGGCTTGTCCTTTTTTTATTTTTATTTTTAAGACTTGCGAAAATTGATTATCGTAGCATCATACTTCTTAATCATGATAGTTTTGCTTCTGTTTCACTGAGGTTAATTGAGGAACATGATTAGGAGAAGGCTGAATAAGGTACTTACGTTAAAAAAATATTTCGTATATGTGGGATAAAATTTACATGTATTTGAGATTAGTTTTGATAGGAAGCCCTTGTGAGCAAAAAAAAGGGTTACTGGATATTGATGGCGAGTAATGGGCATAAATAAGCTAGCAAGAGGCTTTGGCAGTCCTTATGAAATTATCTTATCGAGTAAGAAGTGTTTAGAACTGTGTTTGGATTAAATATTTGAAGAAAAATTTGTAAATAAAAAAACGAAAGAGGAAGTGTTCGATACTGTCGGTTGCATTAGATAAGTACAAATGAATATAATACTATACAAAAGCAAATATCTTGAGTAGTTGTACCTAAACCTATGCTAAAGGAATCCAAAGCATAGGACTAAGTAGTTGTAAATATAGCTTACACACCTTTTACATTGTTAAGGGCTGAGGATTCTCAACCTTAAATGTTTTTATATTTTGTTTTAAAATATTTACCATCATTAAATCGTGTAAGAATTTCGAGATATATTTTATAATTTATATATTTGAGATAAGGAGATCAACATTTTGAAATAGAAAATTCCCTCCCTTCAAAACAAGGGAGGAGTTAAACCTTTATTTTTTAAAAAATAAAGTACAAGTTCAATCTAATTTAGCAATCGATTGCATGAAACCTTTAATCTTGTAATGGGATGTAAGAGTTCTTATAAATTATATTAATTGTATTAGTTACTAGTGCAAGCTAATCTATCGTTTTTTATTTTTTTTGGAGAATATAAAAAATATTATATTAAAAACAACAATATACAAAACAAGACTCTAAAAGGTCATACAAACCATACAACCAAAAGGAAGAGAAAAAAATAAAATAAAAACAACAACAACAACAACAACAAATCCTTCAAAAAAACAGGTATATCCAAGAAAAATCACTGATCTTTCAAAGATATAGTCTAGAAAGTAAGATCTGCATCAAACTAAGTAAGATCTGCTTGAAAGCCTGCTGTTCTCTTCGACGTCGTCTCTGTTGTCGTTACCCAACTCTGCCATGTACTTCAAATATGTCAAAAATTAAAATTGAGAAGGAGATATACGTACAATGATATTAAAAAAGATTTGAGAAAAGAGAGAAAGTATAGAAGGTTCGTATACAAAAGTGCTATGATATATCTCTTTTTTTAATAAGACAACTCCAACTCAATGATGTTTCTTCCCTTCAATAAAATGACAAAATGTCATTAAACCACAATAGTAATGACAGTAGTTATGTGATCATAGTTTGTTTTGTTGCTTTGTTAATTGTGATTATTATTATTGCTATTATTTTTTGTAAATTTTATGGCATGAGGTTGAGAAAGTAATGAGATACAACTTTACATCTATGTGTAATTGATTAATTGTAATCTACAATTTAAGATTTTGTTTGGTTGTGACTTAAAAGCCAATTTATTGGGTAAAAAAATTATTCTGTTAAAAAAATCTCAACCTGTTTGGCAAATTCATGTTTACCTAAAAGTTTACCTTCTAAACAGTTATTAGAGAAGTTAAAAAAAAATTAAGAATGAGCACATAAGGGGTGGTTTGGGATGTTCTAAATAAGTGTTTTTTTTTTTAATTTTTTATAAATGAATAAAAAATATGTAGAAAAGTAGAGAAAATAGTTAAAAAACTAGAGAGAAGATATTGATAGATGTTGATTGATGTGACTCAAATATGTGTGTATGCAAAAAAAGTATACTTTTTAGTGCATGTCAAACAAGCAAGCACTTAGGCCTTATTTGTCATAACCTAAAAAAGTCAAAAAGTCACCATCCTATTTAAGTCACATCATCTTATTTAAGTCACATCACTTCTCTACCACATCACTTCAAACCCAACCCATATTTCATAAAAATCAAAAAATGTACTTATTTAGATAATTCCAAACCACCCCTTAATGCAGTTTTTTTGAAGTTAAAATCAAATAGAAGATGTTAAAACAATTCTACTAAAAACTTTTTTTTTTCTTTCTTCAATTTATTGAAATTATTTATATCTCATCAATTGTAGAAGTAGTTCTGCTATACCTTTTGACATAAACTCTTAAAATAACGAATTATCCTTCAGACCCCCGATGGGGTATTGGTGCAGAATTTTTTTTTTTTTTTAAGGCTTGCACTTACCGCCCCCACGTGGAGGGGGTGCTGGGGTCACCTCCATTGGGAGTCCCTAGCAGTGCTGTAAAATAAATAAATAAATTAGTAGTATTATAAGTTGTACCAAATAAGGCTAACGTGCCAACCAAATTATGTAAATTTGATTTTTCAAAAACTGTTTTTGGAAGAGTTTATTTTAGTGATTTTTTTAATATTTTAATTATTATTATCATTTTTAATACTTTTTAGATGTACCTAATTAAGATGGATATAAAAAGTAAAATGAATTGGCTAAAATATTTAAAAAATCAATAAAAATTCAAAATATGTGTGCATTTTTATTTTTTCGTTTGGATTTTTGTTTGTTTTTAGTATTTTTTCAATATTTTAGTTAATTTTTAAAAAAACTTTTTAGATACATTTTAATGTTGATATATCTAAAATGTTAAAAAAAAAATATTAAAAAAAAAATTCAATAAAAAAAACAAAATTCGCTTAAAAATAATTTCTAAAAATGTAAATCAAACAAAGCCTTCACATTAACTATTTTTATAAACTTACTTTTATCCGATAAACTAACGTTTTAACTAACAAAAAATCAATTCAGCCAATCCCAACTGTCTATCACATTAGACCATCTCCAACGCTTCACCAAACCTGTCATCAAATTTGAAATTTGGTGAAAAAAGCACTGTTTGGAGCTCCAACGGTTTCACCAAGTTGATATCAAATCGAGAATTCACTAAACGTTTCACCAAAGTGAGGACAGGTTCCGCATTTCACCAAAACACTGTGCATGACCGTTGGGGGAGACGAACCGGTCGACCAGCTGGTGGACCGGCCGGTTGACCAACCGATCGACCACCAAAAGGTTCAAACAGTTCCAAAAAAAAGTTCAAACAGTTAAAAAAAAAAAAAAAAAAAAATTTTTTTCCTTACCAGTCGACCACCACAGGGTTCAAACAGTTCAAAAAAATTGGTTCAAACAGTTAAAAAAAAAAAAAAATTCCTCGTACCGGTTGACCAGCCGGTCTACCAACCGGTTATCCTCGGAACAAATTTGATAAAAAGTGAAGCGTTGGAGCCAGTGGTATCAAATTGAGGAAAGCATTCTTTTTTTCATCAGATTTGATGACAAAAGAAGTTCAAGGTTGGAGATGCTCACAACTCAAATTATGTTTGGAAATAACATTTCAGTATCAAAATTATTTACAAATAGATGAAAGTGCAAGTTTTTAATGTCAAATTTTATTTTATTTGTTTTCTTTTCTTTTATTCAACAATGTGAAAACTTGTACTTCAATTATTTTTCACCATTTTCTAAATGGGACTGGCTTCCCTTCAGTCCCAGATCGGACTGAAGGATATTGTTGAGCCTATAGGGGCCCATCATGGATTCCGTTTCAATAATCCGAACCATTCAATGTATAGAACTTATTGAGTACTATAGCTCCGTTTGGGAAGAGAGGTTTGGAGTTTTTTTCGCTAAAATAGTCACAAAAAACAAAATAGGTTTTTTAGCCCAATAAGACAAAATATTACATCCAACCCATAATCATTACATTCTTCCTCTCACAAAAAAGTTAAAAAAGTCAAAAACCCTTCCTAAACTAAGCTTTTTAGCTCCAGGCTAAAATAGTCAAAAAAGTTAAAAAGTCAAAAAGCCAACCCACTTCCCAAATGAAACCTATAAGCTTGTAAAATATTACATTAATCGGATATCGATAGCTATTTTATCGGATCAGATTTCTGTCAACCGTTTTTTTTTATTTATACAAAATTGATTTAATTACGTAATTATCGATATCCGATCAACGTGAATTTTTACAAGGAAATATAGCACTCGATGAGTTCTACACATTAAATGGTTCGAATTATCAAAACGGAACTTTTAGTGAACTCTCATGAGCCCAATAATACTCTCTAGTTCAATCTGAGACTGGAGGAAAATCTGACCCTTTGTAAATTTGTGCCTCATTGTTACTCATGGGTTGTTTTGGATATTTTAAATAAGTGTACTTTTAACTTTTTATGAAATATGAGTTGAATTTGAAATGATGTGATAGAGAAGTGATGTGACTTAAATAGAATAATGACTTTTTCATTTTTTAACTTTTTTAAAAAATACCAAACCTAACATATTATTCCAATTATATAATATAATAATTTTCATTGCAGGACCGTATATAAACAACTGTAATAGGGGAGATTAGTCAAAGAGAGAATTTATCCTGGATAAATTGGTTGAGACACTGATAGGATCAGGTCACCTAAACCCTTTTTACAGTAGTCAAGCATAGGTGAGAATCCCAATGTTCATATGATCAATTATTATGTCTCCTTTAATTGCGGAAGTAAATAAATTCACTTTTTTAACTGTTTTATTTTAATTAATACATTTAAAAAGTAATATAAACAATTAATAACGGATGACAAACAAATTAATAATATTTTAACATTTTAATTATTTTAGCAACACATAATTTTTTAGTATGTTGCCAAATGCTCACCGGTAATCATCACTTGGGTTGTTCCTTCTCTGTCCTCCCTCTATGGCAATTGGCAAACTTCTCAATGTACCTTCTCTCTCTACCTTCCATGACAGCCCATGAAATGTTTGCCACAATCACCATGCTCTCCAGAGAGAGAGAGGCCTCTGTACTGCTGTAAATTCACATTAGTTTTAGTAACAATTTGAAACTGGAGGAACATTTTGCTTGCATAAAATGCAAAGAATGTATTACCTTTCCCATCAATTGGTTACTAGTTGAGTTCATGAAAATGTTCTTCAATTTATTTGATGAGAAATGCAATAGGACAAAAAATTAAATTAATTAATTAAAAATGAGTGCTTAGTATTTTAGAATATAAATTTGTCACATAGTGTGAACAAAACATGCTGTCTTATTAGTTGAATTAACGAGATAGGTCTCACAAAAAGTATAAAATTGACTAACAAGTGAGTATATTTTGTTCACATTATGTAAACAAATTCACACTCAGTATGATAGCGCTTAGGTTAGCTCTCGACATGAGGCATACTCAGTCCTAGGGTTAACTTTACATCCCACAAATCACACTTGCAAATCCCCCAAATCATGCATATTACAATAGAAGGTGAAGGTAAGCTCCTGTACAGAACACTTTCTTCTCTTATTCCATTCTTTCTCTGCCTCTTTACTTAAGCATCTAAAACACTTTGACCAACACTATATTGGTATCAAGTCTCAGTTTTACAAATCATTTATCATGTCGGAGAATTGATTTACAACTCATTTTTACACGACTACTTTGCTCGGCCAAGCTACATGTGCAGTCAAGTAACCATATAGCCGTTTGGTCAATTGTCTAGTCAAGCATGGAGTTTGGATGGACAAATCTTGAGCATAGGGTGGATTGTCAATGGTAAGTCCAAGAAGAGTGGGATAATGCTTATTACTTCATGGAAAGAAGCAAGAGAATGGGTATGATCCGTCTTGGGTGTATGGGCAAGTAATTGCACAAAGCTCTCAACGATGGACAATCAATTGAAGTATAGAGTTTACTGGAATTTGTATTCATCCATTCAAATAATTGTGGTAGATTTTTCTCCGCACAGTAAACGAGTAAGCCAAAGGTACAATGCAAAATAGAGAGCATACATCAATTTAGATAAAGGAGAGTGCAAAATGTATCATAATAAAAACTATCAATCCCAATTAGATTGGTACGAGAAGAACCAACCAATCATATGCAGCCAATACTCTTAGAGAGATTCCAACCAAAAGGAAACAAGAATGAAAAGACACAAGAAGTAACACAAGTTTTGCTAAACCAAGACATATGCAGATATACAAAGACCCATTTGGCCACATTTGTCCCTAACTCTCTCCACCCTCACACATAACAAAAACAAAACAAATACCCATTCCTTAACATAAATATAACAACAATCCTACATTTATTACATTTTTATACCAATTTTTTATTTTGGAAAATACTATGAAACTTAAAACAACAACTACAACTGCACTCGCTGTTCTCTATGGTCCACAACATCCACACTAGCAGTGCAGTATAGCAGCTTGTGGAAGATAGCACACAAGGCGGCGCACGATAACTCCTTCACTCTCCTCACCACCACCACCACCACACTCCTCTTTCTTCCCTGACCCCGAACCGCCTTCCTCTTCCTCCTCCTCCTCCTCTCACCGCCACGAGCCACCACCCTCTCTCCGACTTGATCCAAGCACTTCTTGGTCCTCTCAGGCACAGTCTCTTTCCTGGAAAATGTGTAGCTCTTCATGTACAGCTGCCTACATGAGATACTCTCCACCACCGTGGGACGGTGGTGCCGCCCTTCTCCTCCTCCGGGCGCCGTTTTCACTGACTCGGCGTCAGATTCCGGCCACTTGTCCAGGTTCATGTAGGTGGCTTTGCTAGGGACTCTGGCATCGTTGACACAGGTTGATATGCAGACAGAGGTCATTATTTGGGGTGGTTTCTGGTGAGTGGGTCAGATTTTGTATATGGGTTTTGGGGCATGAATTGTATCAAGGATTGTTAGAAGAGATATGTATGTAGAGAGAGACAGAGAGAGCGAGAGAGGGGTGGATTTTAAAGAGAATTTATCATGGTTTTGTGTAATGTGCATAGGAATCACTGTAATTTTCACTATTGTTTGTGGTGTTAAGATAATTATACAGAATTCTCAAAATATTATATAATATTAGCGCAAATTATAGCTGTGGCCTCTAAATTTTACTCTATTTTGTCCTCTTCACTCTCAATTGACTCAATTTTAAGATTTTATTTATCATAATTTAAAAAAGTCAAAAAATCACTATCCTATTTAAGTTACATTATTTTATTTAAGTTAGATCACCTCTCTATCACATCACTTCAAACCCAACCTATACCCAATTCATATTTCATAAAAAGTCAAAAAGTACACTTATTTAGATCATCTCAAACATATTAATTTGGTTTAATTAATAATGTCGTTAGTATTTTTTCTAAAAATAATTATTGAATTGGTTGAGTTTAACTCACTGAGTTTAGTAAATTAATAATTTTACTCTAAAAAAATATGATACATGCAATTTATATGCATATTTTATATATAAAAAAATGTTAAGAGTTGTAATTAATTGAGTCAAATTAAAACAAAATTATAAATTTAGGTTCAAAATTGAGTAAATTGAAATTATATGAACTCAAATAACACAAGAATTAAAGTACAAAGATTGCTGTCACAATTTGCCCATAATATTATGTACAATAATATTAATAATATAGAAATCAAATACAAAATGAACCATAAAGAGTGAGTCCCGCACATATGAATCCTGCATTATGTGGGTCTCATTCATTGTGAGACGTGTGTCTCAATATTTGGTTTCATGTGCATTATTGTATTATATATGTGGTATTTTAATTCAATCATATTGTAAAGAAAAATTTGTAAATGTATTTTGTAATTTTTTATTTATCAAAAATATTCACTATGTTTGGTTCTAGAAATTGATTCACTTTTTAAAAAATTAAATTATTTATTTTTTGTTTTTTTATTTTTAGTAATTTTTTAATATTTTACACATTTTTTATTTTATTTTTTTAATTACATCTAATCTAAATATACTTAAAAAGTATAATATTTGTGAAAAAAAAACTTAAAAAAAATTCACCAAATATAAAAAAATACGAAAATTCAATATAGTTTTATATTTTGTTGCATTCAATGAATTTTTTAAAGATTTTTGTATAATTTTTTTACTTTTTAAGTATATTAATATTAAGTGGATCTAAAAATTAAAAAAAATTATTAAAATATTATAAAAAAATTATTAAAAATAAAAAAATATGAATTAAAAATTAAAAAAAATATTTTTGAAAACTTAAAATCAAAATGATTAGAATTTTTTATTTGATTTTATTTTATGCCGTGCTAGGCAGTAGGCAACAATGTGAACATAAAATAGCTAAATTTTTAATGACGATAGTGCCCTTGATGTGTGTTGACTTGGTAATGAATTATGTCAACATAAGGGTTAATATGTAATTAACCAAGTCTGCATTACTGTAATGCAATGTGTATAGCCGATATGGGACAATTTGTCAATATGGATACTATTACTTTCCAATAATTTTAGAAAAATAATTTACGAACATATATATATATATTACAAAAATTTCATTCAAAATCATGTTAAAACAATCATATCATTGGCCCTGTTTGGCAAGTGAATTTTAAATTTTTTTTTTTTTTTTTGGGTTAAAATTCATAAAAAGACAAAAATAAGATAAAATAGTTAATAAGATAAAATGTCACATCAAATCCATAATCATTTCATTTTTTCTCTCACAAATATTATATCTAACTATAAAAAAATTCAACCATCTCCCCAAACACAAAAATTATAACCTATTAAAATAGTCAAAAATTAAAATAGCTAATCTCTCAAACAAGGCCATTATGTATAAATTTTTTGTATAAATATCTTATTTGTATATCATTATTTAGCATTTTATCAACAGAGTCATAAATTTTAGTACAACTCACTATCATTGTAGAACTAATAATTAGTGATTAGTGAGATTAATTAGTGTTAGGGCTGGTTTGACATGTTTGAAAAAAGTCAAAAGTCAAAAAAGTCACTATTCTATTTAAGTCACATCATCTTATTTCACATTACCTCTCTAATACATCACTTCAAACCCAATCCAACCAAATCCAAACCCAACCCATATTTCATAAAAAGTCAAAAAGTACACTTATTTAGATCATCCCAAACAACCCTTTAGTGTCCACATTTCTTTTTGTCAAAAAAAATTTAACATTAATTACAATTTACACGGATATTGTGAAATTACACTATGGTCTATTTGGTTGCCAACAAAACTGTGAATTGAGTCATTTTGCAACAGGTTGATTTATGAGTTGGATAATTTATGGTTTTGGTTGTAAAAATAAATATATATATATAAGAATTTTCATTACCATTTTGCATCACGGAAAATATATATATCTTTATATATAAGAAACTCTTACCTATTTGAGGCTCGTCTTTTTCTCTCCTGTTATGCCCATTCAGATTT
Organism: Camellia japonica; assembly: GCA_030407325.1. Lineage (NCBI taxonomy): Eukaryota > Viridiplantae > Streptophyta > Magnoliopsida > Ericales > Theaceae > Camellia > Camellia japonica. The sequence continues at coordinate 56,409,833 of JAPPVO010000017.1, forward strand.
ACAGATATTCCGAAAGAATGGTAAAATATCAAACGTCATTAACTTTTGTACAAAGGCCCTGTTTGGTAGAGCTGTGAGAAAGTGATTATAGCTTATAATTATGAACATAAGCTGATTTTTGACTTATAAATTAAGCTTCTCCTCCCCCACTCAAAGAATAAGTTAATTTTTGATTTACAAAAAGTTATAAACTGTATTGTTAAGCTGAACCAAACACATCAAAATAGCTTAAATTAAGCTAAAAGCTGAAATAAGCTGGAAATAAGCCCTACCAAACAGGGCCAAAGGATGCTATGGCCCTGTTCGGTAGCGCTTATTTTCAGCTCATTTAAGCTTTTAGCTTAATTTAAGCTATTTTGATATGTTTAGTTCAGCTTAACAATACAGCTTATAACTTTTTATAAGTCAAAAATCAACTTATTCTTTGAGTGGGGGAGAAGAAACTTAATTTATAAGTCAAAAATCAGCTTATATTCACAGTTATAAGCTATAAGTTGTTAAGGTATAAGGTATAATCACTTTCTCACAGCTCTACCAAACGGGGCCATGTATGCATGTTGTTACATCTTTATTTTATTTTATTGGAAAAGTTGATATGTTTTCAAAAATAATTTTAAAATAACTGTGCTTGAGACACCCAGTGAAACACCACCCCCACCATTCCACACACACGTAGGGGTTAGTCATTGGATCAAAAATAAATAAATAAATAAATAAATAAATAACAGACCAATCACACCCTATTGGGGGTCCTGAGGGTCACCCCAGTGGAGGTCTGAGGCATTAACCATTTTAAAATAGTGATAAATTTTTATCAATTTTACTAATTAAAGTTATAAATTTTTGTATTAATTTGTAAATATTTTGTGAAATTACAACTGAAAGCTAATTTCGTTTTTAACTCTATTGAATTTTTAACAAATTAAAAAATAAAACATATCTTGTCAATGTGAGGTAAATTAAAATACCTTAAATTGTAAGGTGGTATTTGATAAAATTGAAAATTGAAAACTGAATGTTTAAAATTAAATACTAAATTGTTGTTTGGCAAAAACTTTTTTAGTTAGCTTTTTTGAGCTGAGATTTTTTTATTTTGGGAAGATGGTTAAAAGTCATCTTTCAATTTTAAACCATTTTGGGTTATATCATCTTTCACATTTTTTTTTATATTTTTTTAAAAAAAGTCAAAAAGTCAGTTTTTAACTATCTTTTCAAAATAGGCTTTTTTTTTTTATTTTTTTGACTTTTGTGAGAGAAAAAATAAAATGATTTATTTTAGATGTGACATTTTGTTTTATTAACTTTTTAATTTATTTTGTCTTTAGTAACTATTTTAATCTCAAATGACGTTACCAAACGAAGCCTAAAAATTAAATGCTAAATTTATTAAATTGAAAAGTTGCTTGATAAAAAACAAAAGTGTTGAATATAAGGTCAAATTTAAAATTTATTATTTTTAAATTATAACTTTTAATTTTTATATTGTTAATGTCAGCGACACCCTAGAAAGGAATCTATTAAACATTAATGATTTTGTAGGAAAAAAATTATATATTTTTCAAAAATATTATGTGACATCATTTATATGGTACTCTCGATTAATAAAAATTACAAAACACATTAATTGAATCATCTTTATCTCTTAATTACTTAATAAGTGAATCTAAAAAGCCAAAATTTTTTTACTTAGATGTATCTAAAAAGTAAAAAATTTGTGAAAAATATTTTAAAAAATTAATAAATACATAAAAATACAAAAAATGTACTGAATTCTTGTATTTATATATTTTTTATACTTTTGGTATTTAGTGAATTTTTAAAAGATTTTTTTTACAATTTTTTACTTTTTAGGTGTATTTATGTTAGGTGTGTCTAAAAAGTAAAAAAATTGCTTAAAATATTTAAAAAATTCAGTAAAAATAAAAAAATACGAAAAATAAGAAAGTAGAATTTTTTAAAAAGTATTTTTGGAAAAATGGAACCAAGCAAGTTGCTGGCTGAAAAAACATGGTTGGAATGGTTCGAAATATCTAAAATTATGTCGTTTTAGGTGACGTCGTTTTGACACATTCGAGTCATTTGAGTCACAAAAATTCAGGCTACCAAATATTTTCCTTAAAATAACGTCTTTGAGTTTTTTTTGTTTTTGTTATTGTAGGTTTTTAAATATTTTAAATAATTTTTTTATTTTTTAAATTCAAATAATTTACATATACTTAAAAAGAAAATATTTTTTAATTTTCTAAAAAAACCATTAAATTCAAAAAAAATATAAAATTTAATACATTTGATATATTATTATATATATATATATTTTTATAAATATTTTTCTTTTTAGTTGTATGCAAATTAGGCATATCTAAAAAGTAATAAATAAATAAATTATTAAAAGACACTAAATTATAAAATAATATATAAATTATTTTTTATGTTGTCCTCTGTTAGAATAATTTAAGGAGAGAAACTTGATTGGAAATTATTAGTTTTTTAAATCAAACAAAAAATAATAATTAGATTGAATTTTTTTTAATAAAAGTTTACACCACATTCTAATGCATCATGACATGACATGTTTGTTGTCTTAAGTGTAAATATTTTACGACATATTTTTATACCGTGAAAATATGTATTTTTTATGGCATGTTTTTGCATGCCATAAAAAAAAAATTTTGATTGAATTTTTTTTTTTGTTTTTTAGAAGTTTTCACGACATGTTAATGCATGCCAAGTAAAGTTATAATATTTTACAACATGAAATGTATGTCGTCTTAAATGTAAATATTTTACGACATGTTTTTTAAGTCGTGAAAATATATATTTTTTACTACATATTTTTGTATGCCATAAATATATGAATTAATGACTTACATAGTATGTATGTCGTTATTGAAAAAAAATTAACGGCTTGGAAAAAAAAATGCCGTAGAATGTACTAATTACGACATGCATTTGAAAGATGATGTAAACTTAAAGCTGTAAATAGTTAGTTTTGTTGTAATGCTTGTGTCTTTGTTTAATTTTAATTTTTATTTTATAGAAGAGAACTCCAAAATGAAGGCTGTTTACTATTATCCTTGCATTTTAATCTGTCATGGTTGAGCCACATGCATGGAGATTGCTGGAACTTTTCCGATCCTAAATTCCTGTGAGTCTTACTCCCAATGCAACTGCACTTATACAAATGTGTGCATGTCACTAGATAGAATGATGATACATGTCCTCTGCAAAGGTGGAAATTTGAAACATAAATTTTCATGCATTAGCAAATATGGTCAAATGATGATAATATTCTAAAGATGGATTTCCCAACATTTGCAACCGGGATCCTTTGTGTTTATTTTATGTGAAAGGGATGTTAAGAAATCCCAGAGATAATGCATTTCCTGAATTGACACAAGCTTAGATACATAATATGAATATCTGAACTTCAAAATCTGCAAGAAAAATATAAGAAATTTTATGCTATGTTTAGATTTTTTATTTGAGTATGGATTTGTGGAAGACCAAAAAAAGGGCAAAAAGGGGCCTTTTTTTTTTTACCACTAGTTAAAGTCAAGATTGAAACACAATCTTAAGCAGTTAGAGGTTTCAACACTAGCAACATGGAAAAAAGAAGGTGAAAAATTCATATGTAAATAATAGTTATAACACCCAAGACCCATAAAAAAAATGATAATCAACATTTCAAAAGGGGTATTTTTATTCCGATGAGAAACTCAAGCATTGACTTTATTCCTTTGTTTGTGTAAAATCCATTCCTGAATTCAATAGCTGTTGTACTGAAATTGCATGAAAAGGTGTAGCTAAAGTCTTCTTGCAAACAAGCAACTCTTGAGATACGCATAGCATTGTTGGACGAGATCTCGGCTTAGAACGCACACATGCAAGTGCCACAATAGCAACTAGAACAATGTTCCTTACAACCACTGGATTAGTTGGATGCTGAATGCGCGAGTCTAAGACATCAATTAGCATTAAGTTTTGTGTAGACGGTGATGCTAATGATGAGAGGAGTTCTCTCGGATGCCTTCTCATGATTGTTTCTAGTGCTACTACCCCAAAGCTATAAACATCACACTTTTCAGTCACAACCATTGTGTAGGCAAGTTCTGCACAAACAAAAAGATTAATGAAAGAAACTCTATATCTTCACTTCCTATTTTAAAGCAAGTTAATGACAAAAAATTACGTGAAACATTTATCTATCATTGACTTAGGATAAAAAAAAATAAAAAATTTAGCCACTAAATATGTATGTCACTAATATTATTTTTAAAAAAAAAAATTTACCAATTTTTTTTTTCCGCTTTTTATTGAAAAAAAATGCGTATAAAGGAAAAATACTATTGTTACCTGGGGCAATATATCCGTAAGTGCCTGCAATTATGGTTTGATTTGATGAATCAGGATATAACAATCTAGCAGTGCCAAAGTCGCCAATAAAAGCCTTCATTTCAGAGTTCAATAGAATGTTGTTCGTTGATATGTCTCGATGAACAATAGGTGGGGTGCAATCATGATGTAGGTAGGATAGAGCATGTGCTATTGATTTAATGATGTTTACCCTCTGAGTCCATCCTAATTCAACAGCTTCGACCTCAATTCTCAGGGCACAAAACAAGCTTCCCCTTTCCATGTACTCATACACCAAGAACATGCATCTATTGTGCAAACAAAACCCATAAAGCTTCACTATGTTTCGGTGCCGAATATTAGTTAACATTTGCACCTCATTTCTAAAACTCTTGTCAAAAGCAGGCTCCTCTGCTTCGAAACGATGGAGCTTCTTCAAGGCAACTACTTTGCCACTTGGCAACTGAGCTCTATACACGCTGCCATAACCGCCAGTTCCAATGCAGTATTTGATGTCAAAGTTGTTTGTTGCTTTGATGATATCTTCATATGCAATTCTTCCATCATAATTCCATATCGAGCAAATATCCCCATTTTTCATTGCTTTTGCCTTAGTTTGTTTTTTATGGGTCTTGCCACACAGAAAACACCCAGATGCAAGTAAACCAAGGAAATCTATGATAATGAGAGAAATGAGGAGAGCAAGCATCACTATTCTTTTCTTGGAAGAATTTATACAGCAGGTAGTCTTGTTAATTGCTTGTGATGAGGCATGTGATGGGGGTGCACAATCATATCCATATTGTGGGATTTGACCGTTGAGAGATTGTATGACAAGTCATGAACTTTTATGGAGTAAACATTGCATGGAACTCTGCCAGAGAGATTATTGTGGGCGAGATTTAAGTGTTGTAATTGTGACAAATATGCAAGTCTGGTTGGTATTGTTCCATTCAAATCATTGTCATTCAATCTCAAGTACTCCAAATTTTCAAACTGATCTAGCTCTCTTGGGATAGGCCCGTTAAGAAAATTATGAGACAGGTCCAGATACTGAAAGCTGTTGGGAACTTTGATTGGTGGTAGTTGGCTGGAAAGTTGGTTTGATGACAAATCGAGATGTCTAAGGTTGGATAAAAGCCCAAGTTCAGCGGGTATGGTATCATTAACTTGATTTGAAGATGCATCAAAAAAGTTCAAGTTAATCAACTTACCTATTGAAGATGGGATCTTACCTGTAAGGAGGTTATGGCTAAGGTTCAATTGTGCCAATTGCATCAAATCTCCCATCTCTAGAGGGATGGAACCATTGAATCGATTTGAAGAAAGATGCAGATCGGTCAAATAAATCAATTGACTAATAGATGAAGGGATTGGACCACTAAGAATGTTATCACCCATGGACATATTAAGCAAGTTCTTTAGCATTCTTATTTCTTGAGGGATGGAACCGTTGAGTCGATTTGAAGAAAGACCGAGATAGGTCAGATTGGTCAATTGACCAATAGATGAAGGGATTGGACCGCTAAGAATGTTATCTTCCATAGACATATAAACCAAGTTCTTTAGCTTTCCTATTTCTTGAGGGATGGAACCGTTGAGTCGATTTGAAGAGAGAGAGAGATAGGCTAGATTAGTCAATTGACCAATAGATGAAAGGATTGGACCACTAAGAATGTTATCGCCCATAGACATACGAACCAAGTTCTTTAGCTTTTTTATTTCCAGAGGAATGGAACCGCTGAGTCGATTTGAAAAAAGATAGAGAGAGGTCAGATTAGTCAATTGACCAATAGATGTAGGGATTGGACCACTAAGAATGTTATCACTCATAGACATATGAACCAAGTTCTTTAGCTTTTCTATTTCCTGAGGAATGGAACCGGTGAGTCGATTTGAAGAAAGATAGAGATAGGTCAGATTAGTCAATTGACCAATAGATGAAGGTATTGGACCATAAAGGTCATTATCCTCTATATCCATATCAACCAACTTCTTTAGCATTCCTATTTCTTGAGGGATGAAACCATTGAGTCGATTTGAAAAAAGATAGAGATGGGTCAGATTAGTTAATTGAACAATAGATGAAGGGATTGGACCAGTGATAGTAGTAGAATATATGTCAAGTTTTACTAGTTGGGTGAGGTTTCCCAGGGTAAGAGGTAGCAAACCTTCAAGATTTTTGTTGTTTGAGAGGTCAAGGAAGGTGAGCTTTGACAGAGTACCAATTTCCTCGGGGATGCTTCCAGTTAAGTTACAGAAGCTGACATCGAGAACTTCAAGGTTTGGGAAGGAAGTCCAATCCATGTTTTCAAGCTTTCGGTGGGGGGAAGAATAAGAAGAAAGGACAATCTGAACGACACTTCCTGCCTCATTACAAGTGATGCCTTCCAACTGACAATGATTTGCAGAAGAAAAGTTTCCCCACCAACCGCTATTGAGTAGAGCTTTGGCCTCTAACGATGATAATGATGATGAATTCACAGCTGCTGACACTAAGAAAATATTAGTAGCCGCAATGCACAGTGCTACGAGTAGAGCAGAATAAAAAGAAGAAGAGGATACGTTATTTTTACTCATAATTGATGTATGTATGTATGGGACTTTGTAGCTCTAAAATAATGGGAGCATGTATGCAATGCAATGCATACTCAGATCAGAGCTTTAGCAGGCTTTTTTAAAATATTGATGTTAGACTCACGATATTGACCCGGCACGGGGAGTCAGTGAAGCCAGAGAGTCTTTGTAACTATCTCAGTCTTCCTCTCTCCGCGTTATTGTGGCGAAAATTATACCCGACTTTCCTCCTAGCTTCCTGACTGTCGAAGTCATGATCCATGACTTGAGAGAGCCATTGAATGAATTAGGGACATATCAAACAGTCCACATTCATTTAACCTTGCTTGGCCACAGCTTTTGATTTGTCACAAAAAAGTGAGAAAATGTGCATAACGTGTTATTGATAACTCTCTCTACTTTGATTGTTAAAGACAGAAAAAATGGGTTAAAAAAATTTAAAAGCCAAAGCAAGGTTGTACACACCGCAGATATAGTACTAGCTTGAGAGGAAAATGTTATAAGAAAAAGTTGTCTCAAATGTGGTTCATTATAATGTTTCCGAGCTATTTCCATTGTGTATCTCAATTATTATCAAATGTAGACACTTTTTAGCTCATAAATTATATTAATTTTTCAAACTCAATGATTTGATAATTAATTAGAATATCTGAGGTAACTCTATCTCTTTCATATATTTTTTAATCATCAATTAATCATCTCATTTATTCATTATTAAATCTGAAAAATAAATTTATATGTCATTTTTAAAACATCAACATTTTCTGTACATAAATTGCACTTTTCTATTCATAACAATTTTTTTCACAAATTTTAAGTAAAGTTTTTCTTCAACCCCTAGGAGGGGCACACTAACCACCACATTAATTTGGACAAGTTGCATTTCAGTCTCCACCCCGAAAGTCATCCTAATTATGGAATTTGCTTTCCTACCGTCTTTTACTGGACAATGGAAATAATGTAAACTATCACTTTCAATTTTTATTTTAAGACTAGTTTTGTTTCGGATAAATTACACATTTTTTTCCCCCATTACGTTGGGCTACTTATTTACTTTAGTCCCTAAAAACATTTTTTCTCACTTTAAAGTAAATTTGAAGGAAGGACAAAGTGAATTTTTACTCCAAAAAGTAAATTTACTCCGTTGGCATGGAGTAAATTTTACTCCAAAACTTTTTTACTTTTAAAATTTTTTTCAGTCTATATACTTTTTTTTCTCTAATTTTGATTGAAGGTATACGAACTGAATACGAATTTCCTTAAGGATGCTTGATCAAATACAAAGTAAAATCCAATGGCCAAAATTCATTGACCTTTGTTCTTGGCTTTTGATTTATCACAATAAATAAATAATGTGCTTTACTTATTGTTGACGATTCTTTATAAGTAAGAAGTCTGATTATGCCTCCGTTTGAGGAGTGGGTTAGTTTTTTAGTTTTTTGATTTTTTTGATTTTTTTAGCCTGGGCTAAAAAGCTTGATTTGAGAAGGACTTTTTGACTTTTTGACTTTTTTGACTTTTTTTGTGAGAGAAGAGTGTAATGATTATGGGTTGGATGTGATGTTTTGTTTGTTGTGACTAAAATAGCCTATTTTGTCTTTTGTGGCTAAAATAACCAAAAAAAAACCCCATTTAACTCTTGCCAAACGAACCCTATATATAATGATGAGTCATTTATACCTCAACTCTAATACATTATCACTTGTATATATATATCTATATGATATATATATGTAACGTGGTTATTATTTTTTATATCATTTGATTTTTCATAGTTAGGATGATTTTTTTTTTTTTTTTATAAAAACTTTTTGTTTAGTATTTAATGTGACACAATTACAAGTATTAGTGTAATAAATCTTAAGTTATTAAAATGAAATGGGTCCCATTTTATCAAAAACAATGTAGCATGTCCAGAATTTTTATTATTTTTTTAATTTTAAAGCTCCAGTATCAATTTCAAAAGTTGAGTACAGAATACTCCTATGCCACTTGAACCAATAGAGAGAAAAGCCTATTTTGGCAACTAGAAAAAAAAATTTAATTTATTATTTTATTAATTTATTTAGATTATATCTATTTATTTTTTTTATATTTTTTAAAACAAAAGTAAAAAAAAAAAAAAAAAAAAAAAAATAGACTTTCTCCTACTTCCAAAATAGGCCAAAGTGGACAAGAGAAAAGCTAGGCCACTTTCTGTCATGATGTATGCCCAAGGAAGGTTCACAATAGGGGTGAGCAGCGGATATACCGATCCGTCAAAACCGACCGAACCGAACCGATCCGCCACATTTTGGACGGATGCGTGATGACGAGCGGACGGTTGCGGATTGATTTTCTCCAATCCGCTAATTTGGCGGACGGATGACGGATTTGAGGTTCATTTGGCCGCAACCGAACCGCCAAACCGCGAGCACTCTTAGTAATTTATAAGATTTTGTGTTTTCAATTTATTTAAATATTTTGTTTGTATTTTTAATTGAAAAAGAGTTCAAATATTCTGTTAAAAAAAAGTTTTCAACTTGAATATATTTTTTGAATTGAAAAAATAAACGTATTATTTATCTATATTTTTTTGTTTTTAAATCTAACTCTAAAAGTAATAAATAGAAAATATGATATATGCTGATTGGTTTTTGTATTCAAAAACATATATAAATATAACAATACAGAGACATACAATCACCTATGTTCATGGTTTTGGTGGTTTGAATTGTTTTTATATTTTAAGAACCACAGATTGTAATACTTTATGTGGATGAGGCATTCTGTGATTGTAATATGTGGATGAGGCATGCAGTGATTGTGATATTCTAAAGTTTCAAACTTTCTTTCTTTGGATGAGACATGCAGTAATTGTAATACTTTTTTAAGTTATTGACTGTAATACTTTCTCTTTTTTTTTTTTTTTTTGAGGAAGTGCACAAGTTGAACTATGTTGAAAATTTATAAAATTTCAAACCGCCAAACCGATTCGCATCCATCCGCTAAACCGCCAATCCGCTCAATCCACATCCACCGGATTGCGGACGAATGCGGATTGATTTTCTCCAATCCGCCAATCTGGCGGACGGATGACGGATTGGAAGTTCCGTGGCCGCAACCGATCCGCGTCCACCCCTAGTTCACAATAATGTCTGTGTGTTCTTTTCAGCCTGCATGCACTTCAATTTTTATCAAAGGTCTCCTATATACTAGTAGTAGTACTGGTTCTAACAGTCTATTCAGAAGTCAAGCAACGTATCAACGAGACGAGGGAATGACTTTTCCACAACGTATCAACGACGGAATGACTTTTCCACAATCGACTTAAATGCACGTGTTTCGTGTTTATTTTAGAAAGTTGATTAAAAGTTAATTTTTTAATTTTTTTAAAAAAATATATAAAAAATAGTATAGAGCTGATATGATTAAAAAAAATTAAAAAGTTAAAAAATTAATTTTTAACCGAATTGTCAAAATAGGCCTCAACCCCTCTGCCACACATAATTTTTGGAGGATTTAAGTATATGTCCTAAAAAACAGGTGATGTGATTCAAAGTTTTTTTTATTTTTTATTTTTATTTTTATTTTTAAACGTGTAAGAAAGTAGAGAGGTGATGTGACTAGAAATGGTAACGGGCCTGGGCGAAGCTGAGGATTGTACTTCCCGTCCTCGATCCTCGAAAGTAAAAAAATCACTGTTTCCACGAGGGAACCCATCACCCCCACCCTCTCCTCCAACGGGAATCGGGTTTTTTGATCCTGAAAAATCTCTGACAACACCCACAAATGCAAGCACTATGTGAGTGATTACCATAATAACTAGCATAAATGAGTGAGATTAATTAATCCCGTAGACAAATCAATAGCCTTATAAAAAATTTCAGATTTCTCTACTTCTCAACGAAGTTTAACACACAAAAAAAAAGAAAAAGAAAAAGAAAAAGAAGAGAAGTACATATATAATTATTCTTACGGTTTGGTGTTTGGGTTTCGCAAAAATGAAAGAATCATCTAACGAGAGTAGAAACAGAATTTTTATACAGTTCTAAACAAGAAAAACTCTAGAATTATTGAAATGTTAAAATTTTCTTTCTCTTTACTTCATTTTCTTAGCAACCAAACAACATAAATAGTATATATTTGAGATATAAAAAGAACTAACCGCAGTGAAATTACGTAGCGACGACAACCACTGTAACAGCAGCTCCGGAGAGAACAAAATATTCTTGATCCATCATCAAGCCTTAGTTTATCATCTTCACAATGAAGGCCATGCATCCAAGTGATAGCTTGAAACCACATATTCACACCCAAAACAGAACAAGAACAAAATCTATATATAAATATATACATATACATATACATATGAAGCTCTATTATATAAAAAGAGATAAAGTTTCTGACCGCGTCGCCACGGTGAGCCGCTGTGGATTGCCAGTGGAAGTACCATCGCTGTCGTATGTAGAGAGAGAGAGAAAGAGAGAGAGAGAGAGAGAGAGAGAGAGAGAGAGAGAGAGAAATGGAGTGTGGATCTGTGATCTGTGTGGATTGCTCACGGATCTGTGCGGATCGATTCAGATCTACGCCGGCGGAAGGAGATGTTGCGGTAGGAAAGTGGGAAGGGCTGTCGACGGCGGTGGATCGAAGATGACGGTGGCGATGGAGTTCGCCAGCAGAAAGGGAGAGAGAGAGTAGGGTTTGGTTTGGTTTGGTTTGGTTTGGTTTAGAGAAATGTAGAGTCTTTGTGCTCATCCGACGACAACTGTGGTACATGTTGTCGTGAAACGACGACATGTTCACCGCTGTGAGCACCTACAATAGAAAGAGAGAGAGAGAGAGAGAGAGAGAGAGAGAGAGAGAAACGGGGACGGGGATGTGAGGTTATGTTAGTGTTAGGGTTTGGTTTATATATATAGAGGGGTATAATAGTAATTTCAGTTCAGTGGAAACGGGGACGGGCCGGGGCTGGGAATGTATCACCATCTCCGGTCAGAAAATTGTCGGGGATTCATTTTCGAATATCATCCCCAGCCCGTCGGGGTTAGTTTTCGGGAAAAAATCGTTCTAATTGGGTCGAGTCCCTATCAGGACGAGTTCAAATTGTCATCCTTAAATGTGACTCAAAAAAGTCAAAAAGTCAAAAAATCGACTTTTAACCCAATTGCCAAAATAGGCCTTAACCCCTATGCCACGAATACTATTTAGTTTTTGGGGACTTACGTGTAAGTTATAATAAAGAGGTGACGTGACTCGAAGTTAATTTTTTAATTTTCTTGAAAAAATGTGTAAAAAAATAGAGAGGTGATGTGACTAAAAAAAAAAATTAAAAAGTCAAAAAGCCAACTTTTAATCCAATTGCCAAAATAGGCCTCAACCCCTATGTCATGCATACTATTTAGTTTTGAGGGATTTACGTATAGGTCCTAATAGTAATAGGTAGACTTATTGTCCAATAAGTTCTATGATAATTAATGCCTTTTTTTTTTTATCAAACGCTACTAAAAAAGTCACTAATTATTAATTTGCAGCGTCGATTTGAAAATCTTGTCACAAAAAATATCACTAAATACAAATTTTAGCGACAATTGAAAAAAATTATCACAAAAAAACGTCATTAATTTTTAACTTTTAACGACAGTTTGCAAAATTTGTCACAGAAAAACGTCACTAATTGTAAGTTTTAGCGACAATTTATAAAAATCATGAAAAAGTCACTAATTATTAATTTTTAACGACATATGCAAAAAATTTTGTAACAAATTTTTTTTTTTTAACAACGTGTTAGACTTATTTATTTTGATGATTTGTTTAATTATGTTTTAATTTATTTGAAAGAGAAAAATAGAATCATAATTTATTTTGATGATTTATTTAATTATGTTTTAATTTATTTGGAAGAGAAAAATAGAATCAAAATTTATTTTGATGATTTATTTAATTTATTTGAAAGAGAAAAATATAATCAAAATTTATTTTGTCCTATTATTTCTCACCTAAACATTTATCCTAAATATTGTTAGAATGTATTTAATATTTAATTAAATCAGAAGTTCAAACATCCCAAAAATAGAGGTTCAAACAGCCCAACACAACAGCAGTTCAAAAGGTTCAAGTGGAAGATATTCAAATTAGTAATGATGGAGTGGAAGAAATTCAAATTAGTAATGATAGAGTACAACGGCTATAAATTCAAATGAATACAACAGCTATAAACGGCTATAAGTTTCATTATATATACTAAAACCTCTAATGTAAACAAGTGACAAAAAATCAAAAAATATTCTTTGATCTATAATTACTCACATCTATTCTCTGAAAAATTCTCTAAGAAGTGTTCTTCAATTTTTGTTTACATTCTCTTTCAGAAATTATACACTGAGACGTATAGCTTTAAGCCTATCTTTCCTGTGTGAGGTTTACAGAAAAATTAGAGTTTCATTTTGTATATCCATCTCGGAGAGATATTTATTGTAAGCTTTCTTTGAAAACAAAAATACCATTTCATCTTGTAAAAGTGTTGCAAATATTGTATTCTTAAAATCTTGAGAGTGATTGTGAATCACCTGAGATTTGCAAGAGTTTGGGCTTGTGAAGTCTGTGTAAAATCTATGGAGGATTGCTCCATGTTTATGAGGTTGCTAGCACCCCTATGAAGTTAGAAGATAGTGGAAAATCTCAAGTGAAGCTTGAGAAGTAGATGTAGGCTTGGTTGAAGCCGAACCACTATAAATCTGTTTGTCTCATCTTCCCTAATCTCTTTACTTTCCTACTATTGCTATAGCTATCTAATATTCATGTGTTAATCATTTGATTTACCCTGTATGTTAGTTATGCTTCATTGTTATTTTGCTTGATCATTTATTGCGAAGTTCATCATTGTACTTGTTAATAATTTGTTGTATTAGTAGTTATTTTTATTGGGGTATTATTAATTTTAATTTGTAGAAACCTAATTCACCCCCTTTTTAGGTTGCTTTTTGGGTAACAATTGGTATCAGAGCCTGGGGCTCTTGTTTAGATTTAATAATCTTGAGTTTTTGATCCAGAGCAACTATGTATTCTACTTACTCTGCTGTAGGACAAGCTAGCAATAGGTCACCTCTCTTTGATGGTAGTAATTACATTCATTGGAAAGAAAAAATGACTTTGTATGTTCAAGCTACCAATTATGCTTTGTGGCTCATTATCACTAAAGGTCCTAAAATCCCTTTCAAGGTAGTAGACCATATCAGTGTGCCTAAACTTGAGGATGAATTTGATGAGCATGATTATAAACTCCTTCAAGCTAATGCTAAAGCCAAGCTTATTCTTGTGTGTGGACTAGATGCAAATGAGTACAATAGAATTTCTGGATGTATTACTGCTAAAGAGATTTGGGATAAATTTGAAATCACCTATGAAGGAACTAGCCAAATAGAAGAGTCTTGGATTGACATGCTTATTTATAATTATGAACTCTTTACTATG